>OY856409.1:754080113-755467613 GCA_963693085.1 Alisma plantago-aquatica
ATGGTGAGGGCTATCAATTTGAACAAAAATAGTGGGAGCAATAATTAATTAAATTCCTAATTATATCATCTACCTTTCAAATCAATCAAATAAGTCAAAATTGAGTTTTGGACTAAATTGCATATATTTCCTTTTGTAGTACAAATGACAAAAAACAACAATCACTTTTCGTTGTGATTGGTCCTTGAAAAGGACAAGCTGAATGGGACTAACTTCCACGATTGGTTTAGGACATTGAGAATTGTTCTCACTTAAGAGCGAAAGCTCTATGTCCTGGATACTCCAGCTCTAGAGGAACCTGCTCCTACTGCACCAAAGGCAAAAAGGGAAGCTTATAACAAGCATTATGAAGATGCCTTTGATGCAAAGTACTTGATGTTGTGCTCCATGAACCATGAGTTGCAGAGACAACATGAGAACATGGGTGTCATTGAGATGATTCAGCATCTCAAGAACATGTATGAAGATCAAGCACGGCAAGAGAGATATGATGTCTCCAGGGCGTTGTTCAAATGTGTCATGACAGAAGGAGATCTAGTTGGTCCTCACACACTCAAAATGATTGGGTATGTGGAGAACCTGATAAGACTGGGATTTCCCCTGAGCCAAGAGTTGGCTACTGACATGATACTACAATCATTGCCAGAATCCTACAGTCAGTTTGTGATGAACTACAACATGAACAACTTTGACAAGTTGTTGACAGAGTTGTTGGGCATGTTGAGGACAGCCAAGGCACAGATGAACAAAGACAAGCCTAAGTTTGTGATGATGATCAACAACAAGAAAGGCAAGTCCAAGCGCAAGGGTAAGGGCAAGGCTAAGAAAGGTTCTGATGCTAGCCAACAGCCCAAGTTGTTTTCAACTCTCAAGGCCAAGGGAGGTGTAACCAAGAGAGGCAATTGCCACCATTGTCAAAATCCAAGACATTGGAAAAGGAATTGTCCACTCTATCTGGAAGAACTAAAGAAGAAGGAGGCGACAGACATCTCCACCTGAAGGTGTCATGAAATAAACTTATAACACTTTTGAGGTATATGATACCAAGATATAAAGTGTAAAGCACCCAATAAATGGGGCAAGTGTTGCCACCATAGATAGGAGTACTTTAGTTTGTTTTTAGCCTTGAAGGCATGTAATAGAGTTATGAAGTGCCATTTCATATTTGTCAATGGATAGAAACACATTATTTTTGCATATTGTATGACAATGATAGCAATTAATAAAGTTGATGTTTCAATTTCAAAAGATATGATCTTTATGGAAATGCCTTGTTTATCTTGTGGTACTTGGTATGCATAAGATAAAATGATACCCAAAAGTTATTGATAACTCAAACAATCAAATTGGCATAAATCGTGAGAAATTCATTTCTAGTTTCCATATGTTGGATAAATCTAGACTCTTTTTGGTTAGACAACCAGTAAGAGACATGAATCTCTTAGACATGATTAATCAATCTTCACTAGTGGTAGTGGGAGAATGATTATCCTATTAGGTATAATACATGTGATGTATTTACATACCTATTAGAGTTAATGCTAGTACTTCAAACAGTGTTTAGAGAAATACCAATATGAATATCTTGAAGTGTTCAAGAATATCATAGATGAAGTACAAATTTGGTAAAGTGTTAATTATTAATGAGATCAATGAATGAAATACTTGGACCAAATGTTTGAGAACCTTATAAGTGATTATGATAGTGTATCATAGTGAACTCATGATTAAGGCATGGTGATGTCTAAATCATAAGGAGTCATACTCTAAGGAGTTAGAGGATGATTATCAAATAACTAATTTCTTATTAAATAAAGAATACCCTACACTAATAAAGGATATTAAGAATCACAAAGTGTTGTGAGTTCTCAAATTCCTTAACAGTTACGCCTCAAATATCTATATGATGAGTTGGTCATATGATGAGTCAAAAATCTAAATGAATATTGAGGAACCGGATTTTGAGTTATGATTTATGACCATTACATCCTAAATGACTTCCATGTGAACCATAAGGCATGACCTTGATGGTAGCACCCATTAGGATGAAATCTACAAGTGCGAGTGAGTCTTAAGTGTTAAGACACATGGATAACATTTTGAGAAGGATGATGCTTGTTGATTGCAACTTAATGACTAAGACATTTGGCATACAGATACTAAAACCACATTCCTATAAGGAATAAAATAAGAATGTGTACGTGACACAACTATAAGGTTTATGAATCCATTAATGCAAATGAAGTCTATAAGTTACAATGGACTAATCAATGTGATTGATTGAGTACAAGCAACTCAGAACTGGGATCTTTACTTTGATAATATGGTCAAGGGTTTGACTGATATGAAAAAGATAAAGAAGGGATATGTGATTTAGTGGGAGCGTATTTGTATTCCACATGTCGATGAGGAATGAAATGTTCTAGAATGGAAATCCAAAGTGGAAATTATCTTTAGGGAAGATAGAGATGTTTCCTATATGAATAGAGATCTATAGAGATAGTTCTCGAAAAACCTCTTGACATGTAAAGAGAAATCATACATTGGCAATCTATACTGAAGGGTTTAGTGTTCACAGATTCAGTGAGAGAAAACTTATCCATGTTACACGGAGTTAGTATCCCAAGGCCAAGTGTCCAATTCTTATGAAGAATGGGAACACTAAGAATAGATATGGATCTATCATGCATGTAATCATCACATTATCTTGCATGTATGGTCATAGCAAGAACAAAATACATTCATCATCTTATATGTAGGACATGACAATATGATATGCTCATTCTAATAACTCATATGTGGGACATGATGAGTGGATGTCTGTCTAGTTCCACTAAGGATCGCTGGAATACCATAAGAACTTGATAAGTACTTGAGAAGTACTAGTTCTATGGAAATAAGGAAGGGTTCACTGTAAAGAGTTACACTGATGCGAACTTCCGAAAAGGATAGAAAATTAATCGCAAAATATATATGGGATATATAAAATTGAATGTTTGTTGATAAATGGAAACGTTCCAATAAAGACTTTTAAAAGGAAAGGTCGAGTATATGTTTGTTAGAGAACATTAGTGGATACTATATGGATCTGGGAGTTCATAGAGATGAACTTATAGATATTCTAGTCATTGATGACTAATAAGGAGTGCTTGATCATGCAATGTGGCTAAAGGTTAGCAAAGGAATACTAGATTACATATTACGGCAACTCCATCTCGTACGTGTGATGTACAGTGAAGAGATGAGAGACATGCAGTTAATACCGACTTTGGTAAGGTGTTGCCATAACTCACTATGTTAGCACTAGAGTGACACGATTTTACCGTGCGTATAATGCAAGTGCACGCGTCAATGTAGTATAGGCCTTTGTGAGGCCCGAGTCGAACTCAGGGACACTGAATTATCGGCAGACTACTACTAACTACTCGCAATCAGCTAGACCGATTAAAAGAGTTTGAGAGTTGTTGTAAAAATAAAAGAAAATAAAATAAAACAAAGCAATCGATTAAGTGTTTAATTTAATCAATTCAAATGGAGATCTTTAGGATTGCGGTTTCACCGCGGGTTTTCATTGTATAAATTTCCATATAATAATTCAGGTTCATCTCTCAATCCGGGTAGTGGCCTGTAGTCAGAATTGCCCACTGTCGTGGTACAATTCACTACCTATGTCTAGGTCGGTTCCACCGTCGTAGTAACCTATACCCTAAACTAGGTGCATTAGAATCAACATATGGGTTTCCACCATTAACCTTACATCACCTTGTTCAAGGGATTTATTAATTAATGTGAATTTCATCTCTTTTTAACCGTTAATTCTTCTTTCGAAGTAATTAAAGGCATTGGATTATCATTATGGTGATCAAGCATAACAATATAATTGAGAAAACGAAATCATACCACCGATTTAAGAGATAAATTATGAATTACTATGATAAAAATGTCATACAATGCTTCCCCGGGCTACTCCCAGTCCTAAAGATAAAGGGGATTAGCCCCGCATGTTCATCTCAGAGCAAAACATGGTTGAGAAAAGGGAAAACATGGAGAAAAACGTGAATAAGTAATGAAACCCCTGAACAGAGAAGATCCAAGCATTTCTCGGCGTAGAATGTGCGATCTACAGCCTTTCGGCGGTGTAAAACGTCTTCTTCGGCTTTCGGAACAGTCGGGGCGTGCTTCTAGGCTCCGTTCTTCTCTCCACACCTTCTCGGGATGTGTGCAGCGGCTAATGACGTGATCCCCTGCTCTTGGCCACCGTCATTAGGTATAATCACCGAGTTAGGTTGCAAAAATATCACAGCCGTCGGATTTGGATCGATCTGAATCAAACTTTAATCTGACGGTGTCGATATCAGCAAGTCTTCTTTTCTTTTCTTCGTTGCGCCTGATGCTGACTCGATACCATCGACGAGGGTCGATGGTATCGACACCCTTAGGCGCCGGTTTTATCCCTTTTCCATCACTGAAACTCCACGTGTCGATAATATCGACTTTTTGGTCGATAGTATCGACTGTCTGCTCGCCAGCAACCTGATGGTAACTCGATACCATCAACTTTTCTGTCTATGGTATCGACTCTGTGCTGCTCCTTGCGGCTGGCTGCCTGTGGCTGTGTCGATAGTATCGACAGCCGTCGATGGTATCGGCAGCTGTAGATATGTGTTTTTCCTAAAATTGCAAAACAAAACCACATAAACCGAGATAAAACCTATTATTGTAATCATTTATGCTCAAAACAATAAAATAAGAGAGAATTGATGCTGAGAAGGGTCATAGACTAAAGTAAGTGAATTATGTAATATTAACCACCAAAATGACCAATAATTGCATAAAACGTGAGTAAAACAAGTTTATAAATGTGACTCAAAATCATCACATCAAACTCCCCTAAGCTTGAACATTGCTTGTCCTCGAGCAACAAAACTTTAGAATAGAATTGCGAGGGTCAACTAGAGAACAGATTATCACAACAAACATCACCATATGATCCCCACCGGACATTCGCACTCCGGCCCTCACTAACCACGGAATGATAATTACCCTAAAGGCAACAATAATCATCCATAAAAGATATCTACCTCAAAATTGATGAACACTATCATATAAGGTAGTTAACATAATAAAATTCTCCAGTTCAGACTCGGTGCATCTTGTGATCTCCTGTTCTACGTTGCTCGCCCTAACTACCATCTACATGGAAGCAGATCTCCTACTATTAACGAGTGAGGAGAAAATCACGGTAGCCTACCAATTTGAGCAACAGGTGGATGGAATAGGTGGCTCTGGAAGAAATGGAAGCATTATATAGTTTCAACATGCATAAAGCAATAATGACCTAAATGATGCATATGCAATTGAAAATGCCCTAATGCCTACATTTGGGTGGAATGATGCATGCACTATCATTCCGTCTCAAGGTGAGATAGAATATCTAAAAGAACTACATCATGTACTTATTCTTCTTAGAATGCAGTGAGACTATGTTCCTTTCTCCCTCTCTTTCTTACTTGCTTCTTAATACTTTTTTTTAACATTTTTTTTCTCTTACTATTTTTTTAAACCCTTATTTTCATAGCTGACAACAAATTATTTGTTGGGCTCACTTATTGCTGTATAACTTATACATTTGAAGCATTCATAAGGTATAGAACAGTTTCATCACCATTAATGTTTCAGAAGACATAAGATGCATGATGTACGTTATGCACAAAAATGTGAATGCAGCTACAAAATGATAATTATGTAACTAAGTGACATGCACCTAAGGATAATGTGCATGTATGACTAATCTATTTTTTCATTTTTCATGCAAGATATGTGAAAATAGTTGCAATGCAAGACCTATCTACATGGGATGCAATCAAAGAGATTAAAATCGTAATATACTTCCAGTTCTTAAGGTGGAATATGGAAACAATGGGGTGGATAGATCACAAGACTAATTGACTCAACCTTTGAAAATTATTATGTATCCCTCCTTACTGACCTGTGTAGTAATTAAGAGGTTTCTCTCTCTTATTTCAAACTAAAGTCTCATTATCATTTGATCAGTTTAGGCTCAAACAACCAGTTTCGTCCACTTTTCATGAATCATAGGAGTAGACAGTTGTGATTTCCTATTTTAGATTTGACAAACCCAATTATTTCCTTAAGTTATGTGCTCAAAGTTAAACAACACTAGCTTGCAAACACTAAAATTTTTGTTAAATTTTTCCCTTGATTCCCATGTACAAGCAACGAGATGACACATGACTTAAGACATCCACAATTACACTAGATAGAGTGTGGATCCTACAAACAAACTAAGAACTAAGAAAAACAAATGACAAAAGACAAAACAATAAAAACTTAAAAAATAAGAAAACTAAATGATAGAGAGTTGTTTCAACTCCCCCCTAAGCTTGAATTCGACTATGGCCTCATAGTAAAAAAACAACCTTAAAAGGTGGAACAGAGATACCAATCATTCTTCAGGAGGAGGCGGGTATTGCGGTGTCGTGGGGTCCCAAGATGGGTACTGCCCCTGAAAGGTCGGATCGTACTGGGGCATTGGTGGAGGTTGTGGATACCCCTCAAAATAACTCTAGCTCCAGTAAATATCATAGAAGGGTTGCTGCTGCATCTCCATCCTATGCAACTTGTCGTGGATGTTTTTTTGGTTGTCGAGGAGGAGGTGCTCATTCTCGAAAATGGCCCTCTGGTTATCTAACAGCCGGTTCGTCATCTCCTGAATACCGACGTATGAAGTTGTATGTTGTTGTTGCTGCATCTGATGAATCTCCTACAACATTTTATACATCCCCTGCATGGAGTAGGCATCCTCTTCTTGATAAGAGGGTTGTGGTGGCGGAGGCTGTGAAGATGAAGATGCACCCAGATGCATGCGAGGATGCTTCCTAGGTGCCACTCGTGCGCGAAGAGGGGTGAAAGCCTCCTCTTCCTCTTCAGGCTCGTCGCCGTCATTATCATCATTGCCACCATCTTCATCTGAGTCATCAATGGCTATGATGGGCCACCTGAAATGTTGAGCGCCCTTAATGTTGAAGACGGGGTCTGGAAGGGAACACTCTTGATATGCTTGATTGACATGGCAGTGTGCATATGTCAAGCCATCACGAAGCAGAATGAGGTTGGCACGGTGCAGATGCTGCAAGTTGACCTTGCTCCTGTTGGAGAGAGGAGTAAGCTGAGAGAAATTTAACCCAAGATAGTGGGCCAGCGGTGTGATGAGCCCTCCAAAGTGGATTGGAGCCTTCCACGTACTCCTCTGAACGGCCAACACACGTGTCAAGAAAAACGTGCCCCAATTACACTCTTCTCGCTTCAGCAACTTGTATAGGAAAAACAAATCTGTCTCTTGAAACTTGCTGAGAGACAGGTCACCATAAGCAAACAAGGTGGTGCAAAGCATGCGGTGAAGGACCCGCACAAACGGATGCTCAAAATCTGCAACCGCCGCATTATGGTAGCTGACGGATTTGCCCAGAGGCACAGTCACTAGCTCGGCGAAAATAGCATCATAGTCAGTCTGGTTGTCTGGCCTCCGGTACTGGTCTCTCCCATGATTCCAGTTGTAGATGGAATTGAACTACATGAGCGTGAGAGTGTAATCGTTGTTGTACAGCCGGAAAGAAATGCGGCCCTTGATCCATTCCCGATCAGTGGCGATGAGGTCGTTCGGCACAACACATATGTCCAGCGATGCCATGAACTCTGCCACTATCTCCTTGTATGTCGGCCATTCATCGAAGAATGGCTGGCTGTCGGCGTGGAATTCCATCTCATCGGGCCTCCTACCCATATGCCTTGCCTGCCCCTTGAGAACGTAGGCAAGATTGGGCTCGAACCCAAGATAACAAACCATGTCCTGATCCATGTAGCAGGTCGGCTCTATCTTTCTCTTCATCAGCTCCTCGTAGACCTTCCTGACTTCCACAAAAGGATGAACAATCCGCGGGTGAGGAATAGATGCAGTAGGTGGATGGATGAACTCGGGGATCTCCATAGGATCTGCCCGTGAAGAAGAAGCACCGGTTGTATGCACCATCGTCGCAAAGAAAGAAGGAAAAGAAGACGGAGCTTGGTGAAGATCGGAGAAGACAATCTCCACTCAGTGAAGGCTCGGGGAAGAACTCTCCCCTTGGATGCTCGTAGCCAGGCTTCGGTCGCTCAACCAGATGCACAACACAAGTGGAGGAGGAAAGCTCTGAAGGTGTGATGTCATATGATGACAATCCATCCCTTTTATAACCGTGGCTGGCACTGCTGTGTGCCCATCAATACCATCAACACGGGTCGATGGTATCGACACCTGTAGCACAATCCGGTCTTCCGCTAGTATCGAAGGTTGTCGATATCCCGATGTGGGGGCCTGGATCAATGACGCATTGATACCATCGACGGGTGTCAATGGTATCGACCCATCCCACGGATCGAATCTCTTGATGCAGTGATCTCTGTTGATTTCCTCTCGCGGATCGGTGACGTGTTGCGTCGATACTATCGATGCAAGTCGATAGTATCGACTTCTGCTTAGGGAAAACACCCTCACGAGGCCCGGCCGCCGCTTCCTGTCTGTAACCGGGTCGATACCATCGATAGGACCGTCAATGGTATCGACTTCACTGAGACACATTTCGTCTGAATATCTCCAAAGATCTCACGAGTATCGACATCCATGTCGATACTATCGACCTCTTTCTGGTGAGCAACCTGATGGTGGGTCAATACCATCGACGAGGCCGTCGATAGTATCGACTCAGAGAGATTTTTGCAGCCGCCTAACTGTACCCCTGTCGATACCATCGACACAAGGGTCGATGGTATCGACCCTGCCTCAGTCCTGCACATTAAACAAACAATCAAGGTATCTTGTTTACACTAAAAATAAAATCGAATCAAACTAATGTACTAATGAAAAAGAAACTAAACAAAACTACCAATGGTTGGGTTGCCTCCCAACAAGCGCCCTTATTTAACATCTTAGGCTAGACGAGAACAAGCTACTCATGCATCCGGAAGTGCAATGAGTTTGACCTCATTCACTTTTTGTGTGTAATCCTCACTGAAATACAACTTCAAGCGATGTCCATTAACCAAGAATGTTGTGTCACCATCACGCACCATGATTGCGCCATGTGGCCAGACCTCCTCTACAGTGAATGGTCCACTCCATCGGGATTTCAATTTCTCGGGATGCATCTTCAACCTTGAATAGAACAAGAGCATGTGATCTTCCTTCTTGAAGACACGCATCTGAATATGTCGATCGTGAATCAGCTTTCTTCGCTCCTTGTAGATCCGTGAGCTTTCATATGCATTCATCCTCAACTCGTCAAGTTCATTCAGCTCAAGCAACCGTTTCTTTCATGTATCATCATAGCTCAAATTCAGCTTCCTCAGCGCCCAGTGCGCCTTATGCTCCAATTCCACTGGTAAATGGCAGGCCCGACCATAAACCAACCTAAAAGTCGTAGTGCCTATAGGTGTCTTATATGCCATCCTGTACGCCCACAAAGCGTCTGGTAGCAAGATACTCCAATTTTTCCTCGTCGAAGCAACAGTGCGCTCCAAGATCTTCTTAATCTCTCGATTGGAGACTTCCACTTGCCCCTGTGTCTGTGGGTGGTACGGGGTACCAATGTTGTGCTTTACCCCATACTTTCTTAACAATGCGGCATACTTCTAATTCCGGAAATGTGTACCTCCATCAATAATTATCATTCTTGGTACACCAAACCTGCAGAAAATGTATTCTTTGACAAACCTGCACACTACAGCGACATCATTAGTCCTAGTGGGTATTGCCTCTACCCACTTTGATACATAGTCAACAGCTAATAGAATGTACAAGTTAGAATTGGAGGACACAAAGGGTCCCATAAAATCAATACCCCACAGATCAAATACCTCAACTTCTTGAAATACATTGAGGGGCATCTCCTGTCGCTTTGAAATGTTACCTGCCCATTGGCAAGAATCGCATTGCCGCACATAGTCATATGTGTCCCGGAACAAAGTAGGCCAGTAGAGACCGCTCTCCAGTACCTTGGCCACGGTTCTAGAACTTGCATGGTGGCCACCCGTCGGTAGAGTATGGAAATGATGAAGGACACTTTCATATTCCACCTCCGGTACACACCTGCGCAACACACCATCCCTGCACTGCTTCAACAGAATAGGGTCATCCCAGAAATAATATCGCAAAGAATGGAAAATTTTCTTTTTCTCTTGATATGTCCAATCATCTGGGATAATTTTACAGGCAAGATAATTTACAATATAAGAAAACCAAGGATCTTTAGATTTCACAGATAGAAGTTGTTCATCAGGAAACGTCTCGGTAATGGGTATATGCACGACTTTCTCATCTACCCTTTCCAACCTAGACAGGTGGTCCGCAACCACATTTTCTATTCCCGCCTTATCTTTGATTTCAATATCAAATTCTTGCAATAGTAAGATCCACCTAATCAGTCTAGGTTTGGCATCTTTCTTCTCCATCAAATACTTTATGGCGGCGTGGTCCATCCATACCACGACTTTAGATCCTACAAGATATTGCTGAAATTTTTCAAAAGCAAAAACAACGGCGAGAAGCTCTTTTTTAGTTGTCGTGTAATTCATCTGTGCGTCATTTAGAGTTTTGGATGCATAGAAAATCACGACGGGTTTATTGTCCACACGTTGTCCCAAAACAGCCCCCACCGTGAAATCTGATGCATCACACATCAATTCGAACAGCTTTGTCCAATCTGGTGTTTGAACAACCAGAGTAGAAATCAATTTCTCTTTAAGTACATTAAAAGCATTGATGCGATGATTTTGAGTCGCATTTATAGACTTGTTTGATATGCGTTTTATGCATTTATTAGTCACTTTCATGGTTAATGTTGCATAATTTATTTACTTTGGTCTATGCTACTTCTTTATGTCAAATTTCCCCGATTTCAAGCATTTTGAGTATTAATTATCAAAAGAATATGTTTTGTGTGAACTTATGTGGTTTTGTGTGTAAATTTCAGGAAAAACAAGTATCTTCTACCGTCGATACCATCGACGGTGGTCGATACCATCGACACAACCACAGGTTGCCAGCCGCAAGGACCAGACGAAGGTCGATACTATCGACAGGGATGTCGATGGTATCGAGATACCATCAGGTTGCTGGCGAGAAGTGAGTCGATACTATCGACCTAAATGTCGATACTATCGACTGGTGGAGCTACAGCGATGCAAAAAGACAAAACCGTCGCTACAGGCTTGTCGATACCATCGACCCGCGTCGATGGTATCGAGATGATATCAGGCGCAAGATGAAAGAAAAGAATGATTTTCGATATCGTGCTAGGTCGATACCATCGACCTGCATCGATGGTAACGACACCGTCAGATATGAGTTTGTTTCAGATTAATCTTAATCGGACGGTTGTGATTAATTGACGACCTAATTTAGGAAATATACCTAATGACGGCGCCCAAGAGAGGGGGATCACGTCATTAGCTGTGGCACACATCCCAGAGAGCAAGGAGAGAAGAACGAAGCATGAGAGCACGCCCAGCCAATCCGGACGCTGAAGAAGACGATTTCCACCACCGAAAGGTGGGAGAACGTGTATTCCACGCCAAGGATCGATTGGATCTTCTCCGTTCAGGGGTTTTACCACTCAATCACATTTTTCTTCATGTTTCCCTTTTTCTTCTCCACGTTGTACTCTGAGATGAACATGCGGGGCTAATCCCCTTTGTCTTTAGGACTGGGAGTAGCCCGGGAATTCATTGTATGACAATTTTATCATAGTAATTCATATCTTATCTCTTAAATCCGTGGTATGATTTCGTTTTCTCAAATATATTGTTATGCTTGATCACCATAATAATAATAATCTAATGCCCTTAATTGCTTTGAAAGAAGAATTAATGGTTGAAAAGAGGCGGAATTTACATTAATTGACAAATCCCTTGAACAAGGTGGTTTAAGGTTAATGGTGGATACCGAGAGATCGTTTTTAATGCACCTAGTTTAGGGTATAGGTTACTACGACGGTGGAACCGACCTAGACGTAGGTAGTGAATTGTACCACGACAGTGGGCAATTCTGATTTCAGGCCACTACCCAGATAGAGAGATATAATTGAATAACTATATAGAATTTAATACAATGATAACCCGCGGTGAAACCGCAATCCTAAAGATCTCCTCTTGAATTGATTAAACCAACATTTAATCGATTGCCTGTTTTGTTTTATTTTTATTTTCTTTTAATCTTGACAACAACTCTCAACTATTTAATCGGCTTAGATGATCGCGAGTAGTTAGTAGGAGTCTCCGACGATTTCACGTATCCCTGAGTTCGACTCGGGCCTCACAAAGGCCTGTATTACTTCGACGCGTTCACTTGCGTTTATGCGCACGGTAAATTTGCGTCAAGTTTTTGGCGCCGTTGTCGGGGATACGGCAAATTGTTGGCACTTCGATTGCTACAAGCGGCCACTCTAGGCCACATTTTTATTTTTTTTATCATTCCAAAAATTTATAATCAATTTTCTAAATACTTGCAACTGTCAAGCACTCTACTGATATTGGATTTCTCTATTTGCAGGTACTGTGCATGGTGCAAACGCGTAGTACAGACTACACGAGGCAAGCACCAGAGGTTCCGCTGTCGGGACTGGAAGACGAAGGCGATTATAATCAAAACCATCTGGAGGATATACTTTATGAACTCGAACAAGAAAAGATGGACGAGCCACAGACAATATGGGAGAAGATCAAGGCTTCTTCCTCATCTGCTTCCAAGGGGCCGATCAAGAAGCAAGCGGTTAATATTCCGACATACAAGATTGATCCGGCTTTAATCAACTTGGTGAAGTCTAATGCTTTCCATGGGCTAAAAAATGAAGACCCCGTCGCACAGATAAGTCAATTTGTGGAGAATTGTGATATGATAAAAATTGACAGATTTCCACAAGATGTGCTCTACTTGAAGCTCTTCCCGAGTTCTTTAGCGGGAAACGCACGAGAATGGCTACACAACTTGGACGATGAATATGTGGAGTCTTGGGACCACATGGTGGAGGTTTTCTTCGAGAGGTTCTTTCCGCCCGAGAAGACCAATGACATGATCAAGGAGATCCACAACTTCACCCAAAAAGCAGGAGAGACATATTCTGAGACCTAGGAAAAGTTTCAGATTATGCTCAGGCGATGTATGCATCACGGGCTTGATAAGGAGACACAAGTCAAGATCTTCTATTTTGCTCTCTTCGAGCATGATAGAAGCAACCTTGATTCAGCCGGTTCTGGATTCTTCTTGAATAACACGGACACTAGATGTTGGGAAATCTTAAAGAATATGGCCAAGAAACAATCATGGGGCGAAAGAGGCGCCGTGGAATAGGTTCGAGTGGCAGGTGAATCTAAAGCAATAAAGGAGTTGAATGAGAAGATGGATCTTCTCGCAAAGAAACTTCTTGCAAAGGAGGATACTGAGTCCGAGGATGAGGCTCAAGTTAAATTCATGAGGCAGCAGCAAGGCTACAGGAATAACGACTATTCATGGAGGAAAGACAAGAAGTTCTCCTGGAAGGATCCAAACAACTTCTTGCAGGATCCAGATGCAAAACCCCAGCCAGTAGCGGAGGATAAGAGCACAGAGCTTCTCAATCAAGTGATAAAGCAAAATCAAGAACTCATGACTACTTTCGGCCAGCAAATAAAGCAACAAGGGGAGTTTATGAACCAATTTGGGCAGACACTACAGAGCCACGGGGCTCAAATGAGGACAATAGAGACATCCATGGCACAAATGGCAGCAGAGATAGCCAGTTTGAAGAAGCCGACGCACCCAGGTTTTCCGGGTAATACTAATGTTCCAGGAGGAAACCAGCAGGCAAAGGCCATCTTGCTAAGAAGTGCTAAGAAATTGCTAAATCCCAGATTTGATGAACTAAGCAAACCCCAAGCAGAAATTGAAGGTGAGGCCACTGAGGAGCTGCCCGTACCGGTTACAGAACCAGTTGATGACATAGCAGTGGATGCTACTGAAGATCCTATTGCAGAGGAGGAGGAGCCCCAGAGAAGGACACCTTATGTGCCACCGCATCAAAGGGCACAGGCTGTCCCGGTCCCATATCTGAACAGTGCTAAGGCAAGGAAGGTAGACGCCCAATTTAAAAAGTTTCTTAACAGTTTTCGAAAGCTTTCAGTCAACATCCCTTTATTGGAAGCTATTGAGAAAATCCCTTCTTACGGGAAATTTCTGAAAGACATCATCACCAAGAAGAGAAAAATTCCAGACACAGAGGTAGTTGTGCTTAAGGAGCATGTGAGTGCCTTCATCATGGGCACATTGCCACCAAAGAGGCAAGATCCGGGTTGTTTCAACATTTCATGCTACATCGGGAAAGTCAAATTTGGTGAAGCACTATGTGACTCAGGGGTGAGCATTAACTTGATGCCCCTTTCTACATTCCAGAAGCTGGGATTAAAGGAGTCACAGCCAAGCAACATGACAATCCAATTGGAAGACAATTCCGTGGTAAAGCCATATGGGATTTGTGAAGATGTGCTAGTAAAGGTGGATCGATTTGTATTTCCAGCATATTTTGTCGTCATGGAGATGCAAGATGAACAAGGCAATGAGATACTACTCGGACGACCATTCCAAGCTATAGCCGACATGATACTCGAGATGGGGAGAGGTCGGTTGACCTTAGGTATAGCCGATGACCGATTTGAGATGGTCATGCCTTCTAGCACCACGTCACCTAAATCCAAGGAGCAATGCCACATGGTAAAACATTTTGATAACAATATCTCACTGTGTCTAGGGAAGCCATTTTTGGATATGGCCCATGTAATGACCAAGGTGGACAAAGGGACGTTGGTTGTGTACATTATGGAGCAAACCAAAGTGGTATCCCTTTGTAAGGCTGTAGGGTTCCCGAATGATGAGGATGAGGACATTCCTCCCTCTACAGAGGATGATGATATAGCAAATTCAGTTTTTGATGCATATCTAGAATTACCACTGGAGGCTTGTTTAGTCAATATCACTCATGATTGGATGAGAAGAAAATCACTCAAGGAGTGCGTCAAGATGCTTCAGATGTTGCCATGCTTCTATGTGAGGTATTATGAAGATTTAGGCAAACTTCCCCCACCGCTTCAATCATCCTTGATCAGCCCGCCGGAATTGGAGTTGAAGCCGCTGCCACCGCACCTCAAGTACGCCTTTCTAGCTGAGGAGGACAAGTTACCTGTGATCATTTATGCTTATCTTAGTGCTAAGGAGGAGGACCAGTTGTTGATAGTGCTAAAGAACCACCGGGGAGCATTTGGGTGGTCTATTGCAGATAATAAGGGGATTTCCCCCACTTTGTGCCAGCATAAGATTTGGCTCGAGGTGGGAGCCAAGCCGGTGATTCAACCGCAACGTCGACTGAATCTGAATATGATGGAGGTTGTGAAAAAAGAGGTGATTAAGCTTCTCTCCGTAGGTATCATCTATGTGATTTCAGACTCAACATGGGTAAGTCCCACGTAGGTAGTCCCTAAGAAGGGGGGAATAACTGTTACTCACAATCTTTTAAATGAACTTGTCACCACCCACTTGGTAACCGGGTGGTGAGTTTGTATAGATTACCGACGACTTAATGTCGCCACGCTAAAGGATCACTTTCCTCTCCCATTTATTGATCAAATTCTAGAGCGCTTAGTCGGCCGATCACATTTCTGTTTTCTGGATGGGTATTCGGGGTACAATCAGATTTCGATTGATCCAAAGGACCAAGAGAAATCTACTTTCACTTGTCCCTATGGAACTTTCGCGTATCGCCGCATGCCCTTTGGATTATGCAATGCACCATCGACTTTTCAGCGTTGTATGCTCGCCATTTTTTTTGATATGGTAGAACGCTGTCTAGAAGTCTTTATGGATGATTTTTCAGTTTATGATGCTTCTTTTGATGAATGCCTTTATAATTTGGATAAGGTGTTACAAAGATGTGAGGACACACATTTCGTCCTCAACTGGGAGAAATGTCATATGATGGTGAGTGAAGGGATAGTGCTAGGACATAAAGTGTCTAGCAAAGGTTTGGAGGTAGATCCAGTTAAAATTGAAGTAATTTCTAAATTTCCCCCACCAAATTCGGTAAAAGGGGTAAGAAGCTTCTTAGGACACGCCGGATTTTATCGTCGGTTCATAAAAGATTTTTCTAAAATCGCCAAACCTCTATCTGAGCTTCTCGAGAAGGATTTCGTTTTTTATTTTAATGATAAATGTTTACACGCGTTCAACGTGCTAAAGGAGAAATTGATTTCCGCACTGGTTGTTCAAACACCAGATTGGACTAAGCCATTTGAACTCATGTGTGATGCATCTGATTTTGTTGTAGGAGCTGTGTTGGGGCAGCGGGTGGACAATAAACCCGCCTTGATATTTTATGCCTCTAAGACTTTGAATGATGCCCAACTAAATTACACGACTACTGAAAAAGAATTGCTTGCTGTTGTTTTCGCTTTTGAAAAATTCTGGCAATATTTAGTTGGATCAAAAGTCGTTATTTGGAATGACCATGCCGCTATTAAATATTTGATGGAGAAAAAAGATGCCAAACCTAGATTGATTAGGTGGATCTTGCTCCTACAAGAATTTGATATCGAAATTAAAGACAAGGCAGGGATTGAAAATGTTGTAGCGGATCATTTGTCTCGGTTAGAGAGGGTGGATGAAAAAAATTTACACATACCCATAACCGAGACATTTCCAGATGAACAACTTTTGAAAGTGAATTCTAAAGATCCTTGGTTTTCATATATTGTGAATTATCTTGCCTGCAGGATCATCTCGGAAGATTGGACATATCAAGAGAAGAAGAAATTTTTCCATTCTCTACGATATTATTTTTGGGATGACCCCATTCTTTTGAAGAAATGCAGGGATGGTGTCCTACGCAGGTGTGTACCTGAGGAGGAGTACGAGAGTATTCTTCACCACTGCCATACTCTACCTACGGGCAGACACCATGTGAGCTCTCGTACGGCTACCAAAGTATTGGAAAGTGGCCTATATTGGCCTACCTTGTTTAGAGACGCCTATGAGTTCGTGAGGCAATGTGATTCCTACTAAAGGGCAGGTAACATTTCAAAGAGACGAGAGATTCCCCTAAATGTTTTCCAAGAGGTTGAGGTATTTGATTTATGGGGTATAGACTTCATGGGACCCTTTGTGTCCTCAAATTCGAATTTATATATCCTTTTAGTTGTTGATTATGTGTCGAAGTGAGTAGAAGCAATACCCACAAGGACTAATGATTCTATTGTAGTGTGCAGGTTCGTTAAGGAAAATATCTTCTGCAGGTTTGGAGTGCCCCGAATGATCATTAGTGATGGGGGTACGCACTTTAGGAATCACAAGTTCTCAGCATTATTGAGGAAATACGGGGTCAAACATAACATTGGTACCCCGTATCACCCGCAAACTCAAGGACAAGTGGAGGTCTCCAATCACGAAATTAAGAAGATCTTGGAGCGTACGGTGGCTTCCACGAGGAAGAATTGGAGTGCCTTACTACCGGATGCATTGTGGGCATATAGGACAGCATACAAGACACCTATAGGCACCACGCCTTTTAGATTGGCATACGGCCGGGCTTGTCACTTACCGGTGGAGTTAGAGCACAAAGCACATTGGGCGTTGAGGAAGCTCAACTTGAGTTACGATGAGGTGGGGAAGAAGAGATTGCTTGAATTAAATGAATTGGATGAGCTGCAAATGACTGCATATGAGAACTCTCGGATATACAAGGAGCACACTAAGTTGATCCACGATCGCCACATTCAGATGTGCACCTTCAAGAAAGGAGATCGTGTGCTTTTGTTCAATTCAAGGCTGAAGTTGCATCCCAGGAAGCTAAAATCCCGATGGAGTGGGCCATTCACGGTGGAAGAGGTCAAACCACATGGCGCAATCATGGTGCGTGATGGCGAGACTACATTTTTGGTGAACGGACAGAGATTGAAGCTATATTTTGGTGAAGATTACACAAGGAAGGTGATTGAGGTCAAACTCATTTCACTTTTGGATGCATGATTTGCTTCAAGTCGTCTAGCCTAAGACGTTAAACAAGGACGCTTGTTGGGAGGTAACCCAACCATTGGTATTTTAGTTTAGTTCGTTTACATTTGTAGTTTGATTTGTTTTAATTTAGTTTGTAGTGTAAAAAAAGATATCGTGATTGGTTGTTACATGTGCAGGGCTGAGGCAGAGTCAATACCATCAACCCTTGTGTCGATGGTATCGACCATGGTACAGGTTGGCGATTGCAGGAATCACACTGCGTCGATACCATCGACGGCCTCGTCGATGGTATCGACATATCAATAGGCAGATCGCAAGCAGAGGTCGATGGTATCGACATGGGTGTCGATACTATCGAGATCTCTGGAGATTTTCAGAACGAATCATCTCAGGAAAGTTGATACCATCGATGGGCATGTCGATGGTATCGACACATTCACACACAGAAGGCGGAGGCTGGGCCTCGTGAGGGTTTGCCCTAATCAGAGAGTCGATACTATCGACTCGGGTCGATAGTATCAACGCGCCATGTCAACAATCTACGAGGTAAGATCTACAGTGATCGTAGCAACCATGAAGTCGGTCTGGGGGATGGGTCGATACCATCGACTAGCGTCGATAGTATCGACACATCAGCGATCCGGGACCCGCAATCCAGCCATCGACGATCGTCGATACTGGCGGCGAGACAAATCGTGGTACCTGGGTCGATACCATCGACCCGCGTCGATGGTATCGATGGGCATACAGTAGCGTCGGCATCGGCTATATATGAGGAGTGTTTGCGTCAGATGACATCACACCTCCAGTGCAATCTTCCTCCACTTGTGCCGAGCGTATTCCAGAGCGATCCGAGCCCGACGACGAGCAACACTGAGCATGTTCTTCATCGAGTGGAGATTTCTTTCTCCGATCTTCACCGAGCTCTCTCTCTATTCCTCTTTCTGTCGACGTCATGGTGCATGTTGCTGGTGCATCGTCTTCACGCGCCAACCCGATGGACATCCCGGAGTTTGTGCCACCACCGACTGCGTCAATCTCACGCCCGTGGTTGATTCATCCATCCGCGGAAGTCAAGAAGATATACAAGGAGATCTTAAAGAGAAAGATCGAGCCGACCCGTTATGTTGAACGGGAAACCATCCGCAACTTGGGGTTCGAAGCCAACCTCAACTACGTCCTGAAGGGGCAGGCCCGACACACGGGAAGAAGGCCTGACGAGCTGGAGTTTCATGCAGATGGCCAACCGTTCTTCGGCGAGTGGCCTACGTACAAGGAGTTGGTGGTTGAGTTTATGGCGTCGTTGGACGTCTGCGTTGTACCCAATGACATCATAGCCACCGACCGCGACTGGATCAGGGGCCAGGTGTCTTTCTGGATGTACAACATTGACTACAACCTTACACTTTGGTAGTTCAACAAGATTTTCAACTGGAATCACTCGCAACATGACTACTGGCAGCCGGATAACCGCACCGACTATGACATGATCTTCGCCGAGCTTGTGACGGTGCCACCGGGCAAGTCAGTAAGCTACCATAATGCTGCGGTAGCTGATTTCGAGCACCCCTTCATCCGGATACTTCACTGGATGCTGAGTTCTACATTGTTTGCTCGGGGTGATTTGGCCCTCAGCAAGTTTCAGGAGACGGACTTATTCTTCTTGTATAAACTCTTGAAGCGTCAAGAATGCAATTGGGGTGCCTTCTTTTTGCAGAGAGTTTTGGCAGTGAAGAGGAGTACAAGGAAAGCCCCAATTCACTTTGGCGGGTTTATCACCAAGCTGGCGCACTACCTCGGGCTGAATTTCTCTACTTTGACCCCGCTCTCCAACAGGAGTAAGGTGAACTTGCAACATATGCACCGCTCCAACCTCCTACTTCTTCGAGATGGCTTGGCGTATGCACACTGCCACGTCAACCATGCTTACCAGGAGTGCTCGTTTACCGATCTAGTCTTCAATATCGAAGGGGCGCAACATTTCAGATGGCCTATCATAGCCATTGCAGACTCCGATGAAGACGGCGGCGACGACGACGACGGCAATGACGATGAGGCTGAAGAGGAAGAGGAGGCCTTCACACCTCTTCGGACTCGAGTGGCACCACGGAAGCGTCCTCGGATGCATCCGGGTGCATCTTCATCATCCCAGCCTCCGCCACCACCACCGCCCTCGCAGCCAAGCGAGGATGTCTATTCTATGCAGGGCATGTATGCTATGTTGCATGACATACAGCAGACGCAACAGCATCATACTACGACGTACACTGGTATTCAAGAGACTACCAACCGGCTACTGGACAATCAAAGGGCAATGTTCGAGAACGAGCGTCTTCTCCTTGAAAACCAACAACAAATTCATGATCGGTTGCAAAGTATGGAGATGCAACAGTAGCCCTTTTACGACCACTATTGGAGCCAAAATTACTTTGGAGGCTATCCACACCCTCCACCTAGGGCCCAGTTTGATCCAAGCTTCCAGGGGGAGTATCCGTCTTGGGACCCTACGGCTCCGCAGTACCCGCCTCCACCTGAAGAGTAAAGAGGTATCTCTGTTCCAACCTTTAAGATTGTTTTTGACTATGAGGCCATAGTCGAATTCAAGCTTGGGGGGTGTTAGAACAGCTCTATCTTTCATTTTCTCTGTTTTTAGTTTTATTTCTTTTGTTTCTTGTCATTTGTTTCTTGTCATTTTTAGTTTGTTTGTAGGATCCACATTCTATCTAGTGTAATCGTGGATGTCTTTAATCTTGAGTCATCTCAGTTGCATGTGCATGGAATTAAAGGGAAAACTAAAAATTCGCAAGCTTGAGTGTTGTTCAACTTTGATCACTTAACTTAGAAAATGATTGGTTTTGTCAACTTTAAAATAGAAAATCACAACTGTATATTCCTAATGATTCATGAAAGTGGACGGAATTGGTTGTTTGAGCCTAAACTGACCAAATGATAATGAGACTTTAATTTGAAGTAAGAGAGAAAAAACCTCTTAACTACTACACAGGTTAGTAAGGAGGGACCATAATATTTTTTTTCAAAGGTTCAGTCAATTAGTCTTGTGATCTGTCCACCTCATTGCTTTTCACAATCCACCAAGATTTGGAAGTAAAGTACGGTTTTAACTCTTTTTGATTGCATGGCATGTAGATAGGACTTGCATTGCAACCACCTTCATATGTTTTGCATGAAGAACATGCACATTACCCTTAGGTGCATGTCATGTAGTTGCATTCATAACTTTTATGCATAGAGTATATCATGTACCTCATTTCTTCTTTAATGGTGAATTAAATTGTTCCATACCTTCTAAATAGTGCAAATATTCAAGTTATGTAGAAAAATAAGCCCAAAAAAAGTATTCATTGTCAATTATGGATATAAGGGTTTGAAAAGAAAAAAAAAGAAAAATCTGAAATTAAAAAAAAAAGGAAGAAGGAAAAGTTATTTAGAAGCAACTAGAATAAGAAGGAGAAAGGAACATAATCTCACCTACATTTTAAGATGAGTGAGTACATGATGTAGCTTAATTAGATATCCATCTCATTTTGAGATGGATTGTTAGTGCATGCATCATTCCACCCAATCTTAGGCATTAGGGCATTTTTCATGTGCATTTGCATCAATTAGGGCATTTTTATTTTATGCATGTTGAAACTGTATAATGCTTCCACTTCTTCCATGAGCCACCCATTCCCTCCACCCGTTGCTCAAATTGGTAGGCCACCGTGAACTTCTCCTCACTAATGAATATCAGGAGAACTGCTTCCATGTAGATGGTAGTAGGGCGAGCAACGTAGTATAGGAGATCACAAGATGCACTAAGTCTGGACCGGCGAAGTTTATTATGTTAATTGCCTTATGTGATAGTGTTCATCAGTTTCGAGGTTAATATCTTTGATGGATGATTACTGTCGTCTTTAGGGTAATTATCATTCTGTGGTTAGAGAGGGATGATATGTGAATGTCTGGTGGGAGTCATATGGGATGTTTGTTGTGATGCTTTGTTCTTTAGTTGACTCTGGAAATTCTATTCTAAGGTTTAGTTGCTCGAGGGTGAGCAATGTTCAAGCTTAGGGGAGTTTGATGCGATGATTTTGAGTCGCATTTATAGACTT
The DNA here is from genome assembly GCA_963693085.1 of Alisma plantago-aquatica. Taxonomy (NCBI): domain Eukaryota; kingdom Viridiplantae; phylum Streptophyta; class Magnoliopsida; order Alismatales; family Alismataceae; genus Alisma; species Alisma plantago-aquatica. The sequence continues at coordinate 754,102,317 of OY856409.1, forward strand.
GTTTGATATGTGTTTTATGCATTTATTAGTCATTTTCATGGTTAATGTTGCATAATCCATTCACTTTGGTCTATGCTACTTCTTTATGTCAAATTTCCCCGATTTCAAGCATTTTGAGTATTAATTATCAAAAGAATACATTTTGTGTGAACTTATGTGGTTTCGTGTGTAAATTTCAGGAAAAACAAGTATCTGCTACCATCGATACCATCGACACAACCATAGGTTGCCAGCCGCAAGGACCAGACGAAGGTCGATACTATCGACAGGGATGTTGATGGTATCGAGATACCATCAGGTTGCTGGCGACAAGTGAGTCGATACTATCGACCTAAATGTCGATACTATCGACTGGTGGAGCTATAGCGACGCAAAAAGACAAAATCGTCACTACAGGTTCGTCGATACCATCGACCCACGTCGATGGTATCGAGATGACATCAGGCGCAAGACGAAAGAAAAGAAGGATTGTTGATATCACGCTAGGTTGATACCATCGACCTGCATCGATGGTATCGACACCATCAGATATGAGTTTGTTTCATATTAATCTTAATCGGATGGTCGTGATTAATTGACGACCTAATTCGGGAAATATACCTAATGACGGCACCCAAGAGAGGGGGATCACGTCATTAGCTACGACACACATCCCGGAGAGCAAGGAGAGAAGAACGGAGCACGAGAGCACGCCCCAGCCGATCCGGATGCTGAAGAAGATGATTTCCACCACCGAAAGGCAGGAGAACATGTATTCCAAGCCAAGGATCGATTGGATCTTCTCCGTTCAGGGGTTTTACCACTCAATCACGTTTTTCTTCATGTTTCCCTTTTTCTTCTCCACGTTGTACTCTGAGATGAACATGCGGGGCTAATCCCCTTTGTCTTTAGGACCGGGAGTAGCCCGGGAATTCATTGTATGACAATTTTATCATAGTAATTCATATCTTATCTCTTAAATCCATGGTATGATTTCATTTTCTCAAATATATTGTTATTCTTGATCACCATAATAATAATCTAATGCCCTTAATTGCTTTGAAAGAAGAATTAATGGTTGAAAAGAGGCGGAATTTACATTAATTGACAAATCCCTTGAACAAGGTGGTGTAAGGTTAATGGTGGATACCGAGAGATCATTTTTAATGCACCTAGTTTAGGGTATAGGTTACTACGATGATGGAACCGACCTAGACGTAGGTAGTGAATTGTACCACGACAGTGGGCAATTCTGATTTCAGGCCACTACCCAGATAGAGAGATATAATTGAATAACTACATAGAATTTAATACAATGATAACCCGCGGTGAAACTGCAATCCTAAAGATCTCCTCTTGAATTGATGAAACCAACATTTAATCGATTGCCTATTTTATTTTATTTTTATTTTCTTTTAATATTGACAACAACTCTCAACTATTTAATCGGCTTAGCTAATCGCGAGTAGTTAGTAGGAGTCTCCGACGATTTCATGTATCCCTGAGTTCGACTCGGGCCTCACAAAGGCCTGTATTACTTTGACGCGTTCACTTGTGTTTCTGCGCACGGTAAATTTGCGTCAAGCATGTAAACATTTTTTGTTAAACTCAAACACAACATCCTTCTCCAGCAACTCAGATAATGGTTTGGCGATTTTTGAGAAATCTTTTATAAATCGGCGATAAAACATGGCGTGACCTAGAAAACTCTATACCCCTTTGACCGAGTTTAGTGGGGGTAATTTGGAAATAACTTCAATCTTCACCGGATCTACCTCCAACCCCTTGCTAGACACTTTATGTCCAAGCACGATCCCTTCGCTAACCATCATATGACATTTTCCCCAATTGAGAACCAAATGTGTGTCCTCACATCGTTGCAAAACTTTGTCTAAATTGTATAAACATTCATTAAAGGATGCACCATAGACGGAGAAATCATCCATAAAGACTTCCAAACAACGTTCAACCATATCGGAGAAAATGGCAAGCATGCAACACTAAAAGTTTTCCGGTGTGTTACACAAACCGAAGGGCATACAGAGGTATGCAAAGGTTCCATAAGGACAAGTGAAGGTGGACTTCTCTTGGTCCTTAGGATCAATGGAAATCTGATTGTACCCCGTATAACCATCGAGAAAACAAAAATGAGATCGACCTGCTAATCGCTCTAAAATCTGATCAATGAATGGGAGAGGAAAATGATCCTTAAGTGTAGCAGCATTTAATTTATGGTAGTCTATACATACACACCACCCAGTTACCAAGCGGGTTGTGACTGGCTCATTTAACAAATTATGTGTAACAGTAATTCCCCCCTTTTTAGGGACTACCTGTGTAGGACTCACCCACGTCGAGTCGGATATGGCATAGATGATACCTACAGAAAGGAGTTTGATCACCTCCTTCTTGACGACCTCCATCATGCTAGGATTTAGTCGACGTTGTGGCTGAATTATAGGTTTGGCTCCCTCCTCAAGCTGAATCTTATGTTGGCACAATGTAGGGGAGATCCCCTTGATGTCTACGACCGACCACCCGAATGCACCTCGGTGGTTTTTCAGCACAATCAGCAATTGATCTTCCTCTTCGGCACTCAGATATGCTGAAATGATCACTGGCAGCTTCTCACCCTCAGCTAGAAATGCATATTTCAAGGGTGGTGGCAATGGCTTCAATTCTAAATCTGGCGGGCTAATCAAGGATGACTGAAGCGGTGGTGGAAGTTCTCCAAGGTCTTCATAGTACCTAGCATAAAAGCATGGAAGCACCTGAAGCATCTTGGCACACTCTTGTAGTGATTTGCTTCTCATCTAATCATGTGTTATATTAACCAGGAAGGCTTCAAGCGGCAGTTCTGGATATGCATTAAAAAAAAAACTTGCTATGGCCTCATCTTCAGTAGAGGGAGGGAAGTCCTCCTCTTCATCATTGGGAAAACCCACATCCTTTCTAAGAGACACAACTTTGGTCTGCTCCATGATGTCTACAGCCAGTGTCCCCTTCTCCACCTTAGTGATTACATGAGCCATATCTAAAAATGGCTTCCCTAGACATAAAGAGATATTCTGATCAAAGTGCTTCATCATGCGGCATTGCTCCTTGGCTTTTTATTGTGTAGTGCTGGAAGGCATGACCATCTCGAACCGATCATCAGTGATACCCAAGGTCAACTGACCTCTTCCCATCTCAAGTATCATGTCAGTAGTGATTTGGAAAGGTCGTCCAAGGAGTAACTCATTACCCTGTTCATCTTGCATTTCCATTACAACAAAGTCTGCTAGAAATACAAACCGATCAACTTTTTCCAACACATCTTCACAAATACCATATGGCTTCACCACTGAATTATCCGCCAACTGTATTGTCATATTGCTTGGCCTTGATTCTTTCAATCCCAATTTCTTAAACGTAGAGAGAGGCATCACATTTATACTTGCCCCTGAATCACATAGTGCTTCGCCGAATTTCACTTTCCCAATATAGCATGAAATATTGAAGTAGCCCAGATCCTGCCTCTTCGGTGACAATGTGTCCATGATGAAAGCACTCACCTACTCCTTGAGAACCACAACCTCAGTGTCAGGGATCTTCCTTTTCTTTGTGATGATGTCTTTTAAAAACTTCCCGTAGGAGGGGATTTGCTCTATTGCTTCTAAAAGTGGAATATTGACAGAAAGCTTCCTGAAACCATCTAGAAACTTCTTGAAGTGAGCATCCACTTTCTTGGCCTTCACACTATTTGGATATGGGACCGGGACATTCTGTGCCCTTTGGTGTGGCGGCACATATGGCATCCTCTTCTGTGTCTCCTCCTCTATAATGATGGGTTCTGTTGCAACATCCTCCACTGGATCTGTGATAGGAATCGGCACCTCCTCTGTGGACTCACCTAGGGTTTCTGACTGGTGTATGCTCGGTTCATTGGCCCTGGGGTTTAAAATCTTCTTACCGCTCCTTAGTAGGATTGCCTTAGCTTGTTGGTTTCCCTCTGGAATGTTTGTATTACCCGGAAAGCCTTGTTGCACTGGCTTCTTCAGATTAGCTATCTCAGCTGCCATTTGTGCCAAGGATGTCTCAATCATCCTCATCTGAGCCCCATGACTTTGTAGGGTCTGCCCAAATTGGTTCATGAATTCACCTTGTTACTTGATCTGTTGACCAAACGTGCTCATGAGTTCTTGGTTTTGCTTGATCACTTGGTTGAGAAACTCAGTGCTCTTATCCTCCGCCACCGGTTGGGGTTTTGTGTTTGGGTCTTGCAAGAAATTATTTGGGTCCTTCCAGGAAAATTTCTTGTCTTTCCTCCAAGAGTAATCATTGTTTCTATACCCCTGCTATTGGCGCATGAATTTTACTTGAGCCTCATCATCTGATTCTGCTTCTTCTTTTGCAAGCAATTTCTTTGCTAGAAGGTCCATCTTCTCATTTATCTCTTTGATGGCCTTTGACTCCCCCGCAGCTAGAACATGCTCTACGGCGTCTCTATCACCCCAAGATTGCTTCTTAGCCATGTTCTTCAAAATTTCCCAACACCTCGTGTTTGTGTTGTTTAAGAAGAACCCTGAACCTGCGGAATCTAGGTTACTTCTATCATGCTCGAAAAGAGCAAAATAAAAGATTTTGACCTACGTCTCCTTGTCAAGCCCATGATGCGGGTACCTCCTTAGCATGATCTGAAACTGTTCCCAGGTCTCGGAGTAAGTCTCTCCTGCTTTCTGACTAAAGTTATGAATTTTTCTGATCATATCATTTGTCTTCTCAGACAGAAAGAACCTTTCAAAGAACACTTCCACCATGTGGTTCCATGATTCCACATACTCATCATCAAGATTGTGTAGCCATTCACGTGCATTTCCCGCCAAAGAACTGGGAAACAACTTCAAGTACAATGTCTCCTGTAGGAACCTGTCTATTTTGATCATATCGTAGTTCTCCACGAATTGACTTATGTGCGTCACCGGATCTTCGTTTTTAAGCCAATTAAATGCATTTGACTTGACCAAGTTGATTAATGCAGGATCAATCTTATAAGTCGGAATGTTGATCGCCTACTTCTTTATTGGCCCCTTTGAAGCAGATGAGGAAGAAGCCTTTATCTACTCCCATATCGTCTGCTCTTCTGCCATGGCTTCTTGTTCTAATTCGGAATATATATCTTCCAGTTGGGTCTAAATGTTGTTCTCCTTGTTTTCAGGTCCTGGCAGTGGAACCTCTGGTGATTGTTGCGTGTAGTCGGTGTTACGCATCTTCACCATGCACTGGTACCTGCAAAATAATAATTTAGTTTCAGTACCATGCTAGACGATTTCTAAATATGAATGATAAACTATGAATTTAAAAATTGATGATAAAATAATAAAATAAAAATGTGGCCTAGAGTGGCCTCTTGCAGCACTCATAATGCTGACAATTTGCCGTGTCCCCGTCAACGGCGCCAAAAACTTGACACGATTTTATCGTGCGTATAACGCAAGTGCACGCGTCAATGTAGTATAGGCCTTTGTGAGGCCCGAGTCGAATTCAAGGACACTGAATTATCGGTAGACTACTACTAACTACTCACAATCAGCTAGACCAATTAAAAGAGTTTGAGAGTTGTTGTAAAAATAAAAGAAAATAAAATAAAACAAAGCAATCGATTAAGTGTTTAATTTAATCAATTCAAATGGAGATCTTTAAGATTGTGGTTTCACCGCGGGTTTTCATTGTATAAATTTCCATATAATAATTCAGGTTCATCTCTCAATCCGGGTAGTGGCCTGTAGTCAGAATTGTCCACTGTCATGGTACAATTCACTACCTATGTCTAGGTCGGTTCCACCGTCGTAGTAACCTATACCCTAAACTAGGTGCATTAGAATCAACCTCTGGGTTTCCACCATTAACCTTACATCACCTTGTTCAAGGGATTTGTTAATTAATGTGAATTTCATCTCTTTTCAACCGTTAATTCTTCTTTCGAAGAAATTAAAGGCATTAGATTATCATTATGGTGAACAAGCATAACAATATAATTGAGAAAATGAAATCATACCACGAATTTAAGAGATACATTATGAATTACTATGATAAAAATGACATACAATGCTTCCCCGGGCTACTCCCGGTCCTAAAGATAAAGGGGATTAGCCCTGCATGTTCATCTCAGAGCAAAACATGGTTGAGAAAAGGGGAAACATGGATAAAAATGTGAATAAGTAATAAACCCCTGAACGGAGAAGATCCAAGCATTCCTCGGCGTAGAATGCGCGATCTACAGCCTTTCAGCGGTGGAGAACGTCTTCTTCGGCTTCTGGAATAGTCAGGGCATGCTTCTGGGCTCCGTTCTTCTCTACACACCTTCTCGGGACGTGTGCAGTGGCTAATGACGTGATCCCCTTCTCTTGGCCACCGTCATTAGGTATAATCACCGAGTTAGGTTGCAAAAATATCACAGCCGTTGGATTTGGATCGATCTGAAACAAAATTTAATCTGACGATGTCGATACCATCGACGTGGGTCGATGGTATCGACTCTGCGCGATATCAGCAAGTCTTCTTTTCTTTTCTTTGTTGCGCCTGATGCTGACTCAATACCATCGACGAGGGTCGATGGTATCAACACCCTTAGGCGTCAGTTTTATCCCTTTTCCTTCACTAAAACTCCATGTGTCGATAGTATCGACTTTTGGGTCGATAGTATCGACTGTCTGCTCGCCAGCAACCTGATGGTAACTCGATACCATCAACTTCTCTGTCGATGGTATTGACTCTGTGTTGCTCCTTGCGGCTGGCTGCCTGTGGCTGTGTCGATAGTATCGACAGCTGCAGATATGCGTTTTTCCTGAAATTGCAAAACAAAACCACATAAGCCGAGATAAAACCTATTATTGTAATCGTTTATGCTCAAAACAATAAAATAAGAGAGAATTGATGCTGAGAAGGGTCATAGACTAAAGTAAGTGAATTATGCAATATTAACCACCAAAATGACCAATAATTGCATAAAACGCGAGTAAAACAAGTCTATAAATGCGACTCAAAATCATCGCATCATAGAGCATAGTAACATGAAGGACATGTTTGAAGATCACTATGAATATGATTCAAGGGGGATTGGCTCGCAGTGCAAGTGGGAGTCTGTTGGTATGTATGCCCTGAGAGCCAATCATGGGATGATTGGTGGGATATATTAAGATTGATTTGATAAACATTAAAGGCAAGCTTCCAATTCTTTCTAGTTCAATCATATGAGACAATGATAGAACATATTGAATGTCTAGAGAATGACAATACTCAATGATGTATGCTTTCAGGTTCAGGACCTGAACGATGAGATCATACGAATGCTAAGAGTTTTTACATTCTTATTATGTCCCTAGTCGGATGTCATTGTGGAAGGTAGATAGACAACAATGACACACAAGACTAGATTGTGGTGTTGGTTGATGACAGAATCTTATTAGTCATGATATGGAGATATCAAACCAAACACATAGGTACTTGTTAGAGAACAAGTTTACCGGACAGACCCACCGTGAGTTTGACACATGGAACCATGACATGGTAGTCACAGTCAGTTCTCACAGTGATGGTGGTGAGTGTGATTCTTTGACCTAAAATCACTACACTTAACACATGTCGTTGGGTACACTTTGACATCATCAAACGCAATCCAGAAACATGGGTTGTTATAAAGGTGATGATTGGGTGGCTTTGACACATGGGTTTTTGAGGGGTGAGTGATAGATATGGAATTTGTTCCTCCTGAGGGAGTTTGATATCCATCGCCACTTGATGAGTAGGATTGAGATAGGCGTGTGCACGCATGTGTGAATCAATATGGTATATTGATGTCATACATATCTCCTCCAGTCTACTCTGAGATCAAGAAAGTGAATGAACGTTGACAGGATGATTGTTCCATGCCTTGAGTTCATTCGGGACATCAGTGACAAAGGAATTATACATTCACTGTAACACCATTCACGGATTGTAGGATTGAAAGTTGTTCTCCAACTTTCTATTTCACTTGGGTAGCACTGATGTGCGACTAGGCACCACTCTTTGCTTGTGAAATCATAAGTGTTATGGACTTTCACTGCCAACGTGAAATGAGCCTGTAGGGCCACACACATATGATTTAACCTGGAAGAGGAGTTTATCCACAAACAATGTTTAGATCGATTACTAAAGGAGTTTAGTAGTTCAATTAAACACTTAGTTAATTGATAGCTCAAAATCATAGTGTTCAAGGTGTTGGACCAGATGATTAAGAGTATCAGATTGATTAGAACGGCAATTGACTGATTTGCACAGTCTACTGCTCTAACTGATCGGCTCACAGGGTTGAACTGATCGGCTTAGGTTGATGAACCGATCGGCTCAAGTGGTGAGTCGATCGACTCATGTGTCAATGAAACGATCGGGTTAATTGTTGAACCGGTCGATTCGTGTGACCAACCGAGATCGTTTGGAAAGTCATAAGACTCTTTTTGCAAATACATATTTGTTTCACTTGTACAAATTTGATTTCGACAAGGACTAATATTTGATTAGTTGGAAACAAACATGGAAAGTCAATTCGAGTTGGACCAGGACCACGAACCGATCGGTTAATGCTTGAACCGATCAGTTCAGGTGTCCCAATCGATTGGTTCAAGTGTGAACCAATCGGCTCAGGTCCCCGACCGATCGGTTCATGCTTGAAACGATCGGTTCAGCTGGCGCAGTTGGTTGTTTTGTGGAAAATCTCAAATCCTTCTACTCCTGCTTTAATCCCGCATTGCCTGAGGTAGAGAACCATGTCCCATGACCCTCCTATATATAGGGGTATTGGGGGCTTCTCAGGTACAATAACGCATAACACCAGTTGCTCTGCAAAGTTGTTGTTCTCTCTAGTTGTGGTAACCGAGAGAGCCCAAGCAAGTGCTACCTGATAAGGGAGGCACAACGAGGGAAAGACAACTGCAGAAAGGCAACTAGTTGTAGGAGAGTGTGTCGGTGACTAGTATGCAGACAGGAGGGTACGACTCCTTCTGGTGTCTTGTGCGACAAGGCGATCTGAGTTCCAGGTGGTCCGTGTGGACTACTTTAGAGGCGGGAGACTCCTGCCGCTCGGAGGACAGCTGTCAATCCTAACATTCCCAATGAGACCAGGAGCTGCACAAACACCGACCAAGACCAGAGGTGAAGACCATGCAAGCCGCGAGGTAACGTCGCTGAGCAAGCCTCGGGACAAGGTATGTGTCTACAAACCATTTTTCCTATTGTATAGACGTTGACGTGATTCCTTTATACTGGGTTCGGGAGAAGAAAATTTTTGTTTCTGCTACCTTCTCTACCTCTCCTAAAACCCTACAGGTCGGTCATATATGCAAAGGTGACATATTTTATCACACTTATCTTAGAAACTCCCTGATGCATATGTCCCATACCACATGCACTTGAAAGGATAAGACAAGCATGATTATGCATATAACATTCTCTCTGTAAAACCCCATGAGCCTATATCCCATACCACAAATGCACGGGAAAAAGAGAGAGCATGCTATATAAAATTATAGAGTAACATAAAAGTCCAAAACTTCTACCCACATAACCCTAATTCTTATATAAACCTTTGTCTTGTATCTACGCCTCTACTTTTTTCTACTATTTTTCACCTACTTCTTCTATACCTAGGATTAGAATATATGAATCTGGTTTTCACTTGGTGGGCATCCATTTATTGGCTCTGATACCATTTGTAACACCAGGGCCACTGCCCAAGGCTCTAGCAGGGTTTCAAGAATGACGATTGGCCCCACAGACCACCACTAGCCTTAACTGCATGCTTTGTCCTCACTCACGCACAAGACGGGGTCAACTTCCTGACTGGTCACCATCCTGACTGGTCACCATCCTAGTACTACTCCAAGTTGAGCATGCTTAACTATGGAGTTCTTTAGTGATGGGTTCTTGGAAAAGGAGGTGCACCTTGGTGATATGGGTAGTCCAATAATTCCTTTTAACATCATTATATTTGAGGCCTCAAATCTTGAGACGTTACATATTAACTCTTAGATGCTTTCCAAAAGAAGTACACATGAAAAGCTTGCTCGACCAGGAATGGGCACACCCTAGTGTGGTGCACCGTCTGTATTGTGGAAGTGTGATGGTAGATAAGTGGGTCTACCTTAGTAGGGTGCATATTCGATCGTGTTGGCTTATGGATTAGACTTAACTAGGTGACCTTAATAGGATTAAGTGCCTAGAATCATACAGATGGATTATGACAAGGAGTTGTACACACCATCTATCCCGGAATCACATAATATGTAATTGAAAAATGTTACCTACTATAATAATTGGCTATGAGCTCCAGCATTGGTTGGATGTTGACTTAAATGTTTTTTATCTTGGCTCACTAGAAGATTGTTCACTGCAATCTTTTGAATTGGTAGTGAGGGCTATCAATTTGAACAAACTAGTGTGAGTGGTAATTAATTAAATGCCTAATTAATATCATCAATGTTATAAAATAAAATCAATAGTGTTTTGACAAAGTGCAAATTTTACTCTTGTATATATAAATGGGGAGCACACCATCATTATGATCGGTCCTTAAGAAGGACAAACCAAATGGGATAAACTTCCATAACATGTTCAAGACTTTGATAAGTGTTCTCTATCTCTCTCAAACACCAATGCCAGTAGAACCCTCTCCATATGCACATAAGTCTAAAATAGATGCTTACTTGAAGTTAGCCAATGATGCATAGACATTAGAAACTTTGTTGGGTTGTATGAACTATGAGTTGAATAAACAAAATGAAAACAAGAAAGGTATAATGTCTATAAGGAAGTGTTTGAGTGCAATGACAGAGGGAAATCCAGTAGAGCCCCATGTGCTCAGTATGATTGAGCATGTGGAACATCTAGAAAGACTAGGATTTTCTTTAGGTCAAGAGTTGGAAACTAATATGATTCTATAATCACTGCCTGAATTATATAGCCAGTTTATTGAGTATTATCACTAGAGTAACATGGCTAACTAGGTGTCTGACTTACTTAATATCTTAATAAATGTCAAAACACAAATGAAGAAGGACAAGCATGTATAATGTAAATACCAAAAGACAAAAACTTGACAACTCAAACCAAACATACCTTTGGCATTGTCATCTAGGGCACATAAATGAGAAATGCATCTCCAGACTCCATAAAGATGGTTATTTGGACTCTTTTTATTTTGAATCAATAGAGACATGGGAATCTTGTTTGTTGGGTGAGATGATAAAGACTCCTTTTACTGGAAATAGTGAGAGGTCAAGTGATCTATTAGGCCTCATACATCTTGATGTATGTGGGCCTTTTAGAACAAGTGCTAGAGGTGGTTATCAATACTTCATTACATTTACTGATGATTTCAGTGGGTATGGTTATGTTTACTTGATGAAACATAAGTCAAAAACCATTGAAAAGTTCAAGGATTTCATGAATGAAGTACAGAATCAACTTGGTAAAAGTATTAAGGAACTTCATTCTAATAGAGGTTGAGAATACTTTATCCAAGAGTTTGAGGACCTTCTGAGAGAACATGGTAGCACATCACAATGGACTCCACTTGGAACACCACAACACAATGGTGTATTAGAAAGAAGGAATCACACATTACTAGATATTGTGCAATTAATAATGAGTTTTGTTGATCTTCCAATTATTTTTGGGGACATGCTCTTCAAATCGTAGCATTTACACTTAATCGTGTTCCATCTAAATCAATTTAAAAGACATCATATGATATATGTCATGGAAAGTGTCTTGGTGTGTCTTTAATGAAGATTTGGGGAACGAAGCTTTTGTTAGGAAAATGTTACCTAAAATCTTGGACCCAAATTATATATATATATATATATATATATATATATTATTTTGTTGGATATCCAAAAGAAATCAGGGGATACTACTTCTACACTTCATCTGACAACAAAATGTTGGTTTCCATGACTCATGTATTCTTTGAAAAGGAATTTTTTTATAAAGGAATGAGTGGGAGAAGAGTAGAACTTGAAGAGGTTTGACACCAGCAAGAAAACATTGAACCAATAGAGGTACAAGAGGAACAAGGAGACTCATAAATTGTTGTGGAATCTCAAGTTCCTCATGTAACATAAGAACCTCATAGATCTAGTAGGACGCGCCTTGAGCCTGAAAATTTTGGTTATGTTGTGACTCAAGAAGGTAGTGAGTCGGTCATAGGTAATGAGAAAACAACATGCCTAGAAGATATTGAGGGACTAGAATCTGAGAAATGTCATGAGGTAATGAGATCTGAGATGGAATCCATGTATACCAGCAAGGTGTGGACCTTGGTGGATCTGCCTAAAGGGGTAAAACCCATAGGGTTCAAGTGGGTCTTTAGTAAGAAGACCAACATTGATGGTAATGTAAAAATCTATAAGGAAAGATTGTCTGCAAAAGGTTTCAAATAAGTTCAAGGTGTTGAGAAACTTTTTCACCAATTGCCATGGTTAAGTCCATCAGGATTATTCTAGCCATTGCAGCTTATTTGACTATGACATTTGGAAGATGGATGTTAAAACTTCTTTCCTTAATGGGAATCTTCTTGGGGATGTGTAAATGATAGCTTGAGGGTTTATAATTCCAAAGTAAACCAATAAAGTATGTAAACTACAAAGTTCAATCTATGGATTGAAGAAAGAAAGTCAGAGATGGAATCTTCATTTTGACTAGATAGTCAAAGAGTTTGGCTTTAGTTAAAATGAAAATGAACCTTGTGTTTACAAAAAGGCTAGTGGGAGCATAATTGTATTCTTCATATTGTATGTAGATGACATATTGTTGATGGGGAATGACATTCCTACTCTAAAGATGGTAAAGAATTGGCTTGGAAGTGCCTAAGGATTTAGGCGAATCATCCTATATCTTAGGAATCAAGATCTATAGAGATAGATCTAGAAGGATTCTTGCATAAGCCAGAGTACATACATTGACAAAGTGTTGAAGAGGTTCAGCATGCATGACTCAAAGTGAGGGAATTTGTTTGTGTCTCATGGAATTAGCCTCTCTAAATCCTAATGTCTCAGTTATTGTGAAGATCGGGAGCACATTAGTAAGATTCCATATGCGTATTCAATGGGATCTTTCATGTATGCAATGTTATGCACTCGTCCCGGTGTTTCTTATGCCTTGATCATGAGGAGAAAATATCAGTAAGATCCCAGTGAGAGTTACTGGATTTCTCTAAAGAATATTTTTAAGTACTTGAGAAGAACTAAGGATCAACTTCTTATTTATAGTGGTGAGGAAGAGTTGGTGGTAAAGGGTTACACCGATGCCAGCTTCCAAATTGACAAAGATGACTATAGATCACAGTATGGATTTGTGTTTTGCCTAAATAACAGAGCTATATGCTGAAAGAGTTTCCAGTAAGAGACAATTGCTTATTCTACAACAGAGGTTGTGTATACTGTTGTATCTAATGCAGCAAAGGAAGTTGTCTGGATCAAGAAGTTCATTAGCGAACTTGGGGTGGTTCCAAGCATTAGTGATGCAATAGAGTTGTATTGTGACAACAATGGAGCTATTGTACAAGCTAAGGAACCAAATCCCATCAGCATTCCAAGCACATACTATGGCAGTTCCATCTCATAGGAGAGATCGTACAGTGAGGAGATGTGGAGATTTGTAGAATACTAACTAAAGGTAAATTTGTTGGCCCACTGACAAATGCACTTCCACAACAGAAGCATGATGGACATGTTAGATAACTTGGAATGATATTCATGAGTGAATTTCTCTAAGTGCAAGTGGGAGTATGTTGGTATGTATGCCTAGAGAACCAATCATATGATTGTAATGACACTTGTAAATGATTTGATTAATAATAAAGGCATTTTAGTTTATTCTATTTTATTTAGTTATAAGTAATGATGTAACATAATAAATGTCTAAAGAATGATGATACTTGATGAAATATGTCTTCGATTAGAGGATATGAATAATGAGATCATATGGATGTTAAGAGTACATACATTCGTGTTATGTCCCTAGTTGGATGTTATTATGGAAGCTTATAGACAACAATAACACATAAGACTAGAATATGCTTTGGTTGATGAAGGATTTCATTAGTCATACATGATATCAAACCAAACACATATGTACTTGTTAGATAACAGTGTACTGGATAGACTCACCTTGAGAGTGATACATGGAAACCATGGAATGGTAGTCATAAGTAGCTCTCATAGTGATATTGGTGATTGTGGTTCTTAGACATGCAGTCACTACACTCACTGCATGATGTTCAATGTGTTACGACGCCATCCATTGTGACCTTGAATAAGGGTTGCCATAAAGGTGGTGCTCAAGTTCATTGTGACACATGGGGATAATTGTGAGTGATGTAGAGGGAATTTGTTCCTCTTATAAGAGTTTGATATACCAGCCACTTTATAAGAGAGACAGAGAAATGAATGGTCATGCTCATGTGAGTCAATAAGTGATATTGAGTTCACATATATCTCAGACAGTTTTCTCTAGTTCAAGGAACATGGATTGAACATTGAAGAGGATGACGATTCCATGCCTTGAGTTCAATTTGGATGTCAGAGACAAAGGAACTACATGCTCACTGTGACACTGACCACATATTTTAGACTGAAGTTGTTCTCCAACTTTTCAATAACTTAGTCAGCAAAGATGTGTTGCTAACCGCTCATTGCTTATGATGTCTTAAAGTTGGTATAGGCATTCACCGCCAATGTAACATGGAACCTACAGGGTCACACGCATAGGATGCACCTGGAATAGGAATTTACTCATGAATATGGTTTAAATCGATTAATAAAGTGTTTAGGTATTTAATTTAAACATCAACAACTGAAAATTGACTGAGAGGACTATGAATTGACTTATTCAAGTGTTGAACCAATTGATTCAAGTGTCAAGTTAATTTGAACAACATTGGTTGTATTAGAAATCTAAAAACGACCGGTTTAGAAGTGAAATGACCAATTTAGACACTGAAATGGATCGTTCAGGTTATGAACCGCCTGGTTCAATGATCAATAAGGGATCAAGGATTGATGTTGATGTAATGTTATGCATTAATAGAATATTAAAAGCCAATGTGATTGAAAATAGGAAGGTAAGTGAACCAACTAATTCAAGTGTTGAACCAGTCATTTCATATGTAAACTGATCGGTTCAAGTGTGAATTGATTGTTTCGTGGTTTGTAGCTTCTAGAAAATTCATAAAATTACATCTCTTCAACTCCCAATTGATCTAAAATCCCTAACCCTGGCCTTCCTATAAATAGAGTGGTAGTCATGGCTTTCAAAGATAATCCTAAAAACATTGTCCTCTCTAGTTGTGGTAACTAGAGAGACCAAGCAATTCCTACCCACAAAAGGGAGGGAAAATAGGGGAACAATAACACGGGAGAGTGAAAATCAACGCTAGCAACGCTTTAAAGGAAAACTCCTTCATGTTGGCTTTACTAGCGCAACATGGAGTTCCTAGTGGTTCATGTAGACTATGCAGAGGTGTGGACGCAATTGCCACTCGCTAGGAGGATGACATCATCCGCCGTCTATGGTGGTACACCAGGAGGCCATACATGAAGACTGCTCGAGTGTTGCTTAAAGAAGAAGCGCACTAGTATAAGGATACGTTGTTGGACTTGCTTCAGGACTAGGTATATACCTTGCAACCCTCATTCCTAGTTCATAGTTGTTAATGTGATCTACTATCCAAGGGGAATAAGATATTAAATTTTTTGTTTCCGCTGCCATATCTGATGCCATATTTCCCTACAAATTTGGTATCACTATTCTAGGAAAACCATTTCTAGATATGGGGCATGTCATAACAAAGGTGTATAGGTGTACTCTTATTGTTGACATAATGGAGCATACAAAACAAATTTCATTGGGACAAGCTATGAAGTACCATGATGATCCAGAGGAAGAGGAGCATCGGATGACAGTTGTAGATGTGGTATCCTATCCAATGATGCGGGCCTATCGACAACTACCTATAGAAGCTTGTCTCATGAACCTGGTGGATGACTACACATGCTATCACTCACTATAGGAGTGTGCACTATTTATGAGGACCTTGTCATTTTTCTACCTAATACTATGAAGACCTGGGGCTGCCACCTCCATCATTGGTTCCATATCTACAATGTCGTCCTGATGCATGCACAAATTATGGTTATTTGGATATCTAATTTAGTTGTTTTCTTTGTCAATTTATCTTAGTTGAATATATTTTCATACATATTTCACCAAATTCGTATGAAATCACTTGTGGGTCAGTTATTATATTTTTGCATGTATTTTACATTAATACATGAAATATTTAAATTATTACAATAATTATTTGATTTAATTCATTGCTGATTTTATTGCAGATATTATTTACTGGATCAAAGTCGATACCACTGACTTGTGAATCTTGTATATTGCTCATCCTTGAGAAACACTACTCTTGGATTTGATTGAAAGAGTTAGCAAGAAAACAATTACCAGAGAACAACTTTTCCTAACCACACCCACCTTCCGGTCCCAAACCAGCCCTCTCCAACCACTGAACCGGAAACTACTCTAAAGTGATAAATAATGTTAAAAAAAGATGTCCACAATAAGTAAATGAAAAAAATGAATATGGATCAGTTAATATCATAATCAGTAGGACACATGCTTGATGCACCATGTGATCTCACTATCTATATTACTTTGATTGTTAAAAGTAATCTACATTGGAAGCAGATCTCCATATAAATATGAATGAGGGGATTAATCATATTGGTGGCCTACCTTAGAGAGAAATGATTGGAAAAGTTGGGTGGCTATGAAAATATAAATCACAAGAATAATCCAAATTATTCATCCAAGAAATCAAAATATGATGGTCATATATGATGGAATGCCTGTTTTATTTTTTTGGTGGAATGATGCATGCAATGGATGTATCATTATAATAATGAGTATAGGTGAAAAGGTGTTTACAAATAATCCACAATCCCCTTATTTACTGCTTAGAGAGAATATGGCATTGAACTTAAAAATCATTTTCCTCCTTTTCTTATCTTTTTTTTTCAATAACTCTTTTTTCATGTCTTTTTTTAGCAAGATAAATAGTTCATGTGTGTGCTTTTCAACTTTTTCTTATTTGGATAATGAGTACAGATATATATAATTTTTACAATCTTACATGAGAGGAGATTGTCGAAGATAACAAGCATGTAACACCTTATGAAACATGCAATGCAAATGCAACTATATGCAATTTTTTTATGCAAACTACAAATGCTCACATGAGATGAAATGCATAATTTTTCTTTTCTAATGCAAAATAAATGAACTAACTAGATGCTTCTTATCATGTCATGTAATGCAAATGAGAAGGAAACTTGATCATCCTATGGTGGTGAATGAAGATGAATGGAAGGTGGATGACATCACATGACTAAGAGACAGTGTCTTTCCCAACCAAGTTATGTCTCTCTCCTATCAACTTGTACAATGGGGTAACTTTAGAGTTTATTTCTAAAATTCACATTATTGTTTGGTTGGTTTGGACTCTAACATCATCATCATAACACAAGCCATAGGGTTAGGTTAGGTTTTTCATTCATTTAGTATTTCTTCAAGCTAACTAATCCAAACAATTCCTCCATTTATGTAGTCTTAAACACATACAAAATAGTTTAAAGAACAAAGAATGAGAGCACATTCAGATTTCAAAAAAAAATTAGAATTGACACCACATCATCCAAAAAATGGATAATCTAGGGGAAAAAATAGATTTCATCCATAATTACACTAGATATAAGTGGACCCTTAAAACAAATAGAAATCTAATTTTCATGAAAACAAAAACATGCAAACATATGATAAATGGTAACGGATTCAAGAGATAAAGATAGAATCACCATTCTATTCATCCCCCTAAGCTTGAATATGGCATTGTCCCCAATGTCAAAAGCAAAGGAAGACAAATGGAACAGTCGTATTGATATATGAGTTGAGGTCTGAGGCAAGGGTGTGTGGGTGGGATACGCATGAAGACATGTCCTCCAATAAGCACTCAAGCTCGATGAAGTCTTTGATATCATCTCTGAGCTCATGTTTGATGAGTGTAGGTGATAGAACAAAGACACACCACCTCAAACTCTCCTTCCAATAATCTACAAATGGATCAAGCGGTCAGTTTTGGTGACACTGACTGTGAAGTTGGTCGTACCGAGTTGTCTCTTAGTAGCTACTATCAGTTTCAATATGTTCCTAGATTTAATAGATGTCGGTGCCACCAATTGGCTGGTCGGTGGTACCATGTTGAACTCTCACACTTACTATAAAAAGTTGCCTCCTGAGTCAATGCTACTGACGCTATGTCAGTGCCACTGAGAATGGACTAAGATTTACTGCTTCTCACCATTTGATTCAGTGCTACCGACCATGAGGTCGGTGCCACTGAGATGAACCTGAAGCCTCCTAGATGATGGTGATGAAAATTTGGTGTCACTGATAGGGTTTTCAGTGGTACCAAGTTGTTGTCATAGTTTTCCTATAATGATCAAATGACTCACTTAGTGTCAGTGGTACCGACTCAGTGAGTTCCTATGTACAGAGTACACATATCATGGTACCTTCTTTACTTGCATCAAAACTAGTTATCAACAATCTATGAAATAAGATAAACTAATCCTAACAAAAAAATCAAACTTTGTCAAAAGCAAATTTATTTAGATCTTCCTAATTGGTGAGTTGCCTCCCAGAAAGATCCCTTGTTTTATGTCTTAGGCTCGGCATGATTCTTACATATATCCTGGGTTATCATAGAAAGGTGGTGAATATATTGAGAATTTGAACTCCACCTTGTAATCATCAATCCCTATAGATAAGTAACCACAGAACTTCTAAAATTTTCCTTCAATCCTGACTTCAAACTATTCAAGACTGGAACCTTTGGTTGCTCTATTTGCCTATGTGGAGGAATGTATAGCACATTCGGGACCTCCGCCCCTGAGCTTGAATTTATATCACCCTCTAGAATAGAATTTGGCACATTTGGAATGGCTGGAGTGACTTGTGGATGGACCTTCTCCACTGTAGACACCTTCTTGTTGACTATGACTATTCCTATACATAGTAGAACCTTCACTTGCACTTGTTGCATGGGCACCTCCTCTAAAACTTAGGGATTAGACATGGTGACAGTGGAGTCTTTCATTGCATCCTCTTACAACTCTTGTATGGATGGAATTTATTTGTCACTCCTCAAATTTGTTGCATTGGATGGAGCACTCACTGTTGCAGACTTCACGGGTGTTCCAAAGCCCCTTAGTTTTTCATAAAAGCTATTGGGAAAAGGAACTGTGGCACATAGACACACTTAGGATGTGGAATGTGTGGATCTGGTGTCTCCTCAATGGTATAATCCTTCTCCTTGTAAATAGAAACATATTTTACTTGATGATAATAGTGTGTTGGCTCAATGTTTCTTAGAAAATTTTGTTGTTCGTCTTTTTCAACTCCAGGACATCTACAACCATCTGTGATAATTGAATCTATAAACCTCTGATGTGATCTCCCTGGTTATGTTGCTCCCTTTGTAATTGGTCCCAATATACTTCATTTGTGGTCATGACTACACCACACATATCCTCTATCATGTATAATCTTGGTCCTTATACTTGTAAAGATATTGTGGTTGTTCATATTGATATGAATCTCATGGAGAACAATATGGACCCCTTCAAGATGAATAGAAATCAAAACCCCATGATTGATCATAATGAATGTGATAAATATGTTGCCATAAATACCTACAATCTTCATAAATTGGGGTTCTATTGATATTCAAGGTCCCCAATTGCATCGTCAAGGCCTTCATTTGTGCAATCAACTCAATCATAAGTTCACTCATTCCACTATCCTGCATGGAATTCAAGTACTTACACAAGATAATATCAGTTTTACAAATCAAAGGTACTCAACAATTGAGACAAAAAATGATAAAGTAGTGAATTTTCAAAAAGTTATGTCAATGAACTTTTTGGGAAAATGATTTAATAGTGAAAATTTGAAAAAAGCAAAAAAATGGGCTACAATGTCCAATCCTAACTTTTCATAGTGTTAACTGTGCCAACTCCCTAGAAACGGTGCCAAAAACATGACATGCATATAATGTGTGTAGTACGCAAGTATACTACCAAAGTAATATGGGATTATGACTCCTGAGTTATTGAACACAAGGAGTTGTGAAGTTAAAGACTACTACTAATTATGATCAATCAGCTAAGTGTAAGGAAAATTTGGATTTGATTATGAACTATGTAAAATCTAAAACTAAATTAAAAAAAGTGAATTGTGAGAAAATGGATGGAAACTCCCCAGAACTTATGATTTCACCACAACGCACATTGCAACTAGATTTTGTTCATTTATACTTAATTATCATTATTCCTGAACTAGATTTTTGTGGCTAACATCACCCGCGCTTGTAATATAATGCACTATATAGATTAAGTCAAACCTCACTCTCTTAGCAATTTAGGAACACAATATAGATGAATAGTAACTATCTCTGGATTATTTTCTCATAGTTGTTAGCCCTCTCTAGAAGCACGTTATTAGCTATGTGAAATTATGATTTGTCCCACTTCTAACCCCTCTCCCAAAGCAATTAGAAATTTAACACTTTGAATATGGTGATCGAGCATAAACAAATCAAAATCAAGATCATAATTTCAAGTTCAAAATAACAAAATCATATTATAAATTCATGAATCTAGTTACAATAATATGTGGGATAATCTTGGGCCCTGGGGATGAAGGAACTTAGCCGAACAAGTTCCTCATGGTATCATAGTAGATCAAAAATATAAAAAATATTGATTTCGAGATATTGCAAATAAGATATAGATTTCAGGAGGAGATTTGGAGGAGATAGAGTCATTCCCATGTTGTTTTCACCCCCAAAACACCTTCAAAGTCCACCAGGTAGGGTTCCTCCAATTTTCTCATCCCTTTTACCTCTCGTGTCATCCCCCACTCGTACAGAATGAGATTTTTCTTCTAATGATATATTTTTTGGCTGTCACCCCTCTTTCGATTAAAGGAAAATTTAAATGTTATTTTTCACAATAATAATTGTTGGATTAAACACATTAAATCTTGATCATCAGTGTATGTGTCGATACCACCAACTTCTTACAATAGAAGCCATTTTCCTTCTCGGTCTAGAAAATAATATATTTATACTTCAATGTCATGTCGGTGCAACTAAGTTGCAAGTGGTGGTATTGATTTTTCTCTGGTAGATAATAACTATCTGCAATAACATAAGCAATAAATTATATCAAATAGTTGTTGTAATAATTAAAATATGTAAAATACATGTAAATACATGCAAAATATAAGAACTAATGTACAAGTGATTTTTATACTAATTTTGTGAAATATGTATTAAAATATATTCAATTAAGAGAAAATGAAAAAGAAAACAATCAAATTAGATATCCAAATAATGACAAATTTATGCATGCATCGCCTCCCTTGGGTTCCTATAACGACCTGGCTTCCCGGTAACCCCCAATTAAGGGAGACCAAGAGGTCAGAGGCATTATCCCAAAACAGGATTAGTGATTTTGCAAATAATCAACAATAGTTAATAAATTCTACAACAACTAAGCTTTAAATGGAATAAAAAAATTATTTTCTCATACCTTGCAAAATATAGGAGCTGAGGGACTTTACCCCATATAACATCTATCTATCTAAAATCCTCCAATCTTTATTAAGATTTATTCTATCATTGTCACTTTAAAGGAATATCCATTTTCTTGATAAACCTAAAACGCTGACAAACAAAACGGCAGTCAGTATAACGAATTATACTGGTATGTGGGGGAACCAATAATCATGCATTTAATTGTAACAAGATATTGTAAGAAATTATGATTTAACAAAACAAAATTAATGTTTTAGACATGACTACTCAATCCTTACATACCCTAGCCTCTATGTTGTCCTTGCAGTGGACATGGATACTACCTCTCATATGGTATATCTCAACTAACCCCCATGATCCTATCTTATAGGTAGATCAATACATAGGGTCGTAGAGTCATATGGTCCTACCCAAGGGTAGACCAACACATTGACTCATGATAACCTAATGATCCTACCTCACGGGTAAATCATGTACTAGGTCATCTAATAACCTGATGATCCTACCTCATGAGTAGACCATGTACTAGGTCATCCTTCTCATCATTAACAAAGCTACAGAGGAGGACCAGGATCTGAGCTAGTCATGCACGTATAATTATGGTGATATCCATAGTCAATTTATAGTTGCATGAAATAAAAGTCAATCAAGCAATTATTTCCAAGCAACTGATAAAACCTCGGGAATCACCGGGAAACTAAAGCGATTTAACTATAACTGTAACCACATACCTTATATAGAAGTAACTTGATGTCCAAGCAAGAATAATCAAGAATAATCAATCAAGCGATCAATCAGTGATCCTGAAATTAATGCATAACACCCAAGTGTCATTAAACATCCTCAATATTGACTCGAGTCCCACCTTACAGTTTCTAGGCCACCTTTTAGGGTTTTATTAGGGTTTTAGCCTCCACAATCCAATTACCACTTTTAATGCAGTTTTGGCCCACAAACCCTAATTTCAACATTATATGCATGATTGAATTCCAATTAAGTCAAATATATCTCTTTTACACTAAACTACCAAGCTTATCTTTTTTAGGTCATGTCAACATCATTAAGGCCAATTAGCATGTTCAGGTTCTTTTGAATTGACAAGTCCGATTTCATCAATGATTATAGTCAAATTCACAAATGAACCCTAATTACTATTTTTCACATCTTCTAGGTTAGTAAACCCTAATTACACAAGTTATGAACAATTATCTCTAATTAGATCTCTTTCATTATATTTATGAAATTAAGTCCGACTTTGATTACTAGCATCAACTAATTCTATTAAATACATCTGTAATCAAGATCTAGGGCTTTGATCTATTTAAAGCATTAAAGTTATCAACTTTATGTACTTTCTGAACTAGAAGAAAAATTAGGCACTAATTATATTTTTGTTGCATTCCTTGCATTTTTCTGAGCAAGTTTCATATATCATTCATCTTAATCTCTCTCTCTTTTCTGTTGGACCCGCGGATCCTGTAATGCCCGAGCCCACTGCCCAAGGCTCTAGTAGAGTTTTAGGAATGACGAATGGCCCCACAGACCACCACTATCCTTAACGGTGTGCTTTGTCCACACTCATGCACAAGTCGAGATCAACTTCCCGACTGGTCACCCATCCTAGTACTACTCCAAGCTGAGCACGCTTAACTATGGAGTTCTTTAGTGATGGGCTCCCAGAAAGGAGGTGCACCTTGGTGATATGGGTAGTCCAATCATTCCTTTTAAGATTGTCTTATCCAAGGCCTCAAATCCTGGGACGTTACAATGTCCCCCACTTAGACTCTTGACGTCCTCGTCAAGGCTCAACTATATGGCCTCATAATCTTTCCCCATTTTAGTGTAGACCCAAATGTCCCATGTACACCCAGCTCTCGACCACAGCTACCAACGCAAGGGCGACTCCATCAACTCGGATAGCCCTTTCCAACATGCCTGGACACTACCAGTACATGGGTGGCTCCATCAACTCGGATAGCCATTTCCAACATGCGTGGACCGCACGGCTCAAAGACTGGCATACCACAGGCCCATGTGGGCCCCACCTACTGGAGGGGATTGGCTATGATACCATTTGTAATGTCTGGGCCCACTTCCCAAGGCTCTAGTAGAGTTTCAGGAATCACGACTGGCCCCACAAACCACCACTAGCCTTAACTGCACGCTTTGTCCACACGCATGCGCAAGCTGGGGTCAACTTCCCGACTGGTCACCCATCCTAGTACTACTCCAAGCTGAGCACGCTTAACTATGGAGTTCTTTAGTGATGGGCTCCCAAAAAAGGAGGTGCACCTTGGTGATATGGGTAGTCCAATCATTCATTTTAAGACCGTCTTATCCAAGGCCTCAAATCCTAGGATGTTACAGATCCCTTGCTTGGGTCCGCCTAGTCTGGGACCCATATCTGGTCGATCCTTCCCTTTCCTTGTGGCTCTTCCAGGAGTCCGCCTTCCTTATTTCTCTACTGAAATAGGGCTCGCTTGTGCAGCGGCCCCCCTTCGCCCATGAGGCTTCCTGCGGCCGCAAGGAGCAATCTCGATCCTTCGTGCAAGCATGCTAGGGACTTCTCCCCTCTCGGCCAATCTCATCACCCTCCCAGCCATGCCCATCGGTGCTTAGGGTAGTGGTGTCTCTCGAGCCACCCCATGATAGGGAGCATGACGAACCAGGGTCCAGGTGCCTTCTCCGCTCATCGTTCCCTCTAGAAAGGACCCGCTCTCATGGATGGAGCATCTAGAGCGTTGATACCTATTTATAGGTAGGTGGCCATCATGGGACTTGGCTTCTTCCAAGATGTATCCAATTCCAAACGCAAATTTGGGGAAAGTTCCAATCCTCATGGTTATGGTGAGAATAAAGGATCTTTCAGTTCGATTTCCTCTCCTGAGTATGAAGGGTATATTCCCATATATGGTTGGAAACTAATTTGAAAAAGGGTGTAGAGGGATTTTCCTTTTACTGTTCCATCTTTCCAAAACATGTTGGAGGTAGAATACAAGTGGATCACCATTGGATCTCAGATCAACAGTTCACATTGCACGTGCCCAATATAAGGAATTCTAATGTGAATGTGAATGGTGACATTTAATAATATTCCATTCACTTTAGGAATACTTATAAAATCATATCTCCCAAACCACATGTCCAATTAATACCAAATTTTATGGGAAAGACCATAAGGACTTAAACTACTTGTGTGCCAAGTTTGTAACTCAAACTCGAAAGTATGAGAGATTTTTCTTCATATGCACATTATCACTTATTAAGACATATTTTATGCATATTTTCTCTCTTCTATTCTTTTATTCTCTTTATTTGGATTCCTTATATCCCAAGAAACCATGTGGAGTTTGAAATATCATCCATTATGATTAATCACACATCTTTCCACATATTTCTTGTATTTTTCACCTTTATTTCAAATTTCCTTTTTAATAAAGAAATATTTGATTTCTTCTTTTCCTTTTAATCATATTGGACTCAATATCATATTATGATCCATGAAATCACATGTACAAAGGAAATATTGCAAAGGGAATCCATTCAATACATATAATTCATACAATTCCCATAATCATACATTTATTGGGGAAAATTGCATTTCCAACCATATGAACCCAAAAATTGGGGTTGTAACATCCTTCCCTTCTTATAGGAATTTTGCCCCCAAATTTCTACCAAACATACAAACAATTTAGGATAAGACCTTTCCATGTCCATCATTGGCTCCCATGTGGCTTCATCCTATCCATGGTGCTTCCAAATAACCTTTAACATCTTCTATTCTTTACCCTTGAGCTCTCCCTCACCTTGGTATCTCATGCCCTCATAGTTGACTCAGGGTAAGTTAGCCTCCCTTGGAGTTCAATAGGTTCAATGCTCAACACATGGCTCGAGTATCTCACATAGTACTCTAGATCGGACACATGGAACACATCATAAACCATATTCTCCTGAGGGGGTTAGGCTAGACATAAGCAACTCCACCAATCCATCTCAAATGGACCCATGCACCAAGGACTCAACTTTCTTAGCTATAGCTTAGAGGGGTTGGTTTTCATAACACATGTTCGCCCACAGTGAACTACATGTCAATCTGCTTCACATCAGCTCATGACTCATGTCAATCTTGGGCTTTCTCAGCCATTTCTCAATCAAAGTGACTTCATCTGCATATACTATGGTCTCTTTGACCTTCACAAGGTCCTCTCACCGACATCATCCAAGTGAAGTGGTGATCGACACATCCTCCCTTATAGAGCTTCATGCATCTCGATACTGTCTATGGTGGCTATCATAACAAGCAAGCTCTGCTAGGGGCAGGAACTGCTCCCACAAATCACCTTGAATGAGCACACATGCTCTCATCAGACCCTCTAAAGTCTAGATCATACTCTCTTGATTGTCTACCAGGTAGGGGTGATATGATGTACTCAACTTCAATCTAGCATTGAGTTCTTCTTTATACCTACTTCCTCAACATGGAAGTGAACTTGAGTTCATACTCAAGAACCTTTGAACTCAGAGTACAATGTAGTTGAACTATCTCTCTCTCTTATATATATAGTTCAATCTAATTTGTCACATTGATAGTGCTCTCTCTCTCTTAGGTAAGGGATTAGGTCAACTTGGTAAGGTGATCTACCATAACCCATATTGCATCATGACCTCTCTTGGTCTAGGGGAGACCCACCGCACTGTCCATGGTGATCTACTCCCATTCCCTTTCAAGTACTCTTCATTATACGTAGCAACTCACTAGGTTACTGGTGTTCAGCCTTCAATCTTTGGCATTCATGGAATCTGGCCTCATGCAACTCTATATACTTTTTCATCTCAGGTCTTTGTAGTACTACTGTAAACCTTAACTATCTTAGTAGTACCACAGTGTACGATGTACTTACAATCATGAGCTTCTGGCATGACATGATTCCTCAAGGGTGACTCCTCAGAAACCCTAAAACACTCTTGTAGTAGATTTCACCACCTTCTTTTCCCAAGAGGTGTATCTGAGGTTCTCAGACACCCCTTTTATCTCAACAAGCTCTGGGCTGGTTAACTGAGTAACCACCAACTTGACCAATGGGTCTGTTTGTATCCGGATGTTAGCCACATAGGTCTAGTCTTCTAATGATCACAGGTTTCACCTAGAAACCTCTTTCATCTCTCTCTATCGGCTAGACAAGGCAACTATACACCTGAGTTGTATCTCGGCAAAGAGTATTAGTTACCACATCAATTTCCTTATGTGCTAGGTGATGGTGAAAACATAAACCTTCATATACTCCACTCATCACCCTCATCTCAAGTTTAAGTCTAACTGAGTCAAGAAAACTTCGAGCTCATCATCTCGATTACCATACCCAAGATGCAACTCTTGGGATCCAAACTACTCTCATATGATGATTACCTTTGTTCTCTTCATGTTTCCAAACCACATATCCAATGTACTCTCAAAAGGTGTGGTACTTCCTCTATCCTCAAACATAGCAATAGGGTTTCAACTCATATCACCTTTATCCTCAGTATGGCATGTGTTTTGTCATGTCTCTCAAACCCATAACAAGATGAAATAAGCATTTGGCTGTAGTCCAAATACAGAGTTCAATCTGTTCCAAGAGTAGAGATGGTTCATCACACATCGCCACCACACTTTCCAATCTAAGTTGAAACGTACATCACATGTCTCCACACCATGAATATCTTCATTATGGGTCTACACCCATGGGAAGACTTTTCCCATCACCTTTGGATCTTAACATATTTCTTTTTATGTACAATCCTTATTAGTTACCTCAAGGTCTCTAAGGTGTCAGCACTTTTGGGGTGATCTGACCCTTATGCATCTAAGGAGTGCCTCTCACATTTACCCCTTAGGCCCCATGACCTCATGAAGGTAGACAACCTCCTAACCCATGGTCCTTGGGCAAAGGTAGTTGTTACCTCCCAACCTTATGGCCTCGTACATCTAGGGAACAGACAACTCCTACTTCCATCGGTCTTATCCCTTCCTCACCTTAGTATTAACTTAGGATTCCATCATAGCACATCTCAAACCTGAATCCTCACCCAGATCTCCATCATCCCTCTAGGCACTCATGATTAACTCACATCCCTTCATGGGAATCATGGCGGCCTACCTATCTCTGTCTGGCCCCTACATGTTACCTCCATGGAAACATATCCTCATGCCCCTTAGAGATGGCCACACATGGGTGTATAGATTCATGGTCATACTATGTGCTCTCCACTTAGCTCATAAAGCTCCTATAAAAGACCTCTTATGTTACCTCAAACCTAATCAAAAGTTGATTCTAACCCTACATAAAGGGTTCCTTCCCAAGGTGGGAGAAAACTATCTCTTGTTAGTAACAAAGGTCACAAACGTCCTTACTTCCAGAGTTTACATCATCATGTGCATGTTAAGCCCTACCATGTTACTTATACATGTAGCCAGCCAGAAGACAACCTACTAAGCCATTCTGAGTTCCTTGGTATGGCATACTTGTTCCTTATTTCTTAAAGTTGGTCAATATCATACATATGTCACCAACATGAGTGAGGGGTTCATCAAACAAACAGCTTTGTTCAAGTGGGGTTTCCTTTTTGCTCCATACATGAGGGGGTGACATACTTGGATCCTTAGGAACTCAAATATCCTTGTGAGAATCAGGTACACTAAGTACAACTGCCTCCCTTCTTAGGTCTAGGAACCCCAGGTTTGCCACTTATGCAACATATGTCTAATTGCATGCTCAACTATTCCAACATGAATCGAATGGATGCCAGATAGGGCATATATCTCCTAACACTCATCCATGTGAACAACTTTTGGAGCCCTACACACGGAAAACCAACAGGGTGTGAGCCCTCACAACTTGTTCTCATACCATACCTCTTTAGGGTCTAAGGAACTCTCCTTCCTACACCTAAAAGGTAGACACTCACATCATCCATACATATGTTCAAGAAGCCTCTTCCTCTATTCCCGAATTTGGTTCCTCTAAAGGAATCCAAGGTACTATGAGCCTTAAAAGATGGTGCACAAGGAAACCTCATATATCTACTCAGGTTCGTCTATTACAGGCCATATTATACCCAATTTCTCATGATGTCTCGGAGTTAAGGTCTCCAACCTTCTTCATCGGGTCCCTCTCTCTCTCTCTCTAGATCTAACCCTACAACTGGTCCTATCACTGGAGGTTCTCTCTCAAATGATGGGTCAAGATCTTCAGGATACACATCTATCCCCACTTGGGTGCAACGTACTTATCAAAACATATGTTTGGCCAAGATCATTCGAAGATCTACATGTCTAGCTCATACACTATCAGGCATAACCCTTCTGGCTTAGGTCTAAAACCTACTGCTAGCCTTGTTGTTACTCACTTATGTGTAGGTATGTGCCTCTTTTCTTCTCATATATATCTGTTAGGGTTCCTATATGAGCACCACTAACCTTCTCAATGAGGGGGTGATCCCTCACCCTCAACAGGAATGACCACCCAAGGTCGGTAAGGCACCAGGGTCAAACAACCACACATGGTCCATGCTTCTCATGGATACTCAAAACCTTTGCATAGTGAATGCATGTCCAACCTATGTACATACCTACATGGTCAACTATGATATCCAAATCATCGTGTCCACTCTTTCTCTATCCACTGCTTAGGGTTTGGGTTAGTATCATCCTTAGAGGATGCATCAGGTCTCTTCCTCTTCCTAGAGGCTTCTTCCTCCAAGGCTAACTTTCTCCTCCTCTTCATACAAGATGGTTTAGCCTCAGCGTTCTCCTAAGGGGTAACTAAGAGCACAACAACACAGGCCATGCAACCTAAGCATGTGAATAATCTTTAGTGTGTGCTTAAACTATTAAAACTTATGTCCATGACATCTTATTTACATGCTTTTCATTATTTGGTGGAGGATTCATTAATCCTTATTACCCTTATCCCAAACACATGAGGGTGATGGAGAGAGAGAATACCCTAAGCAGTTAATGTTTCTCTAGAAATAAGAGGTAAAGAAGGGACGAAATTAGATGAAAAGACCTAGAGGTATCTTATTTCGAGTCAGATCCTCTAATTTTGGCCAGGCAGTCACATAATATCTGGGAGTCCTCGTAGACTGACTAGAGGGGCAGAGGAAAATCTTGCCAGCCCCCAGATCATGATCCTTTTCTAGACACCTCCATCATCGGAAAATCCTCTAATAACTCCCTTGGGTTCTATAGATTTTGTAAATTTTAATATTTATTAGAGATTAAATGGAAAACCACAACTCTGGTACAAAATGTAATGACCCCGCTTCTTAGTAACCCCCAATTAAGGGAGACTAAGAGGTCAAAGGCATTATCCCAAAACAGGATCAGTGGTTTTGCAAATAATCAACAATAATTAATAAATTCTACAACAACTAAGCTTTAAATGGAATAAAAAAATTCTTTTATCATACCTTGCAAAATATAGGAGTTGAGGGACTTTACCCCATATAACATCTATCTATCTAAAATCATCCAATCTTTATTAAGCTTTATTCCATCATTGTCACTTTAAAGGAATATCCATTTTCTTGATAAACCTAAAATGCCGACAAATAAAACGGCGATCAGTATAATGAATTATACTGGTATGTGGGGGAACCAATAATCATGCATTTAATTGTAACAACATTTTGCAAGCAATTATGATTTAATAAAAAACTTTACGTTTTAAACATGACTACTGAATCCTTACATACCCTAGCCTCTATTATGTCCCTACAGTGGACATGGATACTACCTCTCATATGGTAGATCTCAACTAACCCCCATGATCCTATCTTACAGGTAGATCAATACATAGGGTCGTAGAGTCATATGGCCCTACCCAAGGGTAGACCAACACATCAACTAGTGATAACCTAATGATCCTACCTCACGGGTAGTCCATGTACTAGGTGATCCAATAACCTAATGATCCTACCTCATGGGTAGACCATGTACTAGGTCATCCTTCTCATCATTAACAAAGCTACAGAGGAGGACCATGATCTGAGCTAGTCATGCACGTATAATTATGGTGATATTCATAGTCACTTTATAGTTGCATGAAATAAAAGTCAATCAAGAAATTATTTCCAAGCAATTGTTAAAACCTCGGGAATCACCGAGAAACTAAAGTGATTTAACCATAAGCGTAACCACATACCTAATACATAAGTAACTTGATGTCCAAGCAAGAATAATGAAGAATAATCAATCAACCAATCAATCAGTGATCCTAAAATTAATGCAGAACACCCAAGCGTCATTAAACATCCTCAAGATTGACTCAGGTCCCACATTAGGGTTTCTAGGCCACCTTTTAGGGTTTTATTAGGGTTTTAGCCTCCACAATCCAATTTCCACTTTTAATGCAGTTTTGGCCCACAAACCCTAATTTCAACATTATATGCATGATTGAATTCCAATTAAGTCAAATATATCTCTTTTACACTAAACTGCCAACCTTATCTTTTTAGGTCATGTCAAGATCATTAAGGCCAATTAGCATGTTCAGGTTCTTTTAAATTGACAACTCTGATTTCATGAATGATTATAGTCAAATTCACAAATGAACCCTAATTACCATTTTTCACATCTTCTAGGTTAGTAAACCCTAATTACAAAAGTTATGAACAATTATCTCTAATTATATCTCTTTCATTATATTTATGAAATGTAGTTAGACTTTGATTACTAACATCAACTAAGCCTATTAAATACAGCCATAATCAAGATCTAGGGCTTTGATCTATTTAAAGAATTAAAGTTATCAACTTTATGTACTTTCTGAACTAGAAGCAAAATTAGGCATTGATTGTATTTTTTTTCATTCCTTGCATTTTTCTGAGCAAGTTTCATATATAATTCATCTTAATCTGAGATACCCATTTATTTCTAGGATTTCTGCAAATAAAAAAATTATAGGCCAATTAGAAGGCGCCTCATCATAATAAGTGAAATATTACCTTTCTTTTCTCTCTTTTTTTTTGTTGGACCCGCAGATCCCTTGATTGGGTCCGCCTAGTTTGGGAT
This sequence comes from Alisma plantago-aquatica, assembly GCA_963693085.1. Lineage (NCBI taxonomy): Eukaryota > Viridiplantae > Streptophyta > Magnoliopsida > Alismatales > Alismataceae > Alisma > Alisma plantago-aquatica. The sequence continues at coordinate 754,134,089 of OY856409.1, forward strand.
CCGGATTCGTTCGATCCTTCCCTTTCCTCACGACTCGTCCAGGAGTCTGCCTCCCCTGTTTCTCTATTGAAACAGGGCTCGCTCGTGCGGAGGCCCTTCTTCACCCATGAGGCTTCTTGTGGCCACAAGGAGCGATCTCGGTCCTTCGAGCCAACATGCTAAGTACTTATCCCCTCTCGGCCAATCTCATCACCCTCCTAGCCACACCCATCGGTGCTTAGGGCGGTGGTGTCTCTCGAGCCACCCCATGACAGGGAGCATGACGAACCAGGTGCCTTATCCACTCACCTATCCCTCTAGCAAGGGCCCACTCTCATGGACGGAGCATCCAAAATGTCAAGACCTATTTATAGGTAGGTGGCTATCACGGTACTTGGCTGCTTTCAGGACGTATCCAATTCCAAACACAAATTTGGGGAAAGTTTCAATCCTCACGGTTATGGTGAGAATAAAGGATCTTTCAGTTCGATTTCCTCTCTTGAGTATGAAGGGGATATTCCCATATATAGTTGGAAACTAATCTGAAAAATGGTGTAGAGGGAGTTTCCTTTTACTGTTCCAACTTTCCAAAACATGTTGGAGGTAGAAGACAAGTGGATCACCATTGGATCTCAGATCAACAGTTCACATTGCGTGCGCCCAATATAAGGAATTCTAATGTCAATGTGAATGGTGACATTTAATAATATTCCATTCACTTTAGGAATACTTATAAAAATCATATCTCCCAAATCACATGTCAAAATTAATACCAAATTTTAAGGGAAAGTCCATATGGACTTAAACTACTTTTGTGCCAAGTTTGGGACTCAAACTCAAAAGTATGAGAGACTTTTCTTCATATGCAAGTTATCACTTATTAAGGCATATTTTATGCATATTTTCTCTCTCCTATTCTTTTATTCTCTTTATTTGGATTCCTTGTATCCCAAGAAACCATGTGGAGTTCGAAATATCATCCATTATGATTAATCACACATCTTTCCACATATTTCTTATATTTTTCACCTGTATTTCAAATTTCCTTTTTAATAAAGAAATATTATATTTCTTCTTTTTCTTTTAATCATATTGGACTCATTATCATATTATGATCCACGAAATCACATGCACAAAGGAAATATTGCAAAGGGAATCCATTCAATACATATAATTCATACAATTCCCATAATCATACATTTATTGGGGAAAATTGCATTTCCAACCATATAAAACAAAAATTGGGGTTTTAACAGCCTCCTGAGATGGAATTGAAGCCAATACCACCACATCTGAAGTACACATTCTCAGCAGTGGACAAAAAACTTCTAGTGATAATTTCAGCATCATTGAGCATCAAGGAGGAGGAGCTACTCATTGTGTTGATGAATCATAGGGTTGCATTCTTTTGGTCCATTGAAGACATAAAGGGGATCTCCCCTCATTTATGTCAACACAAGATTTGGATTGGAGAAGGAGCAAAACTCATTGCACAACCCCAGTGGCGTTTGAACCCGATCATGACATAGGTGGTGAAGAAAGAAATAGCTAAACTTCTATCGGCATGTAGAGTTTATGCTATCTCTGATTCCAAATGGGTTAGTCCTACACATATTGTCCCTCATAAAGGGGGCATCACAGTCACTAATAATGTTACTAGTGAGTTAGTTTCTATTAGGCTGGTGATGAGTTGTCGTGTGTGCATTTAATTACCGTCCTTTTGTTTGCATTTATTACTGTCAATTTGAAAGACCATTTCCTACTTCCAATTATTGATCAAATTCTAGAGAGGCTCGTCAGCTACTCGCATTTTTGCTTTCTAGATGTGTATTCCATTTACAATTAGATTTCTATCGACCCACATGGTCAAGAGAAGTCTACCTTCACTTTCCCTTATGATACTTCTACATATTGTTGGATGCCCTTTGGTTTGTGTAATGTGTTGGAAATGCTTTAGAGATTCATACTTGCAATCTTTTCTAACATGGTGGAATATTTTCTTGAGATTTTTATGGAAAATTTTTTGATGCATGGAGAATCTTTTGAGGATTGCCTTGTTAGTCTAAAACGAGTTTTATAGAGATGTGAATACACTCACCTTGTTTTGAATTGGTAATAAGGTCACAAGTACACTCACCTTGTTTTTATGACGTTTTATTAAAAATAATTAAAAAATTGATAAGCCGCTTTTTGAGTTTTTAGAGAAACACCAAGAATTTAAGTTTGATGAGTGATGCTTGAAGGCCGTTGAAGTTTTGAAAGAAAAGTTGGTTTTTGCACCCATGGTGGTGGCTCCATAACGGAGCCAAGCATCTTAGTTGATGTGTGATGCATCAAAAAATTTTGTAGGGGATGTTCTAAGACAATGTGAGGATTGGTCTCTTTCGGTCATTTACTATGTGTATAAAGCTCTTAATGGTGCACAATTAAAGTACATGACCACATAAAAAGAACTCCTAGTCGTAGTTTTTACCTTTGGTAAATTTAGGCAATATTTGATAGGGGAAAAAGTGATAGTATGGACTGATCATGCATATATTAATTATCTTTTGCAGAAAAAGGATGTTAAACCCAAACTAATAAGATGAATTTTTCTACTACAAGAATTTGAAATAGAAATCAAGGACAAGGTTGGAGCCGAGAATGTAGTATAAGATCATTTGTCTAGGTTAGAGAGAGTGGATGAATCTAGGTCACAAGTACCCATTGTTGAGGAGTTCTCTGATGAGAAACTTTTTTCCATCAAGTACAAGGATCCATGGTTCACAAACATAGCAAACTACCTGGCATGTGTAGGATTACTTGAGGACTGGGGATATCAAGAGAAGAAATGATTCTTTCATCCTTTGATATTTTATGTATGGGATGACCCAATCTTACTTATATAGTGCAGGGATGGCATCTTAAGGAAGTGTGTGCTAGAATGTGAGTTTGAGAGCATACTTGCTCATTGTCATTCTTTGCCCATTGGGGGACACCATGCAATTTCAATAACATTAGATAAGGTTCTAGAAAGTAGATTTCATTGGTTGACATTTTTTAAGGATGCTTATGATTATGTGTGTAGGTGTGATGCATGCCAACATCCAAGTAACATTTCTAGGAGACATGAAATGCCACTTAATACTTTTCAAGAGGTAGACATTTTAACCATTGGGGCATCAACTTTATGGGCCATTTCATGTCTTTTAACTCCATTTTGTACATTTTTCTAGTCGTTGATTATGTATCAAAGTGGGTGGAAGCAATTGCTACCCGCAACAATGATGCACAAATCATATGAAGGTTTGTCAAAGATCACAGTTATTGTAGGTTTGGGGTACCAGAAATGATAATTAGTGATGGGGGATCCCACTTCGTTGATAAGAAATTTGGGGCTTTATTGAGAAAATATAGATTGAATCATAGGGTAAGAACCTTGTATCACCCCCAAACACAAGGTCAAGTTGAGGTTTCAATAGGGAAATAAAAATGATCTTAGAGAAGACCATATCAACCAATAGGACCAATTGGATTATGAAACTAAATGTTTCTCTATGAGATTATAGGATGGCCTTTAAGACACCCATAAGCACCATACCCTACAGGCTTGTTTATGGATGGGCATGTTATTTTCCTGTGGAATTAGATAATAGGGCCAATTGAGCATTAAAGAAATTAAATTTTGATCTTTTTAGTGCAGGGAAGAAACATAGAATGGAACTCAATGAACTGGATGAAATTAGGCTAGACACCTACAAAAGTTCTAGATTCTACAAAGATATAATAAAGAAAATGTATGATCGCCACATTCTACATGGAGTCTTTTTTTCGGGTCAACGGGTGTTACTGTTCAATTCTAGGATGAAATTGCATCCTGGAAATTGAGGTCTCGGTGGAATGGACCCAATGTGGTGACCAAGGCATTCCCTCATGGTGCTACTGAGAGAAGTGATGGAGTAAGAACATTCTTGACGAATGGACAATGCCTCAAGCATTTTTTTGGAAGGGAGATGATCCATGAGGAGGATGAATTTAATCTCATTGAACTTCCTTGATATTTCAGCAACCTGAGATTATCGAGCCTAGGATGTAAAACAAGGGTGCTTATGGGAGGCAACCCATGGTTTAATTTTTAGTTAGTTATTTTTCATTTAAGCTTGTGTAGAAGTAGCTTTTGTATGTGCATGTTTTATTGCTTTTTAGATGTTAAGAATGTACCTTGTTGATTCTTGTTTGGTGTGCAAGTAGAGGACAAGTCGGTACCACCAACACATAAGTTTTTGGCATTGAGTTTGGGATAAAAATCAATAGGGAAGCAGCAAAAATTTTAGTGACACCGACCGCATAGTTGATGGCACCAATTTCTTTGTAGACCAGAGGTCGAATTTTCTATAGAAAATTGGTAATATTGATAAGAAAGTTGGTAGCACCGAGATATTGAGAAAACTCTGGGTTTGATACATCAAGGAGACATTTGATAGCACCAAGGAAGAGAAGGACCAAACAACATAACTCGTTACCACTGACCAAAAAGTCAGTGGCACCGACAAAAGGTCAAAAGGTGTGCCCAATTCAACTTGGTTTCGCCGACCATAGGGTCGATGGCACTGACGCAATACCACAATAATGGGTCATCATCAACCCAGTACCACTGACCCCCAGTCACTGGCACCGACTCACAAGACCAGAATCCATAGCATCGACTTTGATGATTGAGATCGCATTCATCCAATGCTCTGTGGCACCAATCCGGGTTCACAATCCAAAAGTCAGTACCACAAACATGTGACGATATGTGGTTTGATGTATCGACAGCTCACGAGTGTTGGTATCAATGAATGACACCGATGACTGCTAGATATGGATCAAGATAATGGCACCAACTCGATGAGAAAGGGCCATCTGCAACTATAAAAGGGGAGGCTTAGATTGTTGTTCAAACACACCCAACTCACTCCCCTTACAACAGAGCAGATGCAAGATGAACACAAAGGCTTCCTAGCACTCTGACATCCCCGAGTCTTCATTGAGCTCTCTTTATCAACTCTTTTTCACTCTCCATCATCAACGGTGTCAAGGAGGCAAGCTTCATCATTTGAGCAGATGGTATTGAAGCCATCTCAACTAGCCTTTGTAGAGACAGACCAGAAGAAGATATTCACCAGCCTGATGAAAAAGGAGTCCATACCTATGTGGTATGGTGGTTGTGCCTTCCTCACCAAGATAGGCTTCACTGGGAGCCTCCACTAGGTATGCCAAGGGCAGTGTATGGTTGGTGATCACCCATTCTTCAATGGGTGTCCTACTTACCGAGAGATAGTATGTGAGTTTCTCACATGGCTGGAGGTTTTTTATATCCCTGGGCATGGGGAAGGTTGAGAAGAAAGGCGAATTTAGTTTAGAGTCTACAACAACACCCACCATTGCATGCTAGAAGAATTCAACATGATGTATGGCTGACAAGTAGGTAGAGTTCACTTCACTCCATGAAACTTAGACTATGCCTTGGCTTGGAGGAATATGATGGGCCATCCTGAGGGATTCACCATCTACTAGAACCATGTCTAAATGATGGACATCAAACACCCCTTTGTTTAGATTCTACACCACTACCTGATAAATACTATATTCTCCAGGTCCACTTGGGGACAAGGGAAGTTGCAAAAGGAAGACATATATGTTCTATGGGAACTTCTCACATTAGGGAGGGAGAAGATCAACCTTGGATCATTCTTCTTGCATGGCATGCTTGCGATGAAGAGGTGGGCTCATAGGAAGCCTCCCATTCACTTTGGGGGTTTGCTCACACCCTTCGCTCTCCACCTCCACTTTGACCTCTCCAAGGCCACTGCCATGAAGGTATCCTCGATGCTCGACTTTAAGCATTGTAGGCAGTCCCAGCACATCTCCATGTATGAGGGAAATGTGTATGCATGGTACAACATCGATATGAAGTTGAAGGAAAGGTCTCTACCCGATCCCATCCTCTGCCTCAAAGGAGTTTGGTTCCTTAGATGACCAGCATACAATGTTCTACCTATTTTAGAAGGTGAGGAGGAGGAGCCTAAAGTCAAGACAGAAGATGAAAAAGAAGAAGAAGAATAGGAGGAGGAGGAGGACACCATGCCTTTCACACAGAGGCGGCATCTACATAGGACACCTCACATATATACAACAACCATCTCTACAGCTCATCCGCCTCCACTACATGGAGATGCCTTCTCTGTGGAGGGTATGTATGGGATGTGCAGTCTATCCAGGAAGGATAGTGTCAGACCCCGATCTCACACTAACCACAAACCACGAGATTAGGGCGCAACGGATGGAAATTACACACAAGCCAACCACTCATCATATTTTAAAACATTTTAAAGTCATTAAAAGGATAACCATATTTATGTTGTAAACTAAAGCTAAACAAACTGTAGAAGCATTCCTATTAAACTGACAAGAGATATAAACAAAGTTTACAACATGTAACATTGTTTAACAGAAAGTACACATAACAGGTAATTTACATCTTTATACACATTCGCCTTACATATTCTCTCTCACCCACACCATGTTCTAAGGATCGAGGGGAAAGGACTAAGAGACCTCTAACTAGACTAACTACAAACCTTCTATAGACTAAGCGTTAGGATGAAACGATCCTTCCGATTCCTGTTGCTGATGCTGACCTGAAAATATTTGAGTAGAGGGATGAGCCTACTCGCTCAGTGAATAGCATTTCACTTAGCTATCACTAAACAACTCATCAGATATATAACATTGAAATAAAGCATAAGTACAGTACTAAACTGGGCATTTCTAATGACATAGCAGATTAACAGATAACAATCTCATTTCTATGCAACATCATATATTTTAACAATTAAACAGTTATAGGGAAAAGGCATAGAAGTTCAAATCCATTAACATATAAAACTTTCTGTGATCCTATATGATTACATATTTATCATTTTTATGCCCTAAACATATGCAGTGTACTCTGCATATAAAGATCTGTAGCGAACTACGATCCCACCGTACAAGACTTAGCGACACACCCGGGAAATGCTAAGTCTGACTGCCAGCACTGGTCTGCTGCAGGACTCTCAGGCTCACAAGGCCTCACTACACTCTCAAAAGAGTGAACTCTAGACTCCTCCTCAAACCTGAGCACACAGGCGGAGAGTCTTACCGGGTTACCACCATGACATAAGCACGGATTAATGTTGAATAACCCCTATTTACTCTAGTGCCACCGTGACACACGCACGGATTATTGTTGAACACTGCCTCTCTCTATCCTCGTTCCTGTGACTCCGCACAGTTATTGTTGCAACACGAGTTTCACCCCCCTGGTGCAGACCTCTCAAAGGGGTTCTACGGTGTTAGGGCACCTAAGTCTATTAACTGATTAACATATAAACAATTAAACAGGAAAATCACATTTCATACTTATTTCACATTCTGAACATCTCTTAAAAACTCATATATATATCATCTATCATCTTTTAACATGACTCAATGCCACTTATTAAAATTCATTGCTAAACAACCATCTTTATTCAGCATATGCATTGCAACTGTAAAACAGGAAATTCCATCTTTTTCATCAATCATATTACGTATCTCAAGTTCCATTGAATCTATAATAAACTATTGTATGTGCTAAACTGTTTAGAAGTAATACCAACTGATACTAAAGTAATTAAGCACTTAAATTGAGTTAAATAATTATTTCTAAATGAACTGCCACTCACAGCTCAGAAACTCAACCGATTGGTCGGAAACTCGACCGATCACCGCACAACTCAACCGATCAGGTACAAACTCGACCGATCAACCTGCTGTTCGTTTCCTGCTCAAGAAAACTCGACCGAATCACATATAACTCGACTGATTGGCGAACAGACTGAAAACCTAAACCGACCTGCTGATGTCAATTTCAATCGAATCGGCGGGTAAAACTATAGATTTGTGCAGCAAATCACCTGTAAAGGATGCGTACACCCACGAACTAACTGTAGGAGAGGAGAAGAACGAACTAGGGCTGCTCTTCGCGCCCTTTCTTTCTCCTAGCCGCCGCTGCTGCTAGCGCAGCTCTTGCTGCAAGCGTAGCTCCGGCTACTGCTGGTTCAGTTGGAGAAGAAGGACGGTGAGGCGAAGATGGAAGCTGCAACTACTAGCCGGAACCAAGCTAGGGCTCCAAATCGTCTTCTCTCCCAGATCTCCCTCTCTTTCCCTCTCAAGCGACGAAGAGAAGAAACGCTCTGCGTTTCTCTCATTTCTGATAAATGAAACGAGTAAGGAAGGAAAGAAAGGATAAGAAGGGAAAACCTAGGGACCAAAACGTAAAGTCCAGGAACTTTCAAAAACTACAAACAGGTCCCTGCATGCCCAAAAACATACAACTTTTGACTCGAAAGTCGGTTTCAAACAATTTCTCTAGCAACGCCTCAAGCGCAAGATCTTACACGTTTTAAGGGCTAGGATTCACACTACTCATAAATCATATCTGTTTTAAATGTTATTAACAAAAGCAAGCTTATAACTTAGCAAAGCAGCTAAACACATGCTTAACAGCATACTTACAGGATAAGCTCAACGCGGGTCGTAACAATTCCTCTTTCCCTTATAAGAATTTCGTCCCAAAATTCCTAGAAGAGAAAAGGAAACTTGCCACGCATCTCAGACTCTAGCTCCCACGTAGCTTCTTCAAGATTATGATTCCTCCACAAAACCTTCACTAAAGGTATCTCGCGGTTCTTAAGCTTTTTGATTCGGTGATCAACTATCTGCATTGGTCCTTCCACGTAGGACACATCTGTCTTAAGCTGTGCCAGTTCTGGATCTAAAATCTTTTATGTATCGGGATGACACTTTTTTAGCATAGACACATGAAACACATCATGAAGATTTGCCAACTCAAACGGCAAATCCAACATGTAAGCTACAGGTCCAATCCTTTCAACAATAGGATATGGGCCCATGTACCTAGGGGTCAACTTACCCCTCTTGCCAAACCTTAGCACTCCCTTCCACGGTGAAACCTTCAGATAAACCTCGTCACCAACCTCAAACTCAAGAGGTCGACGTCGTCTCTCTGCATAACTTTTCTGTCTGTCTTGAGCAGCTTTCAACTGATCCCTGATCACAGATATCTTCTCTATAGTTATATCAACTATCTCAGGTCCAAGAATTTCTTTCTCACCAACCTCGTACCAACAAACTGGCGATCTACACTTCCTGCCATATAGAGCTTCATATGGGGCCATTCCAAGGCTAGAATGGTAGTTGTTGTTATATGCAAACTCCATCAGGCTTAAGTGTTCTTCCCAGTTACCTCTGAACTATAGCACGCATGCTCTCAGCATGTCTTCAAGAGTCTGAATGGTCCTCTCAGATTGACCATCTGTCTGCGGGTGAAATGTTGTACTGAACTTCAGCCTTGTGACCAACGCACGATGTAACTGATTCCAGAATCTAGATGTAAACTTTGGATCTCTGTCAGAAACATGTAATCTGATTACCTCGTCCATATAAACCTTGGCCAACTTTGGAACATCAAAGGTCGACTTGACAGGAAGAAAGTGAGCAGACTTAGTTAGCCTATCCACAATCACCCATATCGAATCTGAACCCCTAGGCATCCTGGGTAGCCCTACCACAAAATCCATCGTGATGTGTTCCCATTTCCATTCTGGTATAGGAAGCGACTGTAAGGTACCAGCAGGTTTTTGATGCTCATCTTTAACCTACTGACACACTCCACATCTAGCCACGTACTCAGCCACATCTTTCTTCATACCAGACCACCAGTACAGCTCTTTGAGGTTCCTGTACATCTTTGTGTTACCTGGATGCATAGCATACATAGAAGCATGCGCTTCTTCAAGGATTTGCTCTTTCAGCTCAGAGTTCCCAGGTACACACAACCTATCATGAAGATACAACATACCATCGTCAGAAAACCTGAATTCTATTCTCTTACCTTCTGACATATCCTGCATAATCTGCCACAACTCGTCATCACTCTGCTGCAACTCCTTAATCTGATCATAGAAAGTAGGTTTGACCTGCATCTGAGCAATCAACCCACTCTGTCCAGTCACATCCAAGTCTAAGTTCAACTTTTGCATATCTACAAGTAAGTCTCTCTTGAAACATGCCATAGAAAATGCATTTGCTGTTGAACTTGACTTTCTACTCAAGGCATCTGCCACAACATTTGCTTTACCAGGATGGTAATCGATTGTCACATCGTAGTCTTTGATCAGCTCAAGCCATCTGCGCTGTCTCAAATTCAAATCCTTCTGAGTGAAGATATACTTTAGGCTCTTATGATCTGTAAACACCTGACATGTCTCACCATACAGATAGTGACGCCATGTCTTAAGAGCATGAACTATAGAAGCCAATTCCAGATCATGGGTAGGGTAATTCTCTTCATTCTTCTTAAGCTGTCTAGATGCGTAAGCCACAACTTTGCCTTCTTGCATCAGTACACAGCCCAAGCCTCTCCTGGAAGCATCGCAGAACATTGTATAACCCTTTTCTGCTTCTGGCAAAACCAACACTGGTGCTGAAGTCAACTTCCTCTTCAAGATCTGAAAACTGATCTAGGAACGGTTTGAAAATCTGATTCATCATATCCATAAAGGCTGCTGGGGCATTGGTCAGCCCAAACGACATGACCAGAAACTCATAATGTCCATACCTGGTTCTGAAAGCTGTTTTGGGAATATCAGAAGCCTTCACTCTGAGCTGATGATATCCAGATCTCAAATCTATTTTAGAGAAGATCGTCGCTCCACGCAACTGATCAAACAGATCATCTATTCTCGGCAATGGATACTTGTTCTTAATAGTGATCTTGTTCAATTGCCTGTAATCTATACAGAGACGCATGGTACCATCCTTTTGCTTAACAAACAGGACTGGAGCACCCCACGGTGAAGAACTGGGTCTAATGAAACCCTTATCCAGCAACTCCTGCGACTGCACCTTGAGTTCCTTCAACTCTGCAGGTGCCATTCTATAGGCTGGCAGTGCTACTGGATGACTACCTGGATATACCTGAATCTCAAAATCAATGTCTCTGACAGGAGGTAAGCCTGGTAACTCTTCTGGAAAAACATCAGAAAACTCACGAACCACTGGCACATCATAAACATTGGCGGTGCTCTTCTCTGCTCTGGTGTCAACCACATGAGCAAGGAACGCTTCACATCCTTTCTGTAACATCTTATCAGCTACAGTAGCTGATACTATGCACGTGGGCAGAACTTTCCTGTCTCCAGTGAAGACACAAGAAAATTCACCTTGTTGAAAGGTAGCTTCCTTCTTCCAACAATCGAGTTGCACTCGATATGTCTCAAGACAATCCATACCCAAGATGACTTGAAAAGTATTGACATCCAGGGGTATGAGATTAGTAGCAAAGGTATAACCTCCAAAAGATAACAAGCATCCGGGACAGAACTCAGTCAAAACTGTTGGTCCACCTAGTGGAACCCTTAACACTAACTCATCTACCAACTCTTGAATTAACAAATTAATTTTACCAACTAAAGAACGTCGTATGAAAGAATGAGTAGCACCCGGATCTATCAAAACTAAAACTGGTATACTATTAAACAAAAGCATCTCTCTTGTAACAACTTGTGAAGAGATTATACCTTCCTGAGGTGTCAAAGAAAAGAAACGTGTTGAAGCTCTCCCTCTGCCACGCTGTCCTCTCTAACCACTCCTTCTACTAGGCACTCCACCACCTCTAGAACCAGAAGCCACAGAAGAACTCAGAACATCAGGGTGCTGAGGCTGGAAAGCTTGTGATGCTGCTTGTTGAAGCTGAGGACATTCCCTTTTGAGGTGTCCTATTTGTCCAAAGACATAACAACTTGGACCCCAACACTGTCTAGTATGTGGTCTTCCATATTTGTTACATGGCGGTATCTCTTGTCTCTGGGGACCTGTCACTGACATTAACGATCCAGAAGATTGTCCACTAGCGGCACTGCCCCATCTTCCTGGGTTGTATCCCCCTCTACCTCTAGATGTAGTGACATCCTCAGATCTCTGTCTACTGAAACAGCTAAAGCCACGCCCAAGTTTAGAAAAGAAACCTCTACCTCCACCTCTGTATCCACTACTGGACTGTCCTCTACTGAAATCTGTAGATCTCTTCTTAGACTCAGGCACCTTGTCAGCATTCACAGATTCTTCAACCTGTCTCGCAACCTCAACAAACTCGCCAAAGTTCTCTCTGTTCCTTCTACTAATAGCAGAAACTGTATGTTGAATCTCTGGCCTCAGCCCTTCTTGAAACCTTCTGCATCTTTCTATGTTGTCGAGAACAAGTTGCAGGCAGAAGTTCGCTAACCGGGTGAAAAGCGCTTCATACTCAGTAACTGACATGTTCCCCTGCTTAATGTTCTGTAACTGCCTGATTTTCTCATTAATAAAAGTGGGTGGATATAATTTAAGATGAAACTCTTCAGAGAAGTCCTGCCAAGAAAGCTCTGTACATCTCCTCTTTTCCTCCACACCACGCCACCACAACTCTGCATCGCCTGTCAAAAGGTAGACTGTATGATTAATCTTTTTCTCTTCTGAAAGCTCCATCAGGCGAAAGACCTTCTCTATCTGTCTCAACCACTCATCCGCCTCTGCTGGATCTGTAGTACCACTGAATTCTGTACCACCAAGCTTCTTTACAAGCTCATACGATCTCATCAGATCCTTACTACTGGTAGAAGAAGAATCTCGCCTATCAGCCTTGTACCTCTCTCTGGTCTCCAGAAACATCCTGTACATCTGGGATGCTTCATCAACATGATCACCTCCACCTGGACCCATGTCCTGTGGATTAGGGCCAACACGGCTCTCGGCCTGATCATCACAATCAAAGCCTCTTCCTGCCATCTGCAATGATATAACAGAATATTTTCTGTTAGAAAACTACAGATAGAAGAAAGACACCTAAACCTTAATCCTATTGGTCTCTTATCGTCCCCTGACTTGGACTCTGAGTAACTATGTACTCAACCTATGCTCTGATACCAAAACTGTCAGACCCCGATCTCACACTAACCAGAAACCATGAGATTAGGGCGCGACGGATGGAAATTACACACAAGCCAACCACTCATCATATTTTAAAACATTTTAAAGTCATTAAAAGGATAACCAGATTTATGCTGTAAACTAAAGCTAAACAAACTGCAGAAGCATTCCTATTAAACTGACAAGAGATATAAACAAAGTTTACAACATGTAACATTGTTTAACAGAAAGTACACATAACAGGTAATTTACATCTTTATACACATTCGCCTTACATATTCTCTCTCACCCACACCATGTTCTAAGGATCGAGGGGAAAGGACTAAGAGACCTCTAACTAGACTAACTACAAACCTTCTATAGACTAAGCGTTAGGATGAAACGATCCTTCCGATTCCTGTTGTTGATGCTGACCTGAAAATATTTGAGTAGAGGGATGAGCCTACTCGCTCAGTGAATAGCATTTCACTTAGCTATCACTAAACAACTCATCAGATATATAACATTGAAATAAAGCATAAGTACAGTACTAAACCGGGCATTTCTAATTACATAGCAGATTAACAGATAACAATCTCATTTCTATGCAACATCAGATATTTTAACAATTAAACAGTTATAGGGAAAAGGCATAGAAGTTCAAATCCATTAACATATAAAACTTTTTGTGATCCTATATGATTACATATTTATCATTTTTATGCCCTAAACATATGCAGTGTTCTCTGCATATAAAGATCTATAGCGAACTACGATCCCACCGTACAAGACTTAGTGACACACTCGCGAAATGCTAAGTCTGACTGCCAGCCCTGGTCTGCTGCAGGACTCTCAGGCTCACAAGGCCTTAGGCTCACAAGGCCTCACTACACTCTCAAAAGAGTGAACTCTAGACTCCTCCTCAAACCTGAGCACACAGGCGGAGAGTCTTACAGGGTTACCACCGTGACACAAGCACGGATTAATGTTGAATAACCCCTATTTACTCCAGTGCCACCGTGACACACGCACGGATTATTGTTGAACACTGCCTCTCTCTATCCTCGTGCCTGTGACTCCGCACAGTTATTGTTGCAACACGAGTTTCACCCCCCTGGTGCAGACCTCTCAAAGGGGTTCTACGGTGTTAGGGCACCTAAGTCTATTAACTGATTAACATATAAACAATTAAACAGGAAAATCACATTTCATACTTATTTCACATTCTGAACATCTCTTAAAAACTCATATATATATCATCTGTCATCTTTTAACATGACTCAATGCCACTTATTAAAATTCATTGCTAAACAACCATCTTTATTCAGCATATGCATTGCAACTGTAAAACAGGAAATTCCATCTTTTTCATCAATCATATTACGTATCTCAAGTTCCATTGAATCTATAATAAACTATTGTATGTGCTAAACTGTTTAGAAGTTATACCAACTGATACTAAAGCAATTAAGCACTTAAATTGAGTTAAATAATGATTTTTGAATGAACTGCCACTCACAGCTCAAAAACTCGACCGATTGGTCGGAAACTCGACCGATCACCGCACAACTCGACCGATCAGGTACAAACTCGACCGATCAACCTGCTGTTCGTTTCCTGCTCAAGAAAACTCGACCGAATCACATATAACTCGACCGATTGGCGAACAGACTGAAAACCTAAACCGACCTACTGATGTCGATTTCAATCGAATCGGCGGGTAAAACTATAGATTTGTGCAGCAAATCACCTGTAAAGGATGCGTACACCCACGAACTAATTGTAGGAGAGGAGAAGAACGAACTAGGGCTGCTCTTTGCGCCCTTTCTTTCTCCTAGCCGCCACTGCTGCTAGCTCAGCTCTTGCTGCAAGCATAGCTCTGGCTACTGCTGGTTCAGCTGGCGAAGAAGGATGGTGAGGCGAAGATGGAAGCCGCAACTGCTGGCCGGAACCAAGCTAGGGCTCCAAATCGTCTTCTCTCCCAGCTCTCCCTCTCTTTCCCTCTCAAGCGACGAAGAGAAGAAACGCTCTGCGTTTCTCTCGTTTCTGATAAATGAAACGAGTAAGGAAGGAAAGAAAGGATAAGAAGGGAAAACCTAGGGACCAAAACGTAAAGTCCAGGAACTTTCAAAAACTACAAACAGGTCCCTGCATGCCCAAAAACATACAACTTTTGACTCGAAAGTTGGTTTCAAACGATTTCTCTGGCAACGCCTCAAGCGCAAGATCTTACACGTTTTAAGGGCTAGGATTCACACTAATCATAAATCATATCTGTTTTAAACGTTATTAACAAAAGCAAGCTTATAACTTAGCAAAGCAGCTAAACACATGCTTAACAGCATACTTACAGGATAAGCTCAACGCGGGTCGTAACAGATAGTAGCAGCATTCAGTCACCTTAGACCATATTCTTAAAGCCTATGAGAAGCTACTTTAGTAGAAGCAGACGATCTACGCCAATGAGTGCCTTCTCCTGGCCAACTAAGAGAATATGCATACTCACATATAGCACATTGAGCATTACCAGCAGTCGATCTACAACTACTATTGGATTCAGGGCCATTTTGTTAGCTACACTTAGCCACCTAAGATGCCTTTTGATTCACCCATGTTCACCGGCACCTACTACCCACCAGATTCAGATATTCCATCAAGAACATTCCAGCCATCACCTTCCTAATCGGGTACCTCCATTCTGCCTATGAGTTAGATTTTGACTATGAGGACATAGTCAAGTTCAACCTTAGGAGGAGGATTTAATGTCTTTATCTTTATTTTTTTTATTTAGTTTGTTTTCATTTTCATGGTTTGAAATTGTAGGATCCACATTTATCCTAGTGTAATAGTGGAGCTTAATTCATGATTTCTGCCATCTTCATGTGTGTGCATGTGCAATGGAAATTCAAAGAATATTTTTACATGATCACATCTTTTAATCTTGATTTGCAAGTCTAAAGTAACACCAACTAGAGGTAGTGTATGGGTTAGTCAGCTTGAGGACACTTAATATGAATGAAAATCTTAATCTATCTAAGAATTGTGGATAATAATGGGGTTTGAGCCTAAACTGACCAAATAAGTAACAGAACCTTAAATGTGATTTTTAGACAGAAACTCTAAGGTTACCCTATACACATGGTGTAGGATAGGAATATATCATAGCTTAAGATGGGCATCATCTCTTAATCATGTGAATCCACCCTCCTTTCATGAAATTTTATCCACCACCTTAAGATGATCAAGTGACTCAAATTGTTTTCTAAAGTGCATTCAATGGCATGATAGATGACATGATAGTTAGTATTTTATTGCACAAGTTAGAAAATGAAGAAAAAAAATTCATATCAATGAGTTGCATAATAAGTTTCATGTAGATTGCATTTTCTTTCTGAATTATTCTTTCATCATGTATATATGTTTCTTCCTCTACAAAAATAAATTGGAAGAATGCACATTCATATCTCTCATTGAAAAGAAGAAGAAGAAAAAGATAAATGCTATGTTGAAGAAAAGCCCAAGCATAATTTCTCAACCATGCTAAATAATAGGGGAGAAAAAAATCAAATAAAAAGAGAGAAAAGGATGTCTTGAATTTAAATCTAAATTTTACTTCAAGGAGAAGTTAAAATAGATACATGTTTGCTTTCTTTTGTTTCACTCTCATAAATCATATGAGACCTTCAAGGCATTCATCATTCCACCATATTTTAGGCATTAGGATGCATGCATTTGTCATACCCTTCATTTTATAGATTCATAAATTGTTGTTTGCATGAACAATTTGGATGTTATTTGTGATTCTTATTCACATCCACCTATTTCATTCCACCCATTTCTCTTTATAGTATGCCACACACATGATTAATCTCCTCATTCCCTTTTATATGGGGAATTTCTTCCAATGTAGTTTGTAGGTATATAAGAGCAATGTAGATGGGGAATCACATGGTGAATCAAGTGAATGCCCTATTGATTTTGGTTTTAACTGATCTATTCATAGTGTTTCATTGATCCAAAGTGGACTTATTTAATGAACATTTTTGTCACTAAAGAGTAGTTATTTGTTCAGTAGTTGGTAAGGGCTGGTTTGGGACCGCCAGGTGGGGGTATTTGACAAGTGTAGTTCATATTGTTTGTCCATTTGCTGACTTGTCTCAAATAAATTCAAAGGTAGTGTTGCTCGAGGGTGAGAAACATTTAAGCTTAGGGGATTTTGATGCACTAAATTTTATCCGCTTTTCACATGCTAGTTTGACATGTATTTCATGCATAATTGCTTATTTTGATATTATTTATGCATTTTTATCATTATCCGCCTGTGAAATGCTATTTTAACAAATATTAAGTATTTTTAGCAAATTATGTCAATTTTCCATATTTTATTCAGGTTTATGTTGGTTTTTCCACATTTTAGGTAATTTGAGCACTTATAAGGCAGCTCGGTGCTACTGACCCCAGCGTCGATGGTACTAGTATAATGCAAAATCTAAGAGGTTGACTGAAGAAATATTGATGCACATAGGAGTGAATCGGTGCTACTGAGTTTGCATTTGAGACAACCAAAATGGCGAGTTGGTGCAACCAACTTACAATCCAAAGAGTAATAGGAAATGAGTTCATCAACTCAGTGCTATCAGCCTTCTAGTCAGTAGCACGGACATTTATCAATAGGAGAATTCAGAAACATAAAAAATAGCAACCTACCTGTTAGCAGTACGGACATTCAACAAGGTTTTCGAGTCACTCAGAGGCTCGATGCCACCAACTTCCTATCGGTGGTATCAACTTGTCATGATTAATACATATTTCAAATTACCTTAGATATGACGGTTAGGACTCAAAGATGGCCAAAGTCTCACTTATGACCTAAAGGGAGTTTGGAAAAATGATAGTATCATGTTTTCAGTCTCTTGCGACCGAGCACAGAGCTAGGAGAGGAGACAACAAAGGAGATGACCACATCTTGAGCGATTATGGCACTCCCAAAGGCTAGATTTGCAGCCAAAATGTTGCAGATCAAGATGTTATCCAGAAGGGATTATCTGGATAGGTTTCTCCATGGGTTTCACATTAGTTTCTCATGTTTCCCACATTTTTCTTCTTTCCTTCCATGTATATGACAATAGAAATCATGTGGGGTAATCCCTTTTGTTCCTTAGGACCCAAGAGTAGCCCAATTTTGCATTATAATTGACTTTAATGAATTAATACATATATTTTCCTAAATCTAACTATAATTCTATGATAACTTATTGAATTGTATGTGCTTGATCACCACAATCAATTCATTAGACCATTCTTTGCTTCATGAGAGTGATGAAAGGTTGGTCAATCATAGAAGCACATAGTTAATATTGTGCCTTGTGAGAGGGCCTACAACTGTGAAGGGTATAGCTAAGAGATATCATTAATGAGGCTATCTAACTCTTCAATTGCTACATGAGTAGGATTTGCTTTAGTATAGGTAGTGTATTACGATGTGTGAGCTGGTAATATTTGTCAGAGGTCCCTTGTCTAGGATTTAGGATAAATAGCTACCCATGAATTGGAGTAAATTGTAGTATAAGCCATGGTGAAATTGAATTCCTAAGGAACATCCAATATGTGATCACAAGCCACTTAATTTAGTTTTCAATTCTTACAATTAGTTTAATCAAACAATCAATCACTTTTTCACTAGGTCTAGCCGATCAGGTTATAGTTAGAAGTAGTTTCTAGATTAATGTTTCTCTATGTTTTGATATTTGGGCCTTATAGGTCTATACTACTCGGCGTGTACGCTTGCATTTTGCACTCATTATTTGGGTGTGTCAGTTGGACAAAGATGATGCATGGATAGTCTCTACGGAGAATACTTTTAATGTCTTAGGTTGTCCTGAGAATAATAAAGTCACTTTTTTCACTTATCATCTTAAAGTCAATTTTCCAACGAGTAGAAAAGTCATGTACAAAGGTGGTTAAAAATGTAAATTATTTGTGAAAAATCATCAAAAAGGATGGTAGAAAATGCACTAAATATTTGGAGAAATCATAGAGAATGTAACACAAGGATGTGATGTTCATTATACTAATGTAGTTTAACCATTATGTGTATTGTGTTATGAGTGAGAGTAATGAATAACATGCTAGAGCAGGAATATCAAGGCAAAAATAGGAGACTGGTCAAGTGTTTTCATTAAATTGTGGATTGTGCATGCTAGAGTTCTTAAACTATTATTTCAATGAGTACAACAATTTAGCCAAAAGAGAATCAATTTTTACCCAACCCGAACAAATCTTCATGGTCATGCTTATATTTTCACTTAACTAGAAAAGATAAATAGAAATTGGAAAGAAAAAAATAGAAAACTACAACTACCAGATGGTAGCTCTTCCCCTAAGCTTGAAATTTACAGTGTCCTCGTTGTATAAATCAAACTCAAGAGGATTACAACTAGATACATATCATGGCAGAGATGTAATTATGGAGGGCATGTGCTCTGATCTATAAATGGAAATTGTTGTGCCAAATAATTTCACCTTTTTGTTAATATCTTTGATTCGGGCCAAAGATCTACACTAATGATTTGTAGCAAGTTCTTTTGGACATCAGTGTTGTTTGACTCTTTATTCTCCTCTTCAAAAGAATCATAATCTTAGTTGGGAATATTTTTCTCATTATCAAGAAATGTGCCAAGGTTGTCTGGGAAAATGACATTTGGCTTGCTTGAAGAGTCATATTATGGAGCATGTGCAGAGTTCTTCGTTTGAGATTCAGATTCTTTATCTTCATTGGTGACAACAACTTCATATGATATCCTTTTTTATAATGAAGAAGATTCTTGTATGACGACAGCTCCACTCCTCAAAATAAGCAACTTGCATGTCTTCCTTATATTCATTTCTGGTTTATGGGCAAGGAGCAGAAAGGTGCTTTTTGATTTAAAAGGGCTAGTTGAGAAATTTGGTTCTCCAAGATTCTTGTGTGGGTAGTAATCCCATCCACCTTAGAAGATAGTTGGTGAATGCCACCCTTCATAAGTTGTCTTTGTTGGTGGAGCTCATCATTTTGCTTTATTTGAGATGAAGTAAAATTCTCGAGGAGTGATTCCAAGTTGGACTTTGACTATAGTCCCTATTTCTAAACATGTTTTTATTGAGGATTATACCCAGGAACTTCACTTTCTTTACAAACTAGGTTGACTGGTTGAATGGGTTGGGTTCTCAACTTCTCAAGCTTATGATACAGGGTGTCTAGGGCTGCAATTAAAACCACTACATCTACAACATGTATGCCAACTTTCTTTCCAAAATCAAAAGAATAAGAAGAGTTTGGTCGTTCCTTTCAGTGATCCATTGGTAATGATTAATTACCATGTCTGCAATAATTGCATAAGCATCCATGTAACTGATTTGTTCATTAAAGCACCATTTGTTGCAGGTTCAACAGACATCCTTATATATTAGAATAAGTCATTACATAAAGTTTGCAATAGAATCTAGTTGCTTAAATCATAGTGTGTACAAATGCGTTGAAGGTCTTTGAACCTTTCCCATGTGCAAACAATGTCTCTCCAACCCTTTGAGAAAAATTGGTGAGCTGACTCCTCAATTATGCAGTATAGCTTCATAGAAAATATTTGGCTAAGAAAACTTTGAGGAGTTCCTTGAAATTGTTGATAGAGTTTCTTAGAAAAGAAGAGATACATGTATTGGCTCTATATCTCAAAGAGAAGGGGAAAGGAAGAAGACTAACTCCATTAGTAGGAAGGTCATTTATCTAGAAAGGGATTAGGTACAACAGAATTCAGCAATGTGGAGGTTTGGATCCTCCATTAGTGTCCCTCCAAATTTGTTCTGTTTTATCATCTATATAATTAGACCTATCAAATGGGTGGATGTATTGGCTTTGGGTTAGATCGTTGTGGGTGCGGGTCTAGCGAGTGCGGGTCAAAAAGATACAATTCTAAATGGCTGAAAGAAAAGCACACCCAAACCTGACCCAGCTGGTTACGGGTTGACATGTGGATGCCCATTTAAAACATGTCAAATCAACAATAAGTTGCTAGTTTATTTCCTTGACACTAAAACAATAACTAAACTGCTCGTGACTATGTTATTGATGTCAAACATATTGAAAAAAATCAACCAACTACTGTATTTGACATCCAATCATTTATTTGTCATCCTATATTTGTACAAATTAAAAGATTTCAACAACAGCTAGTTGTTGCATTTTGATGTAAAATAGGAAAAGTCCATGTAGTTTTCATACATAAAATATTACAAAAACAACACAAAAATTTTTCATTTAAATTATACATTCTTAATATTATAGGTACTTTTGTCTATTGCAACACAAAATAAAGAGAGTGCAATTGTTGTAGTTAAAGCTTAAGATTTAACTTGTGCCAAATGGACAACATTTTGTAAGTATGTCCATAATATATATATATATATATATATATATATATATATATAAACTTCAGTTAGGTGGACCACCCGTGAAACCAGATATATAAATGGGTGGATATGGGTTTGGATGGTTTTGACGGGTGGCAAATTTCATCACCCAAATCCAACTTAAATGGTTTGACCTGTGGGTGCCCACAGATTTTGACCCAGTTTGACAGGTTAATATATAATGGCGGGGTTGATAGAAAAATTAATTGCCTAGATTTGTGGGATGTTGACAGACCCATTAATATTCTTACAAGTTGAAATAATGAAGTTCTTAAGGGGATAACCATGTTCCATGATTTGTTCTTGTTGAGTTGATTATTCAAGTGAAGATTATGGTGATGAAGGTTGTGATATCTCCAAATATGATTGAGGTTCACTCCTCCTTACTTTTTGAAGGTTGCTAACAGTATGCTCAATTTTGGGTCTACAAATGTGGAAGGTTCAAGACCCCATTTGGATTGTTGCATACCGTCACACAAGTAAAGAAGGCAAATGAAGTACAAAAACGAAAATGGAAGATACAAAATATGATCATGATGATGATCATGATGATGAAAGAAATGATAGTGGAAATGATGGTTTGTGGTGTGATCTAGTATCATTTACTAATCAACAATTATTACTCTAACAAAAATACATATGCTCCCCAACAATGGTGCCAAAAATTTATTAGTCGTGCACTCAAGTTTTAAATTTTATAACTTGAGCACTACCCTACAAGTATACGGGTGTGTGTAGTATATTCAAGATCAACCAAGGATCAAGGTTTCGCTAAATGCAAGAGTGATAAACTTCAATAATCTAGATGTCTTAGCAAGAGAGTTTTGATATGTTAACTAAGAAATTTTGAAGAAAACAAACTAAGACAGAAATCACTTGTATTAAGGATCAAATTGAGTTAGGAATTCTTGAGGATAGGGTTTCAGTATCATATTATAGCATGAAAAAACACAAATTCTTAATCAGTGAAATCACAAATGTACGTTCGAGTTCTACACCCCTATCAGTAGTGTAGAATGGTTTTACCCATATGCAATGCCACCATGAATATACTAGGAGTTGAACCACCGAAAACCTTAAAATCCCCTTCACTTTAAAGCCACTCATGTGGTCAGGAAGACAAAGATAAGAAAACATCTCCTTACTTCGATGTACACCTTCCTTCTATGTACAAGAAGCATAAGACATATACAAGATGGTCAATCAAGAATATATGTAAACTAAACATTGATGCATCCATAGAGAAGTGATTATATTAACATTAAGTAAGATAAATCATTGCTCTGCTAAGCATGATATGGTAGTTACTCCCCATGCCCAAGAAAAATAGATCTACTCATCCTTGTTTGTAGAAAGTAGATACAATCAGTATAAGATAGGGCTAGACATCATAAAAGAAGGAAATAAACTTGGGTTTTGTGGAAGAAGTAGGATAGTGTCAAGGAGTCAAAACTCCATCACTATTGTTGAAAGCTTCACTCTAGAGCGGAGAGAAGAGAATGACATAGATCCCTATTGTAAGTGTCAGAGAAGAAGGAAGAATAAGAAGTTTCTCTCATGAGAAATCACCTTTTCTCCCTTTGGATGCCTCCAATTGCTCCTAGCTCTTCTCATCTCTGGTTGTGCTCTAAAATGTCTGAAATGGTCTATGGTAATTATCCCAAGTCGGTTTTGTTTGTATTTAAAAATGTTGGGTGGTTTATCTTCTGACTTGAAAAGAAACTAAAAGTAACATGCCATGTCACAATGTTAACACGGCGTGTTAGCCATAGTTTTTGAAATGGAACTTCCTCAATCAAAGGTGACAAGATGTGTTGGTTGGCCAACATGGTGTGTTGCTGCAAATTAGGGTGTTCCGGAAAAATTTCAAAATGAGTGAACATGGCGTGTTGTTATGTCATGACATGTTGTTGGGATTCACTAACTATTGACTTCTATATATCTAGATTCTACACTACGACATGGTGTGTTGAAATCTCAACATGGGTGTTGTGAAAATACAGTGTGTCAATATCTCAACATGGTGTGTTATTGACTATTTCTGCAGTATTGATCTTTTGAAAATGTTGATTATTAGGGATGATTTTATGGATTATATGATGTTTTTCATCTCCCCTTTTAATGCCAAAATGTTGTACCTACAATTCAAAACCATGGAGCAAGTAAAGATAACAATGAAGTGGAAAATTTAGCATGATTAGAGGAAGGTTGAGGCAGAAAATGGATTAAAAATGCATGCAAGAGTAGTCAAAAAGACAATATAAATTATCCACATCATCATTATGGATATCACCAAGTGAAAGTAAATGATGAAGACACCCTAAAACTGCCTTTCGAACTAGGTATGGGCATTATGACTTTTTTTCTTGCCATTTGGGGTCATCAATGCCTCCGGCATGTTTATGAACTTGATGAATGGAGCATTGTAACCCTTCCTAGATGAATTAGTTGTAGTATTCATTGACAGTGTCCTCATTTACTCTAATGATATTGAATCTCATCGTACGCACCTTTGTAAGGTCCTTGATATCCTCTGAGATCAGAAGTTATATGCCAAATTGTCAAAGTGTGAGTTTTGGATCTCTAAAGTTATGTTTCTTGGACACATTGGTAGTAAAATTTCTATTCACCCCACCAAGGTATCATCTGTTCTAGAGTGTCAATCTCCTATGAATATTTTTTAAATCTAGAGTTTTCTTGGTCTATTGGATATTATTGACGCTTCATATCCAACTTCAGTAAAACGTCCTTGCCTCTCACACAAATAACAAGTAAAGGAGAATGTCTTGTATGGTTGAAGGAGTGTGAATCTAGATTTTAGGGATATAAGATGAAGTTGACATTTACACATGTCTTGATGATTCCTTTAGAAAAAATGGTTTTTTCATCTTCACTGATGCATCAAGGTCTGGTAATACATGAACAAAATGCAATAGATATGTCTCTCAGTGGTTGAAACTCAACGAGTTCAATTACCCTTCCCTCCATTATATATGCCTTGAAAAAATGGCAAAACTACATTTATGGTGCTACCTTTGACATTATGACTTATCACAAGAGCTTGAAGTACATCTTGACACAAAAAGACATGAACCTTAGTGTAAGGGTCCTGACTTGGCTTAGTGCTTGAGTATGCTTGATTGTGTTTGTTTGTCTTAATAAGATGCTTAAACCTTAATCTAATCTCTTTAGATGCCTTCATATCATTTTACATGCTAGTGGTTTCAGTTTGGTCATGTTTGAATGTTGTTTGAGCTATGTTTGCTTATTTTGGACGTGGTTTCAATTTACCCATGATCAGGGGCAATCTTGCAATTTTTCACATGTAGGTTCTTCCCTTTGTGGCTTAGCATCATGAGATAGAGTATGGTGCCTTAGAGTGTGTTTTTGTGCTTTTGTTTGATGGGGACAGAAGTAATGATATGTTGATAGTGGTTTCTAGGGTTTGTCTTGACGCCCTATGTTGATATTGACCTTTGTGTTGACCATTTGGTTTTGGGTCTTTCATAGATAAACCTTATTATTCCTTGATGATTTCTCTACAGTCGAATGAAATTTTGATGGTTCTTTGAGATCCCTATGGTCGTTGAGGTTTGAGTCTATCTTTTGGGTCACTTGACCTAAGGTTTGGTCGCTTGGAAGCCCTGGTCACTTGGTTTTTTTAGTGTCTTTGACCATTTGGATTTGATCCATGTTTTCCCTTTGAAAGAAGGTCATCCAAGACCTAGTGAGGTAATTGACCTTCCTTGTTTTTCACTACCTAAGTGGTTTTCATGGTTTTAGTGAATGCATGTTTGTTCTTTGGTGGTCAAGTGTCATGAGAAGCCCTAATATCTTGACACCTAACCCCCTCTTCATCTCTCTTCCATCCTTGAATATATAACCTCCCTCCTACCCATGCATATTATCCTTTTAGGTCTTCCCTTTCTCTCTTCCATCTTGAGTTCGGCCATTGTATACTTGGTGGAGAAGAAGTTCTCTCCCTTTTGGTTCTTGGTGGTCGAGATCCCTTGCATGTGGAGATCCAAGCTTGGAAGCTACCTTTCCTTGGTGATCTTTGGTGGTTCTTTGATCCTTGATAAGTGATCCATCTCTTGATTTAGTTTTCTTGCATGATCCTACCCCTTTCATTTCTCTTGGATGAATCCATGGTTCTCCATGGTGGTCTTTTGAAAAGCTTCTCTCCATAGAGGTCGAATCCATGGTTCTTCATGGTAGTACCTGAGTGAGATGAAGATTTTCTTATTCCTTCCTTTCCTTTTGGCCTAGGCTTGGTTTTCTCTTCTTTGGTCTTTGACCTAGGGTTCTCTCTCTTCTCTTTTGAGGTGGCTGCTAGCTTGGTCGTAGTGAAGATCAAGGCTAGGTTTCTCTCTTGATTTTGGAGCTTTTGCTTGGAGGAAGTTGCACCATCATCTAAGGCGGGTTATATAACTCTCTACCCTTGCTATTATAGTACTTTTATCCTACATGAACCTTATTCTAAAACTTGATTACTTTATGTTGTTAAAGATATATTATTTAGGGATGTGTTTTGATAATGATCTTGCACATTGTGATCCTTTATCTAAACCCTAATTTGCCTACCCAAAGATCTCATGATGTAATAATGATGATGGTTTTGCATGCAACTATATCTTGGTTTTTTTTATCTTAGTTTTGGTTCGTATTTCTTGGATGATATGAAGTTTTGGTTCTATTTTCATGAGTTTGAATCTTGAATTTTAATTTACCATATCATGGTTATGATTTTGGTTACAAGGAATGCTTGGTTTTAGGGTGTTGAATGTGATCCTTGCCCTAATGAGTTCTATTTCTTAAAAATTCTTTTTTCAAAATGTTAATCTCTATTTTGATGATGTTTTTCTCTCTCTAAAACGTCCTCCATGTTGTGTACCATGTTATGAAGGTATGGCTTGAGTTTGGTCGAATGAAGTGGATACTTTGGTTTTGGTCGCATAGACCATTGATCCTCTTTGGTCACATAGAATGGTTGATCTTCTTTGACCATTTGAAATGGATGTTCCCTTTGACCATTTGATTTTCCTTTGGCCAAGGTGAGTTGATTCCCTTTGGTCTCATAAGTTCTGGTGGTTTCTATTCAGCTTAGGGTTACCTTCGGTCGAATGAAGGTGGTGTTTTCCTATTTGGTCGAATGAATGGTGATGGTTCACTTCAGTTGCTTGGGTTTAGTTATGGTCGTTGACCATGATGATTTTCTCTTTGACCAAATGGTATTGGTGATTCAGTTCTTCTTTGGTGGAATGGTGTTCCTTTGTTACATGGATGCTTTGATAGCTTAATTGTGGTGATAATGTTTAACATATATGCTCCAAGAATGTGGGAGTTGTAATATCTAGGGTTAGACTTTCTTATTGTTTTGTGTAACCCTAACTATGCAGATTAATGAAGGTCATAGCTAATGATTACTATGGTGATGTGTACATGACACATGATGATGATTGTGTGCCTTTATGAGGCATGAAAAGATAATGATGAGGTACAGGAACTATGTGTTCAAGTCTTATGACCTAGTGAAGGCTCAATGTCCAAGGAGAGGTGATAACCTCCAGTGATGTGTTTAGGGATTATTATCCCCATGTTATGTGATAATGATGATCCCCTTGTGTATGGCATAGATAACATGTGATGAGGTTGATGGCCTTGATTAAGGTAGTGTGAAAATGATGTTATGAGATGATATGACAAGTTTACGCTTCATACATTTTATATCTTCTGAAGTTGTTTCAAAATATGCTTGCTAGATTGAATTAGGGTTTTGTATGTCCACTTGTATGATGTAGACTTAATTCACCCAATTGGCATAACTAATATAGTGAAACCTTAATCATACAGTTGCCATGTGCCATAGATCCTTTTCAGTGTCAGTTTCAATTGTTGGATTGATGAAAAGAGCAACTCCTATGAGAAAATCAGAGCGCATATTGTTGAATATGTGGGGGATTAGTTGAGGATATATCTTGGCGTCCATAAAATATAAGTTTTGGAGGGTGATTGTAGTCATGCCTTGGTGTTGAGATATTTGTAATGCCTTTTTATGAATGGCCATGCATGAGCTTGTTCTCTAGTGCCATGACCTGTAACAGGAGGGGCTAGGTGTTTTATATGGACGGCCATGCGTGAGACGATCCTTCATCTTGATTATATGTCATTATTTGTAATTGATTGATATGTCTCTGTGGTGCTTCTCTTGTACTGACCAAGAGGTGTTGGAGGGGTTGTGGATTCTGACTCTTCCGTAGACCTTATATGGCACTAATTTCGACTTAGCAGTGGTCATTTGGATTTGGGTGGTACGACTCAGATCCTCAGGGCATTAATAAATATGTAACACAGTCATGTAGTATATTTACATAGGGTTGAACATGAATAACATTGGATGACCTCCCCCCCTTTTTCCTTATCTTTGTACTGATTTCTTGAATTATAATGTGGTAAGAGAAATCAACTATTATACATGTTCTTAGTATTCCTCCTCAAAATATTAATTGTTCTACTGCTCAGAGGTAACTGCCTAGTTTGCTTAACATGCTTTATCAATTTAATGCATATCGTTTAGTTGAATCTGCTCAACCTGATAAGTATGTTATATATTTATTTTAATCCACCTATTCTTATAATAGTGTGGGCGGAGAGTTATATCTCTCACTGGGATGTTTTGGTCTCATCCCCTGAGTTTTCACATCTTTTAGGTGGGCGTGCATGACGAAGTAGAGATCATGTTATTGAGGCTGAGAAGTAAGAGGAGCAATAGCTAAGTAAAGGTTGGATGAGCTGCTTATGTTTTGTAGTAGAGTCCTATGTGTCGTCCCTTGTACTCTCAGGTACTTGGGGAGGTTTTTGTGATTTTGTACATGGATATGCGGTTTTTGACGGTACTCCATGTATGTATAGATATGGCTTGTATATGTATAAATAGGTTATCATGTGTAACATGTCGTAGCCAGTTAAACTTGTCAAGCTGGGTCAAGATTCGTGGGCATCTACAGGTCGATCCATTTAAATTGGGTTTAGGTGATGAAATTTGGTAGCCGCTAGAAATCACCCAAACCCATACCCACCCATTTATTTAGTGGGTTTCATGGGTGACCAGTGGGCACCCGTGGGTGCCCATTATACAAAATAATAATAAATATAAATATATTACCTATATGACTCTTAAGACATGCCACGCCCATACATTTATCAAGCAACTAAATTGATGTTGTGTAATGTATACAATATAAAGAGTTAAACTCTAACTTTATTCATTGAATTCCTTCGTTAATTGTTTATACTAATGAAAACAAATAGTTATCTTCTATATTGTTGTTTAGGTTCATGAACATTTTATATTCAATCATAACAATTATATTCTCTTTTTGTTCACTTCATGTAGTAGACAATCATAAGAACATGATATATCAAGAAATTTTAACATAAGATGATAAAATATAGTGTTGTTATGGTAATATATTATGCTATTTGTAATATATATCATTTAATTTTTTTGATTTTACATTACAAAAATGGTTATTTTCATTTTGTCTCCTATAATTTATTTCAAAACATCAAAATAGATATTACATTGTGTTTGACACAAAAGTAGTGGAAAGTTGCCCTCATTTTGCTATGTTGACACCAAAAATTATTAATGAATCATTCTAATTTTAATTGTAATGTAGAAACTAGTAATATTTTTTCACTGTGCACATATTATATGGGCACCCGTGGGAGACCCGCAACCCGTTGGGTCGAGTTTATGTGTGCTATTTCTCCACCTGTTTAACATTGAGTCCTTTTTACCCACACCCGCGAGACCCAAACCTACAATGACCCAAACTAAACGCAATCCACTCACCCGTTTGATAGGTCTATAGTCAGTGAGCCAGTGGACAATTTTTTATAATAATCCTTTGGAAGGTGTTATATATATACAGGTGGCTTTTGTGGACTCAGATGTGATAAGTTTATATGCTTGTGCTTATGAAAGTTCGCTTTGATTTCCTTTGTATTCTGTTAACCTAGTTGTTTAGTATAGTTCTGTATTTTGTTTTAGTAATCTCGCTTTGTGTGGCATGGGGCGCCACACTTAGATAGAGGATATGGTTAGAATACCTCAAGGACTATGAATTTATGATTGCCTACCACCCCGGTAAGGAAAATTTCATAGCTTATGCCCTTAGAAGGAAGTAAGTGAAATGTGTTGTTGTGTTTATCATTGAAGTGAAGAACTTAGATGTTTTAACTCCTTGGGCCTCGATACGTATAGGTGATAGAATGTGTTCAACTAGCATCAATGTAAGACCAAGTCTTCTGACAACACAAAAGAGTAGTCAAAACCTTGAGGAAATGAAAATTTTGCTAGAGAAATCCCAGACCAGTATCTCAATCGGTATGGATGGTGGAATTCTATATGAACAAAGCATCGAGGTTCCAGAGTATTTAACTTTGGTAGAAAAAGTGTTGAAAGAATCCCACTGATCAAAAAATATAGTGCATCATGGATCAACTAAGATGTATAAGGATTTTTAGAGGCACTTTTGGTGCAAGAATATGAACGGAAATATAGTAGTTTTCTTCTCAAGATGCCTAACATGTCAACAAATCAAGGTTGAAAATTAGATGCCAGGAGGTTTAACCCTTACCAATCCGTGAAGTGGGAAAATATCACCATGGATTTGCGGTGGGTTTACTTAGCATTATGAAAGGGAGCAATGTCATTTGGGTTCTAGTCGATCGGGTGACGACCATTTTATCCTGATTAAGACAATGGCTAAAGTTCCAGAACTGGAATAGCTCTATATTTGGGAAATTGTTAGGTTGCACAAAATTGTATCCGATCATGATGCCAAGTTCACTTCCAACTTATGGCAACAAGTTTAAGAAGAGTTGGGAACTCCATTGAATTTCAGCATTGCCTATCAGCGGCAAATCGATGGTCAATCTAAAAGGACAATTAAGGTGTTTGAATATCTATTGAGATTGTGTGTGCTCGATTGGAATGGTACATAGGACCACTACCTATTTTAAGTGGAATTTTCCTACAATAACAGCTACTAGTAGAACACTATATTCATCCACAAGAAGATCTATATGGAAGGCCATGTAGATCACCCCTTTATTGGGATGATGTGGGTGAAAGAAAAAAAATCTTGAAGTTTGAATAGTTGCAACTTTATTCAAATAATGTCAAATTGATTGGAGAGAGCTCGGGATCACCAAAAGTTTTTACTGATGCACATAATATGGATGTCCAATTTCTTATGGGTGACCATGTTTTCTTAAAGATTAGATTGATTTGAGCAATTATGAAAAACAAAGGAAAGTTGAATCTTAGATATGTGGGTCCTTTTGAGGTGTTGGATCGCATTGAGGAATTATTCATATACTGTGAGTATACCTCCTCAATATAATATGATACATAATTTCTTCCATGTCTTGGATTTGAAGTGGCACATCAAAGATCACAGCCATATCCACAACCATGAAACTCTTGAATTAGAAGACTCTCTTATGTACCTATTAGAACCACTAAAGATACTTGATCGTCGAATTAAAGAATAGAGAAATAATAAGATAGAAATGGTGAAAGTATTTTGGAAACATCATGCAGTGATGATGCCACCTGGGAGTCAAATTTAGACATTGAAGGGAAAATCTGAGTTTTTCAAGGAATCATGAATTTTGGGGAGAAAATTCCCCTTGAGGGAAGGATGTGATAAAGTGAGTTTTTTTAGTGTCTAATCAAATACCTTCTAATTCCTTGATTCTTGACTTTAGATTCTACTTTATCATGTTTTTTATCATTTAACAAGTTTTATGACTCTAATTTTAGCATTTAATGCATATTTATGCTTTGTATACGTAAAAATATACCTTGATGTGGTTTTTCATCTTTTTTATCATTCCTATAATTACATTTATCCTATGGATCCCCAAAAACTTTTTGAATATTCTACACTACATTTTAAGCTTTTTTCCTAAATTTCATCTCAATCGGAGCTTCCTAACTTCCTCTAGGAATTCTCAAAGATTGACTATTTTTAACCCATTTAACCCCTCATATTCTGTTTTTTTGGAAAAAATATCCCTGATTGGCCCAACCCCACCTGACACAGGCCCACCCAGGTAGGGAGTCATCTCCAACCTTATATTATGGCGCACAATAACCACGGTGTCTGGGTTCCCTACCCAGATCCACCTCCCTTCTCCCCCCCCCTCACTTGGTTTTACCCGGTTCACTTCCTTTCTCGAATCCATAACCTTTGCCCATGTTTTGGGTCTCAAATCATGGTGTTTCATGAAGGTTGATGCACTGAGATTTTTTCACTTTTCATAGGGTATTTTTCCATGTATTTCATGCATTATTGCTCGTTTTGACATTATTATGCATTGTTAATCGTTATAAGATGTTGAAATGTTATTGCATCACATAATAAGTATTTTCACCTAATTATGTCAATTATCATATTTTATTCATATTTATGTTGGTTTTTCCATATTTTAGGAAATTTGTGCACTTTCAATACAACTTGGTACCATCGGTTTTGGAGTCAGTGGTATTGACTTTTTGTAGAAATCCAATAGGGAATGTTGACAAAAACTCGGTACCACCAACTTTTAAGTCGGTGGTATCGACATTGTCTTGGTGCTACTGAAATCCTAGTCAGTGGTACTAACTTTTTCACCCAAAATTAGTCAGAGACAACTTGGTGCTATTGACATACAATTCGGTAGTATTGACACTTGAGGGTTTCTAGTCAGTCGACAACTCACTGCCACTAACTTTCCAGTTGGTGGTACCAACTTTCAGTGATCAGTGCACATAGAAGATTAAGAAAGATCTGACAGCTAGGACTTAATCATGGTCAGAGTCTCACTTATGACCTAAGGGAAGTTTTGGGAAATTTATTTTACCACCACTTACTTTTTGTATGTGATGTGATTGACCTTTTGTTCGGGGTACATTACAAACTGATTTGAAAATTGTTTCTTATTGAGAACTTGAAATCTTCTTCTTTTTTGTTATTATTGTCCTTATAAAAATTCTAAGTGGTTATTTCTTTTGAAATATACACATATGCTTGATTGCTTCATGTTTATCATAATCGTACTCGATGTCTTGAAACTATCTTTGAGTCGTGATCTTTTATTTAGAAAAATAGTGAAGGTTCTACTCTTGCTCTTGATCAGTTGGCTTTATCATGTGGACTATGTTAGAAGATCAGAAGATACATCAAACTAACAAAAAAACATGGGAGAATATTTGTGCAAATTGGGCTATAGCAGTTATCTATTAGTCTAAGTCGATTTCTTTCATGTTAGTTCTTTCTTCTACCCTATGGGTCCCCTTGTAAAAACCTTACGTTTCACCTTAATGGAATATTGTTTCATTTTATGCATATCATTGTGTGAGATTAATTGGGTCAATCAGGGATGGGCGCTCCAATCCCTCTACCATTGTCTAGGCAGTGGGATTGGGATTGGGTTAATAACAGTTTCGTGATAGTAGAAACAAATCAAACAAAGTATGAGCCTTTTAACTAAATCAGTGTTCAATTATTAAGATATGATCCAGTAGTCATTATGATTGATAGTGACCAATTTAATTGATAAAAATCAATCCTAGTCTTTATCATGATTGTAGGTCAAAACTGTGCAATTTAGATAATAAACTCCCACAATGGAAGGGTTGATGACCTAAATGGATAATATAACCAAAGGATAGTCTATCACATGCTACTTTTCTTATATGTTGTCATATGGACCATAACCTAATACATTTCCATTGTCAAATTTGAATCACCCAAACAAGCTACCCAAATCAAACCACTCAAACGTACCACCCTTAATGTGCAACTGATACATGCACCCATTTTTATCCCCTAATTATGTTAAAATTTGTTCATCACCTCATCTTGAATGAGACTTCACAAAGATCGACAATAGGAGGGGAACCCACCAAGTTCCCACCCCTACTTTGTAGGGTCAAATCCATCATGAAATGGTCAATGAATTGCCCTTTTGAAATGCGCCTAGAGGTCAAAAAAGAGGGAAGCGGACCAGGTTTACACCCCACTTTACTCTACTTGCAAAAGAAATGAATCTCTTCTTAAAACACTCCAAGAAAGTGGGAGCAAACAACTTTGTGTCTTAATTCCCTCCAATTTAGATAAAATTCATCAAGCCCCGAGAACTCAAAAACTTATCATTAATTTTGGAAACTCTGGAAAAGCCTCTATGGTTAGAGAACTAAGGATCCAATCCATTTCTATTGGTGAAAAAATAAGCAACATGATTGTCCTTCATCTCCTACAATGTTCAAGCAAGGTAAATTGAGTGCACACAACGTAGACTCCTTTCCACCTCTAATTTATTATACCACCATGGTCTGATGATATTAGAACCCAAAATTTATGAACTTGTGTATGTTAATAAATTATAATCCTCTTTAATGTTAATAACATACATAAATGTTTTCCCCAATGTTTTATTGGTTTATCCTCGGTATATAAAGCAAAGTTTTCACCTCTTTAGAATTAGCAATATTGAGTTTGTGGAAGGGCCTAACACCTTCCCCACTTGCAACCCAGTGTCTTACATAAATCTTCAATCAACTTATTATAACATATCAATATGGTTTCCAAGGAACAATGTTTTTTCTCATCACCCTTGTGGATTTTTCGGCGGCGTTGTAGTGAAGTTGTCAACTCTTTGGTTTTTATATCCACCTAAACCACAACATGGATGTCTCAACATAAATAATCTACTATTATAATTAAAACTATAACCAACTAAATAGGAAAACCTACCCATGTATTCTATGGATTTCTTCATAAATTCGAAGAGGTCCTTAATAGAAATTCCTTGTTGGTTTCTCAACTCCTAGTGGTTGGGTATAACAGTGCACATGGGCAAACAAAAGTTATATATTGCCTAAAATCAGTAAGTGCATTAGTATATATAATGATACATTTTAGGAATAAGCACAAATAAATTTGATTCCATTAGAAAGGGAAGTGTAAAAGTAGATAGGTAAGAATAAATGATTATGCATTTGTATAAGGAATTTAGTCAAAAAGTATAGTGAACAAATAAGTTCTATTTCCCTTAAAATATTCCGCAATATGGTATATAATTCATTGCATGCAAGTTATAATAAAGACTAGCGCTATCTAGAAGAAGGGCCAAAACCTAACCATATTGTGACGATGGAAGGAGGATTATATCATCATTATGTAAATAATATAAATATTGTAGGATGACTTAAACATTAGTGTCTGGAACATTACCATTATAACATGTCTAGTTGTGCACTGGAATCAAGCCGTGAATACACAATACTCCTAGATACTACTAACGAAGAAGTCACACATGCATAATATATTTGGAAAGATATATGGTTTAGTTTTTTTTTTCAAGTCCCTGGTGTATAAGAGAAGTGAACATACAATCATGGCAAGTGGAACCAAAGAATCCATATACAATGGATACAATAAACTTCGTAACTAAGAGGGAAATCATAAATAATAATTGGTATCCAAACAATATTCCAGAAAGGGATTGCACTTAGGGTTATATCTCATTGCTAAAAATTAGGGTTTGCATCATTAGATGCCCAACTAAGAAAACAATTATATTTGCACACCTCTAGAGTTGAACCTAATTAAAAATCAATAGCCTTAGCATTCAAAAATTAGGTTAACATCTTGATTCATTAAAGTAGGATTTTGGTTTATGTTCCCATTATTAGAAAATCTTATAATTCTCTACGATTCTCAAAATCAAACTCATGGCACGCTATGTAAATTACACACATTTTATGATTGCAAAGTGTATTTATTTCATTTTTATGATAATCCATATTTGTTATGAATTTTACAATACATAATGATTTATTGTTTTTATAAAGTAAAGCATTGATAGACGGACTGATATGACCTTGGACCTTGTCATTATCTAATGTGGTGTAAAAGGCATCACACTAAATTTTTATCGCTTGAAAACATGTGAGGAGAAGAAAAATATAGGGGAGCAAGACTAAAAGAAAAATATAGGGGAGCAAGACTAATATACTCCTTTCTTAGAAACCCAAAGATAATGTCCACGAGGGCATATGTGAGAACTTATCGTAGAATGTCCCCTCCTTTCCATAAATAGAGCTTTGTAGAATTCAATTGTCTAGAAAAGGACTCCCACTTCTGACAACTTTTGGCACTTGAGCTATTGGTCGAGGTCCTAATTTGATTTCGGGTCAAGATGTTCGGAAGTGTTGAAATTGAATGTATTAATGAAACATTCAAAAAAGTAATAATTTCAAGTCCTTCCGCGTCGGTTCTAAGTTAATTGGGCCTCATATACACAACTATACTTACAAATAAAAGTAAGTTTGGAACACAAAACACATAACAAGGTATTGTGTGGTCAAAAATTGCCAGCCCTAGCCATAGCACCAGCTGAAGGTACATTCAAGTTCAAGCAAACGTCAAAAATCCTCCTACACAAGAACTAGGAAAAACCTCTCCTAAGCTCACAAAACAGACAATACCAAAGGAAAAATAGGTGAAGCCTACCAAACTTCTTGGGAAGAATCCGTGGTGAAGGAAGCTTCACAGCCCAACATTGAAGGCTCACTTGATTAGGCTTTATACCAATAAAGCCAAATTTATATTTTTATGCAATACAATGGTTTTTCAATTAGGCTTTCCACATTATTTTTCGTTTTATGGATTGTATCATAATTTTAGTTATCAATTACTCAGCTCGCATAACCAATGAAGATATAGAAGTGCCTTACTGACTGCCCAATTATCCATAGCACCATCAACAATGATTTAGGTCTAGTTTTGATTCGCGGTTTAGTTTTTTATCATGTGATCATTATTTTCTTTTTATACTAGACTACTTGAGAATGAGATTGTTTGTTTTTATATAGATATTAGACAATTCTTTTGTTACACCATATTAGTAATTTAATTTTTCAATGAGCTTAGAATTGATACTTCCACTCATGTTGTCACGAAAAATGAAGTGTTGCATGCACAGAAGGGAGAAAGCAACTGTAATTTTCTTCTAAACAAATAGAACCGTAAACTTCCGTTACACAAGTGTGTTAAAACAGCCGCCGAACATGTAGCCTAATCTTCATAATGTAACTCTAAACAGTTGGCGAACAGCTACCTGCTGTTCATCGTACTTATCAAAAAGTATATATACAAGTTGACGACCAATAAAAGCATCTCATGAGAACTTGAAGCGTATACATATGCACTTAGGGCATGTTTGGATTGTAGGATGTAGCCGGATTATGCTAAATGCTGCATTTTGTAAATCCAGGAATCTGAAACTGGTGGAGTTTAGAAATTGCCAGAGTACACTGTTTACGTTTGGTTTACCAGGATGCTTTTGCTGAATTTTTTGGCTGATGATTAGGCACGTGGAGTTTAGAACTGTCCGTCTAGGACCTGTAAAGGTGGATCACAGCTGGCAGATACCACCGACGATCACGAGCCCGCTTCTGAGATGCCGGCGTACAGCGGTTTTGAAATGGACATCAAAATGCAGGACCGCCAGCATAACGAAAATACATGGATTCTGGCATTTTTACATCTCCTATATAAGGGCACGTTTGTTTTGATGTATCCGGCTGTATTGAATTCTAGTTTTCCATCCAGCAAGTAAAAAGTTCCGTTTGATTAGTGAAAACCAGTCTGATCTGGATTTGCTGCATTATCAACTTCTAGCAGACCCGCACCATGTGGGACAGGTGCGACTGGCAGCATCATTCAACGCTTCAAGTGAAACACCCTCCCTGATAAGTGGATGTCCAGCGATGAAAATTCCATTGATGTACCAGATAGTATTCATTTTACGTCAGCTTTAGATCACCCCGGTGACTTGACCACCCAGCCCAAATTTTCCTGTCACCTCCCCATGCTACACTTCTGTAGTTGTGTAGCTTGAAATATTGAGATATTACAAAACATAAACACACCATACCTCAGCCATTTACTTTCGCTGACTGAATGTCACAAACGAAAACATGGACAGGTCTGGTTGTATAATTTCAGTGTTAAAACCAAACAGAAAACACACACACGCTGAGCTGAACTTAAGAATGATAATATAAAACCCACTATTTTTTCACCTTCTACAAGTCTTCTTGCATCGGACATTTTAAAAAATATCTCTAGCCTTTTGTACAGTTCTAAAGGTACATCCAAAATCAGTAAGATATCAACACATCTACAAACCCACTAATAACAAAGGAAAAGAGAATGGGGGGAGGTGGTCTAGCTTCAGGGGGTTAGTTTCACAAAACTCCCAAAAAAAATTTGTATCAAATTTTCACTAGCAAACACAATCACTGAAGATCCAGGGTGTAGATGCACAAGAGCCAGTAAACCAGATGACTTCAATAAATAACCTGCTCCAACTTACGAGTCCGTCTGAGACAACTTTCCGTGCATTTCTGAATTTTGAATAATGCAAATTACAGATCGTACCAGCCTGCACCCTCCAAAATCAAGGCTTTGACTAGAAGAGGCAGGAGACCTCGTCTGCCAAACCTGACTTCTGTTGAGTAGTCGTTTCGGCACTCAGGACGGCTTTGCAATACTCAGGTGAGCAAAATTGAACGAAAACGTCAATAAGATCTATTGATCATATCTGTGGTAAGGTCCCCTCACTCATGGTCCATCAATCTCTCCTTCCTCAACGTCATGTCCAGGAGAATCCTTGGCAGGCATAATATCAATGTCTTCGTCGTCATCTTCGTCATCCGGTTTAATATATAACCCAAGTTGTTCCAAAGGGTTGCTTCCTCCAAGCTTGAAACCACCCATTCCATCAGGAGAGTGATCAGGACTAGTTTCATCAACAGAACTTGGGAGCTGCTCTATAGGAGCACCTCTAAGCAACTCCAAGTCTTTCAAAAACTGGCTGTTTTCATTGATCTCTACTGTCTTCTCCATCTAAAAGGTCCAAGATCCCAGCCTTGTCAGACAGGAAAGCCCAATATAAAACATTTGTGCATTGTACATGAAGATTTACCTTTAACAATGCCTGCCGGGCAGCCTCCCTTTCCTGCTCTAATTTCCGTTTAGCTTCTGCTGCCGCTATAGCTTCAGCTTGTTTGCGAGCTTCTTCGGCAGCTTTTGCCTCAGCTTGTAGACGGGCTCTTTCTGTAAAAAGGTTATGGTGTAAGAACTGCAACAAGAGAAGCACAAAGGGTCTCTTTGGGAGAAGCAGGAAAAAAATCAATGTTTGGTAAACAAATAAGTCTATCAGCAACAGCACCTTCTCTTTGCAGTCTCTCGAGCTCCTCCCTCTCTCGCCGCAGCTTCTCAGGGTCACCCTTTTCCACCTAGTCCAAGATGATACCACACATTCAATAAAAACACATAGCATAAGAAAATTTCAAATACTGCTACAACAACAAACCTTGTCAAGCGTCTTTTCTCGAGCTTTGAGAATTGTGTCAGCGAATCGACTCTTTAAGAGAGCTGCTCGATAGAGTTTTTCTGGGGAGATCTGCCTCCCAGTTGGAGCATTCTCCCCTAAAATTTGATAGGGAAATTGTAAGGCTATCCGCCAAAACCATATCCCACACCCTATGGGTCACACATTTTTCTTCACTGAAATACATTCTTACCCTCTTGCTGGCAATCATCTGAGACAGAGGCTTTCATATGGATTTTCCGTTCTTGCTGCTCCGATTCACCGCCAAATTCTAGAAGACAGCAAACGATAAAAAAAAATCAGTATTTCTTACATGGCGTCAAGAAAATAAAACAAGAATACATAACCATCCGCAAAAATAAGACAGAAAAAATATATTAGTTAGGTGATAGCCAAGGCTTTAGATGTGACATCTTTGACTTAGGTCAACTGAACATCCTTGGCATAGTGCCCATGCTAGATAAAAAGTCGACTCTACTTTTGTTTTTAGACAAGTCTCGACAGCCAGGTCAGTCGTTAATAAAAAACCACAGCACAAAATAACAGACACAACAACACAGGATTCCAGGTCAGTCGTTAATAGAAAACCACAACCCAAAATAACAGAACTCAACAAGATTCCATCCCCAACTGAGTTAATAAAATATTCAACAAAGCACTGTACTTACGATTTCCATCAATTGGGCTCATGACGTCACTTTTCTCATGGTGCAAACCCGCCTTCGGTCGGGCTTCCTGTATTAACAAAAGAAGAAGAAGAACCACAAAGTCAAAAGAATAATCATGTTAAAAAAGATGACGTTCCTGCCATTTTCTCTCAACACAACTTTACCGAAAGAAAATAGAAGAAGCCAAAATGTATAGCAGTCTACAAAAGAAGGATCACAAATTCTACTACATCTTTCCTGAATGTACCTTAGCCGTGTTTGTTGGTGTGGAAGGCCTTCCAGCATCTGAATCGCTTCCAGATGAACTGGCAGAATCAGAATCTGCACAATCAAGAAACAATATTAGAACTAAAAAGGCTGGTTAAGATTATGCTTAAGCATTTAGTTAACTGGATGAGGTGTCAATCACATTTCAAATAAAAGGGTAAGACCAGTATAAAGAGAGATTGGTTTGAACTTACATACGCCTACTCAAAATCCAAGTACATAAAAAGAGAAAGGAGAACAGAACAAAAGTGGAAAAATCATTCACATTTTACTACTGTATTTGAAAAAAGAGCTAGGAGACTGCTCAAGCAGTCCCTTAAAATAGTCTAGTGCCACATTGCGGATCTGATAGAAAGGCACACAGGGCCTGCTCAAACAACCTGAAAACCCTACTTTTGGTGTTAGGTAGCCGTCTTAGGGTGAAGACAATTGCAGGCCTAATCCATGGCCCAAACATCTACGATGGTCCATTTAGACAGTCAATAACCTAAAACAAAAAGGTAACCAGTTCCCTCGAATAGTTGAACCTTGATTTGTTGATCTTATTTGTTCTTTCCCTTAGTCTTCAATTCTATATGGTGTCTTATACCTCCATGTTCACTTACATATGTTGTTCCTTCAAACTAATATAATGTATAATATAATTACTTTCAACTCTACATATGAATTATAGATAAACGTATTAGATATGTAGCTATTTGCACAAACACAGTAACAGTTTTGAGTATGCACATTTATATGTTTTATTACTGTATTTGCATATATTATCATACCAAATTGGTATTCAATATAGAATGTAAATTAAACGATACATAGAAGTAAACTACAATATCCATGTACGATAAGTGGCTTAAATCTGATACAGTAATCCCATACTACAATGCTAATGTGCTATAGTACATGTTACTGTATATAAAATTACAAACACCCTAACAATCCTAAGTATGCAGTTTTCATATATTTTACTACTGCTTTTGTATAATATTATGACCAATTTCGAATTTAGAACAGAACGTAACTTAATGGTAGTAAACTACACTATTCATATACTGATTAGTATGAATGTGAAAGTTTTATACAGTAATATTATACTACAGTATTAGTGTGATATAGTATATTTTTTTATTACTATATACAAATAAAAATTATGAATTACAAGAATAGAGGTATTTCGATATTATGTTTTCTATATACATAAAAGATTAAAATATATGATTTTGTAAATTAAATGGTTACACCCACACCTAGGCAGGTTAGGCTCTGGAGGTGTCTTGAATCTGGGTAACTAGTCTGTGGACTGTGATCACAGGAACAACTTAAGCCCAGTAAACTAATTCTGGAGCAAATTAGTGTAATCCATGGGAGGATCAAGTTAAACTAGGTCAGGGTTTAATTAGGTTAGTTTGTTTAATTCAGGTCAGATTCTGCCAATTTATGTCTAAAGTCAAAAAAAAGGGTATGATGTAGGTCGTATTATCGTAAGTTGTGCGAAATATGTCATGTTAGGTGTGATATAGTTGAATTTTGGACTCATTATGTGAAAACCTCCATACAAGGTAAAACAACTAAATATACAAATAACCGCATCTAGAAAATTGAAACCAACTAAAATATGCATAAAATAGAAAAACGAAACAAAACACCTATTCCCTTGGCAATGGCAGCTTAGTCGTCTATACTGCTAGGCTCCCTAGTCTTGGAAGCCACCACTAGGCGCATAGACAAGTATCGAATAAAAAGTAGGAATTAAGAAACAATTAAAAACATGTGGCGCTTATTAAGTGGCTGCAAGGTCGTATCAGCCTACGCGCATAGACAAGTATCGAATAAAAAGTAGGAATTAAGAAACAATTAAAAACATGTGGCGCTTATTAAGTGGCTGCAAGGTCGTATCAGCCTACCTCCTACTTCTCAACAATTAAATACGTATAAATAGGATATAAGGAAGTCCATTAATTTACTACAAGGAAGACTTAAGATAAGTCCATTGATTTACTACAGAGCAGACATTTAAGAACAAAAATCTGTTCATTACTTTAAACTTATTAGTGGATAACTGTCTTACTGGAATTGAAACCACAAAATCAGTCAATACTTGATAACATAATGACCGAAACTGAATAGTATTTTTATACAGTAATAATATTACATCATAAATTCAACATTACAGATATACAATTGATTAACTTACTGTGGATTGAAGCAAACCAAATTTTATATCCATTCATTTATGCAACTTATTGATCATCTAATTACATATTCAGTTTACCGTACTAACGAAGGTTCACATGCAAACATTTCTTCATGAATATAAACTTCAATGTGTATACATCAAATCAAAGGGTAAAAACTCTCCAGACATGCTTGCAACCACAAAAAAAGGCCTAACTCCAAGGGGATAATTAAAACCAGGGACTGGTGTAGTAGAAGTGGCACATCTTCAAAATTGATTTGTCAGCTTTGTTCCAAACTGGCACATCTTACATGTTATTGCGGTCTGCTTACATACATGTATAAAAATTTCACACAGCAGTTCCACTTTCATGTAATCTAGCCTTGAGAATTGGAAAGATATTGTGTGACATAGATGTGATCAAATATCTCACAAATCGCCTTCATATGTTTTGGATATGGTTTAAGAAGATGTGTCTAGAGGAATCCAAGGCCCTCAAGGCTAGGCGGCCCCTGATGCACCCACTTCTGCAAGAAAGGCATGTGCCCCACTCTGTGAGGTGGCCCCAAGGCACAAGGTGCTGACACCGTCAAGAGCAATAAGGCCCGTACTATGTGAAGGAGGTCAAGGGGGAGGAGGAGAGCAAGGGGGAGAACTGGTTAAGGCATAACTGCTACGTGGCTGCTGCTGCTGCTTCGACATGTGTGGATGATGGGGCGGTGATGGTAGTTCCTAGCAGCCACTCCTTTCTATGGCCCTGACAGCTGCTGCTTGCAATTGTTTGTGTCCCTTGGTGAGAAGGGTGGCTGCTGCAGCGGCCACTTGGCAAGGAGGGAGGCTTCTGCGACTACTATGGCCACTCCCAGCAGCAGTTGTGATGTGCATTCTCCCCGCAAATGCCTCTTGAACGTGAGGAAAACTCAGAGGAGTGACAGCAGATTCCAAGAGTTCAAGGTGGCTAGGGGTGGGAAGGAAGTTTCAGGTATTTTGATTTTTTTTTAATGTGTAACGGGTTGGATCCAATTACCACTAGACCAAATGAACTGATTGGGTGCAATTTTTATGTAGGTACAATATTCAAGGTACTAGTATTATGTGTGTACACACCTCGAAAACTTACGCCTTGACTACCTTCTCATGCACTTTTAAAACCTTGGTTCTGGGACACCCTGGAAATCATTTCTGAAGTTGTTTTCTTTTATTATGGAGGGGGAACGCCTGCCCTAGGACCCAGAATCCGGTGTAGGCTTATCCAGCGTATGAAAATGACGTGCAAAAAGTTATGATCACTCTTTTTGTCTGTGCCTGGGGGTGAGGGGCATACCTGATGTCGTAAGAAATTCCCTACAACGACGTCAAATCAATAATGTTATGTACCTTTTGTCATCCAATCATATGTGTGGGAAGAATGTGGTTCAATTGATGCTTAAAAAATCATCGCAATCACCCTTGCAAGATAAGATTTTTAAATTTGTAATATTATACAACTAAACTTCGAATTACAATTAATTTTCTTCAGTGTATAGTCCTATTACGAGGATGTTATACAACTCCGAAGTCGAAAAAAATTCTACAAAACACCTAATTGACGTAGTAGACATCTTTAGCATAGGATCATGCTGAAAAGGCATTCTAGTTGAGCAAATGAAGTTTCGTTCCAAGGCTATACTCAAGAGTAGAGTCCTCTACTCCTCCACACTAGAATTGCTTCTACAATAACCAACTTTTATTATCCTAATATGCTAGTAAAATTTAAAGATATATTTTACAAGAAGATGGAGTGGAAACTATTGGTTCATTTTGGTAAACATGTGCCTATGACTATTGAGTTCTGTCTGTGCATATGTATTATGTATGCACGAGTGAAGCATAACGGGTCTTTGCTTCTAGTAAACACTATCGAGATTACTATTGCATTAGATGAGTGCTCATCCCCTGGCATACATTAGCAGGAAAGGTGGAATTTACACTGGTGTGGTGCATCAACCAAGTGGGTTTCAGGGTTTTTTGTTATGCTTGAACAAAATAAGAGATCAGAAGCTTGGGTTGCATTGGCTAGCATTGGAAGAAAAAACAATGAGCCACATTATATCCACTGTAGACCATTGCAAACAAGAATCACGCCTCCTGACCTCCTTACACCCCACTGCAAGCAAAGGAGCTGCATGTCTGGGATT
This sequence comes from Alisma plantago-aquatica, assembly GCA_963693085.1. Classification (NCBI taxonomy): domain Eukaryota; kingdom Viridiplantae; phylum Streptophyta; class Magnoliopsida; order Alismatales; family Alismataceae; genus Alisma; species Alisma plantago-aquatica. Next base: position 754,178,272 of record OY856409.1, read on the forward strand.
GAGTTTGCCAAACCTCAAGATATACACCTTGGGCGCCTTGAGGCGTGCCTTCTAAAACATCACAATAAAATGCCACAACCCACAATAGAAACAGGAAGATCTAATGATATACAACATAAACGGAATCTCACACGTCCTAGCTAGCACCCTGTGTTAATCACCACTATAAACATATGGAGCGTCTCCTTTTTATTATGTTACATGTATATTTTTTTAAGTGGAAGTATCTTACATGATGGTGGCAAATATGAGCATTTTTGCAGAAGAAAAGTTACAATTTTTTTTTTGTGTGTGTGTTTTGGGGGTGTCTGCCGTATGTTCTTCCAAATAAAACGCAACTCACACAGAGACTACCAATTTTTCATGAATCTTCAATTTTATTAATTTTTAGTGTTCCTATCTTTCATATCTTTTTTATATAACATGTTAATAAAGTTGAGTATCCTAAACTAGAAATCCTCTGATAACACATCCTAACCATTCATTCCCCCTTCCCCAGTGCAACTGTCGTGTTTTCCTCTCTCCTCATCTTTTCCCTCCATATATGATGAAATCTTATAGTGCAAATGATTGCATGTTATCCATACACATGCAAACATACACATACATTATATGCATACATATATCATTTTGTAATATGTATTAATAAATATGTAATAATGACTTTCAGTTTTTCACGAGTTACAATTTTTTCAAGCAAGCCTAAAATTTGCTGAGTGATGAAATTTATCAATGTCTTACAGAAAGATCAATAGAAATTTTCAAATCACCAATTACCTAAGCAAAATAAAAACCAGAATTTTGTCAAATCATGTAAAGAATTTGCAAATGTTCAACAAAAGATCATCTATACATGCTGGTGTGTGCAGCGTGGGTGTGTGAATGTGTGTCCAACTGCATACGCCTATAAAGGTATCTGAGCACCCAATGAGCTTTTAGGTACTCATATTGACTGGCCACTCACTTAGGTTATTTGTTTTATACTAGGGTATTTGCTAAATGTTTACTCATTGTCATGGAAGAAAAAAGTGTGCCCCGAGGCTTCAAAGGCATACGCCTTGAGACGAGGCAGCCCCTAATGCGCCCTGAGGCGTGTGCCTCACCATCCAGGTGAGAGGAGTGCGCCTCTTTTGGCGAGGCTTAAAAAAGGCATTGAGGCGTTTAAGAGGCGTGAGTCTTAGTTCAGTCCTCAATTTAAGACTCATATGCACATGTATGATCTATATATATGTGCAAATATACATATATATAAATGTATCTAATCATGTATAGTTGTGTATAATCTATATATGTGTGTATATAACTGTATATACATATATATATGCATTTAAATGTGTATATTTGTATTCATATATTTATGTATTTGTGTACGTATATATGATGTATATATACTTATGTAATTATGTGTGTATCTATCATGTATATGCATATTCAGGTAACGACACGCATGGTATACATTTACATGTGCATATGTATGCAATTGTGAAGGTATGTAGAGTTTTACATGTATATGTCTATGTGTATTCTTTTTTATATTGGGCGCACTTCTTTTGTATTGGGTGTACTTGCATATGTCTTAGGTGTATATGTAATGGACATACATGCATATGAATATTGAGTATTGACAAGTATATATCTCTATATGTATATAATATTTTAGAGGTGTAAACATGTGTATGCCTATGTGAATGTACATACTTGTATGTACATCTATGTGTATCAAATATATATGTATGTATATTCATACTAACATATGTATACATACATATATGTATGACCACCTTGTAATTTATTGAGGCTTACACCTCAGCCGCCTCAATGCTTACGCCTCGTCCCACTTGGAGAAAAACGCCTCACTGCGCCTCAAGCCTTTCTCAACCTTGCTCATTGTTCAATGTACAACATTGCACCCGTAAACTGTAATTACAGAAGTAGGTTAGGCCAAGAAATTAAGTGTTGAGATCCCGAAAAGGAGGCATTCCCAAAATAACCAACAAACAAAGGTCAAATGGTCACCTAGGCAAAGCCCTGGGAATGACTATATGCCTAAGAAAGACAGAAGGAAGGCAAAAGAACATTTGTTATGCGCGTTTATATTTTCATACATGCACATTTTTCTGCTATTTTATTTATCTATGCTACCATGTCATGGTTTTCTTGTTCTAAATTTAAAGATATCCTAACATGTAATGTACTTTAATTGTTGAACATCTCAGTGCTAAATTAAAAAAAAGTTGGGAGCCTAAAGCATTGTTCTTCTCTAAGGAAGAGAGACACATTTAAATTATTCAATGCCTACCAAAGGCTATCCAAACAACATAAAAGGAAATTTGGAAGAGAAGATTTGACTTACTGATCATTGCTTAACTATCTCAAACAGTAGTCTCCCACATAGGCTTAAGGTCTAATATCTACCCTCTTAAACCCTAACAAGATTGGTGCGAATTGATTCAAGTTCATACAGGGCAAAGAAACCAAGATAACACATGCTTCTACCTTATTCCTTACCCTTTTACTGCTCCCTATCAATGACAAGGAAGGAACCACAACAGCATTGTCTATCGGCTATTAGGCATCCAAACCCTTCTATAGGCATCCTTCTTCCCTATTAGGCATCCTAATCCTTCTATAGTTCTCTATCAATGACTAAGAAGGCACCCGATGGCAACCTACCAACTAAGCCCATTCCCTACTCAATCCCTAAGATCTTCATCCATCTTCCCTCTTCCTCTTCCCTGATCACTAATTCTCCCTCAACAAACCACCTACTATTGCTAGGAGCATCAAGTGGAGAGGTGGAGGGGAGTTACCAGAGCAAAAAGAGGATAGGGGGAAAGATCAGAAGAAGGGATTGAGGTGAAGAGAGAAGAGATTGAAGCCAGTGACGAGGAGGCTATAGCACCAAGCCACCAACATTGCAAGTCGATGGAGGCAAAAGAAGTTAAAAAACAACCAGGGGAAGAGCACTTTTGTTTTCCTTGGTCAGTGGTCAAATAAGCGATCATGTCACCCACAGTAAGGCATTAATGTTAAGAGAATTGAAGGAAAAAAGCAAGGTTAAATTGAGAATTATATTTTCACATAATGAAAGTAAGGACAAATACATTTCCCTCCACACAAAATATTATATAGAGGCTAAGCATCAATCCCCTTCATAACAAAAATATCAAAGATTTGTGATCGTGGAAAAACCATGCTTTACTGCTTACTTATATAATATACTCCGAAAGAAAATTATCCCTTTTTTGGAAAATTACAAAGCCAGTGTAGTAACAGATATGGCTTTTTGCATTTCAGGGTTCATTGAGCTGAAGTCAATAACGCCTATCTCAAGGTTATTTGATGACTTCCGAGTAAAAAAAATTGTCAATCAATTTCATACTCCAAAAGCAATATATCTAGAAATCCACCAAAACTGAAAGGACTCCAAAATATGTAAGTACAAAATTAAATGGGGAAACATGTGTTTGTACTTTGTACTGTTCCCATTTCAGCTGCAACATATCATTCATATAATTCATAGAATATGCAGTTCTTCTGTAGCACCAGAATTTGTTTTTGGACAGGCTGAGTGGCAAATTTCTTATAGTTTTTCAGCATTGAGATAGCTTCTGCTAAACCATTGTTTTTAACCAGGCCACGGAAATTGTAGGCTATGGAATGACAAAAGTATACACTGCCCAAAAGGCTGACAACAAAGAATTTGTGTGTACTTTTGCATGGGCATAACTGTATAAAAGCATTATTTTCAACCAGCCCATGGTAAACAGTAGGTACAGGATGACGAAAGTGTGCAATGCATACATACAACTATATAGGAGAAGAAAGGTCTTAAAAATTTACTAAACAGTATATAGCAATTAGCTCCCTGCACAAACTCAACCTAGATTTGCATATTGTGTTATGATGCAATTTGGCATCATTCATATTAATCACATCCAAACTCCAACAACAAAACAAAAACCATAAAGAGTACATAGAACGGGAATTCCCAATTAGACACAAATTGTTTAAAGCTCGTGTCATTAGTAGTAGAATCATCTAATAGATCGATCAATTTATTTAAGCACCAACACAATTTCTATAGTTGCATTTAAAAAGAAAACGCTTCAAATCAGGGTCCTAAAATAAATATAACACCTAAAAACAACATATAGTTCAAAATTAATGTTGATGATGGAACTATATACAAAAAGTAACTAGAATACTTCATCAGCAATGTGCCTTTGCATCAAGCACTGCACAGACGCTATCTCATCACATGAAAAATTATTACATTCCAAAATCTCAAGATATACTCATATCATAAGAGATTAAAGTGAGTAACAATATATATGAGTAGCACGGAGAAAAATGAACATGTATATATACAAGTATCCTTTAAAATAGAATGCTATGCAACAAGCAGTACCACTAGAAGACGAGCCGGAATCACTGCTTGAACTATTTGAGCTACTATACTTGCTGCCACGGTTAACTGTGTCCTTGTCAATTACAACCGGTGGGTAATTGGTAACTGGTGGATCATTTCCTCCTATATCAACATCCTCTTCAACTGGTTCATTAACTGCAGTTATATGTTTCCTCAGATGAACATAAAATATTATAAGAAAAATAAAGAATAATAAAGTGGGGGAATTAGAGACTAGCCTCTACCTTTAGCAGGTTGGATGGAACTGTTTGGTATTGTACTACTCAAGATCTACAAAAAGAGAATTCAATGTTTAACCAAACTGAAAAGGTTTTGAACGCATTACACACCTTCAAATGAAGCAGTGGATACCTCCATATTAGCAATCCCGTCTGTTGTATGTTGTTCAACCTTTCCACCCGGTAAGCATTCGTCTAAAAGTTTGCGCAGCTCATACAAAGTATCATCACTAAGGGCATCAATGTCAATTTCGATCTCTTCTTCCCCAGTCTGATCTGGGTTCTCACAGTGCCTCTTTAGGAAATTGACAATATGTTCAGGCATACCATCCTCTCCAACCAGGGATTCTAACATCCTGCTTATATTTACTTTCTCTTCATCTGACACCTTTTTCTTCAAAGGTTCAATAACTGGCGGTGCAGAACTAGCGACACTCATTGATGCGGCCTTCCTCTTCTTTGACTGCTGAGCCGGTTGTTGGATTGGTGGCTTTGGATCCACCTTCTCCTTTGTAATAACTGAATCAGCCGCGGACAGCTTCTTCTCAATGGGCTTCCATCTCACATCAAAAAACTTTTTAAGGGTTTCTGCCATGATATGGACGTCATTTCCGGATGGATTGTATGTCATGGCATTTGAAAATGTGAGTCTGACATCGGATAAGAAACCCCACGGACTCGTGTAAGCACCTGCTTCTAGTTTCCTCTTAACCGTTCCAAGATCCATTGGATGCTTGATGATGTCCAAGTAATCTGGGATGTTCAGCTTTACAACGTCAACAGGTTCATTAAATACCCACCCAAACTGATGTTGCATAAGCCGTTTGAGAAGCGTTTCGCATTGCTTCATTAGTATTACATTTGAGTTATTAGGCGCCGGTGGTGGTGGCACTGGCACTGGCACTGGCACTGGCACAGGGGCGGCTGCAACAACCTGTTTTGTGGATTCAAATCTACCAGAGATCCCTCGTTTAACTTGCGCCGTAGTTTGCAACGGGCCTGGAGCGGGTCTTTTCTTTCCCAGACTGTTAGTTGACGACGACACCGCCACAACACCATCGGCACCCGTACCAATCTTCTTCTGGAGAATCTGAATCTGCTCCAAGTGCATCTTCAGCCTTACTTCTAAATCTCTTTTCTCCGCGCTATTCAATTTTGAGAGGGAGATGACTTGGACGGGAATATTATAGCCGGTGCGTTTATCCACATTCAAGCTGATGCATTTCCTCTTGGGAGTACAGGAGTCCGAAGAGTCAGCGCGGCCGGAGCTCCCAAACCCTTCTGATTCGCCCATATTGTCAACGGCATGACGATAATCCGGCACAAACCCCGAGGAGTATCCCCTAGAGAACTTTTGCGACTTCCCCATCATGGTGAAAGAGAGACGTTCTTGGTGAAGGTGTGTTTTCTCCTTGGTATACTCTAATAGAACTGTAGGCGCCATGAGTTTGATGCCAAACACATGTACATGACAACCATGCCTCGGTTTTATCCAGAAAAGTCAACCTGTTGCCCTAGATATAGTCTGCTGCAGGAATCCTTTATTTGTACAATTCCAGTAAGTTTAGTATTGCAGCGCCTCAGGGTGGTCCAAGGAAAGGGCTTTCTAGACGATATGATTAGCGAAACAAATAAACACTCCCACTTTTCCGAAAGGTTATCTTTCTTTCCTCGTATATATCAAAATCTACTGGATTAACACGGGGAGATCTCCAAAATTGTTACTTACATAGAAATTCCTTATCCCCAGCGCTCAAGCAATGCAGCAACCGGCAATGAGATGTATCCCCCTGGTAACAGAAGAGTACCACGCCCACAAGATCTCAATTCCGAATACGGCTTCTCTTCACGGCAGAAACCCTAATTCTAAATACGAATCCAGCCCGTGTCACCTCCTCTTGCAAAACCCTAGTCTGCAATCCAGGAAGCTCAGTCCACAAACCCTTCCAATGCTCCTCCGCAAAAGCGAGCCCTAACCCTAAACACAGCCTCCGAAGCAGATATGAATCGCCCCGTTCACCGCCGCCCCCCTGCCGCACCAGGTGGGCAAGGGAATGCAGGGGCAAACCGGACCTGTCGCCGCGCCCGATCGCTCTCCGGATCAAAACCTATCTGCGCGGCCAGGCCCAGATCGGGACCAGAGCAGGGGGGAGAAGAAGAAACGCGGGGAGTCGAGGGAGAGAGCGAGCCCGAGCGACAGCAGAGTCCAATAGAGCACCTGGAACGCCGGATCTCGAACGGCAGGAACGCGCCGCCACCAAACCCGCCGCCTTCGAGAAGCGACGGGAAGCAATCAAGTCTCCGAAAGCGGGAACTCTCCCTATCGCATCCAGTCTTCTTTCGCCTCCCCCGCTCCCTCGCTAGCCCACCGCTCGAAGACAGAGTTGGAGAGACGAGAAACGAAAGAGGGAAAAAATAACGAAGGCCCGATTAGCGATACCCGAAAGGCGCCCGCCTCCTTGAAGCAACTCTGAGTGCTCCGAGTACCGAAGGTACCGTATTCTTATATAGGCAGTCCAAGTTGGATTGATCCTGACTTAGGCCGTTGGATCGGTCCTTGTGGACGGCAAGAAACGTGTGCCAAAGTCTGCGCGGGATTGACAGATCGAACGGGTAAGTATAGTCGATAAGTCGGCTACTGGCGTGGGGCTGACGACAGCCGTTGGATCTTAGGGCGTCGGGCCTCATGTCTCGGAAGCACAGCGGTCCAGCCACCATGGCAAGAAACAAAGAGGGACGATGGTCACGTTAGGAAAGTGGCACAATGGAATTATTAATACTAGACCGAAAGTGAATTACTTTTATTATTGAAACTCTTCCGTTTTTCAGATTTTAACTTGGCAGCCTATTAGAGTTAGTGGACTAATTAGTATCTAGTTCAAGCTTTAACCAATAGAAAATCTAGTCCCGCTTATACAAGGATTAGATTAATTCTGACTAGATTCGAATTTAGTTGTCTTTTTGTGTCACCTGGCATAATATTGTCTGCATTTAGCCCATGGAGTGTTCAGATGAACTTGGACGAATGGAATTATGGGGTGCTTTGCTCCAATAAAATCCTTTAATACAAATAAACTCAGTCATGAATGGAGTAGGATTCACATTTCGGATCTTGTTCGCATTGATATTGATGGCATATTGTTTCCATGTGATTTGTTTTCCCCAACCAATCTGGGTTAAATCCCAATCAACATATTGTCATCCAAGTGTGTGTAGGATTGAAACATAATGAACTCCCAAACGCCAAAAATGGTAGATTTATATTCTTATACTTGGTGTTATTTCATTCATAGATATGTCACCAAATGGAGAAGGCATCGGGTCCAAGAATATCATAGGACCTTGCCACAACCTAATGTAGCCATTAATAACTAGTTCATAATCATCCCAAAGTAATTGAGTATCCCAAAACTAGTGCTTTACAACATGTGGGACCCAAAAAGTTAAGAAATCCCTTAGGGTGTTTCCATCTCAAATAATAAGGGTAAATCTTCACTCCTTTTCATGAGCATTTAATATGTAACGTTGATAAATGATATGGTTATTTGAATCATAAATCGTACCTTTATGGATAAATAATATGCAATAACTTCATACTTTTTATGGTAGATATTTCAGCCACCTAGAAAAACCTAGCATTAGAGCAATATCAAAAGTACGGGCACATAACAATGACGTGAGTGTGTGTCTAGAGGAGGATAGTAAGCTTGTAGGGGTGCTTGCCATTTATTCATTGTGTCATAGCTATTAGACAATGAAATCATATAAAGGATGAGCTAGGGGAGCACTTGATCACAAAAAATGATTCATATGCCAAATTTTGCAATTTCTCAAAGGTCGCAACCATTGTAACATAGGCATTAACTTAAAACTCTATGTGATTAGGGGGCACTTGCTCGAAACTAATGCTTAAAGGAGTATTAAAAATTAATCATTGAAGAACAGTAAACTCCCATATAATTTTCAACTTGAGATGTTTTCTTATCTTAATTAATTATTTGAGTAAAACACAATCCATCATCATAGATTAATGTTTTGGATTCCATCATCCTACATTAATGTTGTCAATTTTGTAACATTTTATGTTAGTACTAAGATCATATAATGGAGCACTTTCCCATGCATATGACCTCACTATTTAGAGAACGTGAAAGGCAATAAAAAGGTTGGAAAACTAATAATTGGTTTAGTTTAATTGTTAGAACTGTAATGTTGTATATAGTAAGGACTGAACATTTTTTATTTGATTCTTTTCTTATTTATCTCATTCCTTCCCTCACATAAACAATTTCCATCTACATGCTCTCCTTCTCTTTTTATACCTACCTTTTCTAAATATATTCATTAATGTTAAATCACATAAATGACCAAAGTCTTACTTGTCCAAAGTAGTTAAAAGTCGGTTCATGGTTCATTCAGCTACTTTCTTGCTTACTTTTAGTCTCATAGGGCCTCGGGTCGTGTTTGGTACATCTTTAAATCAAGAAATGGAAACATATAAAGGGAAGTCAAGGGGTAGTGGGAAAGATAAATGAAAATGATTAGAAAAAAAAGTATTTGGTGAGGAGAGGATAGGGGACGTATAAACACAAACTATCAATCTTTATTACCTTATCATTTTGGATGGGAAAAAGTATGAAACATTTCCCCCAACATTTTTCTTAAATAATTTTCATCTCCCTTTGTGAGTAAGCCACCAAACAACTTTTTTCCTATCATTCTTTTCCTTTCCCTTCATACATCATGTACCAAAGACAACTCCAAAGATAATACCCTTGGATGAGATTGACTAGGAAGAAAATGCAGTGTTGTAATCTCATGAAATTTTAGGAAATGTTGAACAAGGAAGGGAGAAATCGTATATATACAACTATTTGAGCGAATTATATATAAATATATATATATATATATATATAGAGAGAGAGAGAGAGAGAGTCAGGCTAGAATACACTCGAGTGTACAGATCGGACGAATACACTCGAGTGTGTTTGCATATCAAGACTATTTTGTGTAAAATGTAAACCATTGCTCTTCACCGTAGTACTATAACTAGGCTACATACAAATTTTGAGACCATTTGGATGAGTGTAAGTCACTCATCCAAGGACAACAAAATCGACGCGCGAAACTAATTTGAAATACATAATTTTTGCGGTCTTTATAACATGACCTATAAATGTCCAAATGTGCTCAAATTTTGTATACGAGCTATTCACAAGATGTTTAAGAAGTTCAATGGAATAGATTTTTGAAAAAAATATTGCATCATGAAAAACTATTTCAGTGTATTTTGCTTCAAATACACTCGAGTGTATTCTAGCCTATCTCTCTCTCTCTCTATATATATATATATATATATATATATATATATATATATCCCTATATATATATAGGGCTTATCTTTAATACCCGGCGGGTAACTAACGGGTAGCTACTCGGAAACACTTCCTGATATTTTTTTCATACTTCCTGATATATATTTTTTTTCGCAATTGTAGAGGAACATTTTATCTAGATCTCCAAAAAATTTGATCAAAAAATAATATCATTTGTCCCCCCCCCAATCATAAAACTCGTCCATATATATTACTGACTGTATATATGTATATATATACACACACACACACACACACACACATATATATATATATATATATACACTACTACAGAAATAGCATTCAGTGACACTTTTCTGGGCGTCGGTTATTAAGAAAAACCGACGCCTTCTATGTTAGGCGTCGGTTATTTACGAAAACCGACGTCTATATTCGAAGACCAGCCAGACACGGGTACCGCTTTGTCTTCAGTGTCGGTTGTTTATAACAAACCGACGCTTAAAGTCGCCCGCGAAAAATAGTGTCCTTTTCAGCGTCGGTTATTTAGGTAGAAACCGACGCCTATGTCTGATGAAAATTTGCGCGAAAAGTGTCACCTTCAGCGTCGGTGATTAAAGGATAACCGACGCTGAAGGTGGTTCCCGCCAAACAATTTCATGAAATTATCGCCCAGTTGGACGTCGGTTTTCTCAGACAACCGACGCTAAAGACGTTTAGGCGTCGGTTGTTGTAAAAAAACGACGCTATTTGGGACTTTATAACCCGCGATGCCCGACTCTTCCTCTTCTTCTGTTTCATTGCGAGCCCTTTTTCTGCTTCTCCGTCGATTTCCCACCCTGTCGCCGTCGATTCTCTTCTCCTTCTTCTCCACGACAGCGCCGTCGTGCCGCCACTGCTACTCCGGCGCCCCCTTCTCCGCCGCCACTGTTGCTGGAGCTCGCCGCCGACGCCTGACGAGCCTGGAGCTCGCCGCCTCAGCCTGCCTGACGCCTGGAGCTGATCGCCGCCGCGGCCTGCCTGACTGGAGCTCGCCGCCGACGGCGCCGCCGACGCCTGCTTGACACCTGGAGCTCGCCGCCACGCCATCAGCTTCCACCTGACTCCCGCTGCCTCCCGCGCCAACAGGTATGCGCCAACTGGTTTTCTGGAGTCAGTGTTCTTAGACAATTATAAAAAAAGAACTATATACTAGAAATTTTGATAACTGTTCTTAGACACATCTTTATCTCTGACTAAGGTAGTTTTCATTTGATATCATATTCATCATGTCATCATGTTGTTGTTTTTATTGCAATTTTATGTAGATATTCTCCTTTAAATCCTAAGAAAATTATACACCCTTTAATTACAAACCCTAATTCACCTCTAGTCACTCACTTCTATCGATTATCCAAATGTAAATTGCCCCTTACTATGTCACCATTCATTCCAATGCAAAACTGGACCTTCCTACGCCACCATTTACTCAAAAGGTAGTTTTCATTTGATATCTAATTATTACATTAAGGATACTGAAAAAACTATATGAGTTACACCTTCATAGGAATGCATACAACTTCTATCTGAAAGAGATCTAAACATGATAAAAAATAATCTAAGATACAACTTTCTTCATTTAGGACTAGTCCAAGTATCTACAAAATCCTTAACTAGAAAAGGTATAAATTATTCCTTACTTCTATCCCTTAGAGACTGTAAGCATCTAAAATTCTCAGATTCCCTTCTTAGACTTCTAGAATCAACACTACATGAAGAATATGTTTCCTTCGATAATATGTTATAACATAGTATGATCTTAATCTGATCTGGATGTTCAAAATAATGTAGTATGTTAAATATGATGATTAGGGATACATATAATGTCTAGTAAAGATTCCTAGACCTTTTGTTTGAAACTATTGATTTCTTGATTTATTATTTAATAATGCTCTGTTGATTAGGATTAACCATGTTGCATGTAGTTTATAGACAATTATTATATATAAGAATGCAACACATGTATTTGTTGGCCTAGAAACCCGTCCAAGATTTACTCATTAGGAGTAAATCTTGGATAGTCCCCGGTTTGGGACTGTTCTTGAACACCTAATCTCACTTAGGATGTAAGTGTATAATGTGTATTGGGTTTTTGAGAAACTTTCAGTAGCATTTCCCTGTTTGTTCTCTAAGTACATATGTACTTAGAGAACAGCGGGGAAATGCTGCCGAAATTTTCTTGAAAACCAATTACGCATTATACACTTACTAGTGAGATTAGGTGTTCAAGGATGGGATAGGTGGTACACATTTATTATATATAAGAATGACATCAAATGTGTTTGTTGGCCTAGAAACTCGTCCAAGATTGACTCATTAGGAGTAAATCTTGGATAGTCCCCGGTTTGGGACTGTTCTTGAACACCTAATCTCACTTAGGATGTAAGTGTATAATGTGTATTGGGTTTTCGAGAAAATTTTGGTAGCATTTCCCCGTTTGTTCTCTAAGTACATATGTACTTAGAGAACAGCGGGGAAATGCTGCCGAAATTTTCTCGAAAACCCAATACACATTATACACTTACTAGTGAGATTAGGTGTTCAAGGATGGGATAGGTGGTTCACATTTATTATATATAAGAATGACATCACATGTGTTTGTTGGCCTAGAATGTGAACAATCATTGTTTTTTATATTACTTGTACATTGGTATAAATTAGAATGAACAATCACTAAATTATATACTGTTTGTATGGAATCCGGCTTCATTGTAGATATCTATTATTGTTGGCCTAGAAACCCATCCAAGATTGACTCATTAGGAGTAAATCTTGGATAGTCCCCGGTTTGGGACTGTTCTTGAACACCTAATCTCACTTAGGATGTAAGTGTATAATGTGTATTGGGTTTTCGAGAAAATTTTGGTAGCATTTCCCCGTTTGTTCTCTAAGTACATATGTACTTAGAGAACAGCGGGGAAATGCTGCCGAAATTTTCTCGAAAACCCAATACACATTATACACTTACTAGTGAGATTAGGTGTTCAAGGATGGGATAGGTGGTACACATTTATTATATACTAGGGAAATGTTGCCTAATCTTTTCCTAATATATACTTGTTTTCTCTGATCATAGAATGGATAGATCATGGATGTCGATTCGTAATCGTTGCACCCCAGAGTTTATATCTGGTCTTGATCAGTTTATTAGATTTGCCGAGGAACATAGGAAAAAACCTACAGATAGGTTCTACTGTCCATGTAGGCATTGCGGTAACAACTTGAAAGTCAACACTGGTGAGGAAATCAAAAGTCATGTCATGTGCAACGGGATTGTACAAGGCTATACAGAATGGCACTGGCATGGAGAGATTTCAAAATCGAAACCAGTAGATGTCGATAGCAGTGCTTGGGTGGAAGAAGAAATTGCCTCTGATGACGTAAATGTGAACGAACCAGTTCCAGCAGACATCGTTGATGCGATGCTGGATAGTTGTAGGGTAGAGCACACCGATCCACCTCCTATCTTTACAAACATTGTGCATGATGCTGAGATACCGTTATACACAGGTTGTGCTAAGTTTACGAAGCTTAGCGCTGTCTTGAGATTGTATAAGTTGAAAGCTAACAATAGATGGAGCGACAAAAGCTTCACTTCATTGTTGACTTTGTTGAAAGAAATGCTTCCTGAAGGAAACGAGCTTCCAATCTCAACATACCAGGTAAAGAAAATGTTGTGCCCAATGGGAATGGAGGCCAAGAAGATACACGCATGCCCGAATGATTGTGTATTATTTCAAAAGGACTATGTAGATTTGAAAGATTGTCCAAAATGTGGTGCGTCACGGTATAAATTGACGACTTCGGGGGAGTCCAAAACTGGTTCTCCTGCCAAGGTGTTGTGGTATCTACCTATAATATCACGGTTTCAACGCTTGTTTGCAAATCCGAAAGATGCGAAGAATCTGAGGTGGCATGCAGATGTTAAGAAAAATAATGATGGGATCCTACGACATGCGTCTGATTCCCCACAGTGGAAGAAGATTGATCTATTGTACCCTAAATTTGGTGAAGAAGATAGGAATCTAAGACTTGGGCTTTGTACAGATGGAATGAATCCGTACGGGACATTGAGCAGCCAACATAGCACTTGGCCAGTCATGCTTGTTATATACAATCTTCCTCCCTGGATGTGTATGAAAAATAAGTATGTTATGTTGTCATTGTTGATATCGGGCCCTAAACAACCCGGAAATGATATCGATGTTTATCTTGAACCTTTGATTGATGACTTAAAGAAACTTTGGGCTGAAGGTGTGATGACCTATGATGCTTCAGCAAGAGAGACATTTCGTTTGCACGCTATGTTGTTTTGCACTATTAATGACTTTCCAGCATATGGGAATTTGTCTGGATATAGTGTCAAAGGAGCTAAAGCGTGTCCTATATGTGAAGAAAACACTGATTCAATAAGACTAAAACATGGCGGCAAGACTGTATATCTTGGTCATCGAAGGTTTCTTTCAAAATTCCATCCGTATCGTAGGAAGCGCAAAGCATTCAATGGATGGAATGATGAACGAAGTGCACCTAAACCTATACCAGGGGATGTTGTTTATGAAAGAGTAAAAGACATTGTCAATGAATTTGGTAAGAAATCACAATGTAGTATGGCCACACGGAGTGACAATTCTTCATTCAAGAAGAAGTCAATATTTTGGGATCTTCCTTATTGGAGTTCTTTGACAGTCAGGCATTGTATCGATGTAATGCACGTTGAGAAAAATGTCTGTGATAGCATCACTGGTACTCTATTAAATATACCAGGTAAGACTAAAGATGGGATAAAATCCAGACTGGACCTACGTGAAATGGGAATAAGGTCAGAATTAACAGAATTACGTGAAATGGGTAATAAAAGAACATACTTACCTCCCGCTTGTTACACGTTGTCTAGAAAGGAGAAGAAAACTTTTTGTGAATGCTTGGTAAATGTTAAGGTGCCACATGGTTACTCATCCAACATCCGTAGATTGGTATCAATGAAAGATCTGAAGTTGATAGGTCTTAAATCTCATGATTGTCACACTCTAATGCAACAAATATTGCCCGTGGCAATTCGATCTATATTGCCGAAGCATGTAAGGTTTGCGATTACCAGACTTTGTTTCTTTTTCAACAGTCTATGCAGCAAAGTTATTGACCCTGATACTCTCGATAATTTGCAAAGAGAAGTGGTTGTTACCCTATGTCAGCTTGAGATGTATTTCCCTCCTTCGTTCTTTGATATCATGGTACATCTTGTTGTCCACTTGACTAGGGAAGTGAAAATGTTGGGACCAGTTTTCTTGCATTGGATGTATCCCTTTGAACGATACATGAGCGTTTTTAAAGGTGATGTTCGAAACCGTTATCGGCCTGAAGGGAGTATTATTGAAGGTTATGTGGCGAGAGAGGTTATGGATTTTTGCAATGACTTTCTCAGTGGTAATGACACTCCTGATAATGACAAGAATATTGAGGAGGGCAAAGGAATTTTGGGATCACGGGTGAAAGTAATCAGCCGTGAGCAGTTGGAACAAGCTCACTTGTATATTTTACACAATATGGATGAAGTGAGTGTTTATATCGAGGAACATACCAATTTCATAAAGAGACAACATCCTCGAGCAAGTTCAATGTGGCTTGCTAGAGAGCATAATAAGACTTTTACTAAGTGGTTTGAAGATAAAGTCTTACATCAACTATCTCAAACACCACATGATATTACAGAAACTATCAAATGCCTCGCCTTTAAACCAAAACCGAATGTTATGTCTTATGAAGGGTTTGACATTAATGGATTCACATATTACACAAAGCGCCAAGATGATAAGAGTGTCGTCCAAAATAGTGGGGTCACTCTTCAAGCGTCGACTATGTACTTTGCAAGTGCAAAGGATAAGAGTCCACGTGAAGCTAAAATGTCATATTACGGTGTCATTGAGGACATTTGGGAGTTTGACTACATAGATTTCAAAATTCCGCTCTTTAAATGTAATTGGGTTGATAACACCAAAGGAGTTATAGTGGATGAATTGGGTTTCACTTTGGTGAACTTTGAAAAGATTGGCGAGAAGGGTGAACCATTCATATTGGCATCACAGGCGAAACAAATATTCTATATCGATGATCCTGCAAATGAGAAATGGTTGGTTGTTCTTCATGGTAAAAGACAGTTCATTGAAGATCCTATAGATGAAGAAGAGTACTATGATAAGTATGATGACTCCAGTCCATTCTCAGTTGGGTTGCCAACTCCACAAAATATTGAAGCTAATGATGACTTATATGTGCGCGGAGATCACAATGAAGGATTGTTAATTGATAAAAGATCACAATTTTAGAGACATGTATGTTTATACAAATGCTAAATGTTTGCCTTTTTCTAGTTAATACAAATGCTAAATGTTTGCCTTTTTCTAGTTAATACAAATGCTAAATGTTTGCCTTTTTCTAGTTAATAGAAATGCTAAATGTTTGCCTTTTTAATGACATTTTCAGATGGCTGACCATGATGAGCATGATGTCCATGATGAGCATGAAGTCCATGATGAGCATGCTGTCCATGACGAGCATGGCGAGGATACTAATGTAAGTTCTAAAAACATATCTTGTATTTCTATAAAATTCATTATCTTCTAGTTATGTCATATATCCTATATTTCTATATTGGGCTAAGTTAGTGTGTTTTATTTTTGTCAAATTTTAGGTTGATGCACCTGTACCCACTGAAGCACTGGAGCAACTTGATGCGCAACACCAGACACTTAACAAGAAAAGGGGCATCACTCTGTTGAAGAAGTTATTAGCGCTAAGTGGTAGTGGATCTAAATTGGTGGTGGAGTTTGATAATGGAGGAAATCCAATTGGAGTGAACCGCAATAATTTTGTGAACTATCTTGGGTGTACCACTCGGAGCCATTGTGGTGTTAAGTATGACAATTGGCATAAAGTTCCTCAAGGGAAAAAAGACTTGATATGGAAGGATTTATGCGTGAGTTATTATTATTTGCAATTCTATTTTGTAGATTACAAATTCTATTATTTGCAATTCTATTTTGGATACTAGTTAATAACATTTCTATTTTACAGAATCTGTTTGCATTGGATGAGAAGTTGCATCGTAAAAATGTGATGCAACGCGCTGGAAAGATGCTTAGGAATTATAGGACAAATCTAAACAGAGAATACATAAAAGAGGGTGATAAGAAGAAGAAGTCAGCCCTTGAACAATGGAACTTCTTGGACAAAGAAGATTGGGACAATTTTGTTGCTTCAAGAAAATCTGAAGAATTCAAGGTATTAGGCGTCACTCCTAATTTAATTAATATACATTGTATTCACCTATTCAAGATTAGCATTTAGTGCTACTAACCAAATCATTAATGTGCATACTAACTAGGCCCTCAGTGACGCACAAAAAGCAAGGCGTGCACTGAATGTGCATGACCACACTATGGGTCCAAAAGGCTATGCAAGCGTTCGCCAAAGACTACAGGCGGAGTCTGCGGCTACTCAGGAGTCTGCTCCTACTCAGGAGTCTGCCACACCCATGCCTCGCCATGATATCTGGATAGCTGGCAGGCAAAACAAGAAGGGTGAAATAAAGAAGCCTGTAACTGCTGAGGCGGCTGCAAAAATGGTAAAATACAACTCTTAGAGAAATCGTTTGAATATTGATTATTTGTGGTGTTAACTTACCAATTTCTGTTTATGGTGATTAGCGGGAGCTGCACGAGCAGAGGAAACAAGGCACGTTCATCCCTCAGGGCACAAGGGATGAATTGACAGCTGCTCTGGGTAACCCAGAGCATCCTGGACGTGTTAGAGGTGCCGGCGCTGGTGTTGGCATCAAAGCATTCTTTGGGCCATCCCAGCGCAAACCCAGAGCGGGACTTTCTCAAGAAGAGGTAACCTATTCTTTTTTTAGAATGTTACTGCAAAAGGAAATTCATTAATAAGAAGCTAATGTTTCTTTTATCCATGTATAGGAGAATAAGAGAGTTGAGGATTTAGTTGCTAAGAAGATCAACGATGTAGTTGCTGAGAAGGTCAAGGAAGAATTGCTGCGGTGGCAGGCATCTCAGGCTTCCAATACGCCTATGGCGACCCACTCTTCTCCTGATGCACAGACTGCGAGTAATCCTGGAGACCCATCGCCTAGCACGTCTGCTGTAAGTATTGTTTATGACATTGTAGTTAGTCTTTTCAAGTTGTTATGTTTTCAAGATGATATGTATATATGTATAATATTCTTTACGTAAATTTGTAGGCATTGAAGCCATGCCGCTTAAGAATGCAAGACTACGTTGTTGCAGAGGCGCAGGCTTACCCGTCCCTTCCTGGGGCAATGTTTCACGGGACTCCAATGCCACAGGGCTACGTTCGTGTGAGCCCGATACGTGTGTTACCTGATTGGAGAGAAGCTACATTGCCATATCCCCACCCGGATATTGATAGACTTGCTGATGCAGAAGGCGGGGTGATATTGTGGCCCAAAGCAGATGTCGTCTACACGACTGAAATTGTAAGATAAATTTACATTGATTTAGACTGTTAATGTGTATATATGATGTCAACTGATCTGAAATTATATGTACAGGTTAAAAAGAAGACACCAGGAGCACCTAGGCCTCCACTTCCACTTCCCGCATTACCCGATTGGGTTCCAACTGACCTAACATACCCGTTAGGTCCTGCTTGTAGGGGAATGGCATGTTGGCTACGGGCACATAATGTACATTGCCCTATAATTATTTCTTTAGATGCAGATTATGCAGGTCAATCATACGATAGCTCTTTATTTATACAAGATATTATTGAGCTGTTTATGTATGATTGGCTGAATACATCAATGATAGAGACATGGATAAGGTGAGATCTTGTTTATACATCCATATACCTTGTGTAAGATCCGGTGATCTGGTTTCTTATATATTAATGCATACGCCTATATGTTTTGCAGCTACCTAGTCGAAGATCATTGCAAACAATTTGCATTTGATCATGTGGGATTTTTGATTCCATCATTGATTAGTTTGGTAGCTAAAGACCCTGATAATGTTCAACAATACTGTATAGATGCTTTTACAATTTTTGGTCAGCAAAAGAAGACGATAATAATAGCTCCATTCAATGTCAAGTAAGTTTACTTTATTTATAATTTGGACTTAAGAAAATTCCATTTTTATTTTGCATTTTGAGTTATTAATTGTTAACTTCTTACTTCTAGCGGTAGACATTGGGAGTTACTAGTCATTGTCCCCGGGACATTCACTGTTTATTATCTAGATCCTGCGGGGAGTACATTGAACACTAAAATTGGACACGTAATGAGAATGCCATTATTCTGGTGAGAAATATTTCATTTTTATATCCGTTAACATCTTTTATTACATTACTATTTACTTATGCAATTTATTGTGTTATATTAACATGTAGGGGTTTAGATGCATTCAAAAAGGCTGGAGGAACGGTCCCAAGGAAAAAGAACCAGCCAATAAATTGGCAGAACGTACAAGTAAGTTCCCGACTCAAATATATATATTATTGATGTGAATTGTGCTTAGTTGTATTATTTTGTATGTTTCAATTTATAGTGTGCTACACAAGACAATGGATGGGCATGCGCATACTATGTGATGCGATTTATGCAGATGATTATCAAATATGCCGCATTGGACATCGATACCATACATGAGGTATTATATATATTCTCATTAGTTAGTATGCAATATATCAATCTTATATTATTTTTATATTATTACTTATATATATACATCATTCTCTTTGCAGGTGTTTAAAACTGACAACACTACAGGTAAACGTTTAACAAATATACATGCTCCATATACGATGGAAGCATTAAATGAAGTAAGAGAAGAATGGGCAAAAGCCATACAAGCAGTGGCAACTGTAAGATATAATTGGGATGTTGATAGCGATAATGAATGATACTATGTAAATGAATATTTCTGAATGTTAATACATGTATTTGAATGTTTCTATATGTGTGTGAATGTGAGAATTGAATTGATGTCTGAATGTATGTACTTGTGTAGAATTTTGCTTGTGACTTTTGCAGGTTTGCGGCCTGTTTGTAGGCTGATATCAATGGATGTCGTAAACCTGTAGTTCAGAAAACTGAACTGCAGGTTCTCATCCTGCTGACCAGCCACAGCAGGCCTGCAAACTGATATGAAAAAAAAAATATAAATAGGCGTCGGTTATTTATAGAAAACCGTCAGGAAAGACCTACAGCGTCGGTTTTTTCAATAAACCGACGCCTGATGTGGCCAAAGCAGTCCTGGAAATGGCGTCGGATATTCATATCAAACCGACGCCTATTTAACATATAGGCGTCGGTCGTTTAGTATATAACCGACGCCAAAAGTGTTCGCGCCACAAAAAATGGCGTCATCTAGGGCACTTTATGCGTCGGTCATCTACTAAAAGACCGACGCTATATTCCATAGTGGCGTCGGTTATTTACTAAAACACCGACGCAGAAAGTGCCCTAGATGATGCCGTTTTCTGTGGCGCGAACCCTTTTTGCGTCGGTTATCTACTAAACGACCGACGCCTATAGTTAAATAGGCGTCGGTTAAAAAACCGACGCCGAAGTTTTCGACCTTTAGCGGCGCCCACATAGGCGTCGGTCGGAAACCGACGCCAAATGGGGTTAAACGACCGACGCCAAAGGCCGTTTCTGTAGTAGTGATATATATTTCACACTTCTTGATATATTTTTTTAATCCACAATTGTAGAGGATAATTTTGTCTAGATCTCCAAAAAATTTGATCAAAAAATAATATCATTTGCCCCCCAAAATCAAAAAACATATCCATATATATTACTGACTGTATATTTTCTGCGCAATTACTCTTTTGCACTCAGAGTTACTCCAGCATACCATATAGTTACTCTTGCTATTCAGACGGGTTACTCCAGCATACCATATAGTTACTCTTTTGACCCGAGTTACTCCAGCGGGTAGCGAAAATTCTGGCTACCCGCCGGGCAACAAATGAACAGCCATATATATATATATATATATATATATATATATATATATATATATATATAGAGAGAGAGAGAGAGAGAGAGAGAGAGAGTCAGGCTAGAATACACTCGAGTGTATCCGGAGCGGAATACACTCAAGTAGTTTTTCATGATTCAATATTTTTTTGAAAATCTAATCAGTTGATCTTCTTAAACGTCTGGAGTTACTCCAGCATACCATATAGTTACTCTTGCTATTCAGACGGGTTACTCCAGCATACCATATAGTTACTCTTTTGACCCGAGTTACTCCAGCGGGTAGCGAAAATTCTGGCTACCCGCCGGGCAACAAATGAACAGCCATATATATATATATATATATATATATATATATATATATATATATATATATATATATAGAGAGAGAGAGAGAGAGAGAGAGAGAGAGAGAGAGTCAGGCTAGAATACACTCGAGTGTATCCGGAGCGGAATACACTCAAGTAGTTTTTCATGATTCAATATTTTTTTGAAAATCTAATCAGTTGATCTTCTTAAACGTCTCGTGAACAACTCATACGCAAAATTTGATCACATTTGGATATGTATAGCTCATGTTATGAAGACCGCAAAAATTATGCATTTCAAATTAGTTTCACGCGTCGATTTTGTTGCCCTTGGATGAGTGACTTACACTCATCCAAATGGGCTCAAAATTTGTATGTAGTCTAGTTATAGTATGACAGTGAAGATCAATAGTTTACATTTTGCAAAAATTAGTCTTGATATGCAAACACACTTGAGTGTATTCTAGCCTGACTATATATATATATATATGTGTGTGTGTGTGTGTGTGTGTGTACTCTGTGTGATTTTTTTCAAAATCATATTAATCAATATAGCCCTTATAATAAACAGATGCAATACAATTATAATTAAATAGAAAGCATACGGACAACAAGCTGTTGTACGAGTCCCTTTTTGTCCTATTAATGAAAAATGACAAAAAAAAAATTTAAACCACAAAATAACATCTAGTTGAGTAGAAATGTATAAAAAAGACTATATCACGAAGAATCGTCACTCCTTTTAAAGACTTCGA
This sequence comes from Alisma plantago-aquatica, assembly GCA_963693085.1. Classification (NCBI taxonomy): domain Eukaryota; kingdom Viridiplantae; phylum Streptophyta; class Magnoliopsida; order Alismatales; family Alismataceae; genus Alisma; species Alisma plantago-aquatica. The sequence goes on from OY856409.1 coordinate 754,200,377, forward strand.
CTTGGATAATGTAGTAGTAACTAGTAAATAAGCACAAACGAGCAGCAAATTAAAACTTCCATATAACTTGATTGATTTTGGTATTTCATTTGGCAACCCCCACAAATGACGTTGTGTTGCTTAAAAATCTCGCTTAACAACACTATTATATCAACTGTCTCGTCACATCATGCAACTCTAGAAAAGTTGTTATATGCAAAGGAAAATAATATATGGACAAAAAATGAGATCAGAAATTGAACCCCTTTTGTTGTTATGTGTGCAAAACAATAAAATGGAGGAAGGAAGTAACTACTTTTCCTTCTCTATTTTGTTGTTTTGCAAACATAACAACAAAAGGAGTTTCATTTCTGATCTCATTTGATGTCTGTATACCAAACCTCATATGCAAATGGAAGAAAACTGAGAGAAAGAATATACTAACCATCTTCTCAAACACTAGGTATGAACTCGTGCTACACACGACTATTATACAGTCACGTTTGTTTAAATATTCTTAATCATACAAAATATTTTATCTCGTGGTAATTAAATTGATCAAGTTAGATAATTTTCCGTAGTCATGTTTCTTATGTCATATTATTTTGACACAGATTTTTCATGCTAATTTTGGAGTAATTTTACCAAACACGAAAGTAGAATTTATAAAATATAGTAACAAAGATCAATTTGGGTCATTTGTCTCTATTCTCTCTAACCAGCTTTGTTGGCGGCTCAAATAACTTATCATGACTCTGAGTTTCTTAATCTTTTGGGCTACCACTAATCTATGAGTTGTTAACCAACTGTATATCTTTTTAGCCATTCTACAATAGGAAAAATGAAATTAAGAGCCGTGATACATACAACCACAACTAAATTGGAGTTTCAAGTTTAACAACACATACTTTTGTTCTTAATTGCATCACGTTGGTATGGTAGAATTATTTTTGCTCCAGAAAAGGATAATTTGGTCGCACTCCAGTAGAAAAAAAATACAACTGTTGGACGGATCAAAATTGTGCTTGGCTAGCTGCATAAGATACTTGTTGTATGGAGATTTGTTCTCAACTCAATTATAGGTATAACAAAAAATTATTTTTATTACAAAATGATAGTAATCCAATCCCGTACCAATAGAAAAAAATATAGCTAGGAGCTCAAATTGAAGTAGAGGAAAGAAACTCATTCATACATATCCTAATACAACTAAAATAGCTAGAAAAGAGCAACATACATACCACCCATATAACATCAAAAGTCGAGTTTTATTCATATGTTTAGAGATATTTTTGCAAGATTATGTACATGAGACGAAGAACAAAAATGATGCATGATAATGAGACAATAGCAATTGGCCTACATTATGGCTCGAAACAGAACAATTAAAAAACCAATAAAGTAAAACCCCAGATGATCCTCATTACTCAGTAATAAATGTTCAATACGTTGTAACATGGAACAACCAGAACTATTAGCACCTTTTTTATAACATGATCATTAGATGTTCATCTTTTTGTCTTGTAGGTGCTTAGCATCATTATCGTCGTTGGTCCATGGACTTCCCTCTAAGTCATCTAGGAGATATTTTCCAAACTGCAAGAAACAAATGAGATTTTATTCAATATCGAATTTTAAATCGTCCACATGATGTATTCAGAGAGAAGTAATGCATACACAATCAACATCAACAAATCAATTGGCCAAAATATGACCTATAATTGGCACTTTAGTGTATAGTGAATATGAACCATAATACAGTTTTACTGCAAAAGAACAAACATGTAACAATTGATAATGTGGTTAGCATTGAAATTCTGATGACAAAATTATAGGTAGACGAACCAGGGAGAGGAATAAGTTATCAAAAGAGAAGAGAGAAATGGGATTGGGAGCAGGAAGAAGGAGACATGCATGACAGGACGGATGGACATATATGAAACCAGAACTCAAATTAAGATGTGTAAGATCTGAACCCCCTAATCTAAAATTTTTGAGGAAAGCATCTGAAATAACTAAAACTGTAAGCAAAGAAATACAGCAGAAAAAGAAATATGTTCTTCATCCCCTTATTTACGTCATGGTAGTCTATGTAGCTAAGATACAATATACCATTTTGCTTTGGAAGGGCCGATCACACCAATTGTCATCTAAAGATGAAACAAAGAACCCGAATATGATTACTATACCGCCAAGTTTGAAAACCATTAAATACATGGCCCCTTGCATAAAAGTGTTTTACTCATGCCCCATCACATGATATATGCTTCTATGCATAATATTCAAGTGGTACTATAGAATTTTCTTGCAACATAGAATACATGGAGTCGTTTATACAAAGAAGTGGATTGGGGTAGGTGTTAGCTATCCACCGGAAGCATGAGAATGTGATTGATGTTCTTTACTGATTCCCTGACTACAAAGAAAGAGGGATGGGCAAGGAATGGGTAGAAGAAAACCACGCTGGAGGAGATATGGGACGGCAAAGAGGTGAGGAAGCAAATCGTTGTAAGAGCATGCAATATTATTGGGTGGTTTCCAGTCGGTTACATGGATCCCAGGACTTCAGACCTCGATAGCCAACCTGGCGTGCCTAACCACACCATGGAAGAAGGTAAATGGGAAAGTCTTGCAGCAGAATGCTAGATGATAGAGGCCGAGAACACAACAGAATATGCGGCGACTGTGCAATCATGCGACAATTTGGAGTGAGAGATCGATTGGGAGCAATCAGCGATAAGATTCTGGGGGCACTTGGATCCGATAAACACTCCATTGCGGGGGAAGACCAAGAAAGGGGCAACAACACATCACCTGCTCGGACCGAATATGATATGTTAGTCAAAACGAAATGACCGCCACCTGTGATACTGAGCACGACATGTTGCCGCCTACCACCAGAATGCCAACCCACCTTCTCCGGTTTCCTCCAGATGCCCAACCTTAACAGTCAGTGATGAAGGACAGAGAAAAGAGAAGTCGACAAAGTTGGAAAATATCCAGAGGTACCTGACCTCCGTCCATGGAATTGAGCACGGCATGTTGTCGGGCCATAATGCCAATCCACCTTCTCCGATTTCCTCTCGATGCCCAACCTTAACAGCCGGTGCAAACTACGGAAATGGAAATAACGAAAGTTGGCTGCTTCTAGAACATTGTCGCGCCAACAAGGTCCTAAAATTGCAAAAAATCCCCAAACCACCTTTTTCATATACAACAAAGGTGCTGCGGACTGCTTTGTAATTTATAAAAATGAAGCTAAAAATTGCAAAAGAAATCATGAATGAGCTTTATTATATAGTATAGACTAGTGAACGCACACGTGCACATGCATTTGACATATAAACTGTTTCTGTGGGATGGAGAGAGAAATACAGAATTAAAGATAATAAAAATTAATAGGAAAGTGTGAGAATAAATATTTGTAGGAGCAAAATTCTTTGAAAAAAGGAGAGAAGAGAGTGAATCAAAGAGAGGGCAACATCAAACTCACTCTTTTTATATAGTATAGTAAGTATAGATGTGCATGAGACCATTTTTCCGCACATACACTCCCCGCGATCCCGTAGTTTCCCTCTCATCTGACACCCTCCTCATCTTCTTCTTCTTCTATTCATCACACTTAGAGGAGCGGGGATTCACTGCCGGCGGCTCACGCGTCCGTGTCAAATCTGGAAAAAAGCGGTACAGCTGATTCACTAGGCTCTTTCCTTGTCTTCTCTCTGAATTCATACCCAATCATCGTCTATCTGTAAGCACTTGTTCACTGATGCCATCTCTGTGTGACTAGCAGATGATATTTTTGGCCTCATACATCACCTTTCCAGTTTTGCCTATCTTTCATCTTTTGGATCCTGCTTTCACACTGCTCATTGTAGAAACCACCGATAATATTAGCATGCCACATCCACCATGCCGCTCCTGCCCTCACTTTACACCATGGCAGGTGGCAGCATCCCTCTGGTGCGACTACCTGTTGGAATATTTTGGGGAATATTTTGGGACTCCACAATCCTTATTATTGTGAGATTGTTGGTATTCCGAAATTCATTAATTATCTTCATTATGTGGCCCATATAACAATTGCGGTTAATGTTGGATAAATTGGACATTATGATAAATCCCTTTGTTTCGATGATGACAAACATTTCATTCTTATTATTCTAACGAGCTACTTGAGTGTGTAGGATTATGGTGGATGACAAAGCAACTAGGGAAATCACGAGCTTACATATTTACTTTCATGCAATGTAATCACTATTGTAAAAACTTGTACAGTTATATAATGTACAAGTACTTAGATTGCATGTAAATCAAGCGTTAGATCTTCCCTAGCTACACACCATAGTTAGACAAGTCATCCCTTCCAAAAGGATCACATTATGCACACTCATAAACACACTTAGTGGTTTAATTAAAAGATTGAAACAGAGTCAATCTCGGTCGACCACACTCCTCGACCGAGACACTCTCGGTCGACAAACTTCTCGACCGAGATTGACCAAAAGTAGCCGTTAGACACAGCAGTTGACAGTTGCAAATAAACGTTAATCCAGAGAGCCTGTCGGTCGACGAATCCTCGACCGACTGGGCATCTCGGTCGACGAGTCCTCGACCGAGATGGTCTCTGACAGCAACTGCAGAATTAATTAACTAGCCGTTGCTAATGCGCCTAACTTATTCCTAACGGCTAGTTAAGCACTAGGAACCCCCTAGAAGTTGTCTAGAACGTCCTTAAGCATACATAGGTCATTCCTATAAATAGGACATGCCTTAGGTCACCAAAGAACAACCAAGATATACTTGTGTTATACTTGAGCTTGAATACTCACTTGCAATCTGTTTTAGAGCAATAGAGCAATTCCTACACTTGCCATTCATTCCTATTGCTCCCATTTCGTGTCCTATAGGCTAGTATCTCCTATCCACTACAATCACATTGTCATACACATTGGTTAGGAGATCTAAACGCTTGATATAGGAAAATCAAGCCTTGTGCTTACAACGGTATTGTAATTTCTGTTTTCCTTCTTGTTCCTTTTTATCTTTTGTACTCTCCTTGCTACTCCTAGGGTTGGAGGCTGCGGATTGGAGAGGGTTGACTTCTCAGGCGGAGAAGGGGACTTCAAGCTACTTCAAGAAGGCTATCGCACGGGAAGCTACTTCAGAAGGCTGGTGCAACGGGAGTTGGTGCATCTACTTCAAGGGAAGGCTGCTTCAAGGTTGGGCGATTACTTCTAGGTGAAGGCTGCTTGAAGGGTTTGGGAAAAGAAATTGTATTTTATGTAAAGTCCTTGCGAGGTAATAAAATAAATTTCTTTTCAAATCCCGGTTGGGTAAGCAACCGGGTAGTGGACTGACGGCTATAGTATTTGCTATAGTTGGAACCACTCTAAACCTTGTGTCTCCTTGTCCAATATTTTCATTGTGGTTGTTTGAGATCAATAATTGTTAAATTATCTAGAAAACTCTATTCACCCCCCCCTCTAGAGGTTTTCAGTTAATAGGAAACGGCTGGAATTGATAAAGGAATTAGATTTTTATTAGAAGTCTTTTCCTATTATTATGGCAACCTTGATGGACAGCTGCGATTAAAGGATACAGGAAATTCGTCCCTCTCTCTGCCTATAAGTATAACCCTGAGATCCATCTCTTAGGGTTAATCACACTTTACGGAAAACACACTTGACGGCTATAGGCTAAGAGAGAGAAGACGTCTTTCGCGGCGGCCGACGAACACGGGCGTGGACTTCTCCGCAGATCTTCTCCGAAGATCGCCTCCGCAGATCTCACCGCCGTATTCAACCATGTCTACGGGTACGTTTTACTTTAATAGTGACTAGTTTATGATCAAGATCCTAAACCGTATACATGATTAAGCTTTACATGTTTACGTATCACGTTTTTATGCTAAGATGTGGTATCAGTCGCTTCGTTAAGATCATACTCATAGTCCTAATTAAGAGAAAATATCAGTTTTATCAATTTTCCACAATCTCGGCCACCAGTGTCAGAATTTAACGCACATATACTTTTTCTGATTGGAAACGGCGAGATCTACAAAATTTGAAGATCTCGCCGTTTCCAATCAGAAAAAGTATATGTGGGTTAAATTCTGACACTGGTGGCCGAGATTGTGGAAAATTGATAAAACTGATATTTTCTCTTAATTAGGACTATGAGTATGATCTTAACGAAGCGACTGATACCACATCTTAGCATAAAAACGTGATACGTAAACATGTAAAGCTTAATCATGTGTACGGTTTAGGATCTTGATCATAAACTAATCACTATTAAAGTAAAACGTACCCGTAGACATGGTTGAATACGGCGGTGAGATCTGCGGAGGCGATCTTCGGAGAAGATCTGCGGAGAAGTCCACGCCCGTGTTCGTCGGCCGCCGCGAAAGACGTCTTCTCTTCTTAGTATATAGTTGTCAAGTGTGTTTTCCGTAAAGTGTGATTAACCCTAAGAGATGGATCTCAGGGTTATACTTATAGGCAGAGAGAAGGACGAATTTCCTGTATCCTTTAATCGCAGCCGTCCATCAAGGTTGCCATAATAATAGGAAAAGACTTCTAATAAAAACCCAATTCCTTTATCAATTTCAGCCGTTTCCTATTAACCACAATTGTTATATGGGTCATATAATGAAGATAATTAATGAATTTTGGAATACCAACAATCCCATAATAATAAGGATTGTGGAGTCCCAAAATATTCCTCAAAATATTCCAACACTACCATCGCCTGCAGAGAAACTGATAATATTAGCAGAGTTGTTGGGAATACTTATGGGTATGCATCACCACATACGAGTGTCTCACGCCGTGCTTCAATTGCAGATTGTCGCACTAATATCCCCGACTCCATAGTGTCGCCATGCAACCATATCATTATACGAGCATTTATTTATTCTAGTTTAAGTTGAAGAGAGTTCATTCACCACTCCTCGTTGGGTCTGGGTCAAGGAAATGTACAAATTCAAAACTGGACGCCTTTCCTTAAAGAAAAAATATTGCGTTTGGTATACATTTAATAAGTAGGAGGTAAAAGAGAAAAAGAGTTATTAAGAAGAGTGGTTGGGTTATATGAGAATGGAAAAGTAAGAGGATATGGAAAATAATTATTATTATTATACTTACATGCCTCAGTATGAGGTATATATGAGACTGACAAGGATTTTTCTCAACTCACCTATGTAATGTTTTGTTTCTATTTGAGTTTCATAGAACACGAACTCAGTTGAATTATAAATCACAAAACATATTTGTATAACAACATTATCGGGCGAGAACCACTTATTACTTGAAGATAGTGGGGAATCATCTATTTGGATGTAGGGTTGTGATAAGGTAGGGTATTACTCGTTAACCTATTACGTGTATGGTTGGGTAAGGATATCAATATTTTTTACCCCCTCTCTTTTTACCCTTTTACTCATGTGATTCACATTTAAAATGGGTAGAGTAATGGGAAAAGTGTTATTACCCACTTCATATTTTACTCGTAAATATAAGGTTGCCTTGGTAGTTTGTGGTTCTCACACATTTACTAATTCATAAATTAAAAAACCACCAAACAAGTCCTCCCTATGTTCTTAACTTTGATTATTACATGTGCCCATGAACTATATCAACATTTGACAACACATCAAATATTTATTTATTGATGTCAAGAAGAGATATAATTTCATTAGTATCAAATATTCATTTATTGATGTCAAGAAGACATATAATTTCATTAGTAACAAATAATATACCAATTAATAGGTAAACCTTGTCTATAAAAATATAATAAAGGGTTGATCATTATTGTCTTTGGTGTATACATCACAAATATAACTTGTTATATAATATCATATTTGTTATATGAAATGATTGTTGAAATATATATATATATATATATATATATATATATATGTGTGTGTGTGTGTGTGTCCCTACTACAGAAAAGGTATTTGACATCAGTTATTTAGAGCCTTTAGCGTTGGTTTCCAAGCGACACCCAAGTGGGCGCCGCTAAAGGATGACATCTTTAGCGTCAGTTTCTAACTGATACCATAACCCTTCCCGCCACTGAAAACGCACCAGCAAGAGAACTATAAGCGTCGGTTCTTAACAAAAATTGACACTATATCATGATCAAAGATGTCAATTATTAAACTAACACCGACGCCATAACCCTTCCCGCCACCGAAAATGCGCCAACAAGGGAACTATAAACATCGGTTAGTAAAGAAAACTGACATTATATCATAGTTAAACACGTCGGTTATTAAACAATAACCGCCGCCATATCCCTGTCAGCACGGTCGTGTTTCCCAACACGATCGTGGTACCTGACCACTATAGGCGTCAGTTCTTACAGATAACCGACACCAGCCATGGAAGAGATGTCAGATTTTTGCTAATAACCAATGCTATATGTCTTTGTTGTCAGTTTTATACAAATAACTGACGCCTATGTTCTGATTTTTTTTTTCTTATCAGTTTGCATGCTTGTTGTATGGCTGGTCAGCAGGATGCAGAACCTGCAGTCTAGTTCTGAACTGTAGGTTTATATCATCCATTGATATCAGCCAACAACAGGCCACAAACCTGTAAAGTCATTCACATTTAGACACATGTATTGATCAGATACATGTAGAAACCTACATAGTTATTTACATTTACATTCAGTTCCATTCATTTCATCTGTTTTCACATTCATACATTTATGTATTGATCAGAAAAATTCATTCACATTCACACATATGACAAATAAAAAAAAATCATTCACATTCACACAAAAATAATTATGAGAACAAAGTTTAGAAATATCATTCTTTATTCATCATTGTCATCATTGTCATCAGAACCTCAATTATATTTAAAAATTCCCACTACTTGTAGGGCTTTTGCCCATTCTTCTCTTACAACATCTAATTCCTCCATCTTATAGGGAGTATGTACATCTAATAACTTTCCACCTGTGCTGAAGTCAATTTTAAACACCTGCAAAGAGAATGACGTATATATATAATTAATAATATATAATAAGATTGATACATCTCATATTATCTAATGAGACTATATATAATATCTTATGTATAGTATCGATTTCTATTGCGGCATGTTTGATAATTAGGTCCATAAATCACATCGCATAGTAGGCACATGCCCAACCATTGTCTTATGTAGCACACTATAAATTGAAACATACAAAATATTCAAAAATACAAATAAGCACAGTTCACATAAATAATATATACATTGGAGTCGGGAAATTACTTTCACATTCTCCCAAATTAGTGGCTGATTCTTTTTCCTGGGGACCTTTCCTCTAGCTTTTTTGAACTCTTGTAAAGCACTACATGTTAATGTAACACATTAAATTGCATAATTAAATAGTAATATAATAACATATGTTAACGGATATAAAAATATAAAATATTTCTCACGAGAATAATGGCCTTTTCATTGTGTGTCCATATAATGTATTCAATTCATTACCCACATGATCTAGATAATAGACAGTGAACATCTTTGGGACAATAACTAGTAACTCCCAATGCCTACCACTACAGGTAAGAAAGTTAAAAATTAATAACTCAAAATCCACAATAAAAATGTAATTTTCTTAAGTCCAAATTATAAGCAAAGTAAACTTACTCGACATTAAATGGAGCTATTATCACCGTCTTCTTATTTTTACCAAAATATTCAAAAGCATCACAGTAGTATGAAGTAACTGAAGAAGGGTCTGTATCTACAAGACTAATCAAAGATGGAACCAAAAATCTCACATGGGAAAATGCAAAATATGTACATATCGTGTGTAAGTGGCTACAAAACATGTATTACGTATGCATTAATATATAAGAAACCAGATCACTGTATATAAAACACGGTATATAGATGTATAAACAAGATCTCACCATATCCACAGCTCTATCATAGACGTGTTCAGCCAATCATAATGAAACAACTCCAAAATATCTTGTATAAAAAGCTTATTTTCGTATGATTGACCTGGATTAATACCTATGCATTAATATATATGCAAAACTTGTATAAATAGATTGTCATCGTATGATTGACCTGCAGCATCCTCTGGAATTGTAACATTTATAGGGCAATTTTGATCATGTTCGTCGATCCATACTGCCATATCCATACAATTAGGACCTAACGAGGCATATAGGTCCCTTGGAAGCCAACTTGGTAGTTGAGGAGGTGGACATGGAGGTCGAGATGTAGTGGGTGTCGTCTTTTTGACATGTATATATAATTTCAGATCAATTGAATCATATATACACACTAACAAATTAACGTAATGTAAATTTACCATACAATATTAGTATAGATGACATCCGCTTTGGGCCACATTATCACTTTGCCTTCTGCCTCACCAAGCATTTCAGAATCTGGGTGGGCATATGGCAGTTGAAGATCTCTCCAATCAGGGAGTATATGTATTGGGCTCACACGAACCACACCAGGTGGTACTGGAGTCCCATGAAACATCTCCCCTGGAAGGACTGGGTAAGCTAGTGTCTCTGCAACAATATATTCTTGACTTTTTAGATGACATGGCTTCAACCCCTATATACATATATACATAAACATATCATCTAGAAAAGACTAGCTACTATGTCATAAAAATACTTACAGAGGATGTTCTAGGTGGTGGGTCTACAGGATTACTCCCAATCTCTGTAGTAGGAGTATTAGAAGCGTTGCACGTCACATGTACCGTCTGAGTGGCCGTTTGAGACACCCGCCACTTCACCATTGCTTCTTGGACTTTCCTCTCAATTAATTCATCTACCTATACATGGATAAAAGTAACATAGCTATCGACTATTGTATTCCCCTTCACAATAAAAAAGGAATAGGTTACCTCAACTTGTGAAATTCCCGCTTTTGGGACAAGTTTGCGCTAGGATGGCCCAAAGAACGCTTTGATACCCACATCAGCGCCTGCACCCCTAACACATCCAGGATGCTCTGGGTTACCCAGAGCAACTATCAATTCATCCCTTATGCCCTTAGGGATGAAATTGCCTTCCTTCCTCTGCTCGTGCAACTCCCGCTAATTGCCATCAATAGAAATTGGTAAGCAAACATAATAATAATCAATATCGATCGATTGCTCTAAGAGTTGAATTTTACCATTTTTGCAGTCGCCTAAGCAGTTGCGGGCTTCGTTATATCTCCCTTCTTGTTTTGCCTCCCAGCTATCTACATAGCATGGTGAGGCAGAGGTGCGGGACCAATAGTAGAGGACTCCTGAGTCGCAACAGACTGAGTAGTAGACTCAACCTGTAGTCTTTGGCGAATGCCTACATAGCCTCTTAGAACCATTGTGTAGTCATGCACATTCAATGCACGCCTTGCTCTTTGATCATCGTTGATAGCCTTGTTAGTAAGCACATTGATTTGGTTAGTAACACTAAATGTTAATCTTGAATAGGTGAATACATAAGAACGTATATTAATTAAATTGGGAGTGGCGCTTAATACTTTGAATTCATCCATTTTTCTTTGGGTAACAAACTCCTCCCAGTCTTTGGTGTCCATGTAATTCCATTGCTCAGTGGATGCCTTCTGCCTAAATTTATTTTTAAAGAGAATACAAACAAAAATTATTAGTGTAGAGTAAGTCAAAAAGTGATCAATGTTTAGAATTGGAAATCAATCAAGAACCTCTTCTCAGCATCGCGTATGTAATCTTGGGTGAGATTTGTCCTATAGTTCCTTAGGACCCTCCCACAACGTTTCATCATGCATTTATGATGCATCTTTTCATCCAGATCAAATATACTCTGCAAAATAGAATTGCTATTAACTAGTATCCTAAAAATTAGTAATATACAAAAATAGAATTGCAAATAATAATAACGCACGCATAGTTTCTTCCATACTAAGTCTTTCTTCCCCTTAGGAACTTTATGCCAGGATTCAAAAATAGGACTACAATGGCTGCGAGTAAGAACCCCAAGATATGAAATAAATGAGTTGTGGTTCACTCCAACTGGATTTCCTGCATGATCAAAATCCATAGCCAGTTTGGGTCCATTGCCCCTTTGTTGTAATAACTTGTTCATCATTGTGATTCCCATCACTTTCTCAATTTTTTTTGTTGACACACTTATAGGATATAACTATAAATGAACATATAGATAGAAACTTCAGGGATACATTTTTAAAACTTACATTGTGAGGTGGCGTATTGACGTCCTCGCCCTCATGGTAATCATCAACACGGTCATCAGGAGAATGCTCAGCCATATGAAAGTTCACATTCACATTGTAAAGTAATTCACATTGTAAAGTTCACATTCACATTGTAAAGTTCACATTCAGAAAAATAAAACATATAAAAAAATATAAACATGCATGCCTCTAATATTGCAATCTTTTATCAATTAACAATCCTTCATTGTGATCTCCGCGCACATACAAGTCATCATTAGCTTCAATATTTGGTAGTGTTGGCAACCCAACTGAGAATGGATTGGAGCCATCATACTTATCATAGTACTGTTCTTCATCTATAGGATCTTCAATGAACTGTCTTTTACCATAAAGAACAACCGACCATTTATCATTTGCAGGATCATCGATATAAAATACTTGTTTCACATGTGATGCCAATATGAATGGTTCACCCTTCTCGCCAATCTTTTCAAAGTTCACTAATGTGAAACCCAATTCATCCACTATAACTCCTTTGATGTTATCAACCCACTTACATTTAAAGAGCAGAATTCTGAAATCTACGTAGTCAAACTCCCATATGTCTTCAATGACACCGTAATATGACATTTTAGCTTCACATAGACTCTTATCCTTTGCACTTGCAAAAAATAATGAAGGCGCTTGAAGGGTGACTCCACTGTTTTGGACGAAACTCTTATCACCTTGACGCTTTGTGTAATATGAGAATCCATTTATGTCAAACCCTTCATAAGACATAACATTCAATTTTGGTTTAAAGGCGAGGCATTTGATAGTTTCAGTAAGATTATCTGGTGTTTGAGATAGTTGATGTAAGACTTTATCTTCAAATCACTTAATAAATGTATTGTTATGCTCTCTAGCAAGCCACATTGAATTGGCTCAAGGATATTGTCTCTTGATGAAATTGGTATGTTCCTCGATATAAACACTCACTTCGTCGATGTTGTGTAATATATACAGGTGACCATGTTCCAACTGCTCACGACTGATTACTTTCATCTCTGATCCCAAAATTCCTTTTCCAAAATGCTCCTCAATATTCTTGTAATTAACAGGAGCGTCATTACCACTCAGAAAGTCATTGCAAAAATCCACAACCTCTCTCACCACATAACACTCAATAATACTCCCTTCAGGTCGATAATAGTTTCGAACATCACCTTTAAAAATGCTCATGTATCGTTCAAAGGGATACATCCAATGCAAGAAAACTGGTCCCATCATTTTCACTTCCCTAGTCAAGTGGACAACAAGATGTACCATGATATCAAAGAACGAAGGAGGAAAATACATCTTAAGATGACATAGGGTAACAACCACTTCTCTTTACAATTTATCGAGAGTATCATGGTCAATAACTTTGCTGCACAGACTGATGAAAAAGAAACAAATTCTGGTGATTGCAAACCTTACATGCTTCGGCAATATAGATCGAATTGCCACGGGCAATATTTGTTCTATTAGAGTGTGACAATCATGATATTTAAGACCTATCAACTTCAGATCTTTCATTGATACCAATGTACGGATGTTGGATGAATAACTCTGTGGTACCTTAACATTTACCAAGCATTCACAAAAAGCTTTCTTCTCCTTTCTCGACAACGTGTAACAAGAAAGAGGTAAGTATGTTCTCTGATCGTTACTAACTACTTATGTTAATTCTGTCCTTATTCCCATTTCACATAGGTCCATTCTGGATTTTATCCCATCTTTAGTCTTACCTGGTATATTCAACAAAGTACCAATGACGCTATCACAAACATTTTTCTCAACGTGCATGACATCGATACAATGCCTGACTGCCAAAGAACTCCAATAAGGAAGATCCCAAAATATTGACTTCTTATTGAATAAAGATTTGTCACTCCGTGTGGCCATCGTACATTGTGATCTCTTACCAAATTCATTGGAAAAGTCTTTTACTCTTTCATAAACATCCTCCCCTGGTATAGGTTTAGGTGCACTTCGTTCCTCATTCCGTCCATTGAATGCTTTGCGCAACCTACGATACAGATGGAATTTTGGAAGAAACCTTTGATGACCAAGATATACAGTCTTGTCGCCGTGTTTTAGTCATATTGAATCAATGTTCTATTCACATATAGGACACACTTTATGTAACGTCCCAAGATTTGAGGCCTCAGATAACATGATCTTAAAAGGAATGATTGGACTACCCATATCACCAAGATGCACCTCCTTTTCCGAGAGCCCATCACTAAGAACTCCATAGTTAAGTGTGCTCAGCTTGGAGTAGTATTGGGATGGGTGACCTATCGGGAAGTTGATCCTGGCATGCGCGTGAGTGAGGACAAAATGTGCAATTAAGGCTAGTGGTGGTCTGTGGGGATAATCGTCATTCTTGAAACTCTACTAGAGCCTTGGGCAGTGGGGCCGGGTGTTACAAATGGTATCAGAGCCATAACCCCTCCAGTAGGTGGGGCCCACATGGGCATGTGGCATGCCAGTCTTGAGCCGTACGGTCTAGGCATGTAGGAAATGGTTGTCCATGGTAGACGTAGCCACCCTTGCGCTGGTATTCCGTGATCGGGAGCTGGGTGTCCATGGGCCATTGTGGGTCTGCACTGAAATGGGGTCAGATTATGAGGTTATATAGTTGAACCTTATCGGGAGCTGGGTGTCCATGGGCCATTGTGGGTCTGCACTGAAATGGGGTCAGATTATGAGGTTATATAGTTGAACCTTGATGAGGACGTCAAGAGTCTAAGTGGGGGAGATTGTAACGTCCCAAGATTTGAGGCCTCAGATAACATGATCTTAAAAGGAATGATTGGACTACCCATATCACCAAGGTGCACCTCCTTTTCCGAGAGCCCATCACTAAGAACTCCATAGTTAAGCGTGCTCATCTTGGAGTAGTACTGGGATGGGTGATCTATCGGGAAGTTGATCCTGGCATGTGCGTGAGTGAGGACAAAATACACAATTAAGGCTAGTGGTGGTCTGTGGGGACAATCGTCATTCCTGAAACTCTACTAGAGCCTTGGACAGTGGGGTCGGGTGTTACACTTTATATCTTTTGACACTATATCCAGACAAATTCCCATATGCTGGAAAGTCATTCACAATGCAAAACCTTGACGAGGACGTCAAGAGTCTAAGTGGGGGAGATTGTAACGTCCCAAGATTTGAGGCCTCGGATAACATGATCTTAAAAGAAATGATTGGACTACCCATATCACCAAGGTGCACCTCCTTTTCCGGGAGCCCATCACTAAGAACTCCATAGTTAAGCGTGATCAGCTTGGAGTAGTACTGGGATGGGTGATCTGTCAGGAAGTTGATCCTGGCATGTGTGTGAGTGAGGAAAAAATACACAATTAAGGCTAGTGGTGGTCTGTGGGGACAATCGTCATTCCTGAAACTCTACTAGAGCCTTGGGCAGTGGGGCCGGGTGTTACACTTTAGATCTTTTGACACTATATCCAGACAAATTCCCATATGCTGGAAAGTCATTCACAATGCAAAACAACATAGTGTGCAAACGAAATGTCTCTCTTTGTGAAGCATCATAGGTCATCACACCTTCACCCCAAAGTTTCTTCGAGTCATCAATTAGAGGTTCAAGATAAACATCGATATCATTTCCGGGTTGTTTAGGGCCCGATATCAACAACGACAACATAACTGTCATGGAACCAGAATCCCAGTCCCATGAACCAAACGAATACTAAAGGCGACATGCGAAAGCGTAAAGCTTAGCACACATAAACAAATAATAAGATAAAGGCACCAACACAGTCTCAACATTCAACAAGTATAAATTATACAAAATGCATTATGTTCATGAATTCAGCTACATATTTCCAGAGTCAAGGTACAAGTCATTCATGTGCACTAAAATGGGATCTTACAACAAGTACACCTAGCATAGCTCACCAAGACCATCATCCTTCTAGCCATCTCTGAACCTAAAAACAAAATACGAGAAACGGGTCAACACATGAGGTGTTGAGTATGGGGCAGAAAGATACATATGTGTATAAGCTTTTCATAATTTTGAAAAGATTTCAAGACTAAATGAATAAGAATAAACATGTTAATTGTTTAACAAATGAAAACCATATTTTATGTCATTTCACTCCATTATACCAACAATATCAAGCATGTTTAAGGCCTTTGACCATCTTCCCGTCGGAAGGGTCCGTAAGGGTGCTCATGATTAGCTAACCCTTTTATACGAGAGGGACCTCAAGGCCATAGCCAAGAGCTAACCCTTTATTAATAATATTATAATGGATTTCTATCTATATATGTGTTCAAGTTATAAAACTGACGAGGCAAACATCGAGTAAGACAGCAATACTACATGGCGATATTTGAGAAAGTAAACAAACAAGCATACAATATATGTTTTTTCAAGCAAGAAAGTGATATTCATATAACTAGATAAGGCCCATACCTGATTTAGAGATTTCATAACCTAACATATCCTTCACCATCTAGCCACATGCCAAACCTGATTAAGAACAAGATTGCATATATACATTAGATTCTCATCATTAACCCTAATTAGGTGCATTTTAGAGTTCTGGCCAAGTTCGGTTCAATGTTGGTTAATTACATGATTAGTGATCTCTTAATGATTTAGAAGTCATCATAAGAGTGTGGTTCAAGTTTCATATCATTTCGAGGTTTCATGCGGACATTACGAGATTTAGGACACTTATGCTCAAATTATGCCACGAGACTCATAATAGAGTAACCAAGGTCATGATCATCAAGACAGGAGAACCCATCATCAAACATGGCTTAGATCAGCAACATTAGGTCATAAGAAACATATTCTAAAATAGGTGTATGTCCATTAGAAGCAAGATTAGCAATCTAGGCAAAGTTCAACATTATAGTCCAAAGTAGGTACATATGTACAATTGAGGTCATTCATGAATAATGGGTTGATTAGGGCCCTCATTAGGGTCACAAGAGAAAAAGAGCTACTGATTTGATGCTTAGGAGGCTATAAGTATATCAAAGATTCAAACTTCATCATAATCATACATTAAAGTCCATGAACAAACTACAACATGCATTAGGGACAACCATGGATCAAAAGGGGAGCTTAGGAGCTCAACTTGGTTCAAGGTGAATAAATATTACTGATTTCATGATTATGAGAGTGAATAGTCATTAAATATGCAAGATTGATCATAATAGTGAATAAATGTTCTCAAACATGACTAATGTTAGTATTTTCAAGAAATCAGAGAACAAACATTTGACTTAGGGTCTGGGACTAGGCCCAATGTGTAGGTCTCATCGAGTTTATCGATTTGATATATTGGTTTGCATATTTTGGATAAAAGAACTAGGAGATATGTATTTTTGAATGTTGACATGAGAACTTTATAGAATGATCATGAGGGTGTTACCTAATAATATGGCTACCAACCAGGGTCGTGGATCCTCGATCCAAAGGCTGAGCCAGGTGCGTACTGCTACTCATGTTGGGCTGGATCAGAGACTGGTGGGTGACGACTCTCAAACTCGCTGGACCGCTCCAGGGCGACCAAACGCGATGTGGGGCCTTCATTCCCCGCAACCCATCATACTAGTGGTTGTCAGCCTCCTACTGCAGCACCCCACTCCCGCTCCACGGGATCTCTATTTCCCAAGCGGGAATAGAGCTCAAATAGGGGACGACACCCCCATCCCCATCGGTGGCCTTCTGTGCCCGCAACGGCTCAAAAGGAAGGTGATCAGGGTCTCCAGGGCACAACTTGGTCAGGGGTGTCCATGACACTCCATTGATGGCCGCCCAGACCCTTCCTCAAGCCTTCCTCCACGGGGGCAAAGTGAAGGTGTGAGATTTTGTGTCTGGTCCATGGGTAGTGAGGGGAGAGAAAGAGCTGGAGGCCAACCCGAGTGTCGAGAATCGAGTGGCAAGGTATTAGAGGGCCAATGGTGCCCTGGGATTGTAAAGAGTCAGAGCTCATGCTGGGGTCGCGAAGGGGCAGAGCTTCTGCCTTCCATTGGCGGTAGCAGGTCCAATGGGGAACAGAGGAGGTTCCTAGATGGAAAAGCAAATAAAAAGATGAGAAGAGGAATAAGGGTCAGATGGGAGGGGTTTATACAACAACAAAGAGGGCTAGGGTTTAGGTTCCCTTCATCCATCGTTGGATTTGATTGCTTTCCCGATCTGGCTGGAGGAAGGGTGAGGGATCCTCCAGTCAAGCGTAGTTTTTCGTTTTGGGAAGAAGGAAGACAACTAGTTAAATGGGCCGCACATTTGATATTGGGACCAAAAAGGGTTGCAACTCAACAAGAATAATTAAAACATGTACAATATGAGTCAATTTTCAAATACCCATATCTTGGGCTAGGATGATTCAAATGTGATTATTTTTGCACTGTTGAAAACACAATTGAATCCTCTATAACATGAAATACATTATAGAGCATGAATATCATATATAAATGGTTCGATTTATGGTGATATGATATAGCATGATTCTTTAGTTCAAAAGTGCAAAATAGCATCCCACATTGTGAAATTGATCCTCATAGTGGCCAAATTGGAATGTCACAACTCTCCAATCATGAACTTAACATCGAATTGAGTAAGAGACACTTGGCGAGAGAGGAGGAGTACAATATAGGAGAGAGAAAATTGAGGTTTATACTGTTGTCTAAATGGACATCTGTAAATCCCTTTGTTTTGATAATGACAAACATTTCATTCTTGTTAATCTAACGTGCTACTTGAGTGTTGCAGGAATAAGGTGGATGACAAAGCACTAGGGAATCTATATGCTTGAATGATTGTAAATGTCATGAAATGTAATCAATTGTAAACTTGTACAAATATATAATGTACAAGTACTTAGACTTCATGTAAATCAAGCGTTAGATCTTCCTTAGCTAAACACCACATTTAGATAGGTCATCCCCTTCAACAGTGTCACATATGCACACTCATACACACACTTAATGTCTTCATTTGAAACATTGAAACAGGGTCTATCTCGGTCGACAAATCCTCGACCGAGACACTCTCGGTCGACAAACTTCTCGACCGAGAAAGGCCCAAGTAGCCGTTAGACACAACTGACAAGGTAGTTGGCAGTTGGAAATAAACGTTGCAAACACTTGATCCAGAGAGCCTGTCGGTCGACAAAACTTCGACCGAGTAGGTGTCTCGGTCGACCATTTCTCGACCGAGATGATCTCTGACAGCAACTGCAGAATTAATTAACTAGCCATTGTTAAAGCAACTAACTTATATCTAACGGCTAGTTAAGCACTTAGAAACCCCTAGAAAGTGTCTAGAACGTCCTTAAGCACTTGTAGGACATTCCTATAAATAGGACATGCCTTAGGACACCTAAATTTACTTGATTCTACAC
Source organism: Alisma plantago-aquatica (assembly GCA_963693085.1). Lineage (NCBI taxonomy): Eukaryota > Viridiplantae > Streptophyta > Magnoliopsida > Alismatales > Alismataceae > Alisma > Alisma plantago-aquatica. The sequence goes on from OY856409.1 coordinate 754,219,956, forward strand.
TTGAGCAAATCTTTGAGCATACATTTACATTGAGCAATCTGTTTGTGAGCAATTAAGCATATTGGCAACTAGCTACTACCTCTCCTAGCTCAAAATTTGTGTCCTATAGGCTATCATCTCCTAATCCACAGCAATCACAATCCCATACACATTGGTTAGGAGATCTATACGCTTGATCTAGGCAAATCAAGCCTTGTGCTTCAAAGGATAAGTTGTAATTTCCATTTTCCTTTCTTGTTCACTATTATTGTTTGTACTCTCCTTGCTACTCCTAGGTTGGAGGCTGCGGATTGGAGAGGTTGGAAGATCTTCTTGGTGAAGAAGGGGACCTTGAACTACTTCAAGAAGGCTGGTGCAACGGGAGGTTACTTCTAAAGAGGAAGGCTACTTCAAGGGGGAGCTTGGAGTTACTTCAAGAAGGCTACCTCGGGTTGGTGCATCTACTTCAAGTGAAGGCTGTTCAAGGGGTGTAAGAAAGTATTGTATTTTGTTTAAATCCTTGTGAAGGTAATAAAATTAATACTTTCAAAATCCCGGTTGGGTAAGCAACCGGGTAGTGGGCTGACAATCTTAGTATTTGCTAAGATTGGAACCACTTTAAACACTTGTCTCCTTCTTCCATTTTCAATTGTGGTTGTTTGAGTTAAATAATTGTTAAAATAATTTAAAAACTCTATTCACCCCCCTCTAGTGTTTTTCAATTGGTATTAGAGCAGGCTTCAAGGAGCTCTAATCGAGTCTTGAAGGATGAAGGGTGGTGGTGTTAACAACCGCAAGCAAAGGAAAAGCATGGACCAATCTTCAACAAGTTGCAATTGGTGCTTAGGAATAAGGCACACTACACGTAACTGTCCATGGAGGTCAAAGAAGGAAGATGCGCATAAAGAATGTCTTATTGCTACAATAAGTGAATAAGAAGAAGAAGATGTAAGCCTTTTTTATTTATCTAAAGAAGAGCTAGTTGCTAGTCTTGAAGAGACACATAATAAATATATTGAGTGCAAGAATAAATTAAAGAAATCTAATAAAGCAAATGATGAGTTACATGCTAAGCTTCTTGCTCTCACATCTGAAAATGAAGATCTCAAAAAGGTTATTGAAGATCATGATATTAAGCTAAAATCTGTAGAAGCAAATTGCAATCTTCTTTCTCTAGAAAAATGAAATTTGCAAACTCAAGTAAATGATCTTCAAAAACAACCTATTTTGTGTACACATCTAGATTATGATATTATTGTGAAAGAAAGAGATTCCTTGCTATCTAATCTATATCAAGCAAAGTTAGACATCAATAAGAGAATGGATGAGATTGTTAAGCTGCAACAAAAAGTTAGTAGTTTGAGTAATAATGACACTCTTGATAAAATCTTAAATAATTCTTACCATCAAATTGGAAGAAGAGGACTAGGTTACAAGCCTAATGGAAAATCTTATCAAAAACCTAGTTGGGGAAGAACACAAGTGCCAAAAATTCAATCTATGTATGTACCTAAAGGCACAAATACATACGTACCCAAGAACAACCTAGAACAAAATCATAGAAGGAGATATGAGGTTGATTCTATATGTTGTCACTACTGTTTGCGCCTTGGACACTATTCCTTTTCATGTCCTTACAAGAAAAAGGATGTCGAGTTAGTTTGGGTCCCAAAACCCCCAAACTAAATGAGCGAAAATAAGTTGAGATATGATCAAGAACCCAAATTGCATATTTATATGTCTATCTCAACTTAACAAATTAATTCAAGTATTTAAACATCTAACTTGAATATATCATTCTTTTAAATCTACAAAAAAATTTCTGATTTACTTACTGAAAATAGCTCTGAAATAGTACAGAACCTCTCTCGGTCGAGAATCTGTCGACCGAGAAAGACAGTCGGTCGAGAAATGGTCGACCGATCCGGTCTCTGTTGTCAAATCTAAATCTGCTGAATGTGTTTTCAATTAATCAAATTGCTATCGATTTATTGTTAATGACTGATCTTACAAGTTGAAGACCATCATGTGTTATGACATCTAGTATAAATGATCACTGTATTTCATGATATTATCATGGACATGCTTTCACTATTCAGCTCATAAAGATGATAGAAAATGATTATTGTATGCATGGATCCTTGATGACACATTGGCAAGCAAAATGATTCATTTGTGATTTGAAAAATAACTTTAAGGCTTGCAACACATGAGATAAAAAAATTTCAATTAAGAACGTGAGATATTGCTTTCAAGGATATATATATTTTTTTTCTTGGAGAATCTTACATGAAAACAAGGGTACAAGAAGAAATAGAATTTGATATTTATGTACCTACAACAAAGCTTATATAAATATTCTAGAAGAATTACGAACGGAAATCTTCATATTGAGTATCACTCAAAAATTGCCTCTTGGTTAAAATCAAGCTTGACCAAGGGGCGCTATGGTCGTAGTCAAAGTCAACTTAAAATAAGTTTGGCACAATACTTATTTGAATATCATTTTCTATATAAAAATTGTGATCAAAAGAACAATTAATTTATGATCACAAAATTGTCCAAATATTGATAATAATAATCACAATATTACTCCCTTAGAAAATATATATATGCTCTACAAATTCAGTCTATCATTTACATTAAAAATCAGCTTAAAAATTCATTCACAGAAAGTTTGTCGGTCGACGAATTCTTCGACCGAAAACATCTCGGTCAGCCTATCTCTTTCGACCGACAGACCTTAAATAAAAATTACATCGGACACACTTTCGGCCGACAATTTTTCGACCGAGCCGATGTCGGTCGACAATTGTTCGACCGAGAATTGACCGTTGAGATATGACCGTTGGAATTTGACCGTTTGAATATAGCCGTTGCCGGTCGACCGTTGGGCGACCGAGTGGCGCACCTAGGATATGACCGTTGCCGGTCGTCGGTCGACAATTTGTGGAACAACCAGGCTACTGGATTGCTATAAAAAGGACCAAAAATGGGTCATTGTATTACACCTTCACATTCTTACTTCCTTGGCTTCCTTCTAGTGCATTTGTGTGCAACTCTTTAGCCTCTCCATATCTAAGACTTTCTTGCTTCTTCTCCACAAGAAATGGCTTCATCATCAACACGTGGAAAGAAGAAAGTTACTAGCAGGAAAGAAAGGGCGGCTACTCCACCATTGACGATCATCAACGACATCCCCTTCGTCGACGCAGATGCTGGTGATCGCTATCTCAGGCTCTCCTCCAAAACTCCTCTTCCACGACGGCCGGTTGACGTCATGGACTTCCTCAGCATCGTCGACCTGGAGGATCTTTTTGAGGTGCAAAATTTGAAAGAATTTCTTAATCCTTCCTTCCCTTCCTACTCTTCCAAAGTGGTAAATGATTTCTATGCAAACCTAATCTCCCATTCCGAAAATGAAAATAACTTCTTCTACTCTATGGTCAATGGGCATAGCTTTTGATTTACTAAGGAGGATATTCTTGACATGCTCAACATCGACTTAGATGAATATCAAGACACTCTTGACCTTACCACTGGAAATCCACTCAATACATTTTCCCAAGGTGATAATACCGTCAGTCTTAGTGACATTAAACGAGCCATTTTTCAATCTAATACAACTTGTCATGAAGATAGGGGTACCTACTATGCCATTAATCTCAAACCTGTAGCTAGGATTGTCAACCTTATTGTTTCCACAAACATACATCCTAGAGCAAACAAGTCTGAAGTCCCTATTTTTCGCATGTGTCTAATTTATGCCATTATCAAATGTATTCCCATAAATTTTATCCCCATAATCCTTAAGAACATGCTTGAGTTTTTTGGCAATCCCCCATATGCCGATTTTGTATGCCAAATCACTCAACACTTTCTTAAGACAAAAATTAAGGACATGGGGTACACATGGGAAAGAAGACCACAAAAAATAAGCAAAAACACAGTAGAAAAGATGGGAATTGATTTCAGTCACAAGAGGGCTAGGACGGAAGGTGAGACATCTAGTCAAGATATACCACCACCACCTCCTCCTACCAACCCATCCTATGATCCCATCCAAAACACCCTAACCTATGTTGTTGGGTCACAATATCATCTAAGCAGACAATTAGATTATAGCCATCATGCCATGACCTACCTAAATCAAAGGATGCAAACCCTCTCTCCAAATCAACCAGATGAATATCCTTATTCTTTAAATCCTGGCATGCTCAACCCATATAATCCATCTTACAACTACTAACAAAATCCACCTCCACCATCTACAGATCTCACACATACTCAGTTTTCCTCAATACAATTACAAGACATTGCTGCTCATTTCCGCTTTGATCGTGTTCCTACCTTCTTGGAAGCATATGCCTTAACCAAGACAGGTGCTTTGGAGTGGCAAACTTTAGTCAAGTATTATGGAGCTGAGCCATTTCTTGGAAAAGACCCTGATATTGATGTAATACTTAAGTCTTTCCAGTGAGATTTTCAGTGTCCGTTGTATTAGTTGTAATGAAATGGTTATCTTTGCATGATTGTAATGAATGGCTATCTTTACATGACTTGGTTATCTTTGCATGATTGTAATAATTCCATGATTCTAATGAATTGGTTATCTTTATTGATTATAATGGATATTCATCTATGGCATCATTTGAACATGGCTTATAAGACTATTCTAGTAGAGCATACAAAGTAAGGGGAGTAATAAATATGTCATAAATCAAAAAGGATGAAATCTTTGCCAATACCTGAAATTTAAAATTGTGGCTAAATTGACCATCTATTGAAGAAGGATATCTAATTAAGGGGGAGCAATACTTTTCCTATAATATTTGTTCTTAAATGGATATCTTTTTGAAATGACAAAGGGGGAGAAATAAATATAAAACTTAGTACTTGAGCAAAACTCAATCAATGAGTTTCATAAACTCTTGGCTTTACATTGAAAGTTGCTATATTCCCTAAAGAATTGGATTTCATGTTCCATACTTCATGGGGAATAATAAGCACACATTTTATAAACAAGAGAAGAAATTTACAAAGGTAATCTTCAGGTATGAAATTCACATGTTTTATATTTTCTTATTTTATATTTAGGAAATGTTTGTCATCTTCAAAAAGGGGGAGATTGTTGGCTAAATGGAAATCTATAAATCCCTTTGTTTTGATAATGACAAACATTTCATTCTTGTTAATCTAATGTGCTAATTGAGTGTTGCAGGAATAAGGTGGATGATAAAGCACTAGGGAATCTATATGCTTGAATGATTGTAAATGTCATGAAATGTAATCAATTGTAAACTTGTACAAATATATAATGTACAAGTACTTCGACTTCATGTAAATCAAGTGTTAGATCTTCCTTAGCTAAACACCACATTTAGATAGGTCATCCCCTTCAACAGTGTCACATATGCACACTAATACACACACTTAATGTCTTCATTTGAAACATTGAAACAGGGTCTATCTCGGTCGACAAATCCTCGACCGAGACACTCTCGGTCGACAAACTTCTCGACCGAGAAAGGCCCAAGTAGCCGTTAGACACAACTGACAAGGTAGTTGGCAGTTGGAAATAAACATTGCAAACACTTGATCCAGAGAGCCTGTCGGTCGACAAAACTTCGACCGAGTAGGTGTCTCGGTCGACCATTTCTCGACCGAGATGATCTCTGACAGCAACTGCAGAATTAATTAACTAGCCGTTGTTAAAGCAAATAACTTATATCTAGCGGCTAGTTAAGCACTTAGAAATCCCTAGAAAGTGTCTAGAACGTCCTTAAGCACTTGTAGGACATTCCTATAAATAGGACATGCCTTAGGACACCTAAATTTACTTGATTCAACACTTGAGCAAATCTTTGAGCATACATTTACATTGAGCAATCTGTTTGTGAGCAATTAAGCATATTGGCAACTAGCTACTTCCTCTCCTAGCTCAAAATTCGTGTCCTATAGTCTATCATCTCCTAATCCATAGCAATCACAATTCGATACACATTGGTTAGGAGATCTATACGCTTGATCTAGGCAAATCAAGCCTTGTGCTTCAAAGGATAAGTTGTAATTTCCATTTTGCTTTCTTGTTCACTATTATTGTTTGTACTCTCCTTGCTACTCCTAGGTTGGAGGCTGCGGATTGGAGAGGTTGGAAGATCTTCTTGGTGAAGAAGGGGACCTTGAACTACTTCAAGAAGGCTGGTGCAACGGGAGGTTACTTCTAAAGAGGAAGGCTACTTCAAGGGGGAGATTGGAGTTACTTCAAGAAGGCTACCTCGGGTTGGTGCATCTACTTCAAGTGAAGGATGTTCAAGGGGTGTAAGAAAGTATTGTATTTTGTGTAAATCCTTGTGAAGGTAATAAAATTAATACTTTCAAAATCTCAGTTGGGTAAGCAACTGGGTAGTGGACTGACAATCTTAGTATTTTCTAAGATTGGAACCACTCTAAACACTTGTCTCCTTCTTCCATTTTCAATTGTGGTTGTTTGAGTTAAATAATTGTTAAAATAATTTAAAAACTCTATTCACCCCCCTCTAGTGTTTTTCATATACATCCTTCCCTCCTTATAAGAAATTTTGTCCTCGAAATTTGTTCAAGATCATAGACAAGAGTTAGGAAACCATTAAGTTAAGGTATCTAACAATAGTTATCAAGGAATTCCCCAGAATGGGATGCACACATAGTCATCATCATCAAGGGTGTACTCATATCGATCATATATGTGTTACTTCATGTTTTATCACATAATAACATCATTATGGCGTTAAGGTTTTTCTCAATCCTTAGTATCCCTCCACTAAGGTTTTGTTTATATCTCCATATGAGACCAAGGTGTATTATCAAAATCTATGTTTATCAATTCTCAAGCAAACATGTTTGTGATCATGACTTCCAAAAGTGATCACATAGGACGTGTAGACTTCATTATTATACTAGATTTCATGCATGTTTTAATTTTCTCCCCAAAATTCTATCATCTTTACCCAATCATGTTCATCATTTCTCATTTTGGATCTGAATTTAAGCAATTTATTCATCTTGTTTATTCGAGTTATCATCCCAAGAGAAACGTCATATCGAGTTTGATTTATTTCCATTTAGGTATGATATTAGGCATGTTACCCCTGATTATTCAAGGTAAGATCTCTATACATCATCATATCAAGTTCATGATTTCAAGGCTACATCTTTTATGTATAGTTTGATTTCATACTAGGTCTATCTTATGAGAGTGGCTTATCGTGCATACGTTAAATTTTTAATGTACGTGAGATATTTCATATATCAAGCACCATATGAGGAACAACATTATCATCAAATTTGAGGTTTTAAAACTTTCTCACTTGTATCTAGAAAGAGCTCCATAAGCTCAAGCCACTCAAGCTAAGACATATATATGTCCAACAAGACCTTCTAACCACAAATTTCTACCCATAACAAAAATTTCTACCCAACTTTCGAGAAACAAGGGTAACCACTAGATTCCTTTATATGCAATTACTAACTCAAGTATGAGGCTCATCGTGGATATCACCCAACATGTACATCATCTTAGGGTCTTGGGACATCTCCCTCACATATATAGCAAGCATCAAACTTTCAATTGCCTCTTTCTCTAGGGTTAGATTCTTTAATAGGAAATCTAGGGTTCAACATTTTCAAGGGACCATGAACTAGGTGACTTATCTCATATACTTAGAAGTATCCTAGCTAGGGACTCATCATAAAGTATTTCATCATTCATATTTTCAAAATTTCAAATATTTTGGAGTTTAGGTACTCTAACCTTCTCCCGAGGCGGGTCGACTCATATCAAAAGGTCACCCTATTCATATGTCCCATGCTAGAGGTCATCCTTTGCAAAGAGATTGGGGACCATGTTGGTCTCAAACTATATGTCACATATCATATCTCAACACGCACAAGACTAGGTATGAGAAAACATGCCAACCCACTAGCTATGTTTAGCACATCAACCAAGTCATATGTATCAACAAGGTGCTAGGTCTAGCTAGGGTTGCATGGTCAAACTAATTCCATATCATCAAGCTACTTGTCCCTCTCAAGGGCAAACTTGGGTCTTATCAACATCAACATCATCCTTAATATCAACATCAACATCAACATCAACATTGAGATCGACATTAACATCATTATCATTATCTTAGGTTATCTATGATACTTACTATCCTAGCCTTTATCATGGCTCTAGTCAACTCTAGATACTACAACTATCATCTAAACTCTCATCTAGACTTGATGTTACATCTCTTTCTCTTAGGTTACATAGACACTCACTGCCTTTCTGGGTGTGGTAACATTTTTATAGGTACATATACTAGTACTTGAAATAGATTTTCTCCAATGTTGAAACATTCAATGAAAACCACCATACTCCATTCGAATAAAACCAAAACTAAAACGAGTTACCACACTCATTAGGCAGTCTAGTATCATGATACCTAGAGAACTAGCAAGAACATGGTACACACTTGTGTAGACATCCTAAGCACATGTCACGAATCATGTCTAGGGAGGTAATTTACACAAGTATACACCTAGTTGTAGAACATCTAGGTTCTAACCTAGAGGCTAAGTCAACCTAGTCCACAAAGGACATCTTATTAAGTTTCTAGGGTTGAGATGTAAGGTGAGTTTAGTTTGTGTTTCATGTGAGCAATGTTTGGTGTAGTTATTTTTCATGCTCTGATACCATCTATCACAGAACCCGAATCCCAGTCCCATGAACCAAATGAATACCAAAGGTGACATGCAGAAGTGTAAATCTTAGCACACATGAACAAATAACAAGATAAAGGCACCAACACAGTCTCAACATTCAACAAGTATAAATTATACAAAATGCATTATGTTCATGAATTCAATTACATATTTCCAGAGTCAAGGTACAAGTCATTCATGTGCACTAAAATTGGATCTTACAACAAGTACACCTAGAATATCTCACCAAGCCCATCAACCTTCTGGCCATCTCTGAACCTAAAAACAAAATACGAGAAACGGGTCAACACACGAGGTGTTGAGTATGGGGCAAAAAGATACATATATGTATGAGCTTTGCATAATTTTGAAAAGATTTCAAGACTAAATGAACAAGAATAAACATGTTAATTGTTTAACAAATGTAAAACCATATTTTATGTCATTTCACTCCATTATACCAACAATATCAAGCATGTTTAAGGCCTTTGACCATCTTCCCGTCGGAAGGGTCCGTAAGGGTGCTCAAGATTAGCTAACCCTTTTATACGAGAGGGACCTCAAGGTCATAGCCAAGACCTAACCCTTTATCAACAATATTATAATGGAGTTCTATCTATATATGTGTTCAAGTTATAAAACTGACGAGGCAAATATCGAGTAAGACATAGCAATACTACATGGCAATATTTGAGCAAGTGTAAACAAGCATACAATATATGTTTTTTCAAGCAAGAAAGCGATATTCATATAACTAGATAAGGCCCATACCTGATTCATAGATTTCATAACCTAACATATCCTTCACCATCTAGCCACATGCCAAACCTAATTAAGAACAAAATTGCATATATACATTAGATTCTCATCATTAACCCTAATTAGGAACATTTTAGAGTTCTGGCCAAGTTAGGTTCAATGTTGGTTAATTACATGATTAGGGATCTCTTAATGATTTAGTGATCGTCATAAGAGTGTGGTTCAAGTTTCATATCATTTCGAGGTTTCATACGGACATTATGAGATTTAGGACACTTATGCTTAAATTATGCCACGAGACTCATAATAGAGTAACCAAGGTCATGATCATCAAGACAGGAGAACCCATCATCTAACATGGTTTAGATCAGCAACATTAGGTCATAAGAAACATATTCCAAAATAGGTGTATGTCCATTAGAAGCAAGATTAGCAATCTAGGAAAAGTTCAACATTATAGTCCAAAGTAGGCACATATGTACAATTAAGGTCATTCATGAACAATGGGTTGATTAGGGCCCTCATTAGGGTCACAAGAGAAAAAGAGCTACCGATTTGATGCTTAGGAGGCTATAAGTATATCAAAGATTCAAACTTCATCATAATCATGCATTAAAGTCCATGAACAAACTACAACATGCATTAGGGACAACCATGGATCAAAAGGGGAGCTTAGGAGCTCAACTTGGTTCAAGGTGAATAAATATTACTAATTTCATGATTATGAGAGTGAATAGTCATTAAAGATGCAAGATTGATCATAATAGTGAATAAATGTTCTCAAACATGACTAATGTTAGTATTTTCAAGAAATTATAGAACAAACATTTGACTTAGGGTCTGGGACTAGGCCCAATGTGTAGGTCTCGTTGAGTTTATCGATTTGATATATTGGTTTGCATATTTTGGATAAAAGAACTAGGAGATATGCATTTTTTAATGTTGACATGAGAACTTTATAGAATGATCATGAGGGTGTTACCTAATAATATGGCTACCAACCAGTGCCGTGGATTGATGCAGCCCTATTTTAGGGCTCCATCCTGTGCCATTTTGTATTTAAATTGCATCTAAACATGTTAGATTACAAGTATTTCCCCCCAATATGATTATCATTGCAAATACGCTTATGGATGCTCTTTGCACTGTATTTCAGGTACTTGGACCATGCTTAGATGGACGAGAGAGAGAGGGAGTTCTAGGGTTCCCCCACTCAAGGAGGGACCCAAAGAAGCCCCCAAAGTCTCCCTCAACCTACCTCCAGTGGCCAAGAATCGTCTCCAAGCAAAGGCATCCAAGAATTATGAAGTTTGAAGCCATGCTAGCATTAAAAGACCCCATCACGGCCGTGGTGCCATGGAACGGCCGTGCTGGCAATTGAGCAAATTTACAGGTTGATCGACAAATCATTGAAGTCCAAGCAAGTCAGCCACCACGACCGTGTTGCCCAGCACGGCCGTACTGGATGAAGATGGAACGGGTGTGTTGCTCAGAATGACCTCCTCCCAACTCCGCCACCACGGCCGTGCTACCCAGCACGACCGTTCTACCTAGTACCCAACACGGCCGTTCTGCCCAGCACGGCTGTGCTACCAGCCTTCGTTTTCACCCACCAACCTGTTGAATTAACACTTAGCCAACACGGCCGTTCTCCTCTACCACGGCCGTGCCCACTCCTACCCAGCACGGCCGTGCTGCCCAGAACGGCCGTGCTACCACCCCAAAACCTAATTTTTTTTCATTGCTTTTCCTATTATACCCCACTTAACCCTAGCTCATATATAAGCACTAGTTGCTTCTAGGGCTCGGGAGAGAGCACCCCCTGGATGCAACCTAGCTGCTCCCTTGCCTCCATCACTCCCATCCACCTACTTCCTTGCATTTAATCCCATTTCCATCCACTTTCCACTCATTTCCACCATAGAAACCTAGTTTCTCTAGGTTTCTATCCATCCATTCCACCATTTCCATGCTATTGGGCACCTTTGGAGGAGGAGGTTCGTGGCTAGCAGCAAGGAGGTGAAGAAGTCAAGCTTCATCAAGCATCCATGGCGTTTCCCACTCTCTTTCCCTTCTTCTTTGTTCCTAGTTTGATCATGTATAGCTAAGCCCCCTTGGGTGGGCTGTTTGGGGAAAAAATGTGACTTTGATATCATGTTGGGGGAATATAATTTGTAATGAACATATTTCATTTCTATGATGATTTCCTTTGCTTAAATCTCATTTCCCATTACTTGTGCATGTGATTGTTGTTTAATTACATTAATTGCTTGCCTTGTGGTGCTTGAAGACATTTGCCTCTAGGGTGTTGGTTTCTATGTAGCTATCATAGGATTGGCTCCTAGGTCCTTAATTCGGACCCCTAGCTAGCCCCCTATCTTCCTACATAATCAAATTCTTCCTACATGCAAATGTGAGTTTTAAGTGACTAGTATAAGTGTGATTAGTGCAATTGCCTAGGGTTTCCTAAAGGTTGAGGTGGCTAGTGGCATGAGGTCAAATATCCTCATCTCTACTCCCAGCCTTACCCTTGGTCCTCAATTGACTAATACCACTTATCCTAGAGACCTAGACTTGGTAAGTCCTATGAGAATTACACCTAGCCCTAGTTCTCCAACTAGTAGCATAGGGTACATCCTCATAGTACCCACCTTGTTGTTTGGTTTGGTAGTCTAGAATGGAATGTGTTAATTGCTTATTATGGTGACATCCCCCAATTAATGTCAAGGTCACATTCCCAAATGGCCCACCTCCTTAATCACCTTGCTTAAAACCCTAATCGCTTAGTTTGCTTGTTAACGCTAGCTTAGTTCAATTGCTTTAGTCTAACTTAGTCAATTGCTTAGTTTTACTCTTCAGTGTTAACTTAGGCTCTTGCTCTTGCTAGTGTTTAGTTTAGTTCGTATTTTCTCCTTGCCTTGCTAGAGTAGTGTAGCCATCCTTGCTCCTTCTTAGTTAGTTTGATAACTTAGTTTACTAATTTGCTTGCTCTTCCATACTTTAGTTTCCATCTCGCATTTCTTACTCGCTCTCTTAGTTTAATCAACCAACAATCAACCTCAAACCCTAAAAACCTTACTCTTTGCACTAGGAACGTAGCTCATGCCGTCTTACTCTAGCGCCCCCTCTATCTCCGAGGTTCGACCCCGTACTTGCCGCCTCACCTATACTACGACACGACCCCGTGCGCTTGCGGGCGTAGTGTCTTAGTAGATGTAGGTAGTTAGTGTGGGACCATACAAATATCGAAAGCAAAGATCCCATCTCATCACGTGCCTCCCGACCTCGTGGATTGCACTTGTTGCAAGCCTCTAGCGGGAGCGCACCAAGCTTTCTGGCGCCGTTGCCGGGGATAGAGGCGCTCGGCCTAGTTAGATAGTGTAGCTTAGCCTTTCCTTTTGCCCTCACCATTGCTATTATTTATTCTTTGTGTTAATCTTGCATATTGGTTCGCTAACTTGGCTCCTTGTTGTTTGTTCGTGACTTGCGCAGGGGACAGCTGTGCATGCGTAGCACGCGTTCAACTTGCACCAACTTGGTGGTTTATGACCCCGAGATTGGGAGAAGAAGGCGTCAAGCTCGCCGCAACCTACACCGAGAGGCCGAGATGGCATAGAACGACCCGCCACCGGAGGTTCCACTGCCACATCGCCCGCTTCACGAGTACTTCACGTTGGGGAACTACAACTCCCCCATCGCCACTCTAGTTGATCAGATGCCAGGTCAACAGTTCTCCATCCCGCTGGCACTCTTGGGGCTTCTCCCTACATACTTCGGTATGGAGAACAAGAACCCCTACCACCACATAGACGCGTTCCTTGAAACGTGCTCTACCTTCCGCACACCTGCCGCCACCGATGACTCAATCAGAAGGACGCTCTTTACTTTCTCCCTCAAAGAGAAGGCCAAGGAGTGGTACGTCTCGAGGCCAGAGTTGGTCACTTGGAATGAGGTGAAGAATGAGTTTCTCAAGAAGTTCTTCCCCATCGCAAAGTTATCCTACATGAGAAGATGCATCACATCGTTTGCCCAAAAAGACAACGAGCCCTTCCACGAGGCGTGGGAGAGGTTCCAGAAGTTGCTTCGTGACTGCCCTCATCATGAGGTTCCGCTTTGGCAGCTAGTTCAGGCCTTCTACACCGGGCTTGAGGAGCAGAGCCAAAACAACATCGATTCTTCCTGCGGGGGCACGTTCATGGCAAAGCCGCCCGAGGAATCATGGCCTCTGTTTGAGCATCTCGCCAAGAATTCACGCCACCGAGCTTCCACTAAAGGTGGACATTGCGGCCGGAACTACACCCCTCCCCCTTCTTCCTGGCTCCCGCACACAATGCCACCAACCCTGATATGATGAAAATGATGGCTGATATGATGCGAATGATGAAGAATCAAGTGGGTGGCTCTTCTAGCCAACCCGCAATGGCTGTGGATACTGTAGACGAGGAAGTCAACGCTTTACATTCCTTTGGTGGCCGCAACAACCAGGGCCCAATGTCCAGTGCCTACACTCCCGAGTGGAGGAACCACCCCAACTTCTCCTGGAAACAATAGGACGAGGAAGGTCAAGGGCAGGGGCAGCAGAAGCCACGCTACAGCTCCAAGTTTGAGGACGAGGTTCTAGGAAGGCTGAGAAGCCTGGATGAAGTAAAAAAAGATGTCAATGCACATGGGCAGTCTATAAACTGTCTTGAACAGAGGTTGGACCAAATTTCTCTCTCTTTGGCTAGAAGGGAAGAAGGTAGACTTCCATCTCAACCACTACCGAATCTGAACAATGATGGGGTTTTTCTAGGGAACACTTCGAGTGCTTATGTTCCACCATATTACCAAGCCCCACCAAACTCCTATGCTCCTCCACCTCATCAAGCGCCGCTCAATTATCAATATGCTCCACCTCCACCTCACACCTACCAACAACCACCTCCATAATATCACCCCCACCACAACAACAACCGCAACCCCAATTCATCCTTCAAAATCCCAACTCCCCTCACCAAAGGCCTCCACCACCCCAGCAGCCACAACCACCTCCACAAGCTCCCTCTCCTACCACCCATGAGCATGTGAAGGCAGTGACTACGTTGAGGAGTGGCAGGACTTTGGAGAGCCCCCATAGTACAGTTGTTGGCAGAGATGACACTGAGGCTGAGTAAGTTGATACTGAGATGCAGATGGATGATACTGTGATAAGAGGTAGTGTTGATACCGTGACACCGAGCCGTGATACCGTGATTCCAGTGATACCAGTGGATGATACTATTGATTTGGACCGATTGGGTTCCCAACTCCCTCCATATCCTGATGCACTTGAGGAGCCTTCTGCTGCAAAGAAAAAGAAGAAGCATGCGGAAGATATTTTAGAGATCTTCAAGCAAGTGAAAATCAATGTACCTCTTATAGATGCAGTCAAGCAAATTCCGTCCTATGCAAAGTTCCTTAAAGAATTGTGCACCTTCAAAAGAAAGACAACAGGGAGGACGCCTAAGAAGATCAAGCTCACTGAGCAAGTGAGCTCCATTCTCCAACACACCATCCCCCGGAAAAGAAAAGACCCCGGTGCTCGCATCATCTCATGCTTCATCGGGGCACATCGCATAGACCAGGCTCTTCTTGACTTGGGGTCTAGCGTAAACTTGATGCCGTATGATCTATTTGCTGAGCTCCAAATGGGGGAGTTGAGGCCAACCCACTGCACTCTATAGTTGGCCGACCGATCTGTGAAGACGCCTAGAGGGCGTGTGGATGATGTTCTGGTCCGTCTTCATGAGGATACTTCTGCCTTCTTCCCAGCCGATTTTATCATTCTTGATATGGAAAAAGAGGCTAGAAAGGTACCAATCATCTTGGGGAGACCTTTCTTAGCCACAGCTGATGCCGTGATCCATGTGAGGACAGGGACCATGTATGTTACATTCATGCACATGAAGATCAGGTTGAACATCTTCAAGTCTTCTACTACAACTGAAGTGATAGGGGCCACCGAGGAAGACTGTTATTTGGTGGAATGCCTAGATGAGATTGTTGAAGAGTTCCTACCTGCATGGATTGAGACTGCCACCCAAGGTAGAGGTCTTGAACCAATTGTTGAGTTCCCTGATGATGATGATGAAGATGAGGAAGAGTGTGAGCTAGCCTTACTGGCTGCAAGTCAGGACCTTCCTTCTATTTCTGCACCTTTAAAGAACTCCCTTGAAGAACCCCCTGTTCTTGAGTTGAAGAAACTTCCTGAAGGATTGAAGTATGCTTTCCTTGGCTCAAATGACACCCTCCCGGTGATCATTTCCTCCATTCTCTCTCCTGAGCAAGAAGATGCCTTGATGGAAGTCTTGAGGAAGAACATCCAAGCCATTGGATTGTCTATTGCTGACTTGAGAGGGATTGACCCCTCTATTTGTGTGCATCGGATATACTTAGAAGAAGATGCGAGACCGACCCGACAAATGCAAAGAAGGCTAAATCCAAAGTTGAAGGACGTTGTCACTCAAGAGGTTGTTAAGTTGCTTGATGCAGGGATCATCTATCCCATTTCTGACAGTACGTGGGTGAGTCCCATCCAAGTTGTGCCCAAGAAGGGCGGGATTACGGTTGCAGAAAATGTTGATGGTGAGCTTATGCCGGTGAGAGAGCAATCGAAGTGGAGAATCTGCGTAGATTACCGGAAGCTCAATGAAAAGACAAAGAAGGACCACTACCCATTTCTGTTTCTTGATCAGATCTTAGAGAGATTGGCTGGGCAGAGCTTCTACTGTTTTCTTGACGGATACTCAGGATATTTTCAGATTGCTGTGCATCCAGCGGACCAGGAAAAGACGACATTCACTTGTCCAAGTGGTACATTTGCCTATCAGAGAATGACATTTGGATTGTGCAATGCCCCTTCCACTTTCCAAAGATGTGTAACCTCAATCTTTGCTGACATGCTTGATTCGTCACTTGAAGTTTTCATGGATGATTTTTCAGTTTTCGGGAAAACCTTTGATGAGTGCTTGCTACATCTAGCTGCGGTTCTGGAAAGATGTGTGAAAGTTCGCTTAGTTCTATCTTGGGAAAAAAGTCATTTCATGGTACCTGAGGGTATATTTATGGGACACCGAGTTTCGAAAGATGGGATTGAAGTTGACAAGGCCAAGGTGGGCCTTATTTCTACACTCGACTTTCCTTCGACCGTAAGACATGTTCGATCTTTCTTAGGACATGTAGGCTTCTACCGGCGTTTTATCAAGGACTTTAGCAAAATCTCAAGACCACTTTGTCGATTACTTGAGAAAGATGTTGAATTTCAGTTTGATGGCAAATGTGTTGGAGCCTTCAATCATTTAAAAGAAAGGCTCATTTTTGCTCCTATCATGCAGCCCCTGGATTTTTCTTTGCCATTTGAGATCATGACAGATGCATCCGACATGGCGGTGGGGGCTGTGCTGGGTCAACGTATTGGCTGAATTCCTCATGCTATCTATTATGCAAGCAAAACATTAGACGATGCTCAAAGAAACTATACGACTACCGAGAAGGAGTTGCTTGCGGTGATCTTCGCTCTTGACAAGTTCCGGCCGTATCTCTTGCAAAACAAAGTGACAATCTACACGGACCATGCCGCGTTGAAGTATCTCATGTCAAAAAAAGACTCAAAGCCAAGGTTGATCCGATGGATTTTGTTGCTCCAAGAATTTGACATAGAAATTGTGGATAAGAAAGGAATAGAAAATGGTGCTGCAGATCATCTCTCCCGCCTTGATGGACTTTTTGATGTGACAAGTCCAATCAAAGAGACAATGCCACATGAACAACTCCTCTTAGTCTCATCTGTCCAAAATCCATGGTACAAGCACATAGCGAATTTCCTAGCCAGTGGGAGGATACCAAGCATGTGGATAAGAGAGGAAAGCAAGAGATTGTTTGCTATGGTAAAGAACTACATTTGGGATGACCCTCATCTCTTTAAGTATTGCCCGGACCAACTCATTAGAAGGTGCATTCCGGAGATGGAGCAGCAAGAAGTCTTATCTATGTGCCATTCCGGAGTGTGCAGAGGCCATTTTGGAGGGAAACGCACGGCCGCCAAAGTTCTTCAATGTGGATTCTACTGGCCGACATTGTTCAAAGATGCTCATGACTTTTGCAAGGGTTGCTTCAAGTGCCAAAAAGTGGGCACCATCTCAAAGAGGGACATGATGCCTCTATCACCTATTCTTGTGGTAGAAGTGTTTGATGTTTGGGGGATTGACTTTATGGGTCCTTTCCCTCCTTCTTTTGGGTATGTCTACATCTTGGTCGCCGTAGACTATGTATCAAAATGGATTGAGGCTGTGGCAACAAGGACAAATGATCATAAGGTGGTGTGTGATTTCGTGAAATCTAACATTTTTAGCCGTTTTGGTGTTCCAAGGGCTATGATTAGTGATGGCGGGAGTCATTTCATCCACCACACCTTCGAAGGGCTGCTAAAGAGACATGGAGTTAACCATCGTGTAGCTACTCCTTATACCCTCAAACGAGTGGTCAAGTTGAGTTGGCAAATCGGGAGATAAAGCTCATTTTGGAGAAGACGGTGCGACCGGACCGCAAGGATTGGTCACTTCGCCTCAATGAAGCTTTATGGGCATATAGGACTGCATACAAAGCCCCGATTGACACTACACCATTCAAGCTTGTCTATGGTAAGAGTTGCCATTTGCCGGTTGAGATGCAGCACAAGGCACTGTGGGCCTTGAAGACGGTGGACTCCGATGAAGAGAAAGCCGGAATGAAAAGAAAGTTTCAATTGCACGAGCTAGAAGAAATGCGGCATGAAGCATACGAAATGTCAAAGAACTACAAGGAAAGAACCAAGTTTCAACATGACAAGATCATAAAGAAGAAAGAGTTTGAGCCCGGCAAATGGGTATGGCTATACAATTCAAGGATGAAGTTCTTCCCTGGAAAGCTTCGTTCTAGATGGGAAGGTCCTTACCTTGTCAAGAAAGTGTACCCATCCGGGGCAGTGATCATTTGTGCAAAGGAAGGAGCTAAGGAATTTGCTGTTAATGGACAAAGGTTAAAACCTGTCGTTGAAATCGGCCCAGACAAGGCTAACCAGGATTTTGATATTGTTATGCTGGTAGAAGAAGAATTTGATGAAGAGGAGTGCTTGGATGAGGATGAGAAAGGGATTTACTACAAGGATCTTTTGAAGATTCCCAAAAAGTGAAAAGTCCAACAATCAATAAGCCTGGCTGAAGGCGTTAAATTTAGCGCTAGTGGGAGGCAACCCACGTGGTTTGAGATTCTCTAACCATTCTTTTGATACTTTAGTTTTGTTTTACACAAATACACACACACACACTTGTGCTTGATAGTTTTGTTTTTAGTTTTGATGGAATGACAGGTTGAACAGGTTCAAGCTGAAGATTGAGGCACAGTCAATCAAGGTGGTGGATATCCCACCAAGGAAAGATCATTCATGATGATTAAATGATGAGTTTCGAAAAGTTTTGATGAATTTTTTAGTTTTGACTTGAAAAGAGAGCAACATGGCCGTACTGATCAAAACGGCCGTGCTGGAACCAGACCAGAACGGCCGTGCTGGCATGGAACGGCCGTGCTGGTAAAGACGCATCCAAGAGGTTGATTGAAGATTTTGGCCCCTACCAACATGGCCGTGCTGACCAAAATGGCCGTGTTGGCATAAAACCAACACGGCCATGCTGGACACCACAGTCGTGCTGGCCCAAATTAACCTAACATCTACCCCGACCCAACACGACCCCTCATTATTTTTTGCGAACCAGAACTCCCTTACCATGCCCCCCTTTTGCTCAAGAATGCAGGGCCTGTGGATGATTTTCTCAATCAGTTATCACGATATGAGGAAGACACCCCTAGAGAGGGATACAGAGCACCAAGTGTAGCCTTACCTGATGAAGAGGGGGAAACCAACGTGCCAGAACATCAACGATCTTTGGAGCATCCACGCCGCACAAGACCGAGAATGGAAGAGTTTGAGGCACAACCACCTCTGACAAATGCATATGATATGGCATCCATCCATGCACAGTTGGAAGGGATTCAGAAAATGCAACATGACATGTGGTTGGATCAACAGCAAATGCATCACCAAATCAACCACATGTATCAGTACCAGCATGCGCAGACACAAAGAAACCCCCAATGGGGGGAGGATTTCTGGGGGTCAATTGCTAGCTACCAGGAGACATACCCACCTCCACAGGCGGAAAACTGGGGCCACTACTACCAGCAGCCTCCTCCACAGTCTGGCCCATCGCAGGACCCCACACCACCACAACCCTGACTTCTACCCTATCATCCCTAAGCTTTAGTTTCATGCTGGGGACAACATGGTTCAAAAGTTTGGGGTGGTAGGGCGGTAAGTCCTCTGTTTTCAGCTTATTTTGACAGTTGCCTGTTCCACCCGATCATTGTTTGTTTGATGTTTAACCCACCTAGTATAGATAGTCTTTTGCTTGGATCTTTGCATGACATGTAGTTAATTTCTGCATTTTTGAGTAATTTTTCAAAAATTTTGCTTCTTCATACCATGCATTGCATTCTCATGTAGTTTTGATAATTTCTTGTGCATGTTAAGTAGGATTTGTTGCTTTATATCTTTAAAATTCCCTAAAGTAGGTTTAGATGTGATTTAGTGCCAATTGGCACCATTTTGGCTAATTTTGCCCAGATTTGAATATTCTTGCTCCGATAGGATGTTTTGACTTAATCTCCAATGTTTGAAATGAAAAGGTTTACTCTTGTGACAAATGCATGCTACATTCATAGATCTTATTGATATATGGTCTTGCTTGTGACTTTTTACATGTGAACCACATCTCTTAAGTCTGTGAATGCTTTGGTTGAATCATGAAGTGAGCAAGCGATAAACGCTTAAAGCTAATGGAATCACTTGGTAGAAATATGAATATTGTGTTAATTCTATCATGTGATGTGATATTACTTGGTGAAGTGTTGAATTAGCTTTTATGTAGGGAATCGTATGTTGAAAACTGCACTGATGACCCCTCTTTGATCTGACTATTCTTCCACCATCTTCATACCCCTTCGCCTCATAAAAAGATGCCAAAGTGCACATATCAGCCGTGGCCACCTCCAAAAGTTTGGGGTGGCCACATCTTTGTCTCCCCGCTTCACTCTATCCACCATATGCCCTATCTACACCAAGGGCAAAGAAAAAGAAAAAGAAAAAGAAAAGCAAAAATAAAATAAAAGGATGCTCCTGTTTAAGAGCATTCAAATAAAGAAAAGAAGAGTGTGTAAAAGCACTCCAAATCTTACCACAACCCTTTCTTCCTCTTTTATACCCATTGAGCTAGAAAACATCAAATCTAGCTCACTTTACCCTTTCTACAACCAAGTGGATCATCTAGTATGGTTTGAAGCATAAGACCGAATGCATGAAAGTGAAACAACACTCCTAGTCACCTGTGATTAACATCAACATGAAACGGTTTACCCGGAATGACATAAAGGACATATGGACAACTTGTGTTTCTATGCTTTATATTTGAAGTTTGTATTCTCAGTGCTCAGTTCATGGTTGGGTTGTGAAAGAAGGAGAGGAGATATGTGAGACACATGCACTTAGTCATTTCCAAGACTATATATATTCAATAATCTTCTACTGCTTTGCATTTGTCACTTGCTTTTGTTGAAAAGAATGGAAAAGAGAGATTAAGTTGGAGCATACTTGAGGACAAGTATGTTTTAAGTTTGGGGTGGTGATGCAGCCCTATTTTAGGGCTCCATCCTGTGCCATTTTGTATTTAAATTGCATCTAAACATGTTAGATTACAAGTATTTTCCCCCAATATGATTATCATTGCAAATACGCTTATGGATGCTCTTTGCACTGTATTTCAAGTACTTGGACCATGCTTAGATGGACAAGAGAGAGAGAGAGGGAGTTCTATGGTTCCCCCACTCAAGGAGGGACCCAAAGAAGGCCCCAAAGTCTCCCTCAACCTACCTCCAGTGGCCAAGAATCGTCTCCAAGCAAAGGCATCCAAGAATTATGAAGTTTGAAGCCATGCTAGCATTAAAAGACCCCAACACGGCCGTGGTGCCATGGAACGACCATGCTGGCAATTGAGCAGATTTACAGGTTGATCGACAAATCATTGAAGTCCAAGCAAGTCAGCCACCACGGCCGTGTTGCCCAGCACGGCCGTGCTGGATGAAGATGGAACAGGCGTGCTGCTTAGAACGACCTCCTCCCAACTCTACCACCATGGCCGTGCTACCCAGCATGACCGTTCTACCTAGTACCCAACACGGCCGTTCTGCCCAGCATGGCCGTGCTACCAGCCTTCGTTTTCACCCACCAACCTGTTGAATTAACACTTAGCCAACACGACCGTTCTCCTCCACCACGTCCGTGCCCACTCCTACCCAACACGGCCGTGCTGCCCAGAACGGCCGTGCTACCACCCCAAAACCTAACTTTTTTTCATTGCTTTTCCTATTATACCCCCACTTAACCCTAGCTCATATATAAGCACTAGTTGCTTCTAGGGATTGGGAGAGAGCACCCCCTGGATGCAACCTAGCTGCTCCCTTGCCTCCATCACTCCCATCCACCTACTTCCTTGCATTTAATCCCATTTCCACCCACTTTCCACTCATTTCCACCATAAAAACCTAGTTTCTCTAGGTTTCTATCCATCCATTCCACCATTTCCATGCTATTGGGCACCTTTGGAGGAGGTTCATGGCTAGCAGCAAGGAGGTGAAGAAGTCAAGCTTCATCAAGCATCCATGGCATTTCCCACTCTCTTTCCCTTCTTCTTTGTTCCTAGTTTGATCATGTATAGCTAAGCCCCCTTGGGTGGGCTGTTTGGGGCAAAAATGTGACTTTGATACCATGTTGGGGGAATATAATTTGTAATGAACATATTTCATTTCTATGATGATTTCCTTTGCTTATATCTCATTTCCCATTACTTGTGCATGTGATTGTTGTTTAATTACATTAATTGCTTGCCTTGTGGTGCTTGAAGACATTTGCCTCTAGGGTGTTGGTTTCTATGTAGCTATCATAGGATTGGCTCCTAGGTCCTTAATTTGGACCCCTAGCTAGCCCCTATCCTCCTACATAATCACCTTCTTCCTACATGCAAATGTGAGTTTTAAGTGACTAGTATAAGTGTGATTAGTGCAATTGCCTAGGATTTCCTAAAGGCTGAGGTGACTAGTGGCATGAGGTCAAATATCCTCATCTCTACTCCCAGCCTTACCCTTGGTCCTCAATTGACTAATACCACTTATCCTAGAGACCTAGACTTGGTAAGTCCTATGAGAATTACACCTAGCCCTAGTTCTCCAACTAGTAGCATAGGGTACATCCTCATAGCACCCACATTGTTGTTTGGTTTGGTAGTCTAGAATGGAATGTGTTAATTGCTTATTATGGTGACATCCCCCAATTAATGTCAAGGTCACATTCCCAAATGGCCCACCTCCTTAATCACCTTGCTTAAAACCCTAATCGCTTAGTTTGCTTGTTAACGCTAGCTTAGTTCAATTGCTTTAGTCTAACTTAGTCAATTTCTTAGTTTTACTCTTCAGTGTTAACTTAGGCTCTTGCTCTTGCTAGTGTTTAGTTTAGTTCGTATTTGCTCCTTGCCTTGCTAGAGTAGTGTAGCCCTCCTTGCTCCTGCTTAGTTAGTTTGATAACCTAGTTTACTAATTTGCTTGCTCTTCCATACTTTAGTTTCCATCTCACATTTCTTACTCACTCTCTTAGTTTAATCAACCAACAATCAACCTCAAACCCTAAAAACCTTACTCTCCGCACTAGGAACGTAGCTCACGCCGTCTAACTCTAGCGCCCCCTCTATCTCCGAGGTTCGACCCCGTACTTGCCGCCTCACCTATACTATGACACGACCCCGTGTGCTTGCGGGCATAGTGTCTTAGTAGACGTAGGTAGTTAGTGTGGGACCATACAAATATCGAAAGCAAAGATCCCATCTCATCCCGTGCCTCCCAACCTCGTGGATTGCACTTGTTGCAAGCCTCTAGCGGGAGCGCACCATGGATCCTCGATCCAAAGGCTGAGCCAGGCGCGTATTGCTACTCATGCTGGGCTAGCTCAAAGGCCAGTGGGCGGTGGCTCTCAAACTCGTTGGACCGCTCCAGGGTGACCAAACGCAATGTGGGGCTTTCATTCACCGCAACCCATCAAACTAGCGGCTGTCAGCCTCCTCACTGTCGCACCCCACTCTCGCTCCATGGGATCTCTATTTCCCAAGAGGGAACAGAGCTCGAATAGGGGACGATGCCCCCATCCCCATCAACGGCCTTCTGTGCCCGCAACGGCTCAAAAGGAAGGTGATCGGGGTCTTCATGGCACAACTTGGTCAGGGGTCTCCATGTCACTCCATTGACGGCCGCCCAGACCCTTCCTCAAGCCTTCCTCCATTGCAGCAAAGTGAAGGTGTGAGATTTTGTGTCTAGTCCATGGGAAGTGAGGGGAGAGAAAGAGATGGAGGCCAATCTGAGTGCTGAGAATCAAGTGGCAAGGTGTCGGAGGGTCAATGATGCCCTGGGATTGTGAAGAGTCAGAGCTCGTGCCGGGGTCGTGAAGGGGTAGAGCTTCTACCTTCCATTGGTGGCAACAGGTCCGATGGGGAACAGAGGAGGTTCCTATATGGAAAAGCAAATAAAAAGATGAGAAGAGGAACAAGGGTCATATGGGAGGGGTTTATAAAGCAACAAAGAGGGCTAGGGTTTAGGTTCCCTTCATCCATCGTTGGATTTGATTTCTTTCCCGATCCGGCTGGAGGAAGGGGAGGGATCCTCCAGTCAAGCGTTGCTTTCTGTTTTGGGAAGAAGGAAGACAACTAGTTAAATGGGCCGCACATTTGATATTGGTCCCAAAAAGGGTTGCAACTCAACAAGAATAATTAAAACATGTACAATATGAGTCAATTTTCAAATACCCATATCTTGGGCTAGGATGATTCAAATGAGACGATTTTTGCACCGTTGAAAACACAATTGAATCCTCTATAATACATTACAGAGCATGAAAATCATATATAAATGGTTCGATTTATGGTGATATGATATAGCATGATTCTTTAGTTCAAAAGTGCAAAATAGCATCCCACATTGTGAAATTGATCCTCGTAGTGGCCAAATTGGAATGTCACAACTCTCCAATCATGAACTTAACATAAAATTGAGTAAGTGACACTTGGTGAGAGAGGAGGAGTACAATATAGGAGAGATAAAATTGAGGTTGTCACAATAATGTACTTATTTTTCATAAACAACCAGGGAGGAAGATTGTATATAACAAGCATAACTGGCCAAGTGCTATGTTGGCTGCTCAATGTCTCGTACGGATTCATCCCATCTGTACAAAGCCCAAGTCTTGGATTCCTGACTTCTTCACTGAATTTAGGGTATAATAAATCAATCTTCTTCCACTGTGGGGAATCAGACGCATGTCGTAGGATCCCATCTTTATTTTTCTTAACATGTGCATGCCACCTCAAATTCTTTGTATCTATCAGATTGGGAAATGAGCGTTGAAACCGTGGTATTATAGGTAGATACCACATCTCCTTGGCAGGAGAACCAGTTTTAGACTCCCCCAAAGTCATGAATTTATACCTTAACGCACCACATTTGGGACAATCTTTCAAATCCACATAGTCCTTTTGAAATAATACACAATCATTCAGGCATGCGTGTATCTTATTGGCCTCCATTCCCATTGGACACAATAATTTCTTTAACCGATATGTTGAGATTGGCGGCTCGTTTCCTTTAGGAAGAATTTCTTTCAACAAAGACAACAATGACGTGAAGCTTTTGTCGCTCCATCTATTGTTAGCTTTCAACTTATACAGTCTCAATAAAACGCTAAGCTTCGTAAACTTACAACCAGTATATAATGGTATCTCAACATCATGCACAATGTTTCTAAACATGGGAGGTGGATCGGTGTGCTCTACCCCACAACTATCTAGCATCACATCAATGATGTCTACTGGAACTGGTTCGTTCACATCTATGTCATCGGAGGCAATTTCTTCTTCCACACAAGCACTGCTATCGACATCCACTGATTTCAAGTTTGAAATCTCTCCATGCCAGTGCCATTCTGTATAGCCTTGTACAATCCCATTGCACATGACATGACTTTTGATTTCATCACCAGTGCTGACTTTCAAGTTGTTACCGCAATGCCTACATGGATAGTAGAACCTATCTCCAGGTTGTTTCCTATGTTCCTCAGCAAATCTAATAAACTAATCAAGACCAAAAATAAACTCTGGGGTGCAGCGATTTGGAATGGACATCCATGATCTATCCATTCTATGATCAAAGAGAAAACAAGTATATATTAGAACAAAATTAGGGTCTAGGGTTAAAAGATTAGAGTTTATGGTTAAAACTTTAGGGTTTAAGGTCTTATATATAATAAATGTGTACCACCTATCCCATTCTTGAACACCTAATCTCACTAGTAAGTGTATAATGTGTATTGGGTTTTCAAGAAAATTTCGGAAACATTTCCCCATTGTTCTCCAAGTACATATGTACTTAGAGAACAAACGGGGAATTGCTACCGCAATTTTATTGAAAACCCAATACACAATATACACCTACATCCTAAGTGAGATTAGGTGTTCAAGAATAGTCCCAAACTGGGGACTATCCAAGATTTACTCCTAATGAGTAAATCTTGGACGGGTTTCTAGGCCAACAAATACAGGTGTCATTCTTATACCTATAATCCTAGTTTCATCATTCATATCCTAGTTCTTCAAGTTAGGGTGATTATTGATGTCTTTAGAAGCATGATTGGCAATCTAGGGTAAAGTTCATCATTTACATTCCAAGCATGTCACGTGAGTGCATTAGTATTTCCCTTTTACTAAAACCAAATTGGTGTATTAGTGAGTCTTCAAATAGATAAACACTTGAAGATGACTCAATGAATCTTATGAATAGTCAACTCAACTATAGCTTGTTGG
This sequence comes from Alisma plantago-aquatica, assembly GCA_963693085.1. Classification (NCBI taxonomy): domain Eukaryota; kingdom Viridiplantae; phylum Streptophyta; class Magnoliopsida; order Alismatales; family Alismataceae; genus Alisma; species Alisma plantago-aquatica. The sequence goes on from OY856409.1 coordinate 754,246,421, forward strand.
TTCTCATTCATGACTTGCATAATATTTTGTTGATCCTAAATAGAAGCAAAATTTTACATGCCCCATATGACCCTAGAATGTTGACATGCCTAGGTTTAAAGCACTCATCAATCTTGAATAATGTTGACATTCCCCATAATAGGGAAAAATCAAGATGAGATCAATAAAAACACAAATAATAAAAAATGGTCTGTATAATGAAATAATTGCTTATTAATAATTTATATTGCAAGATAAACAAAAGATCAACTCATTATTGTACAACCAAACATTTTTTTCATGCATCTTTCATTACACATTTATGGACATTATTCATATAGTGACTAAGGTTCTAGATTGCCTTTTACTACTTGCTACTTAATGATTATAATGTTTGGTTGTTGTACAAGAATAATCGAATATAAAGTCCATGAGGATAAACTAATATTTGGGAATGATAATGTGGCTTCTCTATATTAAATCTAATATGTCTTTCTTTCTTCTTCTCTATATTTAATTATTACATAAGTTGTGTGTGAACTTTAAGATATTTAGGGGTAGTCACACTAAATTACTTTATCATTGTCTACCCAAGCAATGGGATTGGATCGATGTAATAATACTTCTATGACAGTTGGTATCAAAGACTAACACGCTATGCATCTATGTAATTGTGAACTTCATTGTGAAATCCCTCATTTTCCTCTTATCAAGATTTAAACTAATATTTTTTTTGTAATAGTAATCATGTGGTTCATATACAATAGCCACATTTGGCTATTGTTAGGGCTTGCATTAATCCATAGGTCTACACAACTATTCCAGGTGGAGACAGCGGACACAGCTAAAAAGGGGGTTGGAACTCGGCGGCGGCTGTGAGCTCAACCAGTGGAGAAAGGTACCTGTCCGGAAGCGGCGAGCTTAGGTTCTGAGCGGTAGGTGGCATGTGCAGTAGGGACGGTAGGTGGCGGTGAGCAGCAAAAGTGGTGGGAAGCAGTCTGGCGGTAGGCGGTGACAAGCAGAAGTAGAGAAGGGATGGCAGCGGCGAGTAGGTGAGTAGGAGAAGGGAGCGACGAGCACAGCAGCGGCGGCGGCGGCGAGCACAGCAGCAATGACAATGAGCGGTGATAGGAATCACACAAATTGCCAGACCTAAGCGGAGTCGGCAATGAAATAGAGAGAAGGGAAAGAGTCTGCTTCACACGGGTGCTATTAAGTTAACAATAGGCGTCGGTTATTAAAAACAACCGACGCTTATAACAATAGGCGTCGGTCACCACAAACAAATCGACACCTATGTTCAATGATAGTCGTCACTTTCAACTAGAAAAATCGACGTCTATCTACATATGCTGACAAAAAAATGTTCTCGAATTATGACCATAGTTGTCGGTTGTCATAGAAAACTGACGCCAAAGGGGGGTGAAAATTTTCACGGGGACAATGCGCGAAAACACATCAGCGTCGGTTATTGCAAGAACACCAACGATGAAAATGGGTCCAATTTTTGTCTCGCAAAAAACCTTTAGTCGTCGGTTGATTTGTTAACAACCGACGTCGTATGTTAAATTTTGGAGGTAATTTTTTTCCACTGGAAAATTCAGATTTGGCGGTCAATTTTAGGCATCGGTTGCTTATTGAGGAACTGACACTAAATAAAAAGTGATACCTGTGTATGGCCTCTCTTCAAAGATAGATGTCAGTTTGTCTATTCAACCGATGATGTAGGGTTTAGGCATCGGTTTCCTGTATACAATCGACGCTTGTAAATATGACGTTATAAGCCATTTCTATACTAGTGTGTATGTGTGTGCGTGCACGCTTAAGTTGGTTTTCATTTTTTTATAATGTCCATTTTATGTTGGTAAATTGGTGTGGTAGAAGGTTAAATAAAGGCTTATATGGGTTGAGTAATTCCCATACCAATTACCTCACCATGTTGGTGTAGGTAAGGATATGCGTAAACATCAACCCTACCTTATGCTATCCATTCACAAGCCTACTTGGATGGAACATTTTTTTTGCATGAACCTTTTATTTGGAGGGAACCAAATTCTTAGTGAGAATTTAGTTACTTGGAAGGAAACAATATCATGGTGGGTATTTTATTTATAGGTACCAATTGGAAATAATGGATAGACGATATATTCACAATATTTAGAGAGACCTCTCTCCTTTATAGAGAAGGTGGACATGACTCTATAGACTTTCATACCTGACTATATTCGATTAGACTCTATATGGGGCTACATACTCAACTCCAACTCATATATGATATGACTTATACTTCTAACACTCCTCTACAACTGGAGCATAGAAGAATCACATGTCTAGCTTAAATTATAGACATCAACAAGACATAGGAAGAAAAAAAAGTTATGACTAAAACATGATATCCCCTTGAATTAGCCTGGCATGTGCACTCCTTGACACTTTGATATCTTTGGCACCTTTGACTTTGAAGCTTCTCCTGAGATTGATAAACACCAAATCTTTGGAACATTTGGAGATTTGACCAAGTTGGAGAATGTATCATGGAGTATGTTGAAGGAACATGTGAAGATTATATGAGTCACAAACTCAGTTGCTATTATCGTTGAAGTAGTTTCCAAGATATGTGCCACATGAAGACTAGGTTGTAGTAGACGATCAACGTGCTTGATTTGACACAGATGAACTCAAGTTGCTTGATAGGACACAAATGAACATCAACATGTTTGACGGGGCATGGAAGAATATCAACATGTTTGACAGGACGTGGACTATTGGGACCCAATCCCAAAACCAACTAAACACTGATTATTAAAAATGGATCATGAGGTTTAAGACATACTAAAATACAAACAACAAATGTAACAATATCAATAAAATATATTTTTTCAATTAGAGAGTAGTTTACTAAAACAACTCATCATGTATATCATTTCTCATTTATCATCGAAGAACAACTAGCATGACTTCATTTAGATATTTATAACTATATTTATAATGTTCATAGAAAGACAAATTGTTCAACTTATATACGAGAATTTGCTTTCTAAACATCATGGTAATCTATAAAACATAAGAAAAAGCACAGGTTCATCCCATGACCCTAATATAAGAACAATATAGACATCATGCATTAAGTATGGGCTTCACCTATCTGAGTGAGTTATTTAGCTAGAGAAGAGGGTTGGGTAGTTGGTGCCTTGTCTTCAAAACCTAAAACATTTTCACTAGTTGATTAGCCCGATGTCTAAGTGAGCAGATACATAAAGGTAATACATTTTTTGTAAATTTCTTATTCTTAACCAATTAATAGATAACAACCAACCACATATGATGTATATATCAATTTAAAAACATAAATATGTATCAGCAAAACCTAGCATTCAACAAGAATCACAGTGTATCTTTATTTATTAGTTTTACCCAGGATCTAATTGACTTATACCAGCCAATCAGACATCATCATAATATGCTCATGCACACAATTGCGCCATTCGTACCTTAGGGTATAGTTGAATACCCTAAGGAAAAGCACGTCTAGATCCACCACTGGATAGGTAGCGCCTATAGCCTCTCTACCTCTTCCCCACCTTGGTACCAAGTTAGGGCTCAATAACATATCACATATATATAAAAAATCTCATTTCACAGGGGGTTCACCCCTAACATAATATCACAACTGAAATAAGGTTGGGTTTTTCTTCAAACTCTGAGGAACTTCCCCTAACCTTAAACCAAAAGAAGTTTGGTTTCTCTCCTCCACCTCTATAAAACTTCCCCTAACATCCCGTGGAAATCCCTCATGGTCTAATCCATTCCAGCCCTTCACCACTTGGGCTTCACCCTAAGTGTGAATAACTTGTTTCGCCACCCTAATATAGTTCTAAGGATGGATCACGGTGTCTAGGGCACTTATAAATGAACCAAAGTTCATCTTTCCTATTACATCTCTTAAAATAGTTCTTGGATTTTGTGCAAACTAATATCCAACATGTTGGGTTTTAGGGGAGGCAGAGAAGGCAGTGGAAATAAAAATTTCTCCCCCAAACCCGGAACAAGGAAACGCGTCAACGTATATACAATAGGAAAGGGATGGTTTGTGGAATCATACCTTGTCCCGAGGCTTGCTCCACGACAATACCTCACGCCTTGCGCGGTCTTCACCTCCTATCTTGGACGGTGTCTGTGTAGCTCCTGGTCGCACCGAGACTGACATGATTGAAGGCTGTCCTCCTAGCAGCAGAAACCTCCCGCCTCTGAAGTAGTCCACACGGACCACCTGGAACTCCAATCTCCTTGTCCCACAAGGAATTGGAAGGACTCACACCCTCCTGTTAGTGTACTAGTCGCCAACACACTCTCCTACTGCCACTCACAACTGCAGTTGTCTTTCCCTTGCTGTGCCTCCCTTATCGGGTAGCACTTGCTCGAGCTCTCTTGGTTACCAAAACCAGAGAGGACGATAACTTTGTAGAGCAACCGGTTTGCACTGAGTTGTACTTTGAGAAGCCCCCAATACCCCTATATATAGGAGGGTCATGGGATAGGGTTCTCCATCCCGGGCAATGCGGGACTAAAAGTAGGAGTAGAAGGGTTCGAGATTTTCCACAAAACAACCAACTCGCAACATGAACCGACCGTTTCACAACTGAAACGGTCGGTTGGGGACCTAAACCGGTCGGTTGACACCTCAACCGATCAGTTGGGACCCATGAGCCGGTCGGTTCACTTATGAACTGGTCGGTTCGTGGTCCTGATCAGTTCCCGATTGACTTTCCATCTTTTGTTTCTAATTGGTATCGAATACCAATCCTAAAATCAAATTGGGCAAGTGAAACCAAAGGAAAATTCTCACCAATCCTACTTTCCCAACTTGCTCGTTTGCATTAGTTGAATCGATCGTTTCAACACTTGAAGCCATCGTTTCACCCTGACCATGAGCCGATTGACTCAACACTTGAGCCGACCGGTTCACCAAGCTTAGCCGATCGGTTCATCACATGAGCCGATAGGTTGGGAGTGCAGATTGTGCAGAATCAGTCAATTGCGATTTCAATCAATTCGATACTCCAATCAATGTGTCCAACACCTTGAACATTATGATATTGAGATATCAATTAATTGAGTGTTTAATTGAACTACTAAACTCCTTTAGTAATCAATCTAAACATAGTTTGTGGACAAAACTCCTCTTCCAGGTTAAATCCTGTTACAACCCCAATTTTTGGGTTTGTTTGGTGAGAAATGTAATTTCTCATATTAAAGATATTGAACAAAGAATGGTATAATTTGTTTCAAATACATGGATTTCGTTTACAATAGCCTTGATGTTTGTGTTGAGGGCTTTATTGGCTATTGGGCCCAATAACAAGGAAATAACAAAGAAAATACAATTAGCAATTGAATAATTGAATATTTGAGAAAAGGAAGAGGTAGAAACCTCTAGAAGGCAAAGAGATGTAATCCAAGGATGGATTTCGTGCCTCTTGGGTTCGAAGGAGTCCAAGGTTGCATAAAGAGTGCAATAAGAAAAGAAAAGATTAATTAAGTATTTCTTTATTAAGAAAGAAATTGAAAATAATGGTAAAATGTGGAAAATGAGTAGAAAGAGGCATAAATGAGATTCCTTGGTGAAATTTTGTATCCATGAGGTTGCTAATATTAAAAGGGATTCCAATGAGGAAAATAAAAGAGAAATGAAGAGAAATCCTCAAAAAGAATTATTTTAATAAGAGATAAACAAGATAATGAGGAATTATGTGAAATAATGCATTTAGATGCATCTAGAAGGATAATGAGTGTCCCATAAAAAGAATTTCGAAATAATAGGGTTCCTTGGGATCCAAGGAGTCCCAATAAAGAGGAAGGAAAGAGAAAATACTAAACTTGCAAAATATGAAGATAATGTGATATATTATTAATGAATTTTTTGTGTTGTTTTCAAAAGGTGGTATTTTCCATTAGAAGGAAACATGGTTTCGTAGTAAATAATCAAAAGGCAAGTATAAGGAAGATAAAGGTGGTAATTTTCGAAATCGTAAAAATTCAAGAAAAAGATATATCCAAGGGATGAGGGAGAGAGAGAGAGGATTTGCTTCTTATGTAAGGGAAGTTGTTTCCTATTAGGAAAGGAACCTGTTTCCCCTTATATAACGTCTCGAGGCTTGGGTGCTCTCCCCTATATAAGGGGTAGAGCCATGAACAATTCCATAGGAGTTTCACGTAACCCTCTCTTCCTCTCCTCCTTCTTCTTCTTCTTTACGTAGAAACCCTAATCAAAAGAGTACAGGGCAGTTTCGGGAGCTTTAGCAGGCGTGGTGCGATCCTGGTGGAGTCACGGAGCTTCTACCCGGATCTAGGGTAGTTTTCCACCTTTCCCTGGCCGCCGCCGTCGCGCAGCAACCTGCAGCGCGCTGCTAGGTCAACCGCGGTTGTAGGCCCGACCAAGGAAGGCCAGCCGCCCAAACCGCAAAAGGAAAGCACCTCAAGGTGCGTGAGCATGCGTCGGAGGTCCACCTGAAGATCAGAATCCTCGCCGGAGCCTTTGGGACCGGGGACGGAGGGAGGGAACCCTCCCCCGAGCTGCTACAGCGGCCGCAGACCGTGATTCGCAAGGTTGAAGAAGGCAAGTGTCGTTGGACACTTTTGCCCCTCCACGGGCTGTAGAAATCGCTAACTTAGTGAGGGCATTTCGGTCAATTCGAAATGTTTTCTAGCCAGCCGAACAACGTTGCATGGGGCGGACACTTGGCGCTCTCTCATTGGCTGTGGTAAGTGTTTTATTGCAAAAATCGTAGTTAAATATTCGTAGCTCGGATGACAAACATTTATATATGAATTTTGATCAGAAGAACGCAAGGAATCCAATAAAAATAGTTTTGTAGACTAAATCTGATCATAGTTCGAAGTGTAGTGTAAATCATCATCTTTAATGAATTAAAGATTAAGAAACCCTAATCTGATATGATTAATGTGTCTAATAGGGTTTAAAGGATCATTAGAGTTGATGTTAACCTATTAAATGTAAAAAGGTACATTATGTTAAAAAAGGAAGAACTTTGCACGTGATTAGTCTAATTTGGAGTTTATGTGCATAAATATGCATGAAATGTGGAAAATACATTTTTAATGATTTAACTAAGGAAAAACCCTTAGATTTGATGATAGATGGATAATTCAAGCTAATATTAACCTATTGTTAATAAAAGAGAAAATAGGATTTTAAAAGATGATCTTTTTATAATTGGCTTAATTTAGGGTTTTGTGTATTAATGAGCTTGAAAACCCTAATTTTGGAGAATATGTCTTTTAAATGTTTTAATTGTTCAAATTCATGAATAAATAGGGATATGATGGTCCTAAGTCAAATTGGGTATAAAAGACTATTAAAATGGATAGTTGAGCAATTAAGGTTCATATAAATAGAAAGGAGTATTTTAGGGTTTGTTGACCTAAAATGGATAAAGTTCGAGAAATTGATCTAAGAAACCCTAATGAATATTAATGAAACCTTAAAGCGGATTAGAAACCCTAGAAAGAGAAACCAAGTCAATAAAGTAGATTCTGGATAAAGTGTGTAACAAATCGAGTGCATATTCTTTTCAGGAACTATGTGATGATTGAATTACTTGCTTGGATCTGTTGATTGACTTGATTGTATACACATGAAGTATATGTTGAATAATCTGCATGACTCACCAAATCAGGTATGTGGTTACGATTATGAATAACCGCTTTAGTTTCCCGATGGTTTCCTGAATGTTTAATCACATTGAATGCAACTAAACTGTTGGATGTTTATTTAGTTCTTGCAACTATAAAGTGACTACGATTATCACATAAGATATGAGCCTACTAGCTCAGATCCTGGTCCCCTCTGTGTCGTAATGGCTGAACTGATATAAGGCTACCTAGAGGGTAGGTCCATCAGGTCATGAATGACTCAGTACATGGCTGCCTAGAGGGTAGGTCCATCAAGTCACCTTTATAGAGGTACCATATAAGTCCTTACAGGGACAACACAGAGTTGTGGATAGGTATGGATTGAGTAGTTTGGCTTAAAATGTAATCTTGATTGTTAAATGATTAATTGAGTGATTATATTGTTAACATAGTTGAACATTATTTGTTTTCCCCCACATACCAGCTTCGGCTGACCGACATTTTGTTTGTCGGCGTTTTAGGTACAATGAAAAGAACAAACAGTAAAGTGGCACATGTGGTACTAAATGAGAATTAAAGTGCAAAGGAGGATTAGATAGATTAGTATCTATGTGGATAGAAGTTTAGAGATCCAAGTTTTCAAAAAGGTATGCAAAAATTTATTTTCTTACAGCTTTCAGTATAGTATGTTAAAATTTGATAATTATTCTTGGTTAATTGCCGAACCTTTGATCCGGAAGTCATGGGTGCGGCTTCGACCTCTCGGTCTCCCTTAATTGGGGGTTATTGGGAGGTGGGGTCGTAACATTTGGTATCAGAGCTTGGGTTCCTCAGTTAACCATTAATAATTATTAAATTTTTACAAACTCCATAGAACCCAAGGGAGTTATTAGAGGATTATCCGAAAGACGGAGGTGTCTAGAAAAGGATCACGACCGGGGGCTGGCAATATTTTCCTCTGCACCGCTAGTTGGAATACGAGGACTCCCGAATCTGTGTGACTGCCTGGCCAAAGTCTTAGGGTATGAATCGAAATAAGATACCTTTAGGACTTCTCATCTTATTCATCCCTTCTCACCACAAAATTCTAATAAGGACCTAAAGGATTAGGGTTTTCTTTCTTCTCCTCACCCTCCTGAGGTATGGGTAAGGTTAACAAGGTTTAAGGAATCCTCCACCAAATTAATGAAAAGCATGTAAATAAGATGTCATGGACATAAGCTTAATAGTTTAAGTGCAAATTAAATAATAGATACATGCTTAGGTCGTATGACATAAGTTGTCATGTCCTCTAAAGAGACCTGAGGCTAGACCTTCTTGTCAGGAGGATAAGTCAGTCTTGGAGATAGATATCTCCATTGCTAGTAAAGACCTGGCACATCCTATGAGGATGATGCTAACCCTAAGAGATGGTTAGAGAGAGATGAGTTGGACCAGGTGTTTGAAGGGACATGCTTTTGGGATTCCATATGATCCATGGGTGACCTAGCACCTCTGGCAACCCAACCCTGGGAAGGGTCGTGCATGTTAGGGTAAAGGATAGATCCTTAGATGATGATGTTAGTGAAGGACCTTAGAAACCCTATGGGCTTGTGCAAGTAGGGTATAGCTGGCACCTAGGGCACGTCATAGTGCTAACAGTAGGATGAAACCCTGGAGACGGAATTATGATGGAGCATAAAGGGTTATGGATGATCTTGAGCAAACATAAGTTCTTACCTAGGCTTCACCCATGTAGAGCATGCTTTTGAGGTTGATCCTTCATGAAGAAAGGACCTCTACTGGTGAGGTTGGTTTTAGGGTTAGCTCGAGGGAGAGAGCAGGAAACCCAGTAAGAAGGTTGGAATCCTAGACTCTGAGATATGAGGAGAAGTCAGGAGTTGAGGATGATGCGACCTAAGAGGATGATAGTGGTCACCACATGCTTGATCCCTAGAGGTTGATGATGTCTTGGTTGCCATGGGAGGGACCAAAACCTAGAGGAAAGATGAGGTTTCAGGCACTTATGAGCCTATGGTATAAGTGTTTACCTTCTGAGAAAGGAAGATGACGTTCACCTATAGGTGAGGCCTTGTACCTTATGGTTTGTCCTTGAGGAGGATCCAACTCTAAGTGTTGCTCGAGCTTGAAGGATGACAGGAAGTGCACGTTATGCCATTTGCAAGCTTGATTCATGGTTAAGTGATAGAACATACAGTTGGACACCTAAAAGTGAACCTAGGGTTCCTAGGCCTAAGAGGGGAAGTGGTTTACCTAATGCTCATGATGAGAATTAAGTTTTGAGCATGGTACTCTTCATGTATGGAAGAAAAGGGAAACTCCTTAAGTTGAAGGTATGATGAACCCCGCACAGCTAAGTTGGTGTTAAAGGAAGGTATGATCTTGATCTAATGATGAGGAATGAGAACCCAGATGACCTAGCCTGGTTTAGTAGTCCGCTTGTGCCTTAATGGCTTGCTAGAGTCAAGCATGCTCATATAGATGTAAACCCTAAGGATGCTTGTGACCTTGTTGTTAAGAGTTATAGTTTCCTCCCATCCTGGGAGAGGGACCCCTTTTATAGGGTGTATATCAGTTTTGTTGGTTTAAGGTAACCTAAAGAGGTCTCATAGGATCTTGAGAAGCTAAGTGAAAAGTACATGGTGTGAGGATGAACCTATAGACCCATAGATATCCATTTCTATGTGCATACGGAGGTGTTACCATGGAGGTAACCGACATGGGGCTTGACCAAGGTAGGTAGGTTGCCATGATCCCTATGAAAGGATGGATGTCAGCCCATGTATACAAAGAGAGATGATGGAGGCTTGGGCAAGGTTCTAAGTTGGACATGTACTATAAATGGAGAATCCTAAGTCTATCCTAGGGTCAGGTAGGGATAAGACCGAAGAAAGTAGGAGTTGCCTAATTCCCCAGTTGCACATGACCATAGGGTCGGGAGGTAACATCTATCATTGTCTGAGGGCCACGGGTTAGGAGATTGATCACCTTCATGAACTCATGGGACCCAAAGGGCAGATGAGTAGGGCACTCTCTTGATGCATAAGGGAAGAGGGATGACCCCAAAAGAGTCGGTACCCTATAGACCTAGAGGAGATGACCAAGGATATAAACCTTAGTAGGCTCAAGACTAGTTTTCTATGGAGGTAACTTTGATATCGAAATGTTTGTAATGAAGAGACATATGTGACACATTGCAACTTAGATGTGTAGGTGTATTGGCAAGGTGGGATGTACCATCTCTACTCTTGGAACAGGAAGAACTCTGTATTTGGACTGCAACCAAATGCTTATTTCCTCTTGTTATGGGGGTGAGAGATAGGACATTACACATGTCATACACCAAGGATAAGAGATGATTTAGGTTGGAACGTTGCCATGAGAATTGGGGATAGAGAAGATAATCTACCCTGGTAAAGTGAATGATACATGGACGGTTTGTAAACACTAAGAGGGAATGAGGTAGTCACCTTATGAGGATGTTTTTATCATGAGCTAAGTGGAACTTACAAGTTATACCAGGTTGAGTTTGATCACCATGATGATGAACTCCGAGAGTGTTCTTAATGAAGATAGACATAGAGTTTGAGGTGAGATGATAAGTGAAATTCATGGAAGTGTATGTCTTCAATGTTACCTAATACCTAAGAATGTGAAGTGGTAATGGATGCTTTGGTTGAGATACATCTGACTTGAAGCTAGAAGAGGTTGTTTGGCTAACCCTAAGTTTGAAAAGGAGAGGTATTTGGATAACACACTAGATGTAACAAGATACATTGAAAAGTTAATGGTTGTTTGGTTATCCAGTCTAGTCCTTGATACAATGAAAGGATGGTGGTAGAACCTCAAGTGCACTTCTTTGGAAAAGAAGGTGATGAAACCCCGACTAGAGTGGTTTAGGGTTTCAGAGGAATTGATTTTGAGGAATCATGACTTACAGGAAGTCATGATTAAAGATCCCCATACACCGTGGTAAATGGCAATAGCACTTTAAATACCTAAGATAAAGATGCATGTGGTATATGGCCATGCAAGCCAGGAGGTAAAGGACGAACCCCAGTAACCCAGTGTATCGATATAGTGGACAAAAGAGTCCCTGAGAGGGAACGGGAACTCAACAGTACGGATGTTGTGATAGGTCTTCCCTGGGCCAAGGAAGATCGAGATGCAATATGGGTTATGGTAGGTCGCCTTACCTAGATGACATGAGAAAGAAAGAGTTCTGTTAAGGGACAAATTTGGTTGAACTATCCATGAGATAGATGGTTCAACTACACATGATGCGAGTTCAAAAGTTCATGAGTTGACCTAAAGGTTTCCTTCCAAAAGATGGAAGTAGGTGCATGAAGAACTCAATGTTAGTATAGTTTATCACCCCTAACTATGGTTAGTATGATCCAGACTAAAGGGTCTGATGAGGACATGTGTGCTCGTTCAGGGAGATATCTAGAGATAGTTCTTGTCCTATGAAATATGTGACAATGACCACCATAGCCAGTATCGGGTTTTATAAGAAGCTATGTAAGGGAGGTTGTGTCGGTCACCACTTCAGTAAGGTGATGTTGGTGAAAGGGGCCACATGATGGTTAGAAAAGGGACCACAATGTGTGTAGATGAAGTCACTTTGATTGTGCAAGGGCTGAAAGGAGCCTAAAGACGATGAGAGTCGTGAGCAGATGCAAAGTAGACTGACATACAAGTTACTGTGGGAGAATATGTGACATGAAAATCTGACCCCTCTAAGTTATAACTAAGAGTGCTGAGTCCCCGATACATGGGTCCATTAGAGATGGATGGGTGGAGATGGTTAGGTTTTGACTTTACCCCTCAGGATAAAATAATATGTAACGAGTTCCATGTGTCCGAGTTAGAGCACTATGTGAGGTATCCGACCATGTGTTGAGCAAAGAACCTAGTGAGCCCCAAGGAAGGCTGACATGGCCTGAGTCACCTGTGCAGTTTATAGACGCCGGGATGAAAGGACTCAGAGAAAAGAATATGTGATGATAAAGGTTCTGTGGAAACGCCATGAGTACGGTAAAGCCACATAGGGGCCAATGATGGACATGGAAAAGTCTTATCCTAAATTGTTTGTTTGTTTGTTTGATTCATAGAATTTTGAGGACAAAATTCCTATAAGAGGGGAAGGATGTTACAACCCCAATTTTTGGGTTTGTTTGGTTTGAAATGTAATTTCTCATATTAAAGATATTTGAACAAAGAATGGTATAATTTGTTTCAAATACATGGATTTCGTTTGCAATAGCCTTGATGTTTGTGTTGTGGGCTTTATTGGCTATTGGGCCCAATAACAAGGAAATAACAAAGAAAATACAATTAGCAATTGAATAATTGAATATTTGAGAAAAGGAAGAGGTAGAAACCTCTAGAAGGCAAAGAGATGTAATCCAAGGATGGATTTCGTGCCTCTTGGGTTCCTTGGGTTCCAAGGAGTCCAAGGTTGCATAAAGAGTGCAATAAGAAAAGAAAAGATTAATTAAGTATTTTTTTATTAAGAAAGAAATTGAAAATAATGGTAAAATGTGGAAAATGAGTAGAAAGAGGCATAAATGAGATTCCTTGGTGAAATTTCGTATCCATGAGGTTGCTAATATTAAAAGGGATTCCAATGAGGAAAATAAAAGAGAAATGAAGAGAAATCCTCAAAAAGAACTATTTTAATAAGAGATAAACAAGATAATGAGGAATTATGTGAAATAATGCATTTAGATGCATCTAGAAGGATAATGAGTGTCCCATAAAAAGAATTTCGAAATAATAGGGTTCCTTGGGATCCAAGGAGTCCCAATAAAGAGGAAGGAAAGAGAAAATACTAAACTTGCAAAATATGAAGATAATGTGATATATTATTAATGAATTTTTTGTATTGTTTTCAAAAGTTGGTATTTTCCATTAGAAGGAAACATGGTTTCATAGTAAATAATCAAAAGGCAAGTATAAGGAAGATAAAGGTGGTAATTTTCGAAATCGTAAAAATTCAAGAAAAAGATATATCCAAGGGATGAGGGAGAGAGAGAGAGAGGATTTGCTTCTTATGTAAGGGAAGTTGTTTCCTATTAGGAAAGGAACCTGTTTCCCCTTATATGAACGTCTCGAGGCTTGGGTGCTCTCCCCTATATAAGGGGTAGAGCCAGGAACAATTCCAGAGGAGTTTCACGTAACCCTCTCTTCCTCTCCTCCTTCTTCTTCTTTACGTAGAAACCCTAATCAAAAGAGTACAAGGCAGTTTCGGGAGCTTTAGCAGGCGTGGCACGATCCTGGTGGAGTCACGAAGCTTCTACCCGGATCTAGGGTGGTTTTCCACCTTTCCCTGGCCGCCGCCGTCGCGCAGCAACCTGCATCGTGCTGCTAGGTCAGCCGCGGTTGCAGGCCCGACCAAGGAAGGCCAGCCGCCCAAACCGCAAAAGGAAAGCACCTCCATGTGCGTGAGCATGCGTCGGAGGTCCACCTGAAGATCAGAATCCTCGCCGGAGCCTTTGGGACCGGGGACGGAGGGAGGGAACCCTCCCCCGAGCTGCTACAACGGCCGTAGGCCGTGATTCACAAGGTTGAAGAAGGCAAGTGTCGTTGGACACTTTTGCCCCTCCACGGGCTGTAGAAATCGCTAACTTAGTGAGGGCATTTCGGTCAATTCAAAATGTTTTCTAGCCAGCCGAACAACGTTGCATGGGGCGGACACTTGGCGCTCTCTCATTGGCTGTGGTAAGTGTTTTATTGCAAAAATCGTAGTTAAATATTCGTAGCTCGGATGACAAACGTTTATATATGAATTTTGATCAGAAGAATGCAAGGAATCCAATAAAAATAGTGTTGCAGATTGAATCTGATCATAGTTCGAAGTGTAGTGTAAATCATCATCTTTAATGAATTAAAGATTAAGAAATCCTAATCTGATATGATTAATGTGTCTAATAGGGTTTAAAGGATCATTAGAGTTGATGTTAACCTGTTAAATGTAAAAAGGTACATTATGTTAAAAAAGGAAGAAATTTGCATGTGATTAGTCTAATTTGGAGTTTATGTGCATAAATATGTGTGAAATGTGGAAAATACATTTTTAATGATTTAACTGAGGAAAAACCCTTAGATTTGATGATAGATGGATAATTCAAGCTGATATTAACCTATTGTTAATAAAAGAGAAAATAGGATTTTAAAAGATGATCTTTTTATAATTGGCTTAATTTAGGGTTTTGTGTATTAATGAGCTTGAAAACCCTAATTTTGGAGAATATGTCTTTTAAATGTTTTAATTGTTCAAATTCATGAATAAATAGGGATATGTTGATCCTAAGTCAAATTGGGTATAAAAGACTATTAAAATGGATAGTTGAGCAATTAAGGTTCATATAAATAGAAAGGAGTATTTTAGGGTTTGTTGACCTAAAATGGATAAAGTTCGAGAAATTGATCTAAGAAACCCTAATGAATATTAATGAAACCTTAAAGAGGATTAGAAACCCTAGAAAGAGAAACCAAGTCAATAAAGTAGATTCTTGATAAAGTGTGTAACAAATAGAGTACATATTCTTTTCAGGAACTATGTGATGATTGAATTACTTGCTTGGATCTGTTGATTGACTTGATTGTATACACATGAAGTATATGTTGAATAATCTGCATGACTCACCAAATCAGGTATGTGGTTACGATTATGAATAACCGCTTTAGTTTCCCGATGGTTTCCCGGATGTTTAATCGCATTGAATGCAACTAAACTGTTGGATGTTTATTTAGTTCTTGCAACTATAAAGTGACTACGATTATCACATAAGATATGAGCCTACTAGCTCAGATCCTGGTCCCCTCTGTGTCGTAATGGCTGAACTGATATAAGGCTACCTAGAGGGTAGGTCCATCATGTCATGAATGACTCAGTACATGGCTGCCTAGAGGGTAGGTCCATCAAGTCACCTTTATAGAGGTACCATATAAGTGAATGGTGTTACAGTGAATGTATAATTCCTTTGTCACTGATATCCCGAATGAACTCGAGGAATGGAACATTCATCCTACAATCCGTGAATGGTGTTACAGTGAATGTATAATTCCTTTGTCACTGATATCCCGAATGAACTCGAGGAATGGAACAGTCATCCTGTCAACGTTCATTCACTTTCTTGATCTCAGAGTAGATTGGAAGAGATATGTATGACATCAATATCACATACTAATTCACACATGCGTGCACACCTTTCTCAATCCTACTCATCAAGTGGCCATGGATATCAAACTCCCTCAGGAGGGACAAATCCCATATCTATCACTCACCCCTCAAAAGTCCCATGTGTCAAAGCCACCCAATCATCACCTTTATAACAACCCATGTTTCAGGACTACGTTTGATAATGTCAAAGTGTGCCCAACGACATGTGTTGAGTGTAGTGATTTTAGGTCAAAGAATCACACTCACCACCATCACTGTGAGTATTGATTGTGACTACCATGTCATGGTTCCATGTGTCAAACTCACGGTGGGTCTGTCCGGTACACTTGTTCTCTAACAAGTACCCATGTGTTTGGTTTGATATCTCTATATCATGACTAATGAGATTCTATCATCAACCAACACCACAATCTAGCCTTGTGTGTCATTGCTGTCTATCTACCTTCCACAATGACATCCGACTAGGGACATAACAAGAATGTACAAACTCTTAGCATCCGTATGATCTCATCGTTCAGGTCCTGAACATGAAGGCATATGTCATTGAGTACTGTCATTCTCTAGACATTCAATCTGATCTATCACTATCTCATATGACTGAACCAGAAAGAATTGGAAGCTTGCCTTTAATGTTTATCAAATCAATCTTAATGTATCCCACCAATCATCCCATGATTGGCTCTCAGGGCATACATACCAACAGACTCCCACTTGCACTGCGAGCCAATCACCCTTGAATCATATTCATAGTGATCTTCAAACATGTCCCACATGTTACTGTGCCCTAGTGCCAACATAGTGAGTAATGGTAACACCTTGCCAAAGTCAGTATAAATTGCATGTCTCTCATCTCTTCGTTGTACGTCACACGTATGAGATGGAGTTGCCGTAATATGCGATCTAGTATTCCTTTGCTAACCTTTTAGCCACATTGCATGATCAAGGATTTCATACTTGTCATCAATGAGTAGAATATCTATAAGTTCATCTCATGAACTTCCAGATCCATATAGTATCTACTGCTGTTCTCTAACACATAGATACTAGGCATTTCCTTTTAACAAGTTTTATTGGAACACTTCCAATAATCAACAAACTTTCACTTTTATATATCACATATATATTTTGTGATTAATTTTCTGTCCTTTCGGAAGTTCGCATCAATGTAACTCTTTACATTGAACTCTTCCTTATCTCCATAGAACTAGTACTTTACAAGTACTTAACAAGTTCTTATGGTTTCTAGTAACCCTTACTAGAAGTAGACAGACATTCACTCATCATGTCCCACATACGAGTTATCAGGATGAGCACATCATATTGCCATGTCCTACATACAAGATGATGAATGCATTTTGTTCTTTCCATGTCGATACATGCAAGATAATGGGATGATTACATACATAATATATCTATATCTATTCTTAGTGTTCCCATTCTTCATAATAATTGGACACTTGGCCTTGGGATACTAACTCCATGTATCATGGACAAGTTTTCTCCCACTGAATCTGTGCATACTGAACCCTTCAGTACAGATTGCCAATGTATGCTTTCTCTTTTTAGGTCAAGAGGTTTTCAAGAACTATCTCTATAGATCTCTATTCCTATCACATAGGAAACATCTCTATCTTCCTTAAAGATAATTTCCACTTTTGGATTTCCATTCTAGAACATTTCCATTTCACATCAACATGTGGAATGTGAACACGCTCCCACTAAATCACAGATCCCTTCTTTATCTTTGACATATCAGTCAAACCCTTTGAGTATATCATCAAAGTAAAGATCCAATTCTGAGTTGCTTGTACTCAATCAATCACATTGATTAGTCCATTGTAACTTATAGACTTCATTTGCATTAATGGATTCATAAACCTTATAGGTTGTGTCACATACACATCCTTGTTTTATTCCTCATAGGAATGCGGTTTTAGTATCCATATGCCAAATGTATTAGTCATTAAGTTGCAATCAACAAGCTTCATCCTTCTCAAAATGTTATCCATGTATCTTAACACTTAAGATTCATTTGCACTTATGGATTTCATCCAATGAGTGCTACCATCAAGGTCATACCTTATGGTTCACATGGATGTCATTTAGGATGTAATGGTCATAAACCATAACTCAAAATTCGGTTCCTCATATTCATCTAGATATTTGACTCATCACATGAACAACTCATCACATAGATAATTGAGGTGTATCTGTCAAGGATATAAGAACACACAACTCCTTGTGATTCTCAATGTCCTTTATTGGTGTGGGGTATTCTTTTACTAAGAAGATTCCAGTTATTTGATAATCATTCTCTAACTCCTTAGAGTATGATTCCTTCTTGATTTAGACATCATCATGTCTTAATCATGAGTTCACTATGATACATTATCATAATCACTCATAAGGATCTCAAACATTTGGTCCAAGTATTTCATTCATTGATCTCATTAAGAATTAGCACTTTACCAAATTTGCACTTCATCTATGATAATCTTGAACACTTCAAGATATTCATATTGGTATTTCTCTAAACACCTTTTGAAGTATTAGCATTTGTTCCAATAGGTATGTAAATACATCACATGTATTATACCTAATAGGATAATTATTCTCCCACTACCATTAGTGAAGATTGATTAATCATGTACAAGATATTCATGTCTCTTACTGGTTCTCCAACCAAAAGAGTCTAGATTTATCCATCATATGGACACTAAAAATGAATTTCTCATGATTGATGCTAATTCGATTGTTTGAGTTATCTATAACTTTTAGGTATCATTTTATCTTATTCATATCAAATACCACAAGATAAACAAGGCATTACCACAAAGATCATATCTTTAGGATTGAAACATCAACTTTATTAATTGCCATCATTGTCATATAATATGCAAAAATAAAGTGTTTCTATCTATTGGAAAATATGAAATAACAGTTCATAACTGTATTACATGCCTTTTAGGCTGAAAATAAACTAAAGTACTCGTATCTATGGCGATAACACTTGCCCCAATTATGAGTGCTTTACACTTTACATCTTGGTATCATATACCTCAAAAAGTGTTACAAGTTTACTTTCATGACACTTTTAAGTGGACACATCAGTCGCCTCCTTCTTCTTTTGTTCTTCTAGATAGAGAGGACAATTCCTTTTCCAATGTCCTGGCTTCTGACAATGGTGGCAATTTCCTTTCTTGGTCACACCTCCCTTGGCCTTGAGAGCTGAAGACGACTTGGGCTCCTGGCTAGCATCAGAACCTTTCTTAGCTTTGCCCTTTCCCTTGCGCTTGGACTTGCCTTTCTTTCTCGTGATCACCATCACAGACTTAGGCTTGTCCTTCTTCATATGTATCTCGACTGTCCTCAACATGCCCAACAACTCTGACAGTGGCCTATCAAAGTTGTTCATGTTGTAGTTCATCACAAACTGACTGTAGGATTCTGGCAACGATTGCAGTATCACGTTAGTAGCCAACTCTTGGCTCAGTGGAAATCCCAGTCTTTGCAGGTTCTCCACATACCCAATTATCTTGAGTGTGTGAGGACCAACTGGATCTCCTTCTGTCATGACGCACTTGAACAGTGCCCTTGAGACATTATATCTCTCTTGCCGTTCCTGATCTTCATACATGTTCTTGAGATGCTGAATCATCTCAATGACACCCATGTTCTCATGTTGTCTCTGCAACTCGTGGTTCATAGAGCACAACATCAAGCACTTTGCATCAATGGCATCATCAGAATGCTTCTTGTAAGCATCCCTTTCTATCTTTGGTGCATTAGGAGCGGGTTCCTCTGGAATTGGAGTATCCAGGACATAGAGCTTTTGCTCTTGAGTGAGAACAATTCTCAATGTCCTATACCAGTCATGGAAGTTTGTCCCATTTAGCTTGTCCTTTTCAAGGACCGATCGCAAAGAAAAGTGATTGTTGTTTGTTGCCATTTGTACTACAAAAGGAAAATATGCAATTTTAGTCCAAAACTCATTTTTGACTTATTTGATTGATTTGAAAATTTGACGATATAATTAGGCCTTTAATTAATTATCGCTCCCACTATTTTAGTTCAAATTGATATCCCTCACCATAAATTCGGAAGATTATAGCGTACAACCTTCTAGTGGGCAAGATCCTAGTCATGGACCAGCTAGGGCTGTCACCCACAACATAGATCTCTCAGGTAGGCAACTCTTACCAATTGCATCATATGCAACTCTTGATAAAATGTCATATGCAACTCCATGCCATGATCATCTCCATGCCTCAAGGTACTAGATCCCATCTAGATCACCTTGTTAAGTCCGACCCAAAACAAACGCGATGAATATGCACCCTACTAGGGCAGACCCACACATTCATCCTTCACGCTTCCACGAGATAGACGGTGCACCACGCTAGGGCGTGCCCACACTTGGTCGATCAAGCTTTTCACGTGTGTCATATTTGGAAGGCATCTAAAACTTAATATTTAATGAGGGATTTGGTTTTTATATACATATACATATCCAATCACCACAATACATAGTACATATCATATACATGCTATATCCTACAGAAAACATGCAAAATGATAAAAGCGATGATTATGGCCATCCTAATGTGATTCCTCGAGCCAAGAGGAATCACGGTCATCTAGGTCTACATCACATGCAACCTGTACAAGATGAACTATGTGCTTTGCCTTTCTGGGTTTGATCAATTCATCACATGACTGATCGGCTCGCCATCAGGCCGGTCGGCTGGGTGCCACCAGCCGATCGGTTGGCTCCTCCAACCGATCGGTTCGTCTGGTCGTCGTGCATCTCATCATGGCCGCTACCCGCTCGTCTCACTCCTCGAACAGGTCATCAACCGATCGGTTTACTCCTTGAACTGATCGTCTGGAATGTCAACCGATCGGTTCACGCCTTGAACTGATCATTTTAGCTGTCGTCTCGATGTCCTCCGTTCTTTGACATAACAAGAAATAAAATTCTATCCTATTTTACATTGTAAAAGAAGAAACCTCGAGTTATATTCAAGGGGAGCAAAGGTAGGAGAGAAATCTCGAATTATTTTGAGTTACATCTGGAATAGGAGAAAGGGAAGATCGGTGCGCAGACCGAGATGCAAGCAATCACATACAACCAAACACAGATAGGGTTTATTGGCCATAACCAAACTATACATCCACCACAAAACTCGTTTAAGGGTGACGCGTATCGAGTGCATTAATAATACATATCATATATATAATTTGGGATTTGTGGATTTAGGATTGGACATGCATAAAGCCAATTTTATTCGCATCATATGCAATAAATAAAGGCGACAAACCAAAATTGATCATATCGATAATCCCTAAAGTATAGAGCAGTTGACGTGGCTCTGATACCACTATTGGGTTTTAGGGGAGGCAGAGAAGGCAGCAGAAACAAAATTTTCTCCCCCAAACCTGGAACAAGGGAACGTGTCAACGTCTATACAATAGGAAAGAGATGGTATGTGGAATAATACCTTGTCCCGAGGCTTGCTCGGCGACAATACCTCGCGCCTTGCGTGGTCTTCACCTCCTGTCTTGGACGGTGTCTGTGCAGCTCTTGGTCACACCGAGACTGACATGATTGAAGGCTGTCCTCCTAGCGGCAGAAACCTCTCACCTCTGAAGTAGTCCACACAGACCACCTAGAACTCCAACCTCCTTGTCCCACAAGGAATTGGAAGGAGTCACACCCTCCTGTTAGCATACTAGTCGCCAACACACTCTCCTGCTGCCAGTCGCAACTACAGTTGTCTTTCGCTTGTTGTGCCTCCCTTATCAGGTAGCACTTGCTCGGGCTCTCTTGGTTACCAAAACCAGAGAGAACGACAACTTTGCAGAGCAACTGGTTTGCACTGAGTTGTACTTTGAGAAGCCCCCAATACCCCTATATATATAGGAGGGTCATGGGACAAGGTTCTCCATCCCGGGCAATGCAGAACTAAAAGCAGGAGTAGAAGGGTTCGAGATTTTCCACAAAACAACCAACTCGCAACATGAACTGATCATTTCACAACTGAAACGGTCGGTTGGGGACCTGAACCGATCGGTTGACACCTCAACCGATCGGTTGGGACCCATGAGCCGGTCAGTTCACTTATGAACCGGTCGGTTCGTGGTCCTGATCAGTTCCCGATTGACTTTCCATCTTTTGTTTCTAATTGGTATCGAATACCAATCCTATTTCCCAATCAAATTGGGCAAGTGAAACAAAAGGAAAATTCTCACCAATCATACTTTCCCAACTTGCTCGGTTGCTCCAGTTGAATCGATCGTTTCAACACTTGAAGCCATCGTTTCACCCTGAACATGAGCCGATTGACTCAACACTTGAGCCGACCGGTTCACCAAGCTCAGCCGATCGGTTCATCACATGAGCCGATCGGTTGGGAGTGCAGATTGTGAAGAATCAGTCAATTGCGATTTCAATCAATCTGATACTCCAATCAATGTGTCCAACACCTTGAACATTATGATATTGAGATATCAATTAATTGAGTGTTTAATTGAACTACTAAACTCCTTTAGTAATCAATCTAAACATAGTTTGTGGACAAAACTCCTCTTCCAGGTTAAATCCTATGTGTGTGACCCTGCAGGTCCATTTCACGTTGGCACTGAAAGTCCATAACACTTATGACTTCACAAGCAAAGAGCGGTGCCTGGTCACACATCAATGCTACCCAAGTGAAAGTAGAAAGTTGGAGAACAACTTTCAATCCTACAATCCGTGAATGGTGTTACATTGAATGTATAATTCCTTTGTCACTGATATCCCGAATGAACTCGAGGCATGGAACAGTCATCCTGTCAACGTTCATTCACTTTTTTGATCTCAGAGTAGATTGGAAGAGATATGTATGACATCAATATCACATAATAATTCACACATGCATGCACGCCTTTCTCAATCCTACTAATCAAGTGGCCATGGATATCAAACTCCCTCAGGAGGGACAAATCCCATATCTATCACTCACCCCTCAAAATCCCCATGTGTCAAAGCCACCCAATCATCACCTTTATAACAACCCATGTTTCAGGACTACGTTTGATGATGTCAAAGTGTGCCCAATGACATGTGTTGAGTGTAGTGATTTCAGGTCAAAGAATCACACTCACCACCATCACTGTGAGTACTGACTGTGACTACCATGTCATGGTTCCATGTGTCAAACTCATGGTGGGTCTGTCCGGTATACTTGTTCTCTAACAAGTACCTATGTGTTTGGTTTGATATCTCTATATCATGACTAATGAGATTCTGTCATCAACCAACACCACAATCTAGCCTTGTATGTCATTGATGTCTATCTACCTTCCACAATGACATCCGATTAGGGACATAACAAGAATGTACAAACTCTTCGCATCCGTATGATCTCATCGTTCAGGTCATGAACCTGAAGGCATACGTCATTGCGTACTGTCATTCTCTAGACATTCAATCTGTTCTATCACTATCTCATATGACTGAACCAGAAAGAATTGGAAGCTTGCCTTTGATGTTTATCAAATCAATCTTAATGTATCCCACCAATCATCCCATGATTGGCTCTCAGGGCATACATACCAACACAACAAGTATAGCAACACATTATAAATAAGTGACAATTCAAGAAGCATTAAATCAATAGTATACAGATGCATCTAAACCTTAACATGCCACACTTATTATTATATGAATATTTAGCATTCTTCCAAGGCATCAAGTACTAAGCCAACCCTATTTTCTCAAGGCTCTAACAATCTTATTATTGTCACAAATGTCATTGGAGTATAAGTTAAATTTTAGCAACTTAAAATTTCATTTATAGGGATTCCTAGGCCTTCTTTCAGCCATAATTCTCAAGAACGAGAATTCAGTATCATGAAAATCAATGATTCTCTTATAACAATAAACAAACAATCATTATTGCCATGTTCTTATGCATTTTCTAGGTTATTTACTCTTCTAAAATTTTGATTTAGAAGATAGATGGAAGATAAATTCATGCTAAGATCACTTTAAGCATAATCAACATTAATCAAACATATGTATAGTTAATCTATCAGATTTTATTCATCTTCCATAATTTCAAAACTTATTCTAAGCACAAACGAAAAGGTTTATACCATTGTAGGTCTGACTTCATACTTATCTTACAACCTTTTTCACATATATTTCAGTAGTAAGTTATTTTGAGAAAACAAGGAAGAAGAAGAAGAAGAAAGGTGTAGCACAAATGGTACAAACACATATCAACTCATCTTGCTTTAGAAGATACAAATTCAAAATCTATCAAGAAAAGTACGACCAACTTTCCTCCAGTAAAATTCAGTTCTTAAATCAATTCTCCTTTGTTCGGAAAATGGCCATAGAGAAGAACAAAAAGAAAGGAAAGAACAAATCAACATTTTGCTTGAAAAAACAAGTGGAATAGGAAAAGAGAAGTGAAACCAATAGGTAATCGAAGATCTTGGTAGAACCAAACTTAAATCCAAGAAAAGAGAACAAGATCTGAGGCCTTCAGCTAGAAATCAATAAGAAAATACATCCGTTCAACCCTCTTTATCAAGGTTCTCTCTTAGTCACCATGGAAGTCACCATATAGACCTCCAAAGCTTTTATTTTTGGTTTATTGGATATAGGATAAAGATATGAATCTATATAAGTAAATTTCATCATAATCCATCAAGTATATCAAAAGCTATGCACATTTTTGTGATTGGTTCTAAACAACAGCGCTACTCACCACATGTTGTTCACTTGTCGACTATTGGCTATTTTATACATCATCAAAGATGCAACAACTTTCTAATTTGAACTCAAATTTCACTCATTCTTTTTGTGATGAATTCATAATTCAATTCTCTATAAGAATGCAATACTATTTTAAAAATATCAAGCAACCACTTTTTGATATACTCAAGTATTTGAGTGTTGAAAGCTTTTACAATGTGTATTGTTCCACTTTTACCTCTATTGAGGTTCCAACTTTCAAGTCATACTTAATACATATACATTCTTTTTTAGTCGAGTGTTTACTCATTTGCACAACTAGAATACAATTCTTAAATTAACAATATGAGAGGAGATTTAGACTAATCATGGTAACTAGTCTATAATTTAAGAGTAACCTTAGTGTGGGCCATTATAGGACGAACATCAACGTGTTTGATAGGTTGGGGATGGATGAAAATCAATGTGATTAATAGGATACAGACGAACATCAACATACTTAATATGGCACATACGAACAAAGAGAAAACATTGTTGATGTAGTTGATTGAATGATCTTTCTACAACAGACAAGTGTGTTGGAACAACACACAACCAAATGCACAAATAATCTAAGTTGTTCTGATACTAGAAGAGTGAAGTGTTTCCATATTAACTGACCATTACATGGTTGTTGAAGAAACATATTCACCTAACATAGAGCATCATATGACATCCAATCAATTTGAGAAAACAAATCAATGCTTGGCAACTCAAAATCTGAATGGCGAGGATGGCCATTGGCCTTGAACTAGAAAAAGATATTGTAACATCCCTCTTTTCATGTGTAATTTAAATCATTCTATGTAGTTTTTCCTAAATGATCTTTCGTTAAGGACCTTAATGCAAATAGTTCAAAATAGTGTTACTTCTAGGATTACAATGCAAAGAGAAAAAAGAAAAGGACTCAAAATAAGTTTTCCCTTTTACTTTAATTTGTTGCAAATATTTGTATAATAATATCAATGTGTTTTTCCTTTATAAAATAAGTCAAAATGGAATGAAAAAGAAAGAGAAAGAGAAAGAAGCAAGAAATTCGAAATTCAAATCACTTGGGCAATAAGTATACCTCTCCTTTTTATAGATTTTAAGATAAATCCTTTAATGTTCATCTTTCTCTCTCTTCTTATAGGATTTGCCAAAAAGTAATAGTAATATGTTCTTAATCAATAATTTCAAAAATATGATAAAAGATATTCTTTTGGCATCATCGAATCACTCTATCTTTTTATTATATAGGAGGGAAGTGAAATTGCCTCTTGTTTTCTCTCTCCTCCAAATAAAGTACACAAAAAGGCAATAAAGAAGTGTGTAATGACTTTAAAAGAGACAAATATCATTTATCATGAATTTTGGAGTAAGAAGCCACAAAGGAAAGTTTCCTCTTAAATATTGAATGCATTTAAATTAAGATATGTGACAAATATAGAAATCATAGACTTAACATTCAAGAAACCTAAATCTAATTGTATATGAATATTCTAGACCATATAATTAGCCAATGGTCCAAATTTGGACTCATTTGGACTTATTTTGACCACTCAATTAAATTAGGAAAGGTATATATATAGTTTTAATAGGATTTACATTTAATGTCTTTGATTTCCCTAAATTCATATTTATATCTCTATCACGCATTACCATTTTATTTTCCTTATGCGCGCATGATTTCTGGACTTATGATCTCGATCTGACGGTAGTCATCTCATCCTCTACCTCTCGCCTGTTTAGGCAAGTGGGGCGCTGACCCAATCATTTATTCCCCGTGAGATTTCTCCCTCCTCAGTGAACCTTTTTTCGGAGATTTCTTCTCCTCTATCTTTGCCTCACCCCTCCGCATCCACCAATCCATAACACACCCCCTCTCATGCTATATACGTGAAACACCCATTATGTCTTGCGCTCGCCTCTCCCTCAATTTATGTAGTCTCCACCTCCGCCTTCCCCACTGCCCGATCAAACCCCCAAGAGCACCGCCTACCCTGAAGGGGTACTCCTCCACCTTCAATTTAATTCGTAGTGCTCCCGAACTCCTCGACCTACTCCTCCATCTCCAGTGTCCTCAACTTCATCTAGCATTCTCTGACCATCTCGATTCAATCATGTGTGCGGTGAGCATCCTCGAGCTCTGTTCTTCCTTATGGCATCGTCCCTTTGACTCACGGAGGTCGATGGTCCCAAACGTCGTACCCTATAGACCTCCACAAGGTCCTTGCCAGCGTATCTATGTCTTGCCACTTCAGTGCATCTTCGATCATGATATTTCCACCTCTCACCTTGCCGTGCCTTGGTTGATAATTTTTTTACTCTTTTGGGTACCTTCCCGCCTTTTGTACCCCAGTTTTTAGTCTTCGACCCCTTCCCCCTGTTCTTTGTTCCCGGCGATCCCCAGTGGTTTCCGAGGTATTTTCTTTGGGCCTTGGCTGCCCGCTTCTTTTTCTAACCGCGTCGCAACCTCATGGTCCCATTTTTCTTCTCTATTTATCGATTGACCCCCTGTGGTTGTGATCTCGAGTTTTGGTCGTAGAAGCAGTGACTTCCGGCGACTTTCCCGTGGAGCTCCAATGCCCACCTGAGATTGAGAGTGGGCTCGATAGCTTCGCCATGAGGCAAGGAAGTTGCCTGGAGTCTCATCTTCCATTGAAAGACCACCTTCATAGAGTTGTGATCTGAGAAAGTACCTCTAGGGAAGATGCCTCGCACCATGATCGAAGGGGAAGAAACCAGGTTGCAGAAAGACCTTGGTGCCCCCGTGTTTTCAATCGAACCATTTATTTTGACAGGGTAAATTGGGTTTTTCAAACCGTTCCTGTTCTTTGACTACTTATCCACCTGGGCGAGACACGCCCCTAGATGGCCGACTCTCATTGGACAACATCAACTGGGCCCAACAACCCAGTGGATCAAAGGCCGCCTACGTGGCATTTCTTTGATTTCTGATTAGTTGGTTTTTATAAATTCATAGTAAATCGCTTGATGCTAAGAAAAATGAGAAAAAATATGTTTTGGAAATGGTTTTTCGAGAGGAATCCGAATATGTAGTTTTTAGAGTCTGTTTATAAATCATCAAATGTTGTTTTTATAGGAAATGGAAATTAGGGTTTTATTTCGTGAATAAAATGTATAATAATGTGAGATATGTTGCAAATAGGATAATTAGGGTTTCTCCGACCCATGACGTGATTAGGGTTTTACTCAACCTAGAGAGAAAGAGGAGATATTCTCCAAGTGAAAAGGTAAGTGGTCCATGCAATTGAACATAGTTAAATTGGTTGTTTTTTGTATGCCTGTATGATTATGCAATGAATGTTGTGTTTATGTTATTTACTCTTCTAATTTGATAAAATTAGTAAAATTATGATGAATTGAGTTTCATGTTGTATATTGTATCACCTTCATGATCATTAATGATGAAGTTAGAAATAAAGTCCAAAGTAATGTTAAGAGATTTAAGAGAAAGAAAAGGTAAAAAGATAAGACCTATGTAAGTTCCTCATAAGAGAAGAGGCACTTCGGTGCATAAGAGAAGAGGCAACTCGGTGCAATCTAAGAGGCACTTCGGTGCATAAGAGAAGAGGAACATTTTTGCAACTCGAGAACACTTATATAGGTTAAGATAAAAAAAATTGACCTAAAAGAAATTGTATGTCTTTTCAATGTTCAATGTTAATGATTATTTTCATTTTTCAAGTTTTCTTTATCTTATAACATGTTCAATCCACTTACCATTTGTTTGATGCATGGCTGGGGGCGTGATGTCGGTAGGTAGGAGCAAGCTCAGGAGCTAGCAGGACATCTAAGGAGAAAGACCTAGTTCAAGGACCATTAAGGAGAAAAGCATCGGTGGGGTGCCAACCATACCTAGTTTATAGATTTTTTCCTTTTGCTATGATTATGCACATGTAAATTTTGTTAAGATTTGAGAATGAAAAATTGTGATTTTGATCCTGTAATGGTTTATTTAAAATCTATTTTGTGCAATGAATATCATGGTTGTGACATCCCTCTTGATGTGATTGAATATATGTGTTTCTGCTATAAATAATACAAGTGAGGTGTTACCATAATGGTATCAGAGCCAAAATATGGTTGGCCACCAGGTTTTTCTCATGATCTCATGTAGTTTGTCTTTTTCATAGTGATGGCTCCTAAGAGGAAGGGTGATAACGAAAAGGTAGCCTTGGATGGGGATGAAGATGAATCTGTTAGCATGGGAGAACATCGAGAATCTCCACATCAAGAAACCCCCATGGTGCCCTTTAATGTCCTTGTTAGATCTCTATCCACTGCCATGGGGAAAGGAGAAGGCCAAGTGGGCAACCCTAGGGTCAACCCCAAGCTTTCCCTAGTCGAATTTTTGAAGATGAAGCCTGACTTGTTTGTTGGGGAAGAAGAGATGGATGTGATAGGCAAAACCGAGAGCTGGATGTAGCACATGGAACATTGCTTCCATGACTTAGACTGTCCCAACCACTCCAAGGTTTGTTTTGGGACACATGCTGAAGGGTGCTGCTAGGACATGGTGGGAGAACCTACTAGGTTCTCGTGAAGCTGATGCTCCTCCATTCACATGGGAAGAATTTTCTGAGGCCTTTGGAGACCACTACACATCTGAGGCCATGATCGAGAAGAAGGAGGAAGAATTTCTCAACCTACGTGAACTTGGTGACATGACGATCACCCAGTATACGATGAAATTCTAGATCCTACAGAAGTACGACTACGACTACAATGAACGACGCAAGACCAAGAAGTTCATTAGAGGTTTAAAGCTAGACCTTAGTTTTGCCTTGTCAGGACGTGGGCACCATACACTCCAAAGTGCCCTAGATGCTACCCTAGAGTTAGAAGATCATCCATGAAGAACATGGAAGAAGGAGAGCCACCACAACAACCACAACTCCAACCACCACAATGAAAAAAAGGAAGGAACCAACCGAAGTTGTTCCAAACTAGCATGCAAAGACCCAATGTGCTAAATGTTCCAAGTATCACCTAGGTGAATGCAGATTTGGAATGAGTGTTTGCTATACATGTGGTGAAATAGGCCACATAAGGCCTAATTGCCCCAAGTTCCATAAGAAGGAGCCCAATGTTAATCAACCACCTAGAGAGAAAAGGCATGCTAGAGTTTTTGCTATGGTAGATGAGGGTGATGATAATAAGGTTGAGTAGAGTTTAGTAGGATAGTTCTTTTTTTTCAAAACTTTATTTTTCATGCAATGTATGGAAATATGGTTTTACATGATAATAGTAGTATATTGGTGTTTTTGTATGCAAATTCTAAGGTGGTTAGCCTAATGAAAATTTGAGGATGAAATTTAATTAAGGTGGGTAGAAATGTAACATCCCTATTTTCATGTGTAATTTAAAACATTCTATGTAGTTTTTCCTAAATGATCTTTCATTAAGGACCTTAATGCAAATAGTTCAAAATAGTGTTACGTCTAGGATTACAATGCAAAGAGAAATAAGAAAAGGACTCAAAATAAGTTTTCCATTTTACTTTAATTTGTTGCAAATATTTGTGTAATAATATGAATGTGGTTTTCCTTTATCAAATAAGTCAAAGCGGAATGAAAGAGAAAGAGAAAGAGAAAGAAGTAAGAAATTTGAAATTTAAATCACTTGGGCAATAAGTATACCTCTCCTTTTTATAGATTTTAAGATAAATCCTTTAATGTTCAACTTTCTCTCTCTTCTTCTTGGATTTGCCAAAAAGGAATAGTAATATGTTTCTTAGTCAATAATTTTGAAAATATGATAAAATATATTCTTTTGGCATCATCGAATCACTCTCTTTTTATTTTATAGGAGGGAAGTGATGTTGCCTCTTGTTTTCTCTCTCCTCCAAATAAAGTACACAAAAAGACAATAAAGAAGTTTGGAATGACTTTAAAAGAGACAAATGTCATTTATCACAAATTTTGGAGTAAAAAGCCACAAAGAAAAGTTTCCTCTTACACATTGAATGCATTTGAATTAAGATAAGTGACAAAAATAGGAATCATAGACTTAACATTCAAGAAACCTAAATCTGTTTGTCTATGAATATTCTATACCATATAATTAGCCAATGGTCCAAATTTGGACTCATTTGGACTTAGTTTGACCACTCAATTAAATTAGGAAAGGTTTATATATAGTTTTAATAGGATTTACATTTAATGCCTTTGATTTCCCTAAAGTTAGATTTATATCTCTGTCACGTGTTGCCATTTTATTTTCCTTATGCACACATGATTTCTAGCCTCACGATCTCGATCTGATGGTAGCCGGCTCATCCTCTACCTACTGCCTATTTAGGCAAGTGGGGCGCCGACCCAGCCATTTATTCCCCGTGAGATTTCTCCCTCCTCAGTGAGCCTTTTTCAGAGATTTCTTCTCCTCTGTCTTCGCCTCACCCCTCCATATACACTGATCCATAACACTCCCCCTCTCATGTTATATACGTGAAACACCCATTAGGGCTTGTGCTCGCCTCTCCACCGATTTACGCAGCTGCCACCTCTGCCTTCCCCACTGCCCGATCAAGCCCCTAAGAGCACTGCCTACCCTGAAGGGGTACTCCTCCACCTTCAATTTAACTTGTAGTGCTCCTGAACTCCCCGACCTACTCCTCCTCCATCTTTGGCATCCTCAACTTCGTCTGGCCTTCTTTGACCATCTCAGTTCAATCACACGTGTGGTGAGCATCCTCAAGCTATGTTCTTCCTTCTGGTATTGTGTCCCTTTGACTCGCAGAGGTCAATGGTCCCAAATTCCATACCCTATAGACCTCCGCAAGGTCCTCACCATCATATCTGTGTCTCACCACTTCAGTGCATCTTCGACCATGATATTTCCACCTCTCACCTCGTCATGCCTTAGTCGATATTTTCCGACTCTTTTGGGTACCTTTCCGCCTTTTGTAACCCAATTTTCAGTCTCTGACCCCTTCCCCCTATTCTTTGCTCTCGGCGATCCCCAGTGGTTTCTAGGGTCATTTCTTCGGGCCTTGGCTGCCCGCTTCTTTTTCTAACTGTGTCGCAACTTTGCGGTCCCATTTTTCTTCTCTATTTATCGATTGACCCCCTATGGTTGTGATCTCGAGTTTTGGTCATGGAAGCAGTGACTTCCGGCAACCTTCCTGTGGAGCTCCAATGCCCGCCTGAGATTGAGAGTTGGCTCGATAGCTTTGCCTTGAGGCAAGGAAGTTGCCTGGAGTCTCAGCTTCCCATGAAAGACCACCTTCATAGAGCTATGATCTGAGAACATACCTCCAGGGAAGGTGCCTTGTACCATGATCGAAGGGGAAGAAACTAGGTTGCAGAAAGACCTTGGTGCCCCCGTGTTTTCAACCGAACCATTTGTTTTGAAAGGGTAAATTAGGTTTTTCAAACTGTTCCTATTCTTTGAATACTTATCCACCTGGGTGAGACCCGTGCCTAGATGGTTGGCTCTCATTGGCCCACATCAATCGGGCCCAACAACCCAGTGGATTAAAGGCTGCCTACATGGCATTTCTTTGGTTTATGATTGGTTGGTTTTTATAAATTCGTAATAAATCACTTGATGCTAAAAAAAAGAGAAAAATATGTTTTGCAAATGGTTTTTTGAGAGGAATCCAAATATGTAGTTTTTAGAGTATGTTTATAAATCACCAAATGTTGGTTTTATAGGAAATGGAAATTAGGCTTTTATTATGTGAATTAAATGTATAATAATGTGAGATATGTTGCAAATAGGATAATTAGGGTTTCTCTGACCCATGACGCGATTAGGGTTTTACTTAACCTAGAGAGAAAGAGGAGATATTCTCCAAGTGAAAAGGTAAGTGGTCCATGCAATTGAACATAGTTAAATTGTTTGTTTTATGTATGCATGTATGATTATACAATGAATGTCATGCTTATGTTATTTACTCTTCTAATTTGCTAAAATCAATAAAATTATGATGAATTGAGTTTCATTTTGTATATCGTATCACCTTCATGATCATTAATGATAAATTTATAAATAAAGTCCAAAGTAATGTTAAGAGATTTAAGAGAAAGAAAAGGTAAAAAGATAATACTTATATAAGTTCCTCATAAGAGAAGAGGCACTTCGGTGCATAAGAGAAGAGGCACCTCGGTGCAACCTAAGAGGCACTTTAGTGCATAAGAGAAGAGGCACACTTGTGCAACCCGAGGATACTTATATAGGTTAAGATAAAAGAAATTGACCTAAAAGAAATTGTATGTCTATTCAATATTCAACGTTAATGCTTATTTTTAGTTTTCAAGCTTTCTTTATGTTATAACATGTTCAATCCACTTACCATTTGTTTGATGCATGGTTGGGTGTATGATTCCCGTAGGTAGGAGCAAGCTCAGGAGCTAGCAGGCCATCTAAGGAGAAAGACCTAGTTCAAGGACCATAAAGGAGAAAAACATCAGTGGGGTGCCAACCATACCTAGTTTATAGATTTTTTTTCTTTTGCTATGATTATGAACATGTAAACTTTGTTAAGATTTGAGAATGAGAAATTGTGATTTTGATCTTGTGATGGTTTATTTAAACTCTATTTTGTGCAATGAATATCATGGTTGTGACATATCCCTTGATGTGATTGAATATATGTGTCTCCACTGTGAATAGTACAAGTGGGGTGTTATAGATATATAGAAAACATGTAAAGTACACAAAACTCCATATGTGGTGACTCTTCTTCTTATTTCCTCTTATGAGCTCTGATCTTTGCACCTCAATTGTTCTCCTCATCCTCCTCTTCTCATTTCCTTTACTCTCCCCCACACACCAACCATGAAGAAATCTTGAAATTGTTTGGGGTGGAAAAATATGAATAGAAACTCCCCTATGACATTAGAGAACATGGATTAGAGAGGGGAGAAATGACTATATAAGGATTTGCTTGATATGGTTGAAGAAATTGTGTGTAGGAATGCTCAACAGTCTTGAGAGAACTTGTAAGACCACTGACCTAACTTTTTGGTTGATCTTGCTTGCTTAGAATAATTCGATGCTTAAAGCCTTAATCTAATCATGTGATGTGATTTTATAACATGTGACATGCTTATGTTTTTATTTTGGTTTATTTTGAATACTATTTGAGCTAGTTATGTATATGTGTGCTTGTTTTGGACCTAATTGCAATTTACCCATTTTAGGGTTTATCTTGCAATTTTTCACATGCCTGGTGTACCTCACATGTTTTGACATCATCATGGAGAGATAAGTGCCTTAGGGAACCTTGTTGTACCTTGGTTTGATGAGGTGGCATCATATGTTGAGTTATAAGGTTTGCTTGGATGACCTAAGTGGATGGTTGAACTTTGCTTCATGTTTGATCGATGAACCTTATTTTTAGCTATCACCAAGTTGTTCTTTGGTTGTGTTCTCAGTGGTTGTTGATATTTTGGAGTGTGCCTCTGACCTTGGTGGTTGATGAGGTCATGGAACCCTTTACGTCGCCAAGAATCTAGGGTTAGCAGATGTTGAACCTTGATCATCTTGGTCACTGAATATTTTTAGCAGTCACCAAGCATGGTGATCTTCATCGATTGTGTGCTTTTTTAGACCATAGTAGTCACTGAGTTTCCTTGGTTTTAAATCCCTAAGTTGCATGTTGAGCTTATGCTTGCATGGATGAGATATGGTGGAGAAGTCACACATGTTTGCATGACACCTAACCCTCCTCATCTCTCTCTACCCTTAGATATATAAACCCCTCTCTTTGCATGCAACTGGTTCCCTTTTCACCCTTTTATTTCTCTATTCTCTTTGGAGCTCGTCCCCCTTGTGTTCTTGGTGGTGAAGGAAGGAGCTTGACCTTGTAGAAGGTGGTTGAACCCCTTTGCATGTGAGCTAGGGTTTGGAGCAACTCTTCTTTGGTGATGATTTAGTGTTCCTTGGTCTTGGTAAGTGATCTACCCTTCTTGATCTTTACTTTCTTGCCACACTACCTTCCTTCTCCCTCTTCTTGGCTGAACCCATGGGTCTCCATGGTAGTGCTTGAGTTGAGCTTTAGGAACTTCTCTCTTCCTGGCCGAATTCATGGTTCTCCATGGTAGTGCCTAAGTTGAGTTGAAGTCACCTCTCTTTGTTGGCTTTTTAGCCTAGGGTTTTCCCCTCTTCTTGTGCTCCTTTAACCTAGGGTTTGTTCTTCTTTCTTTGTGGTGGTGCTAGCTTAGTTGTGGAGGTGATAAAGCTAGGTTTCTTCTCTTCTTGGAGCATCCTTTCTTTTGGAGTTGTTTCTTCAGATCCAAGGCGAGTTATATAACTTTCTCCTCGATCATTGTTGCATCTAATCTTGCATGAAAATAACCTATCTCTAATTGTGGTTCCAAGTAGAATGATGATGATACCTTAGGCTAGAGTTTAAGTTTCTTAGTGATTATTGAGTAGATAAACCCCTTTTTACTAAACCCTAATCTCGTGCATGTTTATTTTGTTGATTATGGGACTGTTGATCTTTGGATGCATGTGCTAAATAAGGTTTCTCTCTCATGACATTTTTTTTCCTTGACTTGATCATGAATAGAATTAGGGTTTTGGTGTTGTTTTCCTTCATGTGGTTACACCTTGATTGTTCAATTTTCTCTCATGTTGATGGTCGGAATTAGGACTTTGAGGTGGTTTCCCTTCATGTGCTTTACTCCTTGTTGGTTTCGGTTTCATGGTGATGATCAATCTATTTGATCATGTGGTGGATGATTTTCTCTCTCTTGATGATCACTAAGCTCAATCTTATGACTTGGCCGATGAGTTTTGTTCATGTTCTTCGGTCGCCAAGTTTTCATTCTTATAATTGTTTGATGTTAAACTCTCTTTGGTCGATGAGATTTTCCATGGTTAAGTAGTCGTTGAACTTAGATCATGATGGTCATTATGGTAACTATCTTCTTCAATCGATGAGTCTTCCCTTGGTTCTCTTTAGTCATTTAGTTTGGGTCCTTGAGGTTGCTGAAGATGATCATCTTATGCGATCGATGAAGGGGTTAACCCTAGTCTCTTCGGTTGCCAATGTGGCTTAGTCTATGCGGTAGCAGAGAATGTTGTAACTTGGTTTTATGTGGTCGATGATGCACTCTACCTTATGCTACTGTTGGTGATTTCTGATCCATATGCTTGTCTTATGTGGTTGACCTTGTGATGTTGATTATTGACCTAATGTGCTTCTAGGAATGTGAGAGATAATGATATCTAGGGTTTATATCTACTGCTGATTTTGAAACCCTAATTCGGCCACAATATTGAAATCTAACCCTAATTGCAAATACATAATGAAGTTGCTTATCTTGCTTGAGTAAGTAGCATAATGATAAAGTATTTTCTCTCTCCTAGTGTTGTAACCCTAATTTGTTGTTGAATAAGCATCATAGCTACTATTTGATTGTGATATCTCTTATGTGGCACATGTGTGATGATTATGAGCCTCGATGAGGCACAGAGAGATAATAATGTTCTTGCAGGGAACAATGTGAATGATCTTATGACCTTGGCAGTGGCTTTGTTCCCTAATTGACGTGATATCCTCTGGTGTGGTGATAAGGGATTGATGCCCCATGATGATGTAATGATGAGTGTGGGCTCATGTATATGACAACAAATTGTACCACGTAATGGTGTGACAAGTTTATACATTATACATATCTTCTGAAGTTGCAATCTACCTGACCTTTTGTAGAATCTCTCTAGGGTTTGTATATAACTTGATTGATGTAGTTAAAACACACCCAATTGGCATTAACTAATCATGTGAAACCCTAATCATGTAGTGCCCTGTGCCATAGATGTGTATATGATGTGATAGAGGACAGATGTGGTTGTACCTCAGATGATTGGGTTTGCATTCCCTGTTCACTAATGTCGTGACATATATACCAAGGTGAGCTAGGTTGTTTTGCAGTTGGACTTTATATGTCATTGCGACAGACTCGTACTGACCAAGGGCGGATGAGATCATAGGAGTGTGACTCTCCTAGATCTTCTATGGCACTGTTCTCAACTTCATAGTGGATAGTTTGAGTATGAGTGGTATATCTCATCTCCTTAGGGCTTAAAAGACGCAATACAACCATGTAGAATATCTGCTTAGGGTTGGACACGACCCAAATTAGATGTTTACCCTTAACTTGTTTCTTATACTGCTCAGTTGTTATGTAATGAAGTATTAGGAGCTAACTGTTATACATGTTCTTCATATTCCTTCTTATCATGATACTATGCTTATCTATTATGCTCAACCCGCTTAACCCATGTAATCAGTTTATATGTTTCATTTAGCTAAATCTACTCATCCTTTAATAGTAATATATATGTGGTAACAATAATCGTTGGCTGAGAGTTATATATCTCACTGGGACATGGGTCTCACCTAGTGGGTTTCCACATCTCTAGGTGGTCATCAGTGGTGTGGTGGAGATCGTGTTGTTGGGGAAGAGTAGCTTAGAGATTAGTAGCCATTGAAGGTTGGATAACTACTAGTGTTGTGTAGTAGAGTCTTAGTGTCATCCCTATACTCTCAGATTCACGAGATGTGTTTTCTTATAGATGTTGTATCTCAATATGTATTTTAGCAGTATGTCATGGTTGTATATATGTGGAATGTATATGTGGAACAAGATCTTTTGTATACAAGTTATAGTCTCAGCCACTGAGGAGATGTAAACACCTAGTAGGGTATGTGATATGTTACATGTTGTGAATCTTGATGTAATATGTTTTTGCATAGTGATGGTTATATGAGATCGATTTTAATTTACATGCTTTTATGGTTATGTGGTTTTTTAGTTGTTGATAGCGTGCTTTGTTTTGAGTTATCTCATTAGTGTGGCATTAGGGTGTTATGCGATAGAACTCGACCTCCCACTTAAGAAAGCTTGACTTTATGCTTGAAAAGGATGGATCTTTGCACACGAGAGAGGCCGATATTGTACCTGAGAGAAAATCGCATCACACATGTGAGGACTTTATGATGGTGCTTTAGAGAAATTGACTTGGTAAAGAAACTATAGTGGATGAACCGATAAGTAGATTCGATGTAGTATGTGGCCCCATTATAAGATATGAAAAAGAAAATAAAAGAACCTTTTTGCAAACTGAAGGCCCCTTATAGTAAACCTTATTGATTATGTGTACGTCCTGGTGGCAAGATAGAGATGAAACTCTCATGATATTATTTTGTGGGCATTGGAGTGACGAGGCTCGGTCCATTGCATGATAGATATAGAAAAAAGAGAAAATACATAGTTGGAATCACAAATCTAATTTTTTGGGTGAGACATGTCTGAGATGGTAACGATCAAGAAAAGAGGCAACAATCAATTACGAGATAACATGTGGTGATGTGGACTAGACTTTCTTCTTGGGTAAGATGAAAGACAAAAGACTGACACACAAGGATGCTAGATCTAAGCTTTGTTCTTGGGAAAGAAGAGGGTACTTATCAAATATGGATCTACAATGATGATGGCCCTTTAGAGTGAATGTGCAACGAGAATGACCCTATAGAGAGGGTAATTGAGATGGCCCTGTGGGCATATGGCCATGATGGTGTCCGCCTCCCACATGAATAGACTTGTTGCTTTCTCTCTAGGTTTAGAATCCTGGAAAGAAAGCTTTGATACCATGCTGGAAATAATAAATAGACAACATATTCACATTGTTGTTTTCAAAAGAGACATCTCTCTTTTATATAGGAGAATGTGGACATGAATCTAGAGACTTCCAAACCTGACTAGACTTGAATAAACTCTATGTGGGCCTACAAACTCCTACCCATATATGATATGACTTATACTTCTAATAGGACCAAACTCAACTTTTTTAATAGAAAATATCACCTTTATATTATCAAGTGGAACCTAGACATGTATATGCATGAGGTTTTTACACCTCAAGTGAGCATTTAGATATCCACAACAATAATAAATGAATATAAATGTATAAAGTGAAATGCTTAACAAGCTTTATCGACTAGCAATATGATGATCTCAAATTTGAGTTTAATTGATGATGACTTGAGAAAGATTTTTTTGAGCTTAGATTTTATTTTATTTTCTTTTTTGGACCTAAACCTACTATGTGAAGATAGAATTTATTGTTCAATTTATTTGATGAAAATATGCATCACTTTCTATGACAATAAGCTATCAAAAGTTAATTATAAAGCATAGATCACCTTTAATTGAGCAGTAATAATAGGTTGAGAGTCCATTTGATTTTTGTTTGAGAACATTAATTTATTGTTCATAGGTTGAGAAATATGTTGGACTATGTTTCAATATATTTTCAATGTTAGTCTAGATGTAATATTGAAAGGTCCATTGATCATTGATGGTTAGTTTTAAAAGAGAACTTTTAGAAATATGAATCATCAATCTTATCTTAGAAAATCATCTAACATCACTGTAAGGAGTGGGGCCCAATAGGGGAGCCACTCACTTACTTGAGGAAATAATAGAAAACCATCTAGTGTCAAACTTGATAATAGTTTTTCTCACAAAGAATTATGAACTAAAATTCAAGTATGTAATGTATCATACCCCAAAAATATAGCAGTGGAAGATAAACGTCTAACTATTACAATTCTCTTTTCTATCACACTATCAGGACCACATAAGGTGAATATAAAAACTAAAGGAAAATGAACTACAGAAAAGGCTACAATGGGCAACCTGGCTACTCCAATCTATCTCCAAGAAAACACCTACACTTGAGCAGACTGCAACTCAGAGTCTCCTATGGCAAGATCTTCTCTACTTAAGGGGTTGGAAGCATACCCCACAAGAGAAGACAAAGTGGAAATTGTCAACATAAAAGTCAGTATATGCATATAAATAGTGATTGGACAATACTAGGGAAAAATAATAATAAATGTTATAACAAGGCTTCCCAAGCAAAAGAGAGAAAGGAAACATCCAAATGAATATCCAAAGGAATCTTCATATAGTAATGTACAATGATTATACAAAGAAGCAAAAGATACAATTATCAAATCTTGCCTTCAAATCTCAAACTAGTGAACCACAACAAAAGATAAGAATTATGCATGCATATTACCATGAGAATAACAAGTATAATAAAAGTCAACGTATATGACATCACCACCATATCCACAGATTATGGGATCACCACTATAATCTTTGGGGAGTAATGATATCACATCACAATTACCCAGGGACATAAATCACAATTTCCACCCTCTGTTGGCACACAATAGGGAGACACCACCTAGTGTATACATTTTATAAGTTATTTAAATAAAACATGCATTTTAAATAGAGAGGCAAGCATTAGTTTAGTTTAATTACAACATAGTATTCAGATTAGAAAGACATCATAAATATGTATAACTATGATAAATGATAAAATCGTGGTCAACATATGGCGATTAGGATTTGCATTGAATATGGATCAATTAATTCATTAGGATCAAATTGAATGAAACAACAAAAATGTATAAAAGTAGGTTCCAATTTGAAAACACAATAGTCCATAATATTAATTCCAAGAGCTTGGAACCAATCAATTCAACTATATATAATTGTGACATTTAAGATAATATGTCACAGTTAAGTCAAAGAAAGAAAAATATAAATCATTGTCCAATATAGAATTAAGGGGATGCAACATACCTCAAACTTGAATACCAATAGTTACCGATAAAACCCTAGATCTAGTTAGGGTGTATCTTCACCTATTATAACCTTACATGTAAGTCATTAATTAATGTGTACATTACAAATTGTAGAAACCTTGACTCTTTATTATAATGAAATTAGGTTATGAAACTAGGTCAATTGATATGATTTATTTTCTTGATTCCAATGAATATTTACATGTATTTTTCTAATGAGTAGATAATTAGTTATGAATTAACTAAGTTATATGAATTTACTAAAAATGTAAAATAAATCCACTTGGGAGAAGACTTGTTTTCCCACTCATCACATGCCAGATCATAGCCGCATGACAGGGATTAATTGGGCAGTGTCCCATAAACAAAAATACACGATTAAAATTAATTTTGAATCATGAAAAGACCAAAACACCCATGTGAAGCATGACATGAATGAAATCAAAGCTAGGACAAACCAGTCATCATCTTCCTTAATGTCTCAAACACACAATGAAAACTCATAAACATTGGAACTCAACTGCAAAAACCTTAAAGTGCGGATCAGTGAGGAATTAAGTGATAAAACCTTACTGCCATTGCATTTATTCTCACCAAACCAGTCTCAAAGGTCCAAGTCAGAGGGTGTCGGCAGCTGATGGAGTGGGGAAGGGTGCCCATCATGGCCACAAGAGGAAAAAAAACTCAACAAGTAGGAATATAGGGAAACACAACCAAAATGGTCTGGTCTAAAAGCTTCACAACATCAAAACAAAGTCTATGATGCAAAGAACAGGAATAAACAGTAAGGGAAGACCAAAGTTGAGCCATAAAATTTGTATAAGAAAAATGATCTCAAAAGAGAGGAACACGATTCACACCTCTATTGGAGAAATCCAAGCCACACGAAGATTTCTTGAGGTCCCTGGAACCAAACCCAACCTTCACAATGAGACACCAACCCAATGACAATGCTGACAAACTTTACTTATCAATATCTAGTAGCCAGAGTTGGGGAACATGGCTAGGAACCAAACAAACAATGCTATAATTTCCAAAATGATTTGGGTGGATGCGATGATGATTTCTAAGGGTTTATTTATGTGTAGAATGTCCTTGTACAGTCGAGAATCCCCAACAAGAAAGGAAACATGGGAGAAGAGGAGCATGAGTTGGGGAGGACTATCCAGGGGATGAAACCCTATGAAGTTGGGACTCTTTGGAATATGTATCAAACCATGAAGGTGAAGAGGAGATCATAAGAGACAAAGAAGTAACCAAGAGATAGAATGATATCAAGGGAGGTATAAGGGAAGAGACAACCTATGAGGAGTCCAAATCTCGATGGAATCCAAGAAGAGAAAAAGAGATGAGTTGTGTGATATCGATCCAACAAATCATATTGAACCCAAGAAATTAAAGGGTGTGTGGCAGTGAAACATAGTTATACTAATAAATCAGATGCATGACCTGAAATTAGGATTTAAATCCAACTAAACAAAGTCCAATTTATATTGGTGATACATATTTGAGAGAATTATCTTCTTTAATCCAATTAGGATTGCAAGCATTATCCAATAAATTTAAAAATAGGCATTCTAGATAATCAGGACCCAAGGAATCTGATTTTAAACTTAGATTCAACTCTTAAAAATCCATTTAGTTGGTTCTAATACAATTAGGGTTTAATATTATCATCTCATTATTTATTATTACATATTAACACTATCCTCAAAATTCAACATTTAGCATTCACTTACTATCAACTTGTTACCAACAAGATTATCTCACATTATCTCTCACGAATTCCAATATGTAATACATATTTGGCTAATTTAGTTCATTAATTCCATACTTTTTAATATAAAAACATTGACACCCCACACTTAGATCCAACACTTAAGTATTATCCTTTTATGTGTATTAAACACTTTTAGACCATTTAAATTGTTAAAACATATTTACACACATCATATTATTCATTAAGCACATTTAAGTCATTATATGAATATTAGTGAACAAAGTAGCATGCTAAGTATATTTTATGTGATTAGTTACATATGAAGCCATGTTTAGGTTATTAGGTTGGTTTCATGTGTATCAGGATATATTATGTGATTATATACCTAAATGCTATTAATAACTTATAATCAACAACAAGGATCCATATATTAGGGTTGGTCAATGTGGTTACCAACCATCCAATACACATCATTATCACATCCAAAGTCTAGAGTTAGAAGATTACAAGTTAGAGCTTAAGTTAACATAATCACTACACACTGCATATGTGTCATCTACATGTGTATGATGTCCAGAGTTATATTTGAGTTGTTCAAGTTATGTACATTGAATGTTCATTACAACACAAGCAATATTTATGAGGGTTTAGATCTATCCTTGTCTGGTCATATCTAAATATCAAGCATAATAATCTTCCTAATCTTGGGCGTGGCGTACAAATTGTAATTAACTAAAGTAACAAGATTAACTAATGCAAAAGTGATTACTAACAACGGATTTCTGAAAATCACTAAAAATTAAATCCATTTATCAAGAGATCCATTCACAGGAAAACTCTTTCATTTAGAACCAAAGTAAAACATTACATCCTGGTTCATAATATACCTGTCATGTACCATCTCTTCTCAAGGATTACATACAACAACTGCTCTATTAAATTTGTACATAGGCAACTTAAAACCTCGAGGCATTAAGCCAAAACCTCAGATCGGTTATAAAATCACAAACTACTGACTCCTAGGACCTGAGAGTACAGAGATGACACATAGGACTTTATGTACAAAGCCTGACAACCAGTATCCCCACCTGGGATATTACTATTGTCCTTGCTGTTGCTACTACTGCTCTTCCTCCGCTACAGAGATTCTTCCTCTTTGTCTGCGTCTACCTAAAAACATTGGATTCCATGGGGGTGAGACAATTATAAAAATTGCCCCAGCAAGAGATATAACTCTCCGCCAAAAACATTATTATTGCAGTTTAATAGAAATAAATTGAGCAGTGGAATCATAATAATCAACAGCAGGTAATTCACTTATTTAAAGCATATTAGAGCAACATTCCCACTTAAGCTTATTAGCTATATCTTGATAAAGCAACATGTCTAATATTCAATAAGGAATTATAGGACATGTATAACATTTATCCATCTAGGATATGTTAAGCAAGATAATCATCAACCAGTGATTCTCGCATTTCAGTCTTATGCAAATACGCTACACGACTGATTACATTTTACAAACATACTTAAGCTCTGAGGAGATGAGGTATACCACTCATACTCCAACCGACCATTGCTATATTAAAATCGGTACCATACATAGGTCAATGGAAGAGTTGGATTCCCATGACCTCCCACATCCCTGTCAGTACGGGACCATAAGCAGGACTATGTCAAC
The DNA here is from genome assembly GCA_963693085.1 of Alisma plantago-aquatica. Taxonomy (NCBI): domain Eukaryota; kingdom Viridiplantae; phylum Streptophyta; class Magnoliopsida; order Alismatales; family Alismataceae; genus Alisma; species Alisma plantago-aquatica. The sequence continues at coordinate 754,290,052 of OY856409.1, forward strand.
TGCTCAAAATAGCTTTCCAGGATATACTGGCAACTTTGCTATAGAGTTACAGCGTCAACTGCACTCTCATCGACAATCGAGAGATTTAATGTTTATCTCCATCGACTCGACATTAAATATCATTGGGAGATTAATGATACATCCATCCCAACCATCGGGAGATTTGTCATACATCCATACCGACACATGAATGATTGAGAGGTTTAATGTTTACCTTCCATCAATCTCTTCACCAGGACGTAAGGATATTTTCGCCCATTTACCCCCAAATATTCAAAATATGCGAATTCTAGGAAATCCATAGGAAAACCTATTTCACCATCACCAACTACTGATGATGATGGATCTATGGTCAGAGCACTACATGAATAGATTTCACTTGATTAATTAAGTACATTTTCATATTCTTTTAGCATCATCCACGTTATCAAACATAACTTATTATGACAATGCTATAAAGAGACATGTGCTATTTTCATCAATTACTTATCAGTCTTTAAAAGACATTGGGAACTCAGTCACTCATTTCAATACTGGGAATTATCATCCCTTCACAATCTCATTACCATAATCATATGGTTCTAGGTATTTAAACCCTTAGCTCATCATTGAGCATTGTTGCCACTTTTCCAGGTCACTATCACCTTCAGGTCATCTGACCAATGTAAACATGATACTTGCTATTATAAGAATCACTCATGGTACTTGAGGCCCATTAACTCTCTTATTACCTCTTACCAGGCAACACGGTATATTATGGCACACAAGGCCCAATAAACAATAGTGAATTAAACATCATAGCTCATACCTGGCCATGACCACCATTTCAGAATACCTACATGGTTAGTGTAGATGATAATAGTAGCTTCAATTGCATATCAACACCATGCAAAACAAATATGGATTCACTATTCAAGGGTAACACCACTATTCCCTTATGAAGGTTAGGGTTTCCTATTTCATGTCATTTGGGAACATTCATCCCATTACCCAAATCAAGGTTATGGTTTATCAACATATTGCCCAAGATTAGGGTTTCATAAAACATTACATAGTATCACCCTAGATTTGAGTTCCACATCACATCAAACATCAGGGTTTCTCATAAAACCACCCTTAGTTAGGGTTTGACATAAATTTCACCCCAGAATAGGGTTTACATTCAATAACCCACAATTAGGGTTTGCTGTTCATCCCAATTAGGGTTTCATGTTCCATTACCCATAATTAGGGTTTACTATTCATACCAATTAGGGTTTCATGTTCCATTACCCATAATTAGGGTTTACTATTCATCCAAATTAGGGTTTCATGTTCCATTACCCATAATTAGGGTTTACTATTCATCCCAATTAGGTTTTCTATTCAAGTACCCATAATCAGGGTTTACTATTCTTCCCAAATTAGGATTTTGCATCACATTACCCTAAATTAAGTTTACACATATCATCACCTTGTATTAGATCTACATCCTTACCCTAGATTAGGGTTTCACTTAGAATTGCCCTAAATTAGGGTTAGGGTTGAATAACCTTGTCAATTAGGGTTTATGCTCATGATTAGGGTTTCATGATATCTTTGCTATGGATCATACCCTAAATCACCACATGAATCATATTCATGTATGAATTCCATTCTATCATCCTCTCAACTTGATTAGGTTATATCAACCCTTCAATCAAGTACATACAACTATGATTGACATAGTGTACTAAGTTATTATTCTTATAAGCAATTAGCGTTTATCCCTTTAATGGTACTAATAATTTAGGTACTTTTAGGATTTCAAGCTTTGTACCTTCATTGATTACCATCACTATGAATCATTGGAACAATCTTCACCTTCAATTTCCAAATGATTGAATCATAATTGTCCTTTATTCGGTTTGGAGGTTTCATCACCAAACAGTTTTGAAACCATTTGACCCCAAACAGTTTCAAGACTGTTTGGGCTCAAACGAACTCAAGACCATTTGGGCCAAATCAGTCTCAAATCCACAAGGGTTCTTTAGATAAACTCATCAATAAATTGAACATGCTTTGCTACATTGAAACCTTCAATCACCACCTTTGACCATCCATGCGGTCTTGAGGTGCTTGATCTCATGCGGTCTTGAGGTGCATGACCTCATTCGGTTTTGAAACTGAATCACCCATTCGGTTTTGAAACCGAATCAATTCAATTGACCTTGAAAATGATTCCAATCATTCAGTTTTGAAACTGAATCACCCATTCTATTTTGAAGTGATTTATCCAATCAATCTTGGGTATAATTACCCATTCGTTGTTTTGTATCTAACCCATTCGGTTTTGAATGGAATTACCCATTCGGTCTTGCACTTACTTGGCCATTCGGTTTTGAAACTGAATCCACTCATTCGGTTTTGAAACCGAATTGGTTCATGCGGTTTTGCAAACCGTTTGCTCCTGTTCTTGATTGAGGTGTATTCTTGTGATGATGTCATCATCATAAACCTACAAACCCATGAAACCTACTCCATCTTCATGGTAATTGCATCAACTAATCAAAGGTATTTGCAAGAAAAACAATTGAATCAATTGAATTGAGAAATTGAGTTCAATAACAATAGTTAAGGGTTCAAGTTATATAACCTACCTTCAATTGAGCTTCAAAGCTTTGAGCTTCACATCAAAAATGGTGGAAGAAGCTTTTGCAACTCCCTAAGTCTCATCCTCAAGTTTTGGAGTGAAAAGTTTGGCTAGGGTTGAATATGGAGTGAAGAAAAGAAGAAATAATGCATTGATTTATGATTTCCACCATGAAATCAAGATGAAAGAAGGTCAAGAAGCTTACCAACAGGTTGGGGGTCGTCCTCCTGGTCCTTCAAAGCTTCCTTGGTCGTTTTGCAAGCAAAGGGTGGAAGTGAATTCGAAATTCCCCTTTCATTCTATGGATAAATGAACTTATATGTGAATTTTATTGAAAATTCATTTAGGAGAGAGAAAGTAGGAATTATCTCTCTCAAATTCTTTCCACTTTCCCCCTTCATTTCATTAGATATGAGGCTATCCTCGTTTCCTCTTATTCCTCTCAATTATCCATGTTTTAAAGAAAAGCAAATTAAGCACCTTAATCCATTTAATAGTAATATCCATAAGTGAGTGGATATTTCCTTTTCTTATAATAATGTGAGTGGGTTTTTCACCTCCTTGAGATATTTCGTGGCCCTTGCAAAGCAAAAGGAAGTCCACACATATCTGAATTAAACCATTTCAATTTTTGTTGAAGGCCCTTCAATTATTTTATTTATTTTTGCATTAATTTGAATTAAGGTTTCCATTATGCTTAAATCTTGATTATTTTAATATCAAGATTCTCTCTCCTTCAAAGAGATACAAATGAGATGCCCCTCTCATTTTCTTTGCTCCACATGATCCCAAGAAATAGTAGGGACCATTTTGAAGTGGTCATTTGCATATTGAACCCTAGGGTTTGGGTAAATTGCACATTACACCAAAACTAGGTTTTAATGCACAAACATTGCTTTATCACCTCTTTCTTGGTATTCAGGCTATCACAAGCCATACCTCTACATAATCTTCACTCTCATGATGCTTCAACACACGGGGAACATATTATCATGCACAAATTGCAAATAAACCCCTCAACTTTGGTAATTTGCACTTTAGTCCAAAACAAGCAAAACATTGATTTCAACAATATTCGAAAAGGACTAAAATTGCAATGTAAGTTCCTCTTGAGCCTTAATTACTTTTCAAAAGATAAGAGAAAGCATATAATCACTTTTATTAAAAAAAACACATAGGGTTAAAACATAACCCAGGTCAGGGATGTTACAAGTTTATCCACCCCTTACAAGGATTTCGTCCCCGAAATCATCAACAAAAACATCAAGAGAAAAGAGAAGGATATTTCCTCCTCATCTATTCCTCTAGTTCCCAGGTAGCTTCTTCAATGCCACGGTGATTCCAGAGGACTTTTACAAGACAAATGTCTTTCTTTTTCAACTTCTTGATTCTTCTGTCAAGAATCAACATAGGTCCTTCAACATAAGATATATCATCATTTAGTTCAACCTCCATAGGTTGCAGAACCAACTCTGTGTCAAGATGACACTTCCTCAGCATGGAAATATGGAACACTGGGTGCAATCTATGCAGCTCAGGTGGTAACTCCAACTTATAGGCTACCTTTCCCATCCTCTCAATGATTGGATAAGGCCCCATAAATCTAGGAGCTAACTTTCCCTTCTTTCCAAATCTAAGGATACCTTTCCAAGGTGAGACCTTGAGATACACTCTATCTCCAACTTGGAATTCTAAGGTTGTATGATGCTTATCAACATATGATTTCTGCCTATCCTGGGTAGCTTTCAACTGTTGTTGTATAACTTTAATCTTCTCAGTTGTTTGCTGAACCAGCTCAGGACCCAAAAGTTGATATTCTCTAGTTTCATACCAACATAAGGGAGATCTACAACGTCTACCATACAAATCTTCACATGGTGTCATCTCAATACTGTGCTGATAGCTATTATTATAAGAAAATTCTATCAAACTCAGGTGTAGATCCCAACTTCCTACAAATTGAAGGACACATACCCTAAGCAAGTCCTCCAAGGTTTATATAGTCCTCTCAGATTGTCCAACTGTCTGAGGACGAAAGGTTGTACTAAACCTTAACTGCGTACCCAAAGATTTGTGCAGTCGTTCCCAAAAATGACTCGTAAACTGGGGACCTCTATCAGAAATGATAGTAGCTGGAACCCCGTGCAAACACACGATCTCATCTATGTATATCTGGGACAGCTTATCAGCAGTGTAGGTTGTTTGGACAGGTAAGAAATGTGCTGTCTTTGTCAACCTATCAACTATCACCCATATGGAATCATGACCTTTGGTTGTTCTAGGCAAACCAACCACAAAGTCCATGGTTACATGATCCCATTTCCACTGCGGTATAGGCAAATGTTGCATTGTTCCTGCGGGCTTCTGATGTTCAGCTTTAAGCTGCTGACACACCGGACACCACATAACAAACTCAGCAACATCTTTCTTTAATCCAGGCCACCAATACATATCTTTCAAGTTATGATACATCTTGGTAATTCCTAGATGCATGGCATACATCAAAGAATGAGCTTCTTCTAGAATTAACTTCCTTAGGTTATCAATGTCAGGTACTACCATCCTATTATGGTAACAGACTACCTGATCATCTGACTCATGAAAGCCATCCGTTTCTCACTACAATACTCTGACCTAATCTGTTGAATCACAATATCAACTTGCTGTGCTTCTTTAATCTGCTATCTCAGAGTAGGTTTTATGTGCATCTCAGCTAACAATCCGGCTAATAATGATACTTTTAGCTGTACATTGTTTTGCCTCAAGGAGATAAACACATCCCTCTAAGAGCACACTAAGGAGTTCAACTGTGCTTTATCTAGGGCTGGTGTTGCTGATTTCCTACTTAGTGCATCATCAACTACATTAGCCTTCCCTGGATGATAATCAATTGTACAGTCATAGTCTTTGATTAATTCCATCCAGTGGCCCTGTCTCATGTTCAGCTCATGCTGTGAAAAGATATACTTTAGGTTCTTATGGTCTGTGAAAATCTAGAATGTTTCTCCATAGAGATAATGTCTCCAGATTTTCAAGGCATGGACTACAACAGCTAGCTCTAGATCGTGTGTCGGATAATTCTCCTCGTGTTTCTTAAGCTGTCGAGAAGCAAAAGAAATCACTTGCTTATCCTGCATCAACACACATCCTAAGCCATTCTTAGATGCATCAAAAAGACTATATACCTATTCCCTTGCTCAGGTAGCACTAACACAGGTGTGCTAGTTAACCTTTCCTTCAACAACTGGAAAGATTGTTGACACTTGTCATTCCAGACAAAGGAATCTCTTTCTTGGTCAACTTGGTTAGGGGTAAAGCTATTGAACTGAAGTTCTTAATGAACCTCCTGTAATAGCCTTCCAGTCCTAGGAAACTGCATATCTCTGTTGGTGTCTTAGGTTGTTCCCATTGCAGGACATATTCTACTTTCTTAGGATCAACATGAATACCTGAAGCAGATATTACGTGTCCAAGAAAAGAAACTTCTGGTAACCAGAAATCACATTTGCTAAACTTAGCATACAACTTATGCTTTCTTAGAAAAGTCAAAGCTTGATGAAGATGCTTCTCATGTTGTTGAGCATCTCTACTATATATCAGGATGCCATCTATAAAGATGACTACACATTGATCAAGAAAAGGTCGAAAGATTCTATTCATGAGTTCCATAAATGCAGCTGGTGCATTAGTTAGTCCAAACGACATAACTATGAACTCATAGTGACCATACCTTGTCCTGAAAGCAGACTTAGGTATGTCACTCTCCTTAATACGCAACTGATGATATCCCAACCTCAGATCCATCTTAGAAAAGATAGTTGCACCACACAACTGATCAAATAAGTCATGAATCCTTGGTAGAGGATACTTGTTCTTTATAATTACTTTATTTAACTGCCTATAGTCGATGCATAAACACATAGACCCATCCTTCTTCTTAACAAAGAGGACCGGAGCATCCCATGGTGAAGTACTTGGTCGGATAAAACCCTTCTCAAGCAACTTCTGTAGTTGTTTCTTGAGATCTGCCATTTCAGCAGGTGCCATTCTATATGGAGTTTGTGTTATAGGTTGCATGACCAGAATAAGATTAATTTCAAAATCAATCTCTCAGGGCGGTGGAACACCTGGAAGTTCTTCAGGAAATACATCTTCAAATTCCCTGACTATCGGAACTTCATAAAGATGAGGGCTCTCCATTGTGGTATCAACCACATGGGCTAAGAATGCAAAGCATCCTTGTCTCATCAACTTCTCGGCTACCATAGCTGACACAAGACATGTTGGAAGAATCTTTCTATCTCCCTAAAAGATCCATGTGTCACCATTATCTGTGAACACAGCCTGCTTAGAACCACAATCCAAGACAACTTTATACTTTTCTAAGGTGTCCATCCCAAGAATTATATCAAACCCATGCATTTCAAGGGGTATAAGATCCACCTGAATGCGGTGATCAGAAAAGGAAAGATTGCAGGGAGAACATACCTCCCGCAACACTACAGATCCCAACAAAGGGGTTTCTAGAAACAAACTATCTGCTCTATGACTGACAATCATCTTGTAGTCATGAATCACTTCTCGAGTGATAAAAGAGTGCGTAGCACCTGGATCAATTAACATAGATACTAAGCAGGATGAAGACATATCAGAATAAAATAATTCCATCTGACCTGTCACAACCCGAGGATTGACTACTGCTTCGGGCTGATTCATTGCATAGAATCTAGCCGTTGGTTGCTGTTGACCCTGTGCTCGATTGTTGGATGCTGACGATCCAGCTTGGGATGCTTGTCCACATCCTCTAGCACCACTTCCAGACTGCTATCTCTGAGAGCCTTGCTAACTCTGCCTCGGTTGTTGGGTCACATTCCTAATTTTTTAGGACAATCCCTCACCACATGGCCTTCTCTCCCACATCTATAACATGTTACATTTCCCCTCTGTGGTCTGGGTGGTCCTGTTATTGACATTGAGGCTGAGTTGTGAGCTCCCTTTGGTGGTAAACTATGACCTCTACCCTTACTTGACGTCTATTGCGTCTGGGTATTGAACCTTGGTGGTGGTGTAGGCACAGAATACCTTGGTTTCTTAAAACTTCCAGAACTCTGTCCTTGGAACTGTGGGTACTCTTTCTTACCCTTGGTCTGTCGCTTCTCAATCACAAACCTTTCTATTCATCTTACAGACTCCACAAAAGTAGCAAACCTCTCCCAATTTTCTAGAACAGACACCAGAGTGGTCAATTCAGCGTTCAACCCCTTCCCGAATCGCCGAATTCTCTCCCCATCTGTAGATGCCATATGCGGACAAAACCGCAAAAGTTCCATGAACCTAGCTTCGTATTCTCTAATGTTCATCTTTCCTTGCCTCAACCTATCAAATTGAGAGATTTTATCATCTAGATACGTCTTGGGAAAGTATCTAGCGACGAATTCATGCCAGAATTCATCCCATCCGATCACAACACCAGGTCTTTTGCCTTCCTCAATGGTCCACCAGTGGCCAACACTCCCTTTTAGGAGATATACATCATGCCTCACCTTCTCATAATCAAGAATCATGAGGATTCTGAAGGCTTTCTCCAGTTCAGTCAACCATAGGTCAGCATCTGCTGGGTCAGCTGTACCAACATACTCTATGGCTCCTACCCTCCTAATCCATTCAAAAGTTTTGCCGGCTCCATGTCTTTCATCATGGGCTAGTGCCCTAGGTGTAGGTAATGGCATCCTATCCGTCATATGGGTCATAGCTGCGATAAACTATCCAAACATATTTTGGAAAGCTGGATTCCCCATATCAGCTTGGTTGAACTGGGGTTGATCAAGTACATGCTCCTCCCTATCTTGATCTCTTGCACCTCCTCCTGGTGCAGCAACGCTACTCTCAGTAGCAAGTTCATCGTGTGATCCAGACATCTTTAGTTCTTCTTCTCCTCCTATATGAGCAGAAGACACTATCAGACAGACTGGAAGACACTAGAACAGACTCAACAACCTTAATCCTATGTCTCTGTAGACTCAGCGAACATAGAGCTCTAATACCACTAATGTGTGGCGTAAGAATCATAATTAACTAAAGTAACAAGATTAACTAATGCAGAAGCGATTACTAATAGCGGATTACTAAAAATCACTAAAAATTAAAACCATTTATCAAGAGATCCATTCACAGGAAAACTCTTTCATTTAGAACCAAAGTAAAACATTACATCCTAGTTCATAATGTACATGTCATGTACCATCTCTTCTCGAGGATTACATACAATAGCTGCTCTATTAAATTTGTACAAACACAACTTAAAACCTCGAGGCATTAAGCCAAAACCTCAGATCGATTATAAAATCACAAACTACTTAATCCTAGGACCTGAGAGTACAGAGACGACACATATGACTTTATGTACAAAGCCTGACAACCAGTATCCCCACCTGGGATATTACTATTGTCCTTACTGTTGCTGCTAATGCTCTTCCTTTGCTACAAAGATTCTTCCTCTTTTTCTGCGTCTACCTAAAAACATTGGATTCCACGGGGATGAGACAATTATAAAAATTTCCCCATTGGGAGATATAACTCTTCGCCAAAACATTATTATTGCAGTTTAATAGAAATAAACTAAGCAGTGGAATCATAGTAATCAACATCAGGTAATTCACTTATTTAAAGCAGATTAGAGCAACATTCCCACTTAAGCTTATTAGTTGTATCTTGATAAAGCAACATGTCTAATATTCAATAAGGAATTATAGGACATGTATAACATTTATCCATCTAGGATATGTTAATAAAGATAATCATCAACCAGTGATTCTCATATTTCAGTCTTATGCAAATACGCTACACGATTGATTACATTTTACAAACATACTTAAGCTCTAAGGAGATGAGGCATACCACTCATACTCCAACTGACCATTGCTATATCAAAATCAGTACCATACATAGGTCAATGGAAGAGCCAGATTCCCATGACCTCCCACATCCCGGTCAGTACGTGACCACAAGTAGGACTATGTCAACTGCTCAAAATAGCTTTCCAGGGTATACTGGAAACTTCGCTATAGAGTTACAGCGTCAACTGCACTCTCATAGGCAATTGAGAGATTTAATGTTTATCTCCATCGACCCGACATTAAATATCATTGGGAGATTAATGATACATCCATCCCAACCATCGGGAGATTTGTGATACATCCATCCCGACACATGAAGGATTGAGAGGTTTAATGTTTACCTTCCACCAATCTCTTCACTAGGACGTAAGGATATTTTTGCCCATTTACCCCCACATATTCAAAATATGCGAATTCCAGGAAATATATAGGAAAACCTATTTCACCATCACCAACTGCTGACGATGATGGATCTATGGTCAGAGCACTACATGAATAGATTTCACTTGATTAATTAAGTACATTTTCATATTCTTTTAGCATCAGCCACGTTCTCAAACATAACTTATTATGACAATGCTATAAAGAGACATGTACTATTTTCATCAATTACTTATCAGTCTTTAAAAGACATTGGGAACTCAGTCCCTCATTTCAATACTGGGAATTCTCATCCCTTCACAATCTCATTACCATAATCATATGGTTCTAGGTATTTAAACCCTTAGCTCATCATTGAGCATTGTTACCACTTTTCTAGGTAACTATCACCTTCCGGTCATCTAACCAAGGTAAACATGATACTTGCTATTACAAGCATCACTCATGGTACTTGAGGCCCATTAACTCTCTTGTTACCTCTTACCAGGAAGCAAGGTATATTATGGCACACAAGGCCCAATAAAGAATAGTGAATTAAACATCATAACTCATACCTGGCCATGACCACCATTACAGAATATCTGCATGGTTAGTGTAGATGATAATAGTAGCTTCAATTGCATATCAATACCATGCAGAACAAATATGGATTCACTATTCAAGGGTAACACCACTATTCCCTTATGAAGGTTAGGGTTTCCCATTTCATGTCATTTGGGAACATTCATCCCATTACCCAAATCAAGGTTATGGTTTATCAACATATTGCCCAAGATTAGGGTTTCATAAAACATTACATAGTATCACCCTGGATTTGAGTTCCACATCACATCAAACATTAGGGTTACTCATAAAATCACCCTTAGTTAGGGTTTCATATAAATTTCACCCCAGAATAGGGTTTACATTCAATAACCCACAATTAGGGTTTACTATTCATCCCAATTAGGGCTTCATGTTCCATTACCCATAATTAGGGTTTACTATTCATCCCAATTAGGGTTTCATTTTCCATTACCCATAATTAAGGTTTACTATTTATCCCAATTAGTTTTTCTATTCAAGTACCCATAATCAGGGTTTACTATTCTTCCCAATTTAGGATTTTGGATCACATTACCCTAAATCACCACATGAATCATATTCATGTATGAATTCCATTCTATCATCCTCTCAACTTGATTAGGTTATATCAACCCTTCAATCAAGTACATATAGCTATGATTGACATAGTGTACCACTACAAAAAAAACAATGATTTAGCTACGATTACTTTGGCTACAATTAATTTATATGTAGCGAGAGCCATTTTTACTTATAAAATTTATTTGTATAGCTAAAATGATTGTAGCCACCTCCGTAAATAAGATGTAGCTACAAATTTTCAATAATTTTAATTTTATGCAAAAGAAATGTACCCCCCATGTACTAAACACCTGACTAAACACCCGACGACGGTTAACACCCTCCCATTTTCTTCTCCCCCGATCTGTCACCCGACCCCCGCCCCCCCATCGACGCCCGACCCCCGCGCCCCCGATCGATGCCCGGCACACGTCGAGCGACGCTGCGCCCAAACTTCATCCGTGTCCCGGCCGTGGTGACTCCGTCCGACTCAAGCCGACACTCTCCTTGCTGCCAACGCCAAGCCATCCAGGCCGCCCGACCCCCGTGCCCCCGATTGATGCCCGCCCAAACTCCATCTGTGTCCCGGCCGTGGTGACTCCGTCCGACTCAAACCGACGCTCTCCTTGCTGCTGATGCCAAGCCCAAACTTAAGAGGGTACTAACTAATTTTTTGTGTTATAAATGGATTTTCTGGCCATTGAAAATTCTAAAAACTTAGAAATGCTTGGTATACATGATGTGAGAGTATGACATATAGCAGAGCTGAATGCAAAAGAAAGATCCATGTAATAGATCTGAATATTGTTGGGAGTTTTAGGCTTAGATGGAGATGATGATGAGATATGCTTCACATATTCAGATGCTGGCATAAAATTATGTGAAGCTAGCAACAGTCAAGTATAAATCTTGCCGATTGTTTTCCTTATCATTTCAAGGACAAGAACAATTAACATAATTATATTATTAGAAATAAAGTTTCCTGGAACTGTGTCATACTTACTGTTACTACCATCCACGCTTCAACCATCCTTTCCTACCCTCTACTTATTCCCCAACTCCACCTCCTCGGTTGAGAAATATATCTTATTAACCCCCTTAGTTAAATAAATAAATCGATACTGTATGGGTAATTATCCACAACCTTGTTTCAGTCTCATTTCTGTAAAGATACACTGATGACTCACTAATGAGGAACCTGAGTTGATGCTTTACTTGCAGATAACATATCGGAGGCTGAAGGATACATTGATTCAACTTAGCAAGGGAGTTCAGAAGGGGCCTGCTGCGGAATTGGTTCCTGTGCTATTTGGAGAAAGAAAATCATCTGTGGCAAAAAAAAACAATGCAAATTTCTCCATTCAATAAAAATCTTGATCATTCTCAGGTTTTACTTGGCATTGTTTATTTTACTCAATATATATATTCATCAAAGTATTTTGCCTTTTTCTTCTGTTGGTTATTTATTTCCATCATTTAGATTGTGATTGGAAAAATGGTTCATCTATAAATCCTGTGCAGAAAGATGCCATTGCCAAGGCACTATCGTTGAAAGATGTATGCTTATTGCACGATCCTCCAGGGACAGGAAAGACTACAACAGTCATAGAAATAATCTTGCAAATTGTTAAAAGAGGATCGAAAATTCTTACTTGTGCTGCTTAAAATATAGCAGTTGACAACATTGTCGAGCGGCTTGTCCCTTATAGGTAGATCTAGTATTAAGCTAACTTTAACGATACCTTGGCCTGTATGTGAAATGTTGTATTTTCAAGTAATTACATTTCTAAATAGTCTGTCCAATCTTTTTATTTGGGTGTAACATATAAATGTGTGATCCTTGACTTGTATATACATGAAACACTTTATAGTTTATACACTATCTTGCTTTGCTATTACTTCACTAGTATATAGTCTTCTATAGATGTCACACCCCGATCTCACACTAACCTCAATCCACGAGATTAGGGCGCGACGGAGGGATTACTCACAAGCCAAACCTCTCATAACTTTTTAAACCATTTTAAAGACATTAAAAAGATAAACTGATTTATGCTATAAAATGAAGCTAAACAATCTGCGGAAGCATTTTTATTAAACTGACTAGTAATATAAACAAAGTCTACAACATATTACATTGTCCGACATAAAATAAGGCATAACAACTGATTTACATCCTTATACACATTCTCTCTCACCCACACCATGTCCCAAAGATCGAGGGGAAAGGACTAAGAGACCTCTAACTACTAACTACATATACCTTCTACAAACTAAGCGTTAGGATGAAAGGATCCTTCAGATTCCTACTGCTGATGATGACCTGAAAATGTTTTGAGTAGAGGTATGAGCCTACTCGCTCAGTGAATAGCCTTTCATTTAGCTATCACGAAACAACTCATCAGGTTTATAAAATTGAACTAAACATAAGTACAGTACAAGCAGGGTAGTTCTAATGACATAGCAGATTTGTAGATAATAATCACATTTCTATGCAACAACAGATAATTTAAACAAATAAATAGTTATAGAGAATTGGCACAAAAAATCGAATATATTAATTTACTGTGATCCTATATGATTACATATTTATATTATTGTGCCCTAATCATATGCAGTGTACCCTGCATATAAAGATCCGTATCGAACTACGATCCCACCGTACAAGACTTAGCGACACACCCGGGAAATGCTAAGTCTGACGTCAGCCCTGCTCTGCCACAGGACCCACAGGCTCATCGGCCTCGAGGCTCATCGGCCTCACTGCACTACATCGAGTGCTCTAAACTCCTCCTCTAACCTGAGTACACAGGCTCAGGAGGTCTGGGTTACCACCGTGACATCACATGCGTTGTTGTTGAATAACCCCTATTTACTCCAGTGCCACCGTGACATCGCACGCGTTGTTGTTGAACACTGCCTTTCCATCCTCATGCCACCGTGACATCGCACACGTTGATGTTGAACACGAGTTTCACCCCTAAGAAGCAGACCTGTCAAAGGGGTTCTACGGTGTTAGGGCACCTAAGTCTATTAACTGATTTACATATAATCATTTAAACAGGAAAATCACATTTCATACTTATTACACATTCTGAACATCACTTGAAACACATATATATCATTTGTCATCCTAAAACATGACTCAGTATCATTTATCCAGTTTCAATGCTAAACATCCATTTTTAAATCAGCGTATACATTGCAACTATAATACAGGAAATTCCATCATTTTCATTAATCATATTACGTATTTCAGGTTCCAATGAATCAATCATACTCTATTGTAAGTGCTACACTGTTTACGAGTCATCCCAACTGATACAGAAGCAATTAAGCATTTAAATTGAGTTAAATAATGATTTCTAAATGAACTGCTACTCACAGTACTGAAACTCGGCCGAGCAATCTGGGAACTCGACCGATCAGCTGGAAACTCGGCCGATCCACCTGCAACTCGGCCGATCAAAACCCTGATCGATTTCCTATAAATGAAACTCGGCTGAATCACACCCAATTCGGCCGATCAAAACGCTGTTACGACAGTAGCATGGTTGAATCGTGAATGAAGACTACGAAACCTAGTTTGGAACTCTCATTTAGAGTCAAGAGTATACCTTGGTGCTGTTGCTCGCACCCAAATGGCCTCCTGGCCATTACTTCTCACAGCAGTTGCTGCTGCTAGGTTGGGCATCGATTGTTGTTGGGGCTGCGAATCCATGCGTAGGCACCAAGGTTGAGCTCAAGGGCGTTGATTGCTGTTGTTCTTTGTCCAGTCGAGCTCCTGGCCACTGCTTCTTGCAGCTGCGGCTGCTGCAAAGCAGGGTGCCGCCCCTGCTGTTAGCAAGGTGCAGGTGGCGCAGGAAGGCAAAGAAGGGGAGGGAGGAGTAAAGGCGACGTCGTCGTCTTTGTGGCGTCGCTCCTAGCTGCTGGACGCTGCAGCTAGGTCGACCAGCACTGCTTCTGCTACTCCTGCAGATTGGAGGCGCCGCCCAAACTGGAAGAAGCACCGCTAGGGTGAGGTGCTGATGGCTAGGTGGTGGAGTAGAGAAAGGAATGGAGGAAGAAGAAGAAAGGAAGAAGGAGGGGAGGTCGACGCTACTGGTCGGGGCCTAAGGTGCCCAAATCGCCTTATCTCTCGCCCAAGATTGCAGCCTGACACTGTTCTATCGGGCGCCACTTCAAGCGGTTTACAGGAAACGAACGAAGAAAAAGGAAGGGGATAAGGGTCAAGGTCGCTGAGGGGGCCGGCTACAATTTGCCCAAACATTTCCGATATTTACAACTAGGTCCAAAAACACTCAAATGACCATATCTTTTGACTCGAAAGTCAGTTTCGAATGATTTTTCTTACAACAGTTTGAGCACTGAATTCTCTACAACTTAGGGCTGGGAAACAAGCTAGAAAATACTTTGTTATTAGTTCAAACATCATTAACATAAGTGAGTTCTCAATTCAACATCATTAACTGAATTATATGCTAAACTTAGTATTTACCGGTTAATTATAGAGTGGGTCATAACAATCTCCCTCCCTTATAAGAATTTCGTCCCGAAATTCCTAAAAGAGAAAAAAGAAACTTGTTACGCATATCTATCCCAAAACTCCCATGTGGTTCCTTCTAGGTTGTAGTTTCTCCACAAAACCTTCTCTAAGGGTATCTCACGATTCGTGAGTTTCTTGATCCTCTGATCAACCATCTGTATTGGTCCCTCAACCTAGGACACATCTGATCTGATTCCAGATCAACCCATAAAACATTGTCTTTCCAGAACTGTTATAACAGTATCTCAATTTATGGTAATTACTGAGAAATTATTATACTATACATGCAGACAAACTAAAATTCTTAAATAAACAGAATGCATGTCAATCTGGTACTAAAATAAAATCATGCAATTTAACTATTAAACATCACTACATCTCATACTGAGAATTGATATCAAAATACTTGATTCATCGTACACCCTATCCTTAGGGTTTCATTTGCCTTATTCATTCATCACATGCCAACACCCTACTCTTAGGGTTATCTCATTCACTAGTCACATGGCAACACCCTATTCTTAGGGTTTCCGTTATCTCATCTGTTTGATTGCAATTCAAATCACGATACAATATCATTCTAAAACTGGCAGAGCAGTATATTCAAAATCATTGTAATTACTGAGTAATCTTTATATCATACATGCAGGCAAATTTAAAATTCATAAATATCCCAAACTCAAATCAATTTTGGCACATACATACTGAATTCATGCAATTGAACATCTTATTACACCAATAAGAGTAATTTACTTCACCTATAAGAAACCATCTATAATATTTTTCAATTATCTGAAATTTCTCGAAGAACGTGCATATTAACCAAATTCCTGGTTTGTGCATCACATAACTCAATTAAGAGTTGCTTACATATCATAACACAAATAATTAATAGTACTTGAGAATTTCTAATGATATCTCAGAGAAATGTGCCAATTCATGTAAATGTTAAGTCACACACATTAACATAACAGGAATCATGCAACTAGGTTTATTTGCATATTTTAATGCTATCTTACTATCTTGAAATCATGCACCTAATGGTTTACCAAATTTGTATTGCCTGGGTTTATAATCAAACCGTACCATTATCAGTTGTGTATTTCTAATCTCAACATTCACATTAGGCAAACTCTATAAGACTTAAATATTCATTCTTACTTCCATCGAAAAGCAAAACACATGCTCTCAGCATGTCCTCAAGAGTTTGAATGGTTCTCTCAGACTGACCATCCATCTGCGGGTGAAAAGATTGTACTGAATCTTAACTTTGTGCCCGAAGTACGATGCAACTGTTTCTACAATCCTAGATGTGAACTTAGGTTCTCAAAATGACATGATTGAAACTGGATTACCAAGCAACCTAATTATTTAATCCATGTATATCTTAGTCAAGTTTCGAAACATCAAAGGTTGACTTAATATGAAGAAAGTAAGCAGACTAAATTAGTCTATCCACAATCATTCATATCAAATCATAACCTCTAGGTGTCTTGGGCAACCCTATCACAAAATCCATTGTGATATGTTCCCATTCCCATTCAGGCATAGAAAAAAGATTACAAGGTAGCTGTAGATTTCTAGGGTTCAGCCTTAACCTACTGGCACACACTACTTCTAACCACGTACTCAGCTACATCCTTCTGCATATCTGACCATCCATTTCAACTTCTTGAGATTCATATACATCTTAGTGTTTCCTGAAAGCATAGCATACATCAATACATACACTTCCATAAGAATCTTTTCTTTCAATTCACTATCTCAAGGTACACACATGTCATGCTAATACAACACCTTATCATCTAAAAACTTAAACTCTAGTCTCTTTTCCTCCTATCATGTCATGCATGGTCTGGTTTAACTCACTATCACCCTATTGTAGTTTCTTAATCTGATCATAAGAAGTAGGCTTGAACCTGCATCTGTACAATCAAACCACTTTGTGTTGTCACCCCTAAGTCTAAGTTCAACTTCCACATTTCTACTAACAGGTCTCTATTGAAACCTGTCATAGAGAATGCATTAGTTGTTGAACTTGACTTTCTGCTGAAAGAATCAGCCACCATATTCTCCGTACCAGGGTGATAATCTATTGTCACATCATAAAGATAGTGACACCATGTCTTAAAAACATGAACTACATAAGCTATCTGCAGATCATATATCGGGTAATACTCCGATTTCTATGCTACTTTCTTATAGTTACATTTTAGGTTTATGTTTTACTCTTTTCTCTAAGTCATTTCATGTTGTTCATGTACCGTTCAGATTAACTACCTTAAAACCCTAGATTACTATCACTGCCCGCTTACTTTAGATAGATCAAATCTCAAGGTCTTATTTTACAGAGATACTAGTATTCAAGGTTAAATCACTAGCGACATCCCTTGAACTACTTCAACTCTAATCATTCTAGGGTTTAATCCTTATCAATAACATAGCGTTATTGTGTGCGGGTGTGGTCAATCATAAAGATCAATTTGAGCTGCTTGGGTCAATTGCATATTAACCCAACACTCAACTTTAATTATATTGGCTGAAAATTCAGTTTTCACAATAGTTTCTGTAATTCGTTTATTAAATAGCTAACAGAAGCTCCAAAATTTCTGAAATTTTTATATGTTATACCTAATGAAGTTTACAACTTCCAGTAAAAATTTGAGATCATTTCTAACTACCAATAAATAATTAAAAATCAAACAGTGCGCTGCTATATAGCAGTCTGCAGCAGATTCGGTCGAGTTGCAAACTCGACCGACACCCTTACTGTAGAGATCAAAAGTCATCCAAAAATTATGCCAATTTAACAGAGTGTCTAAAATTGTGTTTTTCAAGCACAGTTAAAATTTGAGATCAATTGGATATACAAATAAAAAGATAAAATTAAATTACCACACTGCTATATCAATCTGAAAATGTGATCGGTCGAGTTTGAAACTCGGCCGATGAACATGTCAGAACATTCTTCAAAATTCTGATATTTTCCAATGTTGTTCACATTTTATATATCCAAATCATATCCCAATTTTAGCCAAATCAGAGTTACACATAAAATACTAAAAAATCATTTAGTGAGACATTCTATTTATCAAATTCTGTATTCATATGTCATTAAAACCCTAATTTGGGCCAATTAGGGTCTATGCTTCTCAAACCCTAATTCTCAAGACAAAAGAACACTTAGAATTCTTATCATAATTAAAACATCCTAGTGTATATACATTCTCACTATGTTACAGGTCTAATTCAACCAGAGTCTATTCTTATTTTACTGTTAATAGGAGTCATTAGATCCCAGTAACGCATCCTGCCAGCCGGACCAGGCCGAACCTGTAGTCCTGAAGCCAAGAGCTACTCGAGATTAATCAACCCCTATTAATCTTAAACATGTGGAAAGAATATCCACTTAGGGCAAACTCATTTATACATAATTTCGGGTCTACTTTAATACAAAGAAAACAAACATTAAACAATTCACTTCATGACACAACAATATAAAAGAATCATATTTACTTTACAAATTGAAAAATCTAATTTCATGCATATAAAAGAATTTCTAGTGATCTTTAAATCAAATAAGCAATAATAGACAAGAGTTGAATCGCATCTTATATGTAATCTCTTATTCATACATTAGTCTCTTATCTCATAATCCTAAGATTTCTAGGGTTTCTCTCTAGCCTATCCTTCCTCTGCATACCTGGCCAGGGCATCCAGAGAAGAACAGACAGAGTAGCTTGATACTGGTCAATCTAAGTATTCAGACACATGGCCAGGGTATCTAAACACTCAGACCTTCCAGAGCTAAAACACATCATTTATTATTCGCCTTACTTATAACTTTATCTTTTGACCTTAATGATTCTTAACGACTCAACTTAAGCTCATTACTTGATTCTCGTGACCACATCCTCTTCCTGCTATCTGTAATAGTATAACAGAACACTTCCTGTTAGAAAATTACAGACAGAAGAAAAAACTCTTAAACCTTAATCCTATTGGTCTCTTATCGTCCCCTGACCTTGACTTAGAGTATTCATATACTCAACCTATGCTCTGATACCAAGTTGTCACACCCCGATCTCACACTAACCTCAATCCACGAGATTAGGGCGCGACGGAGGGATTACTCACAAGCCAAACCTCTCATAACTTTTTAAACCATTTTAAAGACATTAAAAAGATAAACTGATTTATGCTGTAAAATGAAGCTAAACAATCTGCGGAAGCATTTTTATTAAACTGACTAGTAATATAAACAAAGTCTACAACATATTACATTGTCTGACATAAAATAAGGCATAACGACTGATTTACATCCTTATACACATTCTCTCTCACCCACACCATGTCCCAAAGATCGAGGGGAAAGGACTAAGAGACCTCTAACTACTAACTACATATACCTTCTACAAACTAAGCGTTAGGATGAAAGGATCCTTCAGATTCCTGCTGCTGATGATGACCTGAAAATGTTTTGAGTAGAGGTATGAGCCTACTCGCTCAGTGAATAGCCTTTCATTTAGCTATCACTAAACAACTCATCAGGTTTATAAAATTGAACTAAACATAAGTACAGTACAAGCAGGGCAGTTCTAATGACATAGCAGATTTGCAGATAATAATCACATTTCTATGCAACAACAGATAATTTAAACAAATAAAAAGTTATAGAGAATTGGCACAAAAATTCGAATATATTAATTTACTGTGATCCTATATGATTACATATTTATATTATTGTGCCCTAATCATATGCAGTGTACCCTGCATATAAAGATCCGTAGCGAACTACGATCCCACCGTACAAGACTTAGCGACACACCCGAGAAATGCTAAGTCTGACGTCAGCCCTGCTCTACCACAGGACCCACAGGCTCATCGGCCTTCAGGCTCATCGACCTCACTGCACTACATCGAGTGCTCTGAACTCCTCCTCTAACCTGAGTACATACACAGGCTCAGGAGGTCTGGGTTACCACCGTGACATCGGACGCGTTGTTGTTGAATAACCCCTATTTACTCCAGTGCCACCGTGACATTGCACACGTTGTTGTTGAACACTGCCTTTCCATCCTCGTGCCATCGTGACATCGCACGCGTTGATGTTGAACACGAGTTTCACCCCTAAGAAGCAGACCTGTCAAAGGGGTTCTACGGTGTTAGGGCACCTAAGTCTATTAACTGATTTACATATAATCATTTAAACAGGAAAATCACATTTCATACTTATTACACATTCTGAACATCACTTGAAACACATATATATCATTTGTCATCCTAAAACATGACTCAGTATCATTTATCCAGTTTCAATGCTAAACATCCATTTTTAAATCAGCGTATACATTGCAACTATAATACAGGAAATTCCATCATTTTCATTAATCATATTACGTATTTCAGGTTCCAATGAATCAATCATACTCTATTGTAAGTGCTACACTGTTTACGAGTCATCCCAACTGATACAGAAGCAATTAAGCATTTAAATTGAGTTAAATAATGATTTCTGAATGAACTGCTACTCACAGTACTGAAACTCGGCCGGCCAATCTGGGAACTCGGCCGATCAGCTGGAAACTCGGCCGATCCACCTGCAACTCGGCCGATCAAAACCCTGATTGATTTCCTATAAATGAAACTCGGCCGAATCACACGCAATTCGGCCGATCAAAACACTGTTACGACAGTAGCATGATTGAATCGTGACTGAAGACTACGAAACCTAGTTTGGAACTCTCATTTAGAGTCAAGAGTATACCTTGGTGCTATTGCTCGCACCCAAATGGCCTCCTGGCCATTACTTCTCACAGTAGTTGCTGCTGCTAGGTTGGGCATCGATTGTTGTTGGGGCTGCGAATCCGTGTGTAGGCACCAAGGTTGAGCTCAAGGGCGTTGATTGCTGTTGTTCTTTGTCCAGTCGAGCTCCTGGCCACTGCTTCTTGCAGCTGCGGCTGCTGCAAAGTAGGGCGCCGCCCCTGCTGTTAGCAAGGTGCAGGTGGAGCAGGAAGGCAAAGAAGGGGAGGGAGGAGTGGAGGCGACTTCGTCGACTTTGTGGCGTCGCTCCTAGCTGCTGGACGCTGTAGCTAGGTCGACCAGCGCTGCTTCTGCTACTCCTGCAGATTGGAGGCGCCGCCCAAACTGGAAGAAGCACCGCTAGGGTGAGGTGCTGATGGCTAGGTGGTGGAGTAGAGAAAGGAATGGAGGAAGAAGAAGAAAGGAAGAAGGAGGGGAGGTCGACGCTACTGGTCGGGGCCTAAGGTGCCCAAATCACCTTATCTCTCGCCCAAGATTGCAGCCTGACACTGTTCTATCGGGCGCTGCTTCAAGCGGTTTACAGGAAATGAACGAAGAAAAAGGAAGGGGGTAAGGGTCAAGGTCGCGGAGGGGGCCGACTGCAATTTGCCCAAACATTTCCGATATTTACAACTAGGTCCAAAAACACTCAAATGACCATATCTTTTGACTCGAAAGTCAGTTTCGAATGATTTTTCTTACAACGGTTTGAGCACTGAATTCTCTACAACTTAGGGCTGGGAAACAAGCTAGAAAATACTTTGTTATTAGTTCAAACATCATTAACATAAGTGAGTTCTCAATTCAACATCATTAACTGAATTATATGCTAAACTTAGTATTTATCGGTTAATTACAGAGTGGGTCATAACAATAGATATCATCCTTCCTCCTTTCTTTCTTCATTTGTAACTGGACTGGAATATCATTTGGGCTTTTGCCTGTTCTAAAGTAATAAGAAAGGAGGTCTATGCTATGCTTGGTTGACCCCAAAAAAGAGCGATCCGATTCACAGCTGGTCTTTTGCACCCCTCCCCCCCTAAATCTATTTTTGTGTTTGTCAATAGAATATACTAAAGTGGCAAGTGGTGACTGCAAGTTCGGATCAGCAGAAAGGCAGCACAATCATATGCTACCAGGTATCAAATCATAAAATATTATTTTGAAAGTCTACTTGAATTTCATCTTCAGATTCGAATGTGTGCGATTATCAATATGCAATCCATACTAGCAATAAAATACACTATTGTGTCTCCCTGGTAAAATTTTTTATATGAATTTGACTCTGGGAGGGGTTTTGGTAGGGCTCCTACAATTCTCACCTGTTGTTGATGATCTGAAACATCACTTATGGTGCACTGCACAGCTGATTGGGCAAAAGACAAAATGAATGGTAATAAAGGCCCCAAACATTATCATCTAGTAACAGTTTTGAAATGATACACATGACCTTTGCTGATGCTATATAGACCTCTCCTCATTGCAGATATTCAATAATAGATGGTACACTTGTATGATGAAGCCTCAAGTTGGACACAACTTTGCTAACAAAGTAACTCTTGAAAATTATAGTAAATTGACCGCACTAGGCAGCTATTATCTAGAAGCCATCTACACCTTGCTCAACTGTAAAAGGACTGGCAACATCATCAAAACCTGCACTAGCTGCAATCTCATTAAGGTCAACATACTGTGTTCTCTATAGGCCGCCGTTTTCAAGCCCGGAGCTACTTGTTTTTTCATCGGTAATACATATGTGTATATATATATATGAATGTAATCAGACATCTTATTTATTCTTTGGTAAGTAATATGTATGGATCCCATCTGCAAGTAGAATCAAACCAGAACAACAGGCTCTCTGATATTCAAGTTATACATTTGATATTGTCTTATTACTACTCTGCTTATGGTAAAATTTTGGTATCCATACTCTACAAGATTAGGAATACAATGTACCTCATCAAGGGTTTGCCATCATTTTTCTAAGTTGATACTTCCATTAGTCACATAAACAGGAACCTTGGAATTAGATTTAGTTATTTGTTATGCTCCATACTCCAAGACATTTACTGCCCATGTAGTATCTTCTAGAATTCTACTAATAGACAATCAGTATTAAGATTAAATGGAAAGCCAATATACTGGAAAGCCAATATACTCCCAGCTTGGTCAGTTAACCAGAACATAGCACTATGCAATAACATGAAGATGACACTGTCATCTTGAGAGTGCAGATATCTTGTACAAATGGTACATACCTTATACTATCAACAAATATTATTCATCAATATTGTTTATTCACAATCATGTGAATAATACTCATAGTTCTTAATTTGCTTAAGCTCCTCAAAAGAGATTACTGACAGCGTTTAGCTCCTCATAGGAGATTACTGACATTGGTAAGCTCCTCATAAGAGACTACTAACCATGTCAGTTAAAAATGGCACACATAGATCGAGATAGTAGTAATATTTAGGTCTGTATCATCCATTAGGTATTCGTGGCATTATATCATAAGAGGTTTTGGACATACAAAATTTATCTGATATATGCCGCTCTGTTTGAGATGTTAATGCTATATGAAATTCTTTTTGTTATGAATTCTGGTTTAAACCTAGAGACTAAAGGTAGGACAATTATCTCTAAGATTTTATATAGAAATCTTACCATGTCTTAAAAAAATCTTCATTGATACTCTTCATATATATATATGATCCTCTATGAGATTAGAATTTTGTTTTCTTGAGACCTGCTTGATGCTGATCGTGTTTTCTGCCCCAATCTCAATTTTGTAGAGAAGAGGAGCTCAACTAGTAGTATTTGAAGGTAGGCGGAGAAATGTATGGGACACCACATGGACATAATCTTGTTTGGATCTGAATTTGATGTCTGCAGGTGCAACCCAAGCTATGGTTCATGCTTGGTTACTCAACATGCACTCTGTTGTTTATGAAGGGCGTGAACTGCCTGCTATTATTAATGATTGCCTGTTATGATCTTTTCAAGGGGTTTGAGCATGCTTTCTCTGGTTCTGGGCTCAGGTATCACAGATGCGTTTGTTGCTACAATTGTTCAATGCTACAATGGTCTAGAGTTGCTTGATCTGAGTGGGTGAGTTCTCTGTTGGATTTGGTCAACTATGTTGTATCCCAAATATTTTTAGCATGTTCCAACTGATTACAAAACACTTTTGGTTATATAATGGTCAGTCAGAAAGTCCATATCATAATGGTTTGTTCCTTTATTTGTTTAATGCCAGATCAAGCATCAGTGACAGTGGCATTAACATGAATGAAATATGCTTCCTGATACTCTATCTAGGCTTTTTCTTGCACTCTGTCCGAATATTACTTCAAGTAAGCTTGTATGCCTAATCATACACCCCTTTTCCATGTCTTATTGATGATAAAATTGATTTGGGTTCTTTTGTTATATTTTCCAGGTGGTGTTCAATTTTCCACAGCCCAGTTACCTCTGCTTGAGCTCATGGATTGTGGAATGAGTATGTGTTGTGCAAGCTCTCAAAGTGAATTCTTTGATGAAAAGAAAATGAAGAATAGCCGGGGAAACAGAGTTTCACAGAAGACGTGTCAGAAGTTGTTTATTAAACATGGATGTCTCAAGTACACAGCTGATGAAGGTGGAAGCACACAAACTCATGGTGGTATATATTGGTTGATCCTTCCTGCTGGATGTAAGTCAATATGTCCTGCAAAATATGACCTGTTGCACTATGATAAATGAAAAAAAAACAGATCTCTGGATGTTTGTTTTATGTAGAATTGTAAATAATCACTTTCTAACAATTGAAGTTTGACTTTTTTATACCAGACCTTGGCTCGTCATTTTGGGGAATGGTGTTGATTCTTGCATCAACTAACTTGCTTACTGCAAGGATCGCTGCTGGATGTTTTGCAGTTGCATTGCTTGTGGTGCTTTTTGTTGCTAAGAATGTATGTGACGTTTGAAGTGCTTGTTCTTCATTTTTCATTGTTCATTTTGTTGGTACCGCATTATTCACCATTTCATTTTCTGATGTAGTTGAAACATTCAAGTAACTAACAAGCATTTCCCTCAAGTTTCATAATTTTCTTTTACCAGTATTCCTGGTCCATATCAAGTAAACCATGTAAAACTGTAGATCTTAGTTTCTGCTGCTATGAATGATTCCTTCCTAAATTGTACACTATAACTCTGAACCTACAGTTATACAGAACAGAGTCAAATGAAGTAAAAACAAATTGGTTAAGTTATATTATTAGAATGGAGCCTTAGTAGTATTCCGGAGGTACAATAGAAATTGCGGTATTCAGTCTTTCACAAAAAATATTCAGAATCTATCTGTGTTATTTTGATAAATGATTATGCAATATCTAATCCATTCACTCACTTTACTTGTTGTTTATGCAGTGGTTTCTACGAGGATTGTACATCGGTAATTAGGGACAGCAATTTGTGGGACATACATTGGAGGCATGAATTGCCGGTAAGGGAGGAAATTTGGAAAATGTGAGAATTGAACATGTGGATATAACTGAGTAGGTTGCTGTTGTGCCGATGGCTGGTGGTGAGACATCGCAGAAGCCAAAGCGGATGGACTGCTGTTCGTCGCATATGTAGTATGAGTCTCAGAGGAAGATGATAACTCCTGAATGCCAGAATTGTTTGCACTAGCTGGTCTAAAAAAAGGTGCATCGTAGTTTTGAGTTAAACTATATGCATGCATGGTGGATAGGTCGGATTCCTACTGTATCTGATGAGTTTCTATAGGATGTTGTGGGTTCTGTTCGTGAACCAGCCCAATGTCTGCATAACTTTCTATATGCTGAGAGTTTAAAGATTCAGCATCCTCAGGGGCCATTGCGCTAGCATCTGCTACATCTGGTTGAGGAGAATCCAAACTTGAGGTTGCAGTGCGACTGTCCGCAATATCTATATTTTCCTCAGGTAATGTCACATGAACAGGTTCATCTGGACATGTCATTACGCTTTCTGGTGATTCAGAAGCTGGAATGTCAGCACGTTCTTTTCCGAAGCTACTGAAAGTAACATGTGCCCTTTCAATCTATGGAATGCGTAGATGTGAAGGTTAGATGCGGATGTGAAGGTCATGTCCACTGTTGATTGCTTTGATGGTGATGTTGGTTTTGTTTAGCGGAAACATAGGGTCAGATGCGGATACACCTTCGTGCACAGAGTCCTTATTCAACAAAGGTGGATGCTTGCATCCAAGATGCCAATTTTTCTGCTCTCAGTGCCCGAATGGAACAGGGATATGCACAACAGGGCAGACCTCTCTCTCTTCTACACTGTCACAGAACCCTTCACTGTATCCTCCACTTGAAGATCAAATCGCCACCATGTCTCAGGTGGATAACTCAAACTCCTCTGCCGGGAAGCATGCACAGACCGACAGTAGTCGAAGGGAAGATGACTGGATGTGCCCCAGCTGTGGGAATGTCAACTTCTCCTTCAGAACAACGTGCAACATGCGGAATTGCACCCAGTCCAGGCCCGCAAACCACAATGCGAAGTATTCTTCCAAGCCCATTCAAGTTCCTCCGACATACAGTTCTAGTTATATGAATGCTGGTGTCCCTTCATCTATCTACCTGGGTGGTGGCCCTCCCTACGGTTCATCCCACTACAGTGGCTCCTCACTTCCTCCGTACGACTATCCTTTCTCTGGAGGCTCTGGATTCAACTATGGGTATGGCAACCAGCTCTCTGTTGGTAACCCTTATGGTGCCATGCCTTTACCTGGTCCCGCACCATACTCAAATGGGCCGAAGATGGGAGCAGGTGGGATGTATGGTCTACCTCCAATAATGGATAGATATGGATTGGGATTGCCTATGGGTCAGAGTCCTTTGGGTGCTAGACCTGGACCTTATGTTGATGAGGGAGCTGAGAAGAAGCTCACTGGTTCTGGCCATGATAATGATTGGACATGTCCCAAATGTGGTAATAATAATTTTTCATTCCGAACTGTCTGCAACATGAGGAAATGCAACACTCCTAAACCTGAATCTCAGACTACAAAGTCAGATAATGCCAAAGGTTCCAAATCTAAAATGCCTGAAGGGAGCTGGAAGTGCGACAAGTGTGGCAACATAAACTATCCGTTCAGAACAAAGTGTAATCGTCAGAACTGTGGCGCCAACAGGCCAGAAGCGAACGATGCTTCTGCTATGGCATCTGGTGAAGGAGATGAGCCCTCTTTATATTGTGTTTTGTAGTCTGCAGTGGATAGATGTAGTCAGAAGAAGATATTGTATACATGTGTCTTTTTTTCATGCATATTGTAAAACAGGGGCCAGGTTAAT
The DNA here is from genome assembly GCA_963693085.1 of Alisma plantago-aquatica. Lineage (NCBI taxonomy): Eukaryota > Viridiplantae > Streptophyta > Magnoliopsida > Alismatales > Alismataceae > Alisma > Alisma plantago-aquatica. Next base: position 754,317,742 of record OY856409.1, read on the forward strand.
GTCCTCCCCATGTGTACTCATTGTTCAAATATAAATAAAAGTATCATTGTTGACATTGTAAGCAAAACTCGATCTTGATTAACATTCATTTGTTGTCTTATTGAAAACCCCTCTATATTGGCAAGCAACTGACTGGCTACATAATGTTTCTCACTACATATGTATGTGTAGTACATGGTGCCTTTCACTACACACTAGCTATAATTACATGTGTAGCAAGTGGTAATTTTTGCTATACATGAACTAAAAATACAAATTGTAACCAATGTCATCTCTCCCTACATATCATATGTACAAATTAAAGTGTAGTCGTACATTTGGCTATAATGGAAACTACATATTTATGTGTAAGGACATTTTTACCTACAATTAGGGTTACATATAAATTTGTAGCCAGAGGAATAACTAACTACAACTTTGAAAAATGTAGCCTAAACAATTAGCTACACGGGTATTAGCTATATATTATAAATGTAAGGATAAATGTAGCCAAAGCTTTTGGCTACAAATTTTGGGGTTTTCGCTACAAATTTTTTTTGTAGTTAAAGACCATATTTTTCGTAGTGTACTAAGTTATTGTTCTTATAAGCAATTAGGGTTTATCCCTTTAATGGTACTAATCATTGAGGTACTTTTAGGATTTCAACCTTTGTACCTTCATTGATTACCATCACTATGAATCATTGGAACAATCTTCACCTTCAATTTCCAAATGATTGAATCACAATTGTCCTTTATTCGGTTTTGAGGTTTCATCACCAAATAGTTTTGAAACCGTTTGACCCCAAACAGTTTTGAAACCGTTTGACCCCAAACGGTTTCAAGACCATTTGGGCTCAAACGGTCTCAAGACCGTTTGGGCCAAATCAGTCTCAAAACTGCAAGGGTTCTTTAGATAAACTCATCAATCAATTGAACATGCTTTGCTACATTGAAACCTTCAATCGATTGAATTGTTGGAGTTCAACAATTATTGGCCCTTGGATTTTCAATCCTTCAATCACCACCTTTGACCATCCATGCGGTCTTGAGGTGCTTGATCTCATGCGATCTTGAGGTGCTTGACCTCATTCGGTTTTGAAACCGAATCACTTCAATTGACCTTGAAAACAATTCCAATCATTCGGTTTTGAAACCGAATCACCCATTCGGTTTTGAAGTGATTTATCCAATCAATCTTGGGTATAATTACCCATTAGGTTTTTTGTATCTAACCCATTCAGTTTTGAATGGAATTACCCATTTGGTCTTGCACTTACTTGGCCATTCGGTTTTGAAACCGAATCCACTCATTTGGTTTTGAAACTGAATCTACTCATTTAGTTTTGAAACCGAATTGGTTCATGCGGTTTTGCAAACCGTTTGCTCCTATTCTTGATTGAGGTGTATGCTTGTGATGATTTCATCATCATCAACCTGCAAACCCACGAAACCTACTGCCATCTTCATGGTAATTGCATCAACTAATCAAAGGTATTTGCAAGAAAAACAATTGAATCAATTGAATTGAGAAATTGAGTTCAATAACAATAGTTAAGGGTTCAAGTTATATAACCCGCCTTCAATTGAGCTTCAAAGCTTGGAGCTTCATGTCAAAAATGGTGGAAGAAGCTTTTGCAACTCCCCCAAGGCTCGTCCTGAAGTTTTGGAGTGAAAATTTTGGCTAGGGTTGAAGATGGAGTGAAGAAAAGAAGAAATTATGCATTGATTTATGATTTCCACCATGAAATCAAGATGAAAGAAGGTAAAGAATCTTACCAACAGGTTAGGGGTCGTCCTAATGGTCATTCAAAGCTTCCTTGGTCGTTTTTCAAGCAAAGGGTGGAAGTGAATTCGAAATTCCCCTTTCATTCTATGGATAAATGAGCTTATATGTGAATTTTATTGAAAATTCATTTAGGAGAGAGAAAGTAGGAATTATCTCTCTTAAATTCTTGCCACTTGCCCCCTTCATTTCCTTAGATACTAGGCTATCCTATTCACCTCTTATTCCTCTCAATTATCCATGTTTTAAAGAAAAGCAAATTAAGCACCTTAATCCATTTAATAGTAATATCCATAAGTGAGTAGATATTTCTTTTTCTTATAATAATGTGAGTGGGTTTTTCACCTCCTTGAGATATTTCGTGGAGCTTGCAAAGCACAAGGACATCCACACATATCTGAATTCAACCATTTCAATTTTAGTTGAAGGCTCTTCAATTATTTTATTTATTTTTGCATTAATTTGAATTAAGGTTTCCATTATGCTTAAATCTTGATTATTTTAATATCAAGATTCTCTCTCCTTCAAAGAGATACAAATGAGACGCCCCTCTCATTTTATTTGATCCACATGATCCCAAGAAACAGTAGGGACCATTTTGAAGTGGTAATTTGCATATTGAACCCTAGGTTTTGGGTAAATTGCACATTACACCAAAACTAGGTTTTAATGCACAAACATTGCTTTATCAGCTCTTTCTTGGTATTCAGGCTATCACAAGCCATACCTCTACATCATCTTCACTCTCATGATGCTTCAACACATGAGGAACATATTATCATTTACAACTTGCAAATAAACCCCTCAACTTGGGTAATTTGCACTTTAGTCTAAAACAAGCAAAACATTGATTTCAACAATATTCAAAAAGGACTAAAATTGTAATGTAAGTTCCTCTTGAGCCTTAATTACTTTTCAAAAGATAAGAGCATGCATATAATCACTTTTATTAAACAAAACACCTAGGGTTAAAACATAACCCAGGTCAGGGATGTTACATTAGGATTAGGGCTTCTTGATTCATGATCACCAAATTTTTGTACATTACATGACTCCACCCCTTAGAAGGATTTCATCCCTAAAATCAACATGTCCACATACTATAAGGTACAACACTCCAACCCTTAGAATGGCTTTACATAATATGTCAAACAAAGCTAAAGACACAATGATAAGTCTATCTAAACCACATGTAACATCATGTATCAACAACACTTTCACTTCATCAAGTCAAGTGCCCAAGCAACATGGGAAAAGAAAGAATAAATGTACCCTTAGGTTAACTATGTGTAACATCCTCAAATCCTAGATCTATTAATGTACCTTAATGTGAATCCCTATCTTGCAAGTTTAAGCTTTTAGCTAACAAAATGGAATTCAATGGGACCTCTTAGTCCAATATATGATGAAATAATCTCATAAACCTAGCTTTGGATTAAATAGCTCATTTAGTAAACGATAATTCTATCAATGTCACATTTATATAATGCATGTATTAAATTAGCAACCTACATGAAATTGATGAACAAAAGAGCAACAAAATGCAAATCCAATTGCATAGAGAGATTCTAGACCCTCTAATTAGCTTGTGGTCAAAATTTGAAGTCATTTAGGCTTCATTTGACCCCTCTAATGAATTTAGGGAGTTTCTATATGGTTTAGGCCCTAAATGTGACATTAATTGATTTAATCAATGTCGATTTCATATGGTTTCTCATTAATTTGAATGTCACGTGAATATTTTGTTTATTTTGCCTATAGTTCACTGTCACACGCTTCACTTGAATATGCCATCTGTCTGGACCGTCAGAAGACGATCTTAGGGCATTGGACCCGTCTCCTACCTCGGGTAGGAGACCAGGCATAGGTAGGTCCTAGGCACAACTTCTCCGGCTCAGTTCTCCCACCACAGATCATGGTTTTCGATGATTTCTTCACCGTTATGACCGGGAGTGAACCACAAATCCATTGATCCCAATAGGAAATGCCCAAAAAGGGCAAGGACTCCTCCGCCGCCCCTTTTTCTTCGAACGATCTGCAAACCGTGAAATCTATTTAAAGTTAGTCCAAAACGTCCGCTAGCCCTAGAATACCCATCCTCTTCACCCAATTTTTCTACTCGCGCCCCTTGCCACTACCGACTACTCAGTTTACACCTCTGGTGACTGACATCTCGCCCCGGCCTCCTCCGTCCGCCCTCGACAAATTAGCAAGAAGGTAGGAATCTATGCCTACCCTGCTTCCTTCTCTCTTTGTCGATTTGTCCTACGGTGACTCCAATCATCATATCGTATAGATGAGTTTGAACCCATCACTGACACTTGCCGTTCGGGACTTCTAGTTGTCCTCCGCTCATGAAAACACCCGCTTTGACATTAGCTCGCCTCCATCAGTATTTTGGAGACCCTTGTTAGGCTTCTTTCTGTGGTTTCAGTGCCCGATCCCTTTCCTATGTTCTTCTTCTACTGAGCCATGGCGGCGGGCTGGAGTTGGGGCTTCACCACACACCGGAGCCTAAGTCATGGATCTGTGAGTTCGTTTTGGTACGATGAAGCTATCTGTGATTCGTGTTTTAGATACTTGGTCGAGATCCACTTCTTTGGATCTAGGTTTCGTGCTCCCAGGGTCAGGAGTTTGATGCCATGTCATAAGGCAAGATTCCAGGCATGTGTTTTACCCCAGTGCCCTTAGCAGGGTGATGGCGTGATTGCTGTTGCAGGGGTGTTTAGGGATTTTTTCTTTTATTTAATCAAGTGGCAACACCTTTGATTGAGACGCTAGTTTTACAACTTTGCCCCCATATGTTTAATCAAATGTAACCCTTTCTATGGATTTCTTGGTCATATTAGTTTCATTTAAATCGATTTTGTTTTCATTTCACACATATATTTCTTGGATTTCTAATTGGCTGATGCAAGAAAATTCATAACTTTTAATTGGTAGATCTGATGGGGTCAAGTTATATATGTATTTTGCACAGTTTTTCGAGATCTATCCAGTGGTCAGTTTTGAGACATGTTTTGGTTTTCTTTTCACGAAGTGTCAGGTTTGAGAAAATTAGGGTTTAGGGTTTAATTAAATTAATAATGATGCAAACCATGATTAATTTCAGGAATCTAGGACTCGACTCAGGATCAGGGAGACTAAAATTAGGTTTTAGTCCAATAAGGTAAGCGGTTAATGTCATTATGCATATATACTTTGGATGAATTGCTTGCTATGTATGATTTAAGATTATGCTTTATAATTTCATGTTAATGAATGAAATCAAGATATTGATTATTCCTTTGATTATATGCTTGTTGTTATGTCCATAAAGTCATATGCTTATCACTAATGTTAATTAGTTTAATTCTATGCTTATGTAATGATTAAGAAATTGAATAAAGAATCATGGAAATCATGTAATGTTAATGTCAAGATTAAGAGGGAGAAATCCCATGATGATTATGATAATGCACTTAAGTTGTAAATTGTTCCTCTTTATGTTATTTTGTCTTTATGACATTGATGAGAACTTTGGTGCAACTAAGGTGAGCCTTAACCGTCCTGATGAGCACTTTGGTGCAATTATTGGATGAGGAAAATTTGTATTGATGGCAAGATAAGAAGAATGATGTTAAGCTTAAGTTAAGAGAATTAAGTAACTTATTATATGTTTCTCAAAATGATGGACCTTTATGGTCATTATGGGCTTCCTAGCAATGATTGGCTTTCTGAGCATGATGTGCCCCATGTCGGCAGTGAGGAGAGAACACATATAATAATGTTTTTAATTCATTGATGTAATGAAGGTTAATGCGTAATGAGAATTCGTAATGTCAAATTATGTCAAGTTTATTTCATTTCAAGTATATGTTTATTTTCAGTTCTTATAACATGCATAATGCCGCTTATTGATGTTCATTCTTTCTTTCACATGGCTGTGGGATGAGATGTCCCTAGATTAAGGAGCAAGAGGGAATTGAAGTGAGCCTTCAAGTGTATTTGATCGAGGAGACTTTAGCTTGGTGGGGTGCCATCTACCACTTAGTAGATCCTCTAGTCTAGTTTATCTTTCCATGCTTTAGATTTTGCTTAGCCTACATGTATTAAGTTTGATATAAGATGAGATAGTTTATGTCTTTCCCTTTTTATGAGCAATGTATGAATCTATATTTTGAGTTGAATGCAAAGTGTTTCATTTATCTTATTGCTATTGAATATCATGTTTTGTAATGTTCCTATAAGCCAAGTGATCCATGTTATAGACAACATTAGTTTTGCTTCCGCTATCATATATGTGCTTGGAGGGGCATTATAATATGGTATCAGAGAAATGAGTAGATGGCCACTAAGCTAAAGATTCATATGTTCTAACCCTAGATATATAAGAATTAGGTGAAGGATATTAGGAACCAAAGTAGAGATCTAGTCAAAAGACATAAGTTAAGATAATGATTAGGGTTATGTGCCTAGATGTTTTAAATTTTTATGTTGACTCTAGAGCTGTATAGAGCATGCTCTCTCTTTTTCCCGTGTGTCTGTGGTATGGGACACATGCTCATGGGGTTTTGTAGAGAGAATGTTATATGCATAATCATGCTTATCTTGTCCTTCTAATTGCATGTGGTATGGGACATGTTCATGAGGGAGGTACTAAGATGAGTGTGATAAGATAAGTCAGCTTTGAATATATGACTGGCTGATATGTATCCAAAGATGACTAATAAAAGAAGAGTTTGCATTAAAATTTTAAGACATATAGTCACCTAAACCTGGTCAAGACAGATAGTAAGACCAAGCATGAGTAGGGGGAGTAGATATTTGACATAGATAAGCAAATAAGATCCATGGTAAAATTTGAAACCCTAGAGAAGAGTTCAGATATGTAAATGATGATGTTAAATAGAATCATGAGTAATATACCCACATGGAGGTTAAGATAGTGTTCTACTATGAGAATGAGACTTTAAGATGATTAGTGTAGACAGAATAAGTGAAACCCTAAGGTGGATAGCATGAGAAAATTTCGAGGATGAAATTTATTTAAGGTGGGTAGAATTGTAACATCCTCAAAATCCTATATCTATTAATGTACCTTAATGTGAAACCCTAGCTTGCAAGTTTAAGCTTTTAGCTAAAAAAATGGAATTCAATGGGACCTCTTAGTCCAATATATGATGAAATAGTCTCATAAACCTAGCTTTGGCTTAAATATCTCATTTAGTAAATGATAATTCTATCAATGTCACATTTATATAATGCATGTATTAAATTAGCAACCTACATGAAATTGATGAACAAAAGAGCAACAAAATGCAAATCCAATTGGATAGAGAGATTCTAGACCCTCTAATTAGGTTGTGGTCAAAATTTGAAGTCATTTGGACTTCATTTAACCCCTCTAATGAATTTAGGGAGTTTCTATATGGTTTAGGCTCTAAATGTAGCATTAATTGATTTAATCAATGTCAATTTCATATGGTTTCTCGTTATTTTGAATGTCACATGAATATTTCATTTATTTCACCAATAGTTCGGTTTCACACGCTTCACTTAAATATGCCATCTATTCGGACCGTCGGATGATGATCCGAGGGCACTGGACCCGTCTCCTACCTCGGGTAGGAGACCAGGTACATGCAGTTCTCAGGCGCAACTTCTCCGGCTCGGTTCTCCCGCCACAGATCATGGTTTTCGATGATTTCTTCACCATTATGACTAGGAGAGAACCACAAATCCATTGATCCCTTATTCGAGGGGATTTCATACCCTAATAGGAAACACCCAAAAAGGGCAAGGACTCCTCCGCCGCCTCTTTTTCTTCAAACGATCTGCGAACTATGAAATCTATTTAAAGTTAGTCCAAAATGTCAACTAGCCCTAGAATACCCATCGTCTTCACCCATTTTCACCCCTCGCACCCCTTGCCACTACCGACTTCTCAGTTTACACCTCCGACGACCTGCACCTCACCCCAACCTCCTCCGGCCACCCTCGACAAATTGGCAAGCAGCTAAGAATCTATGCCTGCCCAACTTCCTTCTCTCTTTGTCAGTTTGTCCTATGATGACTCTAGTCATCATATTGTATAGACGAGTTTGAACCCATCACCGACGCTTGCCGTTCGTGACCTCTGGTTATCCTCTGTTCATGAAAACACCCGCTTTGACATCACCTCACCTCCACCAGTATTTTGGAGACCCTTGTGAGGCTTCTTTCTGTGGTTTCAATGCCTGAGCCCTTCCCCTATTCTTCTTTCACTGAGCCATGGCGGCAGGCTGGAGTTGGAGCTTCACCACACACCGAAGCCTAAGTCATGGCTCTGTGAGTTCGTTTTGGTACGACGAAGCTATCTGTGATTCACGTTTTAGCTACTTGGTCGAGATCCTCTTCTTTGGATTTGGGTTTCATGCTCCCAGGGTTGGGAGTTCGACGCCATGGCATAAGGCAAGATGCCAGGCGTGCGTTTTACCCTAGTGCCCTTGGCAAGGTGATGGCGTGATTGCTGTTGCAGGGGTGTTTACGGATTTTTGCTTTTATTTAATCAAGTGGCATCGCCTTTGATTGAGACGCTACTTTTAAAACTTTTCCCCCATATGTTTAATCGAATGTAACACTTGCTATGGATTTCTCGGTCATCTTAGTTTCATTTAAATCGATTTTGTTTTCATTTCATACATATATTTCCTGGATTTCTGATTGGTCGATGTAAGAAAATTCATAACTTTTAATTGGTAGATCTGACGGGGTCAAGTTATATATGTATTTTGCTCAGTTTATTGAGATCTATCAAATGATCAATGTTTTGAGACATGTTTTGGTTTTGTTTCCATGAAGTTTCAGGTTTGAGACAATTAGGGTTTAGGGTGTAATTAAATTAATAATGATGCAAGCCATGATTAATTTCAGGAACCTAGGACTCGACTCAGGATCAGGGAGACAAAAATTAGGTTTTGCTCCAATAAGGTAAGCGGGTCATGTCATTATGCATATATACTTTAGATGAATTTCTTGCTATGTATGATTTAAGATTATGCTTTAGAATTTCATGTTAATGAATGAAATCAAGATAATGATTATGCCTTTGATTATATGCTTGTTGTTATGTCCATAAAGTCATATGCTTATCACTGATGTTAATTAGTTTAATGCTATGATTATGCAATGATTAAGAATTTGAATAAAGAATCATGGAAATCATGTAATGTTAATGTCAATATTAAGAGGGAGAAATCCCATGATGATTAATATAATGCACTTAAGTTGTAAATTGTTCCTCTTTATGTAATTTTGTCTTTATGACATTGATGAGCACTTTGGTGCAACTAAGGTGAGCCTTAACCGGCCTGATGAGAACTTTGGTGCAATTATTGGATGAGGACAATTTGCATTGATGGCAAGATAAGAACAATGATGTTAAGGTTAAGTTAAGAGAATTAAGTAACTTATTATATGTTTCTTGAAATGATGGACCTTTATGGTCGTTATGGGCTTCCTAGCAATGATGGGATTTCCGAGCATGATGTTCCCCATGTGGGCAGTGAGGAGAGAACACATATAATAATGTTCTTAATTCATTGATGTAATGAAGGTTAATGCGTAATGAGAATTCGTAATGTCAAATTATGTCAAGTTTATTTCAGTTCAAGTATATGTTTATTTTAAGTTCTTATAACATGCACAATGCCGCTTACTGATGTTGATGCTTTTTTTGCATGACTGTGGGATGAGATGTCCCTAGATCAAGGAGCAAGAGGGAATTGAAGCGAGCCTTCAAGTGTTGTTGATCAAGGAGACTTTAGCTTGCTGGGGTGCCATCTACCACTTAGTAGATCCTCTAGTCTAGTTTATCTTTCCATGCTTTAGATTTTGCTTGCTGGGGTGCCATCTACATGTATTAGGTTTGATATAAGATGAGATAGTTTATGTCTTTCCCTTTTTATGAGCAATGTATGAATCTATATTTTGAGTTGAATGCAAAGTGCTTCATTTATCTTATTTCTATTGAATATCATGTTTTGTAATGTTCCTCCGAGCCAAGTGACCCATGTTATGGACAACATGAGGTTTGCTTCCGCTGTCATATATGTGCTTGGAGAGGCATTACACTATGAGTATAATGGTTACATTCATCATTTCATTCACACACTTCTTTACCACCAATGACATCGAGATGTCCTATATGCCTATTACTAGGTCTTCCTATGTTTTTGTGATTGTTATCATTAATCCTACATCATAATGATACTTGACCTCCATAAAGTTGAGGGTGGTGAGGTTTGGTATGACCATGTTCTCCACAATGATGGCATATGATCGGTCACTCTGGTTTAGGAGGATAGCTCCTAGGAGAATGCTTCTTATGGCACTTAGAACATTTATCATTCTTTGAGTTTTCACTAGGTGACTTCCTCTTATGATTGATCTTTGTTTGATAACTAGGGTAGTCTTTTATAGAAAGATATTTATTCACCAACTGAGTAAAGGTCAGGGGTATCTAAGAAATCAACATACATCCAATCCTATAACACAATTCTTCTAAAAACATACTAGCACATCTCTAGTCAACCAGACCATCAACATACCTCTCTAGGCATACATAATTATGCACGTACTCAACTACAGTCATGCAATTCTGACATAGATTGCAGAAAATCCTTCCTTTATGATGTAGATGATATATACTTCTCTCTAAATAAGGCTAAGAACTAATCCCACATCACACAAGAAACATCACGAGTCTTGGCCATGCTATTCCACCAATGTCGAGTTGGCATGTTAAGCACATAAGTAGCAAAATGAACGTTTTGATGCTCAGGACAAGCCATGCCATCAAAAGTTTATACTTAAGTATCCATTCATAATCATTTTCTACCATATTGACTTCATTCTCACCATGAATACATAGGGAACATCTTCACAAATCAGTGAGGTTATACTCTTTAGGTTTGTCTGTAACAACACTAGAGCTAACTTTGCCTGCTAGGATTGAGGAAAGTATCTATCAAAGATGAAGAATCTCTTGATCAGGGGAATACCTAAACCCATGGTAGGTGTTGAGGTAGATGAAACAAGTAACCGTTGACTCTCAACTATTAAAGGAACTTGAGATACATGATGGATAAAAGGAGGATTCACCCTTGACATTCTGCACTTTGGGTCCTGGGGTGTCTCAAATCCAACTAGTTTATCGATCATTTAGTTGTCTCCTGACATATTGATGTGCATGCACAAGGAAAAGGTTTAAGGTGTAAAAAACTATAGGAGAGGTAAAATTATAAGGGAGATAAGATTGAAATAGTCAGATTGACCGACTGCCTTGGCTCTGATACCATACTTGTAAGGAGTGGGACTCGATAGGGGAGTCACTCACTTACTTAACAAAATAATATAAACCATCCAGTGCCAAACTTGATAATAATTTAGTGCAAAGCATGCTGAACTAAAATTCAAGTATGTATTGTATCATACACCAAAAATGTAGCAATGGAAGATAAAAGTTTAAATATTATAACTTTTTCTATGATAGTTTCATCAACATGCAGGGTGAATATAAAAATTACAGGAAACTAAACTATAGTAAAGAGGTTGCAAAGGGCAACCTAGCTTCTCCAATCTATCTCCACAAAAACAACTACACTCGAGCATGGTGCAACTCAGTTTCACCTATGGCAAGATCTTCTCCACCTAAGGAGTTGGAAGCATACCCCACAAGAGAAGACAAAATGGAGTTTGTTATCATAAAAGCTGGTATGTGCCTATAAATACTGATTGGACAATACTAGGGAAAAAGATAACAAATAATACAACAAGGCTTCTCAATCAAAAGAGGGAAAGGGTACATCCAAATGGGTATCAAAAGGAATATTCATATAGTAATACACAAAGATTATATGAAGTAGCAAAAGATACAATTATCAAATCTTGCCTTTGAATCTCAAATTAGAGAACAACAATAAATAATAAGAATTATGCATGTATATTATAACGATGATAACAAGTATAATAAAGTTCAAGGTATATGGCATCACCCCCATATCCACGTATTATGGGATCATCACCATAATATTCGGGGGAGTAATGGAATCACAAAACTATTCCCCAGGGACATGAATCACCATCTGCACCCTTTACTGGTAATACACACAATAGGGATAGATCACCTAGTATGTAAACTAGGATTTTTAATGGAGAGGTAAGCATCAGTTTAGTTTAATCACAATATAGTATTCAAACTAGAAAGACATCATAAAGATGTATAAATATGATCAATGATATAATCACGACCAACATATGGCAATTAGGGCTTTCATTGAATATGGAATACATCCATCAGGAAGCATATTGAATGAAAAAACAATAAGGTCCAAAAGTAGGTTCCAATTTTCAAATGCAGTAGTCCATAAGATCAATTCTAAGAGTTTGGAACCATTCAATTCAACTGTATATAAACATGTGACATTTTATATAATATTTCATAATCAAGTCAAAGAGAGAGGAATAAATATCATTGTCCAATATATAATTGAGGTGATGCAACATACCTCAAACATGAGTATCAACAATCACAAACAAAACCCTAGTCCCTGTCAGGGTGTATCTTAGCCTATTATTATGTTAGACGTAAATCATTAATTAATGTGTACATTACAAATACTAGAAATCTCAACTCTTTGTTACAAAAAAATTAGGTTATGAAACTTAGACCAATCTTGTAGGATTTATTTTCTCGATTCCAACCATCATTTATATGTATGTTTGTGATGAGTAGATAACTAGTTATGAATTAACTAACTAAACGAATTCAAAAATAGACCTACATGGGAAAGAGTTGTATGCCCACTAATCACATGTCAAATCATAGCCACATGACATGGTTAACTGGTCAATGACCCATAAACAAAAAATGTGACTAAAAATATATTTGATGCATCAGAAGACAAAAACTTCCATGTGAAGTGTACCTAGAATGAAATCAAAGCTAGGGTAGATATGTAAACCAACTAGTCATTTTCTTCCTTGATGGGTCAAACACGTGAAAAAAACTTAGATACATGATCTTAACTGTGAAAACTTGAAGCACAAATCAATGAGCAATTCGTGACAAAACTCTGTCACCATTGCACTCATTACTACAAATATGGTTTATCGTGTCAGTTTTTATCAAGGGAAATCGACGACATAACATATCTCGTTGGTTACACGTCGAAGTAATATAGGCCTATGAGGCCTGAATATCAAACATGGGGAAACATAATTCAAGAAACTACTAGTAACTACTTTCGATCAGCTAGGCTGAATAAATCTTTGATTTGAGAGTTATTAAACTACTTGCAAGAAAAGAAAACTAATTTACCGATTTGTGATCACAATGAGAAGGAATTCCCTAGGACTATGGTTTCGCCACGATTGACATTGCAATTTTACCCTAAGATTAATATATGTTTCTCCTAATTAATCCTGGATAAAGGTACTTGTAGCTAGAATTACCTTTTCTCATGATGTAATCCACTACCTATCCTAATACCAATTCCACTCACGTAGCAATTGCATTATTAGATAGGTGTTTTAACGAACTATTCTTGGTTATTCCCTTCAAGCTCGTAGGATTTCTCTCGAAACATTGTATAAAATGTGTGTTACTATGGATTTCCAATTCTTAATCCCCCCGTCGAAGCTATCAAGGATCTAATTAATCACCAATGGTGCACAACATAGATAATTTAATATGATTTCATAGAAACATGCCCAAAAATAAGGAGAAAGCAATATATTAATGCAAAATATCCATATACAGTGTACAATCGGGCTACTCCCGAGTCCTAGAGAACACAGACATTAGTCCCTCATGGTTTCCATGGACAAAAACATGCTAGGAGAAGGAAAAACATGGAGAACATAGAAAAATCAATGAACACTCGGGAGAAACGTGACTAGAATGCTCCACGCCCATGAATGGATCCGCAAGCTGTGAATTTTGCTTACCGAATGTGCAGTTATCCTCCTTCATTCTCCTATCCCATACCTTGGCCATCATGCAATGGAATAGAATGTGATCCTTAGGTCTGGACAGACTCCCCCTAAGTCATATAAGTGACCGAGGGCATCATTAATTGTGGACTGTTGGATTAAACCCAATTTTTAGATCTGCATGTTCCGTCGTGTTAGTACTACCGGCTAGGTGTCAGTACTACTGACTCCTTTAATTAGTTGTGGACGCATGGCAAGTTGTCGGTACTACCGATAGGGTGTCGATAATACTGAGTTGTTTCAAAATTCTTTTGACAAAAATACTGTAACGTTGTCGGTAGTATCGACTTTCCAGTCGGTACTACTGAGTCTTCTTATTTTCTTCCTTTTCCAAAGTGAGCATGTGTCGGTACCATTGACTCCAAAGTTAGTTGTACTGAGCTATGTATATTCTTGTACAATCGCCTAAAATTTACAAAATCCAAACATAAGCTCTTAGAATATAATAAATCATTTAGAACCATTGAAATTATGTTTATTTGATGCAAATAAGTATCACAGACAGATGAGAGTGAATCGTGCATGATTAATATGAAAATTAACAAATAGTGCACCAAAAATCAATATAAAACAACATGTAAAATGACAAATACCCAGTGAATCAAACTCCCCTAAGCTTAAATATTGCTCATCCTCGAGCAACACACCTTTAGATATGTTTGAGACAAGTAAGCAAAAGGACATAAACTATAAATTTCATTTCTCAGCCATCCCCACCTGGCAGTCCCAAACCAGCCTTCATTAATTAGTGAACAATTAACTACTCTTAAGCAACCAAAAACATTCATAAAAGATGTCCACCCTTAGATTAATGAACACTATCAAGAGAGCAGTTAACATCATAATCAATCAAGCATTTGCTTGGTGCATTATGTGATTCCCTATTCTACATTGATCTTTTCCTAACTACCAACTACTTGTAAGTAGATCTCCTTATACGAATGGATGAGGATATAATCATATAAATGGCCTACCAATAAGAGCAATGAATGGTATGAAATTGGGTGGCAATTGAAGAATCACAAGTACATTCAAATTATTTATGTAAAACTAAAACATGATGAACCTATATGGTGAAGAAAATGAAAAATGCATGAATCCTAATGCATACTATTTTTGGTGGAATGATGCATGAATCAATGATCTCATCAATGTGATGAGAATGAATTACATAAGAGAATACATCATGTGAATTTTTCCATATCTTTGTGAAGAATTAAGGGCATCTTGTCTCCCTCTTTACTTCAAATTTTTTTTCATTGGTCCAATATTTTAGTATGATGGAACATTTATGCTTGGGATTCACTAACATCTCTCATTCATATTTTTTTTCTTGATTTTTTTTTCTGAGTTTATGGATGTGTATCCCTGCATTCTTATCTTAGAGGAAAATAGTGTAACCACATGATATAAAAATGAATGATGAAAAATGCATGCAATCTACATGTATTTTTTATGCAATTAAAATGATATGTACATAAAATTGTTAGTGTACATTTTTTCATTTTGTAACTTATGTAATCAAAGAGAAACTACCTATCATGTCACCTACTTATGCCATGCAATGCAAACAATATGAAATAATTTAGACTACTTGATCATCTTAAGGTGGTGAGTCAAAATGAATGGAAGATGAGTGGAATCACATAACTAAGAGACAATGCCTTTCATGAATTTATGATATGTTCCTCTCTATGGACCCGTGTATAGGGTAACCTTAGGTTTCTTTATTAAATTTCCATTTAAGATCATATTAACTATTTGATCAACTTAGGCTCAAATCCCATATTCATCCGCATTTCATGAATAATTAAGATGTCCATTCATATTAAATTCCTTAGGCTGACTTGCCCATACACTTCCTCTAGGTGAGATTACTCAAGTACTAACAACAAAGCCCACAAAAAGATTTTCAATTTCCATTGCAAACTTGAAAGCACACATGATAATTTCTGAGAACAAAAAAAATTTAAACTCCATGTTACACTAGATAGATTGTGAATCCTAAAAATTAAAAAAAGTGCTAAAAACAAGTAAAAGGGAAGATAAAGCTGTTCCAACACCCCCCTAAGATTGAACTTGACCATGTCCTCATAGTCAAAAATCCAAACCTGGAGGTGCAATGGATATACCAGATGCTCTAAAGGGTGGTGGAGGTGGTAGTGGTGGCTCTCTGGATCAAATTGTGCTAGCATATATCCCCCTTGTTGGTGCCACTAATTTGTGTATTTTTAGCATCAAGACATGACATTCTCTCGCCTTCTTTGAGCTTTAAAAATTAGTGTCCACCCACATGTGTGTATGTGGCATCGATGGCCTTTTCTTGTAGCTCTGTCACTTTTTGCTGAAAAAGTCGATAGTACCGACTTTGGACCCAGTAGTACCAACTTTGGTCCAAGAGTCTGTGATTTTTCCTGAGAAAATTTAGTAGTACCGACTTTGATGTTGGTAGTACTGAATTTCTATAGAGTTTTAACTGATAAGGAGTACCGACTTTGACTATGAAAACACACCAAACAAGAGCATCACAGTCCCTTTTTACATCAAATAAAATCTAATCATGAAAAATACAAAATGTAACTAACAAAAAGACCTAAAAAAATAGCAAATAACAAAAATAAAATTGGGTAGCCTCCCATAAGAACCCTTGTTTAATGTCCTAGGCTCGAGACAAGGTGATTTTCTTCAGCCTGGATTGTCACAGGATGGTGGTGAAGATTCATCTGATAGTCTGAACTCCACTCTATCATCATCTATCCTGAGTGTCAAATAGCCTCTGCCAATGATAGTGATCACGTCGACTGTAGCTTGGAACAATCTTCCTAACAATATCTTGATTCCTTTCATTTCCTTCATATTTATTACCACAAAGTCAACCAGATAGATGAACTCGTCGACTTTAACCAACATGTCCTTGCATATCCCGTATGGCCTCACAATAGAACCATCCGCCAACTAAATTTCTATATTTGTTATTACTGGTTCCTTAAATCCTAACTTTCGGAAGGTGGTAAGAGGCATAAGATTAATGCTCACTCCCAAATCACAATGCTTGGTTGAAATGTTTGCTACCTATAGAACATGGAATGTAGAAACATCCCAGATCCTTCCTCTTCCTTGGAAGCTTCCCCTTGATCAGTGCACTCATCACCTCATTAACATGTACAATATATGTGTCTTTAATCTTCCACTTTTTGTTGATGATATCTTTTAAAAAACTCCCATAAGCAGGAATTTTCTCTATCACCTCCACCAATGGCAAACTGATATGGAGCTTTCGAAAGATGCCCAAGAACTTTTTCAACTGTGTTTCCTTTTTCCTCGACTTTAGACTATCTGGGGATGGTGCATCAGACTTCTCTACTCGCTTATGTTGGGGAACATATGACCCTTTATGTACTTCCTCCCCTAATCTTGCTTCAACACCACCACCTGGAGTAGAAATTGGCTTATCTACTATGGGTGGAATGACCGATGGCTTCTCTTTCTGGGGTGTAGGTGCTTCTTTATTAACTGTGACTGTCCCACTGTGGAGTAGAACCTTCACTTGATCTTATTACATGGGCACCTTTTCTAGAATGGGGTCTGCTGAGGTGCATGCACGAACACAATGCACTGGAAATCTGCACCCCCTTGCCGTCCATATAAATTGTTGGGATATGGAACTTTAGGAACATATGCCTGCTCATGCTTTGGAGTATGTTGCCTTGGTAACTCAATAAAAGAATGTTCTACCTTCTTGACAACAGAGACATATGTCACTTGATGATGCAACGTCTCTGTATTTTCTTGGCCCCCATATTGACCTCTGTGGCCAGTTGAGAAATTTGATATTCAATACCACAAATCTATGCTCCTTGGTTTTGTAGCTCCCTCTTAGTTTGGCCAATAATGGTTTCATTTTTAGTGACCAGCTTGCCTAGCATGTCTACCATGTAGTCTATCTTGTTAGGGCCGCTGTCCTATTGCTGCTGTTTCCGCACGAACATGAAATCTTCATCTTCATTTCCATATGATGTGTGGGATTTCTGCTCCAACTTCCTCACAAGAACATCTAGCTTCTCATTCAACTCTGCAATAACTCTGGACCCTCCGATGCTATTAATTGATGTTGTGCACTCTCGCTCTTCACCCCAGGAGTGATTCTTCGTCATGTTATTTAGGATCTCATGACACTTAGATGACTTATTGTTGAGGAAGAAGCTTGTCCCTACACTGTCCAGAGTGTTCCTTTCTCCCTAATGCAAGCCATAATACAAGATTTTCTCCTAGACATACAAGTCGATCCCATGATGAGCGACCTTCCTCAACATGTTTTGAAACCTCTCCCATGCTTTCGAGTATGACTCTTCCGCCTATTTCTTGAAGTTGATTATCTTCTTGGTCAACTTATTTGTATTCTGGGGTGGAAAGTAACACTCAAAGAAAGTATATATCATTTGTTCCCATGTTTCTATTGACTCAGGCTTGAGGTTGTAGAACCAAGACTTAGCATTGTCTTCCAACGAAGATAGGAAAATCTTTAGGTAAATGAGTGTCATTGACACTTTGTCAATTTTTACCATGTCACAACTTTCCATGAAATTGTTGATGTGCGTCATTGGGTCTATAGTATTGTGTCCATGGAAAGCCTATTGCTTGACAAATGTCACCAGTCTAGGATCTATCTTGTAGCTTCCCACATTTTTAGATTGCCACTTGATTGGCCCAAGCTGAGTTGTTGAGGATGTCACTTTGATCTTCTCCCAGATGGTCTGTTCTTCTTCTGTGTTATCCATACCTTCTGACTATGGATTTGTTGCGGGTCCATAATCAGTGGTTCATGTTTGAACCATGCACTAGTACCTAAAATTTGTGAATTCAATGTGAGAATGAGATACTAGTGATTGAATCAACATATATTTGCAATTCAACTTTGGAAAGAATAAAAGAAAAAATAAAGAGGGTGGCCTTGAGTGGGTGATTATAGCACTCGTAGTACTTGAATATGTCATTTCCCTGACAACTGCACCAAAAACTTGACACGACTAAACTGTACGTGTAAAACGCAAGTGCACACATCGAAGTAATATAGGCCAATGAGGCTCGAATATTGAACATGGGGAAACATAATTCAAGAAACTACTACGAATTTCTTTCGATTAGCTAGGCCAAAGAAAACTTTGATTTGAAAGTTATTAAACTACTTGCAAGAAAAGAAAATTTCTGGTTTGTGATTACAATGAGAAGAAATTCCCTAGGACTATGGTTTTTCCACAATTAACACTACACTTTTACCCTAAGATTAATGCCCACCGAACATGCCCACAACCTCCTGAATGTGTAGTTATCCTCCTCTATTTTCCTATCTCGCGCCTTGGATGTCATGAAATGGAATAGAATATGATCCTTAGGTCTAGACGGACTCCCCCCTAAGTCATAGAAGTGACTTAGGACGTCATTAATGTGACATCCTGCTATCACACAGACAACGAAATGCCACGCAAAAATGTGCAGAACCGTCATAAACATCATATTACCAAAAACACGGGTTAATTAAAACCGATTACAAAAAGTAGATAATAAAGAAACTAATACATCTAGATCCACATCCTACAAAGAAAACATGTTATATAATTACACATCAACTTGATACATGTCCATGGCTTATAGGAGCCAACTGTCCCATAAACGCAAGAGTTCACCACCTGTATATATACAGAACAGGCCATATCAGGCCAACAATAGGATAAACAAGCTACATCAGCCATACATCATGAAACGTCACCAAAACACCTCCAAGGACTTGAGAGTACATGGATAACTTTAGGACTCTACTACAAAACACCGTACAATAGCAACAACATATCCAACCTTGCCTCCTACTGTTCTTCTTGCTGCTCGACCACAACACCATGATCACCACCATGTCTAGCTTGATCACCTAAAAAGGTTTTAAACCAACGAGGTGAGACACACAGTCCCAACGAGATACATAACCCCCGCCGAAACTATAAAACCTCATAAGAGATAGAACAGATACAATAGATAACTGATATAAGTAGATCATATATGAGTAGCATACTGAGCAGAACTAACTTGTTACAACATCTTACTGAGATACTTTACGAAGTATATGCACAGATAATAATATGGAACATGATTGACAAGACAAGTCTAATAGGAACTTATCATAACATCTGAGGAACATGTAATTAGCTACAAGATAAATCTAGGGCAACTATACAAACAAGGCCCCAACCAATGTTCCGTGTTTGCCTTAAGCAAAATATACTATACAGCTGGGTTATGATTTATTATGCCCTGAGGAAGTGATTCGTACCACTCAGATCCAAACTGACCACCACTTGGTCGCAATCGATTGCCATTCAAGGTCAGAGCCGAGTTCCATGACCTCTTTCCCTTGTGGTCAGTGCACAAGAACCAACAAGCAGGACCGCAGTCTCATGCTTTAAGTGGCCTCATCTATACTGGGTCAGGCTACCCTCTGCCTAGCCCACCTTGGTATAGGTATCGGTGCTAGAAAACCAAGCCACGGGCCTGTTCACTATGCTCCATCATCACTGAGCCATGGGCCTGTTCACCATACTCTATCATATATCCTGAGCCATGGGCCTGTTCACCATGCTCTAACCACACTGAGCCACGGGCCTGAAACCATGCTCTAAACATGCACTACTACTTAGGGTGTAGGTGCACCCCGCATATTCAACAATATGCGTTATGGGTTAACCCGCAAGAGAACCCATTTCACCATCACCAAAGTCCTGACGATGATGAATCTATGGCCAGGGTAAACTACATGAAAGATTCATCTGTAATTAATTAATGCATTTTATGCGGATTGCAAGATTCAACCAAGTTATGTAACATGTAAACTATAACACAAGTAAACAACATAGAACTCATTATCATGTGTTACATTGTCACTCTTATTCTTAAAGCCATCAACATCATCCTAATCCATCACAAGGATCGAACATTACATGTTACCACTTGGCCTCTTGCCAATAATCAAGATCCATTTCAAGGATCAACATCACCGAGACTCAATCCCATCATCAAGGCACACATTGCCATTCCATACATCATATATCACTGGGTTCATCATAACCCTTGATGTTCCACATCATGTTACTATCATGCCATTACCATGGCTTCGTCGTACAATTGTTATGTGCATGGTTAGTGAAATCACAAAGGAGCAATGATACTTGTACAAGGGACATTTATAACCCTTTACTTTATTATGAGAGTTAACCATGCAACATAGATGAGTGTATCAAAGCATAACAATATTATATATATCAAGCATAATAGCCTCATATACCAAAGCATAACAAGCATTAGGGTTACCAACCGAACACAAGCTACAACTCTCACTATAGGTGTATCGGGTAAGGAACAATCCTCACCAAAAGCATCTCTGGTAGGGGATAGCCCTCACCAAAGGCACAAAGTCTCTCACCAAAGAGTGTGATGCCCAACACTATATCTGTTAAGCATGCAACTCTTCACCACCTGCTATATCGACCATCACCCATTTAGGGCTACGACCATATTGGCCAACCACTAACAGTTAGGTATCGGGCAACACCATAAGAAGATAACGAGAAGCACCTCCTCAAGACACCATATCGGGCAATAGCTAAGAACCAACCTATAACGCCCAAGTGTACAATGCCTAAACAACACACCCCTGTCGCCCATGAAGCATGGTGTCGGGAAACACACCATAACATGCAAGAAGATCACATCACAAGGGCAAAACAGCCAAGGGGTATAACCCTATCATCCCCAAGGTTGTCACAACATAAACATCCATATCGGGCAAGTCATCATCCAACAAGGTGTCAGGTAGCACCATCCAAGAGGATGTCATGCAAGGAACCAACATGCCATGATGCCCAACACGGAACACCTAATTCCCAAGGGACCAACACAACGGCTAACACCCTTCCCGAGTTATTACTCATAACGGGCTACCTCTCAACAGGCTGATAACGCTCAGAGACAATGACTAACTCTATGTCACCTCATCAAGCCAATAACGACCACAAGGCATATCGGCCAGCCCATCATATCGGGCAGCAAGACATCTTGGGTTGTCAAAGGTATCAGGTTGGTCATCTTCAACCTCAAGACTTCCTCCAAGAAACCCTAATAGATCAAGAGAGTTGGCTCACCTCTCAACAACCAAGTGAGAGGGGTTTTGCACCACTTCCATCACACATCAGGCAGCAAGGTGGGTCATCACCATATCTGTAAGGACCCTGACCTCCATTTTGGGCTTACCCTGTTTGCTTTGCCTAAATGTTGTGTTTAGATGTTTGCTAATCACCTGAGTTGTGATTAGGGCTTATTTGTGCTTTATCAAGAGGTTTAGGTGAAACTTGCAAATTACCCAAGTTCTAGGGTTGGTGTGCAAGTTTGTCACCTTGAGAGATATTTTTCTCTCTCCTTGCATCCTCTAGGGTTGAGAGGATGGGTGGGGTGCCTTGCTTGAGTTGTTTTGGGCCTCGTTTGAGCTTGTTTAAGCTTGGGCTTGTTGTTGGGCTTGAAGCCCTTCCTCCTTTCTTGAGTGTGTCGGGCAAGGGAGAGCTTGGTGCCTTGTGTCAGCTAGAGAGGCGTATCGGCCAGAGGGTGATGGTGGGTGTGACAGGTTGCCATGTTGGGCGACACTCCACCTAGCATCGTTTTTGTCACCCCTTATGGAAACTTGGTGCTTGTTGCTAGCAAGGTGGAAAAGGCTATGAACAAGTGTTCTTAGGGAGGATGACACCTTGCTTGTTCCTACTCTTTACCCTCTTCTACATATCTCTCTCTTTTATCTTGCTTGGGATCTCTTTGCCCCTTATCCGTTTTCTCTCCCTTGCTAGCTGAGAATGAGAAGAAGGAAGGAGAGGAGGTGGCCGATATAGCTGTTGCTGATTTCTCCTTGGTGGTGGCTGATACATCCTACTGCTTTTCTTCTCTTGTTGGTGGCCGAAGCTTGGAGCTTGGAGTTGTGATTAAGGCGGGTTACATAACTTATAACCCTAACTATACTACCTCTTTTACATGTTTCATTACTATGTTATCTTGATCGGCCTTACATATCTGTTTAGTAATGCTTCTTGTTTTAGTCGGTTATGTTGCTGCCCGTTATGTGCCCTAGATCTTGTTGGACAATATGTGGTGTGTCGATTTCCCTTTGTGTCATCCTACCCTTTGGGTTAGGGGATCTTGAGCAAAACCCCTCTCTCACTTTAAGTTGAGAGGTGAGCTTAGGGTTACTTAGTTCAAAGGTGTGTGTAGTGTTCCCGTGAGGCAATACCCCTTTCTTTCCTTGGTCTTGAGAGGTGAGCTTAAGCTTTAGTTGTATGGGCAAAACCCCTCTCTCCCTTAGTTGTTGAGAGGCGAGTCTACACTCTAGTGCTTGAGCAATACCCCTCTCTTACCATGGATTTGAAAGTGTGAGCCTAGGGTTTGCGTTTGACCTGGTTGTGGGATGGCCAATATGGTGATGACCAATTTGCACGATATGTGACTTTGGTTGTGCAAAACCCCTCTCACTTAGTTGTTGAGAGGTGAGCCAACTCCCTTGATCATTTAGGGTTTGGTGGTGGTTTTGAGGTTGAAAAGGACCAACCCAAGATGAGGTGTAACCCGAAACCCTTGCTAAATCGATATCCCTATCCTAGAGTGGTGCTTGGACGATATGTTAGGTGGGTGTCTTGTTGATCCCTTTGATCGATATGAACCCTTGATAGTGGGTGCTTTGCCCAGTAGACTTAGTTGGCTGATAGGTTGTTTAACCGATGTAGTAGCTCGTTGCTTCCTTGAGTGATATGGGTATAGTGTGCTGACCCTTGTGTTGGGCGATATGGATTTACCTTGCACGATACCCATGATGGGTAGTGCTGCCCGATATCCCTCTCTTCCCCATGAGCTAGGGTTGGGTGATACAATAGGTGGCTGCTTTGGTGATCCTTTGGGCGACACAGTAGATCGCTGAAGTGTTGTTCCCTTGACATGGGGTTGTGTTGGGTGTTTGGGCCTATTGGTGCCTTGCATGACATTCTCTTGGATGGTGCTGCCCGACACTCTGTTGTGATGTGCTTCTTGGTGTTGTTGTAGCGTTTCCCGTCACAGGCGTTGCACATTAGATTCTTTCCCAACATGACGTTGAATTGCACGTTTGGACGTTATAGGTTGCTCTCTATGCTGTTGCATGATATCAGCTGGCTTGTGCCTTGCCCGATATGTGTGTTGGCCGATACAGTAAGTGGTGGTTAGTTGCATGCCTAACTGATATAGTGCTGGGCGTCACACTCTTTAGTGAAGACGTTGTGCCTTTGGTAAGGGTTGTCCCTTACCCGATATACCTTTGGTGAGGGTTGTCCCTTACCCGATATACCTTTAGTGAGGGTTGTATCTTGTGTTCAGTTAGTAACCCGAATACTCGTTATGCTTTAGTATATGTGGCTGTTATGCTTGATATATATAAGAATTCTATGCTTTGATATACTCATCCATGTTGCATGGTTAACTCCCATAATAAAGTAAAGGGTTATAAATGTTCCTTGTACAAGTACCATTGTTTCTCTATGATTATGCTAACCATGCAGGTTCCATGTGTATGGATATGAAATCAGGTAATAGCCATAGTGATGGCATGACAATGATATGATGTGGAATATCAAGGGTTGTGATGAACCCAGTGATGTATGATGGGTGACACCCTTTGAATGGCAATGTGTGCCTTGATGATGGGATTGAGTCCCTGTGATGTTGATCCTTGAGATGGATCTTGATGATTGGAAAGAGGCCAAGTGGTAACATGTGACGTTGGATCCTTGTGATGGATCAGGATGATGTCAATGGCACTGAAGGCCTTAGTGACAATGTAACACAAGATAATGAGTTCTATGTTTATTCATTCTTGTTATAGTTGCATGTTACA
The DNA here is from genome assembly GCA_963693085.1 of Alisma plantago-aquatica. NCBI lineage: Eukaryota > Viridiplantae > Streptophyta > Magnoliopsida > Alismatales > Alismataceae > Alisma > Alisma plantago-aquatica. Next base: position 754,342,467 of record OY856409.1, read on the forward strand.
TAACTAGGTTGAATCTTGCAATCCACTTAATATATGTTAATTAATTATAGAGGAACCTTTCATGTAGTTTTCCCTGGCCATAGATCCATCATCGTTAGGAGTTTGGTGATGGTGAAACATGTTCTCCTAAGGGATAACCTGGAACACATATTGTTGAATATGCGGGGTGCGCCTACGCCCTAAGTAGTAGTGCATGTTTAGAGCATGGTTTTAGGCCCATGGCTCAGGATATGTGATAAAGCATGGTGAATAGGCCCATGGCTAAGTGATGATGGAGCACGATGAATAGGCCTGTGGCTTGGTTTTCTAGCGCCAATACCTGTACTAAGGTGGGCTAGGCAGAGGGTAGCTTGACCCTGTGTGACTGAGGCCACTTAAGCATGAGACTGCGGTCCTGCTTGTTGGTTCTTATGCACTGACCACAAGGGAAGTGAGGTCGTGGAATCCAGCTCTCCCATCGACCTTGTATGGCAATCGATTGTGACTAAGCGGTGGTCAGTTTGGATCTGAGTGGTATGACTCACTTCCTCAGGGCATAATAAATTGTAATCTAGTCGTATAGTATATATTTCTTAGGGAAAAACACAAAACATTGGTTGAAGCCTTGCCTGTATAGTTGCTCTAGTTATACCTTGAAAGTTAATTATGTGTTCCACATATCTTATGATAAGTTCTTATATATCTCATCTTGTCAATCATGTTCCATAAGAAATATTTGCTTATATACCTCCTAAATATCTTGGTAAGATGTTATAACGAGTTAGTTCTGCTCAGTATGCTGCTCAAATATGATCTGCTTATATCAGTTACCTGTTTTATCTGTTATAGATCCCTTTTGAGGTTTTATAGTTTTGGCGGGGGTGATGTTTCTCACTGGGACTGTGTGTCTCACCCCGTTGGTTTAAAACATTTTTAGGTGATTGAGCTAGACGTGGTGGTGGTTGTGGTGTTGCAGCTGAGCAATAAGAAGAACAGTAGAAAGCAAGGTTAGATATGCAGCTGTTGTTGTTGGATGTTTTATAGTAGAGTCCTAGAGTCATCCCTGTACTCTCAGGTCCTTGGAGGTATTTTGATGAAGTTTCATGATGTATAGTTGATATAGCTTGTTTATCCTGTTGTTGGCCTGATATGGCCCGTTATGTATATAAGCAGGTGGTGAACTCTTGTGCTTATGGGACAGCTAGATCCTATGAGATGTGGACATGTAACAAGTTTATGTATATTTATATAACATGTTTCCTTGTAGGATATGGATCTGGATGTAATAGTTCCTTTCTTATATGCTTTCCGCAATCAGTTTTAATTAGCCCATGTTTTTGGTAATATGATGTTTATGACGGTTTCACATGTTTTCGCTTGGCATTTTGTTGTCTGTGTGATAGAGGGATGTCACAATATCGGCCAACCCTCCAACCTTAACAAGGTCAACACCAACCAAAGGCTCACCTCTCAAGTCCATGGTAAGAGAGGGGTATTGCCCAAGCAACTAGAGTGTAGACTCACCTCTCAACAACTAAGTGAGAGAGGGGTTTTGCCCACACAACTAGAGCTTAAGCTCACCTCTCAAGACCAAAGAGAGAAAGGGATTTTGCCCCAAGAACACACCACACACACCATGGAATTAGGAAACCCTAGGCTCACCTCTCAACAACAAAGAGAGAGGGGTTTTGCCCAAGGACCCTAATCCAAGGTTTGGCCAACAAGGTCCAAGAACACCTCCAAACCACATAACCATATCATCATATCCCACAACGTCAAGGGCACATACTAGAGCAAAGATATCACTAACAAGATAAGCATGGCCGATCAAGATAGCACATAAACAAGCAATATGGAAAGAAGGTAGTATAGTTAGGGTTAGGAGTTATGTAACCCTCCTCAAGCTATAAAGCTCCAAGCTCCAAGGAACCACCACAAGAGAAGGAAAGGGATAAGCTAGCAAGGTGTGTCACCCAAGACACCAGCTATATCGGCCACCAAAGGAAGGGAAGAAACTAAAGGAACCAAAGAGACCTAGCAAGCAAGGGGGTCATTTATATACTAAGGGGTGAAGGGGGAGAGCAAGGCAAGGTGGCACTTGACCATAACACACTTGTCCAAGGGTTATGCCACATGCTAGCACCCCAAACCACTTGTCCACGACTTGCCACCCACTAGTAAAGCAACAACCACTTGTCCAAAGATGGTGACACAAATGAGGCTAGGTCAAGAGGGTGTGTGTCGCCCAACATGGCAACCCGACACACTATGGCCGATACACCCCCTTGCCCGATACAAGTAGCACTCCCTTGGCCGATACACCAAGGTCCAGCTTGATACAAGCTCCAACAAGGCTCAACACAACTCAACAAGGCTCAACAAAGCCCAAAGCTACTCAAGCAAAGAGCCCAACCCATCCTCTCAACCCTAGAGGATGAAAGGAGAGAGAAAAATGTCTCTCAAGGTGACAAACTTGGGTAATTTGCAAGTTGCACCTCAACCTCTCAACAAAGCACAAACAAGCCCTAATCACAACTCAGGTAATTAGTAAACATCTAAACACAAGGTTTAGGCAAAGCAAATAGGGTAAGCCCAAAATGGAGGTCATGGTCCTTACAAGCCATAAACCCCTACAAAAGGATTTCGTCCCCAAAATCTGAAGAGAAAAGCGTGGGATACTTCTTCCTCATCTCTTCCTCAAGCTCCCACGTGGCTTCCTCAATGCCACAATGATGCCAAAGAACCTTCACAAGAACCAAGTCCTTCCTCTTCAGCTTCTTCACTCTTCTGTCAAGGATCAACACTATACCTTCCTTGTAGGTCACATCTTCATCAAGCTCAACCTCAACTGGCTATATCACTGTCTTTGTGCCTGGATGACTTTTCTTTAGCATACTGACATGGAACACCAGATGTAACCTGTGCAATTCTGGCGGTAGTCCTAACTTGTAAGCTACCTTTCCAACACATGCTATTACCAGATATGTCCCCATATACCTGGGAGCCAACTTGCCTTTCTGGCCAAACCTCAACACGCCTTTACATGGTGAGACCTTGAGATACACCTTGTCTCCCACTTGGAACTCTAGAGGTCGTCGACGATTATCTGCATACGACTTCTATCTGTCTTGTGCCTCTTTCAACTGTTGCTGTATCACCTTGACGTTCTCTATCGTCTGCTGCACTAACTCGGGACCCAAAAGCTAATACTCACTAGACTCATACCAACATAGAGGAGATCTGCACTTCCTTCCATATAAAGCCTCATAAGGTGCCATGTCGATACTCTGTTGGTAACTGTTGTTGTAGGCAACTCTATCAAACTGAGATGCACGTCCCAACTGCGTAGGAACTACAAAACACAAGCTCTGAGAAGATCCTCCAAAGTCTGAATAGTCCTTTTAGACTGTCCATCTGTCTGTGGATGGAAAGAGGTACTGAACCTCAACTACGTTCCCAATGCTCTATGCAACTATTCCCAAAAATGACTCATGAACGGAGGACCTCTGTAAGAGACTATCATTGCTGGCACTCCGTGCAAATGCACTATCTCATCCACATACACCTAAGCAAGCTTCTCTACTGTATATGTCATTTTCACAGGTATGAAATGGGTGAACTTCATCAATCTGTCCACTATCACCCAAATGGAATCATGATTCCTAGCTATCCTCAGCAGTCCAACTAAAAAATCCATGGTTATATGATCCCATTTCCACTGTGGTATCAGCATGGGTTGCAACATACCTGCCGACTTCTAATGTTCAGCCTTAACTTGCTGGCATACCGCACACCTAGCCACATAATCGTCCACATCTCTCTTCAAGCCAGGCCACCAATACAAGTCCTTAAGATTATGATACATCTTGGTGACACCTGGATGCATAGCATACATTAATGTGTGTGCTTCCTCGAGCACTAACTTCCTCAGATCATCCACATGGGGAACCATCATCCTGTGATGATAACAAACTAGTTCATCCTCAGACTCATGGAAACCATCACGCTTCTCACTGCCAAACTCTAATATGATCAACTGAACTGCAACATATGCTTTCTGTGCTTCTTTGATCTGCTGCCTCAATGTAGGCTTCACTTGCATCTGTGCCAATAGTCCTACCAACAAGGATACTTCCAACTGCACATTCATTTGCCGCAAGGAGATGAACATATCTCACCTATGGCATATCAAAGAACTCAGCTGTGCCTTCTTCATAGAAAGAGAAAAAGACTTCCTGCTAAGCGCATCAGCTACCACATTCACTTTACCAGGATGATACTCGATGGTACAATCATAATCACAAATCAGCTCCATCCAGTGACACTGGCACATTTTCAGCTCACTCTACGAGAAGATATACTTCATGTTCTTATGATCTGTAAAGATCTGACACACTTCCCCATAAAGATAGTGTCTCTAAATCTTTAACGCATGGACCACCACTTCCAACTCCAAATCATGTGTTGGATAACTATCCTCATGTTTCTTAAGCTGTCGTGAAGCAAAAGAAACCACGTGATCCTCCTACATTAGCACACACCATAAGCGTTTCTTGGAAGCATCGCAGAAAACAACATAGCCTTTCCCAGGCTCTGGAAGTACCAACACTGTAGCATTAGTCAGCTTCTCCTTCAAGCTCTGAAAAGCTCACTGAAAATGATCATCCCAAACAAAAGGTACATCCTTCCTGGTCAACTTTGTCAATGACAACACAATCACACTGAAGTTCTTTATAAACCTCCGATAGTATCATGCTAAACCCAAAAAACTACGAACTTTAGTTGGCATCTTTGGTTGCTCCCATTCCTCTACTAACTCCACCTTCTTGGGGTCCACTTTGACTCCTTCTACAAATATCACATGACCCAAGAAAGTCACTTCCTTCAGCCAAAACTCACACTTACTGAACTTGGCATACAATTGATGCTGGTGAAGGAGAGTCAATGCTTGTCGAAGATGCTGTTCATGCTGTTGACTGTCTCGACTAAAGATCATGATGTCATCTATGAAGACCACAACAAACTGATCTAAGAATGGATGAAACACCCTATTAATATGATCCATGAATGCAGCAGGTGCATTGGTTATCCCAAACGGCATAACCACAAACTCAAAGTGACCATACCTCATTTTAAAAGCTGACTTTGGTATGTCATCCTCCTTGATTCTAAGCTGATGATATCCAGACCGCAAATCAATCTTCAAGAATACTGTAGCACCACACAACTAATCAAACATATCATCTATCCTTGGCAAAGAATACTTGTTCTTGATTGTAACTTTATTCAACTACCGACAATCTATGCACAGACGCATCGATCCATCCTTCTTCTTCACAAACAAAACTGGTGCACCCCACGACAATGTGCTCGGTCTGATGAAACCCTTATTCAACAACTCCTGTAACTACTTCTTCAGCTCTACCATCTCAACTGGAGCCATCCTATATGATTTCTGAGCAACTGGCTGTGTCCCTAGCACTAGATTGATCTCAAAGTCAATCTTTCGAGGTGGAGGAACACCAGGAAACTCATCGGGAAACACATCTATGAATTCTCTGACAACAGACACATCCTCAAGGCTAGAACCTTCTTCCTTGGTATCCACAACATGATCCAAGAATTCTCTACAACCTTGACACAAGAACTTCTCTACCAACATAGCTGACACCAAACACGTCAGAAGAATCTTCCTATCTCCTTGGAAGATCCACTTCTCACCATCATCAACAAACACTGCTTGCTTGGAACCACAGTCCAGCAAAACCTTATACTTCTCTAAGATATCCATCCCAAGGATTACATCAAAACCATGCATATCAAGTGGTATGAGATCCACTTGTATGCTATGTCCCAAAAAGATAGAACATAAGGTGGACACACCTCTCAAACCATCGAGGAACCATCAAGAGGGGTTTCTAACAATAAGATATCTTTCTTACAACTAACAAGTAAAAGACAACTATCAAGCATACTACGAGCGATAAAAGAGTGCATAGCACCCGAGTCAACCAGAACAGATACAAAGCAAGAAGAAGACAAATTAGAATGAAATAACTCCATCTAACCTATCACCACTCGTAGGTTGACTATCGCCTCCGGACGACTCATAGCATAGAATCGAGCCATTGCTTGTTGTCCACATCTTCTGCTTCCTTGAGCAGACGATCCAACTTGTGATGCTGACCGTGTCCTCGCCCTCTGGCACCACTAAATTTCTATCTATATGAACCTTGTTGAATCTATCTCCATTGTTGCGTTACTTCGATGTCTCTCCTTGGGCAATTCCACCTGATATGCCCGACCTGTCCATAGAGAAAGCACGACGGGTCTCCCAAATGTGGCCTAGATGATCCTGTCACTACCACTGAAGCTGTACTGTAGGCTCTGGATGGTGAATAACTACGCCCTCTTCCTTTACTTGGTGACCACTGAGACGGTGCACTAGAACCTTGCATCACAGAAGGTGCAGAAAACCTTGGCTTCTTATGGCTGTCAAACCTCTGTCTCTGAAACTGAGTAGGCCTTTTCTTAGACATATCCTCTCTCTTCTTTGTGACTAACCGTTCAATCCTTCAGACAGACTCCACAAATGTGTAAAACCGCTCTCAGTTTTCTAAAGCAGCAACAGGTGTTGTCAGCTTGACACTCAAACCTTTCTCAAACTGTCTGATCCTCTCATCATCTGTTGCCACCATGTGAGGACAAAACCTCAAAAACTCTATAAAATTGGCTTCATACTCGATGATGCTCATAGATCATTGGCACAAATGCTCGAATTGGCTGATCTTTTTGTCCAGATAGGTCTTCAGGAAGTTTCAACTCATGAACTCCCGTCAGAAGATGTCCCAACAGATCACCTCACCGGGCCGCTTCTCTTCCTCGATGGCCCACCAGTGGCCAGAACTACCCTTTAGAAGGTAGACAACATGCTTGACTTTGTCTGCTTCGGGGATGTCGAGGATCCGGAAGGCCTTCTCAAGACCTGTCAGCCACAGATATGCATCCGCTGGATCAGCCGTTCCAACATAATCTGAAGCTCCAGCTCAGTGAAGCCGCTCAAAGGTCTTCCCAATACTCGATGATTCTTCACGGGGAACCGGTGCTCTTGGTGGAGGCACATGTAATCTCTCCACCATGAGATTCATCATTGACATTACCTATCCCATAAGGTGATGGTAGAAAGGATTCTCAAGAATGGTTGGGTCGATTTGGGAGACCTCAGGCACCCAATCTTCATGTGTCTGCATACTCACTCCATCAACTGATGCAGCGACACTACTCTCGGAAACATTTTCTTCGTGACTTCCAGACATCTTTTAACTTTATCTTCTGCTGGGGGTAGAAGGTCATTATGAGAAAATTTGGAAAAAACACAAGAACAGATACAAGCCTAGTCCTAGATCCCTGTAGACTCAGTGAACCTAGAGCTCTGATACCAACCTATTATGTGACATCCCACTATCACACAGACAATGAAATGCCATGTGAAAACGTGTGGAACCATCATAAACATCATATTACCAAAAATAAGGGTTAATTAAAACCGATTACAAAAAGCTTATAATAATGAAACTACTACATCTAGATCCACATCCTACAAAGAAAACATGTTATATAGTTACACATCAACTTGATACATGTCCACGGCTTATAGGATCCAACTATCCCATAAGTGTAAGAGTTCACCACCTGTATATATACAGAACATGCCATATCAGGACAATAGTAGGATAAACAAGCTACATCAACTATACATCGTGAAACATCACCAAAACACCTCCAAGGACCTGAGAGTATAGGTATATCTCTAGGACTTTACTATAAAACACCCAACAATAGCATCAACATATCCAATCTTGCCTCCTACTATTCTTCTTACTGCTTGGTTGCAACACCACGATCACCACCACATCTAGCTCAATCACCTAAAAAGGTTTTAAACCAACGGGGTGAGACACACAATCCCAATGAGATACATAACCCCCGCCGAAACTATAAAACCTCAGAAGAGATAGAACAGATACAATAGATAACTGATATAAGCAGATCATATATGAGTAGCATACTGAGCAGAACTAACTTGTTACAACATCTTACTGAGATAATTTAGGAAGTATATGCATAGATAATAATATGGAACATGATTGACAAGACAAGTCTAATAAACTTATCATAACATCTAAGGAACATGTAATTAGCTTCAAGATAAATCTAGGGCAACTATACAAACAAGGCCTCAACCAATGTTCCATGTTTGCCTTTAGAAAAATATACTATACGGCTGGGTTACAATTTTTTATTCCTCGAGGAAGTGAGTCGTACCACTCAGATCCAAACCAACCACCGCTTGGTCGCAATCGATTGCCATACAAGGTCAATGGGAGAGACGAGTTCCATGACCTCTTTCCCTTGTGGTCAATGCACAGGAACCAACAAGCAAGACCATAGTCTCATGCTTTAAGTGGCCTCAGCCACACAGGGTCAGGATACCCTTTTCCTAGCCCACCTTGGTACATGTATCTGCACTAGAAAACCGAGCCACTGGCCTATTCACCATGCTCCATCATCACTGAGCCATGGGCTTGTTCACCATGCTCTATCATATATCCTGAACCATGGGCATGTTCACCATGCTCTAACCACACTGAGCCATGGGCCTGAAACTGTGCTCTAAACATGCACTACTACTTAGGGCGTAGGCGCACCCCGCATATTCAACAATATGCATTTTGGGTTAACCCACAGGAGAACCCATTTCACCATCACCAAACTCTTGACGATGATGGATCTATGGCCAGGGAAAACTACATGAAAGATTCATCTGTAATTAATTAATGCATTTTATGCGGATTGCAAGATTCAACCAAGTTATGTAACATGTAAACTATAACACAAGTAAACAACATAGAACAAATTATCTTGTGTTACATTGTCACTCTTATTCTTAAAGCCATCAACATCATCTCGATCCATCACAAGGATCCAACATTACATGTTACCACTTGTCCTCTTACCAATCATCAAGATCCATTTCAAGGATCAACATCACCGGGACTCAATCCCATCATCAAGGCACACATTGCCATTCCTTACATCATATATCACCGGGTTCACCATAACCCTTGATGTTCCACATCATGTTACTATCGTGCCATTACCATGGCTTCGTTGTACAACTATTATCTGCATGGTTAGTGAAATCACAAAGGAGCAATGATACTTGTACAAGGGACATTTATAACCCTTTACTTTATTATGAGAGTTAACCATGCAACATAGATGAGTGTATCAAAGCATAGAAATTATATATATATCAAGCATAATAGTCTCATATACCAAAGCATAACAAGCATTAGGGTTACCAATTGAACACATGGTATAACCCTCACTATAGGTGTACCAGGTAAGGAACAATCCTCACCAAAAGCATCACGGGTAGGGGATAACCCTCACCAAAGGCACAACATCTCTCATCAAAGAGTGTGATGCCCAACACTATATCGGTTAAGCATGCAACTCTTCACCACCTACTGCATCAACCACCACCCATCTAGGGCTACAACCATATCAACCAACCACTAACGCTTAGGTATCGGGCAGCACCACAAGAAGATAACAAGCAACACCTCCTCAAGACACCATATCAGGCAACAACTAAGAACCAACCTGTAACGCCCAAGTGTGCAATGCCTAAACAACACACTCATGTCGCCCATGAAGCATGGTGTCGGGCAACACACCATAACGTGTAAGAAGATCACCTCACAAGGGAAAAATAGCCAAGGGGTATAACCTTATCATCCTCAAGGTCGTCACAACATAAGCATCCATATCGGGCAAGGCATCATCCAACAAGGTGTCAGGCAGCACCATCCAAGAGGATGTCATGCAAGGAACCAACATGCCATGACGCCCAACACAGACCACCTAATGCCCAAGGGACCAACACAATGGCTAACACCCTTCCCAGGTTATTACTCATAACGGGCTACCTCTCAACAGGCTGATAACGCTCAGAGACAACGACTAACACTGCGTCACCTCATCAAGCTGATAACGACCACAAGGCATATCGGCCAACCCATCATATCGGGCAACAAGACATCTTGGGTTGTCAAAGGTATCAGGTTGGTCATCTTCAACCTCAAGACTGCCTCCAAGAAACCCTAATAGATCAAGAGAGTTGGCTCACCTCTCAAAAACCAAGTGAGAGGGGTTTTGCACAAATTCCATCACACATCGAGTAGCAAGGTGGGTCATCACCGTATCGGCCAACCCTCCAACCTTAACAAGGTCAACACCAACCAAAGGCTCACCTCTCAAGTCCATGGTAAGAGAGGGGTATTGCCCAAGCAACTAGAGTGTAGACTCACCTCTCAACAACTAAGTGAGAGGGGTTTTACCCACACAACTAGAGCTTAAGCTCACCTCTCAAGACCAAAGAGATAAAGGGATTTTCCCCCAAGAACACACCACACACACCATGGAATTAGGAAACCCTAGGCTCACCTCTCAACAACAAAGAGAGAGGGGTTTTTCCCAAGGACCCTAATCCAAGGTTTGGCCAACAAGGTCCACGAAAACCTCCAAACCACATAACCATATCATCATATCCCACAACGTCAAGGGCACATACTAGAGCAAAGATATCACTAACAAGATAAGCATGGCAGATCAAGATAGCACATAAACAAGCAATATGGAAAGAAGGTAGTATAGTTAGGGTTAGGAGTTATGTAACCCGCCTTAAGCTCTAAAGCTCGAAGCTCCTAGAACCAAGCTCCAAGCTCCAAGGCACCATCACAAGAGAAGGAAAGGGATAAGCTAGCAAGGTGTGTCACCCAAGACCCCAGCTATATCGGCCACCAAAGGAAGGGAAGCAACTGAAGGAACCAAAGAGACCTAGGTGACAAACTTGGGTAATTTGCAAGTTGCACCTCAACTTATCAACAAAGAACAAACAAGCCCTAATCACAACTCAGGTGATTCGTAAACATCTAAACATAAGGTTTAGGCAAAGAAAACAAGATAAGCCCAAAATGGAGGTCAGGGTCCTTACATGTTTGTGGACCATTAAATTAAACCCAATTTTTAGATCTTCCTATTTCCACCGTGTCAGTACTACCGACTAGGTGTCAGTACTACCGACTCCTTTAATTAGTTGCGGCCACCTGATAAGTTGTTGGTATTACTGACATGGTGTTGATAGTATCGAGTTACTTCAAAATTCTTTTGACAAAAACATTATAACATTGTCGGTAATATGGACTTGCCAGTCGATACTACCGAGTGTTCTCGTTTTCTTCCTGTTCCAAGTTGAGCATGTGTCGGTACCACCAACTCAAAAACCAGTAGTACTGAGTTGTGTAAATTATTGTACAATCACCTAAAATTCACAAAATCCAAACATAAGCTCTTAAAATATAATATCTAGAAACATTGAAATTATATTTATTTGATGCAAATAAGTATCACGGTTAATGAGAGTAATGATGCACACTTAATATAAAAACTAACAAACAGTGCACAAAAATCAATATGAAATAGCCTTTAAAGATGAAAAATATCTAGTGCATCAGCCTCCTCTAGCTCTGGCATTAACAAGCTCTGCCACTCCTCTACCGACCTCCTCCTCCTTGCTGCCACTGCTGCTATTTTGACAGCCAAAATCCACTACTCTAGCGGCTTCTTCTTCTTCTTCTACTACTACTACTCACTCCTCCTCTAGCTTTGGCATTGATGAGCTTCGACACTCCTCCTATGACCTCCTCCTCCTCTCTGCCTCCACCATTGTTGCTGCTCCTGCTGCATCGTCTACCCCAACCCCTCTGATTCTGTTCACTCCTCCATGCCAGCTCCAAGTTGTCACCGACTCCTCCTCGTCACCTCTGTCACTGCTGCCTCCATTGTCATCTAGTGAGGTATGATTTCATATCCAGTTAGTAGATGATAATTTATGAGAAGGTATTGATTCATACTCTTAATAGGAAGGTTCATAAAACTATATACATGGGATACCCTTAGTGCTCTTGTTGTTTTGTTACAATTATAGGATATAAGAGAACACCTAATAGTTAAAAGGAGGATATGCATAATTGTCAACCTACTCTTTTTCAGGATATTGAAACAAAATTTATTGTGGATGAAACTCATGTGTACCTAACTTATATTTACCCTTATTTGAGTTTTCCTAGATAATTGGTGCTTTGTCTATTTAACCATTTTGTATGGTGTAATCAATATGGATTAGTAAATGAATATGGTAAGCATGTTACATCCACAATCATGTATAGTGTGATGAGTTAAAATCCTAGTGGTGGATAAGTTAGAGTTTTATTATATTGGAAACATGTTGATAGTAACACGACATAAAATTGAATGAAACCCTAACCCTAATATGTCTGAAAATATTATTTTTTGGGTGCTTCTGGTAGTTGAGTTTATTTCTATGTAGTCCAAATGACCATAGAAATATGATTTGAGATAACCCTCACCTCCCCTTATTATTAGATGACATTAGGATTATATTTTTAGGGTAAAATGGTGTACATGATGGTTTGCTGATTTATGAAATTTTTATCACATATTTCATTCTCTCTTTCTCCACAAACCCTAGGACTTGTCTCTCTTCATGAAAAGCTAATATTTTAAGATTATTACATGCTTGTTATTGATTATTTTGACTTTTTTAGGTCTCTTGAGTTGTACTTTTGTATTTAATAAGAATTGAAAATTATTTCTAAACCCTAATATGTAAACGCTAATCTATAAACTCTAATATATAAACCCTAGATTCTAAACCCTAATTTCTAAACCATGTTGTTGGCCTAGAAGCCTATTCGAGATTTACTCATTAGGAGTAAAGCTTGGATAGTCCTTGATTTGGAACTATCCTTGAGCACTTCATCTCACTTAGGATGTAAGTGTATAATGCATGTCTAATTTCAATAAATTTTGACATCATTTCCCCTTTTGTTCTCTGGGTACATATGTAGGTGGGAATTTTCCCTTCTACATATGTGTACTTAGAGAACTGTGAGGAAGTGTTGTGAAAATTTATTGAAATCAAACATGCATTATACACTTACTAGTGAGATGAAGTGATCAAGAATGGGATAGGTGGTACACATTCATGAATAATGCTAATATATATAAGCGATCAATTCAAACATTTCTTCTTCTTCTAAAATTAACTTATTAGCTAACACCTGATGAGCTACTCATCTCCCATCTGGTCAAAGAATGAATCGATCGGTGATGTCTAATCCAAATCGTTGGACTCATGAGTATATTAATGGTGTTGATGAGTTTGTAAGATTTATAGAGGAACATAGCAAACAACCCAGAGATAGGTTCTATCCCCCCTGTAGGAATTGTAGTAACAACTTGAAGTTGACACCTGTTGACATGATCAAAGATCATGTGATATGCAATGGGATTGTACATGGCTATACAAAATGGTACTGACATGGAGAGATTCCTAGTATGAGATCAACAAATGTCATAGTGGTAGTTGTGTTGAAGAAGTGGTTGATGATGTTGATGAGAATGAACCAATTCCAATAGAAATGGTTGACGCAATGCTAGATAGTTGTGGGGTAAATGGTAGAGATCCACCTCCCTTATTTAGAAACATTATGCATGGTGTTGAGAAACTATTATACTTAGGTTGTACCAAGTTTACAAAGTTGAGCACGATGTTGAGATTGTATATTCTGATTGTTTATGCAAGAGTAAATACCATTGTAAAGCATTTTGGTAGGACACCATGTACTATTGCCATAGGTGAAAATGTTGGGTCCATTATTCTTGCATTGGATGTATCCTTTTAAGCGTTACATAAGTGTTTTTAAAGATGATGTTTAGAGCCACTGTCAGCCGAAAGGGAGTATCATTGAGGGATGTATTTCTAGGGAGGTTAGTGACTTTTGCAATGTCTTTTTGAGTTGTAATGAACTCCGGCTAATATTGTGAATGTTGACATTTATTCCAGAAAATGTACTTCAGGGTAAAGACAGATAGTTATTAATTGTGAGCAGTGGGAACAAGCACACTTGTATGTTTTACACAACATCGATGATGTGGGTATTTATATCACTAAACACACCAATAAGCTCAAGACAAATTATCCCCAAGTCAGTTCAATGTGGTTTGCTAAGAGCACAATCAGGCATATATTAGGTGGTCTAAAGAGAAATCATTCATTCAACTATCTCAAATACCAAACAATATTATAGAAACTATCAAATGGCTTATGTATAAGCCAAAGATGCACGTTACATATTATGAAGGGTTTGACATAAATGGATTTCATACGACACAAAATGTCAAGATGATGATAAATTCATCCAAAATAGTGGGGTTAACCCTTCAAGCATATTCGTTATATATTTCTAGTGCCAAGGTTAAGAGTCCATGTGAAGAAAAGATGTCTTATTATGGTTACATTGAAATCGTATGGGGAATTGACTACATAGATATTAGAGTTCCATTATTTAGGTGTAAATGGATTTATAACAATATAGGAGTTGTAGTTGATGAACTCAGTTTCACAATAGTGAATTTTGAGTGGGAAGGCGAGAAGGATGAACCATTCATCATGGCAACATAGGAAAAGCCGGCATTGTATATCAATGATCCTGCAAAATATTATCGATTCGTAGTTCTTCATGGGAAAATATAGTTCATTTCATACCCTATTGATGAAGAAGAGTACTATGACAAGCATCATGACTTTATTCCATTCTCTGTTGTCTTACCAGGTGTAAATGTTGAAACACTGATGACTATACACATGAAGATCACACATAAGGGATATTAGTTTAAAGTATACTACATGTTTTATTTCATATGCTTTTTGCATTATATAGCATACCTACTTTTTTGTTATCTAACCTTTTCATATGTGATCTGACTCTTTCATATGTTTACTTCTAATTTTATAGATGGCATCTAACTAGGAGCACAATGATCCCAAGCGTGAGGATCCTGCCTGACCTCCTTATCAGGGGGATGATGATGCTGATAAATCTAAATGTAGAAGAGAGATAACTTTGATAACAACTGCCTGAAATAGGGAAGGGAAGAAGGGCATTGTTGAATTTAATGAAGTAGGCATGCTCACTACTAAAGAATTCGTCAGCTACTGTGGGGTCCTTGGTTAAAGCAAAGTGTCTCTCTATTTTGAGGATTGGAGACAAGTGAGGATGACACTTTGATCTTCTCCCAGATGGTCTGTTCTTCTTTTGTGTTACCCATACCTTCTGACTGTGGATTTGTTGCGAGACCGTAATCAGTGGTTCACATTTGAACCATGCACTAGTACTTGAAATTTGTGAATTCAATGGGACAATGAGATACTAGTGATTAAATCAACATATATTTGCAATTCAACTTTGGAAAGAATAAAAAGAAAAATAAAGAGGGTGGCCTAGAGTGGGTGATTATAGCACTAATAGCACTTGAATATGTCATTTTCCCAACAACAGAGCCAACAACTTGACACGACTAAACTGTATGTGTAAAATGCAAGCGTACACATTGAAGTAATATAGGCCAATGAGGCCTGGATATCAAATACGAGGAAATGTAATTCAAGAAACTACTACTAACTACTTTTGATCAATTAGGCCAAAGAAAACATTAATTTGAGAGTTATTAAACTATTTGCAAGAAAATAAAATTATTGGTTTGTGATTACAATGAGAAGAAATTCCCTAGGACTATAGTTTCGCCACGGTTAACACTGCACTTTTACCCCAAGATTAATGCCCACCAAAAGTGCCTGAATCCTCCTGAACGTGTAGTTATCCTCCTTTATTTTCCTATCTCATGCCTTGGACATCATGAAATAGAATAGAATGTGATCCTTAGGTTTGGACTGTAATGACCACATTTGTGCTTAATTGGTAAACTAGGGTTTACCTGAATGATTACATGGTTGATTAGATTGAACATTGTTTAGACTTGATTAATGACAATAGATCAATTGTGATGTTTCAAACCTAAGAATAAACTATAACTATGATTTTATTTTGAAGAATTAGGGTTTGAGAAATGTAAACCCTAATCGGCAAAAAATAGGGTTTTGATAGTACATGAATATGGAATTTGATCAGGATAACAGCGTGGTAAATGATTTTTCATATTTTCTAAAAATTTTGTATTTAATGGATAACTCAATCATGCATATTGTAGAAAAATTTCGGAATATTTTAGTGTTCTTTGAATGTGGTTCTCGGTTGAACTATACTTCGACCAAAATGCTGACAGAGCGCTTTTTAGCAGTGTAGTGTTTTATTTTTATTTATTTATTGGTAACTCCAAATGATCTTAAATTTTAATTGGAGATCTAAAACTCAATCATAAACATCATTTAAAATTTTCATAATTTTTGGATGCGTTTAGACCTTATCAGTAGATGAATCACAGTAAAACCCAAGCAGCTCAATTGCTCTATATGGTAAACCTAACACACAAGGAGCTCTCATAATTCATGATTCAATCTAGAGAAATGAAATCCTATAGAGAGAGAGGGAGAGTTAGGGTTTGAGAGGAGAAAGTGATGGAGATGCTGACCTAGGGTTTTGCGGTTCGAGGAATGATGAAATCATGTAAGTTTAGCCTCTTTGGATATAGTTTTATGGTGAATCTTATCTCACATGTAAAGATTCCATCCCTCCTCTGATTTGATCCGAAATGGTGTCAAAACTTCCCCTTTTCTCACTCTTTCTTCATAATCCCTCATTTTTAGGGTTTCCAAGTTGAAAGGAAGAAGAATCAGGTGAATTGCTAGGGATTTGATATGAGATCGAGATTTTTAGGGATGAGCTGCATTTTAAAGGTGTTTTCACACCTTAAGGTGAGTGGGAACTTCCTTTAAACAATATATTGCACACAAATTGGTTAAATCATCCATAATCTTTAATTTCTTAGTATGCGACTACAAACCCTGAATTGTGCGTTTGATCTAAGTTGTTGCAAAATGATATAAAATGGATTCTTCCTCTGTTTGGATGAATTTCAGATGATAAAATCATATTAGAAATGTATACAATACATCCTAATGAGAATTCCCTAAGTATTTGCAGAGGTTATAAGAGTAAACTAAAATATAGGGAATTTGTCTATGACTGAAATTTGTTGTATAATTAAATAGAGGAATTTGTCTATCTAGGTCCCCTTGGTTATGAATGATTGTTTATCTGAATGTGTAGTACATATATGTCAGATATTATCTTGGATTTCATTTAAGATGAATAGTGTTTGTTTGATATCTCAGTAAAGAGGGTGAAACCCTAGATGCGAGGAAAGTTGGATATTTGCAAATAGATATCGTGAAATCCATTTGAACGAATTTTCTTGACATGATAGAGTTTATTTATTCAATTTTATTATTGATGCATGTTATCTCAGTGAATGGCATGGAAACTCAAATTCTGCTTAGTTCCAAGGTTTCATACATATATTGATTTTATATGATTTGTTGATAGTAGTCTTTATTCAGTGAATGTTTATGTCACATGAAATCCTTATGAGAGCCATGTGATAAGTGAATGAGGTAAATGAAACCCTAAGGATAGGGTGTTCAATGAATTAAGAATTTTGATTACCATGTTCTCAGTATGAGATACACAACCCATGATTTGGGTCGATGTGCACATTTTCCAAGAAAGTGCAAATAATTTATGAGTGCAAATAACGACTACTCGTATGCCAAGTAATTAGCTCTCATCAGTATATTAAGATGTTTAATTGCATGATTCTAGTGTATAAGTGCCAAATGGACATGCATTATGTTTATTTAAGTATTTCAGTCTGCCTGCATGTATAGTATGTTGATTTCTCAGTATATTATAGTGTTTTGAATATACTACTTTGCTAAGTTTAGAATGATATACATGTTGTATTATAACTTCAAATAAGTAGACGCGAAACCATAGAGATACCAGAGTCAAGTATAAGTAAGAGAAAGGTTCAATGTAGAAAGAGATTTCTAGGAATAATAAAATAATAGACTTAAGAGCCCTGAACACCATACAATCCCTATGAGAGGTCTACGCCTTAGGGATGAAACGAACTAACCCTGGCGGTGCGTCCAGTATACGGGGGTCAAAACGTACCAACAGGTGGTACGTGGGATGAAGCCCTAGTGGAAGTCTCTTTAAATTATAGAATGTAGTGTCCAACATCAACTAGAGATCCTAGTGGCACTAGAGTACAGAAAAAGCCAATAGGTGGCTTAACTCTCTGCCTATGTGCTCTGGTTAGAGGAGGAGTCTAGTTTTTACAACATAATAGATGTGCCGAGGCCAGAGAGCCATTTTCCTATTGTAGACCAGAGAGTAGTCAGACTTAGCATTCTCGGGTGTATCCGCTAAGTCTTGTACGGTGAGATCGTAGTTCACTACGAGTCTTCATACGTAGAGTACATTGCATATGATCAGGGCATAATCTAAAATATGTTCATATAGGTTTAAAGAGTTTCTTATAAGTAAGAAAGGCTAAGAAAGATTCGAGTACAGTTTCCCAACAATTATTCTTGTATGTTTCTGAATTAATATTCTCTTTGAAATTTATCAAACATGCTCATATATTGATTTGCTCTTGTTGATATCTAGAGTATCCTATCATATTTATAATGGTTAATGATCAATCTCTTTAAAGTTTACTACTGTTATAATTGATATCATTTTCTCAAAAGTATATCTATAATTATATCAATGCTTTAGACTGTTTCTTTGAAGTACTCATTCACTGAGCGAGTAGGCTCACCCCTCTACTCACTATTTTTTTAGGGATATCACACGGACTTGAAGAAGGTCATTGCATCAGAGTAGATCTGCCACAAGAGTTAAGTCTGAGTATAGTTAAGTTCAGTCTGTCCCTGTCACTCTAGGTCCTTGTATAGATGTGAGAGAGTTGTAAATGATGTTTGTATCTTTGTTTCCTTAATAAGAGAGAATGCATTTGATTATCACGACATATGTACATTGAAGTGTGAGAAACAAAATGAATGCATGGATATGTATCATTAATGTTGAGATCATATTAGAGTAATCAAGGTTTAATTCTTTTGTAAAGTTTGTTTATGTGATTCAATGTGAGAAAGCAAAGAGTTTGAAAAAGAAGAAAAAGTTAAGGGTGATCTTCGTATTACGTTAAATCCTCAATTTATGCCCTAATATCATGATTAATGGTAATTGTGAGATCGGGGTGTCACATGGACAGACTCCCCATAAGTCAAAAAAGTGACTTAGGACATCATTAATTGTGGACCATTGGATTAAACCCAATGTTTAGATCTTCCTGTTTCCACCGTATCGGTACTACTGACTAGGTGTTAGTACTACCGACTCCTTTAATTAGTTGCGGTCTCCTGACAAGTTGTTGGTAGTACCGAAAGGGTATCGATAGTACCGAGTTGCTTCAAAAGTCTTTTGACAAAAAGTCTATAACATTGTTGGTAGTATCGACTTGCCAAGCGATACTACTGAGTCTTCTCATTTTCTTCCTATTCCAAATTGAGCATGTGTTGGTACCACCAACTCCAAAGTTGGTAGAATCGAGCTGTGTAGATTATTATACAATCACTTAAAATTCACAAAATCCAAACATAAGCTCTTAAAATATAATACGTAGAAACATTGAAATTATGTTTATTTGATGCAAATAAGTATCACAGGTTAATGAGAGTAATCATGCACAATTAATATGAAAACTAACAAATAGTGCACAAAAATCAATATAAAAGAACCTGTGAAGATGACAAATATCTAGTGCATCAGCCTCCTCTAGCTCTGGCATTGACAAGCACTACTACTCCTCCATCAACCTCCTCCTCCTTGCCGCCACTGCCACTATTTTGGCAGCTGAAATCCACTCCTCTAGCGGTGTCTACTGCTACTGCTACTGCTCACTCCTCCTCCATCCTCCTCTGACCTCCTCCTCCTCTCCTCCTCCACCGCTGTTGCTACTCTCGCTACTTCCTCTGCCCCAGCCCCTCTGATTCTGCTCACTCCACCATGTCAACTCCAACTTGTCACTGAATCCTCCTCATTGCCCCTGTCGCTCGTGCCTCCATTGTCATCCAGTGAGGTATGATTTCATATCCAGTTAGTAGATGATAATTTATGAGAAGGGATTGATTCATACTCTTAATGGGAAGGTTCATTAAACTATATATATGGGATACCCTTAGTGATGTTGTTGTTTTGGTACAATTATAGGATATAAGAGAACACCTAATAGTTAAAAGGAGGATATGTATAATTATCAACCTAATATTTTCTAGGATATTGAAACAAAATTTATTGTGGATGAAACTTGTATACCTAACTTATATTAACCCTTGTTTGAGTTTTCCTAGATAATTGGTGCTTTGTTTGTTTAGCTATTTTGTATGGGGTAATCAATATGGATTAGTAAATGAATATGGTAAGCATGTTACATCCACAATCACATATAGTGTGATGAGTTCAAATCTTGGTGGTGGATAAGTTAGGGTTTTTATTATATTGCAAACATGTTGATAGTAACACAACATAAAATTGAATGACACCCTAACCCTGATCTATTTGAAAATATTATTTTTTGGGTGCTTCTAGTTGGTTGAGTTTATTTCTATGTAGTCCACCTGACCATATATATATGATTTGAGATAACCCTCACCTCCCCTTATTGTTATAGGATATTAGGGTTATGTTGTTTTAGGGGAAAATGGTATACATTATGGTTTGCTAATTTATTAATTTTTAGCACATATTTCATTCTCTATTTCTCCACAAACCCTAGGACTTGTCTCTCTTTGTAAAAATGTAATATTTTAAGATTATTACATGCTTGTTATTGACTATTTGACTTTGTTAGGTCTCTTAAGTTGTACTTATGTATTTCATTAGAATTGAAAATTATATCTAAAAACCCTAATATGTAAACGCTAATCTATAAACTATAATCAATAAATCCTAGGTTCTAAACACTAATTTCTAAACCATGTTGTTGGCCTAGAAGCCCATCTGAGATTTACTCATTAGGAGTAAACCTTGGATAGTCCTTGATTTGGGACTATCCTTGAGCACTTCATCTCACTTAGAATGTAAGTGTATAATGCATGTCTAATTTCAATAAATTTCAACATCATTTCCCCTTTTGTTCATTGGGTACATATGTAGGTGGGTATTTTCCCTTCTACATATGTGTACTTAGAGAATTGTGAGGAAGTATTGTCAAAATTTATTGAAATCAAACATGCATTATACACTTACTAGTGAGATGAAGTGCTCAAGAATGGGATAGGTGGTACACAAACATGAATAATGCTAATAGATGATAAGCAATCAATTCAAACATTTTTTATTCTACTAAAATTAACTTATTAGCTAACACCTGATGAGCTACTCATCTCCCATCTGGTCACAACATTAATCGATCATTGATGTCTAATACAAATTGTTTCACTCTGGAGTTTATTAATTCTCTTGATGAGTTTGTAAGATTTGTAGAGGAACATAGCAAACAACACAGAGATAGGTTCTATTCCCCATGTAGGAATGTAGTAACAACTTGAAAGTTGACATGATCAAAGATCATGTGATGTGAAATGGAATTGTACATGGCTATACAAAATGGTACTGTCATGGAGAGATTCCTAGTATGAGATCGAAAAATGTAAGTAGTGGTAGTTGTGTTGAAGAAGTGGTTGTCGATGTTGATGAGAATGAGCCAATTCCAACAAAAATGGTTGATGCAATGCTAGATAGTTGTGGGGTAAATCTCAAAGATCCACCTCCCTTATTTAGAAACATTGTGCATGATGTTGTGAAGCTATTATACTTAGGTTGTACTAAGTGTACAAAGTTGAGCGCCATGTCGAGATTGTATATTTTGATTGTTTATAAAAGAGTAAATAACATAGTAAATCATTTTGGTAGGACACCATGTACTATTGCCATGTGTGAAAAGTATTTATTTAAAAAGAGGACGATATTCTGGGATCTTCCTTGGTGGAGTTCTTTGGCAGTTTGACATTGTATCTATGTCATGCATGTTGACAAAAATGTGTGTGATAGTATCATTGGTACTTTATTGAATATAAAAGGCAAGACTAAAGATGACATCAATTCCAGAATGGACTTATGTGAAATGGGTACAAGGAAAGAAATAACAAAAGAAGTTACCAAGGTTGCACATATTTATCTCCTACTTGTTACACCTTGTCTACATAGGAGAACAAAACTTTTTGTGAGTTCTTGCTTAATGTTAGCCACAAGGATACTCAGCCAATATCTGTAGATAAGTATCAATAAAGGATCTGAAGCTGAGAGGTCTTAAATCTCATGATTGTCACACTCTAATGAAACATATATTGCATGTGGATATTCAATCTATCCTTCATAAGCATGTAAGATTTGAAATCACTAGGCGTTGCTTCTTCTTCAACACTCTATGCTATAAATTAATTGATTATGAGATTCTAGATGAGTTGCAAAGAAAAGTGGTCATTACCCTATCCCAACTTGAGCAGTATTTCCCCCCTTCATTCTTTGATATCATGGTACATCTGGTTGTCCACTTGACTAGGGAAGTGAAAATGTTGGGTCCATTATTCTTGCATTGGATGCATCCTTTTAAGCGGTACATGAGTGTTTTAAAGATATTGTTCGGAGCCATTGTTATTCAAAAGGGAGTATCATTGAGGGATGTGTTTCTAGGGAGGTTACTAACTTTTGCAATGTCTTTTTGAGTTGCAATGAACTCCTACTTATACTGTGAATGTTGATGTTTATTCTAGAAAATGTACTTCAGGGGAAAGATAGTTAGTTATCAGTTTTGAGCAGTGGGAACAAGCATGCCTGTATGTTTTACACAACATTGATGATGTGGGTATTTATATCACCAAACACACCAATGAGATCAAGACAAATTATTCCAAGCCAGTTCAATGTGGCTTGGTAAGAGCACAATCAGACATATACTAGGTGGTCTAAAGAGAAAGTATTTATTCAACTATCTCAAATACCAAATAATGTTATAGAAACTATCAAATGGCTTATGTATAAGCCAATGACACACGTTACATCTTATGAAGGGTTTGACATAAATGGATTTCATACAACACAAAACGTCAAGATGATGATAGCTTCATCCAAAATAGTGGGGTCACCCTTCAAGCATCTTCATTATATATTTCTAGTGCCAAGGTTAAGAGTCCATGTGAAGAAAAGATGTCTTATTATGGTTTCATTGAATTCATACGGGGAATTAACTACACAGAGATTATAGTTCCAATTTTTAGGTTTAAATGGGTTTATAACAACAGAGGAGTTGTAGTTGATGAACTCGATTTTACAATAGTGAATTTTGAGTGGGAAGACGAGAAGGATGAACCATTCATCATGACATCACATGAAAAGTAGGTATTCTATATCAATGAAAATCGGTCCGTCATTCTTCATGGGAAAATACAGTTCATTTCAGACCCTATTAATGAAGAAGAGTACTATGACAAGTATCATGATTTTAGTCCATTCTCTATTGGCTTACCAGGTGTAAATGTTGAATAACACTGATGACTATACATGTGAAAATCACATAGAAGGGATATTAGTTTAAGGTATACTACATGCTTTATTTCATATGCTATTTGCATTATATAACATGCTTATTTTTTGTTATCTAACCTTTTCATATGTGATCTGACTTTTTCATATGTGATCCGACTCTTTCATATGTTTACTTCTAATTTTATAGATGGCATATAACTAGGAGAACAATGATCTTGAGTGTGAGGATCCTGTCGGGCCTCCTAATTAGGATGATGATGATGCTGATAAATCTGAATGTAGGAGAGGGATAACTTTGATAAAAACTACCTAAAATAGGGAAGGGAAGAAGGGCATTGTTGAATTTAAGGAAGTGGCATGCTGAGTCCTAAAGAGTTCATCAACTACTGTGGGGTCCTTGGTCAAAGCAAAGTGTCTCTCCATGTTGAGGATTGTAGACAAGTTAGGATGACACTTTGATCTTCTTCCAGATGGTATGTTCTTCTTCTCCGTTACCCATACCTTCTGACTGTGGATTTGTTGCAGGACCTTAATTAGTGGTTCACATTTGAACCTTGCACTAGTACCTAAAATTTGTGAATTCAATGTGAGAATGAGATACTAGTGATTGAATCAATAGATATTTGCTATTCAACTTTGAAAAAAAAGAAAAATAAAAAGGGTGGCCTAGAGTGGGTGATTATAGCACGCATAGAGCTTGAATATGTCATTTATCCAACAACGGCGGCAAAAAAATGACATGACTAAATTGTACATATAAAACACAAGCATACACATCGAAGTTATATAGGCCAATGAGGCCCATATATCGAACACAGGGAAACGTAATTCAATAAACTACTACTAACTGCTTTCGATCAGCTAGGATGAAGAAACTTTGATTTGAGAGTTATTAAAAAGAAATTACTGGTTTGTGATCACAATGAGAAGAAATTCCCTAGGACTGTGGTTTCATCACGATTAACACTACATTTTTACCCCAAGATCAATGCCCACCGAACGTGCCTGGAACCTCCCAAACATGTAGTTCTCCTCCTCCGTTTTCCTATCCCGTGCCTTGGACATCGTGAAATGTAATGGAATGTGATACTTAGGTCTGGATGGACTCCTCCTAAGTCACAAAAGTGACTTAGGACATCATTAATTGTGAACCATTGGATTAAACTTGATCTTCCTGTTTCTTCCGTGTTTGTACTACCGACTAGGTGTCAGTACTACCAAATCCTTTAATTAGTTGTGGTCGCCTGACAAGTTGTTGGTACTACCGACAGGGTGTTGATAGTACTGAGTTGCTTCAAAATTCTTTTGACAAAAACACTATAACATTGCCGCTAGTTTTGAATTTCTAGTCAATACTACAAATTCTTCTCATTTTCTTCCTGTTCCAAATTGAGCATGTGTCGGTACCACTAACTCCAAAGTTGGTAGTACCGAGCTGTGTAGATTACTGTACAATCCCCTAAAATTCACAAAATCTAAACATAAGCTCTTAAAATATAATATCTAGAAACATTGAAATTATGTTTATTTGATGCAAATTAGTATCACATGTTAATGAGAGTAATCATGCACAATTAATATGAAAACTAAAAAATAGTACACAAAAAGCAATATAAAATAGCCTGTGAAGATGACAAATATCAATTGCATCAACCTCCTCTAGCTCTGGCATTTACAAGCTCTGCCACTCGTCAACCGACCTCCTCTTCCTTGCCACCACTGCTGCTATTTTGATAGCCAAAATCCACTCCTCTAATGGGCTCTACTACTATTACTACTGCTCACTCCTCCTCCATCCTCCTCCATCCTCCTCTAGCTTTGGCATTGATGAGATCCGACACTCCTCTGACCTCCTCATCCTCTCCGCCTCCACTACTGTTGCTTCTCTCACTGCTTCCTCTACCCCAGCCCCTCTGATTCTACTCACTCCACCATGCCGGCTCCAACTTATCACCGACTGCTCCTCATTGCCTCTTTCACTGCTGCCTCCATTGTCATCCAGCGAGGTATGATTTCATATGCAGTAAATAGATAATAATTTATGAGAAGGGATTGATTCATACTCTTAATAGAAAGGTTCATTAAACTATATATATATAGGATACCATTATTGATGTTGTTGTTTTGGTACAATTATAGGATATAAGAGAACACCTAATAGTTAAAAGGAGGATATGCAAAATTGTCAACCTACTCTTTTCTAGGATATTGAAACAAAATTTATTGTGGATGAAACTCATGTGTACCTAACTTATATTTACCCTTGTTTGAGTTTTCCTAGATAATTGGTGCTTTGTCTATTTAACCATTTTGTATGGCATAATCAATATGGATTAGTAAATGGATATGGTAAACATGTTACATCCATAATCACGTATAGTGTGTTGAGTTAAAATCCTAGTTGTGGATAAGTTAGGGTTTTTAAAATATTGGAAACATGTTGATAGTAACACGACATAAAATTGAATGACACCCTAACCCTAATCTATTTGAAAATCTTTTTTTTGGGTGCTTCGGTTGGTTCTGTTTATTTCTATGTAGTCCATGTGACCATAGAAATATGATTTGAGATAAGCCTCACCTCCCCTTATTGTTAGAGGATGTTAGGGTTATATTTTTCAGGAAAAAATGGTATACATGATGGTTTGCTGATTTATGAATTTTTATCACATATTTCATTCTCTCTTTCTCCACAAACCCTAGGACTTGTCTCTCTTCATGAAAATCTAATATTTTAAGATTATTACATGCTTGTTATTGATTGTTTGACTTTGTTAGCTCTCTTAAGTTGTACTTATGTATTTAACTAGAATTGAAAATTATTGCTAAACCCTAATATGTAAACGCTAATCTATAAACTCTAATCTATAAACCCTAATTTCTAAACCATGTTGTTGTCCTAGAAGTCCATCCGAGATTTAATCATTAGGAGTAAACCTTGGATACTCTTTGATTTGGGACTATCCTTGAGCATTTCATATCACTTAGGATGTAAATGTATAATGCATGTCTAATTTCAATAAATTTTGACATCATTTCCCCTTTTGTTCTCTGGGTACATATGTAGGTTGGTATTTGCCCTTGTACATATGTGTACTTGGAGAACTGTGAGGAAGTGTTGTCAAAATTTATTAAAATCAAACATGCATTATACACTTACTGGTGAGATGAAGTGCATAAGAATGGGATAGGTGGTACAAATTCTTGAATAATGATAATAGATGATAAGCGATCAATTCAAACATTTTTACTTCTTCTAAAATTAACTTATTAGCTAGCACCTGATGAGCTACTCATCTCCCATCTGGTCATAGAATGAATTGACCATTGATGTCTACTTCTGGAGTTTATTAACAGTCTTGATGAGTTTGTAAGATTTGTAGAGGAACATAGCAAACAACCAAGAGATAGGTTCTATTCCCCCTGTAGGAATTGTAGAAACACTTGAAAGTTGACATTGTTGACATGATCAAAGATCATGAGATGTGTAATTGGATTGTACAGGTCTATACAAAATGGTACTATCATGGAGAGATTCCTAGTATGAGATTGACAAATGTTAGTAGTGGTAGTTGTGTTGAAGTAGTGGTTGAGAAACATTGTGCATGATGTTGAGAAACTATTTTACACATGTTGTACTAAGTTTAAAAAGTTGAGTGCTATGTCGAGATTGTATATTCTGATTGTTTATACAAGAGTAAATAACATTGTAAATCATTTTGGTAGGACACCATGTACTATTGCCATATGTCAAAAATATTTGTTTAAAAAGAGGACAATATTTTGGGATCTTCCTTAGTGGAGTTCTTTGATAGTTTGACATTGTATCTATGTCATGCATGTTGACAAAAATGGTTGTGATAGTATCATTGGTACTTTATTGAATATAAAAGGCAAGACTAAAGATGACATCAAATCCAGAATGGACCTACGTGAAATGGGTATAAGGAAAGAATTAACAGAAGAAGTTACCAAGGGTCGTTGAACATATTTATCTCCTGCTTGATACACCTTGTCTACACAGGAGAACAAAACTTTTTGTGAGTTCTTGCTAAATGTTAGCCACAAGGATACTCATCCGATATCTGTAGATTGGTATAAAAAATGGATCTGAAGCTGAGAGGTCTTAAATCTTATGATTGTCACACTCTAATGAAAACATATATTGCATGTGGCTATTCAATCTATCCTTCCTAAGCATGTAAGGTTTGAAATCACTAGGCGTTGTTTCTTCTTCAACACTCTATGTAATAAATTAATTGTTTATGAGATTCTAGACAAGTTGCAAAGAAAAGTGGTTGTTACCCTGTCCCAACTTGAGTAGTATTTCCCCCCTTCATTATTTGATATCATGGTACATCTAGTTGTCCACTATACTAGGGTAGTGAAAATGTTAGGTCCATTATTCTTGCATTGGATGTATCCTTTTAAGCGGTACATATGTGTTTTTAAAGATGATGTTCAGAGCCATTTTCAGCCTAAAGGGAGTATCATTGAGGGATGTGTTTCTAGGGAGGTTACTGACTTTTACAATGTCTTTTTGAGTTGCAATGAACTCCTACTAATGTTGTGAATGTTGATGTTTATTTCGGAAAATGTACTTTGGAGGAAAGACATATAGTTATCAGTTGTGAGTAGGGGGAACAAGCACACTTGTGTGTTTTACAAAACATTGATGATGTGGGTATTTATATCACTAAACACACCAATAAGGTCAAGAAAAATTATCCCCAAGCCAATTCAATGCAGCTTTCTAAGAGCACAATCAGACATATATTAGGTGGTCTAAAGGGAAAGTATTCATTCAAGTATCTCTAATACCAAACAATTTTATAGAAATTATCAAATGGCTTTTGTATAACCAAAGATGCACATTACATCTTATGAAGGGTTTGACATAAATGGATTTCATACGACACAAAACATCAAGATGATGATAGAATCATCCAAAATAGTGGGGTTACCCTTCAAGAATCTTCATTATATATTTCTAGTGCCAAGGTTAAGAGTCCATGTGAAGAAAAGATGTCTTATTATGGTTTCATTGAAGTCATATGGGGAATTGACTACACAAAGATTAGAGTTTCATTATTTAGGTGTAAATGGGTTTATAAAAATAGAGGAGTTGTAGTTGATGAACTTGATTTCACAATAGTGACCTTTAAGTGGGAAGGTGAGAAGGATGAACTATTCATCATGGCATCACAAGAAAAATAGGTATTCTATATCAATGATCCTACAAAAGAAAATTGGTCTGTCATTCTTCATGGGAAAAGACAGTTCATTTAAGACCCTATTGATGAAGAAGAGTACTATGACAAGTATCATGACTTTAGTACATTATCTGTTGTCTTCCTAGGTGTAAATGTTGAATAACACTGATGACTATACACGTGAACATCACACAAAAGGGGTATTAGTTTAAGGTATACTACATGTTTTATTTCATATGCTATTTGCATTATATAGCATGCTTATTTTTTTGTTATCTAACCTTTTCATATGTGATCTGACTTTTTCATATGTGGTCTGACTCTTTCATATGTTTACTTCTAATTTTATAGATGGCATCTAACTAGGAGCACAATGATCCTGAGTGTGAGGATCCTGTTGGGCCTCCTAATCAGGGTGATGATGATGCTGATAAATCTAAATGTAGGAGGGGGTAACTTTGATAACAACTACTTGAAATAGGGAAGGGAAGAAGGACACTGTTGAATTTAATGAAGTAGGCATGCTGACTACTAAAGAGCTCATCAGCTACTGTGGGGTCCTTGGTCAAAGAAAAGTGTCCCTCCGTGTTTAGGATAGGAGACAAGTGAGTAAGGCTAATGAAGACCTCATATGGAGGGAGTTAGATGGGAGATATATGCATTTACATTTTTATAGTATTTTCCCTTTATCACTTTTCACATTTCTAAAAATAATGAATGTTGAACCTTTTTAGGGCTGGTATGAGCTTGACGAAAAGTTGCATTGCAAGATTGTAATACAACTATTTGGGAGAAGACATAGAGATTGGTGGACAATCCTGACAAGAGACTACATCTTTGGAGACAAGAAGGGTAAGGAACCCACTCTTAAATGGCCCTATATTGATAAAGAAGATTGACTGTAGTTTGTTGGCAGAGAAAATAGATCATTTCAAGGTATTGAATTAATTACATTATTATTAATTTTTATGATTATCTAACAATATTCTTATTGTATTAATCACGCCATTCACGATGCAAAAAAAGAAAGGCATGAAAAGAATGTGCACAACCACCAATTAGGTTCATGTGGTTATATTAAATGCCTCCAGTTAAGAGACAAGATCAATGACCTTCTACTTATACTCCTACTACTGAGTCTTCAACTGCTTCTGGATGGTTGCCACACTATATTGAGTGGATAGATGTGAGGAAAAACAAAGCCAAAGAAATCCCCATCCAAGCAACCTAGGAGGTGTCTACAAAAATGATAATTTTTTTAGTCTCACAATACATGTCCATGTTCTTTTTTTCTCCCTAGATTGTTAAGCTTTACTGATTAGTCAATTTTGATGAATAGTTGGAGCTGGGTGAGCAAACAAAGGAGGGAAAGTTCACCCCTCAGAACACACACGATGAATTGACAATTGATTTAGGGATGAAAGAGTACCCTGGACGTGTTAGGGACACTGGAGCTGAATTTGGGCTAAAATCCTTTTTCTGGTTCATCCCAACAAAAGCACAAATCTTCCAAGAAAAGGGGAATGGACCAAGAGGATGTGCAAAGATTGATAACTGCAACCTTGGAGGAGTTTAAAGCTTCTCATGTGGCGCAAGCTTCTCCAGTAGTCACATAACCTATATAGCTTCACATGCCCACAAAGGGTATTGGGAGTAGTCCTTTGGACCCACATGGCATGACTAGGGTAAGATTAAATTTAAGTCAATTTATATATATATTGTGATAAAGTAACCCCTCAAGTCAATATATATGTGTGTCAATTTAAATGTTGTGTTTCATAAAATTGTAGGTGGGAAGAAAATGCCATCTTGCCATTGATCATCCATACAATATTGTGGTAGATGGTCATGTTTATCTAAATGCAGATACAATTCATGGTGTTTGCCTCCCCATTGATCATTTTTATGTGAACATCATATGTGTCATTCCGAAATATAAAGAAACACCACTCCCATACGAGCACCCGAAAGCCACCACAGTCAGAAAGGTAGAAGGAGGATTTATTGGGTGGCCCAAACAACTCATTATATTGGTTGAGGTATGGCAAATTCTATATTGAATTTATATATAATCTGAAGCTAATATGAGAATACATGCATGCAGACCATGACAGATAAGAAGCCCCCTAGGGTTCCAAAGCCTTTGCCTCCACATTTTATTCCACATGAGTTGTTCAACTCCTTAGGCCCTAGCTACAAGCATTGATAGTATGGTTAGAAAATATAGAGCAATCAGATACCATGGTGATCAACTTTTAGGAAGAGGTCATAGATATGATTGCAAAATTATCACAAAGTTGAAAGATGTTTCTAAGTTATTTCAGTATCAATGGATGAACACATGCTTGATAGA
Source organism: Alisma plantago-aquatica (assembly GCA_963693085.1). Lineage (NCBI taxonomy): Eukaryota > Viridiplantae > Streptophyta > Magnoliopsida > Alismatales > Alismataceae > Alisma > Alisma plantago-aquatica. Next base: position 754,373,579 of record OY856409.1, read on the forward strand.
ATTTTGGATACGACAAGTCTGAATACCTCATCATATGTAAAAAATACATATTTTATAATTATTTCCTACATATTAATTAATTATTACATATATATGCTCAGTCATTTGTTACACAACTACTGAGTTCAGAATATCAAATTTGGCATTTCTAGTTCCATCGATGAGCAGCGATGTAGTTAGATATCCGAGTGGAATCAAAGATTATGTGATTACCGTGATGACAATTTTGGTACTTCCATGACATGATCATATCTCCCTTCAATGTTGTGTAATTTTTGGGCTTGTTGTTTATATTTCTAACTTGTGAATACAATTGTTGTGGAATTTAGTTTTTAGTTTATTTACCTTCTATTCACTCAGAAATAACCATTGGTAGTTGTTGGTGATTATTCCTGAGATCTATACTGTATATTTCTTAGATCTTTTGGGTATAAAACTAACACCAAATGAGGGACACCCAATGAAATTGGTGATTCACATGTAAGTATAGTTTATCCTTGCTCAACACATTTTTAGTATTTGCACATATGATAGTTTAACAATGCAACATATTTGTTAATTTAACTTTTAGGGGTATGAAATCATTTTATAGCAGTAGAGGGACAATAGATAAAAAAAGAAATCAGTAACTTGGAGGAGTGTTGATGTAGTCTTCTCATTCTAGTGCATATATATTACCAACTCTGCTTAGTTATATTTATTAACATAATTATAAATCTACAGTGCCCTGTACAAGACAAGATTGGGCATACACATATTATGTGATGTTGTACATGCAAACGATTATCACGCACGCGACACTAATCAAATGTATAGAGAAGGTAGTGTTATTAGTCTCGGATCATAATTAATGAAGTAGTCTCATTTGATAATACAAACATTCAAATATAATTAGAATTACGTCTCATCTCTTTGCAAGTTTGTTGACACTATTGAAGGCTATACATTGGAGCGGCTGAATGATCCACACGAATAGTGGGCAGACTGCTTCATCAAACGTGAACTTGACAAATAATTGGGAGAGTTTATTGATACTTTGTAGTTCAAACTTTGATATCAGTATTTTGCTTTTATATTATTATACATTATGGATTTTAACTCTATCGCTGTTGATGTGTATATGTATCCATGCATATGTGTGTGTGAATTGAATGTGAAGTGCATGAGGAGAAGAATGATGTGTATTTGGGCATATGTATGAAATTGAATGTGTGGCTGAGAAATGAATCAATTGAGCTAAAGTTCAAACTTTGATATCAATATTTTTCTTTCATATTATTATACATTTTGGACTTTAACTCTGTGGCTATTGTTGTGTATACGTATTCATGCATATGTGTGTGTGAATTGAATGTGAAGTGCATGAGGAGGAGAATGATGTGTATTTGTGCATATGTATGAAATTGAATGTGTGACTGAGAAAAGAATCAATTGAGCTGCGATTTCATGTATATGTGTGTGCATTTGAAGTGAAAAATGGATAGAATGTTGAGATTTGCTGGCATGTTTGTGCATATTGTATCAAATTCATATGTTTATATATATATATATATATATATATATATATATATATATTCTTACAAGATTTTTGGCTTGTTGTTAAGCTGTGATGCTTGCATAGGCCTGCAATTCTGATGAACTCGATTTCAGCTCTGATGAACTATAGGTAGTAGAGATGCTAGCAGTTAGACAACAAGTTTGTAGACCCACTATATAAAAAAGTAAAGACATTTCTCTTTGGTTATTTAAAAGTAACCGACTGCATATATATACTTCATCGATTACTTGTAGAAAATGGACAAGATCTCCCTTAATTTTCACTATTTATTCATTGATAAAACTGATGACATACTATTAGTCCTTGATTGTTTCTTGAGAAACCGATTACATAATTACCAATACTCATTGGTTCTCATTCAGTAATCAACAAGGAATGGTCAAGGGAAACCATTTTTACTACATAATTAGCATTACATCATCGGTTCTATTTTCAATAACTGATAAGGAAAGATCAAGGAAAACCATAATTTAGTCACACATTGCATGTTATGTCATTTTGACTGTAACGTGGAACCGACGATATATATGTATGTCATTGGTTTCTTTTTTCTAGAATAACTGATGATGTATGTCCTGAGTTTTAGCATCGCCACTTAGTCATCAGTATTAAAATGATGACATATTCCTAAAATAACCAACGAAAAGTTACTTCTGGGTGACCATCTCTTAGGGCTTGCTCTGGGAGACGACGATTCCAAGATTCCCTCGCCACTGAGGCAACCCTCTCTTGTCTTTATAGGTACCCTCCATGCTATGGCGGATGATCTTGTAGAGAGATATGCATCACTCAGAGTCCAGGAGGAGGAAGAGAATGATATCTTGGACCTGAAGGATACATAGATTAGAGACGGCAATGAGCATATTGATCTTGCTTTGGTGGGGCGGCTGAAGACGTGTAGACTGTATAATTTCCTAGCCTTCAAGCGGACGATGACCAATGCTTGATCTCTACAGAAGGAGGTGAGTTTCCACCAAATATCGAACAACCTGTTCGTAATTTAATTCCTCCATTGGAGGGATAAGGAGAAGGTCACTACAGAAGGCCCCTGGAATTTCGACAACCACTTGCTGGTGGTTAGGGATATAAAGGTAGAGGACATCCCCGTGGAGATCACCCTCAGTCTATATCAATTCTGGATTAGACTCTACAACATGCCGCTAGGTTACAGATCTGAGTAGGCGATCAAGATGGTGGCAGGAAAAATCAAACGTGTATGCATGGTGGATAGACGTGACCTAGGTTGGGGTTCTTCCTACCGGGCTCGTGTGGAGATCGACGTGACGAAACCTATTTATTAGAAATAGAAAATCCAGGACAAAGAAGGAAGTGTGGTGGTTGTTGAGATCAGGTATGAAAGGTTACCTACCTTCTGCTACCTATGCAACATCATTGGGCATCTAAAGAAGGACTGCAGGGAAGATGAGGAGGAGGAGAACAGGGACTTGAACCCGAGGTTTTGGGGTCCTTGGATTAAGGCCTCGCCTATGAAGAGGTGGAACATGCCGACCAGGGATGAACTTTATGGGAGGGAAAGTGATAGTAGGGAACTACGGTTCACCACAAAGCCTGCCTCTTCATGCTCAACGTTCGAAAGCCAGGCGTTTAGGCCTGGAGTGACAAGAGAGGTACCTAATGATCTCAAGGGCAGACATAAAGGAATGGAGGAGGAAGGTGATTCAGCACACTCAGCAACACTCCAGGACCTAGCGAACATCTTCACCAAGAGGGCGGATGCGGAGGGAGGTGAGTACAGGTCGACAGAAGGGAAAAAGACGACCAAAGTTGTAGAGGCCGATCTTAACTGGGGGAAGTCAGTGAAAACATCAGTGCAACATAGATTGACACAAGGGGAGGCTTCTATGGACTCATGTTCCATCCAAGCACAAGGTCAGCAGGTGCATATCAACAGGGAGAGAGCCGAGGTACTCACCTTGCAAGGCATCGATGTAGAGCCATCAGTAGAGGTAGAATCAACCACAGAGAAGACAAGTCCAGTGCAGAAGCTATTCACAATCAATCTTGGGAATAGTAGTAAGAAGAAAGGGAAGGGGAAGGAGAGAAAGGAGAGGAGGTTTATGAGGGTGGGGACAAGGCAGGTGGGAGTGGTAGGGAAGGACAAGGGGAAGATGATGGGGCTGTTGGGTGGTAAAACAACACGAGTTGTAGCTGAGGGAGGGCAAGAAGAGGCAGGAGGGTCCCTGGAGGTGGGGGAGGGGAAACATTTGAGAGGCAGGTTCCAGTTAGAAGTAGTTTTTACAAAAGTAGCAGGCATTGGGGATGACCAGGCTCGTGAAGGACAATGAAAACATTATGCTGGAATGTCTAGGGTCTGGGCTGCCCTAGGACGGTAGATTCTCTCCAGAGAAGATGTTGGAAAGAGTTTCCTAACATAGTTTTCATCATTTAAACTATGTGTAGGAGTGGAGAGCAGGAAGTGGTGAGGAGGAGATGTGGTTTCAACTCAGGTTTTGGAGTCGACAGTAGGGGAAGATAAGGGGGTTTGGGTTTGTGGTGGAGAGGAAACAATGTCATTGTGAAATCCTACTCAAATCATCATATCTACGCAGAGGTGGGGAATCCAGAAAGTCAGAAGCAGTTCTATTTTGTGGGTCTATACGGCTGGGCAACAATCCAGGATAGAGGGAATACATGGTAGTTGATGGAGGATCTTTATGCTGAATCCAGTTGACCTATGGTGTTTGACGTGGACTTCAATGAAATCATGGCTGCCGTAGAGAAACAAGGGGGACAGACTAGAAGCGAGTGGAAGATGCGCAATTTTCGTGAAGCTATTGACAGATGCCAACTAGTTGACTTGGTTTTCACGGGCAATAAATTCACCTGGAAAAGAGGTTTACATGTAGATAATCTGATCCTAGAAAGACTGGACCACTTCATGGCAGACAGGAGATGGTGTGATATCTTCAATATAAGGAAGGTTAAAGATTTCCCAATTCTTAATTCAGACCATGTGACTAAATTCTTTTGTGGGTAGAAAGTAGAAGACAAGGAGGAGAACAGTTTGAGAAATGGTTAAGGTTCGAAACTTTATAGCTGTCATCCCAGGAGTGCAAGGACTTGGTTACTTAGGCATGGAGCAGCAGCCAGGTCTTGGGATTACACAGGCAGACTGAAAAAATGTGTAGAGAAGTTAGCTAGTTGGGCGGCGAAATTTTTTGGCAAAATCAAGAATAGAATTCAAAAGACTGAAAAAGAGTTGGGTAGAGCCCAAAACTAGCCACCTTCACTTGACATGCTATATGAATGCAAGTATTTGGAAAACGAGCTACACGAGCTTCAACATCTAGAAGAAAGCTTCTGGTTGGCACATGCAAGAACCAATGAGATGAAAGATGGGTATAAGAACATGAAGCTGGCAAGGAGGATGGAAGCTGGCATACAAATCCAAACACTATTGCTGATATTATCTCATCATATTACAATTGCCTCTTCTCCAGTTCCCATCCGACGGACATTAAGGGTTTTCTGAAAGATATGCCAAGGGTCCTACCGGTGACATCACATGTCATCCTTGACTATTTTCCCACGGAGGCAGAGTTATGGTACACTCTACAACAAATGCATCCAAACAAAGCTCCAGCATCTGACGGTATGAAAGCAGTCTTCTACCAAACATTCTGGGATGTAGTGAAGCATAGTTTGCCATCTTTTATTTCCAAATGGTGGTGAGGGGAGGTGTGCCTGATAGATATAAATGACATAGATATTGTTCTCATCCCCAAGACGAATAGCCCGGTCTAAATTATTGAATACCACCCTATCGGTCTATGCAATGTTTCCTACAAAATTATTACAAAGGTCCTGGCTAATAGAATCAAGCCCTTGATGAATGAGATAATATTGGAGAACCAAAATGCTTTTATAGGAGGAAAAATGATAACATATAATGCTTTGGTTTCTTGTGAACTCTTCAACACCATGAAACACCAGAAGAAGGGCAGGGAAGGTCTGATGGCTTTAAAACTGGATATGAGCAAAGCATATGATAGGGTGGAATGGCCGTTTTTGGAGAAAGTAATGGGGAAGATGGGACTACCAGATATTTGGAGGTCCAAGGTGATGGAATGTGTGACTAGTGTCTCCCACAAGTTCATCGTTAATGGCATACGGAGGGGATCTTCAAATCCATCTAGAGGGCTACACCAAGGTGATCCTATCTCTCCCTACCTCTTTCTCTTTTGTGATTAAACGCTCTCTGTTTCTCTTAATAAAGAAGCCTAGGACAAATGAATTCATGGGATAAGGATATGTAGACAGGAACCATGAGTCACCCACCTTTTCTTTACAGATGAAAACATGGTGTTCACAAGGGCTACCTCAGAAGAATGCTCCGCTTTAGCTGATAATTTTAGTCAATACGAGAGAGAATCGGGATAGAAAATAAATTATGAGAAGATAGAGGTTTCCTTTAGTGCTAGTGTCATGGGTGAAAGGTAGGATCTCATCAAGAAATGGATATAGGTTAGAGAGGTGGACATGCATGAAAAATATCTAGGGCTCCCTATGGTAGTTGGAAGGTCAAAGAAACATGTGTTTGCGGTAATCAAGGACAGAGTATGGAAGAAACTACAAGGGTGGAAAGAACAACTACTGTCTAGACTGGGGAAGGAGGTGTTGATTAATGCAGTGACCCAGGCTATCCCTACTTACTTAATGAGTATCTTCAAGCTACTTGAGGGCCTTATTGATGAGATACATGCTATGATAGCACAGTTTTGAAGGGAATCCAAGGAGGGGGAAAGGAAGATTCACTGGATGAGTTGGGAGAGATTATGCAGGCCTAAAGAAAGTGAGGGAATGGGTTTTAGAGATTTAAATGCTTTCAACCAGACACTTTTAGCAAAGCAGGGATGGAAGCTGTCCATCCATGATGATACTTTTGCAGCACAGATTTTGAAGGTGAAATATTACATGACCTCTTCCATTTTACAGGTTAAGTTGGGTGGAGCACCTAGCTACACGTGGAGAAGTATTTGGGGGGCGGTACAATTGGTGAAAAACAGTTTTCTCTACAAGGAGAGATGGAATCCGCCACTCGGTGGGCTGGTTCAATGTTACTTGATACATCGGCCAGTGGAATACAAGATGGTTAGTGATTTTATTTGCATGGGGTCGAAACATTGGAACAGGGAGGTGGTGGAGTCTTATTTTCCCCCACATATTGCCAGATGGGTACTTAATATCCCACTCTCTTTACGTGTCGAGGAGGATACACTGTTCTGGGATAAAGAAAGTAATGGTACTTTCTCGGTTCGGAATGCTTACTTCTTCATATGTGCGGGTGAATATTTGGAGGATGTCGTGGACATAGACGTATGGAAGAAGGTATGGAAATAGAGATGCCCCCCCTAATCTCAAGCACTTTATTTGGAGAGCTCTACAGAACATACTCCCTACTAAAGCAGAGTTACTTAGGAAGCACGTGACTCAAGAGGAGAACTACCCACACTGCGGCCAGAGGGAGGACATCTCTCACATCTTTCTGCACTGTGACTTAGACAAGTAGGTTTGGTCTACTAGGATGTTCGCCTGGCATGGACAGCAGGAGGCGGCTGATGTGAGAAGTTTTGTGAAATGCCTATTGGATGAAGGGGACCAATTACATAAGGACGGAGGGGCCACACTACTCTAGGTTGCATGGACGACAAGGAACAAGGCTCTCTTTGACAAACATTCTCCGTTCATACCATGCCTAGATACTGGGTTCCTTAACCTCATAGCTGACTACATTCGATACAACATGACTAATGGGAGATCATTCGTTCAGCTACCGCCGCCCGAGGAAGGCAATTGGTGTCGCCCGCCTAAAGGATGCGTAAAGATCAACACAGATGCCTCACTCAATGCTGATGGAGAGAGTGGGTGCGGAGTGGTCATTAGGGATGATAATGGTCAGATCTTATTGGACTTACCAATGCTGGTTAGAGTAGCCGTACTCAGTGCTTAGTGCGGATGGTATGGCTTATCTACATGATATTCAACTGGCTTTTAGGAAGGGATTCCTTGACATCCTTGTTGAGACGGTCTGCTCATTGTTGGTGGATTCTGTGAAGTGGGGACACAGTGGAAGGGGTTGTTATGAAAATGTTTTTGTCTGGGATATTGTTGAGTGTTCCCATAGTTTTCTTTCCTTTAATTTCTCTTTTGTTAGAAGGCAAGGCAATTGTGTAGCGCATGCCTTGGCCAACTCTGCCTGTCGTTTTGTTGATCCTCACCTTGTTGGAGATGGTTTCGATGATCGGATCCTTGTACTAGTTGCAACAAATTTTATTACTTAATAAAATGGTGCGTGACCTTTATAAAAAAAATCAACGAGATGTCCCATTTTGTACTAGTGCTCTTCTCACTGAACCGCTCTCGAAGGTCCAAGTTAGAGGGTGCCGACGATCATTGGAGTGGGGAAGTGTGACCGCCATAGCCACAGAAGGAGAAACTAAACAAAAGTGAGATAAGGGAAACACAACCCAAATGTACTAGTCTAAAAGCTTCACATCATCAAAAAAAGCCCACGATGCAATGATCAGGAATAACTCATAAGGGGAAAACCAAAATTGGGCCGTAAAATCCGTACAAGAAAAATGAGCTCAAAAATATGGGACTTATATTTGTGAATATGTTAGAGAAATACAAGCCTTGTAGAGATTCCTGAGGTGCTTGGAACCAAACCAAGCCTTAACAACAATACCAATCTAAGGATGGTGCCAACGAACTCCACCTATCAAGCACCAATAACTGGAGTTGGGGAACATGGCTGGCAACCAAATAAACAATGCTAAAAGTTTTGGAATGATTTGAGTGGATGTGATGATGATTACTAAGGGTCTATTTGTGTGTTTGAAATCCAAATGTGGTTGGGAATCCCAGACAAGAAAGGAAACATGAGAGCAAAGGAACATGAGAGAGGGAGGACTATTCGGGGGATGAAATACTATGGAGTTGGGACTCTCTGAAGTCGACATCAAATCACGAAGGTGACGAGGAGATCACAAGGAACTAGAAGTAACCGAGAGGGAGAAAGACATTGAGGGAGCTATAAGGGATGATTTGATGTGTGAGGAGTCCAACCCTCCATGGACTCAAGGAAGAAGGAAAGAGGGAAGTTGTGTGATATCAATCCAGCAACTCACGGGTGTGTGGCACATGAAACATAGAAAAATCGGTAAATCAAATGTGCAGACTTAAAATTTGGATTTAAATCCAACTAAAAAAGTCCAATTTGGATTGGCAATACAAATTTAAGAGAATTATCTTCTTTAATCCAATTGGGATAGTAAGCATTATCCAATTAAGTTGATTATAGGTATCCTAGATTATAGGATCCAATGAATCTGATTTTAAACTTAGATTCAACTTTTAAGACTTCCTTCCATTAGTTCTAATACAATTAGGGTTTCACATTCTCTTCTCATTATTCATTACTATATTTTAACACTATCCTCAATATTCGGTAGTTAGCATTCACTTACCGTCAACTTGTTACATACAAGATTGTCTGACATTGTCTTTCACAAATTCTAATATGTACTATTTATTTTACTCATTTAGTCCATTAATACCATATTCTCTTATATAAAGAACATTGACATTCCACACTTATATCCAACATCCGAGCATTGTCCTTTTATGTGTATTAAACATTATAACACCATGTTGAGTCGTTAAAACATTTTTACTCACATCATATTACTCATTAAGAACATATAAGTCATTATGTGAATATTGGAAAACAAAGTAGCATGCCAAGTATATTTAATGTTATTGGTTACATATGAAGCCATGTTTAGGTTATTAGGTTGATTTCATGTGTATTAGGATATATTATGTGATTAGATCGCTACATGTTACTAATACCTTATACTCAACAACAAGGATTCCTATATTAGGGTTAGTCAATATGGTTACTAACCATCTGATACACATCATTATCACATCCAAGGTCTAGGATTAGAAATTTACAACTTAGAGTTTAAGTCAACATGATCACTATACATTACATATGCTTCATCGACATGTATGAATCCCAAGGTTATATTTGAGTTATTAAAGTTATGTGCATTAAGTGATTATTAGGGTACATGCAAGATGTATAAGAGTTTAAATCGGTCCTTTTTTGGTCAAATCAAAATATCAAGCATACTAATCCCCCTAACATTGGGAATAGGGTTTCTAGATTCAGGATAGCCAAACATTGGTATGTTACAGTCACTATAAGCTTTGACTTCAGGTATTCTTTCATCTTGGTTACTTATTAAAGTTAAATTACATTTTAAGGTTAAATATAATATATCATAGATTAAATGTCATCAATTTAATAACCTTTTGATGACTTCTAAAGACATTAAATGAAACATGTTTCTCTTGCATATAACCTAGTGAGTAAGTAATGTGTGTCATAACTATAGATAATATAGTTATCTAAAAAATGTTTAAGGCAATCAAAAGTTGGGAAAATAGTAGTAAACTCGATTCCGTTGTTAGAATGACATTGTTGTATGTATTAAGAGATTAATATTTTTGGCTTGATTCATTTGTTAATTATCATACTATTTACATCCCTCCTTCCCTCTCATAAAAAACCTCATCGCATGCTCCTCTCTCTTTTGATACATGCATTTTCTAGACAAATCAGTCGATGTTAACTATCAACGACCATAGATCTACATCACAACATCAAGAGAAAATCTAGGTAACAAATTTAATTAGTTCCTTACTTATCTCTGAAGTGATTTAGTCTCATAGGGCCTTCAGGTTGCGTTTGGTACAGGAGTAGAAAAGGGAATGGAGAAATATAAAATAAAAGTAAGGGAAAAGGGAAAACATGAATGCAAAATAGTCTTGAAGAAAGATTGTTTACTTAAGATGGGTGAGGGGAAAAGGTAAAAATGAAGTTAGCTCAGAAAGATGATAATGTAATATGAATATTTGGTCTTTTTTCCCTTAACATCTTGGGTAGAAAAAGTATGTAACACCCCATCCATATTTTCTCTTAAAAAGTTCCTTTTCCTTCTGTTTATAGGCTACCAAACAATTTTACCCCTCCCTTTTTCTTCTTCCATCTCCATTATTCATCGTATACCAAAAAAAACCAAAATAATGGCCTTGGAAAAGAAAAATTAGAAAGAGAATATAGGGTCATAATTCCATGAACTTAGGGTATCTTTGTAGAAATGAGCAAGCAATTGTGCAGGTATGGTATTTTGAACAAAGGAGGGAGAGATTGAATAGGAAAAATATGCACAACAATTATTCTATATCTACTTTTACATCTAAAAAGTACATAGGAATTGTGTGGTATATATCTATACATGCATAATATATATTTTACACACAACTGGTGGAAAAATAGATACAAAAATATGCGGAATAATTTGACAGTTGGAGACTCCTATTTGGATAGTTATTGAGCTATTGACCTACATGATATTTACTTTTTACAATAAGAGTTATACTATCAAGGTGTTCTGTTAGGACCACTCCTTTTTTCATTTTTTTCCATCATCTTATTTTGAAACTGAAGGATAATGCCACATTAACCTTTTTTCTTTTTACCTTGAAGATGGAACCCTCATTGGTGACACTTACAAAGTATTCAACTCACTATCTATTATCTAAGAACGAGACTCATACTTCGACCTTAATATCAAAGTTAAGAATGTAAAAATCTTTTGGCCAGGAGAGACTGAAAGTTTTCTATGTTCCCTACTAACAAATCTCATGCCATTGTTGGGAAATATGGCATCAAATGCGACAACAGAAACAAAAATGCTACAACCATATTCCCCTTAAACAGTTGATCACATCAACAAGTACGTAATGGGAATGAGGGTTTGCAATACATATACATGGTCCTAGAGAAAATCCAGTGACAATTCTTGTTGCATCATGCTTCGTTCTCAAGTCGCATCTTGATGTCTATCGGAAATGACCTCCTGGTTGATCACCATGGATGGTGGTTGACTATGTCCTCCTAGTGGGTGGAAAACACCTCCTCACCTCTATAATATTCCATGCAAACCACCAGGAACCCCTATCATTCTAGATGAACGAACTAGAAGGAGGTGTTTCTTCTAGTTAGCATTCTGGTGCTAACTCGCTATCCCAGTTATCTCTCCCTTACTATCCCTCCTGTTGACTGGTAGGACTTGCTCGGATTCTCACATTGTCACAACTGTGAGAAGACAACAATGATCAGAAGATAAAAATTGTCAGAGCTTATTGTTGTGTTTCTAGAAGGCCTCCACTATCCATGTATTTATAAGAGGGTCAGGGTCAACATCTGCAATTCATCTGGGAGTCAAAGAGATAGATTTTTATGAATCAGGAAGCTATGAATGATGAATCAGTTGGTTCATAGGTGAACTGCTAGATTCAACCCTTGAATTGGTCAGTTCAGTTGCTTTCCTTTTTCAAATCACATTAGCATTCAATATTTGATTAATGCACAACATGACGTCAACATCAATCCTTAACCCAATCGTGTTGATCATTGAACTAGGCAGTTCACAACTTGAACCGATCATTTAATACCTTGAATTGGTGGTTCACTAAGTGAATCGGTCGGTTCATGCCCTAGTTCATGTATTGTTCAGTCAATGTTGTTTTCTAATTGACCTAACACTTGAATCAATTCGTTAAACACTTGAATTGGTCTATTCACAGTCTAGACAACCAATTTTTAACCATTGTTGTTTGAATTGAATACCTAAATACTTTAATAATCAAGTTAAACATCATTCATGAATAAACTCCTATTCCAAGTGCATCGTGTGCGTGTGACCCTATAGATCCCAATTTGTTTTAGCAGTGAATGTCCATAACTAATTTATGACATCACAAACAATGAGTGGTATTTGGAAACACATCATTGTCACCCAAGTAATTTGGAAAGTTGGATAATGCCTCAACCTACAATCTATGATCAATGTTACCGTGATCATATAGTTCCTTTGTCTCTGATACCCGGGTTGAACTCAAGGCATGACGTCGTCATCCTTTCAATGCTCAATCCATATTCCTTGAACTAGAGCAAACTCTATGATATGCATGTGAGTTCACATATCTTATATTGAGTTACATGAGTATGGCCATACATTTCTCAGCCTCACTTATCAAGTGGCTTGGATATCAATCTCCTATAGGAGGGACAAATCCCATCTACATCACTCACACTCAATCCCTATTTGTCATAATGCATCCGAGAACCATCTTTATAGCAACCCTTGTTCAAGGTCATGTTGGATGATGTATAAATACATCAAACAACATGTGATGAGTGTAGTGACTTTAGGTCTAAGAACCACAATCATCACCATCACTGTGAGATCTGATTCTGACTTGCATTCGATGGTATCCATGTATCATCCTAAAGGTGAGTTTGTCTTATACACTGTTCTCTAACATGTACTTGTGTGCTTGACTTGATTTCACATATCATGACTAATGAGACTTAGTCATCATTCAACACACACTCTAGTCTTATGTAATACTATTGTCCATAGTTCTTCCACAGTAACATATGACTACGGACATAACAAGAATGTCCCCTATGAGGTGTATCCCTTCAGCTGGATCCAACAAGATCATACCTTGTTGGTGTACATAGAGTCCATTTTTTATCCCATGGCCTTTATCCAATTCTCATATTTTAGTGCCTCACTAACTTCTAGATAGGCTGTTGGTTCATCATATTATGACCAACTCACTACCTTCTTGAGTAATTATTTAGGTTTAGTGTTTGGTTTTTGGTTTTAAACATTTTGAGTATTACTTTTCTCCCACTGATTCCTTTGAAACTAAATTCCTATAGGAAACATCCATCCTGGCAACTAACAATTTTGTTGTTGAATTGAAATATAAAAGTTGTTTTCAACAAAATAACATTTATGGGCAAATATTTTCTAGATACAATTTTATTGTACAAGATTACAATCCTATTCTTCATAAAGACATACCGGGACACCTCCCATGCCATATTTCATATGATTTCTTTTGAACCATTTTATACGGTACATTGTTTAGTGTAAAACATGTACCCAAGAGGAAATTGGAAGATTAGCCAGATTTATTGATAATTGCACCTTGAGTTAATAGAGCATAATTCCTTCTTTTTGATACATCATTATGTTTCATGTGAAGTTCATTATGATACACTATCATGGTCACTCTAGAAGATCCTCAAACTGTTGATTTTAAAGTATTTTCACATCAATCATATCGAAATATTTTAATAAGTTGGTTACTTACTTCAATCATGATCTCTTTGAACACTTCAGTTAAATACAAATTCCCACATATACTGAAATCATTAGTAAATGTAATGAGGTACTAGTAACCACCTCTAGAATATATCCAAAAGGTCTACATAATCAATATGTACGAGCCCTAATAGAATACTCACTCTCCCACTACATCTAGTAAATAGTGCTTTTGTCATATTGCCCAATAATTATGACATGCATATCTCTGTTGGTTCAATAACCAAAAGAGTCTAGACAACCATAAATATGGATTTTAGAAATGTGATTATCATTATGTTCTATAGATGACAATGCTATAGGTATTCATTTTTTGAATCATCGAGTCTTTCAGTATATGTATAACTGTCTCTATAACTATCTATATAAAATATGGGACATTAGGGCCATTTCCATAAGAGTTGTTATCTTTGAAATGAAATATATTCAAATATTCTTGTCCATACAATATACATGATGTTTTGATAAATGAGAGGTATATAATATGAATTCACTGATTCTATTACATGCCCTCTAGGCTTAGATTAAAGATAAGAAACAACAATTTCTTTGCACAGTTCTAACTTACTTCTTCTCAGGTCCTAAAGTAGAGATCTCTATCTCCTCCTCCTTCTTCCTCAGTTCCTCCAAGTAGAGAGGGAAATTCCTCTTTCAAAGTCCTGACTGGCGACAATAGTGATAGTTGCCTCCCTTGGTTACCCCTCTCTTTTCTTTGAGTACAGAATACTTGGGCTTCTAGCTAGCTTTAGAACTCTTCTTAGCTTTGCCTTTTCCCTTAGACTTCCCTTTGCCTCTCTTGATCATCATCACAGAATTGGGATTGTCTTTCTTCATCTGCGCTTCATCTATTCTCAACATGCCAAGTAATTATGACAACAACTTGTCAAAATCATTCATGTTGTAGTTAATGACAAACTGGCCGTATGGCTCTGGCAGTGATTGCAGAATCACATATGTTGTCGATTCTTGACCCAAGGGAAATCCTAGTCTAGCAAGGTTCTCCACATACCCAATACGCTTGAGCACATGGGGACCTACTAGATCTCCTTCTGCCATGTTGCACTTGAACAACACCTTAGAGACATCATATCTCTCTTGCCTTGCTTGATCTTGATACATGTTCTTAAAATGTGTTACCATCTCAATAACATCCATGTTCTCATGCAATCTCTACAACTCATAGTTCATTGAGCACAATACCAGACACTTGACATCTATGACATCTTCAGAATGCTTCTTGTAAGCATCCTTGTCAGCCTTAGGCACAGTGGGAGCATGTTCATCTAACTCCTGTGTTTTAAGGATATAGATCTTGCGCTCTTGAGTGAGAACACTTCTCAATATCCTAAACCAGTAGTGGAATTTATTTTCATTCATCTTGTCCTTCTCAATGACCAATCTTAAAGAAAATGTGTTGTGTTTTCCATTAGATTCTGAAAAAGAAATTTACAACTTTGTCAAAACATTTTTGATTAATTTTATTTGATAAGTTTGACGATATTAATTAGGCCTTTAATTAATAATCACTCCCATTATTTTGTTTAAATTGATATCCCTAAAATATCAATTTGTAAGATTGTAGTGTACAAACTTCTAGTGAGCTAAGATCCAAAATAATTGAGTTATTACCTAAACAATGCCATCATCCATAACCAATTATTAAGGTAGGCAAGTTTTTCCAATTGCTTCTTATGCAATTCTTGGATAGATGGTATGTACTACTCTTTGCCATATCATATGCATGCTTCTAGGTACTTAACCTCAGTAAGATCACCTAGTTAATTCTGACCCAAAAACCAACACAACAATAACGTACCCTACTTTGGCAGACCCACATAACTAGCATCACACTTCCACAAGATGGACAACACACCATGCTTTGGCATAAGCTTAGTCAATCAATTTTTTCATGTGTTTTTCTTATATAGAACATCTAAGACTTAATATATTTGATTGAGAGATTTTATATTTATATAAATACATATACATATCCAATAACCACATAATTATAGTATGTATCATATACATGTTATATCCACAAATGAGAAATATAAAATTATAAGACACGAGGGATGGTTATGGCCATACTATTGTAATTCCTGGGAACCACAAGGAATTAGTACAACCTAAGGTCCACATCATATGTAGAAACACCTTGTTGATAAAGATTTGTACCAAAACTAGTTTGGGTTGATCGATTCAACTCTTGAACCAATTGACTCACCTCCTGGTCGGTCAGTTGGTCTCTTAGATCGATTGTCTGGTCTTTGGTCCAAGTGTATCCTAACCGATCGGTTCGACTCCTCATGTCATCAAGCTTCCTTGGTCCTCGAGTTGGTTGGTT
Organism: Alisma plantago-aquatica; assembly: GCA_963693085.1. NCBI lineage: Eukaryota > Viridiplantae > Streptophyta > Magnoliopsida > Alismatales > Alismataceae > Alisma > Alisma plantago-aquatica. The sequence continues at coordinate 754,389,759 of OY856409.1, forward strand.
CGTCTTCTGAAATGGGAGGCTCGTTTGGTACAAAACATCTTCTTTGCCATAACAACAACTAAAACTATCCTAATCCTATTTAACAAATTACATGGTAATAAGAAAATCTCAATTTACATGCGAGGAGAGCTTAGGAATGAAAGAATTTATACTTTTACATATATAAAAGGAGATAGAGGCTCGATATACAAATCGAGACATAAAATAGGAATCAAAACCATCCAACCAAGCACATAAACATCTAGGTGTTTATTGGCGATATCCACGCTAAAATCCAACATTAAAACCAATTTTAGGGTGACAATGTAAATTGCATATATATATATATACACACACACACAAATATATATATATATATATATATATATATATATATATTAGTTGGGATCATATATAGTATTTAATCAGATATGCACATTAAACATTTTAATATTCACATCGTATGATATAAATAAATTTTAAAACCAAAAATTGGATCATATCATTAAATCCAAAAATATATAAATTGGCGTAGCTTTGATACCACTGTTGGAAAATATGGAATAAGATCCGACAACTGGAACAAAAGTTTTACTTCCATATACCTTAAATAATAGATTGCATAAATAGCTATGTAATTGGAATGAGGGTTTGCAAGACATATACATGGTCCTGGAGCAAATTCAAAGAGAATGCTTACTACATTGTGCTTCTTTCTCAGGCTACACTTGGACGACTGTCGGAAACAACCTCCATGTTGATCACCATAGACAGTGGTTGAGTGCGTCCTCCTAGCAGTTAGAAAAGGTCTCCTCACCTCTATAGTAGTCCACGTGGACTACCAAGAACTCTTATCATTCTAGATGAACGGATAAGAAGGAGTTTTCCCTTCTATTTAGTGTGCTACTACCGACTCACTCTCCCAATTGTCTCTCCCTTGCCATCCCTTCCTTTTATGGGTAGGACTTGCTCGGGTTCGCATGTTACCATAGCTGTAAGAAGACAATAATATCAGAGCTTATTGTTGTGTCTCTAAAAGGACTCCACTACCTGCCTATTTATAGGAGGGTCACCGTCAACATCTCCAGTTCATCTATGAGTCGAAGAGACAAATTTTCATGAATCTTCTAGAATCTATGAATGATGAACCAATCAATTCACTATTGAACTGGCCGATTCACTGTTGAACTGTTCGATTCAACCCTTGAATCAATCAGTTCAGTTAATTTTCAAATCACATTGGCATTCAATATTTGATTAATGCACAAACATCAACATCAATCCTTGATCCAAATGTAATGATCATTGAAGTGGGTGGTTCACAATTTGAACCATTTGTTTGAGACCTTGAACCAGTCAATTCACTAAGTGAACCAGTGTTCGTATCCTGGTTAGTGTATTATTCAGTGAATGTTGTTTTCAGTTTACCTGACACTTGAATCAATCCGTACAACACTTGGATTGGTCGGTTCACAGTCTAATCAACCAATTTCAACCATTATCTAAACACTTTAGTAGTCAAGTTAAACATCATTCATGAATAAACTCCTATTCCAATTGCATCCTATGCGTGTGACCCTATATGTCCCGATTTACGTTGGCATTGAATGTCCATAACCAATTTATGACATCACAAACAATGAGCGGTATCTAGAAACACATCATTGTTATCCAAGTAATTTGGAAAGTTGGAGAACAACTTTAACTTACAATCTATGATCACTATTACCGTGATCCTATTGTTCCTTTGTCTTTGATACTCGATTGAACTTGAAGCATGGAATCGTCATCCTCTCAATGTTCAATTCATGTTCCTTGAATTAGAGCAGACTGTATGATATGTATGTGAGTTCACATATCATATATTGAGTCACATGAGTATGGCCATATGTTACTCAGTCTCTCTTATCAAGTAGCATGGATATCAATATCCTATAGGAGAGACAAATCTCATCTACACCAGCCACACTCAATTCCTACGTGTCACAAGGCATCCAAGCACCATCGTTATGGAAACCCTAATTCAAGGTCACATTGGGTGATGTCTATATATATTGAACAACATGTGATGAGTGTAGTGACTTTAGGTATAAGAATCACAATTACCATCATCACTATGAAATTTGATTCTGACTACCATTTGATGGTATCTGTGTATCATCCTTAAGGTGGGTTTGTCTGATACAATGTTCTCTAATATGTACCTACGTGCTTGACTTGATATCACATATCATGACTAATGGGACTCTATCATCAGTCAACACACATTCTAGTCTTATGGGTTACCATTTTCTATTTATCTTCCATAGTAATATCTGACTAGGGATGTAATAAGAATGTATGCACTCTTATCATACACATGATCTCATTGTCCAGGTCCTGAACCTAAAGACATATGTTATAGAGTAATATCATTCTTTAGACATCTACCATGTTTGTGTCATCATCTCATGATTGAGACAAACACAATAAATGGAACTACCTTTATAATTATCAAATGAGGTATCTAATGCCCCGTTACAATCATAGTATGATTGGCTCTCTGGGCATACATACCAACAACTATGCATGGAATGAAGAGTTCAAGGGGTCATGTTTCCACGAACCCAAGTTTCCACATGGAGCTTCTTAGGAAACACAAAACTAGAACTCTTGCAACAATGGATTGCTTGGATTTTATTCAGGATGCACAATGTGAGCTTCTTCTCTGATCCTGTTTTGAGATACCTAGGTTGTTGTTTGCTCTTCGAACGACACTCTCAACTTTTATCGGCTTTGCATTAGATGATTTTGATCACTGGCTACATTGATGTCTAGTATGCATTATGGTTGGTGATGATCGAGGATTTGGTGATCTAAAGAGGTGCTTGGCCATGCTTCCTATGCACCTTGGAGGTTTTAGCATCAAATATTGCCTTTGTTTTCTCTTGGTTCTATGCCTATGAACTTCAAGACCATATCCTATGAGAGGTTGGGTCTGTGCCTAGGAGCCTTTTTTATTACCGCACATGTTTCCATATGTAATATCTTGTTATCTTATTGTTGGTCACATACGTCTTTTGTCACTCTAAGTACTCACTCTATTTTTACAAATGCTTACTAGAAAACTATCATCCGATAATTCACTACAAGTGACTTTTCAAAACAACAACTAGCTATCCTCACTTCTCCCCAAATCGACCATGTACAAGACTTTCATGCTTGGTTTTTCCATAATGTCCTTGATTTTTCTATGTCACATATTGTGTATCGATCTATCCTTCGACATTGCCTCATAATTTTGTTGTACTCATGTAATGAACATTTCCCACACCGTGAATCTTGACGCCTTCAATGATCGTATTTTCATTGTTGCATAAGACCTGACTATAAGTGTTGACATGTCGTAGTTTGTGATACTCTTTTTGACTTTATCACTTGAGTTAAGATAAATGTCCAAAAGAAAGTTCATATGAGTTTTCTTGACACATGACATGATAATATCCGCTTTCAATGTCCAACTGATATCTTGTTATTTGATTGAACAAATGGTAAGCATACATGTTATGACATCTTGTTATTTGATTGGAATTTTTTGTCTTTTACTTTTGATACCTTTATAGCACTTGGTGATGACGTGACTTCTCTTATGTGTCACTTTCAACAAGTAACCAATAAGAACCTTATGTTGGTCGTCGTGCATATCTTATAATTTTATTTATAGAGTTGTAGTTTTCCTCATCTAGAAAGGATTGAAAACAAGTGCTCACACTTCAATGAAGATATTTTTTATTGCACTTTCTACAATTTAGACAGAAGTGTTAACCATTTCAGGAAAAAAGCATACCATGAGCAATGCAAAAAAGTACATTATAATAAAACTCATACACGCCAATACAAAAGAAAATTAGACTGTTAATGACTGGTATATAATACGTTACTCAAGTTTATTTTAGAATTTGCTTCAGAGTGTAAAAAAATATTTTTGTTCTAATGGTAAAACATAACGTGTAATAAGGTAGAACTAAAACATGGAAACTTTGTGAGAAACTGCAACAACAAAATAATGTGTATGATTGGATTATGAAGAGTCATTGTTGATTTTGAACATCTCAAATTGGGTCAAGTTGTTGTAAAGATGTAGAAACCATCAAGTCAAAAGCCACCAGGACTTTCACGTGCTTTATCTAAGCATGTTGTCTTACTTGGATACTTCCACCAAATAATTAGGATTGACCATCGAGTCAACTTCGGGTTGAGACATTCCACTAGTACAGAAATCACCTTTGACGTCGGTTAAATAAGGCTTTTGACGTCAGTTTCCAAGTGACACCCAAGTCAGCGACAATAAAAGTAGATGTCTTAAGTGTCGATTACAAAACTGACAACCTAGAGCCATCCCTGATTGCAACAAAAAAGAACCACCAGTAATGGGGCCATTGGCGTCGGTTATTCATAAAAAACCAACACCATTCTCCATCCCGAACCATAGTTGTCACCTATTTACAAATAACCAACTCCGTTGACCACCTTTATTGACATTTTTTATAACTAAAAGATAACCGCCAACAATTGGACCATATACATTAGTTATTCATACAAAACCGACACCCGACTCCATCCTGAATAAAAAAATTGGCCCCCAGGTTAGAACATAGTTGTTGGTTTTCTTTAAATAACTGATGTCGTTGACCTCAATTTATTGACGGTTTTTAAATAACCAAAAATATAACTGACACCATTAGAACAAAATGCATCAGTTTATTATAATTAATCGACGAGTTGGACGTTCGTTGTCGGTTTTTTTCATTTAACTGATGACTATGTTTTTTTCTTCTTCTTATCAGCTTACAAGCTTGCTGTCCGGCTGGTCAGCAGGATGCATAACCTGTAGTTCTGAACTACATGTTTACACCATCCTATGATTTCAGCCAACAACAGGCCACAAACCTATAATATTAACAAGATGGACAATATTATATATATAGATCATGTGATTCACACATGTATAAGCACAATTAATTCATTCATATGATTCACACACATGTAGCAACCTGCAGTTCCATTCATTCATCTCTTTTCACATTCACACACATGTAGAAGCACATCCATTCATTCATCTCTTTTCACATTCATACACATGTAGAAGAACATCCATTCATTCATCTCTATTCACATTCACACACATGTAGAAGCACATTCACACACATATATATAGATAAGACAATTCAAAATTCATTCAGACATGCATATATAAGTGTGTCTTTCAAATTTTAACATGTCATCAAATACAAAAAAAAATTATGACATCAAAGTTTAGAAATGTCATTCTTTATCATCATAATTATCATCATCAATACTTCAGTGATAATAAAAAATTCCCAGTGTTTCGAAGGATTTTTCCCATTGTTCTCTTATATCATCTAATTGTTCCATCATATAGGGACTATGCACATCTAATAACTTTTCACCTGTACTGAAGTCACTAGTTTTAAGCACCTACAAAGAGAATGATGTATATATAATTAATAAGATTGATATATTTCATATTATCTAATGAGACTATATAATAAATATAATTAATAAGATTGATATATTTCATATTATCTAATGAGACTATAAAATACCTATTGTATGTTATCGATATCCAGTGCAACATATCTAATAATTAGGTCCATATATTGCATCACTTAGTATGCACATGCCCAACCATTGTCTTGTTTAGCACACTATAAATTTCAATATACAAAATGTTAATAAATAAAAATAAACATAGTTCACATAAATAATATATACACTGGAGTCAGGAAACTACATTCATATTCTCCCAAACTAACTATTTATTCTTTATCTTACACACATTTCCTCCAGCTCGTTTGAAATCATTTAAAGCCCTACATGTTAATGTAACACATTAAATTACATTACCAAATAGTAATGTAATAATAGATGTTAACGAATGTATATATGAAAAATATCTCACATGAATAGTGGCCTTTTCATTACATGTCCATGTATGTCTAATTGCTTCCCCTCAGGATCTGGATAATAAATAGTGAACGTCATGGAGTGTAACATACTAAAATCTAGGATCTTCCCTACAATTTACCCACTTTTGAGCTTTTCTTTGCCTTCTAGTCCATTTGGACCTTTTTCATAAATTTCCCATCCTTTTGAATCATTTTTCGACTCTATATGCAATTAGAGCATTAGTGATGGTGAAATTCCATTTTTACCCCCATTTATGATTATAAAGGGGTATTTGCACAAATAATCCATTTAATGTAATAATTTTTTGGATAAGATATGAGCAAAAATATGCAATATAATTAATTATGAGTGTAATTAACCTAATTTCCTTCTCTCTCCTAAAAATGATAATAATATATCAAAATATAATAAATTGGTGAGATTTTGTTCTTAAAATTAATTATGGATGGATATCTCGAATTTTACTCATATAATCCATTAAAAGAAGTCTTTTCATATAACTCATTCATTTTAATATATTAAAATACACCTTAATGAGCAATATATTAATTTAGGGTCAAATAATGGGTAAAACGAGAATCTAATTGCATAGCATGAAACTAGACGTCATTAGCAACCTAGGGTTAAAATTTGAAGTCATTTGGAGTTCATTTGACCTCCCAAATGCATTAATCAATTTCCTAATAAACTGTGACATTATATTTTTTAAGATATCAATGATACATGCACATTTAAGCTAAAGTTCGACTTTAATTGATTTGTCACACGGCCGACCCATCATGGACCTAGATCCAACAGCTGAGGGTGGACGCGAATCAGATCCGACGGTCGAATCCTCATCTTCTACCTCCAATTAACCAAAACAAAACAGAACAACCGCCGCTCGCTTCCTCCCCACCTTTCTCCCTTGTCTCTTCACCGTTTCTAGATTTTTCTTCTCCTACGAGTTTGTGGCGACCTCCCACATCGATTGAGCCATAACTCATCACCTCCCGTGAACCATAGGTGAAATGCCCTAGTTGTCCGTCCATGGCTTCTCACCTCCACCTATGTTTCGGCTCCACAGACATCCACACCTATAAATAACACCCTCCCCAGCTTCGTCGGCCTCCATGAAACCTTCCTATCCACTCAATTTTGTCCGAGGAAGGGCGTGTGGCCGGTGGTGAGGAGCTTTGCACCCTGACTTTGCAGTGCATCTCTCCAGAGCTACGAGGCATGTACATCCAAATTGATTGTACGAGTAAGTTTGTCTACTCCTTTTCTTCATTTTCCATATCTAAGTTTGCATTTTGATCGAGTATTTCGGAAACACCCAAATCACCCAAGGTTGAGTCTGCCGCCATGGCGAGCAGCTCGGGGAAGAAACCCAACGGTCAAATGACTGATTTTCTCCCACGCACCCTTCTTTTCCCGTTCTCTCGCAAAGGGTATTTTGGTAATCCGTCTCTTTGACGCGGTCCGGCCCGCATGGTCCCCAATGGCCACGTTGCATTTATTTAATTTTTGATTGGTCAGTTTTGTTTAAATCGTAGTAAATCGCTCAAATGTCAAAAAATACAAATAAATACTCTTTGGAAAGATAAAATTATGTAGAATCCGAATTTACTAGTTTTATGTCCTATTTTCCATCCCAACTCTGATAATTAATTCAAACTCCAATTTAAAGGTATAAAGTGTTATAAAATGATAATTAAAGTGTTTTAACTCTGTTTTTGAAAAGAAAATATATTTTCTTGATTAGAAAAATAGTAGGAATTGTTTAGTCCTTTTTCCAGACCCAAAATCCAAAGTTTTAATCCAAGGTTATAATTGTGGACATTTTACACTTAAAGTCCCTTTAAGTAACCTAATACATGTATAAACCTTTGTACCTAGGTTAAAGTGAGTTTGGACCTGACATCTTAGTGGATAAGGGATAATATAGAAATAAAGACTAGGTATGTGCATTCTAACACCTCAATTGTGCTTCTAATCATGCTAAACCTACTTTTCCCAAATGATGCATATTTATGATAATATTCTCCATCATCCACTTGAACATACAATTTGTAACCCTGATGTATAAACTTGCTTTACTGATATCCCTTGATAAAATTTGGGTCATTGGATCCCACCTACCTTGTTGATATGATTTAATTCTTGCCATGTAAATGTTGCACTTGAACCATTCATGTAAGGAGTTGGATCCCATAGGGATCCACTCCCTACTAAAAATAAAGAGGGCAACATCCACCAAATTTGTTTTTCCTCAAAAGGGGATGAAACCAAATTTATTTAAACATGATTGTATCATAACACAAAGTAGTAGTGGAATTGAAAGACATATCTAACCATTACAAGGAAACTTAACCAACTAACTTTCACCACGCAGGGTGACATAAAGGAAAACTAATAACATATGAAGAACTAGCTGAGGATCACCTAACAACTTCAAGCCAAGTCTCCCATGAAGTCAGCTGACCTTGATGAGGTCCAGGTCTTCCTAGATCTCCTCCTCCTTGTCCAACACCTGGGGTTGGAAACGTACCCCAAAAAGGAAAAGAAAAGAGGATATCAACAAAACGCTGGTATGAGCATGCTAAAAAGGAATTGAGCATTATATTATATGGAAAAAGGTACAACAAGTGGAGAAGGATTCCCATGAAAAACGATAAGAACTACCCAATCAGACATAAAAGGAAAGAATCACAAACATATGATAAAAGGGATACTTGCCATTAAAACAATAATGAAAGAGGTGCCACAAAAGCACTCATAATATTTTTAGGGAACAAAACCCATATCAACCTGCATGTAGGTGAGATAAACATAGCACTAGAACAACATAAAGACAATGGTGGCCAACCCCCATAAAGCTGAAGCCTGATAGAGAATGGCACATAACCAAACTCCCAATATATTTAAAAATTTGGGCCAACCCCCATAAAGCTGAAACCTGGGTATGGGGCACATAACCACCATCCCAAAATAAACAATAAGGGCACATAACCCAAAACCAATGCAAATTATATTACTCTAGGTCTATTGAGTCACACAACATGCTTAATAGGGAGGCAAGTACAAGTATAGTCAGATTTTACAAATTAATCACCACATAAGTGATCATCATTATCAACCACCTCAAAGTGGGCATATAATAACAAATTGAGTTCCATAATGAACAAGTCATAATAAAGATTACAAAAGAAAGTTAAAAAGATATTATGTTCACAAGATCAGTAACAAGAAGGGTACTTCACATGAAGCATCATATTCAAAAGGAAAAGATATGGTTTTTGATTTATTGTCCATAGGACCAAGAGAAAGACAATTTAGGTTTTTGCTCAATAAAGAAAAATAGGAGATGCTAACATACCTCTCACAGAGTCTAAAACACTTTCCAAAATCCTAAGCAAGATTAGAGTCCACTTGTCCTATTATAATAACCATATACATGTATTAGCATTATATGCATTCATTAAGAACTCAAAACCCTAAAGTTGTCAACTTTTTCTACAAAACACCGTTTTGGGTCTTAAAAACATCACCATCATCTTAATTATGATTTTCTAATCAAAATAACATATAATATTAGGTATTTTGAAGATATTGACTTTTAGGGTTAGTTTTGGTATTTTTTAGTAATTAAATCATCCTCAAAATACTTTTTTGAAAAACTCAAAACCAATCATTCAATTTATTTTTATTAGATAGATCATACTTTTCTGAGTCTAGAACATATTTTACTTTTAATTTTGGCCCTAGTGTTTACTAGATATGAATTTTACAAATTATTAACTTATTAATTAAATCTATTAAAACTACTCATCACAAAATATCAGATTCAGGAGACAAAACCTATACCAAAAGAAAGATTACATTTTTATGAATTCAACAAGTATTTATTTGTATTTTTCTGATTAGGGATTAATTAGTTATGGGTTTTCAAAGCTCGACCAATCAAAACTCCCGAAAAAGCCATGTCAGCGTCGAGAAAGCAAAAGAGGGAAAGAGAGCGGGTCATGCTGACTTGGCCCAGTCCAAGATGGCCAAGTCAAGCGGTCAAAGCGTGGTTGACTCGCTTCAAACAAAGGAACCAATGTTGAAAAGACAAAAATGCCCTTATCGAGAAAATGAGGAAAAGAAGAAGCACAGAGGGTAGAATCAGGAAACCAAGCAGGGATTCATCTCCTTCACAGCTACGCCATGGATGTGATACGCCGAGCAACAGTAGTAGTGGAAAATTGGGCGAATCCGAAATAGCTGAAGATACGAGAAAATAGAAATACAAAAAGGAAGGGAATACTCTCCCAAACTTACCAAGCAGGCTAATTGCTATATTGGTGCCTCCGAGAGCCGTGGAGGTTAGCCGCAAGGCAAGGAAACAGATCTGACCACCGACGACCAAAGCCACTTCGAGCGAGGAAATTGGGTGGACAGGAAGGTCTAACAGGATGAGGCGATGCTCCAGGTATGATTATTTATAGGTGGGGTGTAGGGTTAGCGTTTAACCAAGTCATCCGTGTGAAGTTCTAAGCCCAAGCTTTGGGCGTTTCTTGGATCCAAAGAAATAGAATGTTATAACCTCAATTTTTCCAAACTATGTAATGAAATTGTGAATGTTCTTTTTAAAGATAAATGAAATCCATGGTTGATGTGATGAATTAGTTTGAATGGATTTTGTGTATGTTTTCTTATTGGGCCTTTGTAGCCATTGAGCCCAATTGAAGGATTAAAAGAAAAACAAAAAGAATTGAAAAAGGAATTCCATTTAATAAGGGAATATATGAGGAAAATAAATAGAAATGATTTTAAGGCTAAAAGATATTTTCCCAAAATAATTTTTCGAGTTATAAGGGTTCCTTGGGGTTCAAGGAACTCAGGATAATTAGATAATGGCAAAAGAAATAAAGAATATGTGGAAAATACAATTAAATAAGATATTTTGAAAATGAAGTAAAGGGCTCATTTCCTTTGGATAATGACTTCAATTTTTTCACTAGGAAAGATAAAGGTACAAACGAGTTTTCCTCAAAATTTGAGATAAAACGGAGTTAAGGATTGAGAGTTATTAAATTTTCAAGTTATCATCAAAATAGAATTTTTCCTTGTTTAATTGGGAATTTATTTCCTTTTTGGTTTGAACGCGAATAACGGTGACCGTTGGATTCTAATCCAAAGGATCGGGGTCATCGTCCAGAGTCCCAAAGGGACTCAGACAGTAGCACGTTACATGGGATTTCCCCCTCGTTTTTCTGATCGTTACAGTGCATGTGCACTCAAGATATGTGTCCCATTGAGATCGGGAGACCCTGGCGAAGAATCTAGACCTAAGTTTTGCCAGTTTCCGTGGTGTGTACTCGAAATGCCCAATTGGGCTAGAAGTCAATTAGCGGCGGGGTTGAGAAAACCCTAGAGGCATCCCCCATGCCCTATATAAAGGCCACCATATGGTTCTTCGTACCCTAGCGATCTCCAACGACTGATTCTCGAGCGCCCGCACCCTCTCTTCTGTCCTATTGACCTAGCTCCGGCGAGCCTCAGTCGCGGCGCCGCCGTGCATCCTTGTTAGAAAGAAGAGGTAGGGGATGACTAGCAGAAGCCGTCGGATCGGGGAGCACGGTGGGTCTGAGCATGATCCAACGATCTCAAGAAGCGCGCCTCGCTGGGTGGAGCGCTTCAACGTCAGCGGTTGGATTAGGGTCTACCGTGGACCCGAGCGACATCGAAGATCCAGGCTTCGAAGTGCGCGAGTGAGTGTCTGAGTGGAGGCACGTTGCACGGACCGCTAGATCAGGAGACCACTGTGGACTGCGGCGCATCGAACGGCTACGAAAATTGGTAAATTCTCCTCTCTGCTAGAAATTCAGGAAAAAGGGTTTTTCTTGCGAAATTGATAAAAATGACTAGGATTGTCTAATGAGAAAACTTTATATATGAAAGTTGTATAGAAAAATACGAGGAATCCGATAAAAATGATTTGAGAACCTAGTTCTGATTTGTTTTGCAAAGGTACCCTAATTTTCTAATAAAGTGTATTAAAATTGACGAGAAACCCTAATTGAATGTTAAAAGTGTAATTTGGTAAATCAATATGTCAAATTGATAAGTTTAACTCTGTTAATGATAAAGGTGGTATGATTATCTGTTTGAATGCAAAATTGCTTATTTTAGATTTATAATACCTAAAAGAAGGTTAATTTACATGGAAACCCTAATTTGGGATAAAAGGAGATAAAAAGCATATCTTTGTGGAATAAGATAATCAGATGCTTAATAAAGGAAATTTAATGAGAAATTAGGGGTTTTATGTAGTTTTGATAAATTAAGGATGATAATAAGGAAAGAAGGATTAAAAACCCTAATTTCCAAAGGAACCCTAAAATAGGAATTGAAATCCTAAGTAATGTGATGAAAATTGGATAAATATTAATAAAAGGAAAATTATACTTTTATTTCAGGATTTCTCTTACTCATTGCTTGTTGATTGGGTTCCTCTACATATTAGGTTCTATCTTGAAATCTGCAACCAAAGGTATGTGGTTACTTATGAATAACTTCTTAGGTTTCTCGATGATTCCCGGATGTTTAATCGCATTGAATGCAACCAAACTGTTTGGATGTTCATATTGCAATTATAAAGTGACTATGACTATCACATAATGTATATGCCTTCTAGCTCAAACCTTGATTCCCATCTGTGTCGTAATGGCTGACCTGGTATAAGGCTACCTAGAGGGTAGGTCCATCAGGTCATGAATGACTTTGGCTGCCTAGAGGGTAGGTCCATCAAGTCACCTTTATAGAGGTACCATATAAGTCCTTACAGGGACAACACAGAGTTGTGGAGAGATAGGGATTGAGTAGTTTGGCTTAAAACGTAATCTTGATTGTTAAATGATTAATTGAGTGATTATATGGTTAACCTAGTTGAACATTATCTATTTCCTCCACATACCAGCTTTGGCTGACCGTCGTTTTGTTTGTTGGCGATTTAGGTACAAATCTCAAAAGAACAAACAGTAAAGCGACACATTGTGAATTCAAGAATTAAAGAACAAGGAGGAATTAGTTAGAATAGTTCAGCTGAGGTTAGAAGTTTAGTTTATTCCCAACTTTTCAAAGGTATGCAAAGAAAAATTTTGTTACCATTTTTCAGTATAGTCTGTTAGAATTTAATAATTGTTTATGGTTATATGTTGAACCTTTGATCCAGAATTAATGGGTGCGGCTTCAATCTCTTGGTCTCCCTTAATTGGGGGTTACTTAAAGGTGAGGTCGTAACATAGAACTTGTGTAAGAGTTCATTGTGTGCGAGACATCTCCACGAATTCAATGCAAAAGAAATCGCGGAAAAAGGACATATATACACCGAGAAAAAATGAAATCTCTGAGCACCCTACCCGGCGGCACTATAGCAAGCCGACCGTGGGTAGGAGACGATCCACAGATCGTCGGATCAAAATCCAACGGTCACGATCGACGCGCCAAAACAAAGAAGGAAAACCTTATCCAAAACGAAATCAACTTCATGTGATATTCAATGAATTTCTCTCTCTTCATTTGAGGGCCTAAACGAATTCCAAATTGGCTAAAATTTTGTAGAGAGGCTAATATTGACATGTAGAATTCGAATATAAAATTTGATTTTCCTTTTGACAACTTTTAATATGTCAAATAAATTAATTACTATATCTCTTTCTTCCTTCATTAATGGCATTAGGATTATCCAAAAATTATAAAACTTCACCCATAACTAATATTAAGTATGGTGAATACGAATTTGTCATTATTTCCATATTTTGATGTTGTTTATTATTTTAAATAATGAGTTGAAAATTTTGTACACTTTCTCTCTCCTTAATTTATGGTCTCATCAAATATTTTCTACATTGATTCAAAATTCATCCAAAGGTCTATTTTAACATGTAGAACACGAGTTTGTCATTATTATATTTTTTGAAGAATCTTATTATTTTATTTAATTCATTTAAATTTATCACTTATTTAACCTTTTAATTTATTAGAGGCATCTAGAAAATTTCTAAAAATATAAACTTGCTCTATAATCAATAATAAACGTTTGGAACATGATTTTGCCATTAATTAATTTTTTTCAATATATATTTAATATTTTTTGTTCTTTGAGTCATTTTCTCTCTCCTGAATAAAATAAAATATTAAACATTGAAAAAATTAAATAAAAATCCACACAAAGACTAATTTTGATATATAGATTACGAATTTGGATTTAGTTTTCCATTTTGAGGACATTAGATATTTTATTTCACCTTATTGGTGTGTTTCCCATTATCTTGTAATAAAGGCTTTTATATATTTATTTATTATCCAAATTAGATGATACTTGGACATTAAGTTTATTTCAGATCAAGAAAACGAATCAGAGATTATTATTATCCAAGAAATTTTCCTTTTAACATATTGTTCATTATTTCTATTATTTCTCCCATTAATAAACCAATATCTCATTATTCCTATTTTAAGCATTATCTTTTATTCCCTTTTTCTCTTCCTTGCAGCCTAAGGCATAGGAAGGATCTAGAACTAATCTATATAATCATTATCCCACTTAGGATTATATATTTCATATTTTGTGGAATTATATATCCTCAAATATGAATATTTTGCCTTTTAAGCACATAACTTATATTCCTTTTATTGCTTTTATGATTAATTTGAAAGTATTGGGTAATATTTATTTATGTTCTACGTTTTAATGTGACTTATGTATGCATTATTATATTCAAGGTCACCAAAGAGCATATTTTAAATCCTTGCTTCGCTAAACCTCCAAAACTAAGGGTTCTAAGCTATTACTCAGGAATAAGATTAATTCATAGGTTTCAGTATGTTACAACATACCACCCCTTAAAGAGATTTCATCCTCGAAATCTAAACAACTATCTACCACCCCTTTAAAGGTGCATCTTAATAAGCTAAACAAAACTATAGGTACAAAGGTAACTTCTTTCATATATATCATGCAAAAGGAAACATAACTTGAAAGTCTACTATAGGACTAAGGGTCACCTTCAACTTGATCATCATTATGGACTCTTTCACCATCCAAAGCAAAAACTCTTCCAGCTCTCCTTTCCACAGGTCTCTTACCATTGTTGTTACCATTGTTCTGATGAGGCACTTGATGTTGTTGTTGTTGAGCCGATACATGTCCATTACGAAGCTGAGGGCACCTAGGGCGAATATGTCTAGGTTCATTGCAATGATGGAATACAACCTGATAGTCAGTCTGGTTCTTTTCTTGAGAGCACTTTCCTAGAGGATGGTAACTATTGCACTTAGCACACTTGTCTCTTCTCTTCTCATCTCCTGAAGGTTTCCTCTTCTTATCAAACTCCCTTGGTTGAAACCCTGGATATGACTCCACAACCAACGCTTTATCGACCATCTGCTGAAAAGTCAAGGGCAATTGTGGGATAAGAGCACGTCCCACATTGTAGTTGAGCCCTTGGAGGAAAAGGTCAGCCCTACGTTCCTCACCCAAACCAACAACATAACGCTCTAACAACAGAAACCTTTGCACATACGCAGAAACGGATAAAGATCCTTGCTTCAAGTTGTAGAACTCTGCTTCTTTCTTCTTTAAGGTAGTAGTGCAGATGTACTTCCCACGAAAGAGATCCAAGAACTCTACCCAAGACATGGTTGAGACGTCTCTAGTCCTCATAATTCCATTCCACCAAACTCTTGCAGGTCCATCTAAAACATATGAAGCAAATCTAACCTTCTGATGTGGAGGACATGCCATACCATCAAAAGTCCTCTCAATGGCTAAAACCCAATTGTCAGCTTTGTCAACCATCTCTATCTCACCTTCACCCTTGAAGGAAGGTGGTTGCATCTTTATGAACTCCATGATTGAGAACTCCTTAGGCTTCTCAAGTACAAATCTGTCCTTCACCTTTCCCGCCATGGAAGAAGCAAAGAGTTGTCGGAACATGGCCAACTCTTTCTCCAGAGTCATAGATCCTCCTGAACCCGCAGTAGCTGAGGACCCCTAGCCAAACCTAGTGTTTTGAGGTGTCTCATAACCGCTCTGGTTGTCAACCGTCGAGTTATCTCTTGTCATTAGGATTTTTCCTGCACAAGGCAAGGTACTAGGTATAAGCAACCTAAGATAAGGGTAAACATCCTAAGGGAGACATGTTTGAAATAGTTAGATAATCGACAGCTACAGGCTCTGATACCATGCTGTAAGGAGTTGGATCCCATAGGGATCCACTCCCTACTAAAAATAAAGAGGACAACATCCACCAATTTTTTTTCCTCAAAAGGGGATGAAACCAAATTTATTTAAACATGATTGTATCATAACACAAAGTAGCAGCGGAATTGAAAGACATATCTAACCATTACAAGGCAAGTTAACCAACTAACTTTCACCACGCAGGGTGACATAAAGGTAAACTAATAACATATGAAGAACTAGCTGAGGATCACCTAACAACTTCAATCCAAGTCTCCCACGAAGTCAGCTAAACTTGATGAGGTCCAGGTCTTCCTAGATCTCCTCCTCCTTGTCCAACACCTGGGGTTGGAAGCGTACCCCAAAAAGGAAAAGAAAAGAGGATATCAACAAAACGCTGGTACGAGCATGCTAAAAAGGAATTGAGCATTATATTATATGGAAAAAGGTACAACAAGTGGAGAAGGCTTCCCATGCAAAAAGATAAGAACTACCCAATCAGGCATAAAAGGAAAGAATCACAAACATATGATAAAAGGGATACTTGCCATTAAAACAATAATGAAAGCGATGCCACAAAAGCACTCATAATATTTTTAGGGAACAAAACCCATATCAACCTGCATGTAGGTGAGATAAACATAGCACTAGAACAACATAAAGACAATGGCAGCCAACCCCCATAAAGCTGAAGCCTGATAGAGAATGGCACATAACCAAACTCCCAATATATTTAAAAATTTGGGCCAACCCCCATAAAGCTGAAACCTGGGTATGGGGCACATAACCACCATCCCAAAATAAACAATAAGGGTACATAACCCAAAACCAATGCAAATTATATTACTCTAGGTCTACTGAGTCACACAACATGCTTAATACGGAGGCAAGTACAAGTATAGTCAGATTTTACAAATTAATCACCACATAAGTGATCATCATTATCAACCACCTCAAAGTGGGCATATAACAACAAATTGAGTTCCATAATGAACAAGTCATAATAAAGATTACAAAAGAAAGTAAAAAAGATATTATGTTCACAAGATCAGTAACAAGAAGGGTACTTCACATGAAGCATCATATTCAAAAGGAAAAGATATGGTTTTTAATTTATTGTCCATAGGACCAAGAGAAAGACAATGTAGGTTTTTGCTCAATAAAGAAAAATAGGAGATGCTAACATACCTCTCACAGAGTCTAAAACACTTTCCAAAATCCTAAGCAAGATTAGAGTCCACTTGTCCTATTATAATAACCATATACATGTATTAGCATTATATGCATTCATTAAGAACTCAAAACCCTAAAGTTATCAACTTTTTCTACAAACCACCGTTTTGGGTCTTAAAAACATCACCATCATCTTAATTAGGATTTTTTGATCAAAATAACATATAATATTAGGTATTTTGAAGATATTGACTTTTAGGGTTAGTTTTGGTATTTTTTAGTTAATTAAATCATCCTCAAAAATACTTTTTCGAAAAACTCAAAACCAAGCATCCAATTTATTTTTATTAGATATATCATACTTTTCTGAGTCTAGAACATATTTTACTTTTAATTTTGGCCCTAGTGTTTACTAGATATGAATTTTACAAATTATTAACTTATTAATTAAATCTATTAAAATTACTCATCACAAAATATTAGATTCAGGAGAAAAAACCTATACCAAAAGAAAGATTACATTTTTATGAATTCAACGAGTATTTATTTATATTTTTCTAATTAGGGATTAATTAGTTATGGATTTTCAAAGCTCGACCAATCAAAACTCCCGAAAAAGCCATGTGAGCGTCGAGAAAGCAAAAGAGGGAAAGAGAGCGGGTCCTGCTGACTTGGCCCTGTGCAAGATGGCCAAGTCAAGTGTTCAAAGCATGGTTGACTCGCTTCAAACAATGGAACCAAAGTTGAAAAGATGAAAATGCCCGTATTGAGAAAATGAGGAAAAGAAGAAGCACGGAGGGTAGAATCGGGAAACCAAGCAGGGATTCATCTCCTTCACAGCTACGCCATGGCTGTGATACACAGAGCAGCAGTAGCGGTGGAAAATTGGGTGAATCCGAAATAGCTGAAGATACGAGAAAATAGAAATACATAAAGGAAGGGAATACTCTCCCAAACTCATCAAGCAGGCTAATTGCTATGTTGGTGCCTCCGAGAGCCATGGAGGTTAGCCACAAGGCAAGGAAATAGATCTGACCACTGGCGACCAAAGCCACTTCAAGCGAGGAAATTGGTTGGACAGGAAGGTCTAACAGGATGAGGCGATGCTCCTGGTATGATTATTTATAGGTGGGGTGTAGGGTTAGCGTTTAACCAAGTCAGCCGTGTGAAGCTCCAAGCCCAAGCTTTGGGCGTTTCTTGGATCCGAAGAAATAGAACTCGTGTAAGAGTTCATTGTGTGCGGGACATCTCCACAAATTCAATGCAAAAGAAATCACGGAAAAAGGACATATATACACCGAGAAAAACAAAATCTCTGAGCACCCCACCCGGCGGCACTGTAGCAAGCCGAACGTGGGTAGGAGACGATCCGCGGATCATCAGATCAAAATCCAATGGTCAAGATCCACGCGCCAAAACAAAGAAGGAAAACCTTATCCAAAACGAAATCAATTTCATGTGATATTCAATGAATTTCTCTCTCTTCATTTGAGGGCTTAAACGAATTCCAAATTGGCTAAAATTTTGCAGATAGGCTAATATTGACGTGTAGAATTCGAATATAAAATTAGATTTTCCTTTTGACAACTTTTAATATGTCAAATAAATTAATTACTATTTCTCTTTCTTCCTTCATTAATGACATTAGCATTATCCAAAAATTATAAAACTTCACCAAAAACTAATATTAAGTATGGTTAATACGAATTTGTCATTATTTCCATTTTTTGAAGTTGTTTATTATTTTAAATAATGAGTTGAAAATTTTGTGCACTTTCTCTCTCCTTAATTTATCGTCTCATCAAATATTTTCTAAATTGATTAAAAATTCATCCAAAGGCCTATGTAACATGTAGAACACGAGTTTGTCATTATTATATTTTTTTGAAGAATCTTATTATTTTATTTAATTCATTTAAATTTTATCACTTATTTAACCTTTTAATTTATTAGAGGCATCTAGAAACTTCCTAAAAATATAAAACTTGGTCTATAATCAATAATAAACGTTTGGAACAAGATTTTTCCATTAATTAATTTTTTTCAATATATATTTAATATTTTTGGTCTTTGAGTCATTTTCTCTCTCCTGAATAAAATAAAATATTAAACATTGACAAAATTAAATATAAATTCACACAAAGACTAATTTTGATATATAGATTACGAATTTGGAGTTAGTTTTCCAGTTTGAGGACATTAGATATTTTATTTCACCTTATTGGCGTATTTCCCATTATCTTGTAATAAAGGCTTTTATATATTTATTTATTATCCAAATTAGATGATACTTGGCCATTAAGTTTCTTTTAGATCAAGAAAACGAATTAGAGATTATTATTATCCAAGAAATTTTCCTTTTAACATATTATTAATTATTTCTCTTATTTCTCCCATTAATAAACCAATATCTCATTATTCCTATTTTAAGCATTATCTTTTATTCCCTTTTTCTCTTCCTTGCACCCTAAGGCATAGGAAGGATCTAGAACTAATCTATATAATTATTATCCCACTTAGGATTATATATTTCGTATTTTGTGGAATTATAACCCATTATCCTCAAATATGAATATTTTGCCTTTTAAGCACATATCTTATATTCCTTTTATTGCTTTTATGATTAATTTGAAAGTATTGGGTAATATTTATTTATGTTCTACGTTTTAATGTGACTTATGTATGCATTATTATATTCAAGGTCACCAAAGAGCATATTTTAAATCCTTGCTTGGCTAAACCTCCAAAACTAAGGGTTCTAAGCTATTACTCAGGAATAAGATTAATTCCTAGGTTTCAGTATGTTACAATTCACCTGAGCATCCAACATGAAATCTTGACGTATGAACATCCTATATGGTTATCTCTTGGAAATGTTTGGGTCATTGGGCCCAATTGAATTATTGCTATTTGCTTTCCCTGCCAATGTAAATTGTAAGCATGACAATGATAGTTTGACTAATTAACTAATGTAGTGTACATGAGTACAAGTCACCCATAGGGCACTGGGGTTTTAGTCCCCCTGCCATAGGCACTGGGGTTTTAGTCCCCCCTGCCACTTTTTATATATTTTGAGGTTTGGGATGTTTTTTCCCCTCTCCTCCTAGTTGAGGTTGGTAGGTGCCTCACCCTATGTTAGTTTAGCTTAGTAATAATGAATCATGCTTGTTCTATATTTGACTTATATGCTTGGTAGAAATCCCATTTGAATTATATGCCTCCTACTCTTCAACATTCTTAGTGTAGAGAATCTTAATGTTTCCATTCCTTAAAATTCTTCTTGAACCTTATCATTTTGTGAGACATAAATTTTTATCTTTCTCTTGCTGGGTGATCCCAACCACCCAGATTAGGACCAGAGTGTGCATGGGAAGCTTGGTGAACCTGCCTAAGGCTAAGGAAATCGTGCACTTCTAGTTAGTTTGGACTAGTTGCATAAACTTTTGTTATGTTGTTTGTGGAGACAAGTTGTATTAGTTTGAGTCTTCCTCCACCTAGATCCTTGTTCTTGTATAAAGATGTACCCAATTTGGGAAAATTTTGTATAGTACTCTTTATACATTTTAAATAAAGTCAAGTTTTAAATCTTCCGCTGCTACACAATTGGTGTTTTTGTTTGCCATGGTTTTTAGTAGAGACTTGGTCTTTACATGGGGATAATAACCAGTAACTCACAATGCTTACCACTACAGATAAGAAAGTGAAAAATATATAACTCAAAATTAATAATAAAATGTAATTTTCTTAAGTCCAAATTATAAGAAAAGTAAACTTACTTAACATTGAATGGAGTTATTATCACACTCTTCTTTTTTATACCAAAATATTTAAAAGTGACATAGAAGTATAAGGTAACTGATGAAGGGTCTTTATATATAAGACTGGTCAAAGATGGAATTAGAAATCCCACATGGGTAAACAAAAATTCTGTACATATCTTGTGTAGGTGGCTGCAAAACATATATTACATATGCATTAATATATAAGAAACCAGCTCACCGTATATAAAACAAGGTATATAGATATATAAACAAGATCTCACCATATCCATAGATCTATCATAGATGTATTAAACCAATCATACCTAAACAACTCCAAAATATCTTGTATAAATATAGTGTTATCGTATGATTGGCCTGCAACATCCTCCAGAATATAAACATTTATAGGACATAGTTTGTTATGTTTGCCTATACATATTTCCATACCCCTACAATTACGACCTATCGAGTCATATTGGTCCTTTGGAAGCCAAATAGGTACTACATGAAGAGGTGGAGGTGGAGGTGGAGCTGTAGTGGGTTTCTTCCTTTTCTCATGTATATATAATTTCATATCAATTGACTTGTATATACATGCTAACAGATTAATGTAATATTAAATTTACCATACATGGTCAGTATAGGCGACATCCGTTTCAGGCCACAATATCACTCCTCTTTCTGCTTCACCAAGCGTGTCAACATTTGGGTGGGCATATGGCAATGGGTGCTACCTCCAATGAGGGAACACAAGCCTCGGGCTCACATGAACATAACCATCGGGTACTGGAGTGCCATGAATTGTGTGCCCTGGAAGGCCTGGGTAAGCCTTGGCCTCTACAACGATGAATTCTTTGAATCTTAGATGACATGAACTCAACCCCAACAAATTTACATAGAGTATGTTATATACGTATAAATAAACATATCATCTTGAAAAGACTAGCTACTATGTCATAAAAATACTTACAACGAATGGGCTAGGTGGTGGGTCTACAAGATTACTGTTATAACCCCAATTTTTGGGTTCAATTGGTGAGAAATGTAATTTCTCATATTAAAGATATTTGAACAATTAATGATATAATTTGCTTCAAATAAATGGATTTCGTTTAAAATAGCCTTGTTGTTTGATTTGTGGGCTTTATTGGCTATTGGGCCCAATAAAAAGGAAAATAACAAAGGAAATTCAATTAGTAAATGGATAATTGTGCCAAAGAGGATTTCGTGCCTCTTGGGTTCCTTGGGTACCAAGGAGTCTAAAGTTGCAAAGAAAAGCAATAAGAAAAAGAAAATATTAATTATGTATTTCTTTATTAAGAAAAAAATTGAAAACAATGAGAAAATGTGGAAAATAAGTGAAAAGAAGCATAATTGAGTTTTCTTGGGGAAATTTCATATCCATGAGATTTCTAATGATAAAAGGAATGCCAATGAGGAAAATAAAAGAGAAATAAAAAGAAATCCTCAAAAAGGAATATTTAAATGAGAAATAAATAAGATAATGTGAAATCATGCATAATGATGCATCTAGAAGGATAATAAGTATCCAATAAAGAGAATTTCGAAATAATGGAGTATCTTGGGATCCAAGGAGTCCCAATAAAGAGGAAAGAAAGAGAAAATACCAAAATTATAAAGTAAGAGGATAATGGGTTGCATTATTAATGAATTATGAGGTATTGTTAAAAAGAAAGTAATTTTGATTGAAAGAGAATAGAAATTCGTGGCCAATAAAATAAAAAGGCAAGTGCAAAGAGAATGAAAGAGGAATTTCAAATTCCTAATATCCAAGTAATAGGATATATCAAAGGAGAGAGAGAGAAGAATGGCTTCTCTTTGAAGGAAAATGAATCCTATTAGAAGAGGGACTTTGTCTCTTTAAGGAAGCCATCCTAGGGCTTCGTTGACTTCCCCTATATAAGGGGTAAGGCTTGGGGGCGAATCCAGAGGTATCCCACACAGCTATACCTCCCTTCTTCTTCCTTCTCCGTCCAAAACCCTAGTCTTGGAGGGTAGAGCAACCCTGGAGCAAACCAGGGGCTGAGGAGTCGTATGGTTGGAGATGGGAAGAGTCCACGACAACCCTGAACGGATCATCTACATACCCAAGGTCTCTGACGCCGCACAACTCCGAGAATAAGGCTGCAAACTGAAGAAAATGCAGATGTAACTACAACCCTCTTTGCTCTCGAGTTTGGCCATATCATTCGCGCCAAAGGGGAGACTTGTGTGCACCAAGGAGCAGAGGGTCTGAGGCAGCCATGGGCGGTGCTGCTCGGGCCGTAGGGGAGGAGCAAGAGCCGTGCTCAAGCCTGCGTTCGGCGGCTAGGGCGGCGGCCACTGTGCTGCCCAAGGTTGAAGAAGGGGCAATGGCGCGTGGACAGAAATGCCCTTCACGGGATGTATAGCCTGCCAACTTAACTGAGGGCAGTTTGGTCTTTTCGAAATGTTTCAGACCTGAGATACGTTGCATGGGAGAGGTGACGTGGCGTCCACCGATTGGCCGAAAAGGTATTCTCTTTATTAATTCGTAGTTAATTATTGGTAGCTCCAATGGAAGCATATAATATATGAAAATTGATCCTCAGAACGAGAGGAATCCAATAAAGATATGTTTAGAAGCTAATTCCTCTTGCTATGCGAAAAGTAACTTAAATCATCATCTTTAATGAATTAAAGTTTAAGAAACCCTATTTTGATATGATTAATGTGTTTAATAGGGTTTAATAGATCATTAGAGTTGATGTTAATCTGTTAAATGTAAAAAGGTACATTTAGTTCAAAAAGGAAGAACTTTCACATGATTAGTTTAATTTAGAGTTTATATGCTTGAAATTGGAAAAGTACATAAAGTTATCATCTTTAATGATTTAACTAAGGAAAAACCCTTAGATTTGATGATAGATGGATAATTCAAGCTGATATTAACCTGTTGTTAATAAAAGTGAAAATAGGATTTAAAAATATGATCTTTTTATATAGTTGGTTTAATTTAGGGTTCTATGTTCATGAATATGCCTTAATGGGATTAGAAACCCTAATTTATGTTGATATGAATTCTAATGGTTTTAATTGTACAAATCAAAGAATAAAATAGAGATATGATGATTCGAAGATTAATTGAGTATTAAAGATCTTTAATGTGAATTATTTGGATAATTAGTGTTTCCTAGTGTATAAAAGTGGAAATAGTAATAAATAAGGTTCATATATGTGAGTTGAACTATAATGAAATATGATTTGTCAATTTGAAAGAAACCGAAGATGATAATTAGCCTTAATGTTTTGGATGTGACCTAAAAGGATAAAGATAATTGTTTTAGTGTAAAAGAAACATATTAGACTTAATTGACATTCAATTGTGCCTATGATGCAGAAATTAGGGTTTGTGAACTAAAAGAGCATTAAAAGTGATAAATGCATAATGAAAGCTAAAACCCTAAAGGATGACCTAGAAATCTTAAAGTGGAATTCAAGTAGATCTTGAGGAGGTTTGGAATAAAACAATGACACTTGGATGTTATGCATTATTTTCAGGATATTGTTGATTGCTTGTTAATTGTGTTGAATGTTAATGCATGGACATCAAGTTACTATGGATCAGGTATGTGGTTACGATTATGAATAACCGCTTTAGGTTTTCCGATGGATTCCCGGATGTTTAATCACATTGAATGCAACTAAACTGTTGAATGTTTATTTATTTCTTGCAATTATAAAGTGACTATGACTATCATATAAAGTATATGCCTTCTAGCTCAATCATTCATCCCCTCTGTGTCGTAATGGCTGACCTAGTACATGGCTACCTAGAGGGTAGGTCCATCAGGTCATGAAAGACTTTGGCTGCCTAGAGGGTAGGTCCATCAAGTCACCTTTATAGAGGTACCATATAAGTCCTTACAGGGACAACACAGAGTTGTGGATAGGTATGGATTGAGTAGTTTGGGCTTAAAATGTAATCTTGGTTGTTAAATGATTAATTGAATGATTACATGGTTATCATAGTTGCATGATTATCTGGTTTCCCCCACATACCAGCTTCGGCTGACCGACGTTTTGTTTGTCGACGTTTTAGGTACAATGAAAAGAACAAACAGTAAAGTGGCACATGTGATACTAAAAAAAGAATTAAAGTACAAAGGAGGATAGATAGATTAGTATTGGTGTGGAAAGAAGTCTAGAGATCCAAGTTTTCAAAAGGTATGTAAAGAAAAATTTTATTACCATTTTTAGTATAGTCTGTTAGAATTTAATAATTGTTTATGGTTATATGTCAAACCTTTGATCCGAGATTAATGTGTGTGGCTTCAACCTCTTGGTCTCCCTTAATTGGGAGTTATCGGGAGGTGGGGTCGTAACAATTACTCCCAACCACCCCTACGGTAGGGGAAGAGTGGCACAACAGAGGTACTATTTGAGTGGCAGCCTGAGACACCTGCCACTTGCTCATTTCTTCCTAGAATCTCTTATCAATTAATTCATCTACTTATACATGGACAAAAGAAAGGTTAGCTTTTAATTATTGAATTCCATTTGCAATAACATTCTAAAAAAAGAATAGGTTACCTCATCTTTAGAAAATCCCGCTTTTGGGACATGTTTGTGCTGTGATGGCCCAAACAACGCTTTTATGCCCACACCAACACCTACAACCCTAACACATCCAGGATGCTCTGGGTTACCAAGAGCAACTGTCAATTCATCCCTTGTGCCCTCACATATGAACTTACCTTTCTTCCTCTACTCGTGAAGCTCCCACTAATCGCCATCAATAGAAATTAGTAAGTAAACATAACAATCATCAATATCGAATGCTCTGAGAGTTGAATTTACCATTTTTGCAGCCACTTCAGCAGTTGCGGGCTTGGTTATATCTCCTTTCTTGTTTTGTCTCATAGCTATCCACACAACATGGTGAGGTAGATGTGCAGGAGTAATAGTAGAGGACTCACCAGTATCCTAAGTAGTAGCAGACTCAGCATCAGCAACAACTAGTAGTTTTTGGCGAACTCCTGCATAGCCACTTGGACCCATCGTGTGGTCATGCACATTCAGTGCATGCCTTGCTCTTTGAGCATCACTGATAGCCTTGTTATTAAGTATATTGAATTGGTTAGTAACACTAAAGGTCAATTGTGAATAGGTGAATTCATAAGAATTGGTTAATACCTTGAATTCATCGATATTTCTCCTGGCAACAAACGCCTCCCAGTCCTTCGGTTCCAAGTAGTTCCATTGCTTAGTGGCTGACTTCTTCTTGTTCTCAACATCTCGAATGTATAGTCGGGTGAGATTTGTCCTATAGTTCCTTAGGACCCTCCCACAGTGCAGCATCTTCTTTTTATGATGTAGGCTTTCATCCAGTTCAAATATACTCTGCAAAATGCCATATATTTAATAGACTAGTATATCCTAAAAATTAGTGTTATGCAAAATAGAATTGCAAATGATAATATATCACACATAGTTATTTCCATATTAAGTCTTTCTTCCCTTTAGGAACATTATGTCGGTATGTATGTCCATAGAGCAAGTCATGTGATGATTGTAATGGGATAATTTGTAAATGATTTTAATAATAATAAAGGCAATTTCCGATCTATATGTTTAACTGTTTCTAAGATGATAGTGTAACATGATAGATGTCTAAATAATTGTTTTACTCAATGACGTATGCTTTTAGGTTAAGGACCTAAACGATGAGATCATATGGATGTTAAGAGTATACATTCTTGTTTAGTCCCTAGTCGGTTGTTATTGTGGAAATAACCATAGACATCAATAACACTAAAGACTAGATTGTGTGTTGGTTGATGACAGAATCTCATTAGTCATGATATAGTGATATCAAACCAAGCACATAGGTACTTGTTAGAGAACAAGTGTACCGGACAGACCCACTGTGAGAGTAACACATGGAACCATGATTTGGTAGTCACAGTCATCTCTCACAATGATGGTGGTGAATGTGATTCTTCGACCTAAAATCACTACACTCAACACATGTCGTTGGGTACACTTTGACATCATCAAACGCAGTCCTGAAACATGGGTTGTTATAAAGGTGATGATTGGGTGGCTTTGACACATGGGGCTTTTGAGGGGTGAGTGATAGATATGGTATTTGTCCCTCCTAAGGGAGTTTAATGTACATGGACACTTGATGAGTAGGATTGAGAAAGGCATGCACATGCATGTGTGAATCAATATGTGATATTGATGTCACACACATCTCACCCAGACTTCTCTGAGATCAAGACAATGGATGAACATTGAAAGGATGACTGTACCATGCCTTGAGTTCATTCAGGACATTAGTGACAAAGGAATTATACATTCACTGTAACACCATTCATGGATTGTAGGATTGAAAGTTGTTCTCCAACTTTCTATTTCACTTGGGTAGAACTGATGTGTGACTAGGCACCGCTCTTTGCTTGTGAAGTCATAAGTGTTATGGACTTTCACTGCCAACATGAAATGGACATGTAGGGTCACACACATAGGATTTAACCTGAAAGAGGAGTTTTTCCACAGATGATGTTTAGATTGATTACTAAAGGAGTTTAGTAGTTTAATTAAACACTCAGTTGATTGATAGCTCAAAATCATAGTGTTCAAGGTTTTGCACCAATTGATTAGAGTATCAGATTGATTGAAACTACGATTGACTGATTTTACACTATCTACACTTCCAACTAATTGACTCATGAGATGAACTGATTGGCTCAATATTTGAACCGGTCGGCTCATGTGACCAACAGAGATTGTTTGGAAAGTCGATTTTGCAAATACGATTTGTTTCACTTGTACAAATTTGATTTGGATAAGGATTAATATTTGATTAATTAGAAACAAATATGAAAGTCAATTTGAGTTAGACCAGGAACACAAACCGATCGGCTCAAGGGTGCCAAATGATCGGTTCAGGTCACCAACCGACCGTTTCAAGGTTGAAACGATTGACTTAGGTGACACAGTTGGTTGTTTTATGGAATATCTCGAACCCTTCTACTCCTATTTAGTCCCGCATTGCTCGGGGTAGAGAACCCTGTCCCATGACCCTCCCATATATATAGGGGTATTAGGGGCTTCTCAAAGTACAACTCAGAACACCTATTGCTCTGCAAAGTTGTCATTCTCTCTGGTTTTGGTAACTGAGAGAGCCCGAGCAAGTGCTACCCAATAAGGGAGGCACATCAAGGGAAAGACAACTACAGAAAGGCAACTGGTTGCCGGAGAGTGTGTCGGTGACTAGTACACTGACAGGAAGGTGTGACTCCTTCCGATTCCTTGTGGGACAAGGAGATCAGAGTTCTAGGTAGTCCATGTGGACGACTGCAGAGGTGGGAGACTTCTTCTGCTCATAGGATACCTGTCAATCCCGACAGTCCCGGTGAGACCAGGAGCTGCTCGGACACCGTCCAAGACCGGAGGTGAAAACCACGCAAGCCACGAGGTAACATCGCCGAGCAAGCCTCGGGACAAGGTATGCCTCCACAAACCATCCTTCCTATTGTATAGACGTTGATGCGATTTCTTTATTCTGGGTTTGGGAGAAGAAAATTTTTGTTTCCGCTGCCTTCTCTGTCTCCCTCAAAACCCAAAAGTGGTATCAGAGCCACGTCAAATGCTCTATACTTTAGGATTATCAATATGATCGGTTTTGGTTTGTCGCCTTTATTTATTGCATATGATGCGAATAAAATTGGCTTTATGCATGTCCAATCCTAAATCCACAAATCCCTATATACATATATGATATGTAATATGAATGCACTTGATACACGTAACCCTTAAACGAGTTTTGTGGTGGATGTATAGCATGGTTATGGCCAATAAACCCTATGTTTGTGTGTGCTTGGTTGTATGTGGTTGCTTGCATCTCGGTCTACGCACCGATTCCCTATCTCCTATTCCTAATATAACTCAAGATAACTCGAGATTACTTTCCTACCTTTGCTCCCCCCGAATGTAACTCGGGGTTTACTTTTTCAAATGTAAAATAGGATAGAATTTTATTTCCTGTTATATCAAAGAACGACGGACATCTTGATGACCGGTTCGAGGAGCGAGACGAGCAAGTGGCGACCTGAAGAGATGCACGATGACCAGTGAACCGATCGGCTAGAGGCACCAATCAATCGGCTGGTGGGACCCAACCAACCAGTCTGATGGCGAGCTGATCAATCATGAAGATGAGTTGATCAAACCTAGAAAGGTGAAGCACAGAGTTCATCTTGTATAGGTTGCATGTGAAGTGAACCTAGATGACCATGATTGCTCTTGGCTCGAAGAATCACATTAGGATGGGCAGAATCATTGCTTTTATCATTTCACATGTTTTCTGTGGGATATAGCATGTATATGATACTTACTATATTGTGGTGATTGGATATGTATATGCACCTATTAAAACCAAATCCCTCATTAAATATTAAAGTTTTAGATGCCTTCCAAATGTGACACATGTGAAAAGCTTGATCGACCAAGTGTGGGCACGCCCTAACATGGTACACTGTCTATCTCGTGGAAGCGTGAAGGATGGATATGTGGGTCTGCCATAGTAGGGTGCATATTCATCGTGTTGGCTTTGGGTCGGACTTAACAAGGTGACCTAGATAGGATCTAGCACCTTGAGGCATGGAGGTGATCATGGCAAGGAGTTGTGCATGACATCTTTCAAGAGTTGCATGTGATGCAATTGGCAAGAGTTGCCTACCTGGAAGATCTAAGTTGTGGGTGACAACCCTAGCTGGTCCATGACTCAAGAGGATTTTAGGATCTTGACCCACTAGAAGATTGTACACTACAATCATCCGAAATGATGGTGAGGGCTGTCAATTTGAAACAAAATAGTGGGAGCGGTAATTAATTAAAGGCCTAATTAACTATTGTCAAATTTTATTCAAATCAAATCAAATCAAAAGGAGTTTTGAAAATTGGAATTTTCTCTTGTAGAATGGCAAAAGAATCATCTTTTAAAATGGGAAAATTAATTGAGAATAAATTCCATAACTGGTTGAGGATTGTGAGAAGTGTTCTGCATAATCTAGAAATACCGATAGCCTTTGAATCCACTCTATGTGCACTTAAGAAGATGGATAGTTCATTGATGGAGATCAATGGAATAGAGTCTAAGGACAAAGGTGAGGGAGAGAAGGGTTCTCTCGCCAAACCAATGTCAGAATCTTCTGTGCTAAAAACATGGAGAGGATGGAGGGAATGATGGAAGAATAAGTGAGAGATAGAGATCTCTACTTCTAGTGTATACGTAATAGAGATTAACTTTACTACTTCTTTATCATGGGTACTTGATATCAGATGTGGATCTCACATTTGTTCAAATGTGAAGGATCTTAAGAGTAGGCCTTTGGGGAAAGGCGAGGTTGAACTTCGTGTTGCCAATGGGGCAAGAGTTTTCGCCAGTGCCGTAGGAAGCTATGAGTTAACTCTACCTAGTGGGCTGATAATAGAGTTGGAGAACTGCTATTATGTACCTTCCATAAATAGGAATATCATTTTTGTTTCTTGTTTGGACAAGGATGGTTTTAAATTTCTTATTAAGAATGGAAAGTGTTCCATTTCAAAAGATGGGATCTTTTATGGCAGTGTCCCAATGTCTTATGGTCTATACTTGATAGATCTAGAGACAAGTGTATAAAACGTAAACACCAAAAGGAAAAAACTCAACAACTCAAACAAAACGTATCTTTGGCATTGTCGTCTAGGGCACATAAATGAGAAGCGCATTTCTAGACTCCATAAAGATGGTTATCTAGACTCTTTTGATTATGAATCAATTGAGACATGTGAATCTTGTTTGTTGGGCAAGATGACCAAGACTCCCTTTTCAGGTAAAGGTGAGAGAGCTAGTGATCTATTAGGACTCATACATACTGATGTATGTGGGCCTTTTAGAATAAATGCCAGAAATGGGTATCGGTACTTTATTACCTTCACTGATGACTTCAGTAGGTATGGCTATGTGTACTTCATGAAACATAAGTCAGAAACCCTTGAAAGGTTCAAGGATTTCATGAATGAAGTACATAACCAACTTGGTAAAAGTATTAAAGAACTTCAATCCGATCAAGGTGGAGAATACTTAAGCCTAGAGTTTGAGGACCTTCTGTGAGCCCATGGTATTATATCACAATGGACTCCACCTGGAACACAACTGCATAATGGTGTTTCTAAAAGAAGGAATCACACTTTACTGGATATGGTGCGATCAATGATGAGTTTTACTGATCTTATGATTTCCTTCTAGGGTCATGCTCTTGATACCACCGCGTTTACACTTAACTGAGTACCATCTAAATCGGTTCAAAAGACACCATATGAGATATGGAACGGGAAGAGTCTCAATTTGTCTTTTATGAAGATTTGGGGTTGTGAGGCATACGTCAGGAAAATGTTTCCTGATAAGCTTGGACCCAAGTCCGATAAATGTTATTTTGTTGGATACCCCAAGGAAATGAGGGGATACTATTTATATCACCCTACTGACAACAAAGTGTTTGTTTCTAGGGTAGCTGTATTCCTAGAAAAGGAATTTATTTCCATAGGAAACAGTGGGAGGAAAATAGAGCTTGAAGAGGTTCAAGCCCAACAAGAAAACATTGAACCAGTAGATGTACAAGAGGAACATACAGATTCATAAGGTGTTGTGGAATCTTGGTCTCCTCAAGTAACACAAGGATCTCGTAGATCTAGTAGGACACACCTTGAACCTGAGAGGTTTGGATACCTTGTGACTCAGGAAGGTGGTGAGTTGATCATAGATGATGATCCAACTACCTATCTAGAGGCTATGGAGGGACCAAATTATGAGAAATGGCTTGAGGCCATGAAATCTGAGATGGAATCCATGTACTCCAACACAGTATGGACTTTGGTGGAACCACCCAAAGGGGTAAAACCCATAGGGTGCAAGTGGGTCTTCAAGAAGAAGACCGACATGGATGGCAATGTGCAAGCTTATAAAGGCAGATTGGTTGCAAAAGGTTTTCAACAAGTTCAAGGTGTTGACTATGACAAAAATTTTTCTCCAGTTGCCATGATTAAGTCCATCAGGATTATGCTTGCTATTGCATCCTACATTCTACATTGACTAAGTCAAAGCACGTACATTGACAAAGTGCTGAAGCAGTTTAGCATGGAGAACTCAAAGAGAGGCAACGTCCCCATGATACATGAAGTCACCATCTTTAGAGCTCAATGTCCTCAATCTTGTGAAGAGAGGGAGCGTATGAATGGGATCTCATATGCATCATCCTTCGGATACATCATGTACACTATGTTGTACACACACCCAGATGTCTCGTATGCCCTCAACATGATGAGAAGATACCAGTCAGATCCCAAGGATGCTCACTGGACAGCCGTAAAGAAATCCTCAAGTATTTGTGAAGGACTAAGGATCAGTTTCTTGTATATGATGGTGAGGAAGAACTGGTTGTAAAGGGTTACACTGATGCAAGCTTCCAAACCGACAAAGATGATTATAGATCACAATCAAGATTTGTATTTTGCTTAAACAATGGAGCTGTGAGCTGGAAGAGTTCCAAGCAAGAAACAGTTGCTGATTCTACTATAAAGGCCGAGGATATTGCTGCTTCACATGCAGCAAAGGAGGCTGTGTAGATCAGGAAGTTCATCTCTGAACTTGGTGTAGTTCCCAGTAGCTGTGATGCAATTGAGCTTTATTGTGACAATAATGGAGCTATTGCTCAAGCTAAGGAGCTCAGATCACATTAGTAGTCCAAGCACATACTATGGCACTTTCATCTCACACGAGAGATTATACAACGAGGAGATGTGAAGATTTGCAAAGTACCAACTGAAGACAACATAGCTGATCCACTAACTAAGGCCCTTTAGTAGAAGCATGATGGTCATGCTAGGTCATAAGGACTGAGGTTCCTAGGTGTCTGTCTCTAAGTGCAAGTGGGAGTCTGTTGGTATGTATGCCCATAGAGCAAGTCATGTGATGATTGTAATGGGATACTTTGTAAAGGATTTGAATAATAATAAAGGCAATTTCCAATCTATATGTTTAACTGTTTCTGAGATGATAGTGTAACATGATAGATGTCTAAATAATTGTTTAACTCAATGACGTATGCTTTTAGGTTAAGGACCTAAACGATGAGATCATACAGATGTTAAGAGTATACATTCTTGTTTAGTCCCTAGTCAGTTGTTATTGTAGAAATAACCATAGACATCAATAACCCTAAAGACTAGATTGTGTGTTGGTTGATGACAAAATCTCATTAGTCATGATATAGTGATATCAAACCAAGCACATAGGTACTTGTTAGAGAACAAGTGTACGGGACAGACCCACCATGAGAGTGACACATGGAACCATGATTTGGTAGTCATAGTCATCTCTCACTGTAATGGTGGTGAATGTGATTCTTCGACCTGAAATCACTACACTCAACACATGTCATTGGGTACACTTTGACATCATCAAACTCAGTCCTCAAACATGGGTTGTTATAAAGGTGATGATTGGGTGGCTTTGACACATGGGGATTTTGAGGGGTGAGTGATATATATGGGATTTTTCCATCCTAAGGGAGTTTAATGTCCATGGCCACTTGATGAGTAGGATTGAGAAAGGCATGCACATGATGTGTGAATCAATATGTGATATTGATATCACACACATCTCACCCAATCTGCTCTGAGATCAAGAAAATGGATGAACGTTGAAAGGATGACTGTACCATGCCTTGAGTTCATTCAGGACATTAGTGACAAAGGAATTATACATTCACTGTAACACCATTCATGGATTGTAGGATTGAAAGTTGTTCTCCAACTTTCTATTTCACTTGGGTAGCACTGATGTGTGACTAGGCACCGCTCTTTGCTTGTGAAGTCATAAGTGTTATGGACTTTCACTGCCAACGTGAAATGGACCTGTAGGGTCACACAAATAAGATTTAACCTGGAAGAGGAGTTTTTCCACAGATGATGTTTAGATTGATTACTAAAGGAGTTTAGTAGTTCAATTAAACACTCAGTTGATTGATAGCTCAAAATCATAGTGTTCAAGGTGTTGCACCAATTGATTAGAGTATCAGATTGATAGAAACTGTGATTGACTGATTTTGTACAATCTGCACTTCCAACTGATCGACTCATGAGATGAACCGATCGACTCAGGTTGGTGAACCGATCGACTCAATTGTTGAACCAGTCAGCACATGTGACCAATAGAGATCGTTTGGAAAGTCAATTATGCAAATACGATTTGTTTCACTTGTACAAATTTGATTTGGACAAGGATTAATATTTGATTAATCAGAAACAAATATGAAAGTCAATTTGAGTTGGACCAGGACCATGAACTGATCGGCTCATGTGATGAACCAATCAGCTCAAGGGTGCCAAACGATCAGTTCAGGTATGAACCGATTAGCTCAAGTCACCAACTATTTCAAGGTTGAAATGATCGGTTCAAGTGACGCAGTTGGTTGTTTTTTTGGAAAATCTCTAACCCTTCTACTCCTGTTTAGTCCCACATTTCCTGGGGTAGAGAACCCTATCCCATGACCCTCCTATATATAGGGGTATTGGGGGCTTCTCAAAGTACAACTCAGAACACCAGTTGCTTTGCAAAGTTGTCGTTCTCTCTGGTTTTGGTAACCGAGAGAGCCCGAGCAAGTACTACCCGATAAGGGAGGCACAACAAGGGAAAGACAACTGCAGAAAGGCAACTGGTTGTAGGTGAGTGTGTCGGTGACTAGTGCACTGAAATGAGGGTGTGACTCCTTCCGATTACTTATGGGACAAGGAGATCGGAGTTCTAGGCAGTCCGTGTGGATGACTATAGAGGCGGGAGACTTCTGCCGCTTAGAGGACAGCTGTCAATCTCGACAGTCCCGGTGAGACCAGGAGCTGTTCAGACACCGTCCAAGACTGGAGGTGAAGATCGCGCAAGCCGCGAGGTAATGTCATCGATCAAGCCTCGGGACAAGGTACGCCTCCACAAACCATCCTTCCTATTATATAAACGTTGACGCAATTCCTTTATTCTGGGTTTGGGAGAAGAAATTTTTTGTTTTCGTTGCCTTCTCTGTCTCCCTCAAAACCCAACACATTATGCCAAGAACATTCTAAATGAGGAAAATAATGGCTACGAGTAATAACCCCAAGATATGAAATAAATGAGTTGTGGTTCACTCCAGCTAGATTTCTTGCATGATCAAAATCCATAGCCAGTTTTAGTCCATTTCCCCTTTGTTGTATTAACTTGTTCATCATAGTGATGCCCCTCACTTTTTCAATTTTTTTCTTCTCAACAAGTGTTTCAAGGTTTTCAGTAGGTACATCCTCAACCGAAAAATTGGTATGTTAAAAAAACACTTATAGGATATAACTTATAAATGGACATATAGATAGATATATATGATATATTTTAAAACTTTCATTGTGAGGCGACACCTCATTGATATCCTCACCCTCATGGTAATCATCATTACGATCATCATACTCATGGTTAGCCATCTGAAAGTGTCATTAAAAAAATCATACATTTAACATTTAACATAACTAGAAGATAATATAACATTGTATCAATTAACTAGAAAGTGTCATTAAAAACATATAAAAAATAAAAACATGAAAGTGTCATTAAAAAACATATAAAAAACATGAATCTAATATTGCGATCTTTTATCAATTAACATTCCTTCGGTGTGATCTCCACGCACATATAAGTCATCGTTAGCTTCAATATTTGGTGTTGGCAACCCAACTGAGAATGGACTCGAGTCATCATACTTATTGATTCAACCCTATTTTAGGGCTTCATCTTGTGTCATTTTGCTCTTCAATCACATCTATACCTGTTAGATTACATGTTATTCCTCCCAATATGCTTATTTGTGTGAAATGCACTTATGGACATTATTTGCATGTTTTTCAGGCATTTGAAACACACTTGATGGGAGAGAGAGAGAAGGAGTGATTCTAGGGTTTATCTACCCTTGGGGAGGCCCAAAGTGAAGTCTGATGCTCCCTCAACCTACCCCTAGTGGCCAAAGATCCATTGAAGCAAAGATGTCCACAAAAATCCAAAGAACAAAGTCAAAGTGGTGATCTAGGACCTAGCACAATCGTGGTACCACAGATAGGCCATGCTACACAGAAGAAGAATGGGCGTGGGACATCACAATAGCCACCATCACCCAGCTCACTATGGCCATGGCACCCATCACGACCGTGCTACCCTCAACCCACCACGACCGTGTTGACCAGAACGACCATGCCAATTTTAGTGCAAAAATGACCGCCAAACTGCCATTTGACCATTTTAATTCCCACGACCATTGTATAACACCACAACCATGCTCACCCCTACCCACCACGGCCGTTGTGACCCATCACGGCCGTTCTACTCACAAAACCCACCTATTTTTGCCCTATTTTACCCATATTGCCCCTACTTAACCTAGTGCCTCCCCCACACCTATATATACCTAGGTGGAGGATGGGGCATGAGGTTAGCTACCCTACAACTACTCTATCCTCCCCATTTTGTCCTTCAGTCATTCCCACCTCATTCCACCTCCATTTCACCATTTCTACTACCAAAACCCTAGTTTTCCATTGTTTTCACCCATTTCCACCATACATCCATGCCATTCACCTACCTTGGAGGAGGGAGCTCGAGCTATAGCTTCTAGGAGGTGGAGAAGGAGGAGTCTTCACCGAGCTCATCATGGCTTTTCACTCCTCTACTCATTCTTCTTCCTTTCTTTTTGTATTTTCCATGTCTATGAGTAGCTAGGCCCCTCTTGGTGGGCTGTTTGGGGGAAATTATGTTACTTTGATACCATGTTGGGGGAAAATGATATGTAAAAATTATGATTTCATTTGGAAATGAGTATGTTCTATTTGCATCTCATTCTCCATGAATTGCTTGTTGGTTTGTTTGTGAAATCACTTAGGAATTTAGGGAAATTGCTTATATATGTGAATTTTGGGATTTGCCCCTAGGTCCAATTCTTGGATCTCTAGGTTGCCTCCCATCTTGCTACATCCTAATCAATCTTCCTAAACCTAAGTGATAGATCTAAGTAGCTAGATTAGATAATTCTAGTGAAATTAGCATGGAGCCTTCTCAAGACTAGAATGTGGGGGAATTGGGGTCCAAAGCCCTAATTTCACCTCCCCATTAATACCCTCGACCCCTAATTGCCCTAGGAGTGTCTAATATAGAAACCTAGACTTGATTATACTCTAATTGAATTGAACCTAATCCCTAACCCAATTGAGCCTCGTAAGGGTAATGGGAGTTGTTAGGGACTAGTTCCCCTATACATATCCCATCTCATCCATGGCCAGTTAGTAGCTTAGGTCAATTCATTAGACTCTAACTAGTTGTTTGGTTTGGATAATCTAAATGGATGAGTAATGCTTGCATGTTATCACCCCCAACCTCATTGACAAGTTCACACCCCTAAACAACCCACACCTCTCTTTACTGCTTAAAACCCTAGTTTTGTCCTTGCTTAGCTTAATTAGCTCTTTTCTTACTTAATTAGCTTCTTGCTTTGTCCTTGTTTAGTTCTTGCTAGTCTAGCTATTTTCTTACTCTTTTGCTTTCCTTTTGCCTGCCTTAGTGTAAACTGCCTTTTCATACCTAGCTTAGTCTTTTCTTGCATACTTAGTCTTAATATAGTCTAGGGTTAACTTAGATTTCATTCTTGCCTTTAATTGCTTGTTTGTCCATAATAGTTTAACAATCAAAACAACCATCAAACCCTTAACCCTAGTCTCCGCAGTAGGAACCCAACCAAACTAAACTAGCTTTAGTGCCCCCTTTTCTTCCTAAGGATCGACCCTATACTTTCCGCTGTCCTATACTATGACACGACCTTGTACTCTTGCAGGTGTAGTGTTTTAGTAGACGTAGATTTGTTAGTTTAGGTTTTATAAATATCGAAAGTGAATCCACCATGAGTGTCTGTCCACAGGGTTGAATCTATTCAAAATCCAATTGAGTAGCGTGTAACACCGTTGGTAGAAACACACCAAGCTTTCTGACACCATTATAGGGGATTAGAGGTGCTCGGCCTAGCTAGTTAGTTTTGCTTTCACTTTTCCTACTTCCCTCATCATTGCTATTCTTTATTCATTATTCTTTGCATTCTTTGTGTATATTGGGTTACTAACTTGTTCTCTTTTGTTTGGTTGTGCTTTATGCATGTGACAAGCCATTCGGGGGAAGACAAGATGGAAGGCCAAAATGCACTTCACAAGCCACTTCAAGACTACTTCATGCCTAGCAACTACAAATCGCCAATTTCTAGCAGGGTTGATCAGATGCCAGGGGAGCAATTCTCCATCCCTCCAGGTCTTCTTGGGCTCCTGCCCATCTTCTATGGCTCGAAGAGTGAGAACCCCTACAAGCACTTGGATTCCTATCTTGAAGTGTGCTCCACATTCAGGATGCCGACAACAAGTGATGATACAATCATGTTGACTTTGTTTTCCTTCTCCCTCAAAGACAAAGACAAAGAGTGGTATGATTCAAGAGGAGACATCATGAGTTGGGGAGAGATGAAAAATGCCTTCTTGAGGAAATTATACTCTATAGCAAAGTTGATACAGATGCGGCGTACCATAGCAAGTTTCAGCCAACTAGATAATGAGCAATTTCACGAGGCTTGGGATAGATTTCAAAACATGTTGAGAGAATGTCCACATCATGAGATCCCTTTGTGGCAGCTAGTTCAGTTCTTGTACTCCGGTCTATCTTATGCAAGTCAAGCTACAATGGATTCTTCTTGTGGAGGAATTTTTATGGCTAAACCACTTGAGGAGACATGGCCATTGTTTGAGAGTTTCATAGAAGGTTCAAGGATGAAAGCTTCTAGTATGGTTAGTGGCAGTGACCTATCTTTTGGTGTGACATCTCCAACTCACGATGATTCAAGCCCATAATTGATGATGAAAATGTTTGGTGAAATGCTGAGCTTCAAGAGAAACCAAGTGACCAAACCTCCTTATCATTTAGTCAATGCTATTGAGTTCTATGGGGAAGAAAAGAAGTCACCTCACTCCTATAGCTACTAGGAACCACAAAGTCCCACATATAGCTCAAGGTTTGAGGAAGAGGTTCTCTCTAGATTGAAAGCTTTTGATGATGTTCAAAGAGATGTTGCAAGGTTAGAAGAGAGAATAGAGCATCTATCTTCCATAATCGCTCTCCAAGAAGAAAAATTGTCTTCAAAACCCATCATGAGCCACCATGAAGCAAGTGGACCTATGCCTTCTTCCCATGTTTTCTATAGTCCACCCCCCATGAAAGTACATCTCATTCACTCCTTCCAAGGCTATTCCAAGCCTTATACTCCTCCACCACCTCCCTCACCTCAAATTTCCCAAAACTTCACTTTCCAACCCCAATTCTCTCCTCCCCCTCAATTCTCTTCTCCACCTCAATTTCAACCCCAAGTGTCACATCCACCTCCTCTACATCCACAACATGCTCCCCCTCTCCACCATGAGCAAGGTAGTGCTATGAAAGTTCTAAGGAGTGGAAAAACTCTTGAGCAGCCCGCAAGTCAAAGAAAGGTTGATAAAACAAAGCAATGACAACCAAGTGATGATATTGTGATTCATATTGCTAAAGATGATGTTGTGATACTGCATGTTGAGTTTGGGATTCCATGTGATCCACCACATATCCCCTTTGCAGCTCCTACCACCCATAGTGATCCGCCTCATGTTCATGCAAGCATGATAAAAACTAGTGATCCTCCATTCGTAGAAGCACTAGATGAGCCACCAGAATTGAAAAGGAGGCAAAAACACAATGTTGATGTTATTGAGGTGTTTCACCAAGTGAAGGTGAACATTCCACTTTTAGATGCTATTAAGAAAGTCCCATCTTATGCCAAGTTCCTCAAGAACCTATGCACTGTGAAAAGAAGGTCAACGAGGAGGATTCCAAAGAAGGTGAGATTAACTAAACAAGTGAGCTCCATCATACAACACTCACTTCCTATGAAGAGAAAGGACCCAGGGGCCCCACTCATACCTAGTTACATAGGGGGACATCACAAGATAGGTTCTTACTTGATTTGGTATCTAGTGTGAATTTGATGCCATACAATGTCTATGTTGAGATGGGCTTAGGCAAGTTGAAGCCGACACATTGCACTCTCCAATTGGCGGATAGATCCATAAAAGTGCCTAGGGGTAGAGTGGATGATGTCTTGGTGATGATAGATAAAGAAAAAGGTGCAGTGTTCTCGGCAGATTTCATTATACTTGATATGGAGCCAAAGGATAGGAAGATTCCCATTATCTTGGGAAGGTTGTTCTTGTCTACAGTTGATGCCGACATTCATGTGCATAGTGGCACTATGAAAGTCTCATTCATGGACATGAAGATCAACATCAAAATGTACAAGACCCCAACCCGGCGAGTCCGAGATAGGTATATTGGACATGATCACTTCACAAGTCCAAATGGGCATTTGAGAGAAGGATACCAAGGTGAAGAAATTGATGATGATTATTGTGATCAAAGGGATGAGGAAAATAGATTGAGTGCAAATGAGGGATGCATGTTTTGCGAGAATGGACACATGAGAATGCCAAATGGATGAATGAATAAAGAATCGCCAAGAAGCTGAGTTGAAGGCAAGAAACTCAACGCTTGTGGGAGGCAACCCATCTAGATTTGGGGAATGTTTTTCACCCAACCTCTCATTTTTGATACTTTTGCTTTTTCTTTTACACAAAACACACACATACGCACACTTGTACTTGATAGTTTTTGTCTTTAGTTTTGATGAAATGATAGGTCGAACAGGATCAAGTTGAGAATTATGGCATATTCAATCAAAGTGATGGATATAACAACAACAGAGATCGTTCAAATGGATTAGACAATGAGTTTCTAAAAGATTTGATGAAATCTAGAGTTTTTGAACTGACAGAGGCCAGAACGGCCGTACTGGAGACAAAACGGCCATGCTGGATAAGTTAAAAATCAATAGAGAGAATGAAGTTTTTGGTCACTGGAAGCACGACCGTGTTGACAAGAATGACCGTGTTGGAATCCATACAGAACGACCATGCTGATGTGGAACAGCCATGCTGCTTAAGTTAAAAACAACTGAATTTTTCGAGTTTTGGCCGCTGGCAGCATGGTCGTGTTGACCAGAACGGCCATGCCAGCTCACCGCCAACACAACCATGCTGGTCAAAAAAATCACTTAAGTGGCCCGATCCAGCCCGACCCCAAGCTCATTTTTTCCACCTGAGAATGGTTGTTCCGTGTCCAGGCGACTAGGGCGAGTTCCTACCACTCCCAAATCACCTCCTCTTGCTCCCAAACTTTGTATTTGAGTTTCCCTTGTCCCCTAATCACTTTCCCTAACCTCTAGCTTCTATTTCCACCCTCCATCACCACCGTTTTCTCCACCTCCACGCAAATTCTGCCCCTACAGCCCATAACTGCATTATTGCTGCTTTAGTTTGATTTTCCACCAATTAACCTTGAAACAATGAAGGGCATGGGCAAAGCCATCAAGAGGGGAGTGGCAAAGACTACGAACATCCTCACCGATGGAAAAATTCGATCCAAACGGGCACCTGGTTCATAGCAGTCTGGCAGTGCCTCCTCGCCGTCCAATTCTATTTCAAGGTGCTTTGGACGATCGACATCAATGAGCGTATCCCAACTCCACTCTTCCTCCAGTGAGCACACCTCGAATCCAAACTACAGAAACCCCAGGATAGAGGAGGAGGAAGAAGAAGAAGAGTTAGAGAACATTGTAGATTCTATTGAAGTTAATGCACCAGGTCGTGAGAGACGGACCAAGAAGTCTAATGAAGCATCTTCATTGTGCTTGCTGCTATGACCAGCTCTTGTGAGGCATTCCACATCATTGGACCGACCTAGTGGAAGCCATGAGAGAGTGCCCTTGAGCTTGGACACAAGCTCAGGGTCACACACCTATGAAGAAGAAGAAGAGGTGGAAGACACCGAGAGTGAGGAAATGGAGGACGAACTGATGGACATCTTGTCCAGGTTGGAAGAAGACAGGTTGGAATGGTTGGGAAAATAACCCCATGGACCTACCTATGGCAAGGGGATAGAAAGAGGGGTTGTGGCAAGACCTATCCATCCCGAGTGCATGATGAGGAGGGTGATTCTGACTAGATATGCATGTACACCTACAATGCAATCTCTAGGGATCAA
Source organism: Alisma plantago-aquatica (assembly GCA_963693085.1). Classification (NCBI taxonomy): domain Eukaryota; kingdom Viridiplantae; phylum Streptophyta; class Magnoliopsida; order Alismatales; family Alismataceae; genus Alisma; species Alisma plantago-aquatica. The sequence continues at coordinate 754,432,105 of OY856409.1, forward strand.
CTTCATGTTCGAGAGGCAAACAAAGCATTGTGGACTATACAAGATTTTAATGGAAGTTGAAGATACATACTTGGAGCTTACTCATGAATTTTTTGCAACCTTGGAGAAGGTACAATACCAAGGAGAGGATGCCATCGGATTCAAATTGAACTGCTCAACACATGTACTCAAAGCTTATGATATTAATGATATCCTTGCCCCCAATTTAGAAATGGCAAGGAACTTTGATCAAGGGAGGTTTGACAAGAGTGGGAAAGCAGACTATTCTAAGATGTGGAAAGCAATCACTGGTAAATCTACCTTTACTGTAGGGAAATCCAAGACAAGCAAAATCTACAATCCATTCATGAGATACCTATAAAAGGTCCTAGTGAACACCTTGTTTGGCCGTTATGACAATCAAGGAAGTTGTTCACATAAAGATTTGTTTGTTTTGGCCACTACTGCAAGTAGGGGAGTCGTCAACATAGGGGCCATGGTGATTGATCATCTGAAGACAATCCCCTCCAAGATTAAAAATCCATTCATCATGGGAGGAATGTGACCACATTTGCAAAGGCAGTGGGCTGCACTCTAGAGGGACTTACCAAAGTAGATGGGAGCAAATATGTTGATTTAAACTATCTTGCTAGGTCCTAAATGATTTCCCTCAAAGATAACAAAATCTTCTATGTTATGAACCCTGGGTACCTTGGGGTTACCCTGGAGCTCCCATACCACGCCGAACCCCTTCTCATGGATGTGGGACCACCAGAGGACTTTGTAGGGTTGGTATCAAAGTATGAGATTGATCATCCTAGAGAGGAATTCAGAGAACATATAGTAGATCTACCTGAAGAAGAGGGAGAAACAAATGTGCCAAAGCAGCAACATTCACTTGAGCAGCCACGCCGCACTAGACCTAGAGTGGAGGATTTTGATGCGCATCTACCTCCGACAAATGCATATGACATGTCATCTATTCATGCACAGTTGGAGGGGATTCCGAAGATGCAACATGACATTTGGTTGGATAAGCAATAGATGCATCATCAAATCAACCACATGTACCACTACCAGCACGCGTAGGCACAGAGGAACCCCCAATGGGGGGAGGATTTCTGGGGATCAATTGCTGGTTACCAGGAGACATACTCGCCTCCACAGGCAGACTACTAGGGTCATTATTACCAGTCACCATCTCCATAGTCTAGCCCACCGCAGGACCCCACACCACCAGAGCCATGACTTCTACCCTATCATCCCTAAGCTTTAATTTCATGCTGAGGACAACATGGTTCAAAAGTTTGGGGTGGTAGGGCGGTAAGCCCTCAGTCTAAACTTATTTTGACATTTTCCCATTCCACTTGATCATTGTTTGTTTGATTTTAATCCATCTAGTGTATATTGTCTTTTGCTTGCATTTATGCATACATGTAGTTTAATTTCATGCATTTTTGTGTAATTTTCAAAAAATTTGCTCTTTTTGCCATGCATTGAATATCATGTAGATTTTCAATAATTTTTGCATGTTTTAGCTAGGATTTGCTTGTTTGCTGCTTTAAGTTCAATAATTTAGGTTTAGATGTGATTGGAGGTAACTTGGCACCATTTTGGCCAATTTTGTCCAAATTTGAGATTTCTTGTCTAAAAAGTATGTTTGACCCAATCTCTATTGTTTTGAGTAAAAATGATGACATTTGACAAATGCAAGGGAATTATCATTGTTTGTTGCTAAGTGGTATCAATGTTTGACTTTTTTCATGTGCATCATCTCTCTTATGATTGGGATTGATTTGGTTGAATTATGAGTTGAGCAAGCTTTGAACGCTTAGTGGTTGTGGAATAACTTGACTGATATATCAATTTCATCTTGTTCAGTCTTGTGGTGTGATATCCAGGATGAAGTATTGGATTAATTTTCATGCAGGATGTCTTATGTGGAGAATCATACCAATGACCCCTCTTTGACCTGACTGTTCACTCACCATCTTCTTACCCCTCCGCCTCATGAAAGGATGCCAAAGTGCACATATCAGCTGTGGCCACCTCCAAAAGTTTGGGGTGGCCACATCTCCATCTCCCCACTTCACTCCATCCACCATATTCCCTATCTACACCAAGGGCAAAGAAAAGAAAAAAAAAGAGAAAAATAAAAACATAAAGAAAATAAAAGGATGCTCTTGTTTAAGAGCATTCAAATAAAGAAAAGATGAGGGCTTGATGGAGCTCCCACTTGCGTGGAATTGCGTGCACCACTAAAAATCCTAAAGATAATAAATCTTTAGGTTTAGCCTTTGTTATACTAGATTAAAAACTCCACCTAGATATGCTAGGATACATGGAAGTCTTATCATAGTATATTTAAGGGTCGAATCCACATGACAACGGTCTTGTTGAGATCAACAAGATAGAAAACATTAGAATTTCACTTAACTCCTTAACAGTTGGTATTTAGATCAAAGAGTTGGTTTGGTTGTTTAAACTAAGTGCAAGTAAAGTAAAAGCAAGAAAGTAAGCAGGAAGGTAAATTTAAGGTTGTAAACAATATTAAGGAACCACTAGAGTGTTATCATCTTTCGCCATCACTATATATGGATCAAAACATACACATATTGCAAACTTATGAATTACATTGCATTAAATGAAAACATGGGTAGAGGGGCTACTCCCCGCACCCTAGTGTATAAGACTACTCGCTCATGGATAGGACAAGGAAGGGGCGAGAAGAGAGAGACAGAAAGTCATCTCCATGAAGGAGGGAGGAAGGTCGACCCCTGGGAGAGAGAGAAATGATCTTCACACTTCGTAGCTTGCTTGATGATGAATCCTCCTCTTCCCACCTTCTTTGTCGATGAGAGAGAAAGCAGCTTGGGGATGGAGTATGGATCTCAGACTGGCAGCCTTGGGGTAGTGGACAAAGGATGGAATAGCTCTAGAACAATAGAGGCAACCTTTGGACGTCTGAAAACTTGATACTTTGTGAGGACCCCTCGGGTCTTATTTATAGGCTTTGAGTGAGGCTCAAATGGTTTGGGAGGTTTGGTCCGAAACGGTCGTGAAGACCGTTTGGACTCTCTCGGTTTGGAAACCATTTGGACTCTCTCAGTTTGGAAACTGTTTGCCTTTGTTTGGTCTTGGGACTGTGTAGCTTCATACGGTCTTAGGACCGATTGATCTCCATTCGATCTTAGGACCGATTGATCTCCATTCGGTCTTAGGACCGTTTGGCTTCATTCGGTCTTAGGACCGTTTGGTGTCCATTCGGTCTTGGGACCGTTTGGTGTCCATTCGGTCTTGGGACCGTTTGGTGTCCATTCGGTCTTGGGACCATTTGGTGTTCATTCGGTCTTGGGACCGTTTGGTGTCCATTAGATCTTGGGACCGTTTGGAGCTTTTGTAATTTTTTTGTACTTTTCTGTAAGAAATAAAAGGGGAAAAGTTAGGCTAATGATATATTTACAAAAGAGTGGAAAATTAAGGATTGTGTCTAATTTATTTAAGAATGAGCATGGCAAACTGAGGAAAATTAGTAAGATAACATCGCAAAATGGGAGGTTATCACCCTCCCTAACTTAGAGTCTAGCTTGTCCTCAAGCTAGATAGAGCTGAGGCATGTAGTGGCGAGGCGGTTTTATTTAGTGAAGACTTCCATACTCCTACTTCAATTCTAAACCAGAGATCTCCTGAAGTTTTATCAAGCTTTTGCTTGCACTAACTCTTTTAGGTATCAGGAGTTGCTTGGATCCCATGTTTCTTCCATATCGCGTAGCTCGCATTGGGACCACCTTTTCCTTAATCACATTATGTGCATGTTTTCGACTCCAATCAGTTTTATACTTCTTTGGAAATCCTATTGGAAACTAAGATAGGCATGATGGTTGGCTAAAGGCTGATGTGTAACTCCCCCTTTTAGTGGGGGAGGGTTTATCTAAACTTTTAGGATCTCACTATCGGGCACGACACATCTGCCTTTGTGAGGGCAGCTGAATGTACCAGTCAGGCGAGTCCTTTATTAGCTTTTTCATATATTCAGAGACCTTAGGATCTCATTACCATGCATGACACATCTGCCTTTGTGAGGGCAGCTGAATGTACTGGCCGGGTGAGACCTTTATTGGTTCTTCATATAGGTCCTTATGCTTGGCACAACTCTCATGTTTTTAGTCAACACTCTGTCTTTTATTCTTATACTCACAAGCTTAGGCGTTGGATATTTAGGGATTTTGTTTTGGGCTGCCATGCCTCTTTTTGAAAAGAAGAAAGTTGTTCTTGGAGTCTTCTGACATGTGCTTATTTTGGTTTTCGTACTTGGTGGTCCTCTTGCAAGGTTCCTTGATTTGGATTTCACCTCGTTCCCTCCCGTCCTTGAGAGAGGTTTGGCTGGCTTTGGCTGTGATGTTAACTTGTGGAGGGTTTGAAACAGAATTGAAGCAGAAGCATGAAAATTGCATGTGAAAGTACATTATTAGTTCACCATTACATGCCTAAATTCTATGTCTTTTATTGTTGTTTGAGGACTACTTTGATTATAAAATTAGCTGGGGTGACTTTTTCTTATGTAAAAAAATAAAGAAATTACTGAAAAAGTCTAAATGTGAAAACAAAAGATAAAAAATAATGCATAGAAAAGTAAGAGTGAATAAGAAGAGCAGAGGGAGAAGGGTTGAAAAATGATACCTCGCCCTTGTCCAGTGTACCTCCCCCTAACTTATCACTCACTCTGTCCTCAGAGTATCAAAGTGATAGGTTGAGAAGTACATGGACAAGGGCATTAGGCTTCTGTTAGTCCTTTGTTAGATCCATGCGTTTAGAGAAGATTGGCTGCGAAATTTCCACGTAGAGCGTGATAATCCACATCCGTCATGTTCTCTACTGGTTTTCCAAGAACGATGAGGGTGTACATCCAGTAGAGGATGTGGAAACCACAGTCGTGTGATTCTCAGAGCTGCTGGGGACATATGTGGCTGAAGGCTGGGCGATGAAAGTGTGCTTTATCATACGCCCTTGTGTGCATGCTTAAAAGATCGTGGAGTTTGTCGGCACACTCCTTCGCCACCTCCTCTGTTGGTGTCTTTGCTATCACATCATACTAATTTTGATATGAATCAAATTGGCTGTCAGAACTATTGTAGATGATTGTTGTTCCTTCATGAAGATTGGTCGCCATTAACATCCAGTGCTCAGAATGAAGGAGAGGGAGCATAATGAACTTCGGAGTTGTATGCTTGAGAAAAGAGATAAGTGCCTCCATTGTTCCAAAGTTCTTTAACTTGAGGAGGTCGTCCTTCATTTAAGCTGATGCCATGTAAAACCTAGGATGGTTCCGTATGAGGAGAAATTGATAAGCAGTCATCAGACTCACGGATAGGGATCCTTGTAATTGTACGGTTTCATGGAGGGTATCTGCCATGACTAGAATGTTGCCTGCTAGAAAAATGAGCTCATGTTTCTCAACATATAGCCTTGACATGATGAGTCGGAGTTCATTTTCAGAAAGACTCTTGCAAGCGGCAAGGTCGAAGTTGGGTAACGTTGGTTCAATGGCAGATAGGGGTACCATTTGTGTGGGAGGTTTGTTGATGGTGACCCCTGTTAATAAATCGATGTCCCCTTTGTCTTTCACCAAATCAAAAGTGTAAGGGTCCCATTGTCTTTTTTCAGGGACTGTGGCGGGTTGTTGTTTCTCCAACGCCTGTAGTGTTTGCCGGAACAACTATTTCTGTGGATGTTGGATAGCTGAGTAGAGGTAGCGAGGGACGTTGTCTGGTGCCATAGTCGGGTCCCTAAAGAACCTTCTGTCACAGATGAGCTCCATGGCATAATGCCCTCGTAAAGAGTGGAAATCTTCTGCGGCCAGCTCGGTGAAGGGAATTTATTGATTAAGTGCTTGTATGTAGAGTATAGTGTAGAAAACGCAATCCCCAGATCCTTCTTGCATTTGGACTTGTGGGTTTATGATGCGGAACCATGGTTGGTTCCAACCATGTCGGAGAGATGGCTTTGCAGCCCAAATTAATTTTAGAAGCTGGAAAGGGATGCATCTTGCCTCCCCGACTCCTAGACCAGCAAAATTTATGATTCCATCTTGAAGCTCACTGGCGCAGAAATTGTACACTTTGGCGTCGTGAGCCTCGGTGTCAACGATCATTAGTAGCCAATGGTCGGAAACTTGGAAGGGTACTGTGATATATCATACCCTCCGTTCGATCCCCCTACGCAGTCGTTCGATAGTCTTGTTGTGTAAATCCTTATATAGTAGATTAGAGCCAAAGCGGGTGAAGCATTGAGGACTGGCTGCGGCCATTTTGAGCTTCTGTACGTTTCAATAGCGTTGGCAAGAAGGACACAGAAGATTGCCATCGTCACTTTTGATTGAGGTCGAAGGATGATGTAGAAATCTTCACGTGTCAACTTGCGCTTAGTCTTTATATTTGTGTAGATGATGTCCCCCCTTTCTTTGGCATCGTCTACGATAGTGTTCAGGATGAAGATATCCTGGACATCTAGGGTAGAGATGGCCGCCATGTCTAGGTCGTGCATCTTCTTAGGTAGAGGTGGTGGCAGGGGAAGCTCTTGCAGCGGTGGAAGAGAAGTTTGCTCTAGGTCATCCATATAGTGTTGCAGAACATCGTTTTTGGATTCAGAATCAGAGTCGAGTTCATCATCAGTGTCTAGAATCACTCTGTCTGACTCTTCTTGCTCTGGGGGTAAAGGCACCGATTGTTCTGGTGCGGAGTAAGGATGAGCTGCTGATGTTGGTGGACTGATGCTGGTTCCTAGGATACATTGCTGGAACTCAGCAAAAGCCGCTTCTTTGGCAGCTTCCCCCATAGATCCCATGGTAGAATAGTTAAGGTATTGATCTCCATATGATATGTTAATGTTGTCAGTGTGAGCGAGGGATTTGGGATCGTGTCCACCTTCCTGGTGGTCTTTGTTTGCTCTCGTATTTGAAGGTTTTGTTCCTCGACTGGTTCCCTCCCCAGGATGTCCTGGGTCATCAGGTTTATCATCTAAAGAGGTGTCATTGTTGGAGACAGTGGAGGAGTCATAATCTATTTCTTCGTCTTCGTCTTCTTCTTCTTCTTCTTCGTCATCTGCTGCCTTGTCTTTTATTTGTTTTGGCGTTGTTTTCTTGCACTGTCGGTGAAGTGCTTGTAGTTCATCAAGAGCCACTTGCACATGCTCGTGCGTATCAAGAAGTGCGTCGTGGGTTTCCTTGAGATCCGAGTATCGTGCCTCGATAGAGAGGAGTCATGCAGAAAGGTTTGTAACTTGGGCTCGTAGGTGATTGAGTTCATTATTTGACGACTCCTCTTGGCGGCTATTGAACTGTGCGAGGGTGTTGGTGATGTCATCCAAACACGTGCTGAAAGTAGTTTTCTGCTGCTTAAGCTCGTGAAGGGTCTCTGGAAGAAGTTGAGTATGCGTAGAGATCATGTCGACTTGTTGAGCCAATGTTGCTTGCTGGCTTTTCACCTCAAGCACCAACTGTGAAAATTGTTGTAGGCGGTCGTTGATGCGTTCGACTTGCAAGGCCGCTACTTCCTGCCATTGGTTGATGCTTGAGAGGATGCCAGGTAGGGCACGGTTTTGCTCGTCGATCTTGGTGACCTTCTTTGTAAGACCCTGCACACAAGAAAAAATAGAATGCATTATGCTAGAAGGGCCGGTGAGGAGGTTTCGGATGGCATCAAATTGATGTCCGAATTCCTCACCGATGTTTGTAAAAGGGACCCCAAAAAAGGATGGGTGGGATGGCTGGGGTCGGGGTGGAAGGGTGGTAGTGCCTTGTGGAAGAGACACTGAAGATGGTCCTGTGAAATGCGTGGTAACTGTATATGGAGTCACCAGCAATGTCGGGGTGGTGGCGGATGCGAAAGGTGGCGACATTAATGGGAAAGCAGTTGAGGTGGAGGCGAATGAGGTGAAAGCAAGATCGGGTGTTGATGTGAATGGAATGCCCGATGAGAAGGGGAATGAGGTGGAGGATGCGGGTGGAGGTGCGGATGTGGGGAGGGGATTTGTTGGTGGAATTATTGTGGAGAATGATGGGAGGGTGGTGGATTGTGGAATGGTGGAGGATGGTAGCATGGTGGTGGTGGTGGTGGAGGTAAGCTCAACATTTAGACTCATGATGAAGGAGTCTAGTTATGAGGTGATGATGTGTTCTTCAGGGAGAGGAGGTTCAGCTTCTGGGTTTGGTCTTGATGTCGACGTCCCCGACAGCTGCTGTGCTTGCAAACGCCCTTTGGATGGTCGTTTCACTGGTATTTTTGTTATTGTTGCAGTTGGGGAGGTGATGCTGTGCTCTGTTTTCCCCACTTTGGATTGCTTCTGTTGGTCTTAGACTGAAGCTAGAAGATTTACAAGATCCTATTTAGAAAAGAGAAGCTTTTCCTTGTCATAATCGGCAAGCTCCAGAAGCGGCAGCAGAATCCTTGATGATTTAACTACAGGGCAGAAGATGTAGTGCATCTTTGCATCCTTCTCCTTAATGATGTATGAGTTCTTTAAGGTTTGCTCATTGGTAAGGATGTCATCTTTGATTATAGCACACAGGGGTAGTAGTCTGTCCATCTTGAGATATTTTAGGATGGATGTTATGTGTCCACCCATACATATTTCTTTGCTTAGGGAATAAGCAGAAAGATTTTGTAGCATATGCCATCAAATGTTGATTGGCATCCCATGTAAGATGGACCAGAGGATAAAAAGATCACAAATGAGAACATTACCGGCCTCTGTCCTTGGGAAAATTGCACCTGTGAGAATTTTATGAAGCGTGCGCACCATCCCAGACTGAATATTTGAGGCCTTACAGGTCTTTGCCTCATAGTTTGGGATCCCTGTCAGGGATTTCCAGAAGTTGTATCTGTTAAATTGGGAGTTGTCTATGCCAAGTTGTTTAGCTTTCTGCAGTTGCTCTGGGTTGTCGATAAAGATATCATTTAGCAGGTTTTCCGTAATGACAACCTTGTTGCTAAAGAGATTGGTGACCAGCCTGCGGTCACCTCCATCCCTTGCTCTATCCATAATGTCCACATATTCTTTGATGAGATACATGAAGAATTCTATAGTGGGCTCAACATAAGAGATTTTGGGGATGAAGCAAAGCCTAGAGAGATTGGCGTTGTCGAGTAGGGTGAGGATTCTGTCATATATTCCCATCTTCATTAGTACGCTTGAGCAAACATACTTTGTTGGTTTCAATGTTTTGTCCATGGATTGGAGGGTGTGGATGAATAGGTTTGCTGGTGGTGGTGTTGTAGTGGTGATGGTGGAGAAAATAGGAACAATGATGGTGGCGAGAGTGGTGATGGTGGTAGTGGTAGTGGTTGATGGAATGTATCCTTCTAGGGTTTGTTCCCTTGCAGTGGCGGGGTGGACCTGCTTCCTTGCCCGTTTCTTCGTAGGTTGTTCTTTGGCAGCTTCCTGGGCCTTCCTTTTCCCTTTTGACTTTGTGGTTGGGGATTCCTCCTCGGGGGTTGGCTCGTATTCTGAGCCTTCATCACTGGAAGAAATTTCTTCTACTTCTTGATCAAGCTCCTCGGATAAACACCTGTTGAGGTGGTCAATTTCATTCATGACCGCGAGCAGGTTGACTTTCGGTGGGACCATTCTAGTCTTGTCATAGATGTCGATGAATTTCTAGAGCTTGGCGCAGTCCTCCATCAGTTGCTCCATTGTCTAGAACGGAGCGTCAGCGGTTCCGGTGGCCTCTTTTGCGGGTGATGCCATATCTGAAAAATTAGCAGAAAATCGTGTGTTAAAAGGATTTGAATTTGGAAAGATAACAAGTTTAAAATAAAAAGTAACATTATGTATGTGTTAAAGTTTTTTAGGTTAGTGGATCCAAACGGTTTGGAGACCGTTTGGGTCCAAACAGTTTGGAGACTATTTGGGTCCAAACGATCTCTCATCCAAATGGTTTCAAGACCGTTTAGCATTAAATGGTTTGAAGACCGTTTGGGTCCAAACGGTCCCTCATCCAAACGGTTTCAAGACCATTTGGCACCAAACGGTTTGAAGACCGTTTGGGTCCAAACGGTCCCTCATCCAAATGGTTTCAAGATCGTTTGGAAGATGAAACGTCGGGAGCATGGCGAACGGTGGTGGAATTTGTGGAAAAGGTTTGAGTGGTTCACACGATAACGACAGCGACAGCGATAGCGGCACTGGCGATAGTGAAAACGAGGCGGACGCAAAATGCCCTGGTATGTCGGAGATGCTGGTGACTTTCATGGACTACCTTGCTGTGTGATAGTGCTTCTGATGACGAAAGAGCAGGCGATGATGGTAATGAGGCGAGGAACGGTGATAACGACGCATGGTGACGATGCAGAAGTCGTAAAGGAACATGTATCGAGGGAGAGACGTCGATGAATATGGAGGAATGAACTGGGGTTGAGCAAGGGTGTGTAGGAGCAGGGAAGCTGGAGGGATGGAACAGTGCTCGTGCTCGGGTTTAGAAAACTAGATATTCTAGAAGAAGAAAACGGAAGGGGTGGGGTTATATTTATAGGATTTTGGGGGTGACGAAACAAATTCCCATGGTCAAATAGTTTCGAGACCGTTTGGGCTCCAAATGGTTTTGAGGCTGTTTGGGGTCCAAACAGTTTCTAGACCGTTTGGGCTCCAAATGTTTCAAGGCTGTTTGGGGTCAAACAATTTTGAGACCGTTTGGGCTCCAAACGGTTTCAAGACCGAAAGGTCCAATCGATTTCAAGATTGAAAGGTCGGATCGATTTTGAGACCGATTGGGGTCCAAACGGTTTTAAGACCATGAGGCCCAAACGGTTTTAAGACCGTGAGGCCCAAACAGTTTCAAGACCGTTTAGGATAAGATGGTTTATGTTTTTGATTTTTATATATTTATGTTTGTTTTGGTCATTTATGTGAATTTTTATATTTTCATATTAAAGATGAGAAACCTAAATCAAACAAAGAGAAGGTAAAATAAAAATTGTGATACTCAGATCTTGGGTTGCCTCCCAAGTAGCGCCTGGGTTTCACGTCGCTGGCCCGACGGAAATCCGGTTTGGTTATGTTGATGCTGAGGGATCGTGGATCTCGATAGTCTGTCTTGGTATTTTATCTACTAGTATGTAGTATCTCTTCACTCTATGGCCATTAACGGTTAGTTCTCCCCCATTATTGTCAAGGATGATGACTGCTCCGGTGGGGTAGTTGTGTTTAATTGTGAATGGTCCATACCACTTTGTGCAGAGCTTTCCTGGAAACATTTTAAGTCTGGAATTGAAGAGGAGGACCTTATCTACGATAGAAATGTCTTTTCTCTTGAGGTGGCCATCGTGCCACATCTTGGTTTTTTCTTTATAGATTCTGGCACTGTGGTAGGATGTCATTCTAAGCTCCTCAAGTTCTTATAACTGGAGTTGTCTGTATTCGCCAACGCTTTTAAAATCAAAATTCAGTTGTTTAATGGCCCACCAGGCCTTATGTTCCAGCTCAACTGGAAGATGGCATGATTTCCCATATACCACTCGGAAAGGGGTTGTTCCAATCGGTGTTTTATAAGCTGTGCGGTAAGCCCAAAGGGCATTGGGAAGCTTGGTGGACCAATCGGTACGATGTCTATTGATTGTTTTCTCTAAAATTGCTTTCAGTTGTCTATTCGAAACTTCGACTTGGCCACTAGTTTGTGGATGGTAAGTTGTGGCGACCTTATGGTTGACTCCATATTTTTTTAGGAGGGCTTCGAAGCTTCTTTCCAGAAAGTGGGTCCCACCGTCTGATATGATAGTTTGGGGGACGCGGAATCTGGGGAAAATGATGTCTTTGAACATTTTGATGACTGGCTTTGAGTCACTGGATATGGTGGGTATAGTTTCTACCCATTTTGATACATAATCCACATCGACCAATATGTAAGAAAATCCATAGGATGAGGTGAATGGACCCATGTAGTCTATTCCCCAAACATCAAAAAGTTTGATTTCTTGCCACAAGGTGAGGGGCATTTCATTCCTTTTAGTTATACTGCCAGAAAGCTGACATTTATTGCATGATCTTACAAAATCATAGGAATCTCTTGCTATTGTTGGCCAAAAGAAACCCAATTGTAGAACTTTCAGAGCGGTCTTTTTTGAACTCATGTGTCCCCTAGTGGGGCCAGAATGACAATGCTCTAAGACAGGAGTGATTTCTTCTTCTGGTATACAATGACGGAAAAGTCCGTCTGCATATAGACGGAAAAGATAGGGTTCATCCCAGTAGTATTGTTTAACGTCATGGAGAAAATTCTTTTTATCATGGTGAGAGGTGGAGGGAAGGATGATTCCTGTAGCCAGATAGTTCACTATGTCGGCATACCAGGGTAATCCGGTGGTGATTTTCATAAGCTGGTCGTCAGGGAGGGAGTCTCGGATAGGTACTTTATCATCATCCTCGACTTCAATGCGGTTGAGATGATTAGCGACGATATTTTCCACTCCACTCTTGTCTTTTATTTTGAGATCAAATTCTTGCAGCATTAATACCCAGCGGATGAGTCTGGGTTTCACATCCTATTTCTGAATAAGATATTTGATGGCGGAGTGGTCTGTATATACTACGATCTTTGATCCAATTAGATACGAACGAAATTTTTCGAAAGCGTAGATGATGGCTAAGAATTCCATTTTAGTAGTAATATAATTCTTTTGCACCTCATCTAACATCTTGGATGCATAGTATATTACATATGGCTTTTTATCTATTCTCTGCCCTAGCACATCCCCTATGTCATAGTCGCTAGCGTCACACATTATTTCAAATGGTTGTGACCAGTCATGTGCTCTTAGAATGGGTGATGAGATTAGAGCACTCTTCAAAGTTGTAAATCTATGCAGACATTCCTGGTCAAAGTTAAAATCAACATCCTTGGTCAATATGTATGTCATAGGTTTTTCTATTTTTGAGAAGTCTTTGATAAATCTTCAGTAGAACCCAACATGACCCAAGAAGGGTCGTACTCCCCTTATGTCTTTGGGTGGTGACAACTTTGAGATGACATCAATTTTTGCCTTGTGTACTTCTATTCCTTTTTCTCTTACTCGATGTCTGAGGATAACACCTTCAGTCACCATAAAGTGACATTTTTCCCAGTTTAGGACAAGGTTTGTTTCCTCACATCTCTGTAGGACTTTACTTAGGTTGAGCAGACAATTGTCAAAAGAATCTCCATATACTGAAAAATCATCCATAAACACCTCCATAATTGTTTTGGTAAGACCCACGAAGATAGCATTCATGCATCTTTGGAAGGTTGCGGGTGCATTGCATAACCCGCAGGGAATCCTTCTGAAGGCATATGTTCCAAAAGGAAAAGTAAATGTCATTTTTTCTTGGTCTTCGGGGTGAATTGGGATTTGGTAAAACCCAGAATATCCATCGAGGTAGCAGAAAAACTTTTGGTGGGCTAGCCGCTCAAGGACTTCATCAAGGAAGGGTAAGGGAAAATGGTCTTTCCTTGTTGACTTGTTCAGTTTTATGTAATCTATGCACATTCTCCAACCAGTAACGGTTCTTGTAGGTACTAGTTGATTTTTATCATTTAAGACAACAGTGGTTCCCCCCTTTTTAGGGACCACTTGAACAGGACTAACCCACTGAGAGTCAGAAATTGGATAGATAATACCTGCTTTCAAGAGTTTAAGAACTTTGAGGCGAACTACCTCTTTCAGATTTGGGTTCAGTTTTCTCTGGTGCTCCCTTGAGGGTTTGAACTCTTATATCATTGGTAATTTATGCATGCTTAGAGCTGGGTTAATGCCTGTTAGGTCAGTCATCTTGTACCCAATTGCTTTCTTGTGCTTCCTTAATTTAGTGAGAAGCCTCTTTTCCTGATCGTCATTCAAAGAGGAACTAATGATAACTGGACATAATTTTCCTTCATCTAGGAAGACATGTTTGAGCCCAGTTGGTAGAGTTTTCATTTTCGGGGCTTTGGGTACTTCTGTTATCTCTAATATGGAAACTAATTTCAGTTCTTTAAAAGTGGCTTCTGGGGCTTTTTCAGCCTGCTCTAAGTGCTACAGACATTGCTGAACTAACTCGTTGGTCAAAAATTCAGCTTCCAGATTTATTAGAGCGTCCTCTAGGGCATCTGCTGGTTCTAGATTTGCTTGCTTGAGTTGAGACATTTTATCAACAGCTTCAAGTAGAAAAACCTCTTCGTGGATACTAGGGCTCTTCAGGCTGTTGAAAACCCTGAACTGAACAATTTCTTTACCCAACCTCAATGTAATTGTGTCGGCCTTGACATCAATTAATGCTCTATATGTGGCGAGGAAAGGTCTTCCAAAAATTATCGGGTACCTTAGGTCTTCTTTTATACCCATAATGACGAAATCACAAGGTACATAAGAGTCCCTCCCCACTCTTACTGGAATATCTTCAATGATTCCTAGGGGTGCTGTAATGGTGGAATCGGCGAGCTGGATGGTCATTGCTGTAGGCAATAAGTCTGTAAACCCCAATCTTTTACACATGGAAAACGACATAATTGATATGCTGGCTCCCAAGTCGGCCAATCCCTTTTTGCAAGAAGTATTCCCAATAGAGCATTGTATGCCAAAGGAGCCAGGGTCCTTCTATTTTTTTGGCATTTTATTCAAAATGATATCATAAGTGGTTTGGCTAGCTTGACAGTTTCATGCTCCTTTGTCATATATTTCTTTGACAGCAAGGTCTTCAGATATTTGGACCAGGCTAGGATTTCAGATAAGGCATCGAGAAAAGGAATATCAACATAAAGTTTCTTCATTGCCTCTTTGAATTTTTGGAATCTAGAATCTAGTCTGGTTTCCTTTAGCTTGCCAGGATAGGGTATCCTTGGATTATATTGTGAAACCTCTGGTTCTTTGGGACCTTGTTCCTTTTCTTTCCTTGCTTCAACATCTTGACCTGATTCTTCTGTTGGGATGATTTCAGTTACATCCCAGTCTTCTTGATTAATTGAAATGGCTTCAGTGAGAGCACAGCCAGATCTTGTTGTAACAATATTTAATTGTTCTGGTCTATGTTGGTCGTGTCTTGGATTTGTTTCTAGTTGGCCAGCGAAAGTGCCTACTAGAGGTTTTAGCTGAGCTGCTATATGTGCTAACTAAGTTTCCATATCTTTTTTCTGGGCCTGTTGGTTAGCCAGCATGGTTTTTTGAGATTGCAACATTTGCCTTATCAAGGAGAGTTCATCAGTCTACTGTGGTGGGACAGTCTTCTGTTGAAATTGAGTGAGTTGTTGATGCCCTTGAAGTGGTTGTTGTTGAGGCACTAGTAACTGAGGTTGTTGCGGCTATTGTAGCTGAGTTTGTTGTAATTGCAGGTGTAGAGGAGGGTGAGTATACTAGTAGTATGCGGAGGGATTTTTTGGGTAGTTGGATCTTTGGAAATTGTTATAAGATTCCCTTGATTTTGGTTGTAGTTGCTTTGGAATACAGGTGGTAGTCTGTTGGAGGATCCACCTTGTGTTTAATGTTGCGGGTTAGCAGTCCCCACAGGATTTCCATATTGAAAACCAGGATGATTTCTCAGTTGATTCAGATTGTAGTAAGCTTGTCCTGGTATGGAATGAATGTTATTTACTTGTTCTAGCATTTGATCCTCAGGGTGTTCAATGATTGGCTCATACTGTGGTTGAGGTGGTTGCAAATCCATCATTACATTGTACAAAAGACCACATGACAATTTGGGATGATCTGATGCATGACAGACCTCACAAGTTCGTGTAGTTTCTTTAACTTGTTGGGGGTTCTTCTTTCTATCATACTCCCCAAATGATGCTTCGAGGGCTTGTTGTTTGTTGGCTATGGTTTTCAAGGCTTCGGCTATGGCTTTCATTTCCATAGATTCTTCAGCTTTACAAACCTTTAGAACTCCTCCTATAGTCGCCCTCCCCCAATTGGATTGATTTTCTGCTCCGAGAGTGACGATTCTCCAGGCGTCATTGTAGTTTTGTCTCATAAAGTTTCCTCCAGATGAGGAATCTAAGAACTTTTTAATTTCATCACTTACTCCCCTGTAAAAAGTTTCTATGAGTTGATTTTGCGAGATTCCATGGTGAGGGCATTTCCTCAAGAGTTCTTTGAACCTTTCCCATGAGTCAGCCAGTGACTCTCTTAGTAGTTGAAGGAATTGGTTGATTTGCCCTCTGATTTGGTAGGTTAGTGAAGGTGGGAAGAATTTCTCCAAGAACTTCTCTTCTAAGGGAGCCCAGGTGGTGATTGGCACCCCGTCCAAAGAATTATACCAGCTTACTGCTCTTCTAGACATGGTGAAATTGAAGAGTCTAAGCATGACTGCGTCCATGGTTGTTCCAGCTTGTGGTACCATCCTGCAAAGAGCCTCGAACCTCTTCAAATGGTCCATGCAGTCTTCTCCGGTACTTCCAGAGAATGAGATGCCTTGCATTATTTGGATCCATTGTGTCCTAATCTCAAAATTAGGTGTATCGATGAGTGGTGGTTGGACTGGATGGTTGTCTTCGTAGTTCTTGAGAATAGTGTAGTCCCTTAGTTGCTTGCTCCTTATCAATAGGTGCGCAGCAGCCTTGGCTGCTTCATTCTCAGCACGGATGCAGGCTTGCTCTTCAGCCCGTACTTCAACCTAAACTTAGGCATGCGTGTCGGCGATGAGTTGCGCTCGCTGGGCTGCTATGGCAGCATTGACCCTTTCCATCACTAGTGCAACTTGGCGTTGATCTTTGGCCATTTGTCTGGCTCTTTGATGATTAAGTCTAATGCGGCGGTGGAAACTT
The DNA here is from genome assembly GCA_963693085.1 of Alisma plantago-aquatica. NCBI lineage: Eukaryota > Viridiplantae > Streptophyta > Magnoliopsida > Alismatales > Alismataceae > Alisma > Alisma plantago-aquatica. The sequence goes on from OY856409.1 coordinate 754,448,846, forward strand.
CTCTCTACCTCAGAGTCGTACTCTGGATCAGGGGAGAATATGAGATTATGCGATGGTTGCATACACGTCTTCTACCTGAGTAGAGGAAGAAACACCCTTTTCATATGATGCAGGAGATATGATGAAATCAAAAGAATATGGAGAAATATTGAAGAAAAAGTGTAAAACATGTTGGATAAATTGGACATTATGATAAATCCCTTTGTTTCGATGATGACAAACATTTCATTCTTGTTGATCTAACGTGCTACTTGAGTGTTGCAGGAATAAAGTGGATGACAAAGATTCTAGGGAAACTATACGCTTGAATGATTGTAAATGTCATGCAATGTAATCAATTGTAAACTTGTACAAACATATAATGTACAAGTACTTAGATTTCATGTAAATCAAGCGTTAGATCTTCCCTAGCTAATCACCACACTTAGATAGGTCATCCCTTTCAAATAAGTTCACATATGCACACTCATACACACACATAGTGCCTTAATTGAAAGATTGAAACAGGGTCAATCTCGGTCGACCACACTCCTCAACCGAGACACTCTCGGTCGACAAACTTCTCGACCGAGAATGACCCAAGTAGCCGTTAGACACAACTGACAAAGTAGTTGGCAGTTGCAAATGAACGTTGATCCAGAGAGCCTGTCGGTCGACAAAACTTCGACCGAGTAGGTATCTCGGTCGACAATTTGTCGACCGAGATGGTCTCTGACAGCAACTGCAGAATAAACTAGCCGTTACTAATGCACCTAACTTATATCTAACAGCTAGTTAAGCACTTAGAAGCCCCTAGAAGTTGTCTAGAACGTCCTTAAGCATCCATAGGCCACTCCTATAAATAGGACATGCCTTAGGACACTAAAAGACACCTAAGCTATACTTGTGCTATACTTGAGCTTGAATACACACTTGCAATCTGTTTTAGAGCAATAGAGCAATTCCTACACTTGCCATTCATCCCTATTGCTCCCATTTCGTGTCCTATAGGCTAGTATCTCCTATCCACTTCAATCACATTGTCATACACATTGGTTAGGAGATCTATACGCTTGATATAGGCAAATCAAGCCTTGTGCTTACAACGGTATTGTAATTTCTATTTTCCTTCTTGTTCCTTTTATCCTTTGTACTCTCCTTGCTACTCCTAGGGTTGGAGGCTGCGGATCGGAGAGGGTTGACTTCTCAGGTGGAGAAGGGGACTTCAAGCTACTTCAAGAAGGCTATCGCACGGGAAGCTACTTCAGAAGGCTGGTGCAACGGGAGTTGGTGCACCTACTTCAAGGGAAGGCTGCTTCAAGGTTGGGCGATTACTTCTAGGTGAAGGCTGCTTGAAGGGTTTGGGAAAAGAAATTGTATTTTATGTAAAGTCCTTGCGAGGTAATAAAATAAATTTCTTTTCAAATCCCGGTTGGGTAAGCAACCGGGTAGTGGACTGACTTCCTTAGTATTTGCTAAGGTTGGAACCACTCTAAACCCTATGTCTCCTTGTCCAATATTCTCATTGTGGTTGTTTGAGTTAAATTATTATTAAAATCATTATAAAACTCTATTCACCCCCCCTCTAGTAGTTTACAATTGGTATCAGAGCAAGGCTTCAAGGAACCCTAACAAGGTCTTGAAGAAATGGGTGATGGAATGCTCAACAACCTCAACATTGAAGGGACACTTGTTGCTAGGCCTCCAGCGTTCGATGGAACAAACTACCAATATTGGAAGAGAAGGATGGAGTTCTACTTCCAAGGCATCAACTGGGATCTATGGAGGATAGTGTCTACTCCATATGTGCTTCCTCAAAATGATTTTGTGGAATGGGATGCAAACACGGTAAAGCTGGCCCAAATGAATGCAAAAGCTGTAAGCATTTTATATTGTTCTATTTCAGTAGGAGAATTTAATAGAATATCTAATTGTGATACAGCTTATGATATTTGGCATAAACTATCTATAACTTATGAGGGTACAGCCCAAGTCAGAAATTCCAAAGTTAGCATGCTTAAAACGAAATTTGAACATTTTCGTATGGATCCTAATGAGTCTATTAGTGAAATGTTTTCAAAATTCTCTACTATTGTTAATGGTTTAAGTGCCCTAGGAAAACCTGTTCCTGAGGAAGATCAGGTATCAAAAATTCTTCGATCACTTCCTCCGAAATACAAGCCAAAGGTGACAGCCATTGCAGAAGCAAATGACCTCACTCGACTCAAAATGGAGCAACTCATTGGCAATTTAGAAGCTCATGAGGCAGATCTAGAAGAGGAAGAAAGAAGAGAACATGAACGTCAACATGGGAAAAAGAAGGACATTGCATTCAAAGCTTCAACTAAAGACAATCATGACACAAGTGAAGATGATAGTGAAGAAGAAACTCTCGTTGTAAATGGTAAACAATATAAAAGTTTTAAAACTAATAAAACTTCTAGTGTTTCTTCTTCCAGGTGCTTCGAATGTGGTAAGAAAGGACATATGAAAAGTGATTGTCCAACACTCAAGAAAGGGAAGAAATCATCTCACAAAAAGAAAGAAAAAGCATATCGAGCTGCATGGGATGATTCAAGTGATGATAGCGATGATGAAGAAGTAGAATGCCTCATTGCTACAACAAATGAAGACGAAGAAGAGGTAAGTCTTTATGATCTACCAAAAGAAGATATAATTGCTAGTCTTCAAGATACTCATCAAAAATATATTGAGTGCAAGAAGAAACTTAAGAAAGCAAATAAAGAATTAAATGCTAAACTTCTTGCTCTTGTATCCGAAAATGAAAATCTAAAAAAGGAAAATGAAGATTATGCTCTTAAGTTAAAATCGGTAGAAGCTAATTGCAATCTTCTTTCCTTAGAAAAGTCAAATTTGCAAACTCAAGTGAATGATCTTCAGAAACAACCTATTCTATGTTCACATTTAGATTATGATGAGATTGTCAAAGAAAGAAACTTTCTAGTATCCAATTTAGATCAGGCAAAGAAAGATATTGCTAAGTTACAAAGAAATGTAAATGAGTTAAGAGGAAATGACATGCTTGAAAACATTTTGAAAATTTCCTCTAGCTATAATGGAAAAAGAGGATTAGGATACGATCCAAGTAGAAATAAACCCAAAAGAGCTAAAGCATCCAAGATTATATTTGTACCAAGGAACTCAATTCCTAGAAAGAGAAATGAAGTTGATGCTATTAGTTGTCATTATTGCATGCGTCTTGGACACTATTCATTTTCATGCCCATATAAGAAAAGGAATGATGAGTTAGCTTGGATTCCTAAAACCTAGTAGCTTAAAATTAACTAGTTGAGATTTGACCTAAACTGATTCTTGATATCATAATGTCTTATCTCAACACAATTGAGTTCTAATTTGCATTATCTCCTTTTGGTTGAAATAAATTAACAGTTCTGAACATATTCCAGAAACTTAGTCGGTCGAGAATTTGTCGACCGAGTGAACATTCGGTCGAGAAATTGTCGACCGAGCATGTCACTGATTTACAGACTGCTGTAAAATTGCTGAAATTGATCAAAATTGCTATCTATTTGTAATTAATGACTGTAAAATAAAGTATAAATCATGGAAATTATCCTTGAAAGTCTACTTGAGATTAATTTGGTTTATTCTCTGAATAATTTAAGTCAAAAATTAAAATTATGCTTAGTTTTAAAGGAAATTTCTGCTTTTATCATTACATGCTCTTATTGATCTATCATAGGCAAGCAAAATGATTCATTGGTGATATATCTCTTAGAAATGCCTGCATAGAGCACCATGTAACAAACTTTTTATTGGCATCTTTAAAGGATTTGAAATATTTATCGTGCTTTTCATGTTCTTATCACTTAAACATGCATCAAAATTGATATGAATGCTTAATTGGAAATTTGCAAATTTCTGCCTCTTGGTTAAAACAAAATTTAGCCAAGGGGCACTATGGTCGTAGTCAAGGGCGACCTAAAATAAGCTTTGACAAAATGCTTATTTGGACATCAATTTATTGAACTTAATCTTAGTATACTTTTGATAACGGTCAAAATCAAAATTTAAAAACATTTGTGACCTTAAAAGCCTTAAATTGCGTAAATTGTAAGATTAAGGGGGAGATTATAAAAACAAATTTGATTATGAAGCCTACAAAAACATTGTTAACATCATTTGGAGTTTGTTATGACCTTCGGATTCTTAAAAGTAATTTGTATTTCATCAAAATGATATATCTTGCTCTTAAAGGAACTCTCTAAACAAATCAGGGCTTAACATCCCTTGTATTTGGTTGGAGACAGTTTTTTATGTACTCTAAGATTAAAGGACTCTCATTTAATTTAGGGCTTAACATCCCTTGATAAATGAGAAATAAATATACATTTATCATAAGCTTAAGGGAATCTCATATCATTTCAAGGCTTAACATCCTTTGCAAATGATTGAGAAACAAATTTTGGATAAATTAGACAAAAATGATATTAAACCCTTATTCCTAATAGAATATATATTTAAGGGGAGCATAATATAAAATTAAGGGGGAGAAGAAAAATAAAATATTCAACTTGGATATCTTTTTGAAATGACAAAGGGGGAGAAAGAATATAAAATCAAAAATATAAATGAGTTTCATCTTGATGGCTAGCATTCACTTGCAAAAACAAGAATGGCTACAAAAGGTAAATTTCAGGTATGAAACTCACATGCTTTATATTTTCTTATTTCATATTTAGGAAATGTTTGTCATCTTCAAAAAGGGGGAGATTGTTGGATAAATTGGACATTATGATAAATCCCTTTGTTTCGATGATGACAAACATTTCATTCTTGTTGATCTAACGTGCTACTTGAGTGTTGCAGGAATAAAGTGGATGACAAAGATTCTAGGGAAACTATACGCTTGAATGATTGTGAATGTCATGCAATGTAATCAATTGTAAACTTGTACAAACATATAATGTACAAGTACTTAGATTTCATGTAAATCAAGCGTTAGATCTTCCCTAGCTAATCACCACACTTAGATAGGTCATCCCTTTCAAATAAGTTCACATATGCACACTCATACACACACATAGTGCCTTAATTGAAAGATTGAAACAGGGTCAATCTCGGTCGACCACACTCCTCGACCGAGACACTCTCGGTCGACAAACTTCTCGACCGAGAATGACCCAAGTAGCCGTTAGACACAACTGACAAAGTAGTTGGCAGTTGCAAATGAACGTTGATCCAGAGAGCCTGTCGGTCGACAAAACTTCGACCGAGTAGGTATCTCGGTCGACAATTTGTCGACCGAGATGGTCTCTGACAGCAACTGCAGAATAAACTAGCCGTTACTAATGCACCTAACTTATATCTAACGGCTAGTTAAGCACTTAGAAGCCCCTAGAAGTTGTCTAGAACGTCCTTAAGCATCCATAGGCCACTCCTATAAATAGGACATGCCTTAGGACACTAAAAGACACCTAAGCTATACTTGTGCTATACTTGAGCTTGAATACACACTTGCAATCTGTTTTAGAGCAATAGAGCAATTCCTACACTTGCCATTCATCCCTATTGCTCCCATTTCGTGTCCTATAGGCTAGTATCTCCTATCCACTTCAATCACATTGTCATACACATTGGTTAGGAGATCTATACGCTTGATATAGGCAAATCAAGCCTTGTGCTTACAACGGTATTGTAATTTCTATTTTCCTTCTTGTTCCTTTTATCCTTTGTACTCTCCTTGCTACTCCTAGGGTTGGAGGCTGCGGATCGGAGAGGGTTGACTTCTCAGGTGGAGAAGGGGACTTCAAGCTACTTCAAGAAGGCTATCGCACGGGAAGCTACTTCAGAAGGCTGGTGCAACGGGAGTTGGTGCACCTACTTCAAGGGAAGGCTGCTTCAAGGTTGGGCGATTACTTCTAGGTGAAGGCTGCTTGAAGGGTTTGGGAAAAGAAATTGTATTTTATGTAAAGTCCTTGCGAGGTAATAAAATAAATTTCTTTTCAAATCCCGGTTGGGTAAGCAACCGGGTAGTGGACTGACTTCCTTAGTATTTGCTAAGGTTGGAACCACTCTAAACCCTGTGTCTCCTTGTCCAATATTCTCATTGTGGTTGTTTGAGTTAAATTATTATTAAAATCATTATAAAACTCTATTCACCCCCCCTCTAGTAGTTTACAAAACCCTAACCAACTATCAAGATGATAAATGAAATTAAAATGTTCCGTTGTCCCCAAAAATGACACCAATTTTTGATGGAGCTCCCACTTGCGTGCACCACTAAAAATCCTAAAGATAATAAATCTTTAGGTTTAGCCTTGCTTATACTAGATTAAAAACTCCACCCACGTATGCTAGGATACATGGAAGTCTTATCGTAGTATAGTTAAGGGTCGAATCCACATGACAACGGTCTTGTTGAGATCAACAAGATTGAAAACGTTAAAATTTCACTTAACTCCTTAACACTTGGTATTTAGATCAAAGAGTTGGTTTGGTTGTTTAAACTAAGTGCAAGTAAAGTAAAAGCAAGAAAGTAAGCAGGAAGGTAAATTTAAGGTTGTAAGCAATATTAAGGAACCACTAGAGTGTTATCGGCTTTCACCACCACTACACATGGATCAAAACATACACATAGTAGCATAACCTTCAATAAGAGTCCAAACAGTTAGTATCTTTGTAGATTCAGTTTCCTTTCAGAGAACTAACTACGAGAAGTATGGAAATGTTGCAATGCCATCCATTCCCCAAACGAATGGTCACTTACTTTGCATCACTCCCTTCGCAAAGTGTGTTCCTCGACTTATCAAGGTTGTACTTTCATACGTCAACTGATTCCATTTCATAGTATGAAAGTACAACGATGGAAGTGAGTTTACTCCACTTCATGAAAAACACTCCTAGATACCGAAATAGATGCATGGTGGCTACATGCATCAAGAACCAACATTCAATCGAGATTCGAATCTAATAGTACAAATGTAGACAATTCATACTAAAAGATAATAGGTAACACAAGTTGGTGATCAAGCAACAAGCATTAATTAAATGATTGATGTCGAACTGAAAAGAAAGTATATCTCTATTGAAAACTTATGAATTACATTGCATGAAATGAAAACATGGGTAGCGGAGCTACTCCCCGCACCCTAGTGTATAAGACTACTTGATCATGGCAAGGACAAGGAAGGGGGAGAGAAGAGAGAGAGAGAGAATGTCATATCCACAAAGGAGGGAGGAAGGTTGACCCCTAGGAGAGAGAGAGAAACGATCTTCACACTTCATAGCCTGCTTGATGATGAATCCTCCTCTTCCCACCTTCTTTGTCAATGAGACAGAAAGCAGCTTGGGGATGGAGTATGGATCTCAGACCGGCAACCTCGGGGCAGTGGACGAAGGATGGAATAGCTCTGGAACAATAGAGGCAGCCTTTGGATGTCTGAAAACTTGATACTTTGTGAGGACCCCTCGGGTCTTATTTATAGGCTTTGAGTGAGGCTCAAATAGTTTGGGAGGTTTGGGCCCAAACGGTCGTGAAGACTGTTTGGACTCTCTCGGTTTGGAAACCATTTGGACTCTCTCAGTTTGGAAACCGTTTGCCTTTATTCGGTCTTGGGACCGTGTAGCTTCATACAGTCTTAGGACCAGTTGATCTCCATTCGGTCTCGGGACTGTTTGGCTTCATTCGGTCTTGGGACCATTTGGTGTCCATTCGGTCTTGGGACCGTTTGGTGTCCATTCGGTCTTAGGACCGTTTGGTGTTCATTTGGTCATGGGACCCTTTGGTGTCCATTCGATGTTGGGACCATTTGGCGTCCATTCGGTCTTGGGACCGTTTGGAGCTTTTGTAATTTTTTTATACTTTTCTATAAGAAATAAAAGGGGAAAAGTTAGGCTAATGATATATTTACAAAAGAGTGGAAAGTTAAGGATTGTGTCTAATTGATTTACGAATGAGCATGGAAAACTGAGGAAAATTAGTAAGACAACATCACAAAATGGGAGGTTATCAGGGCTCTATGTAATAGCACTCCAAAAATCTTACCACAACCCTTTCTTCCACTTTCATACCCATTGAGCTAGGAAACATCAAACCTAGCTCATTTTGCCCTTTTTCGCAGCCACGTGGGTCATTTGGTGTGATTTGAAACATAAGATTGAATGCATGAATGTGAAACAAAACTCCTAGTCGGCCTTGATTAACACCACCATGAAACGGTTTACCCAGAACTTTGTGGAAGAAATATGGATAACTTGTTATTCTATGAGCTATATTTGAAGTTCATATGCTTTGTGCTCTTTTCATGATTGGATTGTGAAAGTAAGAGACGAGAGAGGTGAAATGCATGTACTCAGTCATCTTTGATCCCATTCAGCAATAATCATCTTTTCTATTGTATTTGTCATTTCTTGATTGTGGAAAATTTGTGGAGAGATTGAATTGGAGCATACTTGAGGACAAGTATGTTTCAAGTTTGAGGTGGTGATTCAACCTTATTTTAGGGATTCATCTTGTGTCATTTTGCTCTTCAATCACATCTATACCTGTTAGATTACATGATATTCCTCCCAATATGCTTATTTGTGTAAAATGCACTTATGGACATTATTTGCATTTTTTAGGCATTTGTACCACACTTTATGGGAGAGAGAGAAGGAGTGATCCTAGGGTTTCTCTACCCTTAGGGAGGCTCAAAGTGAAGTCCGATGCTCCCTCAACCTACCCCTAGTGGCCAAAGATCCATTGAAGCAAAGATGTCTAAGAAAATCCAAAGAACAAAGTCAAAGTGTTGATCTAGGACCCAGCACGGACGTGGTACCACAGAGTGGCCATGCTACATAGAAACAAAATGGGTGTGACACATCACAATGGCCACCATCACCCAGCTCACCATGGTCATGGCACCCAGCACGGCTGTGCTACCCTCAACCCACAATGACCGTGTTGACCAGAACGGCCGTGCCAGTTTCAATGAAAAAACAACCACCAACCTGACATTTGACCATTTTAATTCCCACGACGTTTATATAACACCACGACCGTGCTCACCCCTACCCACCACGGTCGTTCTACTCACAAAACCCACCTATTTTTGCACTATTTTACCCATATTGCCCCTACTTAACCTAGTACTTCCCCCACACCTATATATACCTAGGTGGAGGCTGGGGCACAAGGTTAGCTACCCTACAACCACTCTAGCCTCCCCATTTCATCTTCCACCCATTCCCACCTCATTCCACCTCCATTTCACCATTTCCACCACCAAAACCCTATTTTTCCATTGTTTTCACCCATTTCCACCATATATCCATGCCATTCACCTACCTAGGAGGAGGGAGATCGAGCTACAACTACTAGGAGGTGGAGAAGGATGAGTCTTCACTGAGCTCATCATGGCTTTTCACTCCTCTACTCATTCTTCTTCCTTTTTTTGTATTTTCCATGTCTATGAGTAGCTAGGCCCCTCTTGGTGGGCTATTTAGGGGACATTATGTTACCTTGATACCATGTTGGGGGAAAATGATATGTAAACATTATGATTTCATTTGGAAATGATTATGTTATATTTGCATCTCATTCTCCATGAATTTCGTGTTAGTTTGTGTGTGAAATTACTTAGGAATTTAGGGAAATTGCTTATATATGTGAATTTTGGGATTTGCCCCTAGTTCCAATTCTTGGATCCCTAGGTTGCCTCCCATCTTCCTACATCCTGATCAATCTTCCTAAACCTAAGTGAGAGATCTAAGTAGCTAGATTAGAAAATTCTAGTGCAATTAGCATGGAGCCTTCTCAAGGCTAGAATGTGGGGGAATTGGGGTCCAAAGCCCTAATTTCACCTCCCCATTACTACCCTCAACCCCTAATTGCCCTAGGAGTGTCTAATCTAGAAACCTAGACTTGATTAGACTCTAATTGAATTGAACCTAATCCCTAACCCAATTGAGCCTCGTAAGGGTAATGGGAGTTGTTAGGGACTAGTTCCCCTATACATATCCGATCTCATCCATGGCCAGTTAGTAGCTTAGGTCAATTCATTAGACTCTAACTAGTTGTTTGGTTTGGATAATATAAATGGATGAGTAATTCTTGCATGTTATCACCCCAACCTCATTGACAAGTTCACACCCCTAAACAACCCACACCTCTCTTTACTGCTTAAAACCCTAGTTTTGTGCTTGCTTAGCTTAATTATCTCTTTTCTTGCTTAGTTAGCTTATTGCTTTGTTCTTGTTCAGTTCTTGCTAGTCTAGCTCTTTTCTTACTCTTGTGCTTTCCTTTTGCCTGCCTTAGTGTAAACTGCCTTTTCATACCTAGTTTAGTCTTTTCTTGCATACTTAGTCTTAATATAGTCTAGGGTTAACTTAGATTTCATTCTTGCCTTTAATTGCTTGTTTGTCCATAATAGTTTAACAATCAAAACAACCTTCAAACCCTTAACCCTCGTCTCCGTAGTAGGAACCCAGCCAAACTAACCTAGCTCTAGTGCCCCCTTTTCTCCCTGAGGATTGACCCTATACTTGACTCCCTCCTATACTACGACACGACCCCGTGCTCTTGAGGGTGTAGTGTTTTAGTATATGTAGGTGTGTTAGTTTAGGTTTTATAAATATCAAAAGTGAATCCACCGTTTGAGTCTATCCATGGGGTTGCATCTATTTAAACTCCAATTGAGTAGCGTGTAACACCATTGGCAGAAACACACCACTTATTATAGTACTCTTCTTCATCTATAGGATCTTCAATGAACAACCTTTTACCATGAAGAACAACCAACCATTTTTCATTTGTAGGATCATCAATATAAAATACTTGTTTCACTTGTGATGCCAATATGAATGGTTCACCCTTCTCGCCAATCTTTTCAAAGTTCACTATTGTGAACCCAATTCATCCACTATAACTCGTTTGGTGTTATCAACCCAATTACATTTAAAGAGCGGAATTTTGAAATCTACGTAGTCAAACTCTCATATGTCTTCAATGACACCGTAATATGACATTTTAGCTTCACTTGGACTCTTATCCTTTGCACTGGCAAAAAATAATGAAGATGCTTGAAGGGTGACCCCACTGTTTTGGACGACACTCTTATCATCTTGACGCTTTATGTAATATGAGAACCTATTTATGTAAAACCCTTCATAAGACATAACATTTATTTTTTGTTTAAAGGCAAGGCATTTGATATTTTCATCAAGATTATTTGGTGTTTGAGATAGTTGATGTAAGACTTTATCTTCAAACCATTTAATAAATGTCTTGTTATGCTCTCTAGCAAGCCACATTGAATTGGCTCAAGGATATTGTTTCTTAATGAAATTGGTATGTTCCTTGATATAAACACTCACTTCATCAATGTTGTGTAAAATATACAAGTGGGCTTGTTCCAACAGCTCATGACTAATTACTTTCATCTGTGATCCTAAAACCCCTTTTCCAGAATACTCCTCAATATTCTTCTCATTTACAGGAGCGTCATTACCACTCAGAAAGTCATTGTAAAAATCCATAACCTCTCTCACCACATAACCCTCAATAATACTCCCTTCAGGTTGATAATGATTTCAAACATCACCTTTAAAAACTCTCATGTATCGTTCAATAGGATACATCCAATGCAAGAAAATTGGTCCCAACATTTTCACTTCCCTAGTCAAGTGGACAACAAGATGAATCATGATATAAAATAACAAAGGAGGAAAATACATCTCAAACTAACATAGGGTAACAACCACTTCTCTTTGCAACTTATCGAGAGTCTCATGATCAATAACTTTGCTGCACAGACTGTTGAAGAAGAAACAAAGTATGGTGATTGCAAACCTTGCATGCTTTAGTAGTATAGATCGAATTTCCACAGACGATATTTGTGCATTAGAGTGTGACAATCATGAGATTTAAGACCTATCAACTTCAGATCTTTCATTGATACCAATCTATGGATGTTGGATGAGTAACCCTGTGGCACCTTAACATTAACCAATCACTTACAAAAAGTTTTCTTTTGCTTTCTAGATAACGTGTAACAAGCTGGAGGTAAATATGTTCTCCGATCACTACTGACTACTTCTGTTAATTATGTCCTTATTCCTATTTCATGTAGGTCCATTCCAGATTTGATCCCATCTTTAGTCTTACCTGGTATATTCAACAGAGTACCAATTATGCTATCACAGATGTTTGTCTCAACATGCATGACATCGATACAATGCTTGACTGCCAAATAACTCCAATAAGGAAGATCCTAAAATATTGACTTCTTCTTGAATAAAGATTTGTCACTCCGTGTGTGTAATGACTGTCATCAAACTGATAGCCAAATCGTTACTAATGATGTGGAATTACCATATACAATGGATTAACAAAAATAAAAAAAATTTAAAACCATTTTTCAAGGAGATCCTTTCCCAAAAAAACTCTTATTGAAAGATCCATCACTTACATATATCATGATTTACATTGTACAATCACTGTTTCATCTCATCTCGAGGACAACATATAACAGTTGCTCTATCAAAACATGTACTACAACAACATAAAACCTCAAGGTATATAAGTCAACATCTCAGATCGTTCATGAAACCATTACGAACTGACTCCAAGGACCTAAGAGTACAGAGATGACATATATGACTTCTATCTACAAGACATGACAAACAATACACTCAACCTGAGTTGTTACTGCTACCACAGCTGTTGTTCCTCCTCTGTAGAAAGGTCTCCACCACCTCGAGCACGTCCACCTAAAAATTTTGGATCCCACATGGTGAGATAATTGTTCCAGTGAGAGATATATCTCTCTACCGACCATATTATTATCACATATAAGCATTATAAAACTGAGAAGAGGTTCTTTTATATTAACATGTAGGATTAATCATTGTATGAACAGAACAAAGTAATCTCTTTACTTAAAGAAAATGATGCATCTACCCATGGTAGAGTAATAAACCATCTATCTACTTTACAAGGAATGTAAAGAAACATAAATAACATCTATCAAGCTAAGATGTATAACTAAATTGCGCATCAAACAATATTTTCTGTATTCGATCCTTAAGCAAATATGCTACACAGATGATCATATTTTATAATCACACTTATGCCTTGAGGAGATGAAGTATACCCCGTTCATCTCCAACCGACCACAAACTTCTCACAAGTCGGTACCATACAAGGTCAATGGAAGAGCCGAATGCTAAGACCTCTCCTGTCTCAGTCAGTACGAGACCACACAGATTCAACAGGACATCTCGTGTCATCTACTGGCAGGACATCTCGTGTCTCTGCAAAAAGAGCATGCCAGGGTACAAGGCATCTTCACTCAGAGTTACTGCATCAACATGTACTCTCTTAGGGGAACATCTACTAACAACCGTCCCCAATTATGAAATTACTGAGTCATGGCATATAGCCATACTCTGAGCCACGGGCCAGTTCACTGTGCTCAACATAGAGTCTACGATCGTAGTCACACTCGAGCCAGGATATGGCATATAGCCAAATCCCCATTTATTTCAAGTTCGTAAGGGGATCGGCTCACACATGGCTGTCCATTTATACTTATGCCCCCACACATTAAAAAATATGCACTCCAGGTTATACCGCGGGAAACCCATTTCACCATTCAACAAATCATGATGCTGATGGATCTATGGTCAGGGTAACATTTTATGGTTTCTAATGATATATTAAGTGCATTTCAATATTCTTTTAGCATTAAACAAGTTATAAGCATCAATCATAAACAAATGCTACAAAGAAATCTATAATACATCTATCAATTACTTTTCTAATCTTTAGAACACATTTAGTTGCATAACACTTGGGATCTCAGTCCCTTATCACATTACTGGGAATTCTCATCCCTTCACATCATCATCAACATGATTATTGGATCTGGGTATTCAAACCATTAGATCACCACATAGCATTGTTACCTCTGTAATAAGTAACTAATACCTCTAGGTTCTCAGACTAAGGTATACATGATACTTGTTGTACAAGCATCTCACATGGCTCACAAGGCCTATTTAAGCATCTTGTCACCTCTCACTAGACAACAACTATTCACATGGCTCACAAGGCCATTTAAACATCTGGTCACCTCTCACTAGGCAAAAACTACCTTTTAGGTCATCATACCACATAAACATTATACTTTTTATTCAAGTATTTAACATGTCTCAAAAGGCTTATGCAATAAGAGAAATACAACCTTCCCATTATTAGGGTTAGGGTTTCCCTTTATAGCCGAATAGGGTTTCAAGTTCATATTATTAATCCAAACCCTAATTCATTGCTCCACACATCTAGGAGCATACATTGCTATCATAAGTATGCAATCATACTTATTTATTCTCATCATTTATATATACAAGATACCATATCAATTTCCCATCCACGATTATCATATCGGGTCTCCATGTTGGGAAACATATCAGGTTACCATGTTAGGTAGACCCTTAGGCTCATAAAATCTTTATACCTTTAAGGATCGGCCCTATCATATAGCTACATGACAATCTAGGTGCCTAATTGAATTCTCTTATCACAATCCATTACACAAAGGATAGGGTATATCAGATTTCATTCCATCATCTAGGGTTGTCCACCATATTGGACATAATGGGCCATATCGTGCATGAGGCATGATTCGGACCTCATATCATTCACAAGGTAGAAGTACGTGTTATTCCTATCATCCAAGGGATATTAATCATATCATACATGTGGTATCATTCACCACTTATATTAGTTTACCCATCACCTTGGGTTTCCAACTCTATGTTGATTGGAGTGCTTACTATCTCTATATCGTGTAAGAGGTGTGGTTATAGACTTGTATCGTGTATAAGGGGTAAGTAGGTATCTCCCATATTGTTCATAAAACATGGCTCATATCATGTATGAGCTAACATCTATCCCCATATCGGGTTAACCCTCATCTTGGGATTCATATCTGGTTGAGGTATTTCAACCATATCGGGTTTATACCTTGCTTTTGAATCCATATTTTATATGTACATAAGTGTATGCTCAATAAATAATATCTTTCACTAGATGTGTGCTTCAAGATATCGTGTACCATGTGTGTATTACATGATCATATCGTGCAAGGAGTACTTTCTTGTCTTACTCATATCGGGTTACCCAAACTAGGGTTTTGACATATCGACTTACAAGTATACACTTGACCTTATATCATGCATGGAGTCTTCACTTGACTTCCTATCGTGCAAAAGGTATATGATTAACACCATATCATGTTCAAGGTGTAAACTTCATCTCCATATCGTGCAAGTGATGCATGTATATTACCATATCAGGTTAGAGGTACTTGTTTGTGCACTTGAACCCGATATCACTTTATAAAGTGATACCATCTTCTTCAAGCTCTAGACCTTCGTTCTAACTATTCTAGTTTATGAATAACATGTCTAGGAAATTCTTAGAACTCATGGATTCATCAATTATTCAATAAAAACTTGGAATTGAAAGTAAATCATCTAGTGTAACAAGTTAGGTGGTAAATAATAACATGATTGGGTTCAAGTTATATAACACACCTTGTGAACAACTTCAAAGATCCAAGCTCCAAAGATTTACGTTCCTAAGGTTTAAGATGAACTTCTTCAAGGTCCAAAGCTCGTTCACAACTCCTCCATAGACAAGAAATCACCATAGTTAAGCACCTTGGTGAAGAAGGAAAGAGAGATATATCCATAACCCAATATCCTACTTCAACTAAGGTTGAAGATGACCAAAGCCTTACCTTAAGCTTGGTGCTCGATCTATCCTTGCTCCTTGAGCTACTTTGCACAATATCTAAGGTTCTATGCACGATATCTCCAAGGAATATGGTTGTGGGGTTCGTAAACTACCATAAGTTGGTGGAAGGTGAAGTATATATACTTGAGTTCATGAGATAAAGTGTATAAGAGGTGTCTTCACCTCATGCTACTAGATGACATGTGGCCATGCATGATTGACACGTGGACATGCATGCAAACATACATATCTTGCTATGAAAGAGTCTTGAGGATAAGCTAGAGACAATATCTCAGCCATGCTTTATCTTGTTGGATCAATTTCCTCATCTTTATTTCAACATTAAGGAAATCCGATACACTTTTTGCAAGGAACTTACAACTCATCATGGGCACCCCCTTGAGGTGCCTTGCCCATCATGGCCTTTTCCAATGCTCAACAAACCAATAGGAGACTTCTATTATGGCTCCTTGGCCGATAGGGTTCCTATACCAAGTCTACAACTCGATACAACACATATAATGCTTTTCCTTTAATTCTTCCTTGGTCTATTCATCACCAGGAGTATCATCATTCAAATATGATTCAAACATAACATATCCTTCTTTCTCTTTCCTCTAAAATATACATAGAGGGAGTATGGACACTCTAGAGGTGGTAATTTTGTATTTCAACCCCATATATTGGGTGAATTGCAAATTGTACCAAAATTGGTGCACATGGTACTAACATTGTTTAAACAAGTTATAACTTGGGATTTAGGCTTTCTACAATCCAGAACTTAGCATCATACTATCTCTTATGATACTAAAACACTTATAACATATTCAACATGTGACATTTTTCAATGTAACCCCTCATCTTGGGCAAATTGCACTTTGGTCCAAAATAAAGGAACATTGCTCAAACAACATTCAATCAGGACCAAATTTGAAACATAAGTGTGTCACATGATAACAAAACTCCTTAGAGGATTATATTAAATTTCTAAGCAACTTACTTAGCAAAAACAAACATGGTCACCTCATAACCCAGGTTAGGGGTATTACAGTGTGGCCATGGTACATTGTGATCTCTTACTGAATTCATTGACAAAGTCTTTTACTCGTTCATAAACAACTTCCCATAGTATAGGTTTAGGCACACTCCGTTCCTCATTCCATCCATTGAATGCTTTGCACAACCTTCGGTAGGGATGGAATTTTGGAAGAAACCTTCGATGACCAAGATATACAGTCTAGCCGCCATATTTTAGTCATATTGAATCAGTGTTCTCTTCACATATAGGACACACTTTAGATCCTTTGACACTATATCCAGATAAATTCCCATATGCTGGAAAGTCATTAACAGTGCAAAACAACATAGCGTGCAAACAAAATGTCTCTTGATGTGATGATTTTGAGTCGCATTTATAGACCTGTTTGATATGTGTTTTGTGCTTTTATTAGTCATTTTTATGGTCAATATTGCATAATTCACTCATTTCGGTCTTTGCCATCATTTTATGTCAAATCCCCTTAGTTTCATCATTTCGAGCATTATTTATCACATTATCATAATTTGTGTGGATTTATTTGATCTGGTCTTTAAATTGCAGGAAAAACAAGTATCTGCTTCTGTCGATACCATCGACGGAAGTCGATACCATCGACCAGGCAACATGTTGCCAGCCGAGAGGAGCATCACAGAGTCGATACCATCGACATCCAAGTCGATGCCATCGACACATAGAGGCTACAATGTCGCTAAACGAAAAACCCGACGCTACAGAGAGTCGATACCATTGACATCTAAGTCGATGGTATCGAGATGATCACAAGCACTCAGACAAAAAGAAAAGAAGGTTGCCGCTAATACGCTGGGTCAATACCATCGACCCGCGTCGATGGTATCGACGCCAGCAGATATGCGTTGGATTCGTTTTGATCTCAATCGGACGGCTGGAGTTATTTGACGACCTAATTAGGGACTTATACCTAATGACGGCCGCCCAGACGAGAGGGGGATCGAATTGGCCATTGCACAAGTACCGAGGAGCGAGAGAAAGGAGAACGGAGGCCAGAAGCTCATCCCTGTCGATCCGGACGCTGTCGAAGACGAATTTCACCACCAGAGGCGGGAAAGCTCGTGTTCTACGCAAAGGATCTACCGGTTCTTCTCCGTTCAGGGGTTTTCCCACTTAATTCACGTTTTTCTTATGAATTCCCCTATTTCTACCATGTATTTGTGCAAGATGAACATGCGAGGCTAAAACCCTCCATCTTTAGGACCGGGAGTAGCCCGGGAATGCATTGTATGACAATTTTATATTAATAATTCATATTTTCTCTCTTAAATCCGTGGTATAGTTTCGTTTTCTCCATATATATTGTTATGCTTGATCACCATAATAATAACCTAATGCCCTTAATCACTTCGACAGAAGGATTAATGGTTGAAAAGAGACGAAACCTACATTAATCGATAAATCCCTTGACAAAGGAGGTGTAAAATTAATGGTGGAAACTGAGAGATCGTTCGTAATGCGCTTAGTTTAGGGGAATGATTACTACGATGGTGGAATCAACCTAAACCTAAGTAGTGAATTACACCACGACGGTGGGTAATTCTATTTTCAGGCCACTACCCAGATAGAGAGAGAAGATTGAGGAGTTATATGAAACCTAATGCAATGTTGACCCGCGGTGAAACCGCAATCCTAAAGATATCCTTTTGAATTGATTAAATTAACCTTTAATCGATTGTTTGCTTTGTTTTATTTTATTTTCTTTTAATTTCGACAACAAACCCTACTTTGTTATCCGGCTTAGCTGATCGCAAATAGTTAGTAGAAGTCTCCAATAATTCAACATATCCCTGTGTTCGACTCGGGCCTCACAAAGGCCTATATTACTCGACGCGTATACTTACGTTTTAGCGCGTAGTAAAATACGCGTCAAGTTTTTGGCGCCGTTGCCGGGGATACGGCGAATTGTTGGCACTTCGAGTGCGATGAGCGGCCACTCTAGGCCACAAATTTCTTTTTAATTTTCATTCAAATTCAAATATTTTTACATTGCACTATAATTGTTATACTCGTCTAAGCATAGTACTGAACTCGAATTTTCCTATTTCAGGTACTGTGTATGGTGCATACACGTAGTACGGACTACGCGAATCGCACACCCGAGGTTCCACCTTCGGGACCTGAGGACGGGGAGGACTTCGATCAAGAGCACCTAGAAGAAATAAATTCTGAATCTGAAGCAGAAGAAATGGCCGAACCACAGACGATATGGGAGAAGATCAAAGCGTCTTCTTCATCAGCTTCAAAGGGGCCTATAAAGAAACAAGGGATCGACATACCAACATACAAGATCGATCCGGCGTTGATTAACTTGGTAAAGTCAAATGCATTTCACGGGCTGAAGAATGAGGATCCAGTTGCACACATCAGCCAGTTCGTTGAAAACTGTGATATGGTGAAGATAGACCGGTTTCCACAGCATGCTCTGTACCTCAAGCTGTTCCCAAGTTCCTTGGTGGGAGTAGCAATAGAGTGGCTACATAACCTCGATGATGAGTTCGTTGAATCATGGGATCATATGGTGGAGGTTTTCTTTGAGAGGTTTTTCCCTCCTGAGAAGACCAACGACATGATTAGGAAGATTCACAATTTTACCCAACAGGCGGGTGAAACATATTCTGAGACCTGGGAGCGATTCCAGGTTATGTTGAGGAGGTGCCCACATCATGGGCTGGACAGGGAAACACAAGTGAAAATCTTTTATTTTGCTCTCTCCGAGCACGATAGAAGTAATCTTGATTCAACTGGATCCGGATTCTTTCTGAATAATACGGATAACAAATGTTGGGAGATATTAAAGAACATGGCTAGGAAACAGTCATGGGGTGACAGAGGTGCCGTGGAACAGGTCAAGGCTACTGGCGAATCCAGAATAGTTAGGGAGCTGAACGATAAGTTAGATCTTCTAGCCAAGAAGCTGCTAACTAAGGAAGATGCATCTGAAGATGAGGAGGCCCAAGTGAAATTCATGCAACAACATGGTTATAGAAACAATGACTATGCATGGAGGAAGGATAAAAAGTTCTCATGGAAGGATTCGAATAATTTTCTGCAGGATCCGGATGCCAAGCCACAGTAGAGAGCCGAGGATAAGAACACTGAATTACTAAGTCAAATGGTACAGCAAAACCAAGAGATGATGGCCATGTTTGGTAAGCAATTGCAATCCCAAGGGGATATTCTAACCAAATTTGGGCAGACGCTGCAAAGCCATGGAGCACAAATGCGGGCATTAGAGACCACCGTGGCACAGATTTCGAGTGAAGTGGCGGCCATCAAGCACGCCAATCAACAGGAACCAGCCGAGAATGCAAATGTGGCCCAAGCACACCATCAGGTCAAGTATATGTCTGTGGTAAACAGTGAGGAGGAACCTCAGGTGCAAGAAGCTGTAGAAGAAAGAAGAATGACATTTAATACGCATGCAACACCGGCGATACCGTATCCACACACCTACTACGGATTGCCGAGCAGAAACCCTTTCTTCAGGAAATCACAGCGAGTTGTGAGTAGGGTATCTCCATCTAGGCAAGAGGAACAAGTGCAGGTTGTTTGTGCACATGAGGAGACATCTAAGGTGAGAGAGGAACCACAACAAGCTGCTACTATTGGGAATGTCTCTCCAAAGCCCACGTCAGAGGGAGTGATTGAAGCAAGCTTAGGGGAGGTACCCCCGAAAAGCTCATATGTGCCACCTCACAGGCGTGTTGATGCAGCAGATGTTTCAAATTCGATCAATACTAAGACAAAGAAAGAGCATCGTCATTTTAAGAAATTCCTGGAGATATTCCGAAAACTCCACATCAATATTCCATTAGTGGAGATGATCGAGAAAGTACCCTCCTATGGGAGGTTCATCAAGGAAATCATCAATAAGAAGAGGCGGATAAAAGACGATGATATTTGTCGGATGAATGAGATGGTGAGCTCTATGATTCACGGGAGTTCACCAAAGAAGAGAAAAGACCCAGGAGGTTTTTACATTCTGTGCTCAATAGGTGGTCGACATTTTCCTAAAGCGCAATGTGATTCCGGCGCTAGCATAAATCTCATGCCTTTGGCGACATTTCAAAAGTTGGGGTTAAAAGAGATAAAGAGATCAACCGCAACAATTGAATTAGCAGATGTGTCTATTGTGAGACCATATGGAGTGTGTGAGGATGTGCTCGTCAAAGTGGATAGATTCATATTCCCGGTGGATTTTGTTGTTATTGATATGCCACCGCTCCAAAGCTGTGAACTTCTTCTAGGAAGACCGTTTCAAGCAACGGTGGATGTCGTGACTGCCTTAGGGAGAGGTACTTTGTCCTTGGGAATTGGAGGAGATCGAGTTGAATTCAAATTACCGCATGATCCTCTAAGCGCAGTCTCCAAGGTGAAAAGATGATGAGCATCATGCCGTCTAGCCTAAGACGTTAAATAAGGGCGCTTGTTGGGAGGCAACCCAACCATTGGTACATTTGGATAGTTTAATTATAGTCATAGATTGCTTTCAATTCGTTCAAATTCTAGTGTAAAGAAGATACCTTAATCCGTTTGTTCAATGTGCAGGAACAGGCAGGGTCGATACCATCGACACACTGGTCGATGGTATCGACATATGTTCAGGTTGACAGCTGCAAAAATTGCTCTGAGTCGATACTATCGACGGTCCTGTCGATGGTATCGACATACCTACAGGCAGGTTGCGCAATAATTGTCGATGGTATCGACATGCCAGTCGATACAATCAAGATCTCTGGAGAAGTTCAGAACGATTTGTCTCAGTCAACTCGATACCATCGACGGCCTCGTCGATGGTATCGACATGGTCATAGGTTGAAGTGAAAAGGTGGCGGTGTCGCAATGAAGTCAAGTCGATACCATCGACACCCGTCGATGGTATCGACATCCATGTCACCGATCCGCGCAAAGACATTGACGGCGATCGCGAGTCCACGTCAGCGATCCGGGTGCTGCGTCGATACCATTGACCCGCGTCGATGGTATCGACAGGTCAGCAATCTGGGTTTCCCGATCAAGCAAACGTCAGCCATCGATACTCGCGAGGGAGGCGGATAGTAGTGAGACGTGTCGATACCATCGACCCGCGTCGATGGTATCGACGGGTCAACAGTGGCGCCGGCCAAGTCAATATAAGGAGAATTGCAACGTCATTTGACGTCACACCTTCAAAGAAAACTTCCTCCTTTGCGCCGAGCACTCCCCCGAGCCCTCCAAGATCGAAGAGCAGCAACATCGAGCAAGGATTTTCACCGAGCGGAGAATCACTTCTCCATCTTCCCCGAGCTCTCTTCTTCTAATCCCATCTTTCTTGCAACAATGGTGCACGTCGCTGGATCATCGTCCTCGCGTGCGAATCCCATGGAGATCGTGGAGTTTGTTCCACCCCCTACTGCTTCAGTCTCACGTCCGCGCTTGGTTCACCCATCCACGGAGGTGAGGAAGGTCTATGAGGAAATCATGAAGCGGAAGATCGAGCCGACCCGGTATGTGGACCGGGATATGATCCGCGATCTTGGATTCGAGGCCAACTTGGCCTATGTGCTGAAGGGTCAAGCACGCCACACCAGCAGAAGGCCAGACGAGCTGGAGTACCATGCGGATGGGCAGCCGTTCTTCGGTGAATGGCCCACCTACAAGGAATTGGTGGTGGAGTTTATGGCATCCCTCGACGTATGCGTCGTGCCCAACGACGTGGTTGCTTCCGATCGTGAGTGGATCAAGGGCAGGGTGTCCTTCCGGCTGTTCAACAACAACTACAACATCACGCTGGACCAGTTCAATGCAATCTTCAACTGGAACCACGGTCGAAACGATCACCGGCGCCCAGATTCCCGCACCGACTACGACAAGATCTTCGCCGAGCTAGTCACAGTGCCGGCAGGAAAGACAGTGAGCTACCACAATGCTGCGGTAGCAGACTTCGAGCATCCCTTCGTCCGGGTCCTACACCGGATGTTGAGCTTGACGTTCTTTGCTCAGAGTGATCTAGCATTGAGCAAGTTTCAGGAGAGCGACCTCTTCTTCCTCTACATGCTCCTCAAGAGATAAGAATGCAACTGGGGTGCGTTCTTTCTGCAGCGCGTCCTGGCGGTGAAGAGGAGTACAAGGAAGGCTCTGATCCATTTTGGTGGGCTCATCACCAAATTGGCGTTGTACTTGGGGCTGAATTTCCAGTCCATGACTCCGATTTCCACAAGGAGTAAGGTGAACGTGCAACATCTACACCGTTCAAACCTTATCCTTCTACGGGATGGGTTGGCGTACGCACACTGCCACGTCAACCATGCTTATCAGGAGTGCGCACTGCCGGACGCCGTCTTCAACATCGCGGGCGCACAGCACTTCCGGTGGCTGATCATAGCCGTCGAGTCCGATGAAGAAGAAGGCGGCAACGACGGACAAGAAGGCGAGGCTGAGGAGGAAGAGGAGGCATTCACACCTCTTCGTGCACGGGTAGCACCCCGAAAGCGTCCTCGGATGCATCCAGGTGCGTCTTCATCATCACAGCCCCCGCCGCCATCACCACAGCCCTCGCAGCCAGGCGAGGATGCCTACTCAATGCAGGGCATGTATACGATGCTGCAGGACATACATCAGACACAGCAGCAACATCTAGAGATGTATACTGGTATTCAGGATACTACGAACCGGTTACTTGACAACCAAAGGGCGATGTTCGAGAATGAACGTCTCCTCCTCGACAACCAACAACAGATACACAATCGGTTGCAAAGGATGGAGATGCAACAGGAGCCCTTCTACGACCACTACTGGAGTCAGAGCTACTTTGGAGGCTATCCACAACCTCCGCCGAGGACCCATTACGATCCGAGCTTCCAGGGGGAGTATCCTTCTTGGGATCCTACGGCCCCACAGTACCCACCTCCACCTCCACAAGAATGATCAGGGTATCTCTGTTCCACTCTTAAGTTTGTTTTTGACTATGAGGCCATAGTCGAATTCAAGCTTAGGGGGGGTAGTTGGAACAACTCTATCTTTTCTTTTGTTGTTTTTAGTTTTTAGAATTGTTATTTGTTTCTTGCATTTTTAGTTTTGGTAGGATCCACGTGCTATCTAGTGTAACTGTGGATGTCGTAACATTTTTTCATCTTGCTGTTAATTCATGGGAAATTTAAAAAATTTTGTGTCTTTGGATGGCTTGCTCTGGTTGTCCTTGGGGAACACATCCTACGAAAATGATTGATTATGTCAACTTTAAAACAACATTTCACACCTGTACTCCTATGGATTCATGCAAAGTGGATAGTAACGGTTGTTTGAGCCTAACCTAACCAAATGGTAATGAGACCTTAATTGGATGTAAGAGAGAGAACCTTCTAAACTACTACACAGGTCAGTAAGGAGGGACACATAATATTTTTCTAAGGTTCAGTCATCTAATCTTGTGATCATTCCACTTCATTTTTCCAAATCCACCTAAGAATTGGAAGTAAAGTGCAGTTTTAATTCCTTCTTGTGTGCATAGCATTTAGATAGGACTTGCATTAATATTTTCCATACTTTTGCATAAAAAGAACAAATATAGGGATTCATGTCATGTAGTTGCACTCATGGTTTTCATGCATAAAGTACACCATGTATCTCAAATTTTTCCTCAAAAGTGATCTAAATTGTTCCATACCTTCGAAATATTGCAAAGATTTCCAAGCATGAAGGAAGTAGCCCAATACATGTATCTCTAAGCAATTATGGATATGTGGGCTAAAGAAAGAAATTTTTTTTTCTAAAAATCTGAAATAAAGAAAAAAAAATTTAAAAAAAGAGAATTGAGAAGAAAGTGGAATAAGAGGGAGAAAGGAACATGATATCACTCGTATAACAGGAAATTGAGTACATGATGTGGCTTAATTAGATTTCCATTTCACTTGGAGGTGGAAGGTTAGTTCATGCATCATTTCACCCAATTTTAGGCATTAGGGCATTTCTAATGTGCATTTGCATCACTTAGGACATTTTGTTTTATGCATATTGGAACTGCGCAATACTTCCAAGTTCTTCCATGAACCACCCATTTCCATCCACCCGTTGCTCGGATTGGTAGGCCACCGTGAATTTCTCCTCACTAATGATAATCAGAAGAACGACTTCCATGTAGATGGTAGTTAGGGCGAGCAACGTAGTATAGGCGATCACAAGATGCACCAATGCTGAATCGGCGAATTTTATTATGTTAACTGCCTTATGTGATAGTGTTCATCTGTTTGGAGGATAATTTCTTTTATTGATGATTACTGTCGCCTTTAGGGTAATTACTGTTCTGTGGTTAGAGAAGGCCGGTTTGAGAACGTTCAGTGGGAGTCACATGGGATGTGGGGTTGGTGTGTTGTTTTTTAGTTGACATCTGCAATTCTATTCTAAGGATTAGTTGCTCGAGGGCGAGCAATGTTCAAGCTTAGGGGAGTTTGATGTGATGATTTTGAGTCGCATTTATAGACCTGTTTGATATGTGTTTTGTGCTTTTATTAGTCATTTTTATGGTCAATATTGCATAATTCACTCATTTCGGTCTTTGCCATCATTTTATGTCAAATCCCCTTAGTTTCATCATTTCGAGCATTATTTATCACATTATCATAATTTGTGTGGATTTATTTGATCTGGTCTTTAAATTGCAGAAAAAACAAGTATCTTCTTCCGTCGATACCATCGACGGAAGTCGATACCATCGACCAGGCAACAGGTTGCCAGCCGAGAGGAGCATCACAGAGTCGATACCATCGACATCCAAGTCGATGCCATCGACACATGGAGGCTACAGCGTCGCTAAACGACAAACCCGACGCTACAGAGAGTCGATACCATCGACATCCAAGTTGATGGTATCGAGATGATCACAGGCACTCAGACGAAAAGAAAAGAAGGTTGCCGCTAATACGCTGGGTCGATACCATCGACCCGCGTCGATGGTATCGATGCCGGCAGATATGCGTTGGATTCGTTTTGATCTCAATCGGACGGCTGGAGTTATTTGACGACCTAATTAGGGACTTATACCTAATGACGACCGCCCAGAGGAGAGGGGGATCGAATTGGCCATTGCACAAGTACCGAGGAGTGAGAGAAAGGAGAACAGAGGCCAGAAGCTCATCCCTATCGATCCGGACGCTGCCGAAGATGAATTTCACCACCGAGAGGCGGGAAAGCTCGTGTTCTACGCAAAGGATCTACCGGTTCTTCTCCGTTCAGGGGTTTTCCCACTTAATTCACGTTTTTCTTATGAATTCCCCTATTTCTACCATGTATTTGTGCAAGATGAACATGCGAGGCTAAAACCCTCCATCTTTAGGACCGGGAGTAGCCCGGGAATGCATTGTATGACAATTTTATATTAATAATTCATATTTTCTCTCTTAAATCCGTGGTATAGTTTCGTTTTCTCCATATATATTGTTATGCTTGATCACCATAATAATAACCTAATGCCCTTAATCACTTCGACAGAAGGATTAATGGTTGAAAAGAGATGAAACCTACATTAATCGATAAATCCCTTGACAAAGGAGGTGTAAAATTAATGGTGGAAACTGAGAGATCCTTCGTAATGCGCTTAGTTTAGGGGAATGATTACTACGACGGTGGAATCAACCTAAACCTAAGTAGTGAATTACACCACGACAGTGGGTAATTCTGTTTTCAGGCCACTACCCGGATAGAGAGAGAAGATTGAGGAGTTATATGAAACCTAATGCAATGTTGACCCGCGGTGAAACCGCAATCCTAAAGATATCCTTTTGAATTGATTAAATTAACCTTTAATCGATTGTTTGCTTTGTTTTATTTTATTTTCTTTTAATTTCGACAACAAACCCTACTTTGTTATCCGGCTTAGTTGATCGCAAATAGTTAGTAGAAGTCTCCAATAATTCAACGTATCCCTGTGTTCGACTCGGGCCTCACAAAGGCCTATATTACTCGACGCATATACTTGCATTTTAGCGCGTAGTAAAATACACGTATCACAAGATGCACCAATGCTGAATCGGCGAATTTTATTATGTTAACTGCCTTATGTGATAGTGTTCATCTGTTTGGAGGATAATTTCTTTTATTGATGATTACTGTCGCCTTTAG
This sequence comes from Alisma plantago-aquatica, assembly GCA_963693085.1. Taxonomy (NCBI): domain Eukaryota; kingdom Viridiplantae; phylum Streptophyta; class Magnoliopsida; order Alismatales; family Alismataceae; genus Alisma; species Alisma plantago-aquatica. Next base: position 754,475,755 of record OY856409.1, read on the forward strand.
GGTAATTACTGTTCTGTGGTTAGAGAAGGCCGGTTTGAGAACGTTCAGTGGGAGTCACATGGGATGTGGGGTTGGTGTGTTGTTTTTTAGTTGACATCTGCAATTCTATTCTAAGGATTAGTTGCTCGAGGGCGAGCAATGTTCAAGCTTAGGGGAGTTTGATGTGATGATTTTGAGTCGCATTTATAGACCTGTTTGATATGTGTTTTGTACTTTTATTAGTCATTTTTGTGGTCAATATTGCATAATTCACTCATTTCGGTCTTTGCCATCATTTTATGTCAAATCCCCTTAGTTTCATCATTTCGAGCATTATTTATCACATTATCATAATTTGTGTGGATTTATTTGATCTGGTCTTTAAATTGCAGGAAAAACAAGTATCTGCTTCCGTCGATACCATCGACGGAAGTCGATACCATCGACCAGGCAACAGGTTGCCAGCCGAGAGGAGCATCACAGAGTCGATACCATTGACATCCAAGTCGATGCCATCGACACATGGAGGCTACAACGTCGCTAAACGACAAACCCGACGCTACAGAGAGTCGATGGCATCGAGATGATCACAGGCGCTCAGAAGAAAAGAAAAGAAGGCTGCCGCTAATACGCTGGGTCGATACCATCGACCCGCGTCGATGGTATCGATGCCGGCAGATATGCGTTGGATTCGTTTTGATCTCAATCGGACGGCTGGAGTTATTTGATGACCTAATTAGGGACTTATACCTAATGACGGCCGCCCAGACGAGAGGGGGATCGAATTGGCCATTGCACAAGTACCGAGGAGCGAGAGAAAGGAGAACGGAGGCCAGAAGCTCATCCCTGTCGATCCGGACGCTGTCGAAGACGAATTTCACCACCGAGAGGCGGGAAAGCTCGTGTTCTACGCAAAGGATCTACCGGTTCTTCTCCGTTCAGGGGTTTTCCCACTTAATTCACGTTTTTCTTATGAATTCCCCTATTTCTACCATGTATTTGTGCAAGATGAACATGCGAGGCTAAAACCCTCCATCTTTAGGACCGGGAGTAGCCCGGGAATGCATTGTATGACAATTTTATATTAATAATTCATATTTTTGTCTCTGAAATCCGTGGTATAGTTTCATTTTCTCCATATATATTGTTATGCTTGATCACCATAATAATAACCTAATTCCCTTAATCACTTTGACAGAAGGATTAATGGTTGAAAAGAAACGAAACCTACATTAATCGATAAATCCCTTGATAAAGGAGGTGTAAAATTAATGGTGAAAACTGAAAGATCGTTCATAATGCGCTTTGTTTAGGGGAATGATTACTACGACGGTGGAATCAACCTAAAACTAAGTAGTGAATTACACCATGACAGTGGGTAGTTCTGTTTTCAGGCCACTACCCGGATAGAGAGAGAAGATTGAGGAGTTATATGAAACCTAATGCAATGTTGACCCGCGGTGAAACTGCAATCCTAAAGATATCCTTTTGAATTGATTAAATTAACCTTTAATCGATTGTTTGCTTTGTTTTATTTTATTTTCTTTTAATTTCGACAACAAACCCTACTTTGTTATCCGGCTTAGCTGATCGCAAATAGTTAGTAGAAGTCTCCAATAATTCAACGTATCCCTGTGTTCGACTCGGGCCTCACAAAGGCCTATATTACTCGACGCATATACTTGCGTTTTAGCGCATAGTAAAATACACGTCATCTCTCTACGTGAAGCATCATAGGTCATCACACCTTCACCCCAAAGTTTCTTAAAGTCATCAATCAGAGGTTCAAGATAAACGTCAATATCATTTCCAGGTTGTTTAGGGCCCGATATCAACAACGACAACATAACATACTTATTTTTCACATACAACCAGGGAGGAAATGATATCGATCAGGGTACAATAAATCAATCTTCTTCCACTGTGGGGAATCATACGCATGTCGTAGGATCCCATCATAATTTTTTTTAACCTCTACATGCCACCTCAAATTCTTCGCATCTATTGGATCGGCAAACAAGCATTGAAACTATGGTATTATAGGTAGATACCACATCACCTTGGCAGGAGAACCAATTTTGAACTTCCCCGAAGTCGTCATTTTATACCTTGACGCACCACATTTTGGACAATCTTTCAAATACACATAGTCCTTTTGAAATAATACACAATCATCTGGGCACACATGTATCTTCTTGGCCTTCATTCCCATTGGGCACAACAATTTCTTTAACTCATATGTTGAAATTGGCATCTCGTTTCCTTCAGGAAGAATTTCTTTCAACAAAGACAACAATGACGTGAAGCTTTTGTCGCTCCATCTATTGTTTGCCTTCATCTTATACAATCTCAACACAATGCTAAGCTTCGTAAACTTAGTACAACATGTGTATAATGGTCTCTCAATGTCATGCACAATGTTCCTAAACATGGGAGGTGGATCAGTGTGTTCTACCCCACAACTATCCAACATCTCATCAATGATGTCTACTAGAACTGGTTCGTTCACATCTACGTCATCAGAGACAATTTATTCTTCCACACAATCACTAGTATCGACATCTACTAAATTTAGGTTTGAAATCTCTCCATGCCAATGCCATTCTGTATAGCCTCATACAATCCCGTTGCACATGACATGACTTTTGATTTCATCACCAATGCTGACTTTCAAGTTGTTATTGCAATACCTACATGGACAGTAGAACCTATCTCCAGGTTGTTTCCTATGTTCCTCCGCAAATCTAATAAATTGATCAAGACCAGAAATAAACTCTGGGGTGCAGCGATTTCGAATGGACACCCATGATCTATCCATTCTATGATCAAAGAGAAAACAAGTATATATTAGGGTTTAGGGTTAAAAGATTAGGGTTTAGGGTTAAAAGATTACAGTTTAGAGTCTTATATATATAATAAATGTGTACCACCTATCCCATTCTTGATAACCTAATCTCACTAATAAGTGTATAATGTGTATTTGATTTTCAAGAAAATTTCGACAGCATTTTCCCGTAGTTCTCTAAGTACACCGATGTACATGGGCAAATGCCCACTGACATATGTACTTAGAGAACAAACAGAGAAGTGCTGACGAAACATCATGAAAACCAAATATACATTATACACTTACATCCTAAGTGAGATTAAGTGTTCAGGAACAGTCCCAAACCAGGGACTATCCAATATTTACTCCCAATGAGTAAATCTTGGACGGGTTTCTAGGTCAACAAAATACATGTATGTTGTCATTCCTATACCTACAATCATAGTTTCATCATTCATATCCTAGGTTTTGAGTAACATCATTTAATTCAATTCATTCTTCCATTTGGGTAAGTTCATTCATTCATCATTAACCCTAATTAAATATTAATAATCAACTACACAATTTTGAAGAACAATTATATATTGATCTAAGTTAAATCTTAGAGAAACTAAGTGCAAATCTAATTAATTAAGTTCATTCATTCCTCATAAACCCTTATTAATAAACCCTAATTAATTAGTAATTATATATTGAATGAAGTTTAATCTTAGAGAAACTCACCGCACTAGTGGAGTAAGCTGTGATGGCGGCGACCGGAGGTGGAGGTGGTCACAGCTAGAGGTGAAGCAGGTGGCGAGCGGCGGCGGCGGAGATGACTGAGATGAAGCTAGCGGTGAAGCAGGTGGCAAGTGGTGGCGGGGTGGCGGGTTGTGGCTGTAGTCGTTGGCGGAGATGACTGAGCAAGCGAGCGGCGACGGTGACTGAAGCGCAGACAACAGGCGACTGGAGCGGCTCCTCAGCAACAACAACAATTCCACAACACCGACGAGCTCCTCAGCGGCGACAAGTTCCTTAGCGGCGGCTCCTCAGCAGCAGCAGGAGCACAATGACGACGTAGCTCAGCAACAACAATAGCGATGACGACAACAGAAAAATCACGTGACCTAAGTTCTTGAGCGGCAACATAGAATCGGGAATGAAACAGAGAAGGGGAAGAGTCTAGCTCGCGTGGGTGCTATTAAGTTAACTATCAACATCGGTTGTTGCAAAAATTCGACGCCTAATAGTAATAGGCGTCGGTTCCACAAGAAAACCGACACCTATCTGCAACTTTAAACAAAAAAATTTGCACCCGGTCAGGGTGTTCGTCATCAGTTTCTACATCCAAAATCGACGTCTAACCATAGAACCTGACAAAAAAATGTTCTTGAGTTACGATCATAGTTGTCGGTTGTCAATAAAAAACCGACACTGAATATGGAAATTGGGGGGGATATTTTCACGGGGACAATGCACGAACAAACTTCCTCGTCAGTTCTATTTTAAAAACTGACGACAAATGATGGGATGAATTTTGCCTCGCGAAGGATGTTTAGTCGTCAGTTCTTTCAAAAAAAGACGACATATGAGGGGATAAAAATTTTCACGAGGCTTGGCGCAGAACATATGTCGTTCGTTTTATAACAACCGACACTGAATTGATAATTTTGGAGGCTAATTTTTTTCCCTCGAAAATTATATTTCGCGGGTGATTTTAGACATCGATTTTTATGTTTACAAATCGACGTTAAAGAAAAAGCGATACCCGTGTCTTTTGTAAATCAGCCGGCCTTCAAAGATAGGTGTCAGTTGTTGTTTTAAGCCGACGTCGTAGTATATTAACGTCAGTCTTTAAAGCCATCAGATGTAACGTTATACATAATTTTTGTACTAGTGTTCAGAAGTTGAAAAATTTATAATTTTGAAGGATATCTAAAAAAAAATGATTTTGTGTCATTTAGGCCAAGTCTGGTATAATTGAGGCTCATACAAAAAAAAAATCTTAAAAAATAGAAGAAATGAAATTCGGAACAAATTGCACATTTTTGTATTACATCGTACCGAAAAGTCCAGCCCCATCTTATCAATAAATGGCACTTGACGCCATTTTTACTAACAAATTTCGCGAAATCTTGCTGCTTTAAAGATAATGCTATATGTAGAGGAGGAAAACTAATAAATGATTCACTAACGATATCTCACGGGGTGCACGGCACCCATATCGGCCTTTCTCACTCTTATGACACTCTCTCGCATGATCTCGTTCTTCCTCATCATTTCCTTTCCTCACCTAGAGGTGGCTGGATTCACGGCCGGGGCTCACGCGGTTGTGTGACACCGACTTATGTCAAATATGGGAAAAAGCGTTAATGAGATCGGCTTGGGCTATTTATCCTTCTCTACTTTCTGAATTCCCGCTTCCAATCGGATCTAGCTATAAAAAGCACCTGCCACGATTTTCTCAGCAACGACTCCAATTAGATCTTGTTACCACCGGCAATGCTGCCACGAATTAATACCGATGCCGTCTCCACGTGACCGGATATAAGGATATCATTCTTGGCTTACTTCACCTACCCAATTCTGGTTCTTTCTCACGAATCTGCGATCACTGTCTCTTGGATCTGCTTCCACACTGCCCAACTATAGAAACCAGCAACAGATTTTAGTATGCCACATCGGTCGGGCCGCTGATGCGCTCACTTTTTTTCGCCTAGTACTGGAGAAAGCCACCGTGTGGCCAAATACGGACTCGGTCCTCGCTGCGGCCCGCAGTCATAATACTGGTGTCGCGGAGTGTCCCACTATTTCCCCCGAATGCACTTCTCTTCACTTTCGTACCTCTGGTTATGGATGCGATACAATCACATCATCATAAACAAACACCTCTTTTTCCTAATTTAAGTTGAGGAGGGTTGTTCCCTCACCCACGTCTCCTCGGTAGGTTTCTTCGAGTAAATGTATAAATCTGAACCGGACGCATTCTTATCTTTTTTCTCGCTCGATATTTGTTTAGTTCTCCTAGCCATTCTCGTTCTTGTAATATTGTGTTTGGTAAATCTAATAAGTAGGGGGAAAGGAGAAAGAAAATTACCAAGAAGAGTGGTTTGGGTATATGAGAATGGGACGATAGTGACAGGAAATGGAAATAATAAATATAGATATTTCTTACATAGGTATGGGATATATATGAGATTGAGAAGGTAACTTTTTCCGCAACTCACATGTAGAATAGTTTCTATCCGAGTTTCATGGCAGAATAGCACACGTCGGGTTTACTCCCTTGTTTCCTAGAAAATGGATAGAGAAGGATGATTTAGGGGGTTTTCAATAAAGGCAACACCATGTCAGGAAAGTTGGTATAATGACATGTAGAAAGTTGTGAAGAATTTGTTGGAGGAAAAATCATAAGAAAAGGTTCATTGACGAGGGAGGGAGAGAGAAAAGAAGATAGAGAGAGTACTATATACTATGCACATGGGATATGCTTCCTATCTAAGGTACGAAACAATCATATGACCACTCGATGGCTCGATCAGAATTTCAAGGGTGAGAAAGGTACATTTAACATTTTAAGCTAAACCTGGATGACTATATGAAATTATGTTCTAATAAATCAGTACATTTAACATTTTAAGATTTTATTACTTGTTTCTTTCCTATTCTGAATTAGGATAGTTAGCATTATCCAGTGAATTTAGGTTTGACAAAATAGACCTAGGGTATGAAAGGCCAGTGCATCATCTCAAGTTCGTAAGTTGTAGAACATTAGACCAATAGACTAATAGCTCCAAAAATTCCACATGACATGTTAAACCTGGATGACTTTATGAAGTTGACTTCTAATAAATCAATACATTAATCATTTTAATATTTTATTACTTGTTTATTTCCTATTTTGAATTAGGATAGCTAGCATTATCTAGTGAATGTGAAATTTGACAAATAGACCAAGGGTGAGAAAGGCCAGTGCATCATGCCAAATTTGTAAGTTGTAGAACATTAGCACGGTAGACTAATAACTCTAAAAATCCTACATGACATGTTAAACCTAAACGACTTTATGAAATTGACTTCTAATAAATCAATATATTTATCATTTTAAGATTTTATTACTTGTTTCATTCCTTTTTTGAATTAGGATAGCTAGTATTATCTAGTGGATGTGAAATTTGATAAATAGACCAAGGGTGAGAAAGACCAGTGCATCAAATCAAATTCGTAAGTTGTAGAACATTACCACGATAGACTAATAGCTCTAAAAGTTCAACATGACATGTTAAACCTAAACGACTTTATGAAATTGACTTCTAATAAATCAGTACATTTATATTTTAAGATTTTTTTCTTATTTCGTTCCTATTTTGAATTAGAATAGCTCTCGTTATCTAGTGAATGTGAAATTTGACAAATAGACAAAGGGTGAGAAAGGCCAGTGCATCATCACAAATTTGTAATTTGTAGAACATCAACATGATAGACTAATATCTCAAAAAATGTCACATGACATGTTAAACCTGGATGACTTTATGAAAATGATTTCTAACAAATCAATACATTTATCATTTTAAGATTTTATTACTTGTTTGTTTCCTGTTTTGAATTCAAATAGCTGGCAGTATCCAGTGAATGTTAAATTTGACAAATAGACCAAGGGTGAGAAAGGCCAGTGCATCATCTCAAATTCAGAAGTTGTAGAACATTAGGCCGATACACTAATAGCTCCAAAAATTCCACATGAAATATTAAACCAGGACGACTTTATGAATTTGACTTCTAATAAATAAAAACATTTATCATTTTAAGATTTTATTACTTGTTTCTTTCCTATTTTGAATTTGGATGCTAGCATTATCCAGTGAATGTGAAATTTGACAAATAGATAAGGGTGAGAAAGGCCTGTGCATCATATCAAATTTGTAATTTGTAAAACATTAGCACGATAGACTAATAACTCCAAAAATTCTACATGACATGTTAAACCTGGATGACTTTATGAAATTGACTTCTAATAAATCAATACATTTATCATTTTAAGATTTTATTATTTGTTTCTTTCCTATTTTGAATTAGGAAAGCTAACATTATCTCGTGGATGTGAAATTTGACAAATAGACCAAGCGTGAGAAAGGTCATTGCATCATTCCAGATTTGTAAGTTGTAGAAAATTACCACGATAGACTAATATCTCCAAAAATTCAACATGACATGTTAAACCTAGACAACTTTATGAAATTGACTTCTAATAAATCCATACAGTTATCATTTAAAGATTTTATTACTTGTTTCTTTCCTATTTTTAATTAGGATAGCTAGCATTATCTAGTGAATGCAAATTTTGACAAATAGACAAAGGGTGAAAAAAGTCAGTGCATCATCTCAAATTTGTAAGTTGTAAAACATTAGCATAATAGACTAATAGCTCCAAAAATTCCACATAACATGTTAAACCTGGACAAGAATATGAAATTGACTTCTAATAAATTAATGCATTTATCATTTTAAGATTTTATTACATGTTTCTTTCCTATTTTCAATTAGGACATCTAGCACGATAGACTAATAGCTCCAAAAATTCCACATGACATGTTAAACCTGGATGACTTTATGAAATTGACTTCTAGTAAATCAATACATTTATCATTTTAAGTTTTTATTAGTTGTTTCTTTCCTAGTTTGAATTAGGATAGCTAGCATTATCTAGTGAATGTAAAACTTGACAAATAGACAAAGGGTGAGAAAGGCAGTGCATCATCACAAATTCATAAGTTGTAGAACATTAGCATGATAGACTAATAGCTCAAAAAATTCCACATGACATGTTAAACCTGGACGACGTTATCAAATTGACTTCTAATAAATCAATACATTTACCATTTTAAGATTTTATTACTTGCTTCTTTCCTATTTTGAATTAGGATAGCTAGAATTATCTAGTGAATCTAAAATTTGACAAATAGACCAAGCGTGAAAAAGGCGAGTGCATCATCTCAAATTCGTAAGTTGTAGAACATTAGCATGATAGATTAATAGCTCCAAAAATTCCACATGACATGTTAAATCTAGACGAGTTAATGAAGTTGAGTTTTAATAAATTGATACATTTATTATTTTAAGATTTTATTACTTGTGTCTTTTGTATCTTGAATTAGGATAGCTAGCATTATCTGGTGAATGTGAAATTTAAGAAATAGACCAAGGGTGAGAAAGGCCATCACACCATCTCAAATTTGTAAGTTGTAGAACATTAGCACGATAGACTAATAGCTCCAAAAATTCCACATGACATGTTAAACCTGGACAACTATGAAATTGACTTCTAATAAATCAATAAATCTATCATTTCAAAATTTATTACTTGTTTCTTTCCTATTTTGAATCAGGATAGCTAGCAATATGTAGTGAATGTGAAATTTATCAAATAGACCAAGGGTGAGAAAGGCCAATGCATCATCTCAAACTTGCAAGTTGTAGAACATTAGCACGATAGACTGATAGCTCCAAAAATTCCACATGACATGTTAAACCGGGATGACTTTATGAAAATGACTTCTAATAAATCAATACATTTATCATTTTAAGATTTTATCACTTATTTCTTTACTATTTTGAATTAGGATAGCTACCATTATCTAGTGAATGTGAAATTTGACAAATAGACCAAGGGTAAGAAAGGCAAGTGGATCATCTCAAATTTGTAAGTTGTAGAACATTAGCACGGTAGACTAATAGCTCTAAAAATTCCACATGACATGTTAAACCCGGATGAATTTATGAAATTGACTTTTAATAAATCAATACATTTATCGTTTTAAGATTTTATTACTTGTTTCTTTCCTATTTTGAATTAGAATAGCTAGCGTTATCTAGTGAATGTGAAATTTAGCAAATAGACCAAGGGTGAGAAAGGCCATTGGATCATCTCAAATTCGTAAGTTGTAGAACATTAGCACAATAGACTAATGGCTCCGAAAATTCTATATGTTATGTTAAACCTGGATGACTTTATAAAATTAATTTCTAATAAATCAATACATTTACCATTTTAAGATTTTATTACTTATTTCTTTACTATTTTGAATTAGGATAGCTAGCATTATCAGTGAACTTGAAATTTGACAAATAGACCGAGGGTGAAAAAGGACAGTGCATTATTACAAATCTGTAAGTTATACATCATTAGCACGATAGACTAATAGCTCTAGAAATTTGACATGACATGTTGAACCTCGCGACTTTATGAAATTGACTTATAATAAATCAATGCATTTACCATTTTAAGATTTGATTACTTATTTTTTTCCTATTTTTAATTATGATAGCTAGCATTATCCAGTGAATGTGAAATTTGAGAAATAGACCAAGGGTGAGAAAGGACATTGCATAATCTCAAATTTGTAAGTTGAATAATATTTGCAGGATAGACTAATACCTCCAAAAATTACACATGACATGTTAAACTTGAACGACTTTATGAAATTGACTTCTAATAAATCAATACATTTATTATTTTAAGATTTTATTACTTGTTTCTTTCATATTTTGAAATAGGATAGCTAACATTATTCAGTGAATGCAAAATTATACGAATAGACCAAGGGAGAGAAAGGCCAGTGCATCATCTCAAATTTGAAAGTTATAGAACATTAGAACGATAGACTAATAGCTCCAAAAATTCCACATGACATGTTAAGCTTGGATGACTTTATGAAATTACTTCTAATATTTTAATACATTTGTCCGGCCATAGTAGCCTGAGTGGTAAGAGATCGGTAAGTCCCAATGAAGGACCTGGGTTTGAACCTCACCGAAGGCACTTTGCAAACGGCAACTCACGCTGATTAGACGCGGGAGGGGGTTGACCGGACCACACCCTCTCATGCCTTGAGAGTTTACCATGTCAGCTTCTCCCGGGGTGAGTTCTCTCAGTTATCAAAAAGAAAAAAAATCAATCCATTTATCATTTTTAGATTTTAGTACTTATTTCCTTCCTATTTTGAATTAGAATAGCTAGCATTATCTAGTAAATGTGAAATTTGACAAATAGACCAAGGGTGAGAAATGCCAGTGCATCATCTAAAATTCATAAATTGTAAAACATTAGCACAATTGACTAATAGCTCCAATAATTCCATGTGACATGTTAAACCTGGATGACTTTATGAAATTGACTTTTAATAAATCTATACATTTATCATATTAAGATTTTATTACTTGTTTCTTTCCTATTTTGAATTAGTATAGCTAGCATTATCTAGTGAATGTGAAATTTGACAAATAGACCAAGGGTGAGAAATGCAGTGCAACATCTTGGATCTATAAGTTGAAGAACATTAGCAAGATAGACTAATAGCTCCCAAAATTTGACATGACATGTTAAACTTCGACGACTTTATGAAATTGACTTCTAATAAATCAATACATTAGGATAGCTAGCATTATCCAATGGATGCAAAATTTGACAAATAGACTAAGGGTGAGAAAGACCAATGCATCATCTCAAATACATAAGTTGTAGAACATTACCATGATATACTAATAGCTCTAAAAGTTTGACATGACATGTAAAACCTAGATGACTTTATGAAATTGACTTCTAATAAATCAATACATTTTTCAATTTAAAATTTTATTACTTCTTTCTTTCCTATTTTGAATTTGGATAGCTAGAATTATCCAATGAATGTGAAATTTGACAAATAGATAAAGGGTGAGAAAGACATATTCTTCATCTCAATTTCATAAGTTGTAGAACATTAGCACGATAGACTAATAGCTCCGAAAATTCCACATAACAAGTTAAACTTGGACAATTCAATGAAATTGACTTCTAATAAATAAATATATTTATCATTTTAAGATTTTATTACTTATTTCTTTCCCATTTTGAATTAGGATAGCTAGAATTATTCAGTGAATTTGAAATTTGATAAATAGACCATGGGTGAGAAAGGCCAGTGCATCGTCTCATATTCATAAGTTGTAGAACATTAGAACGGTAGACTAATAGCTCCAAAAATTCCACATGACATGTTAAACTGGATGAATTTATGTAATAAATCAATAAATTTATCATTTTAATATTTTATTACTTATTTGTTTCCTAATTTAAATTAGGATAGATACCTCCTTATTAGGTGCCTCCTTATCAAGTGCACCACCATAGTGCTCATGTTTGATATAGTTGATTCCAATATGTATAATCATCCATTTTGGGTTATTTCTATTTTCCAAAAGTATAGACATGCTATGGACCTTTTGAAAAATGTATGCTTATCTCCATAGATGTCATGTTCAATGAATTATAGTTTTTGGCTTCCTTATATAATAAATCTAAAAGCTCAAAAAATCCACTAATTCATTGAGCATGGAAACGAAGAGCACCTAAAACTTTAAATCATACTACAAAACCAATTTAAACATATCTTGAGGTGTTATAATTAAGACAATTGTTGATCTAGAACATTGGGATCCACTATCAACATAAACTTTTACAAAATCCATTGAGCATGTGGTGTTGAGAAAATTTATATGTTCTTTCCCTATTAATCATCCTATTACTATTACTTTCGTCTTTCCAATCTTTTTATTCTATTACATCATCCTAAGATACTATTGTAATTCCTAAGAATTACAAGAAAGCCACTTGAATCCATATTTTGTAGGGGTGCTATGGCTGAGGAAAAGAGCACTCTTTGATAAAATAAGACATGGAACCTTGTGTATCATCCTTTAGATATTACTATCTCAAGTTGGATCCTTCTCTTTCAAACATGGATATGATGTTTATGTTGAACATGTTAGAAAGTATTAGTCTATTTAGTTAATAGGTTAATTAGTCTATTATGTACATGAGCCTATTTTCCCTGACCCATTAGGGTTTAGTCTACTTCCTTTGTGATTGCCTCCTCTCCTATATATAGGACATGGGTGTATATATCAATATAACAACAAAAACTATTAAAGTGTTCCACACACTTGTCAACATGGTATCAGATTGTGATCTAGAAGTCTAACCTATATGCTGTCTCCACTTCCATCTCCTCTCTCCATGCTTGATGCATCCTTAACCATCACCTTTCCTTACTAGAGAGAGAAACAGAGAGAGTGCCAACCCGTGGGCAGCCTTCGAGCCTTCCATGGCTTAGGCTGGCTACCCGCTAGACAGTTCCCGACCACCATGGTCACATCATCTTCCACTTTCACATAAATCTTCATTTATGCACTGGAGACATCCTTCTTGTTCATCTATCCTTTTTTATCTATAGTAAAAGTAGCCACCAAGTATTCCATGTAGCCTTCATTTCCAATTTGTCACTTTCCCTGAGCAACTCCATACACAACCACCACCATTGAAGCAACCAGACCAATGCAAATCCACCTTCGGCTCCAGTAGCCGTCTCCACTTTGTCTACCTATGAGTCTAGTAGCCACCTTCGTGTCCAGCTGTCGTGTTAGCCATCACCCCACTGATACACCACTTCTTAGGACCTTGGATAACACTAACTCCTATCCAAATCTGGTTGTGATCAATCATGGAGTCTCCACTTTTCATCTTCACATAATATACACGAGTACAACAAATGGTGTTAATCGTCGTCAATCCATGGCGCTAATTCTTGAGCTTCTTTGTCTCCTTGACAATGCTATTTCCCACAAGATCATGCTTCAACAACATCCTACATGGTGTGTTGCCAACCAACACAACATTTATTAGTATAGAATTCACCCAGAGGCACAAAAGCTCATCCATATTGCATGTCGCACGACATGTTGCCTACCAACACAACATGTCAGCATAAGTCTATCCTCTTCCAGTTCACCCAGATTGGAAGCTGCATAGCACGTTGACATCCAACATGGTGTATCGGTAGAGATCTGGTTTATGCATTCGACATCCTACATGGTGTGTAGGATCTCCACATTGCATCTTACAAGGGGTTAGTGATTTTGAACAAAGGAGATATACAACGTGTCAGCAGTCTAACACAACACGTCATCAATAGTTTGCTTCTCACCCCCAAAAATCTACATAGTGTGTCAAGATACAAATATGGCGTGTCAGAAGCAATCAGTCTACTTCTAGTTCCAGTTATGATGTCCTCCAAAGGTCTATCTCTCCTCCAATACTTAATGATAATCAGACCCTGTTATTTTTTGACCCAGTCAATTTTTTTTGATATAATAAGACATGAGATCTTGTGGATTTTCCTTTAGATATTACTGTCTCAAGTTTGATCCTTCTCTTTCAAACATGGATATGATGTTTATGTTGAGCATGTTAGGAAGTATTAGCCTATTTACTTAATAGGTTAATGAGTTTATTATGTACATGGGCATGTTTGCCCTGGCCCGTTAGGGTATATTCTTCTTCCTTTGTAATTTACTCCTCTCCTATAATAGGACATGGGTGCACATATTAGTAGTTAAGGGAGTGAAATCACCCCTTTTCTAAAAAATTGAAAAATTAACATTCATTCCAAACACACTCACAAGTATGTTGGAATAGGTATAAATTTTCCAAATTTATAATATTGGTATGCAAAAGACTAAAGTGAAGCAGCGGAATAGAAATACTAACTAGATTGAATTTTAATAACAAATTACCAAAGTACATCAATCTCCCGTAAGGGTTTGCAAATAAGATACAACAAAAGAATCTAGATAGAGGGAAATCTAAACTACTTCAAATCTTGTTTCCAAAGCAACATCTGCAAGACCTAGGTCCATGCCCAAAGTTATGTTCTCCGTGTCTTATTCAACACCTTGTCCTAGACCTGGGTGGTTGGGAAATCACTCAACAAGAGAAAGAAGCAAGGTATGTGCCAAATAATGAACAAGAAACAAAGATAAGAACAACAATGAAACATAATGATATAGATTCATCATAAGATGAGAAGGCCAAGAGTACGATGCATAAACAAATAGATTCTTACCATAATAATAAAATAATGAAAGATTCACATGCATGATTAATATTGACTACCTTAACTATGTAGGGTTGATGCACCTACCGGACCTCAACCAAAAAGGTGAGGGAGAGTAACATATTCCAGTCACCTATCAAATATTTTATATTGGGGAAAGTAACACATTCCCCTGGGCAAAAAACACATGCCCTCTCTATGGGAGGTTGTACAAAAGTACTATTACACTAGTTAAATAGTATAGTAAAATCAACATGCTAAAGAACTATGGTAAGTATAAGCATCAAAAAGTTGAAACAAGGTAGTGGGCTTCAAAACCCAAGAAATAAATTAACAATATTAATTTTGAGGAAAATATATCAAAGTAATATCAAAAGAGAGATTAGGGTACAATAAGTGCCTCATTAGGGAAATTAGGTTAGGATTGCAAATATTCCCAACTATCGGTGTAAGGATGCACATACCTCTCTTGCTGATTTCAATTATCAACTTTTACTATTTTAATTGATTCCAAAGTCCACTTTCCCTATATTCAATGTATAATCATGTATTAGGGTATATGATATGCATTAATGTAAAGAAAACCCTAATTTTGGATTTTTTTTTTGCAAAAAACTCTGATTTAGACTCTGAAAACATCACTGTTGATCTTATTAGCTTCTCTTGATTAAGAAAACATATAATTTTGTCAATTTTGGAGTTATGGAATTTAAAGTGTATGTTTGGTGATTTTTATATACTAAAATCATTTTCTTGAAAAATCCTTTTAGAAAAGCTCAAAACCAAACCTCAAAAGTATTTTCGTTAGAAAGATCACATTTTTCCAATTCCAAAATATATTTTACTTAATTTTGGATGAGCGGATTAAAATATATGATTTTTTTACAAAAAGAACAAATTAGAAAATGCCACATCAGCCACAAGGATGAGAGAGAGAAAGAGAGAGAGAGGGCCAGCCTGGATGACATGGCCCAATCAAGAGCGGCCATGTCACCAGTCAACAACCAACTCATCGTCGTCCAAGGTAAAAGAAAAAGGGAAAAAAGATAGAACTTCCTCTAGCTAGGAATAACAAAATAAAAGGAAGATGGGGGCAAATAGGGAAATCCACATGGGGCATTCTTCTCCACAGACATGACGCCATGAAAGACAACACCAACTACTGCTCCATGCACCACTTTTGGGAAAAAAATGATTAGGTGACTATTTGAGGAATTGAGAAAAATGATAAGGAGAGAAAAGCTTTGCAAACCTAATGGTGTGACAATTGAGTCGAGACGACGAGGAAAGGAGGAGCAACTTGCCGCAAGCCCAGGTCCCCGAATTGATCTCCGATGGCAACACAAGAAACATGCAAGGAAATTGAGAGGAGAGGAGAACCACGTGAAGGGAGACAGAGGTGTAGGTGGTGTTATTTATAGGTGGGGGGTTCATATATGGGAAAAGGCCAGTTGGCTGAAGAAGCTTGTTGCCTTAGAATTGGGTGTTTTCTAAATACTTGACAAAATGGCATAAATATAGGATCATTAGGTGCAGATTCAAGAGAGCAATCCATAGGTGAAGAAGTTTCAGGCAAAGACCAATTGTAGAGGGAGAAATTGTATTTTTAAATGTACCCAAAAAGGGCAGCCAATTTTCCTTTCTTGCTCAAGGTTGAAGATAGGTTGTGAGCCGTCGGATCGTGATCCGACAGTGGGCACACATCTGCTACAATGACATGACATTTAGTTTGATTCCTAATCCAATTCGACTAACGTGTGTATTAAATCATTTCCCTTTTTCTCTTTCATCATTTGAGGGTGCAAACAAATCTCAAATTTAATGAAATTTGGCACCTAATCTATTTTTGACACGAGGAGTTTAAATACGACTTATTCATTTTTGAGGACTTTAAGTATTTTATTTAATTATTTTAAAGTGAACAACATTTTCTCTTTCCTATCACATTAGAAACTACCAATTATTGTAAAGCTTCACCCTCAAGCAAACTAAAGCATATGAAATACAAATTTTCCATTAATTTCATTTGTTGAAGTTGTTTGTTATTGAAGGTTCTGCACACTCTCTCTCCTAAATTCACTTTTCCATCAAATATTTTCCAAATTGGATGAAAATTCACCCAAAGGCGTATTTTAACATGTAGAATATGAATTTAGCATTAGTTCATTTTTTGAAGATGTTTATTATTTTATTTAATACATTTAAGCCTTATCACTTATTTTGTCCTTTTAATGAATTAGAGGCATCTAGAAACTTTCTAAAAATATAAAACTTGGTTTACAAGCAATACTTAGTATTGGGAATATGTCCATTTATTATTTTTTAACATATTATTTAATATTTTTGGTCTTCAAATCATTTTCTCTCTCCTGTATAAAATAAAATATTTAAGATTGTTCAAATAGATGAAAATTCAAACATGGACTCATTTTAACATTTAGATTATGAATTTGAGGTTTGTTTCCACTTTTGAAGTTATTTAATAATTTATTTAATAATTTGGAGAAAAAACACAAATTTTCCAATTCAAATTAATGTAAAGATAATTATTATTTTCCAAAATTGTGAAACTTGTCATTCAAGCAAACTCAAACCCAAGGAAAATGAATCTCAAGTTATCTTTAATCAATTAGTCTTCCTATTATGAATTTTATCCTATTATCCAATATTATCATTATTTCTCATATTAATTAATTCAATATCACATTAACATGTTTTAAAGCATCATTATTCATTCCTTTTTCTCTTCCTTGGTCCTAAAGGTTATAGAAAAGTCTAGAACTAATTTATCTTATCATGATCTCACATAAGTGGTTAATTTGCACCTAGACCCTTATTAAAAACATTTACTGAGGTATTTGTGCATAAACCCATTTGTTGGCATAAATAATGAAAAAATATTCACCAAACCACTATTATTTCCACAAATTAAACAACAAAGCCAAAAAGTATAGAAATGACAGAAAAAGCTAGGAAACATTACAAAAGGAGAATATTGCCAGATTTCAGTTCGTTACAGTTCTCCACCCCCATAAAAAGGATTCTGTCCCTAAAATCTCAAGCAAAAAGGAAAAAGGGTGAGTGTGCAACATCTCATATTTAAACAACCAATAAAACTTCCACCAAAACTTTCACTAACAACTCCTCATAGGTTAGGTTCTCATGGATCACCTTGGGTTCCACTATTATGATTTCTTTTTAATTTTTTTAGCTTATTAGCATTATATTTATTAGGATATCATATTATCATTATTATTCTTTTTAATTATGTCATGTTATATTTACTTCGTTACCACAAGAGTTATATTTCATTATTATGCAGGAAACCTTATATATTTCTTATTTATCTCATTAGGAATTTTAAGCAGAATCAGGGTTTACCGAGTTATCTCAATATCTACTATTATATTTGATTGTTGTCTTGAATAATTTGGATTATTCTTCACTATCACTATATTGAATTATAACAGATTATTTTCCTGAAATAAGACACTTTATCCAATTTGTTATTAAGTCTTAAATTAATCCAAAAAATGTCACATTAATTGCTTATATCTATATTAAACATCTATCCATTGTCGCATTACCTTTCTTACTCACATTAATGTCATCATTAACCATTTTCTCATGCTCATTCACTTTTGATTATTGATTATGCACATTTATATGAATCTAATTACTTCTTATCCATATTGAAGTCATTACATGTATTTTAGTGAACAAGATGGAACATATTATATATTAATGATTTGTTTCACATACCAATTCATGATTAGATGATTAATTAGGTGTGTATCAGAGAACAAGGTGATATGCATTATATATTGATCACTTGACTAATCTATGATTAGGTGATTATATCATGTTTATGTGTATCAAAGTATATTATGTCACCTAATATCACTAATGTATCATGAAAGTCATTAAGGATGCATATATCAGAGTTAGATAATTAAAACTTAGGATTCAAGTTAATATGATCATTATACTTTACTTGTACCTTCTTAGCATGTATTAAGTCCAAGATTAGGTTACAACATCTTACTCATCATATCATTAGGGTTTATTTGTTTATGACATGTTTAACATCATGTGTATCCACAATTAGTATTAATATGTGAGTTACTTATATTATGTGCATTAAATATTCATTAGGGTTCAAACATGTGAACTATTCAGTAGATGTCCACTATATGTTCATTAGTATATAAACAAGCATGTTGAGTTATAACTATTACTTGTTTGGTCAATTCTAAGGGTTCAAGCGCACTAACCTCTTAATCATGGGTTAGGTTTTCTAAAGTTAGAGTAGCTAGATTTCATAATGTCACAGGGCTCCATCCCCTTAAAAGGATTTCATCCTTGAAATCTGACCAACCAAGCATCAACAACCAACTACTATCCACCCCTTAAAAGATTTGACCTACCAAGACAAACTAAATGATAGGTAAAAGAGTGAGTCTAACTAAACCATGTATAAGATCCATCATGCTTCCACTACGCTCTTATAGCTTACTAAACGCCAAACTTGAAAGTCTAGGTTCTAGGGTTAGGCTGACCAAACATGTGGTCCTAATGGACATAAGGAAGTTATATTGGGTATCCATCCTTAAAACAAGTCACAACACCTGAAAGACTAGGTCATCACATAAGGTTCCCAAAGATTTCCAACGTAGATGTCTAAGGCTATTGTTGCCTAAAGGTATGCTATTTCTAACAATTAGTATTAGCTCAGGCCAGGAAGTTATCATACGGATTTAGGAGTCCTCATAAACCAAGCTAGTGGTGCGGAGGAAAATCTTTCCAGCCCCCGAACCCTGATCCTTTCTAGACACCCTTACTTTCAAATTCATGTCCTAGTAGCCGCCTAAAGGAAAATATAAACAATCTCAAGTTACTATGGTTACTGACATCTTTTAATTGTAAATATTTTAGGGGTTTTAATCAACGTGATTCTAATGTGAAACTCATACAATCCTAAATCAATCTCTCATCAACACATGAAAAATATAGGTCAATTCTAGGCCAAACATGTCACTTAAAGGGGAACTATGTAATACAAGGGTTCTAATTAGGAAGACAAAATTAAAATAGTCAGATTCCGACTACCATGGGCTCTGATACCATGCTGTAAAGGAGTGACATCACACCTTTATTAATTTTTTTAAGAATTAACATCCATTCCAAACACACTCATGAATTTTCCAAATTTATAATATTGGTATGCAAAAGACCAAAGTGAAGAAGCGGAATAGAAATACCTACTAGATTGAATTTTTATAACAAATTACAAAAGTACATCAATCTCGTATAAGGGTTTTCATATAAGATACAACAAAAGGATCTAGATAGAGGGAAATACAAACTACTTCAAATCTTGTCTCCAAAGCAACATCTATAAGAGCTAGGTCCATGTCCAAAGCTATGTTCTCTATGCCTTATTCAACACCTTGTCCTAAACCTGGGTTGTTGGGAAATCACCCATCAAGAGAAAGAAGCAAGGTATGTGTCAAATAATGAAAAAGAAACAAAGATAAGAACAACAATGAAACATAAGGATATAGATTCATCATAAGATGAGAAGGCCAAGAGTATGAGGCATAAACAAATGGATGCGTTCCACAATAAGAAAATAATGAAAGATTCACATGCATGATTAGTATTGACTACCTTAACTAAGTAGGATTGAGGCACCTACCGGACCTCAACCAAATAGGTGAGGGAGAGTAACACATTCAAGTCACCTATCAAATATTTTATATTCGGGGGAGTAACACATTCCCCTGGGCAAAATAACACATGCCCTATCTATGGGTGGTTGTACAAAAGTACCACTACACTAGTTAAATATTCTAATAAAATCAACATGCTAAAAGAACTATGGAGAGTATAATCATCAAATAGTTGAAATAAGGCAGTGGGGTTCAAGAACCAAGAAATAGATTAACAATACTAATTTTGAGGCAAATATACAAAGTAATATTAAAAGAAAGATTAGGGTTCAATAAGTGCCTCATTAGGGAAATTATGTTAGGTTTGAAAAATATTCCTAACTAAATGTTTAAGAATTCACATACCTCTCTTTTTGATTTCAATTATCAACTTTCACCACTTTAATTGATTCAAAGGTCCACTTTTCCTATTTCCAATGTATAATCATGTATTAGGGTATATCATATGCATTAATGTAAAGAAAACCCTAGTTTTGAATTTGTTCTACACAAAACTCTGATTTAGACTCTAAAAACATCACCATTGATCTTATTAGGTTCTCCTAATTAAGAAAATGTATAATTTTGTCAATTTTGGAGTTATGGAGATTAAAGTGTATTTTTGGTGATTTTTATACATTAAATCATTTCTATAAAATTCCTTTCTACAAAACTCAAAACCAAACCTCAAAAGTATTTTTATTAGAAAGATCACAATTTTCCAATTCTAATACATATTTTACTTAATTTTTGGACAAGCGGATTAAAAGATATGATTTTTTTACAAAAAGAACCAATCAAATAATGCCACATCAGCCGCAAGGCCAAGAGAGAGGAAGAGAGAGGGAGGCCTGGCCTGGCTGGCATGGTCCAATCTAGAGGACCATGTCACCAGTCAACAACCAACTCATCATCGTTCAAGGTAAAAGGAAAAGGACAAAAAGACGCAACTGCCCCTGGCAAGGAAAAACAAAACAAAAGGACGATTGGGGAAAACAAGGAAATCCACATGGGAATTTCTTCTCCAAAAACATGATGATATATAAGGTAGCAACATCTACTGCTCCATGCATCACTTTTGGGCAAAAATCGATTAGGCGACCATTCAAGGAAATGAGAACAAAGAAAAGGAGAGAAGAGCTTTGCAAACCTACTAGTGTGAGCAATTGAGTCAAGAGGATGAGGAAAGGAGGAGCATCTTTCTATAAGCCCAGGTCCATAATTCACTCTCCGATGGCACACAAGCAACATGCAAGGAAATTGAGAGAAGAGGAGAACCACATGAAGGGAGATAGAGGTGCATGAGGTGTTATTTATAGGTGGAGGGCTCATATATGGGCAAAGGCTGGTTGGTCGAAGAAGCTTGTTGCCAAAGAATTAGGTGTTTTCTAAACACTTGACAAAACAACATAAATATAGGATCATTAGGTGCGAATTTGAGAGAGAAATCCGTAGGCGAAGAAATCTTAGACAAAGACCAATTGTAGAGGGAGAAATCGTATTTTTAAATTCACCAAAAAATGATGACCTGTTTTCCTTTCTTGCTCAAGCTTGAAGATAGGTTGTGAGCCATCAGATGATGATCTGATGTTGGGCACGCATCTGCTACAGTGCATGGCATTTAATTTGATTCCTAATCCAATTCTATTAAAGTGTGCATTAAATCATTTCCTTTTTTCTCTTTCATCATTTGAGGGTGCAAACAAATCCCAAATTTAATGAAATTTGGCACCTAGACTATTTTGGCCACGAGGAATCCAGAAATGGCCTTAGTTTTCACTTTTGAGGACTTTAACTATTTTATTTAATTATTTTTAAGTAAACCACATTTTCTCTTTCTTATCACATTAGAAACTACCAATTATTGTAAAACTGCACCCTCAAGCAAACTAAAGCATATGAAATATGAATTTGCCATTAACTTCATTTGATGAAGTTGTTTGTTATTTTATTTAATGATTTGAAGGTTCTACACACTTTCTCTCTCCTAAATTCACCTTTCCATAAAAAATTTTCCATATTGGATGAAAATTCACCCAAATGCATATTTTAACATGTAAAATTCACCCCAGAAAAACATCCCTTGTATATTGTAGACCACTAACCTAGGTTAATTCTTATATATACTTATTTTTCATAATTGGATCATTAGTTCCATAATTAAATATAAGTTTATATATTTTGGAGAATTGGGGTTTCAAATTTGAGAAAAGTTTCACTTTGTTTGCTATATTTTACAATATAATGTACAGTTGTGGGCTTATATGTAACTTTCCCTTTTTGGAGGATCTAAGTATAAATTTATGCATACATACATACACACACACACACACACACACATATATATATATATATATATATATAATTGGTGTTTTCCATAGTATTATATGTTTTTGTTTAAATGCTTTTGAACTTTGTTGCACGTGGGTACTAGTCCCTTATTTTAGACTAGTATGATGGTGGTTATAATGCACAAAACAACAACTTGACGGATATTAGTATAAGTGATGAATGCACATTTCCCATCCCAATTTTAGTTGCATTTTTAGCATAGTTTTGTATACACATATGTCATTCTACTTTAGATTTAGCTTGCATATAGTATAGGTAATGAAGCAATATTAGTTTTATGCAAACCTGAAAAGTTTTATTCCCTTTCTTTGATTTCCATCGTAGGTTTGAGATCCATTTGATGCAAACTGTACGACACATGCCAATAGACCGCATGGGGTGATTTTGCATCTTTCTATAATGTCATCAATTTTCTCATTCTGTCTTTCCACCAGTTGACCACTGATGGAAACTACGACACCTCTACTAATGAGAGGTTCATAGAGTTAGCCTATTGACAAAACATGCAATAATGATCACTATGCATTGTGAACTGATGATCATCCTAGATGTCCACTGATGGTCTCCCTACATATTCCAACGAATGAGCACTCTGCCCCACACATCAATGGAACTCATGCATGCATTCACCCATGGACGACCACCAATGGAAACTCTGCTCCTGCAAATGTATGGTTGGGTAGAACCCTTCTACTAATACACCCACTAATGGTCATCTGGGCATTAACCTCCAATGAAGATCCAATGTTATGCTTACCAATGATAGTTCTAAACTGATGATCTACCTATAGACTCCACCTGCCTGTGGAAACACTACCCTTCCATCCTCCATTGGAAAGTCTTAACATTGTGAGACTCGTCATCTTACTCCTACTGTTGCCTCTTCTCATCCATGGAGGTCAATACTTAAATGCAAGGTGGCTGGGAGGGTTCCACACCCTAGTCCTCCACCTATACAAGGCCATTACATACAAGAGAAGGGCCATTCCTGACACCACCAGACTGCTACAATCCATACTCAACATCTCTCTCCATTTTCCATTAGTGATCCATCGACTGAAAACCCGTCAACCGACCAAGCCTCTGCCTCTGCAAAGTATCCAAGGCCTTCATCTCAAATGAGATATAGAAAATATCATTTTCATTTGATCCATCGACTGAAAACCCGTCAACCGACCAAACCCTACGACTGAAAACCCATCAACCGTCAACCGAACAAGTCTGGTCGAAGTGGAAGTCATCTATCTTGTTCTTTATAGACCTACTCCACTCTCACAACAACAAGTATAGGCTATAAAGAACAAGATAGACGACTTCCACTTCGCCCTCCAACAAACATCAAGGTTTTTTTTACTATTTGTTGGATTACCTCATCTCCAAGTTGAAGAAACACTTCTAAGCACCACATGTATTCTTCTTTTGTGACATGGGTATCTCCATATTTCCCTTGTTATACTTGTTAATGTTTCCATGTGCATGTAGTCCTCTTTCTAGGGTGCAAGGAGTAGCCTGACTGCATATTTTTAGTCTCCTTACACATCTTCTTTTATACGAACCTTTCCATGTTATGGACATTTCATGCTTGCAATATTATTTGGTAAAATATTTTGGATGTTTATAAAATCTTGTACATAGATAACTTTGAACCTAAGATATAATATAGTTTTTACCACATGTTCAAACCCTTGATGAGAACTTTGGATTGGAATTTTCTATGGTGATAGGTAAACGATCTCTAGGTAACATGACGACAAGGAGTAAGGGGATTTAACCTAATGCAACATATGCGTGTTCATACTTTTTATGATGTAGTGAGGGAGTGAATGATAGGTAGCATGCTAAAACCCATCCTCCCTAGTGTTTCCACTCATTGATAAATAGAAGTTAAATCCAACCATGTTTCTATTTCAATGTTAGAGTAATAAATAATAAACTATCTTTATAATACATACTAGATCTTGTGCGGTTATATTGATCAAATAAATATTTAATATGTTGTCCTTTGGGTTCAATCCTAATACCATAGTATGATAAGACCCATTCACTTACAAGTGGTGATTATTGTACATAATTTAGGTAAAACCTAGGGATTTCAAACTTAGGGATTTTTTTGTGGGACAATCACCACATAAAATTTTGGAATTATTTACGGGACAAAAACATCTTCTGATCAACTTAGCTAATTTGGAATAGTTAGGATTTTTATTTTAATTGATAATATTGAAAATCATCTTGAATCCAACTATGCTTCAACCACATAGTTTTGGTTGCATGCACTTATCAAGTGACATTTGATGTGTATGGGACACTCTTGTAGCAGTGACTTCATCACAAACTTGGACCCCAAGATTGAATGAACCTACTATAGGATCCTTTATGAATGAAAAGCCCATATGGCAGAAGAGGAGGTCAACCATAAAGTGGAAGCAACACTTGAAATACAAAGAGATAGAAGCATAGCTGAAGCAAGTGCCACTGTGCTAGTAGAGATAGAAGCTAAACAAGAAGAACAACAAATATATCTAAGAGAGGTAATTACACTTCCTTCTCTAGACATGTTTCCACAACTTTAGGGATGAAGCCTCTAACTGAGCAGCTAAAATATGTCTTTCTAGATGAAATGAAAGTTTGTCATCATCAATGGAGATCTCTCTACTGAGCAAGAAGACACATTGTTGACATAATTAAGGAAGATACAGATGACATTAGGCTACAAAAATAGATGGAGTAAGCCAAGCCCTTTGCATGCATATATTAATATGATCTACAACTACAAACCCCTCCATTGAGCCTCAACATAAACTAAGCCAAATTTCAAAGGAGGTTTGTGCAAGGGGGTGAAAAAGCTACTACATTATGGGATCATCTATCCAATCTTTGATTCTCCATGGATGAGTGTGGTTCAAGTAGTGCCAAAGAATGGAGGCTATACTGTAGTTTTAAATGAGAAGAATGAACTTATATCAACCCCCATTGTAAACAGTTGGTGCATGTGCATAGAATATCACAAGATCAACAATGCCATTCAAAAGGACCACTTACCACTCTTATTTATTAATCATGTCTTTGAGAGGCTTGCACACTAGGAGTTGTTCTGTTACTTGGATGGGTACTCTGAATCATACCATATCCCCATTCACCCCATCAATCGATAAAATACTACCTTCATGTGTCCCTTTGGAACCTATGCCTTATGTTGGATGCCCTTCGGATTACACAATACTCCTACCACTTCCCATCGCTGCATGTCCTCTATCGTTGCTAGCCTTATTGAGATGATAGTTGAGATTTTGTATTGACTACTTTCTTATCTATGGAGATTCTTTTGACTCATTCCTACATCATCTTTCCTTGGTTCTAGCACATTGTGAAGAAGCACATCTATTACTTAATTGTGAAAAATACCAGTTCATGGTAAATGAATTCTTTATTCTAGGATACTGTGTCAGCTCAAGAGGTGTTGAGGTTTAACAAGGCAAAGATAGAATGATCACCAAGCTATCCCTCCAACCACTACAAAAGAAGTATGAGATGTCCTAGGTCACTCCATATTTACATGAGGTTATTTTGCAACTTTAGTATGATCAGTAGACCTATTCCGAATCTTCTTAGAAGGATATGGACTTCATCTTTGACTCAGACTATATGAAGAGCTTCACCACCCTAAAACAAGCTCTTCTCTATACCCCAATCCTTTGTGCCCCAGATTACTCTCTTCCCTTTGAGATCTTGTCTGACTCCAATGAAGATGTCGTAGGTGCAACTCTGGGGTAGAGCATTCAATAAGAAGCATCATGTCATGTATACTACACATGTAAGACATTAGATGAATCTCAAAAGAAATATGAAACCACTAAAAAGGATCTTCTTGCCATTGTCTATGCCTTTGAAAAGTTTCACTCCTATCTCAATGTCTTACAAGTGATTGTCTAGACTGATCATTCTACTATCAAGTGTTTCATGTCAAAGAACGATGCAAAGGCCAAACTGATTAGATGGATTTTATTACTGTAAATGTTTGATCTATAAATCATGGACAAGGAGGGAATTCAAAATTTTGTTGTTGATTGTCTTATTTTATAACATATCCAAGAGAGTGACACAATCCCCATTAATGACTCTTTGCCTAATGACCACTTGATGAAAGTATCCACATTCATGTCGTGATATGTTGATTTTGTGAATTATTTAGATGCATGAGTCCTTCATCTAGATTGCACAGGGAACATAAAGATAAATATTATGTTTGACATCCGTCGTTACTATCTGGATGAGCCATATCTATTCAAGTTGTATTCAAACAACCTCTACTACTAGTGCATCTTCAAACACAAAGATCCTCTCATTCTTGAACAATGTCATTCTGGCCCAACTAGAGGACACATGAGCTCTAAAAAAACTATATTCAAGGAACCGTTAATGTGGATTCTTTTTGACCTTCTATCTTCAAAATTTCTCATTGCTTTGTCAATTCTTGCAATCAATGTCATTGATTTGGCTATATCTCTAAGAGATATGAGATGCCATTCAATATTTAGCAAGAAGTTTAGATCTTTGATGTTTGGGGGTGTGGATACATAGATCCATTCCCCTTATCTTAAAGATTTGTATACATCCTAGTTTCTATTGGTTATATTTCCAAGTAGGTTGAACCTATTCTCACAATTTCTAGTGACTCAAAGCCAGTCATCAAGAGATTCAAAGACATCATCTTTCCATGGTTTGGAATCCCAAAAACTGTCATTTATGATAGAGGATCTCACTTCTTCAAGCATAACTTTGAAGCGCTCCTTTACAAGTACAATGGCTCTCACCGTGTAGCTATTCCATACCACCTCATGCGAGTGGTAAAGTGGAGGTTTCCAATCATCAAATCAAAGTTATTATGGATAAAATGGTAGGGAGGACAAGAGAAGACTGGGATCACAAGCTGAATGACAAACTCTGGGCTCACATAATTACTTACAAGATTCCCATAGGCACTGCACTGGTTTGCTTAATCTATGGGAAGTCTTATCACTTACCATTGGAGCTTGAACACAATGATTGATGAGCCATCAAACTTGGCAACTTTTACCACGTGCAGCAAAAGAAAATTGTTTTCTTCAACTTCAAGAATAAGAAGAGATATGATTGACAACATATGAGAATGCACATATTGTCAAGGAGTTCACAAATATGTGGCATGATGGCCACCTAAAGAGGAAAGATATAAAGGTCAAAGATCAAGTATTACTACACAACATACATCCCAATATTTTTTTCTAAGAAAGCTCATGACTGGATGGTCGGGTCCATTCATCATCAAACACCTCTACCCTCATGGAGATGTTACAATTTTGACTAGGAGACTAGTGAATTCAAAGTTAATGGCTAGTGTCTCAAACAATAATTTATAGTGATGATATGTAGACCAACCAAATGCTCACACTCTCCCCCTACATATAGGCCACAAGTCATCTATGTTAGACAAAGGTGCTTCTAATGAGATAACCTAAGTGTTACTTCTATTTCTAGCTATTTTTCCTTTTCACTATTTTGTTAGTGCATCTCAAGACAAGATCATAAGTTCTAACAATTTTGATTGTAGGTGAATGACTTTTGCTGACAAGAGAGCAACCATAGGTCATGGTCCTATCAAAACAATTCTTCCCCTCTATCTTGGATTTAGTGTTTGCTCAAGAATGAGAAAATATTAAAGCTTGGGGTGGAGGGTGGGTGGTATATATTCTACTTTATACCCACACCTATCTCTGGTAACTTATGATCTTATAATTGCATTTATTTTGAAAACTTCAAATACTTTTTTTTCTAGAGTAATCAAAGCCATTATCTAGATAGATTACATTCAAGATTGTTGTTGTATAAATGCATGTTATCACCATTCAAGTTCTATTACTCAAAGAAACACCTCACGTTGACCAATCGTTAACATAACCAATGGCTAGTAATTATCTTATGTGACCTAGGAATTGAAACATCATGTTTCCATGGAAAATATGGAAATTATTTGAGAAATTGAGAGGGATCAAACACATCATTCTTCTAACTGATTGGTGAAATAAATTCATGTATTCATCACTTTTTCCTTATCATGTCACTATTTGAGCATAGTGGGACTAGGAGAACAACCTGGTTCACTGAATTGTAAATCAAGTTCCATGATGACTCGACCCCTCTTCTATGCTTCTTCTTCTTCTATCTTTTACCCTCCATCCACAAAAAAGCAAAGAAGTGGAAAATATAAAGTTTGTGGTGGAACACCCCTTACCTACTCTATTTTCTTATTCCATACCCCTCATAGTGTAATAGGGGAATACCAAAAAATTTGAAGAAAAGATGCAACACACATATAAAAAATATAACAATATATGCATGTGCACAAATAAATGAAATCTAAAGTCAAATAGAGGAGATTCACATCTTCCTTCCACAAATCCTTCTTCCCATTTTCCACCCAGGGATAGAATGAATGTCTCATTTTCTTATCCCTTTAACACACCCTCAGTGTTGGATTACATGAATACTTGTTGTTTTTTGTGATTGTCTAAACTTCAATGGAACACTTAGACGTGATTGGTATTAGGGATAGTGGTGAGGAAGTGTATTCAAAAAGCAATATTAGAAAACATATACATGGATATATGCATTCTTTAACCCCAAGAAGTTGGGTTTCTTGGCAATATAATGTGGTAGGGAAATGAGCATGATGTCAAGGTGAGGCAAAGCACATCGGTTGGAAGTTTGCATTTGGAAAATGTTTCAAATTTTGTGCTATCAAGGAAGAGAAGTGTTCAAGTTTGGGGTTATTTGATGAATGCACATTCACCACAATTTTAGTTGCATTTTTAGCATAGTTTTTCATACCCACATGTTGTTTTACTCAAGAATTAGCTTCCATATAGCTTCCACATAGTTTCCCTTGGAAAGCATTTTAGATTTTGTTTTACTCAAGGATGTGAAATGTTGAAGTTTGGGGTTATTTGATGAATGCACTTTCATCTCAACATTAGTTGCATTTTTAGCGTAGTTTTTCATACACATGTCATTTTACTTAAGAATTAGCTTCCCTATAGTCTCCTTAGTTTTATGTTAATTTTTAATATTTCAATCCATTTCTTTGATTTCTATGGAAGATTTGAGATTCATTCTTATGCACCAGTGTAGAGGATGGTGGTCTACTAATTGACTAGCAGGCCCAAGAAAATTTTGATAAATGAAACACTTTTTGTTGATCCGTCCCTTCATCATTTGAAGTTTTCACTGGTTTGTGCTTCATAGGCACAAATCTTATGACACACACCAATAGCTCCCTAGGGTGGTTTTTCATATTTTTGGATTCTGTTCAATTCAATCATTCTACCTTTTTATTGGTTGACCATTGATGCAAACTACTATACCTCTACCAACTAGTGGTCCGTGCATTTGGCCTACTGATAAGGAGCATGCATCACCCCACCGATGAAGTGTGCAATGATGATCATCCTACATTGTGCACTAATGATATTCTTGCATGTTCACCAATGCTTGCCCTGTGTATGCCAACCGACAAGTGCTCAATACCACACATTAATGGAACCCTTACACGCTTTCACTCTTGCCTATCCATCAACAGGAGTTCTACTCATGGGCATCGATGGTTGGGAAACCCCTTCCATCAATGGCTAGGCAAATTCCTCCCATGATGATCATCCAAACATCGAACTCCAATGAAGATATATTATCACACATACTGTTGAGTTCTACACTAATGATATATCTACAAAATCCACCAGTAGGTAGAAATCTTACCTTTTCATCTTTCGATGGAAAGTATGAATGCTACAAGACAATTGTTTTCCTCCTTTTGCCATCTCTTCTCATCTATGATAGACGACACTTAACTACATGGAAATTAGTTAGGGTTTGAAACCCTAGTCCCCCAACCTATAAATACAAGACCATTTCTGTTATGACCCCACCTTCCGATAACCCCCAATTAAGGGAGACCGAGAGGTTGAAGCCGCACCCCTAAATTCCGGATCAAAGGTTCGCATATAACCAATAACAATTATTAAATTCTAACAGACTATACTGAAATGGTAATAAAATTTTTCTTTATCATACCTTTGAAAAGATTGGAAGTACTAGACTTCTAACCAGAGATGAACTACTCTAACTAGTTCCTCCTTGTTTTTTTTTAATTCTTGATTTCACAATGTGTTACTTTACTGTTTGTGCTTTGGGATTTGTACCTAAATCGCCGAAAAACAAAACAACGGTCAGTTGAAACTGGTATGTGGGTGAAACATTAATCAAGCAATTATGCTAACAATGTAATCAAGCAATTAATAATTTAACAATCAAGATTACGTTTTAAATATAACTCCACGATCCACAAGTTCCCTATCCTCTGAGCTGTCCCTACAGTGGACTCGGATACTACCTTCCTTATGGTAGATCCCCATTAAACCCCTCATGATCCACCGAAACGGTGTACCAGTTTCTAGGGTTGAGTCACATGGTACTACCTGTAAGTAGACCACTCCTTAACTCATGGTATGCTGAAGAGTCTCATGAACCACACATGGTAGCCCAGTTTCTAACTCTCGGCAATCCTAGACCTTGCTCTAGGAATTACCCCTTTTTCAACCTTTTTAAAGCAATAGAGGTGAACACGGATCTAGCCAGTTATATGCATAGTTATGGTGATAATCATAGTCACTTTATAGTTGCATGAAATAAATAGACATTCAACAGTTATTTCAAGCAACTGATAAATCATTCGGAAATCGCCGTGAAACTAAAGCGATTATTCATAAGAGTAACCACATACCTTTAATTTTAGTTTTCAAGACAGATTCAGATTATGAAGAGTAACCCAATCAACAAGCAATGATGAATAGAAATCTTGAAATAAAAGTACCAATTCATTTTATTAATAATTATCCACTTTCATTATTCCATTTAGGATTCCAATTCCATTATTAGGGTTTCTTCTGGAAATTAGGGTTTTACTTCTTCTTTCATCATTATCATCCTTAATTAATCAAACTACATGAAACTCCTAATTCCTCATTGAATTTCCTTTATTAGACATCTGATTTCCTTATTTTACACAAATATGATTTTATCTCCTTTTATCCCAAATTAGGGTTTCCATGCAAATTAACCCTCTTTTAAATATTATAACTCCTAGTTAAGCATTTTTGCAATCCAACAGTAATTTAAACCACCATTATCATTATCAGAGTCAAACTTAACGATTTAACCTATTGATTTACCAAAATACCCTTTAATCATGCAATTAGGGTTCCTCATCAATTTCTAATAAACATTATTAGCCCATTAAGGCACTTTTGCAAAACGGAGTGGAATTAGGTTATGGAATTATTTTTATCGTATTCCTTTCATTTTTCTACACAACTTTCGTATATGAAGTTTCCTCATTGGACAACCCTAGTAATTTCTATTATTTTTGCAAGAAAAGCCTTTTTTTCTGATTATTCGTTAGAGAGGAGAAATTACCAAAAAAAAAATGCGGGCCGTTGGATCAATGCGCCCGTGGTCTGCCTATGGATCTAATGATCCTCACCGCGCGTCTCCTTCACTTACGCGCCTCAAGCTTAGATCGTTCGATGTCGTGAGTCCACGGTGGACTAAGATCCAAGGGTTTCGGCCAAACTTTGACCCAACCGCTGGATCTCGATCGCACGGTGGCTGAACGCGCGCCTCTAACAACTTCGCCCCCTTCTCTAGACCATTAGATCGTGAGGGAGACCACCGTGGTCCCTGATCTGATGGTGCCCTGGTCGTCGTCTTCCTCAGCAGACCTCCGCGCGGTCAACTCGACGGTTGACTCGGAGCTTCAGGCCTCCGCTTCCCGCTTCAACTATCCAAGGAGCTCTGCCTCCTCTCAACGAAGTCGAGGGCTAGGTCAATTCGTGCCCAAGATCCCCCCGACTATGTCCCCCTACTCGCCGGATTCCGGCGAGGTCCCCGGAGGTTAGGAGGTCGAAGGTCAGGTCGGAAAGCACAATTGACTGAGTGAAAACATTCCTTACGCAACTCCGCAGAGGTCAAGCTAACAAGAAAACACACTCGTCTACTCTATCGAACTCCCCTATATATAGGGTCAGGAGCAGCTTGGGACGGTTTGGGCGTTTCCCAAAACCTCCACCAATCCTTGTCGAACCTGGGAGTTTCCAACTCGATTTGATCTCCTGGATGCGATGGTGAACTTGGCCAGTGTGCCCACTCCTTGGATCTCAAGGAAAATCCAAAGGAAATTTCCCTTGACAGAGCCAGAGTCCCAATCCGTTTGGGATTAATACAATGACTGGTTCTCGTTGGATTAAGATCCAACGGCCCATCATCCTCACGCTCAACAGAAAAAGGAAATCATTTCTTAAATCTTCAATTAAAACCAATTTCAAGGGAAAACTTAGAAAATTAATATCTCCCAAACGGTTACTCCTTTATTTACCAAATTTTGAGGGAAGCTTCATCATAGGTTTCTCTTTATTCCTACAAAATTTGGAGTTATTATAATAAGGATTCAATTCCTTTTCTTAATATGCAAGTTATCATCATATTAATCATATTTCCTATCTCTTCTTTATTTCTTTTATCATTATTTCTTGATTCTGAGTTCCTTGAACCCCAAGGAATCTATTATCTCGAAATCCTATTTTTATTTTATAGTAATTTCCTTCTTTTTAGCAATACCATGTAATACATTAATTGTGTATCCACATTATCTTCTTATTTTGCTATTTTGGTATTTTCTCTTTCTTTCCTCTTTATTGGGACTCCTTAGATCCCAAGACACTCCATTATTTCGAAATTCATTTTATTGAAATACTCATTATCCTTCTTAATGCACCTATATGCATTATTTTGCATTATCATGTTTATTTCTTAATAAAATATTTCTTTTTGAGGATTTCTCTTTATTTCTCTTCTTAAAAATTCAATTATCCATTTATTAATTGAATTTCCTTGTTATTTGGGACCAATAGCCAATAAAGCCCACAAAGCAACCAATCAAGGCTATTTTAAATGAAATACATTTATTTGAAGCAAATTATATCATTATTTCTTCAAATATCTTTAATATGAGAAATTACATTTCTCACCAATTGAACCCAAAAAATTGGGGTTATAACATCCTTCCCCTCTTATAAGAATTTTGTCCTCAAAATTCAGGCAAGCAAGCAAACAATTCACGATAAGACTTTTCCTATGTCCATCATTTGCCCCTATGTGGCTTTTCCGTACTCACGACATTTTCAAAGAACCTTTATTATCACATATTCTTTTCTCTGAGTTCTTTCATCCTGGCGTCTATAAACTACACAGGTGACTCAGGCCATTTCAGCCTCCCTTGGGGCTCACTAGGTTCATTGCTCAGCACATGGTCGGGTACCTCACATAGTGCTCTAAATTGGACGCATGGAACTCGTCACACATTACTTTATCCTAAGGGGTAAAGTCAAAACCTAACCATCTCCACCCATCCATCTCTAATGGACACATGTATCGGGGACTCAGCTTTCTCAGATGCAGCTCAGAGGGGTCGAATTCTCACATATTCTTCCACAGTAACTTGTAAGTCAGTCTACTTTGCATCTTCTCACGACTCTCATCGTCTCTAGGCTCCTTTCAGCCCTTGTACAATCAAAGTGACTTCATCTACACGCACTGTGGTCCCTTTTCTAACCATCATTTGGCCCTTTTCTAACCATCATGTGATCCTTTTCTAACCATCATGTGATCCTTTCACCAACATCACCTTACTGAAGTGGTGACCGACACAGCCTCCCTTACATAGCTTCATATAAAACCCAATACTGGCTATGGTGGTCATTGTCACATCTTTCATAGGACAAGAACTGTCTCTAGATATCACCCTGAACGAGCACACATGCCCTCATCAGACCCTTTAGTTTGGATCATACTAACCATAGTTATGGGTGATAAACTATACTAACATTGAGTTCTTCATGTACCTACTTCCACTTTATGGAAGTGAACCTTTAGGTCAAACTCAAGACCCTTTGAACTCGCTTCATGGTGTAGTTGAACCATCTTTCTCATGGATAGTTCAACTGGATTTGTCCCTTAACCGAACTCTTCCTTTCTCATATTATCTAGGTAAGGCGACCTACCATAACCCACATTGTATCTCGACCTTCTTTGGCCCAGGGAAGACATATCACAACATCCATAGTGTTGAGCTCCCATTCCCTCTCAGGGACTCTTTTGTCCTCTATATCGATACACTGGGTTATTGGGGTTCGTCCTTTACCTCCTGGCTTGCATGGCCATAAACCACATGCAACCTCATCTTAAGCATCCAAAGTGCTATTGCCATTTTCCACAGTGTATGATGATCTTCAACCATGATTTCCTATATGTCACGATTCTTTCAAGATCAAATCCTCTGAAACCCTAAACCACTCTAGTCGGGGTTTGGTCACCTTCTCTTCCAAAGAAGTTCATCTGAGGTTCTACCACCGTCCTTTCATTACCTCAAGGACTAGACTGGAAACCCTTACCTTTTCAACGCATCATGTTACATCTGAGTGTTATCCAAACACCTCTCCTTTTCAAACTTAGGGTTAGCCAAACAACCTCTTCTAGCTTCTAATCAAACAAGTCAGATGTATCTCAACCAGAGCACCCATTACCACTTCACATTCTTAGGTATTAGGTAACATTACACTTTCATGCATTTCACTTATCATGTCACCTCAAACTATATGTTTATCTTCATAAGAACACTCTCTGATTCCATCATCATGGTGATCAAACTCAACCTGGTATAACTTGTAAGTTCCGCATAGCTCATGATAAAAACATCCTCATAAGGGAACTACCTCATTCCTCTTAGTGTTTACAAACCATCCATGTATCATTCACTTTACCCGAGTAGATATCTTCTCTATCCCCATTTCTCGTGGCAACGTTCCAACCTTCTCTTATCCTTGGTGTATGCATGCATAATGTACTATCTCTCACCCCCATAACAAGAGGAAATAAGCATTTGGCTGCAGTCCAAATACAGAGTTCTTCCTGTTCCAAGAGTAGAGATGGTACATCCCACCTTGCCAATACACATTTATATCTAAGTTGCAACGTGCCACATATGTCTCTACATCACAAACATCATGAAACAAGTCTTGAACCTACTAAGGTTTATATCCTTGGTCATCTCCTCTAGGTCTATAGGGTACCGGCTCTTTTTGGGGTCATCCCTATTCCCTTATGCATCAAGAGAGTTCCCTACTCATCTGCCCTTTGGGTCCCATGAGTTCATGAAGGTGATCAATCTCCTAACCCATGGCCCTCAGACAATGATAGCTGTTACCTCTCCGACCCTATGGTCATGTGCAACTAGGGAATTAGGCAACTCCTACTTTCATCGATCTTATCCCTACCTGACCCTAGGATAGACTTAGGATTCACCATTATAGTACATGTTTACTTAGAACCTTACCCAAGTCTTCATCATCTCTCTTTCTGCATTCAAGGACTGGCTTTCATCCGTTCATAGGGATCATGGCAACCTGGCTACCTTGGTTAAGCCCCATACCGGTTACCTCCATGGTAACACATTCATATGCAATAGATATGGATATCTATGGGTCTACAGGTTCATTCTCATACCATGTACTTTTCACTTAACTTCTCAAGATCCTGTGAGACCTCTTTAGGTCACCTTAAACCATCAAAACTGATATACACCCTACCAAAGGGGTCCCTCTCTCAGGATGGGAGGAAAACTATCTCTTGACAACAAGATCACAAAAGCTCTAAGGTCTAGGGTTTACATCCACACGAGCCTACTTAACCCTAACAAACCATTAAGGCACAAGCTGATCACTTACTGTACCATGCTAGGTCATACTTATCCTTCTTTCCTCAATGTTGGATCAAGATCAAACTTTCCGTTTATCATCAACCTAGTTGTGAGGGTTTCATTAAACATACCTTAAACTTAAAGGGCTCCCCTTTTCCTCTATACATGAGGAGTACCATGCTCGTTTCTATAGGAACTCAATTCTCATCATGAGCATCAGGTATACCACTTCCCCTCTTAGGCCTAGGACCCTAGGTTCACTTGTAGGTGTCCAACTGCATGCTCTATCTCTTAACTACGAACCAAGCATGAAAAAGGCATGACATACACTTCTTGTCATCCTTCAACTTGAGCCACACTTAGAGTTGGGTCCTCCTTAACCAACAAGGTACAAGGCCTCAGAACCTGTTCACTAAACCTCTCTAGGTATAAGGAACTCTTTTTCCTATCTCAGAAGGTAAACATCTCTACCATAGGCACGTAGGTACCAGAAGCTTCATCTTTTCTCAAGGGTTTGGTCCCTCTAAAGACAACCAAGGTATCATCAACTTTCAGGGATCGATCATGAGGCAACCACTATCATCCATTGTTCAGGGTTTTAGGCTTCCAACTTTCCTACTGGGTTTCCTGCTAGAGCTAACCCCACATCCATCCTCACCATTAGAGGTCCTTTCTTCATGAATGATCAACCTCAAAACATCCTCTACACGGGTGAAGCTTAGGTAACCCTTCTTGCTCCATCATAATTCCTTATCCAGGGTTTCATCCTACTGTCAGCACTATGACGTGCCCTAGGTGCCAGCTATACCCTACTTGCATAAGCCCATAGGGTTTCTAAGGTCCTTCACTAACATCATCATCTAAGGCGCTATCCTTTACCCTAACATGCACGACCCTTCCCAGGGTTGGGTTGCCAAAGGTGCTAGGTCACCCATGAATCATATGGTATCCCAAAGGCATGTCCTTTTAAACACCTGGTCCAACTCATCTCTCTCTAACCTTCACTTAGGGTTAGGGTTAGCATCATACTCTGAGGATGTGCCAGGTCTCTACTTGAAATGGAGATCTTTATCTCCAAGACTAACTTATCCTCCTATCACGAAGGTATAACCTTAGGTCCCTTCTGAGGACATGACAACTTATGTCATACGACCTAAGCATGTATCTATTATTTATTTTGCGATTAATCT
Source organism: Alisma plantago-aquatica (assembly GCA_963693085.1). Taxonomy (NCBI): domain Eukaryota; kingdom Viridiplantae; phylum Streptophyta; class Magnoliopsida; order Alismatales; family Alismataceae; genus Alisma; species Alisma plantago-aquatica. The sequence goes on from OY856409.1 coordinate 754,513,566, forward strand.
ATTAAGCTTATGTCCATGACATCTTATTTACATGCCCTTCATTAATTTAGTGGAGGATTCCTTAAACCTTATTAACCTTACCCATACCTCAAGAGGGTGAGGAGAAGAAAGAAAACCCTAATACTTTAGGTCCTTATCAGAATTTTGTGATGAGAAGGGATGAATAAGATGAGAAGTCCTAAAGGTATCTTATTTCGATTCATACCCTAAGACTTTGGCCAGGCGGTCACACGGGTCCGGGAGTCCTCGTATTCTGACTAGCGGTGCGGAGGAAAATCTTGCCAGCCCCCGGTCGTGATCCCTTTCTAGACACCTCCGCCTTTCGGATACTCCTCTAATAACTCCCTTGGGTTCTATGGAGTTTGTAAAATTTAATAATTATTGATGGTTAACTGAGGAACCCAGGCTCTGATACCAAATGTTACGCCCCACCTTCCGATAACCCCCAATTAAGGGAGACCGAGAGGTTGAAGCCGCACCCATAAATTCCGGATCAAAGGTTCGACATATAACCAATAACAATTATTAAATTCTAACAGACTATACTGAAATGGTAATAAAATTTTTCTTTATCATACCATTGAAAAGATTGGAAGTACTAGACTTCTAACCACAGATGAACTACTCTAACTAGTTCCTCCTTGTTTTTTTTTAATTCTTGATTTCACAATGTGTCACTTTACTGTTTGTGCTTTGGGATTTGTACCTAAATCGCCGACAAACAAAACAACGGTCAGTTGAAACTGGTATGTGGGTGAAACATTAATCAAGCAATTATGATAACAATGTAATTAAGCAATTAATCATTTAACAATCAAGATTACGTTTTAGATATAACTCCGCGATCCACAAGTTCCCTATCCTCTGAGCTGTCCCTACAGTGGACTCAGATACTACCTTCCTTATGGTAGATCCCCATTAAACCCCTCATGATCCACCGAAACGGTGTACCAGTTTCTAGGGTTGAGTCACATGGTACTACCTGTAAGTCGACCACTCCTTAACTCATGGTATGCTGAAGAGTCTCATGAACCACACATGGTAGCCCAGTTTCTAACTCTCAGCAATCCTAGACCTTACTCTAGGAATTACCCCTTTTTCAGCCTTTTTAAAGCAATAGAGGTGAACACGGATCTAGCCAGTTATATGCATACTTATGGTGATAATCATAGTCACTTTATAGTTGCATGAAATAAATAGACATTCAACCGTTATTTCAAGCAACTGATAAATCATTCGGAAATCACCGTGAAACTAAAGCGATTATTCATAAGCGTAACCACATACCTTTAATTGCAGTTTTCAAGACAGATTCAGATTATGAAGAGTAACCCAATCAACAAGCAATGATGAACAGAAATCCTGAAATAAAAGTACCAATTCATTTTATTAATAATTATCCACTTTCATTATTCCATTTAGGATTCCAATTCCATTATTAGGGTTTCTTCTGGAAATTAGGGTTTTACTTCTTCTTTCATCATTATCATCCTTAATTAATCAAACTACATGAAACTCCTAATTCCTCATTGAATTTCCTTTATTAGACATCTGATTACCTTATTTTATACAAATATGATTTTATCTCCTTTTATCCCAAATTAGGGTTTCCATGCAAATTAACCCTCTTTTAAATATTATAACTCCTAGTTAAGAATTTTTGCAATCCAACAGTAATTTAAACCACCATTATTATTATCAGAGTCAAACTTAACGATTTGACCTATTAATTTACCAAAATACCCTTTAATCATGCAATTAGGGTTTCTCATCAATTTCTAATAAACTTTATTAGCCCATTAAGGCACTTTTGCAAAACGGAGTGGAATTAGGTTCTGGAATTATTTTTATCATATTCCTTGCATTTTTCTACACAACTTTTTAGATAAAGTTTCCTCATTGGACAACCCTAGTAATTTCGATTATTTTTGCAAGAAAGCCTTTTTTCTGATTATTCGTTAGAGAGGAGAAATTACCAAAAAAAAATGCGGGCCATTGGATCGATGCGCCCGTGTTCCGCCTTTGGATCTAACGCTCCTCGCCGCCCGTCTCCTTCACTTACGCGCCTCAAGCTTAGATCGTCTGATGTCGCGAGTCCACGGTGGACTAAGATCTAAGGGTTTCAGCCAAACTTTGACCCAACCGCTGGATCTCGATCGCACGGTGGCTGAACGCACGCCTCTAACAAGTTCGCCCCCTTCTCTGGATCGTTAGATCGCGAGGGAGACCACCGTGGTCCCTGATCTGACGGTGCCCTGGTCATCATCTTCCTCAGCAGACCTCCACGCGGTCAACTCGACAGTTGACTCGGAGCTTCAGGCCTCCGCTTCCCGCTTCAACTATCCAGGGAGCTCCGCCTCCTCTCAACGAAGTCGAGGGCTAGGTCAATTCGTGTCCAAGATCCCTCCGACTATGTCCCCCTACTCGCCGGATTCTGGCGAGGTCCCCGAAGGTTAGGAGGTTGAAGGTCAGGTTGGAAAACACAATTGACTGAGTGAAAACATTCCTTGCGCAACTCCGTAGAGGTCAAGCTAACAAGAAAACACGCTCATCTACTCTATCGAACTCGCCTATATATAGGGTCAGGAGCAGCTTGGGACGGTTCGGGTGTTTCCCAAAACCTCCACCAATCCTTGTCAAACCTGGGAGTTTCCAACTCGGTTTGATCTCCTGGATGCGATGGTGAACTCGGCCAGTGTGCCCACTCCTTGGATCTCAAGGAAAATCCAAAGGAAATTTCCCTTGACAGAGCCAGAGTCCCAATCCATTTGGGATTAAGACGATGACTGGCACTCGTTGGATTAAGATCCAACGGCCCATCATCCTCACGCTCAACAGAAAAAGGAAATCATTTCTTAAATCTTCAATTAAAACCAATTTCAAGGGAAAACTTAGAAAATTAATATCTCCCAAACAGTTACTCCTTTCTTTACCAAATTTTGAGGGAAGCTTCATGATAGGTTTCTCTTTCTTCCTACAAAATTTGGAGTTATTATAATAAGGATTCAATTCATTTTCTTAATATGCAAGTTATCATCATATTAATCATATTTCCTATCTCTTCTTTATTTCTTTTATCATTATTTCTTGATTCTGAGTTCCTTGAACCCCAATGAATCTATTATCTCGAAATCCTATTTTCCTTTAATAGTAATTTCCTTCTTTTTAGCAATACCATGTAATGCATTAAATGTGTATCCACATTATCTTCTTATTTTGCTATTTTGGTATTTTCTCTTTCTTTCCTCTTTATTGGGACTCCTTGGATCCCAAGACACTCAATTATTTCGAAATTCATTTTATTGGAATACTCATTATCCTTCTTAATGCACCTATATGCATTATTTTGCATTATCATGTTTATTTCTTAATAAAACATTTCTTTTTGAGGATTTCTCTTTATTTCTCTTCTTAAAAATTCAATTATCCATTTATTAATTGAATTTCCTTGTTATTTGGGCCCAATAGCCAATAAAGCCCACAAAGCAACCAATCAAGGCTATTTTAAATGAAATACATTTATTTGAAGCAAATTATATCATTATTTCTTCAAATATCTTTAATATGAGAAATTACATTTCTCACCAATTGAACCCAAAAAATTGGGGTTATAACAATTTCCTCTAAGAAAAGGGCCATTCTTGACACTGCCACGCTACCCCAATCCATACTCAACATCTTCTCCATTTTCCATCACTAGTTTCCACCAGTTGTTGGCCCACCAACAAAAAAAAACCTCCACGTGCACCAAGGTTTCAAGGTCATGATCTCGAAGGAGACATAGACCAAGGAAACCATCCATCCGCAATCATCATCCAACCTCTCCACTCTCACAACAACATGTCTAGACTGTAAATAAGGAGATCAATGGCATCCAATTCAACACCAAAAAATGTCAAGTGGTGATCTTGCTATTTGCTGGATGCCATCATCTCCAAGTTGAAAAAAAACTTCTACACACCACAAATGTGTCTTCTTCTTCCATGATAATTTCTATCTCTATCTTCTTTGTTGTTAACTTGTTATTATTGCCATGTGTGAGTAGTCCTCTCGATAGGTTGCAGGGAGTATCCCTACTGCCTATTTTTGTTCTCCTCACTGCATATGCTTTTGTATGAACCTACCTATGTTGTAAAAACAAACATTTTATGATTGCAATCTTATTTGTACAACTATTTTGCATGTTTACTAGATCTTGGATGTAGAGAAATTCAAACACGAGATCTAGGATATCATTTGTTACATGTTACCCTGAATGAGAACTTTAGATAAGTGTTTTATGAGGTAAGGGGTAAATGATCTCTTGGTAACATGATGACGAGCTTAGAGTAATAGTTGTCTGGTTTTAAACCTAACACCAAAAGGGGGATTTAACCTTTTTTAACATATGCATATTCATGCTTGTCATGATGTAGTGAGTAGTAAATAATATGTAGCCATTGTGAAACCTATCTGCCCAAGTGTTTCCATCCATTGATGAATACGACTTTCATCCAACCATTTTGTTATTGCAATCTTAGAGTAAAAAATAATCAACCATCTTTGTGTTAAGTACTAGTTATTGCATGGTCACCTTGATAAGATGATTCTTATATACATTGTACTTAAGGTTTGATACTAATGTTGCACTATGATAATATCTGTCTTCTAGTAGGTGATAATTACTATAAGAAGTTTAGGTAAAAAAATGGGGATTACATCCCTAGGGAATTTGCTATGCAATAATCACCACATCAATAAACCACAAATGATGGCTTTTCCCTTGTCATGGCTACTGGACACACCAAAAATGTAAGTTGAATAGTTACATTTCATAGAAGTTTGAATTGTAGAACCAATGAAAAGATAGATTGGTGAACCAATGGATATAGATGGGTGTTAACCGATGTAATGATATGTATCTAAGCAATTGATGAGATGTATAGTTTATGAATCACTGAAAGTTGATTTTGTCTATTATGTTGAACAAAAGATAATGACTACTATGAAGATATATCAAAATATTTCCATGCAACCAATGATAATAGCTAATAACAATTTAGGATCTTGCCAACGATGGACTACCTAAACTACAAACTAATTGGAAGACTAATAGTGTAGCTAGGGCGATTAGAAAACTTGGAAACCTGAGATCAAATTTGGAGGTGTTAGATATCCTTACACTCTCCCATAGAGTGTTAATGGATTGATTCACTTGGATGCTATAGGAACACCTTACACCAGGCTTTTCTGAATAGATACTAGTCGGGTCTAGAGTAGATATGATGATTTAGACATTGGTGGTTGTTCCCATGTTTGGGTCTTTTTTGGCTTCATACAGAGGTGCACATACAAATATGGGTGTTATTGACCATTCTTGTATTTTTTTCTTTAGTGTTGATAGGGATTGTTGTTGTCATTGGACTGGATGAATTAGACCCTTTAGTTATAGGAAAACAGAACTAGCAAATCAATGAAAATGGTTTTGCTAAACTGATGGAGTTGCTGCCTTTGTAAACCACAACAACGGGTAAATATCTAATAACCAATGTACTAGTATATTGGTAAAACCATGAAAGGCCAATTAATGAACAAACTGATGGGACTTCTAGCTGCAAAAAAATTGATAAACATTTTGAACATATAAACTGATGGGGAAACTGGCCCCTTGTGATGATGGAAATACTGTCTTGGACTATTATGCATATGTTCCACACCTTATATTAAGCTTTTCTAAGACATATCCAAGCCTTCTATCTTAGTTTCTTCTCCCTTACATGTAAAATCTTATCTCTTAAGTCCCTTTTCTTGATTTTGTTCCCTTATTCCTCTACCATGGTCGAAATGCATGGTGTTCCATGTTGGGTGCTTGTGCATTTAAATAAAAAGCCTTCTTTTCTTCTCCCTTGCTCTAAATACACCTATTTCTTGAAGAAATGAGCTCTCTTGGAGTGTTTAAAGGTAAAAATTGGATCTTTGGTGCTGGTTTAGCTGTCCTTTGTGTGGAATTGCTTTTATATACCCTCCAAGAAAGTGATATAACTTTTGATGCATTTCTTACCTACTTGTTACATGCATAATATTAAATCTACTCTAGAATCTTGCAATATACTAAGGGATGAACTTTTAAGGTCTATTTTGTGTAACAAAGATAGTATTACAATTTTCACATGTCTTCCTAATGTTCTAAAAATATTTACTAATGTTTGTCACATTCTTACATAAACATGCATGATCGGAAAATTTGTAACATATTCGAAGTGCTCCAAGAACCTCACTTTTTTTGGTGTTATGATGCATTTTTATTGTGGGAACAAAATATAGATACATCCTTTCTATCTGGGAGATCTCATAAAATAGTTTCTATAATTTCCCCTAGCTATTATTCTTTTGAATTTTGGTTGGACGAAATCTTATTATGAATGGTAGCTCATTTATTCTTAGCTTTGGTCTTTCTATACCGAAATATTGAAGATCACAATACTTTTGAATCTATTAAAGTAACAAAAAAAATGTTGTGTGCTAACTTGTTAATGTCTTGTGAAGTTATATGCAAATTTTCAGATGGTTTTGAAATTCCTACATGGACTTTTACATTTTATGGCTCTAATGCCAAATTGGACTTTCATGTTCCCTAAATTGAGGTTTTGGTTCTCTTAGATATATCATGATTGAAACTTGAATGTTTTTTATATGTTTATAACTTTTAAAGTTGCAATGCATGATGAGATTTCTCAGGGAGACTCAAACTTAGATGTCGAATCTGATCACTGGGGTTCTGACTCGGATATCCTTGGTCAGCCAAGATCAAGGAAAAAGAAGAAATCATGAAGGAAAAAGAGGGAGGACTAGTCAAGTCCTTTAGCTGCATGCCTTCTATCTAAATATGTGATCTGCTATTCTTGTCTATTGGGATGGTCAAAACATTTTCCTTGTTTCATTTCCCTTTCCACATCTTGAAGGTGTACTTATTGCTAGTGGTGAAGTGGATGGAATGGAGAAGGCGTGATGATGTTTCTGGTTGACCAGAATAGGGGTCCTGTTGCTGGTTAGTAAACATCACTTGCTATGGTAGCTGTGGAGTTGGTGAATTCCTACTGAGGTATGACTTCTTGGGACTGGTATACTCAAATTTTCTTTTGATTCCTAGTCTTGGCTGAGCTTCGACTAATGGTTTCCTTGGAGTCAGTTTGTATATCTCTCCAATTGGGACACCTGAGGTTACTGTGCTCTTGTTGTCCAGCTTGACAACACTCATTCTTTGCGGGTGAGTTTAGTGGATTTGAGGTGATTGTCAAGTTGGATGGATCTTGTACCCAGTCTTGGGCATCTGTAATTGCTTTTTTATGCTTCTGCTACTCTTAGGTAATAGATTCCTGCGTGAATCCTGGTAATGGTTTGTAAGTGTTGTTAGCACAGGTTTGAGGGGGTGCAACTTTTCTGTACCTAAAGTTTCTGGCAAAAGATATAGCAACAAAGTTTTTTACTGACAAAAAAAAAGTTGCAATGCATGATTCATTTCAAAAATCCACTAGGTATTTTGTATGGAACTTGATTTGATGTAGTCAAATTATGAGTAATTGGCTTAATCAATAAAGTGTAATCCTAATCTTCTAGTGCCTTGTGATTGTAAAACTATCTCAACATCAAAATTTACTGGATAGTGAAATGATTAATACTTGCAATAATTTTAGTTGTGGGAAGGATCTCAGAGCCTTCTACTATTGAGTATATGCAGGTGCAGGGAGGGCTTATCTTTGTTATCTAGATTCCAAAGTTATAGACAACTGTTGGGGTAGTGTGTCAAAATTTTGTATGATAGAGAGAAGTTATAGTCATAACTCAAATTTTGAGTATTATATATCCTAGTTTTTGGCATTGTATCCTGTGTACCCAAGTTGGGTTAGGTTTTTAGTGAGATGCCCATTATGCCCCTACTAGTAGCCATGGACGTTGATCGAGGTAAGGAATATTTTGATCTTGATCATGCTAAGATCTTATGCAGGGCTAATTGTAATGTCACATTGGTTACTAGTAGTTTGATTAGTATGCCTCAAACTACCCCTGTCTTGATATATATAATTAAGTAGTGTAGTATACTTATTAATGGTTAGTGGGTGAATCACATCAAATGATGTTATTACTTTTCTTTTCTTTCTAGTATAATATGTGATTTATAGATATATGTTCAATTTTCTAGATTCATATCTTCATCTAGTGTATATTCTATAGATAGTTCTTCTCTGTACTAAATTTTCTACCTTAATTGATCTAATTACATAATATGCTTATGAGAAGTATATGTTATCAACAATTAAGTCGCATTGCTGGGACTTGGCATTTTATCTCTTTGTTTTCTATATCTTTTAGGTGACAAACAACATGTTCAAACTTGTGGTGGAGAGGATCCTTAGTTTCAAGATTAGTACAAGTTGGAGGCCAGTGTAATTCTTGTTATAGTCTTAGACTCATCCCCGTACAAGGAGGTTTGGGCAGTGGGATTTGATATGATGTATATCAATAAGGGGATTTGATATTCTATAAATATATGGATATATACCTTTTGCATACATGTTGTGTCTGAGGCCATCAAACTCCATGTAAATTTACCTTATATGAATATATATGTGAAGTTTGAAACTTTGTGAAATTATTAGGTGGAAATGTTTAAAAGTTTCGTTCAATTTTAATTATATGTCTTTTACTGATGTGGTACACTTTGGTTTTGACTAATCCAATTATTTGTGGTGGGTTGTTACATTCCATGACATTAGAGCTTTAGTTCTATGAGTCTATAGAGACATAGGACTTAGGTTGTTATGATTGTTCTTACATATCTAACATATGTAACCATAGTTTATGGTTATACAAATATGTCTGGTGAGTGTGAAGTACATGATGGGAGTAGTCATGTGGTGCTTGGAGGTGGCAATGGGCGTTGGATAGGGTTGGGGAGTACTCGAGATGGGGTTGAAGCAACTCATCCAACATTCTTTGGATCCTGAAACCCACCTAATATAGCCTTCAAATATATTTTAAGCAAACGTATGGAGAGGATCACATATTTGGTTGACAAAGAAACCTATACCTCCACCTAGGGAACATGTCCCAAATGCTAAGCCCCAGGGTCTGGGTAAGACCTTTGAGAGGTTGAAAGTGTGTTGGTGCCACTAAGTATATATGCACAATGGACCCAGAAGTTGTGGATATGTGGTCAAAAGAGTTGGAGAAGGCATATTGAATCATGGATATAACTAAGGAGGACAAGGATAAGCATGTAATCTACCTTCTAAAGGGTAGTGTTGGCTACTTAAGGGCCATTGAGTAAGATAAGTGATTGGGTGAGGTGGTCAATTGGTTGAGTTTTGTTGGGAGTTTGTGAGGCATTGCTTTCCAAAGTCATATCTAGTGGAGAATATGACTACATTTGAGCGGTTGAGCCAATGATCATGTTCTGTGAGTGACTAGGAGGTGAGGTTTATGGAGTTTCTTAGGTTTTGCCCTCATATGATAGTAATAGAGAAGGAGAAAATTAGTACGTCTAAAAAAGGATTAAATGCCAAGTTGGTGGGTTGACGTTAGCTTTATAGCACATGATAAGTTTTCCACCTTCATGGAGGTAGCTAAAAGGATAGTGAAAATGATAGTGATCCTATTAGATGCCAATGTGAGGACGAGATCAACTCAATTTTAGGGACAACAATTGAGAAATTATAAGAAACACAATTTTTTTTGCACTAAAACAAAATCATCAATATCCACTATCACAACAGAGGTTGATAGTTTATGAGGTGAGGTCACAAGTGCAGTCACAATGGTCTCCTAGCAAGGGAAGAGGTCATGGCTTTGCATCAGTTGGAGCTACGTGTTTTGGGTCGATGTCCATGACATATTTGTCTAGGCTACAATATGACACAAGGACTAGTTTAAGCACGGGAGGGTTAGACATGTCAAGTGGTCTTGTCTCCAGAGGAACCATGAAGTTACATAAAAACCAAGGCAAAGCTAGTAGGGCTCCCAACAACAACTCAGTGGTGGTGGTATAGGGCGTGTCTAGAAATCTTTGGTAGGATCTTTTAAACCAATAGGCAGAGGTCAAGGCCAAGTACATAAACAAGAAACAACTCAATTCTATGTTACGAGTCAGACAAAAGGAGTGGTCAATCCGTAAGTCATGATAAATTGGATAGAACTTTTTTTTTTCATTCTGACATATCTACATCTACATGTGTATCCTTTTTTGTTGACTTGGGTGTGACAAAATCATTTATCAATAGAGAGGTGATATTTGTAATTTTCATGTTTATAGTAGAACTGATGATCTCTTTCCAAAAACCCATTTAGTTGGTTCTTACATTTTATGTGAGATGTGTCTGTATTATGTTCTTTCTTTTTTAGGATGCACCATTTGAGTGGATATTATGCCACTTGATATGCATGGATTCATATGATCCTAGTGGTAGATACATTGGAGAATACAATGTTGTTTCAGATTATGGTTCTAAGGTTGCAAAGTTTGTAACTATGATACCTCTTGGAATTTTGGATATAGGAAGATTCTTTCGACCATTTATGGTCCAACCACTATTTGCCTTATACTGTGGTGGGAGGTTTGGTTTTTGCGGTTCAAAATGTTTTTTTATGTCATGATGACATCATTTCTAGTCCAATCAGTTCAGCCACTCTAGTTGAACCCGACTCAATTTGGTTCGAGTCAACACCAGTCTAACCACTGGTTCGATTATGAAAACATTGGGATAAACAACAGGTTATACTATTAACAGATAAGCCAATTCAGATAAATGATATAAGCAAGGAAATTGTCACTATTTAAGCATCTCAGATATCCATAACTGAGAAATAGAACATCTTATGCCTTAGAAGGAATATGATGAACATGTATAATTGTTATAAAATAAACAATACAAAATTCAAGGTAAGGGGTCAAACAATGTTATTCGCAATTGACCCTAAAGCACATATGTTACTCGACTTTATTACATCTTTAATTTCAGTGCCCTGAGGATTTGAGGCGTACCACTCAAATTTAATTGACCACTGCTAAGTCAAAATCAATACCATACAAGATCAATGGAAGCGTTGGAATCCATGATCATCACCAACACTACTCGATTAGTTCAGGTCCACAATACAATGACATAACAGTCAGACTGTAAGACAACAACTTATAGCCAAAGCTATAGTCCTATATCTAGCCATTGGTACATGGCACATTGCTAGAGAACATGCTCACACATGGATGTTCTATAATAAAACATGATACCACTATTTCAACAATTTAAGGATACATGGAGACTTCTCCAGTTTTACCCTACATATTTTGCAATATGCGCTCTGAGTTTCCTGTAGGAGTTACTTATTTCACCATCTAGCAAGATACTGATGTTGAAGATGGATCTATGGCACAAGGAAACTACATGATTAGGGTTTCACTTTATCAATTATGCTAATTGGGTGAACTAAGGCTCCATCATACAAGTGGATATACAAAACCCTAATTCAATCTAGCAAGAATAACTATGAAACTACTTCAAAAAATATAAAATGTATAAGGTTTGAAGTTGTCACATCATCTCAAATCAATACTATCTCACTACCTTTATACAAGGCCATCAACATCACTACCTATTAACACTTCCATATTAGGATAATCATCATTATCACGTCACTGGGGATAATATCCTCTCATCACATCACTATGGGATACACCTCTCACTAGGCATAAAGCCTTCACTAGGTCATAAGACCAATCACACTATTCTTGTAACTCATTATTATCTCATCATGCCTCACCAGGCATATAAGCATCACCTATGCCACATCACATATACACCATAGCAATCATTAGCTATGATAATCATCTCACCTGTAAGGTCAATGTTATACAAATAGAGAGAGAAAACATCTCAACATGTTAAACACTTTAGGCAATGTAAGCAATGCATCATATGTCCCCACAGTTTAGGGTTAGGGTTTCATGCTTAACCACATAGGGTTCCATAGCATTATTTATTTGCCAATCCCTAGTTTCATTAACCCCCATAGGTTTGGAGTGTAGTAGGGTTAAGCACTATAAGTTATAACTAAGTGTGCACATTCACATATTTATAATTCCAGTGCACCTCATCAAGGCTCATTGCCATCGTCTATTATTATGTAATTTTCTTGATAGCATTCACAAGCTATGACACTCAATTAACCTGCAAGGTTAGAACCATACAAGTAGGAAAGAGAAAGTAAAATCACATGCTATTCATCTAAAACACCAAGGAAAAACATGATGAACTAAACTTAGAATATGGTGACAAAACCAAAGCTTATGATGCATGTAACATCATCATCTCAAGAACACTTTAGGAATCAAGCACACTAATTTAGGGTTTAGAAAGAGAGTACTGCACATGAGAATACTACAAAGTTATAAACCCTAAAATAATAGGAATATCATGTACCATTTTAGTATCATTATAATAAAATAAAATATTGTAATACTTATATGATCATCACCTCCATCTTCACTTAATAATACATGGATGTCGATCACCAACAAAACATATATTTTGTCCAAGACTAAAACAAAGGTTTAGTGACCACCAAATTCAAACCACCACAAGGATACATACCCATCCTCAAACTAGGGATGAACCATGATCAAAATAGAAGGTTATCCTCAAGGGAAACTCATCAAAATCAAAGAAAATGACTCCATGCAAATGTGTTCACCAAAATCCTTTTAGCATATATGATAGAATCTCCATAAAAGAATTTTATCAAGAAGGTAATTTATCATGTAACATGTTCCAAACAATATCAAAACCCCATGTTACCCTAAGGTATTCAAACCCCATACATGATGATATAAACCAAAACTCAAGGCAAGAGAAACTAGCCATCTTATATTTATATCAAATTGGGTACAATGCAATTAGGGTTTAGAATTTGAAGAAATTCTCATAGGGATATCATCGTGGATCAAAGCCTAATTCATGATAAATGTTTTTAGCATGTTCATAGAACATTTTAGAGATAGAAACAACATCATATGAGCATGATTATATTTCTAAAATAGAAGAGGGGAAAGTTATATAACCCACATTATTTGTAGAGAAATATGCTACAAAGCACAAGCTCCAAGAGAAGGAAAGAAGATCCAACATGATTAGTACTTTGGCCACAGATCACCTCCAAATAGAAGAAACTCATGGTTAAAGGTAGTTCAAGAAAGAGGGCAAGAAAACCCTAGACCAAACTCAAGAAGAAAGGGAGAAGAGAAGAAAACATATGTTCACTAGTTACCACCATGGTAGAACCATAGTCTAAAGGCTTTTGTGAAGAGGAGTTTCTCTTGAGATGACCACCAGGGTATAACATTAGTCTACAACCAAGAAAGGAGGAAGAAAAAGATGGGGTTTCAAGGGAAAAATGTGATCAAAATGTTAGAGCCACTTACCACGAAAAGAATCACCAAAGAATCACCACCAAAGGTTTGATTTAGCACAAGATCCTCCACAAGCATGGTTGATCGGCCACCATAGCTTCAAAATCAGACCTCCTTTGCTCCCAAAGCTCCAAGGTCAATCACAAGAGAGACAAGATAGAGCAGGGCCAAAAAAGATCACTTGATAGTGAGGATAAGGGGTTATATACCCAAAGAAGGAGAGAAGTAAGGTATGTATAAGGTGTCAACACAATAGAGCACCAAAGAGACACTCATCCATCAATAAAATAGCCATGCAACCACTAAACACTTACATGCAACTCCTAGTGATACAACCTAGGTGGTGTTTGGTCCACATGGGTCCCCACCACCCTAGAGGTCGAGACAAACCTCAAGACAAGTTGTCTCGACCACAACAAAGGTCACCAAACACACTAGGTCAAGACACACGACAAGAAGCCAAACCATCTCGACCGAAACACATCCAAGACCATAAAGGTCGAGACAAAAACACCAAGAGAAGGTGTATTAGTCAAGACACACCCAAGACACTCCAAAAGGTTGAGACATATGTCGCAACATGAAACCAAACTCAACATGGTCAATACCAAGCACCATCAAGCAAACCCTAGAAACCGTAGCATCGCCACTTGATGCCACCTCATCAACCAAGGTCCAAAAGAGATGCTCCTATGCATAATTCTCTCTCTCATGATGATAAATCACTAAGGGAACACTCCACATGTGACAATTTGCAACATAACCCCTCAACTTAGGTAAATTATAACTTGGTCCAAAACAAGCAAACATAGTTCAAACAACATCAAAACAAGACCAAACTAAAAGCATAAGCTTGTCACATGATAAAAAAACATCTCAAAGGATTAGAGCAAGATTCTAAGCATATCATTTAGCAATGTAAGCACAAATTAGCATTAAGCTAGGCTATGGGCCTTACCGTAGGCATAGATCTAGACTATCCAAGTCAAGGTTTCTAGATGAACTTCTCTTATTACACTTAAGCATGGATGGTGCAGAGCATAGAGGAAGGGTTTTTATCCTCCCTCTAGATCCATCTTACCACTAAGTTAGCCATTGGACTAAGTGTATGAGGAAGAGAACACCTAGTGACTTAGATCTCTCACCTAGTTCTAGGGGAATGGAGACACAAGGGGAACCGGGAAGGAGGAGAAACTAGCTAAGTCTCTGTTAGGTAACACATGAAATTCTTCACCAAAAATCTCAAAATCACCCATTTTGCCTAAACCTTGGGTAATTCCATAGCTCAAACAACCATAATAAGAGGTAAGGAAAGAGTAAAACAAACAATATAGCATTAGGAAATGAAATAATAGTTTGATGCACAAATGTTTCCTAACATGGTGTCATAGTTACATATTGTTGGTGATATTTTATGTTAGTTATTTTCTCTTGTATTATCTAATTGGGATTCCTCTACTAGACCAATTAGTAGTGGTTTAGTTGATGTTATTTTGAGTCTCCGATATATAAAACCTTGAAACAAGGCCATATATGACTCTCCAATAACCCTGATCTTTTAAAGATTAGAATTTCTCTTCACATGGTATAGAGAGAAGACATCTAGTTTCTGAAAAGGAGCCTCCCTTTCCTCCTACTGTCATTATTCCTCTTCTTGTTCTTTTCTTCTCTACTCTCAGACACCTTCCTCACCAATCACTGCCCACCCCCGCATCTTTTTCCCGCTCGTATCCGAACACCTTCTCCCACAACAATGACACATGTGGCTATCTACTCATGTCGGTTGTTGGGAGTGTGGTTGGAAGTCATGAGCTACCACATAGGCCTTTTCCAGGGGGAGGTTTCCTAGGATGAAAATCTTTATCCTACTATTGATCGAGCTGTGATTTTCAGATTTTTGGCCTCTCTCCTTTCTTGTTTGGCGACGATCTCTACTAAGGTTCTCATGATCTCTCAATAAGGGAGTAGTAGGTCATCATCCCTTTGGAGTTGCACTAGTGACCCCTTGGTTGGGTGATTTATAGTGTAGAAACCTCTATGGGAATCTGACTTCTACTCCTTACCTTCTTTTTCACCCACTAGATCTGACTGGTGGTGTGTTGAAGTCAGCACGATAGGGATAAATTTCTAAAAATAAGGTTGTAACAACCTCAAATCCTCTCATTTTTATTAATTCCTCCACATGTATTTTCCCTACATACATGGGTGAGTACCGATAGCTTTTAGGAATCTATTGTTTCTTTCCTATCACAATGCATCATTCCTGTGATAGTGCTTCATCTTTGTTTCTTTTCGACTTTCTCCTCTCACTGTGTTTCTTTCTAGTGATTGCTTAAATTCACCATTGTATCGATGTTGTGATATACTTTTGAACTATTGTTCTAATAGTGTGACTACTTTGATATCTTTCTACACCAACATCCTACATGTGTGACTATTTCTTCCTATCTGATGACAAAGGTGACGACAAATATTTACATCAGATCGTTGTCTATACTGACAGTGCTCTTATCTCCATAATCAGTGATAATAAAGATAGACCTACTATGGATGAATTTTATCTAGACCATCTTGAATTCCAGATACAAAATAAAATTCATAGAAAAACCTATTAAGGATACCCCTAAATGGAGATGGGAAAATAGGCAAGTCCAAAACTATCTATGGAATAGCATGGAACATTCTATTACTTCTGAGTACATGTCTTAAAAAACTACAAAGGAACTATGGGACACTTCCTATCAACACTATATGCTAGGAAGAAAATGCTTTAAATCTTTATAAAATTTGGGATACATTGTTTGGTGAAAATTAGGGTAATAGGACCCTTGATGAATACTTTGAATTTATCGTCAACTTGTCTAAACAAGTTGACTATTTTTAGTCCACCTCTTGAGGTTCAAATGAAACAGAAGGCAGATCTTATCACATTTAAATTCCTAAATGGCCTTCATCTAGACTATGCTCTTGTCCACAACATTATCTTAGTGGGTGACAACTTTCCCACTCTAGAATACGTTATCTCTAGTCTCCAACAACCTAATGTCCGCCACTTGTCTTTCACTTACCAAAATGACAACTGTCAATTGCAACTGTTGTTGTGGGTGTGGGCATGAATGTGGACGTCCCCCAAGGCCACAATGCACTTTTTGCAACAAATTTGGCCACCTAGAGGAGGTGTGCTATCAAAAGGACAATCATCCCTATGGGCGCAGTCATGGCACTACTGCTGCCCATGTTGTCTGAGGATCAACCAATATATGTGTCATCATCTCTTCAATTGAGTATGAGCAACTTACACTTGTCTCTCAATAGGTTTCCACAATGCACAAAATTTGTGGATTCCATAACCAGGAAATCTTCTATGACATCTTCTATGCATCTGGCCTCCAACCAAGGTAAAGTTAGAGCCTCCATGTTGGCATCTAGCTCTTCTTGGATTGTTGATTCTAGGGACATCCAACATATGAATGGCATGGGACCCCTCCTTCCATCTATAGAACCTTATATTCCTACCTCATTTGTCACTCTGGCACATGGGCCCATTAGAAATATTAATCAATGTGGGATTGTTAATATCTCACCTAGCCTCAAACTTAAATTTGTTCACTACACTCCCCATTTTACCTTTAATTTTATGTCGATCGCTAAGTTATTTGATGCCTTGACCTACAAATTCACCTTTGTTAGACAGAATTATGTAATGTAGGATTTTTAGACTTTCAAGATGATTGAATGGGGTCATAGCGCCAATGATCTTTATTACGTTGGTGATGTTGTTCCCTCTTTTCTTGTGAGCACACCTCTTTAGCTTCACCAACATTACAATCATCCCTCTCTTGATAATTTGAAGCATCTGGAGGCATCTTTATCTAGTTTAAGAAGTCTCCCAAGTACTCATTTGAGTTTGGAAAGCATCATAGGAGTTCCTTTCCTACAAAAACTAGTCTCTATTCTAAAGTAATCTTTGATAATATTCATAGTGACATTTGTGGTCTCTTTGAACCACTAGTTTTAATGAATTCCATTATTTCAATACAGTCATTGATGATCTCTCTCACAAGACATGGTTATATCCATTGAAATCCTATGATGAGATGATTAGTGTCTTTTCATAATTGTCATAGAATGATTTCCACACATTTTAATAAATGCATTAACATATTCTGGACTAAAAATCTTTAGAATATGTCTCGGCTCAAGAGTCTTTATTTTTCTCTAGAAGTGGAACCATTAATCAACATTCTTGCACTCACAAATGGGGCTACAGAATGTAAAACTCATCACTTGCTTGGCATATCTTGTGCCCTTATGTTTTGGGGTCAATTTCCTAAGCCCTATTGGTATGATATTATCTCATGCTACATTATCAATAGAAAACCATCATTAGTTCTTCAAAATAAGACCCCTTTTTGGTTTTTTTCCTGTGCAAATGAATTTCCATATCCCTTTGTGTGTTTTCAGGTGTACTACTTTTGTAGCAGATAAACTTGATCCTCACTATATCAAGATTGTTTTCCCTAGATATTCTACCATTTAGAAAGGTTAACATTGTTGTAGTACAAGCAACCATTGCAAGTATGTCTCTACATACATCACTTTTCATGAATCGTATATGTTCTTAGATTCTACATCACCAAACTCTATGCCTCAATCTCAGATTCCAATTGAGTTTGCTAATCCTGATCTTTTTGACCCATTGGATCATAAACCTATCACCCATCCCCATGTGGTTCCTTCTCCATTGGCACAGGAACGGGGGCCAATGTTCACATATGAGGATCTATCACATCACCTTGATCTTTAAAAAGGTATATGCTCTTTGCACTATCCACCACTCTATATCTCATACCTATTGCCTATAAAAACATTCCCTACTTCTAAATTCATTTACCAACAACTCGAAGATATCTAAATTCTAAAAAATTATCATGAGGCACTTCAACACCATGGTTAGAAAGATGTGATACTTGATCAAATGACAACCTTGTATTAGAATGAGACCTAGGATCTTGTTCTGCCTCCTCTAGACAAAAATATTGTTGAATGTATATGGGTCTTATCTATCGAGTTTCATTCAAATGGATCGGTGGAATGACTTAAAACTTAACTTATTGCCAAAGGATTCACCCAAACACATGGTATGATTTTTTGAAACCTTCTGGCAGTCATTTCCCTTGCTTCTATAAGGATTATAATCTCCCTTTGCACTCACATGGACTGGCCTCTATTCCAACTTGATAGTAAAATTTCCTTCCTTGATGGTTATTTGGAGAAGGAAGTGTATATGAAACAACCTTCGTGTTTCTATAATATAGGGGAGTCTCCACAAAGAGTTTTTCATCTAACATTCTCTATGTGGTCTCAAGCAATCACCATGGGCCTGGTTTACAAAACTCAGTGGACTTCTTGCTATCCTGGGATTTTCCAGATCATCCAATGATGACAATCTCTTCTTTGAAGCTGGAACAACCATTCTCTCTATCTATGTCGATAATACCATTATCACTGGTGGTTATGCCCATGGGATTTTGACATTAAAATAGGAATTCTAGCAACATTTTTATACCAAGGATCTGGGACAACTTTGCTACTTCTTGGGCATAGAGGTGCTATGTTCACATCTAGGCACCTACATATCTCAACGAATGTACATCCTCGACTTCTTGAAGAACTTTGGTATGCTGAATTCTAAGCCTATTTCTTCGCCTATGGACTATCACAATGAAAATCTGTCTAGGGGGGTTTCCAAACCTGAATAATAACAACATACGGTTGTGAAACTCATTTATCTTACAATTAGCTGAACATAGAGTGCCTTTTCTATTAGTCTTCTTAGTCAACACATGGCTAAACCTCTTGTGTGGCACTAGAGTTAGGTACAACATATCCTTAGCTATCTAAAAAGTTCCCATGGTAGTGGTATCCTATACAGGAAAACACACTCTACAAATTTCTATTTGACCTACTATGCAAATGCTGACAAGGCTGGAGATGTGAATGATAGGATATATATTTTTGTCTTATGTGGTCTGTTGGGTGGTCATCTCATCAGTTGGAAAAGCAAGATGCACTCTGTAATGGATCATTCCAACACCAAGGTGAAATATCACCCCATGGCACATGCATGTTGTGACATCCAATGCGTGACCTCTATTCTTTGTCAATTAGGTTCTCCTCTATGCTCTCTAGCAACTCACAAGTGAGATAATTAGGAATATATTCATATAGATAATAATCCAGTTATTCATGAATGTACTAAGCACATTGAGATTGACAATCACTTCATGATAAGAAAATCATTGCACCATATGTAAAGATTTGAGAACATACTGCTAATATCTTCACAAGGCCTCTTTTACCTTCATCATTCTCTTATATGTTTAGCAAGTTGGGTTTACAAAATGTGCATTATCCATCTTGAAGGGAAGTGTTGGTGGTATTTGTTATTATTTATTTTCTCATGTATTAGCTAATTGAGTTTCCTTTTATCAAGCCCATTAGCAATGGTTTAGTTTATGTTATTTTGTATCTTTGTTACATCATACCTTGTGACAAGGCTAAAAAAATGTCTTTCTGTAACCCTGATCTCTTCTTTATAAGAATTTATCTTCAAACATATTATTGTCCCAAACAACCCACATAGGAGCTTAGCTACTTATAGTCAAATAATAACAAAAGAAAAGGGAAAAGAAGATGGAAACTACATAGTGTGTGGATGAAGGATCTCCACTCTTCACCTTCAATATCTCCAAGGGCGTCTTCCTCCTTCAAAGGCGTGGATGGCATGAAAAATGAAAAGATAGCCAAAAAACTCTAGAAAACTAGGGATTCGGGGTGGAAGGTGGAAGGATATGAAGTGGAATGGGTAGAGAGGAGTCCATAGCAGTTGTGGAGGCTTAGAGTAACTAACTAAGTCACATGTTTTGAGTCACTTTTATAGGCCTATTTTATACCTGTTTTGTGCATTCATTTGTCATTTTCTTGATTATATTTGCATAAATCACTATTGTTGGCATGTATACTCTGTTTGCATCAAATTATTCTTATTTTATCATATTTATATGATTTTATATATTCCCAGACCTATACACATTTTTTGCATTTTTTAGGTACTTTATGTATAATGTAGAGTCGGTGCCACCGACCCATTTGGTTGATGCCACCGAGATCGTGTCAGTAACTGATCCAGAAGAAGAGAGCAGACTTGGTGCCACTGACTTTTCCAGAATCAACACTCGATTAGATTGCCTAGATCCAACAGTCCACGTTATATGGCACCGCAACTTGGCCTATGACCTAAAAAAGGATGGGCATACCTGAGGATCATCTCACGTTGCACCACACACAACCCAGAGAAGAGAGAAAGAGGTTCACGTAGCTGAAGGTCGTCAATCGGGAGATCCGAGCACCACCGACAGATGATTTTGCTGCCGGAAGACTGCAGAATGTACGTTTCTTGAGGATGATCATCCAGAACATCTTCTCTCCAGGGGTTACATGAATTTCTTTCATGTTTTCCACATTTTTCTCCTTTCTCACCATGTATTCGCAACTGAAAACTATGCGGGGCTAAACCCCTCCTTTCCTTAGGACCTGAGAGTAGTCTAGGGAATCATTGTATTGACTTTTTGCATGAATTAATATACATTTCTCTTTCTTCCTAGATATATAGTTGTGTTTAAAATGATCTACCTATTCTTGATCACCATCGGTAGAGTAATAGACTGATAATTGCTCTGTAAGGAGGATTAAATTTGGAAAACCATAATCTATATATTTTCCTAAGCGTTCATTGGAAAAGGTAATGTACGGTTAATGGAAAGAAACCCAGAGTCTTCGATAATGCACCTAGACTAAGTTATAAATTGATACGTATGTGGAATTGTCTTAGATTTAGGTAGTGGATTGTACCGTAGAAGTGAGCAATTGTGACTACATGCTTTCTATCCAAGGTAGGAGTAAAATTTATATTGATTTGGTACAAATAAGATATAATGAGCCCCCATGGTGAAATCGGTAATCCTTAGGAATCCATCTCATTTGAATCAATCACCATTTATTTTTGTTTAATTTTCCTTTGCTTTGTTTCAACTCAAATTCAACAACTTTTTAATCAACTTAGCTGATCACACTGTAGTTAGTAGTAGTCACTGAGACTATATCTCCCTGAGTTCGACTCAGGCCTCACATAAGCCTATATTACTCGACATGTGCACTTGTGTTTATACACACGGTTTTAGCATGTCAAGTTTTTGGTACCGTTGCTGGGGAGATGACAAGCTCTCAATACTACGAGTGTTGTGGTCGGCCACTCTAGGCCACTTTTTATTTTTATTGTAATTTTAATTTTTAATCTTTAGAACTAAACTACAAATCTTATTTATCTTTTTCAATTATTAGTACCGGTCCATACACCGTTGTTTGAAAATTAAAGGTACTAGTAAAGCAATAATGGGCGACGGATCAGCAGCTGGAGAAAAGACCATATGGGAGAAGATCAAGGCATCTTCTTCAACTGCTCAGCTGGGCCCGATCAAGAAATAGACAGTGAATGTGGTACAATATAAGATTGATCCAGGGCTGATTGCACTAGTCAAGTCGTAGGCTTTTCACGGGCATACTCATGAAGACCCGGTGGCACACATCAACAACTTTGTGGAGTGTTGTGACACAGTGAAAGTGGATAAATTTCCATAGACAGCTATTTACCTGAAGCTATTTCCATTGCACTGGCAGACAAGGCAAAAGAATGGCTATACAACCTGCCAAAGGAATTTGTTGAGACATGGGATCAGATGATTGATGTCTTCTTTGAAAGATACTTCCCGCCGGAGAAGACCAATGAGTTGGTCTAGAAAATTTGTAACTTCAAGCAACAAGCTGAATAATCATGTACAGAGGTATGGGACAGATTCCATAATATGCTCAAAAAAGTCCCTCATCATGGGATAGATCTAGAGAACCACACGAAGATGTTCTATTTTGGTCTTAACCATAACGACCGTGTCAGTCTAGATAGTGTAGGCACAAGGTTCTTTCTCAACAACATGCCATCTAAGTGCCAGAAGATTTTGCAGAACATGACCAAAAACCAATCCTGGGATAATGAAAGAGAGCGCCAATAGCACATCAAGAGAGTGGCAGAGTCAAAGGCACTCAATGCATTAAATGAAAAATTGGATTTGATTGCTAAGAAGATATATCAGAAGGAAGAAGAAGAGGCAGAAAAGGCAAAATACATGAGGCAACAGGTGTACATAAACAATGAAGAAGGTAGTACCAATGAGATGATGAGGAAACTACTCTAGCAAACTGAGCTATTTGTGGGACATACATAACAAGTTCTTCAAAACCATGGGGCACAGATATAGAGCATGCAGTGTCAAATTTCTCAAATGATGGAGGAGATGGCTTCCATGAAGAAGCACATTCAACAATAACCTACTGGGAATGCAACACCTGTGCAACAACATCAACAGGTTAAATATATCCCAGTTAGCAAGGAGCTAGAGCCCCATATTGAGGAGATACATGAGTGGAACATCATGCAGCTAGATATGGAATATGTCCCCAAAAATCCATACCCTCACAGTTTGTATGGACTACCGAGAGGGTGCAGAACTCCATACAAGGAAGAGCAGGTGATGGCTCTACTCCATAGTGGAGCAGCCACAGTCAATGAGGAGACAACCACAAGTAAGGAGAAGCAGCCACAAGTCATGCCATCCACATAAGATGTGTCAAATTATATCTCAGAAGGTGGTGTTGAAGAAAGCTTAGGGGTGGAGACCCCCAAAGTTCCATATTTTCCACTGGACAAGCATATGCAGGAGCCAAGTGTGCCATTCTCAGATAGTCTAAAGTCGAGGAAAGAGAAAATCCCTACATATAGAAAGTTCATGAAAGACATCATAAACAATAAATGTAGGATCAAAGATACAGATGTTTGGTGTGTCGATGAAGCGGTGAGTTCTATTATTCAAGAAAATCTTCCAAGAAAGAGGAAGGATCCATGTTGTTTCTACATCCCATGTTATATAGGTGGACAACCATCCCCACAAGCATAGTGTGACTCAGGGGTGAGCATTAATCTCATGCCCCTTGCTACTTTTCAAAATTTGGGATTGAAGAAGCCAACAAAACATCTATGACAATCGAGTTGGCTGATGGATCAATTATGACGCCAAAAGGTATATGCGAGGTTGTGCTAGTCAAAGTAGATAAGTTCATATTTCCTGTAGATTTCATGATCATGGATATGTCTGAGATGAAAGGATTTGAGATGCTATTGGGTAGGCCATTCCAAGCTACGAATGGTGTGATCACTGCTATTGGGTGAGGATATTTGACACTTGGGATTGGTGATGATAGAGTGGAATTTAAACTTCCAAATGAATCATCAGAGCCACCCCTTGACAACCCAGGTTTAAGGTATTCCTCATGTCAAGCCTAGGACATTAAATAAGGAAACTTGTTGGGAGGCAACCCAACTTTTAGATTGTTTCTTTATGTTCTTTTAATTTTATGTAATTAGTTTTGCTTAATTTTTTGTAATTTTTGTAAAAATGGTACCTTGATTTGTGTTTGGAAGTGTGCAAAACTTACAAAGTTGGTACCACCAAAATCCGTGTCAGTGGCACTGAGAATTGATCA
Source organism: Alisma plantago-aquatica (assembly GCA_963693085.1). Classification (NCBI taxonomy): domain Eukaryota; kingdom Viridiplantae; phylum Streptophyta; class Magnoliopsida; order Alismatales; family Alismataceae; genus Alisma; species Alisma plantago-aquatica. The sequence continues at coordinate 754,537,660 of OY856409.1, forward strand.
GTGTTGGATCAGCTTTAGAAAGGCAGATTCGGTGCCACCAACTTCCCTGAAGATTTTTAGAAAGTTACGGATGTGGATAACTGATAAATCGTCGGTGCCACCAAATTTTTATATTGTCCTAGGTTTGGTGGGTGTGTTGATGCACTGGAAATGATTGGCAGAGTGAGTACCACTAAAATTAGAGTCGGTGCCACTGACTCCCGGCAGACAACCACCTGAAAAAGACCGTAAATAACACTAAAAAAGTTATTTTAGCACCATTTTTTGTAGAGCAAAGAAGGCTAAAGAATGTCACGTCTTAGCACCACTAAGACACAAAAATGAGCCACTAAGAAGAGGGAGATTATCAAGCACAACTTGGTCCAATGAGCCTCCAACCATCCATCTCCACCACCCTTCAGAGCAAATGGTACCGCCGTTTCACTTCTTAAGTTGGAATTTTGACTATGAGGCCATCGTCATATTCAAGCTTGGGGGGGTTCTAGAACAATGTTTTATCTTAGATTTTCTTTATTTCTTTTATGATGTTTTATTTTTGAAAAATTTAGTTGTTTTTATTTTTAGGTTTATTGCAATTTTTAGGATCCACAGCCAACCTAGTGTAATTTGTGGAGAAATAAATGCATGGTTTCATTTGAGTATATCAATCTCTGGTGTTGGGTGCACATGAAAAATGAGTAAAATTCAAAATAATTTGTGAGACTATGTTGTGAGTAATTGAGTTGCATAACTGAGGAAGTGCTTCGGTAAGTCAGCTTCAGGACATGAGGAGATAAATGACCATCTTTATTGTCCAAGGAAAGTGATTGACAAGGTTTTTGGGACCGAACACTAACGTGACCTTAAACTAAAATTTAAGAGAGAAACCCCTTGATTACCCTGTACACAAGTCATTAGAGAGGGACATATGATTTTCTCTAAAGGTTCTATCTCTTAGTTGTGTGATCTCATCCACCGCATACATTCACATTACACTCAACCATAAGAAGATTGACTATGTATTATCATTCTTTCTTTTAATTGCATTCACATTGCATAGTAGATCTTGCATAATAGTTGTTTATTTTTTCTTGCATTAGTGAAAAATGAAAAAATATAGAAAAACATACATGCACAACAATATCCTGGTCCATGTCATTTAGTTGCAAAGAATCTTTGTTCATATAGTTACAAATGCATTACATAAAGCATATAATATCATCATGTGCTAAGTTATTCTTCTAAAAACATGAGGAGGTAGTGAATTTGCCCATGTCCTTGAAAGGAAGAAGAAAATAGTATCATGATTAGAAAAAAATGTAGTGTAAGCATAAGCCCAAAATAGTATGTTGAAAAGGGGCATGAAAAGAAAAAAAAGAGATTGAGTATAGTTTCAGAAAGTGAGGGAGAAAGAGCATATTCCTACCTGTATCATAAGGAAGAATTAGTACATGATGTAGTTTTTATAGATATTTCATCTTATTCTGAGATGAAATGATAGTTGCATGCATCATTCCACCTTCATGAGTAGGTATTAGGAGCATTTTATAATTTTTCATCATCATAGGTTCATCATAATTTTTGATTGCATGAATGATTTTATGTGCTCATGATTCTTCTACAGCCACCCATCCCGATGATTTTATGTGCTCATGATTCTTCCACAGCCACCCATATCGACCACCCGTTGCTCTTATCAGTAGGCCACGCATTTGATTTTCTCCTCTATCATTATTTATCAGGAGAACTGCTTCCATCTAGATGGTAGGTCGAGAAAAAGGGCAATGTAGATAGGAGATCACACGATGCACCAAGTATGAATCAAACGAGTCTATCATTTTAACTACATTAATTGATAGTGTTTCATTTATTGGGGGACGAAGATCTTTTATAGAGGTTTCTGGTCGCCTAGATGGCAGTTAGTGTTCAATGGTCAGTGAGGGCCAGTATGAGGACCGAAGGTGGGGACTTTTTAGATGTAACTTATGCACTTATGTCTTTCAGCTGACTTATCTCAATCAAATCCAAATGTTTTGTTGGTTGAGGATGAGCAAGGTTTAAACTTAGGGAAGTTTGATGCATGGGTTTTGAGTCACTTTTACATGTCTATTTTATACCTATTTTGTGCATTCATTTGACATTTTCTTGATTATATTTGCATAAATCACTATTGTTGTTCTGTACACTCTATTTGCATCAAATTATGCTTATTTTATCATATTTATATGATTTTATATATTCCCAGAATTATACACATTTTTCTACATTTTTCAGGTACTTTATATACAATACAGAGTCGGTGCCACCGACCCATTTGGTCGATGCCACCGAGATCATGTCCGTAACCGATCCAAAAGTAGAGAGCAGACTCGGTGCCACTGATTTCCTAGTTAGTGCCACTAACTTTTCCAGAATCAACACTCGATTAGATTGCCCAACTTCAACAGTCCACATTATGTGGTACTGCACATTGGCCTATGACCTAAAAAAGGATGGGCAGACCTGAGGATCATCTCACATTGCATTGCACACAACCCGGAGAAGAGAAACAGAGGAGCACAGAGCCGAAGGATGGTAATCGGAAGACCTGAGCACCTCCAACAGACGATTTTACTGTCAGAAGACTGTAAAACGTGTGTTTCTCGAGGAGGATCATCCTGAACATCTTCTCTCTAGGGGTTACATGAATTTCTTTCATGTTTCCCACGTTTTCTCCTTTCTCTCCATGTATTCACAACTGAAAACCATGAGGGGATAACCCCCCCCCCCCTCTTTCCTTAGGACCTGGGAGTAGCCCAGGGAATCATTGTATAGACTTTTTACATGAATTAATATATATTTCTCTTTATTCCTGGATATATAGTTGTGTTTTGAATGATCTACCTATGCTTGATCACCATCAATAGAGTAATAGACTGATAATTGCTCTAAAAGGAGGATTAAAGGTTGGAAAACCACAATCTACACACTTTCCGAAGCGTTCTTTGGAAAAGGTAACATACAGTTAGTGGAAAGAAACCTAGAGTCTTCGATAATGCACCTAGACTAAGTTATAAATTGCTACAGACGTGGAATTGGCTTAGATTTAGGTAGTGGATCGTACCGTGGAAGCGGGAAATTCTGACTACAAGCTTTCTGTCCAGGGTAGGAGTAAAATTTATATTTATTTGGTAGAAATAAGATATAACGCGACCCCGTGGTAAAATTGGTAATCCTAAGGAATCCATCTCATTTGATTCAATCACCCTTTATTTTTGTTTAATTTTACTTTGCTTTGTTTCAACTCAAATTCAACCACTTTTTAATCGGCTTTGCTGATCACACTGTAGTTAGTAGTAGTCACTGAGACTACATCTCCCTGAGTTCGACTCGGGCCTCACATAGGCCTATATTACTCGACATGTGCACTTGCATTTATACACATAGTTTTAGCGTGTCACTAACCTTAAACTCCCAACCACCAGTGTGTATGTAGTGGTCTAGCGGTCTAGGTTTAGGTGGAGGTATAATAGTAAAATGATAGGTGGGAAGAAGTAGGGTTGGGGTACGTAAATTCATAGTGGCGAGCACCATGATTGTGGTGGGAACCTAATCGGGGTGGGTATTAGTAAGAATGACAATGGTGGGCAACTTAATCTGGGTGGGTGAGAGTAAGAATCGCCATGGTGGATGGAAATGATATTGTGTGAGGGTAACTATGTCAGATAAATTTTGAGCAGAATATAGTAGGGTAGAATGAGGTGATGGGCATCACATCTGTGGTGGAGGAGGTAAGCGAGGGATCTAGAGATTTGCTGGCAGGACCATGTTATGTGGCACGATCATGTTGGTTACTGGGTACCATAGCCACAGTGATGAAAATGGATGCCGTGTCTGGGTATTCTACCAATATGTTTTAAACTAGATTGAGCCTACAAATATCCATGCTAGTAACATGACAATGGTCACATACGAAGGTTGTTTTGGGGTCTTTGGCTTGCACTTTGATCTTCTAAGTGTCCTTCCATGGTGTTACTTGATTCAACACATTCTTTGGTCACTTGGGGGTAGGTTGGGGTAGCTTTATGGCTCATTTAGGCTCCTTCATGGCTATAGAAGTCCTAGATTCATTCTCCTTTTCTCACTTCCATCAATGAGTGAAAAGATACCTATGAAGGCATGAAAGAGCAACAATAAGTGCATTTGACCCTTCTCTCCCTTCCATCAATAAGTGAAAAATACCTATAATTACACAAAAGAGCAAAAATAAGTGCATTTGACATGAAATGATATTTATTGGGACGTAACATGAAGTCTACATGTCTTATTGAGAATAAGGGACAAAATGTCACAATACAAAACCCCAAACTAGGTCTACATCAAGTATCTACATACAACTTTGAGGACACAAATGTGGTTCAGTATAGTCTTCCACCCACATAAATCAGGTTAGTCAGAGAAGATTATGCTAACATTAGAGCATCTGTTGAGAGCATGAGAGCATATGTACTTCAGTTTTTTGGGATTTGCAAAATTCACCTTAGCTTGATTGACTTTGTGTGCAATCAGAGTTACTAGAAGAGCATAGAAATGACACCACACAAGGCTATGTATAGAAGGTATTGTAGGCCACCTCTTTGTTGGTAAGAGGTAGGTGAATATCAATTGTTGGGTCTTAAGTTGGTTCAAAAGACTACATAGGAGAACAAGGTGACCAAACAACAGTTGAAGGCAACACATGTTTGTCAAAAATCATATGTAGGCATTTTAGTAGGCCATTAGAGTTCCACGTTGGAGGTTGTGTGTATATCAAAATGCCCTTGGAAGGTTGTCTTGTAGTTTGAGAACAAGGGCTTGTTAGATCTGACATTTATGGGACCTTTCCTATCATGACTCGAGTGGAGACGGTGGAATATAGGATGGAGTTACCACCATAGTTGCACAAGTTGCAAAACATGTTTCACGGTTTTATGTTGAGGAAGTGCCACCCAGATACAAAGCAAAGATACACCAATGGAGGTTCAACTGAACTATAACATATCGAAATATGAGTACTTGTTCTATTTTGAGCTAAAGTTCATTATTCTCTTAAAATCTAAATCCATTTGTCAATTTCTCTCACTCTTAATTCATTTCATTATTTTAGTCAGTTTTCATGTTTTTGGGATACTTATTGGCCTCCTTTTGAATTCCTTGTATATAAATGGGATCATAAGTAACTTTGGAATCATTTAGTACAATTTTCAATCTTGTTTCTTGAATACTTTTACTTGACCTAGTATTACAATGATAGACCTACTTTTTCAACTACTGTCTTTGGGATCACATTAAAGTACATCTGAAGCATTAAATGTTAATATTTGATTTGTTTATGATAATAATTAAGGTAGCCATCTCAGGAGCATAAATAAAATAATTAAGAATTTTATAATTTATCCAATTAGAAATTATATGCATGTTCAAAACTTTAGCATCTTTGACTTTATAGTCTAGGATTTATAAAATAAATCATATAAGAAGGTTAAAAACCATTTATTAGACTTAATATTGGACTAATAGGTGTTTAAGGAAGAAGCACCTACATTATTCTGCAATGGTGATGAAGGAGTATGTTACTTTCCTTCCAACTCCATCTTGATGATTCTTTGACTCCACAATTACTCTCCCTGAATCCCTAAAAGATACCACCACAACCTCTTAGACTATGACTATAAAACCATGAATACATGGTTACAAATCATAGGACAATCATCACCACCAACCTACAATGCAGAAATAATTCCTCAAAAATCCTAGACCCTACAAATTCTCTAAAGCTCACAATAGACATTTCCCTCAATCCTACACCTCTCTGGAATCATCGAAATTTCCATCCTCTGGCTACAACCTAGCCATCATCTCCTCAATAAGAATCACCACCTACGAGATCTCTGAAAGTTATCTAAGGAACATGGTGATGAAGCTTGATCCTTGAGTCCCCTCCTTCACTACTAGTGATCAATTGTCTAAAGATAGGTCTTGGCAGTCTAACCTCTTCACCATGACATCTTATTCCTATGACTCTCTACCAATGATCTAAAGATGATAGACCACACATCCAGGTCCCCTTATTCATCCATTTGTAACACTGAATGATCATCATAGTTTAACGTTGCTGATGATCCATAGAAGCTTGAAACTATGAAACCTTCCCATCAACATAATGGGAGAGACCTTGAACACACTGCAAACTTACTGGAAATAGACTTTTAAGTCCTACCTCCTCACCGTTGAGATATGGCATAAAGTTATAGCCACCTTCTTTTTTTTGCAAATAGGTAAATGCGTTGCCAAAGGAACCTGTACAAGACAGGACCAACCTACAAAAACATGTACATGGGGTTGTTATCAACAAAATCCCCAATATCTATTGGCTTGCTCAGACAGGCCTAAAGCTGAGCCCTTTCTACATTTAGTGGCCCGTAAAAGGGTACCAACAATCTTCCCAATGATATCATCCTCACTGCAAATCCTCCTTCTGTGATTTCTATTGCTCCTCTCCTCTTAGACATAGTAGCAAACACCTGTGAGGTAGATCCCCCCAACGGATAGCCTACGTTTACCATTGAGCAAGGGAATAAGCTTGGACATCAAACCATTGATATTGTCATAAAAAAACTGTCCCCAACCACACCTGAGGCTAACAATAGCCCAAATCCTTCTAAAGAAGTTGCACGTCCCAAAAAAGTGATTGTGGCTCTCATCCTCTCTCTTATAGAGAATGCACCTTCTCTCCACCTATAGTCCCCAACCAGCAAGTCTATCCGTAGTAGGCAACTTGTTGAGAAGAGCTTTGTAAGTAGTCATGCTCCACTTTAGAATGTGACACTGGTGCCACAACAACTTCAACTAGAAAACATCATCTCCCCTATAGGTGTTGATCCATGGTGTCACCCTCAGATTAACAAGAGAAGCAATACCAATGTCATGAACACAGAATGAGCTCTAAATACTCTCCCAGCTCCTACACATGTTCCTCCATATTCTAGATGACTTGCAATCAAACCCGCACTGTAGACCTCTGTATCTTTTAGTCATCCACTGAGTCCAGATGTTGTCCCTTTCTCTGAGGAATCTGTGGACCCTTCTCCCATATCTTTCTTTTATAGTCGTCATGGGGGATGTTAAGTGTAAACCTCCTTTGCAGAACAGTTTAGCAATGACTTCCCAAGCCACACCATGACCACTTCCACACCAAATGAAATTCTCCATCAGCTTTCGCATGTTGTCCGCTGTAGGCAGGGGAATATCACAGACCTCGCACCAGAACCTCACCATAGCCTGGAGCACCGATCTCGTAAGGAGAAGCTGACCAGCCATCAACATCTAAAGCGCAGATGAGCACTCAATCCTGCTCCTGATCTTGTCCAGACACTGCACGAAGTCGATAGAAGACCCTTTACCACCAGCAACCCGAGCACCCAGATACTTGGTAGGCAACCGGTCGATTCTCACACCCACAACATCTCTGAGCCTTCCTCTCCTAGAAGCACATGACTTGGACAAGTAGACCCTATATTTTATGGTGCTAATGTATAGCCCGGTGAGGTGCCCAAACCTCCTCATAATTCTTTTAAGATCCTTCAATCGGTTAGTGTGCCCTGAGGTGAACAACATGACATCATCGATGAAGATTAGATGGGAGATAACTTTGGTGTTCTAACCTTTGAATGGTTTAACTTTATTCCTCCTTTCAGCATTGTTCATCATACTGGTAAGCCCCTCCATCACTATTGTAAACAACAGGGGAGCCCTTTGCTCTTTGGAAATAATGGAGGGGAGCACTTTTTTCAGTCAACCTGCAAGTAACTTAGAAATTATTTGTAAAGCACATTACAACACGTGATAGGCCTGTAGTCGGCAATGCTTTCGAGCATATTTCTTTTAGGTATGAGCTTGATAAACGAATGATTCACATCACAGACCATAATGTGACCATTCAAGACCCATCTAACAACTTTACTAATGTCATCTTTGATTAAGTACCACATGGAATGGAAGAACCTCCCATTCATTCCATCAAACCCAGGGGACTTGTTGGCACTAATACAAAATGCAGCATGCTTGATATTGTCTTCATCGACATATGCACACAACATCACATTCATATCTTCATCCACCCTCTTGTCCGACAAGATGTCAGCAAAGCTATTGTAGTGTCTTTCCTCCTGGTTGTACAGCCTGCTAAAGTAGTTGATAGCATTAATGGCCACATCCTCTCTACCTTTCACTACCTCTCCCTATTCATCCACCAATTCATGTATGTATTCCTTCATCTCCTTCTTCTTGACTGCCCTATGGTAAATCTTGGTGTTACGATCACCATCTTTCAACCACTCCATCCTACTCCTTTGTTAATAGAACAATTCTTTAGTTTTTCTCAACTTCCGCAGTCTATCTTCAGCTTTCTCCTCATCTTTTATCAGTTCACTGTTAAGAGGATCATGTCTAATCATCTCCAACACATTCCTATAATTGTTTTTAGCTTCATTGATTAGGTTCTTCAGGTTGATCTTCTCTCTACTCCACTTTTTCAAAGCTATCTTGGTGTTCTATAACTTCTTCAACGCTATAAACAAGTCATTGCCTACAACATTGATGTTCCAACTGTTCTCCACAACTTCCTTGAAACCACTCCAATCGCACCACCAGTTAAGAAACTGAAAAGCTCTCTTAATCACTGGTTTCTCAACCAGGTCAATCTTCATCCACGAATGGTCACTTAGAGGATTAGAACCCAGCTTTATATATGAGTTAGGCCACATATTCATCCATTATTCATTAACCAACCCCTTATCAATGGAGCTAGTGACCCTATTACTCCTCTTCTTGTTAGACCAGGTGGTTAGCCCCCCCCCCACTTTGTTTAGCTCTATCAACTCGACTTCTTCCACCATGTTATTAAATGCCGCCAAGACCCTTTTACCTACCATCCTTCCTCGAAACTTCCCATCAACTCTTCTAATGTTGTTGAAATCACCTATGACAAGCCAAGGGATCTCATTCTGAGCCGTCTCAGTGATGCTCTTCCACAGACCAGTTCTATCCCCTTCCAACCTTTCACCGTAGATTGCAGTAATGATAAAGGAAGCACCACCCTGGTTGCAACAAGACACCGTGATAACCTGATCAGATGATTTAATCTCATCCACATTCCACACATCTCTCTTCCACCCCACGATAATGTGGCCACCCTCCTTCTAGTCAAGGTTAGAAATGGCACTACATCCATCAGGGAACAACATGCCCACTCTTTCTCTAACATCTCTTTTAATTCTAGTTTCAAGACAAACAACTAAGGACACCCCAATCTCCAAGATTGCCTTCCTCAACTCCCTTTGGCTCCCAGCCAAAGAGGCCCCTCGCACGTTCCATGCGAGGATGGACATTAATTTATCCTTGTTTGCCCCACCCCCATTCTCAGGGGGGTGTTCTTCTTCCCCGTCTTAGCTTCTAGTCTGTCTTGGGCTCCTGTTGTGGCCTTTGTTGCTCGTTCCTGGGTCATCATCAGGCACCTGATCCAACACTAGGAATGGGTTTTCATCCCCCACTGTAGCAATGTCCTTGCCATGCCCTCTGTCTGCGTGAGTGTCATTAGCGAGCACCTCTCCTTCTTCAACCACATTGACACTATGAGATGTGTCAGCCATTGTATGAACAACAACAGGGTCAATCAAATCCACATTTGTGTTAGATGGAGCTTTCTTAGTAGTATCATCCACTACCACCACCACATTAGCCTGATCGCCTGCCTTTTCTTTGCCTTTCCTATACACCTGCGGAGGTCTGGATTTTCCTTTTCTTCTCGATATGCCCCGGGGAGGTTCAGGAATGATAGGAGGAGCCCCAAAAACATTCTTGCTCCTCTTGCCAAGGCATTCCCTTATACTATGCCCGAACACCTTGCAGGTGCAACACCTATCTGACATGGCTTCATATTTGAATCTGATATCCCATTCATCACCGTTGGGTAGTTCAACCATAACCTCTGGTGGCAGCTCGTTGTCAACAGAGATTTCGATGTAGAATCTCATGCATCCATGGGCCGACCCATTGGATCTTCTATCAATAGAACTAGGGACCCCAACGACATGTACGATAACTGTAATGGCCCGAGCTGTCCAATGTTTACCCAAATCTAGAAGGGAGACCTAGACAGGAGCAGTGGTAAAGGTGGGTCTATGAGTGTCATCTTGTGGAGTCCATTTCCAGACCAACACCAACTGATCATCGAAGAACCATGACCCCTTCATGATTGCAACATTTCGGTCGGCATCATTGGCAAACCTGGTGAGGAAGAGCCCTCCATCCAGTGTGAAGAGATCAAGCTCACCCTTGGGTCACCAATGCCTGATCATCCACCCCTTTAGTTGTTGGGGGTGGCATTTCTTGCTCAGGATTTGTACGATAGCTAAAAATCGATGGTAGTCCTCCATCTCCTCCATGATCGAGTCATTGAATCTCGTCTAGAGACGCTCGTCCCCCACCTTCAAGAAAAAGACCTTGGGGTTAGCCGCCACCACACCACAAATCCTCGGGGGTGGCCCAACCACCGAATTCACCCAATCCTATCTGACCGTGACCTCAACATCATGGGTGAACCAGTCTTCATTCCTCGTAGCAGCCTTGGAGCTCGAAGGATGGGTGGAAGCGGAAGGGGGTGGGCCACCCCCAGTCACCATGGGAATCACAATCTACCCTAGATGGGTGGAAGCGGAAGGTTTGCTCTTTTGGAAACTTATAAGCACCTTCTTTTATTGGAACAAACCATGTAGATAAATCCTTGCTCACTTTTGATCGACATGTAGAACTTTGATGTGTGCCTAGACCTACCAACTCCATGGGGAACTCCCTTATAGTTATTTTTATTCTAACAATCTTCAAAAATGCACACTGAAATGCCATCCCCAACTCTACCACCAACCTAGATCTCATCTCACATGGCTTACCCCTTCAGAATTTTAGACTTCATTTGAATAAAGCAATCTCACCTACCATCTCTGTTGATCCAATTTTGGATCAGAGGTTACAACTCCGTGTTTCCTCCACGTAATGTGCCTGTGGTAGTTTGATCAAGAGAAATAGGAAGCAAGTGCACCTACAACCACCAAGATGAACCCTTCATTCAAACCTTGTAGCCATGGAGACTAGAAGACCATTCACGGTCTGATTCTTGCAATGTGATGAACCAATAAGGAAGTGTCTCAAGCCAAATTAGGAATCCAATACAACATCATCTAAATTCTACAGTAAGTTAGGCTCCATTCTCTTGTCTTAATCAAAATACCAGAATATGATAAATAAAACCTATTTATAATATCAATTATAATAAAAAAATCTATCTTGAATCAATCTCTTGTATAAATTGATGAAAACATGGATGGCATATAAAAGGAATTAGATAATAGTAAGAGTATTTCATATAAAACATTAATTATAACAATAAATCATACTAATTAATAGACTTACTGTAAGAACTATTGTTAGCTTACATAATATTGTATTATCATTAGCAAGTAGTGAGATAATTAACCATTAGGAAACCCATGCATTCATACTTCCATTATTTTTTTATGAAGACATGTCTATATACTAATTTCGAGAAGAATGGATTTATAAACTATAACATGGATAGATGAATTGAATAGAACTATGTTTAAATATGTAGATTTGTAGAGAGAAAATATATTAGAATATCTACATTCCTACAAATATTGGTAACTCTCACACTCATGAATATATTCTAAAAAATAATTATCAGAGAGAAGGAAAGAATGTTACATATAAAAGCTCAAGAATGGAAATATTATTGGTAAAATATGGTAGTAATTCAATAATACTTAATGTAGATATTACTTGAATAAAGGCACTTTGCTCTTTGGAAATAATGGAGGGGAGCACTTTTTTCAGTCGACCTGCAAGTAACTTAGAAATTATTTGTAAAGAATATTACAATACGCGATAGGCCTATAGTCGGCAATGGTTTTGAGCATATTTCTTTTAGGTATGAGATTGATAAACGAATGATTCACATCACGGACCATAATGTGACCATTCAAGACCCATCTAACAACTTTACTAATGTCGTCTTTGCTCAAGTACCACATGGAATGGAAGAACCTCCCATTCATTCCATCAAGCCCAGGGGCCTTGTTGGCACAAATAGAAAATGCAGCATGCTTGATATCATCTTCATAGACATATGCACACAACATCGCATTCGTATCTTCATCGACCCTCTTGTCCAACAAGATGTCGACAAATCTATTGTAGTTTCTTTCCTCCTGGTTGTATAGCCTGCTAAAGTAGTTGATAGCATTAATGGCCACCTCCTCTCTACCTTTCACTACCTCTCCTTGTTCATCCACCAACTCATGTATGTATTCCTTCATCTCCTTCTTCTTGACTGCCCTATGGTAAATCTTGGTGTTACGATCACCATCTTTCAACCACTCCATCCTACTCCTTTGCTAATAGAACAATTCTTTAGCTTTTCTCAACTTCCGCAGTCTATCTTCAGCTTTCTCCTCATCTTTTATCAGTTCACTGTTAAGAGGATCATGTCTAATCATCTCCATCACATTCCTATAATTGTTATTAGCTTCATTGATCAGGTTCTTCAGGTTGATCTTCTCTCTACTCCACTTTTTCAAAGCTATCTTGGTGTTCTGTAACTTCTTCAATGCTATAAACAAGTCATTGCCTACAACATTGATGTTCCAACTATTCTCACAACTTCCTTGAAACCACTCCAATCGTACCACCAGTTAAGAAATTGAAAAGGTCTCTTAATTACTGGTTTCTCAACCAAGTCAATCTTCATCCACGAATGGTGTCTTAGAGGATTAGAACCCAGCTTTATATATGAGTTAGGCCACATATTCATCCATTGTTCATTAACCAACCCCTTATCAATGGAGCTAACGATCCTATTACTCCTCTACTTGTTAGACCAGGTGGTTAGCCCCCCCCCCCACTTTGTTTAGCTCTATCAACTCGGCTTGTTCCACTGTGTTATTAAATGCCACCAAGACCCTTTAAGGTACCATCCTTCCTCCAAACTTCTCATCAACTCTTCTAATGTTGTTGAAATCACCTATGACAAGCCAAGGGATCTCATTCTGATCTGTCTCAGTGATGCTCTTCCACAGACCATTTCTATCCCCTTCCAGCCTTTCACCATAGACCGCAGTCATGATAAAAGAAGCACCACCCTGGTTGCAACAAGACATTGTGATAACCTGATCAGATGATTTAATCTCATCCACATTCCACACATCTTTCTTCCACCCCACGATAATGTGGCCACCCTCCTTCTGGTCAAGGTTAGAAATGGCACTCCATCCATCAGGGAACAACATGCCCACTCTTTCTCTAACATCTCTTCTAATTCTAGTTTCCAGACAAACAACTAAGGACACCCCAATCTCCAAGATTGCCTTCCTCAACTCCCTTTGGATCCCTGCCAAAGAGGCCCCTCGCACGTTCCATGCGAGGATGGACATTAATTATCCTTGTTTGCCCCACCTCCATTCTTAGGGGGGTGTTCTTCTTCCCCATCTTAGATATGCTTCTAGTCTGTCTTGGGCTCCTGCTGTGCCCTTTGTTGCTCATTCCTGGGTCATCATCAGGCACCTGATCCAACACCGAGAATGGGTTTTCATCCCCCACTGCAGCAATGTCCTTGCCATTCCCTCTGTCAGCGTGAGTGTCATTAGCAAGCACCTCTCCTTCTTCAACCACATTGACACTATGAGATGTGTCAGCCATTGTATGAACAATAATAGGGTCAATCAAATCCACATTTGTGTTAGATGGAGCTTTCTCAGTAGTATCATCCACTACCACCACTGCATTAGCCTGATTGCCTGCCTTTTCTTTGCCTTTCCTAGACACCTACGGAGGTCTGGATTTTCCTTGTCTTCTCAGTCTGCCTCGGGGAGGTTCAGGAATGATAGGAGGAGCCCTAAAAACATTATTGCTCCTCTTGCCAAGGCATTCCCTTGTACTATGCCCGAACACCTTGCAGGTGCTACACCTATCCAACATGGCTTCATATTTGAATCTGATTTCCCATTCATCACCGTTGGGTAGTTCAACCATAACCTCTGGCGGCGGCTTGTTGTCAACGGAGATTTTGACGTAGAATCTCGTGCATCCATGGGCTGACCCATTGGATCTTCTATCAATAGCATGAGGGACCCCAATGGCATGTGCGATAACTGTAATGGCCCGAGCTGTCCAGTGTTTACCCACATCTAGAAGGGAGACCTAGACAGGAGCAGTGGTAAAGGTGGCTCTATGAGTGTCAGCTTGTGGAGTCCATTTCTAGACCAACACCAAATGATCATAGAAGAACCATGACCCCTTCATGATTGCAACATTTCGGTCGGCATCATTGGCAAACCTGGTGAGGAAGAGCCCTCCGTCTAGCGTGAAGATCTCAAGCTCACCCTTGGGTCACCAATGCCTGATAATCCACCCCTTTAGTTGTTGGGGGTGGCATTTCTTGCTCAGGATCTGCACGATTGCAAAAAATCGATGGTAGTCCTCCATCTCCTCCATGTTTGAGTCATTGAATCTCGTCTAGAGACGCTCGTCCCCCACCTTCAGGAACAGGACCTTAGGGTCAGCCGCCACCACACCACAAATCCTCGGGGGTGGCCCAACCACCAAATTCACCCAATCCCGTCTGACCGTGACATCAACATCATGGGCGAACCAGTCTTCATTCCTCGTAGTAGCCTTGGACCTCGAAGGCTGGGTGGAAGTGGAAGGGGGTGGGCCACCCCCAGTCACCATGGGAATCACAGTCTACCCTAGGCGGGTGGAAGCGGAAGGTTTGCTGTTTTGGAAACTTATAACCACCTTCTTTTATTTGAACAGACCATGTAGATAAATCCTTGGCCACTTTTGATCGACATGTAGAACTTTGATGTGTGCCTAGACCTACCAACTCCATGGGGAACTCCCTTATAGTTATTTTTATTCTAACAATCTTAAAAATGCACACTGCAATGCCATCCCCAACTCTACCACCAACCTCGATCTCATGTCACATGGCTTACCCCTTCAGAATTTTAGACTTCATTTGAATAAAGTAATCTCACCTATCATCTCTGTTGATCCAATTTTGGATCAGAGGTTACAACTCCATGTTTCCTCCACGTAATGTGCTCGTGGTAGTTTGATCAAGAGAAATAGGAAGCAAGTTCACCTACAAGCACCAAGATGAACCCTTCATTCAAACCTTGTAGCCATGGAGACTACAAGACCATTCACAGTCTGATTCTTACAATGTGATGAACCAACAAGGAAGTATATCAAGCCAAATTAGGAATCCAATACAACATCATCTAAATTCTACAGTAAGTTAGGCTCCATTCTCTTGTCTTAATCAAAATACCAGAATATGATAAATAAAACCTATTTATAATATCAATTATAATAAAAAATCTATCTTGAATCAATCTCTTGTATAAATTGATGAAAACATGCATGGCATATAAAAGGAATTAGATAATAGTAAGAGTATTTCATATAAAACATTAATTATAACAATAAATCATACTAATTAATAGACTTATTGTAAGAACTATTGTTAGCTTCCATAATATTGTATTATCATTAGCAAGTAGTGAGATAATTAGCCATTAGGCAACCCATGCATTCATACTTCCATTATTTTTTTATGAAGACATGTCTAGATACTAATTTTTAGATGAATGGATTTTCAAACTATAACATGGATAGATGAATTGAATAGAACTATGTTTAAATATGTAGATTTGTAGATAG
This sequence comes from Alisma plantago-aquatica, assembly GCA_963693085.1. Classification (NCBI taxonomy): domain Eukaryota; kingdom Viridiplantae; phylum Streptophyta; class Magnoliopsida; order Alismatales; family Alismataceae; genus Alisma; species Alisma plantago-aquatica. The sequence goes on from OY856409.1 coordinate 754,553,455, forward strand.
AAAATATATTAGAATATCTACATTCCTATAAATATTGGTAACTCTCACACTCATGAATATATTCTAAAAAATAATTATCAGAGAGAAGGAAAGAATGTTACATATAAAAGCTCAAGAATGGAAATATTATTGGTAAAATATGGTAGTAATTCAATAATACTTAATGTAGATATTACTTGATGTTAAGATAATACTATGTTTTTATACACTCATATGAGACTTTGATCATATACATTACAATATTATAAATTCTATAAAGGAAGATAATGGAAGAACCATGACTGTAATAACCCAAGATGGGAAAGAAAAGCCTAATAGAAAATATTTAAATTGATTGATTCCAAGCCAGTAGTAACTAATATTCTTATACATTTGTACATCACTCGTTTGATTGAATCTTGAATCTCTATACCTGGAATGTCTAGATTTATTTCAAGATACACAATTTCTATTTTATATATGGAAATCTTATTCCCTCATGAAATCATAAATAGTAGATAGGTTGGTTGGCCTAAGTTTGTTTTAGAAACCTTAGCTTTCCTATTTGAAAGTCCACCAACAAATTCATGGAAATAGTAGCACAATATTTAAACATCGAGAAAGAGCATGCTAGTGCCTCTACATTATTGGAATTATGATGCCACACCTTTGTGTAGAGTTAAAGGACATAGGGTCCCTTAGTATACTAGGAATCTTAGTTGGTGTGTTGTTATTCTCTATAGGAGAGAACACATGGCTTCCCCAACAACTAGACATTGAAATGTGGTATCTATTTGAAAAATTGAACTACTAGTCTTAAAATTGGACATTGAATCTTATTGAATTTAAAAACCCATTATTACACTTTGATACTTGCCTACATTATTCAACTGTTTGAATTTAGGAAAACCTTTGAAGATAGGTTCACACTTTTACTTTTCATATATTAAGGTTCACACTTTTACTTATCATATATTAATTTTGTACCAGTCATTTGAACCTATGTTTCCCTTGTTGGGATCCATGTGTGGTTTTGTTCCCTCTGGGAACTCATGGACATGTGATCAAAGCAATACCTAAAAGATATGTGCAAGAGATTTATACCCCGTTTAATAATAGATAGGAATCAATGTCTATTCTAAATTTTGAAATCCTATTTATAAGCTTCCATGACTCCTATATAAATCATGGTTGTAAATATATTTCTTTATATTTTTTGATCCAAATTTTATAAGAATTGTATTGTAGTGGGTATTTAAAACATAGTAACAGAAATATAAAACTCAACAATCATGCATGTCTTATGGATATTAGGATTAAATAGAAGTACACTTAGAACATTGACAAATAGTTACAACAAATCCTAGTAATATTGGATCAATTATTAGGTTGTACCTAGATTACAAGAAGGCAACACTAAGATCCTAGGACGTGAGGTGTGCACCTTATCATAGAAATACACAAAGCGCACGTAGCTCATCTACTAGCTTTTGGACTCCCATTGGTGTATATTTACATAGGGATATTATTATTGAGGAAGAAAAGTTTAAAACACACATATGGAGATCTAGAATATGGCCCTTGGAACATTTAAATCACCACTATGAGGAGAGTACATTAGAGTTCCTCTTTAGTTTCGTACAATCACAAGTAATTGAAATATATATATATATATATATATATATATATATATATATATATATATATATATATATATATAGAAACACACACACACACACACACACACACACACACATATATTTATATATATATATATATATATATATATATATATATATTTGTGTGTGTGTGTATATATCGTAAACCCTAGATAGTAAGTTCTAGATAATTGATAAATTGCATTTGAAACCTTAAAATAAATGAAATAATTATGTAAAATAAATAATTTACTCCAAACATTTGTTACTTAATTCATAATAATCTAGCACCATGTATGTGGAATGAGTTGAGGTGTCTACAAAAGGATCTTTAGTGAAAGTTCTGGCATAAATACTACCAATCCCCTTAGGTGGTAGTGGGGTTCCCTCACTTTACATACCGACATGGCCAAAGTGATATTTACTCAGAAAACTATAATCTTGGATTTCGTCACTAACATGATAAGATAAATATGTGTTTGTTTAATCACCTTCAATAGAGAGGAAATAAATGATAATATGTTAGCATGTAGATGAAAAACCATACTAATAAAAAACTTGTTAAGAAATATTTTTTGCCTCATTATAACTGTAATGGAAGTATTTGTTACCCTAAGCCCACACTCCTAATGTCTACATAGCCAAAGGTGAGTGGACTTGGGCAGACTGCTTGGTGCGTCAAACCAGAGGTGTACACACTAGCCAAATGGAGGTGGCTAGATGCAACCCTAACGTACTCGAACACATGGGAGGGAACTTTCAAAATTTATATTGGCCCTAACCTAGTCGATTACAAAACCAAACAGGTCACCCGCAAGCGCACATGGTACTGTTGTAGTATAGGTGATTGGAAAGAATAGGGCTCTGTCCTCAGGGATAGAGGGGGCACTAGAGCTAGGCTAGTGTTTGCTATATTCCTAGTGTGGAGATCAAGGTGGAAGGGTTCTAAAGGGGTTTGTTTGGTGATTAATCTAAGTGAACATGCAAGAAAGGCAGAATTGAACCTAAGTTACCTTAAACAAGCAATCTTAACAATCTCGCTTAACCAACTAACTAAGCAAGAGCATTGGTAAGTTACACTACACTAGAGTAGCAAAAAGTAATTTAGAGACTAAGTTAACCACTAACCAATAAAGGATCTAAATTAACCCTAACTATCAAAACTAAGCAATTGACTAGATTAAGCAAAAGCAACTAAACTAGACTAGCATGAACAAGCAAACAGAGCAAGTTAGGTTTTAAACAAGGTGATTAAGGTAGGTGGGTAGTTTGGGGATATAACTTTAATATTAGTTGGGGGAGGTTATTGGACAAATATGGTTTTCATCTTTCATCTAGATTACCAAACCAAACAATAAGGCAAATGCTATTATAATGCACCCTATACTACTAGTGGAAGACTAAGGTTAGGTGTAATTTTAATAGGATTAGCCAAATCTAGGTTTCTAGGATAAGTGGTATTGAGCAATTGAGGGCCGAGGGTAGAGATGCGAGTAGATATGAGGGTATTTGACATCATTCCACTAGCCATTCTATCCTATAGAAGACCCTAGGCAATCACATCAATCCCACTTATACTAGTAACTTAGGTCTCATACCAAGTCGTAGGAGAGGGGTTAGGTATGTAGGAACAAAGGGGAATAGCTAGGGATCCCCTATTGGGACCTAGGAGTCATGCCTAAGATTGCCACATACATCCTAATTCTCCTAGAAACATGGTATCATCAAGCACTAAGAAATAAGCAATTCATAGCAAAATGAATAAATCACAAGCATGGAAATGGGATAAGAGAAAAAAACATGGAGTAGTCATCATAGATAAAAATGAGTTCATTACAAGCCGAAATTCCCCCAACATGGTATCAACGTCACATTTTATCCCCAAACAGCCCACCACTAGGGGCTTAGCTACACATAGTCAAAGAAATGGCAAAAGAAAGGGGAAGAAACTCAATGGAGCTCGAGGAAGTAGCCTTATTCTTCACCTCCTTACTACTGGGGATGTCCTCGCTCCTCCAAGTGTGTAGATGAGCATGAAGATATGGGGGATTATGGAGGAAAAACTAGAAAACTAGGTTTCCAAGGTGAAATGGAGATGGAAATGGTGGGTGGAGAGCATAAATGCAAGGGTAATGCACTAAATGCTCAAGGAGAGGAGTAATGGAGGCTAGGAGCAGCTAAGGAAGCTAATCTAGTGTTATGGCCACCACCCATGTATATATAGGTGGTGGTGGAAGCACTAGGGTAAGTAGGGATATTGTGGGAAAATCAGTGCAGAAAGTGGTAGGTTTAGTGTGGCAAAATGACCGTGTTGACAAGCCACGAACGTGGTAGGGGGAGATGAGAACGGTCATGGATCTTGGACATGGACGTGTTGTGTAAGGGTGGTGAAAGTGCTACGTAGGAGGTGGCCACAGTCATGGCGGAGTGCCACGGTCATTTTGGGTGAGTATCACCACAGCCGTGTTGGGTAACACGACCGTTTTGGAGGAGGAGGACTTAGTTGTGGGGAGCAGCTCAGGCAAATCAATCTTTAGAGGCCGTGGTCGTGGCGAATTGGGTGCAACTCTCTGTTGATTTTGGGGTTCTTGCGCTAAATTCGAACGGCCGTTGTGGGGAGGCACTACCATTTTCTCCTTTGCTGGCTACGACCGTGCTGATGGCCACGACTGTGGTATCTTCAACTGGTCACGACCGTGCTGATGGGACAGAGTCGTGGTAAGTAGGGGTAGCTCCCTGTTGAATTTGGCACTTTTTCAGCAAAAAAGACACAACTGTGGGGTTATTCCCATGGCCGTGTTGGGGTCTGCATCAGTTAATTGACCTTCAAACTTCATCATTCATGCATTTCTTTGCTTGATGATGAATCTTGGCCATTGGGGGTAGGTTGAGGGAGCTTTTAGGGCCTTCTTTGGACCCCTCCATGAGTGGAGGAGCCCTAGAACTCTTTCCTTCTCTCTCATCCATCCAAGGCATGGTCTAAGTACTTGAAAATAGTGCAAAGAACATCCATAAGCACATTTGACAATGATAAATATATTAGGGGAAGTAGCTTGTAATATAACATGTTTAGGTGTGTTTTAAGTACAAAATGGCACAAGACGGAGCCCTAAAATAGGGCTACATCACCACCCCAAACTTAAAACATACTTGTCCTCAAGTATGCTCTAACTTAATCTCTCTTTTTAGTTTTCATTCAATACACAAGAATGGTAAATGCGTAGCAATAGAAAATTATTGATTACATGGTCTTAGAAGTGACTAAGTGCATGTGTTCTACCTTTCTCCCTTCCTCTTTCACAAACCAAATCATGAAATGAGCACTGAGCATACAAACTTCAAATATAAAGCATAGAAAACACAAGTTGTCCATGTGTCCTTCATGTCATTCTGGGTAATCTGTTTCATGTTGGTGTTAATCAAAGATGAGTAGGAGTATTGTTTCGCTTTCATGCATTCACTCTTATCCTTCGAACCACACTAAATGACCCACATGGATGTAGAAAAGGGTAAAGTGAGTTAGATTTGATGTTTTCTAGATCAGTGGATGTGAAAAAGGAAGGAAGGATTGTGGTCAGATTTAGAGTCCTTTTACACTCATATTTTCTTTATTTGAATGCTCTTAAGCATGAGCATCCTTTTATTTTATTTTTTCTTTTCTTTTTCTTTTCCCTTGGTGTAGATAGGGAATATGGTGGATAGAGTGAAGCAGGGAGGTGGAGATGTGGCCACCCCAAAGTTGTGGGGGTGGCCACAGTTGCAATGTGCACTTTGGCATCTTTTTATGAGGCGGAGAGGTATGAAGATGGTGAAAGAATAGTCAGATCAAAGAGGGGTCATTAGTGTAGTCTTCAATATAAGATTTCCTACATGAAATCTAATCCAACACTTCATCAATATGATATCACATCACATGATAGAGCAACATGACATTCACATTTCTACCAAGTGATTCCATATGCTTTAAGCGTTTGTAGCTTGCTCAATTCACAAAACAACCAAAACATTCACAAACTTAAGAGAGGTGGTGTACATGTAAAGAGTCAACAAACAAGGCCATACAACAATAAAATCTAATAGAATGACATGCATTTATTAAAGGATTAAAAATTTCATTTCAAACAATGGAGATTAAGTCAGAACATGCTTTTTGGGTAAGAACATTCAAGCTTGGGAAAAATTGGCCAAAATGGTGCCAATTTGCCTTAAATCACATCTTAACCTACATTATTGAACTTAAAATAGTAAAGAAAGCAAGTCCTAGCTAAAACATGAAAAAATTACCTAAAATATACATGATATGTAATGCGTGGCAAAAAGGAGCAATTTTTTTGAAAAATTAGGCAAAAAATGCAAGAAAATAACTACATGCTATGCAAAGATGCAATAAAAAACAAGCACAATAAAAACTAAGCTAGATAACACAAGTAGAAAAAAATCATAGACAAATAGAGGGTGGTGTGTACCTCCCTACCCACCTCGAACTTTAGAATCATGCTGTCCTCATCATGAAACTATAGTATAGGGTAGATAGGGGAAGTGTCATGGTTGCTGGTCGGATGAGTGAGGAGGATCTAGAGGAGGAGTTGAGAGAGGAGTTGAGCCTGCAGGAGGATGCTGGTAGTAATGTCCCCAGTAGTCATCCTAGGGTGGACGGTATGTCTGTAGATATCCAACTATGCCACCCCAAAAATCTCCACCCCATTCGGGGTTTCTCGCTGCTTGGGCATGGTGGTAGTGATACAAGTGGTTGACCTGGTGGTGCATTTGTTGTTGGTCTTGCCACATGTATTGTTGGATAAGATGCATATCACTCTTTGTCTTCTGAATACCCACGAGTCATGTCTGGATGGTGGACATGTCGTAGGCATTTGTTGAGGGCTGCTGCAGCTGGGATGTTCCTTCATCCCTCCTTCTTGTTCTTTGGGGTTGCCTGTTTCCTTTAGTTTCTTGTTCCTGCCCTTACACATTTGATTCATCCATCGCTTCTTGTGCGGCAGAGGCTCCCCTAGTATATCTTTCTCTTGGGTTGTCTTGTTGTCACTTCAACAATTTGTCCTCCAGTTTGTGGGGGATCCCCATCATAGAAAGTAGTGGCACAACGTGGTAAGGCAGCTCAAGCTAAAAATTGGGGATACTAGTTGTATAATAGATCATCCTTTTGTCCATGACTTTAATAGTGTGGGAGCGGGTTAGATAGTTCAGGTCAATAAGATCGATCCCACTCATGTCCTCCATTCTAGAAAAATCATAACCTAAAGCATGTGCAATTGAGGTTACCAACCCACCCATAACAAAAGGTGTTTTACTTTTGATGGGTATGGCCCTTATATGATCAATTAATAGTGTTTTGAGGTCTATAAACCACTTGCCGTGCATTGCTATTAAGACAAACATATATTTTTGTGAAATCGAGCCTTGATTGTCATATCTCCCCACAATGGTGTTGTCTAAGACTTTTTGCACATAACATAACAACGGGTTGCTTATGGCGGTATTTTTTGATCTCCCTATGTAGTAGTCCTCGCTGCCTATTAGAAGCTTCCATAAATGTACATAATTGAAATCAACTTCCTTTTCCAGTAGGCCATCATCCATCTTTTTGACCTCTGTTGGATTGGCAGCAAAAACACAGTTCAGCTCTGTTGATGTAAGAGTGTGCATGTTTCCCATCATGGCAAACTTGATATCTTCATTTCCTCTCACCTTTGTCTTCTCAAGTGTGGCAAAGAATTCCCGAGTCAAAGTGGTGTATGTCTTTTAGGGTGTGAAAAGAATGTTCCATAGCCCCATTTCCTTTAAACTTCCTTCCACCGCTTCTTTGATTCCTAGATCATAAATGACCTTCTCACACCCATATCTAGGGGGGATGACTTTCCTTGTCACATGATCTAGGTATGTGAGAGATATATTTCTTTGCCTATGTCCTCTACCATAGGACACTCCTACAGGGACCTTTCCTAAGGCCTTCAATATGTCCGCCTCTAAAAGTGCCAGAACATCCTCTTCCTTAGGCATCAACTCTACCTCTTCCTCATCACTATCATCTTCATCTTCCTCCATTATGTAAGATTGGGACCCCAAACTCGTGTCGAGGTTGTACCAATGTGCATATTGTTCTTCATCCCGACGCAACTGCCGCATAGATTGTAGCTGCTCACTATGCTCCACCGCCATGTGAGACGCCGAGTGGCGTGCAGGCGTAGGCTTTGGCGGGCTCTTTGATGATGATGGTGCTGCTTTTGATTTCTGCCTTTTCTTTGCAATCACTAGCTCAACTTCATCAATCAAATCGTCTAGATTTTCCTCATACGCCTCTTCTTCTTCTTCATCTCCCTCATACATGGCATCGGTGATGTGGTGGCTGTCGGATGAATGGGAGCGGGATGCACTCACCGATTGTGAGTGATGAAGGGATTGTTATGCGGAGGTGATTGGGGAGGGGGTATGTGAGGGTATATAAACATCAGAGGAGGTGTTTTTCGAACACCACTTTCCTCTGGTGATAATGTTGGTGTTACAACCCAATTTTTGGGTTCTTTTGGTGAGAAATGTAATTTCTCCTATTAAATATATTTGAACAAATAAGGATATGATTTGTTTTGAATAAATGGATTTCGTTTACAATAGCCTAGTTGGTTGTTTTGTGGGATTTATTGGCTATTGGGCCCAATAACAAGGAAATTCAATTAGTAAATGAATAATTAAGGAATGGAGAAAAGAAAAATGTAGAAACCTCTAGAAGGTAAGAAAATATTATCTAAAGGTGAATTTCGTGCCTCTTGGGTTCCAAGGAGTCCAAAGTTGCAAAGATAATGCAACAAGAGAGAGAGAGAAAATATCAATTCAATATTGCTTTATCAAAGGAAATATGAGATAATAATAATATTACAATAAATATGTGGATATTTGGATAATGGATCCATCTTGGATAAGATTTCATGTCCACATAGTTTCTAATGGAAAAAGGAATCAAAATCAAAAGAAAAACCAGAGATAAACAATTAATTAAGAATATTTGAAATAGAGGAGATAATGCAGGAAATAAAGAGAGAAGTGAGGATTTGGTCATGATGAGTCATAATTAGAACATCACTTTCTTTCTTGGATTACAAGGAATAGAAATAATGAGAAATAAGAAAATAAGAAAGAGAAAAGATGGGAGAAATAAGCATAATTGAGTAATATCTTACACCTAAAGAAAATGCATGTTTTCTTTTAGATAATGAGTGAAAATTTGGCAGATAGGTTGATTAAGTCATTACTAAGTTTCCCTCAAAATTTGGGATAAAATGGAGCCATGGATTATGAGTTACGATTTTTACAATTTATCCTAAAAGTAAAAGGATTTTCTTTAAAATAGAAATATGGTTTTCCTCTGTTTTGGCGCGAGCAGTGTGGATCGTTGGATCCTGATCCAATGCAGGCCGTGCGTCTCCTAGTCCTATACGAACTAGGAATAGGCCGCCAATCGAGGGATCTTTTCTTTGATTTTTCTCGCATTCTAATCGATGTGCAAGCAAGGAAAGAGGTTGGTTGGAATCGGGAGTTTGTTCCGCACCCAACCAGCCTAGGTTTTGGGTGGTTTTGTGTGAGAAGAAGGGTGAGAACAAGGGTGGCGGTGAGGTGGGGGAACCCTAGAAGAGCCCCCTAAAACCTATAAATAGTACCCCTCTAAACTCCTTACACCCTGACAGACACGACCGACCACTTATTTTGTTCTCTCATGCCCTGGATTCATGAATCGAGCCTACACCAATGAGCTCCAGGCTACAACGCCATCGTGGGTCGAGCAGTTGGGGAAGAAGAAGGGAATCAACAGTAGCCGCTCGATGGTGTTCCATGGTGGACTCGCGAGGAGATCCAACAGTCTTGGGCGCTTCGCGTGTTAGATGGCTGTGAGTGGGTGCAAGTGCTGAGAGTCGTGTGATCGTGCTCGGTCAACAAAGACTCATGATCCAACAGCTGATGGTTTTTTTTTAAACAAAGGGCCGAAGGGATGACATGGCACTCTGCTAATAGACGAAAGGTAATTTATCTTGCATAAATCATAACTAAAGATTGGTAGCTCTGATGAAAATAAGTTGTATATGAAAATTGATTAGAAAAATGCAAGGAATGCAATGAAAATGTAATTGATGCCGAATTCTGCTTGCAATTCAAAAAGTATATAAAGATGCTATCTTTAATGGTTTAATCAATGAAAAACCCTAATCTCTGATGATTAATGTATTAGAAAGGGTTATATGGATGTATAAAGTTGATATTAACCCGCAGAATATAAAAGGGACACATTAGATCTAAAAAGATGATCTTTATGTGTAGTTTAATTTATTTATGGTTCTTTGTGCATAAATAGGCTTTAATGTGCCTTGAAACCTTAATATTGGTAATTGTGACTCTTAATGGCTTTAATTGTTCAAATTCATGAATAAAGTTGAGATAGGATGGTTCTAAGCTATTTTGAGTATAAAGGTTCCTAATTGTGGATAAATACCCTTAATATGATAATTAGGGTTTTCTAATGGATAAAGGTGGAATTAATGATAAATAGAGTTCATATGTGAATTAGATCATAATGAACTATGAATTGTTAATTCAAAAGGAACCAAAGGTGATAGTTGGGCCTAATGATCTTGTCATGAATTAAAAGGATAAAAATGGTAGTTTTAATGTAAAAGAGGTATAATGGACTTAATTGATGTTTAATTGTGCCTTTAATCCAAAATTAGGGTTATATGTTGTTAAAAGGTAACCTTAATTTCTTTCTTGAGAAGTAGATGAAATAATTAGGGTTTGTGAGTAATTGTATAAAATTAGGGTTTAAAATAGTATAAATGAAGAGAAACCCTAATTGCAATGGAAACCCTAAAAGTGTACTGGAAACCCTAGGAAGCGAGCTAGGTTTAATAGATCTTGATGGCATGATCAATGGTAGGAAATTGTATGCATATTTCAGGATCTCTTTGAGTGCTTGCTTGCCTATTGGATTTATTGCATTGATTGGATTAATTCTGTCTCAAATCAACCTGACAGGTATGTGGTTAATTATGGTTAATCACATTAGTTTCCTGAAGAGTTTCCCAGATGATTCATCACATTGAATACAACTTATCAGTTTGGATGTTCATACTTGAAAATCATAAAGTCACTATGAATATCACAACAATAATAGAAGTGTGTATTCTTTCACCTACAAGCCACCCTAATAGATGATGCAAAAAGGTCAAGCCCAGCAGGGAAGAACCATGGGTACCATGAGTGGTGACCCTAGGCACCAAGCTCAGGATAGGGAAGGTGGCCTATGATATTGCATGACTAAAGGGCACCATGAAGGGTGACCCCAGGCACCAAGCTCAGGATTGAAAAGGTGGCCTTAAGTCATTGGCAAAAGAGAAACCCGAAAGGGGGTATGCTAGGGTTAGGGCAACAACGGTGGAGAGTGTCACACTGAAAGCATAATTTGGCTTGTTAATTAACTTGATTGTGATATTTAGATTGTTAGCCATATTTGTGAAATTTTGGTTGTCCCCACATACTGGCATATTTCGATATGCTGACCGACGTTTTGTTTGTCGGCATTTTAGGTGCAAGATTGAAAAGGACAAACAGTAAAGTGGCATATGTGGAATTAAATAAGAATTAAAGTATAAAGGAGGATTAGTTAGAATAGACTCCAGATGTGGATAGAAGTGGATATCCAAGTTTTTGAAAAAGGTATGCAAAGTTTTATTTTATACCAAATTTCAGTTTAGTTTGGTAGAATTTCATAATTATTACTGATTAATTGTTGAACCTTTGATCCTGTTAATTGGGATAACAACTCTGACCTTCGGGTCTCCCTTAATTGGGGGTTACTGGGAGGCGGGGTCATTACATTTGATATTAGAGCATAAGTTCCTCATTTAATCATTAATAATTATTAAATCTTACAAACTCTATAGAATCCAAGGGAGTTATTAGAGGATTTTCTGAAAGACAGAGGTATCTAGAAAAGGATCACATATGGGGGCTGACAAGATTTTCCTCCGCATCACTAGTCGGAATATGAGGACTCCTAGATTAGTGTGACTGCCTGGCCAATGTCTCAGGATTTGACTCGAAATAAGATACCTTTAGGACTCTCTCATCTTGTTCATCCCTTATCAACTCAAATGTTGTTAAGGACCTTTAGGAACAAGGTTTTCTCTCTTTTCCTCACCCTCTTGAGGTATGGGTAAGGTTGATAAGGTTTAAGGAATCCTCAACAAAATTAATGAAAGACATGTAAATAAGATGTCATGGACCTGATTAGATGTGCCCCACGAGGTCGGAACTCATGTGATGGGAATTTGCTTTCAAAATTTATTAACCTAACTTAACACCTACTCACACTAAAACACTACACCCGCAAGCGCACGGGGTCGTGTCGTAGTATAGGAAGTGGCAAGTACAGGGTCGATCCACAGGGAAAAGAGGGGTGCTAGACGTAGGTTAGTTTGTCTAGGTTCCTACTGCAGAGACTAGGGTTAAGGGTTTAAAGGTTATTTGATTGTTAAACTACTATGAACAAATGAGGAATTAAAGACAAGAATGAAATCTATGTTAACCCTAGACTAGATTAAGACTAAGCAGGAAAGAAAGGACTAAGCTAGGTATGAAAAGGCAAATTACACTATGGCAAACAAGAGTGAAGTAAAAGAGAAATTAAAGAGCTACACTAGCATGAACAAGGCAAGAGAAAAGCAAGAAGCTAACAAAGAAAGGAAAGAACTAATTAATCTAAGCAAGCACAAAACTTGGGTTTCAAGCAGTAAAGAAATGTGTGGCCTGTTTAGGGGTATGAACTTATCACTTAAGTTCGGGGGTGACATATGAACATTATGATTCCATTTAGATTATCCAAACCAAACAACAAGTTAGAGTCTAATGAATTAACCTAAGATACTAACTGGCCATGGATATGCTAGGTTGTATATAGGGGAACTAGTCCCTAACACCCCTACTACCCTTACGAGGCTTAATTGGGTTAGGGGTTAGGTTCAATTAAATTAGAGTCTAATCAAGTCTAGGCTTCTAGATTAGGCATTCCTAGGGCAATTATGGGCTGAGGGTAGTAATGGGGAGGAGAAATTAGGGTTTTGGGCCCCAATTCCCCCACATTCTAGCCTTGAGAAGGCTCCATGCTAATTGCACTAGAATTACCTAATCTAGCTACTTAGATCTCTCACTTAGGTTTAGGTAGAATGATTAAGATGTAGGAAGATGGGAGGCAACCTAAGGATCCAAGAATTGGACCTAGGGGCAAATCCCAAAATTCACACATATAAGCAATTTGCCTAAATTCCTAGGTGATTTCACACACAAACCAACAAGCAATCCATGGAGAATGAGATAGAAATAGAATATAATCATTAAAAAATGGAATTACAACATTTACATGTCATTTCCCTCCAACATGGTATCAAAGTAACATAATTTCCCCCTAACAACCCACCCACAGGGGCCTAGCTACTCATAGAAATGGAAAATACAAAAAGAGAGAAGAAACAGATAGAGGTGGCCATGGAGCTCAATGTAGTGGCTGAAATCCCCCTCTCCAGCATCTGCAGGTCATCCTCCTCCCTCCTCCAGGGTGTAAGGGTGAAGAATGAAGGGGATTATGGGTAGGAACTAGTCTAAACTAGTGATTTGGTGGTGGAAATGGTGAAATGGAGTTGATTTGAGGTGGATATGGAGTGGAATGTAGTGGATGGCGATTTGGGGAGCAAGGAGGTGGTGGAAGGTAGCTAACCTCGTACCCCAACCACCACCTAGGTATATATACATGTCTAGGGGGTCTAGGGTTAAGTTAGGGGTAAAATCGGGAAAGCAGTGGAAAAGTGGGTGGATTTTGTGAGTAGCACGACCGTGGTGGGTCACCACGGCCATGATGGGTAGGGTAGACCACGGTCGTGGTGTATGGGCATGGTCATGGGAATTAAAATAAGCCAAGTTATAGGGTTTTAGTCTGAAATGGCCACGGTCGTGGTGGTCACCACGACCGTGGTGGATAGGGTGTCGCACGGCTGTGGTGGGTTGGATGATGGCAGTCGTGGTGGTGTAAAACGGTCATGGTGATCTTCTGTAACACGGCCGTGCTAGGTAGCACGACCGTGGTGGCTACCCCTTGCACGACCGTTCTTGGATGCACGGCCGTGGTGCTCTTTTCTTGACTTGGAGTTGATTTGCATGTGACCTAGCACTGCCGTTCTATTGTACCACAACTGTTCTGGGTCTTGGATTAGCACATTGACTCTGTTCTTTGGATTTTCTTGGACATCTTTGCTTCAAATGATCTTTGGCCACTAGAGGTAGGTTTAGGGAGCTTTGGACTTCACTTTGGGTCTCTCTAAGGTCAGAGGAACCCTAGGATCACTCCTTCTCTCTCTCTTCCATCAAGTGTGGCCCAAATGTCTGAAAAACACGCACATATTGTCCATAAGTGCATTTTATACAAATAAGCATATTGGGAGGAATGACATGCAATCTAACAAGTATAGATTTATTGAAGAGAAAAAAGACACAAGATGAAGCCCTAAAATAGGGCCGCATCACCACCCAAACTTGAAACATACTTATCCTCAAGTATGCTCCAACTCAATCTCTCTACAAAACTTCCACAAAAAGAAATGACATATGCAATGTAAAAGATGATTATTGCTGAATGGGATCAAAGATGACTGAGTGCATGCATTTCACCTCTCTCCTCTCCTACTTTCACAATCCCAATCATGAAAAGAGCACAAAGCACATAAACTTAAAATATAGCGCATAGAATATACAAGTTATCCATATTTCTTTCATTAAGTTTCGGATAAACTGTTTCATAATGGCGTTAATCAAGAATGACTAGGAGTGTTGTTTCACATTCATGTGCTCAATCTTATATTTCAAATCACACCAAAAGACCCACGTGGCTGCGGAAAAGGGAAAAATGAGCTAAGTTTGATGTTTCCTAGCTCAATGGGTATGGAAGTGGAAGAAAGGGTTGCGGTAAGATTTTTGGAGTGTTTTTACACACTCATCTTTTCTTTATTTAACTGTTCTTAAACAGGAGCATTCTTTTAGTTTGTTTTTTCTTTTCTTTTTCTTTTCTTTTCTTTTCTTTCTTTCCCTTGGTGTAGATAGGGCATATGGTGGATAGAGTGAAGCGGGGAGGTAGAGATGTGGCCACCCCAAACTGTTGGAGGTGGCCAAGGCTGATTATGTGCACTAGGGCATCTTTTTATGAGGCGGAGGGGTATGAAGATGGTGGAAGAAGAGTCGGGTCAAAGAGGGGTCATTGGTATGATTTTCCACATAAGACATCCTACATGAAAGTTAATCCAATACTTCATCCTAGATATCACACCACATGAATGAACAAGATGATATTGATATATCAAACAAGTGATTCCACAAACACTAAGCGTTCAAAGCTTGCTCAAGTTCACAATTCAGCCAAATCTATCATAGTCATGAGAGAGGTGATGCATATGTAAAAAGTTAAACATTTATACCACTTAGCAATAAAGCATGACATTTCATTTACACTATTCAAAGGTCGTCATTTTTACTCAAAACAGTAGAGATTGGGTCAAAACACACTTTTTAGACAAGAAATCTCAAATTTGTGCAAAATTGGCCAAAATTGTGCCAAGTTGCCTCCAATCACATCTAAACCTATATTATTGAAATTAAAATAGAAAACAAGAAAATCCTAACTAAAACATGCAAAAATTACCAAAAATCTACATGATATACAATTCGTGGCAAGAAGAGCAAAATTTTTGAAAATTACGCAAAAAATGGCAAGAAAGCAAACTACATGGCATGCAGGTATGCAAAGCAGTAAACTTCTAAATTAGATAGCAAAAACAAGAAAGCATGTGAAAAACAACAAACAAAGAGTAAATAGTAGGTGAGATACAAAAATGAGTGAAAGTAGAACGAGGGCATACCGCCCTGCCACCCCAAACTTTTGAATCAAGTTGTCCTTAGCATGACACTAAAGTCTAGGATGATAGGGTAGATGATCACTGTGGTGGTGGTGGAGGTGCTCCTCCTTATCTATAATATTCGCCCCAGTAGTCTGACTGTGGAGGCAGATAACTGTCCTGAAAAGCTAATAAAGAACTCCACCAGTCTTCACCCCACTGTGGGTTCCTCACGACCTGGGCATTTTGAAATTGATAAAGGCGGTTGACTTGGTAATGCATGTGTTGATGGTCCAACCACATGGAATCCTGTGTACTTTGTAATTCCTCCTGGGCCCGTAGAATTCTATCCTGTGTTGCCTGAATGCCCTCCAACTATGCATGGATGGTACTCATGTCATATGCATTCACTGAAGGTTGTTGTGGCTCTGACGCTCCCATCCTTTCTTCTCTTTGCCTCACCCATCTTGCCGCTCTTTCCTCTACTGTCCGCCTCTTCTCAGCTGCCTGTGAAGGCTCTTCTAGACCCCCAGCAAAAATCACCTCAGGGACTGCCTCTCCTCTCGGGTTCTCCACCTCATACCTCCTCAATTTTTCTAGAAAATCTGGCGTCGGTCCATATTGTGCCATGGGGGGGGTGTATAATGCCCGTGCCCACTGCCTAAGGCTCTAGTAGAGTTTCAGGAATGACGAGTGGCCCCACAAACCACCACTAGCCTTAACTGCACACTTTGTCCACACTGACGTGCAAGCCAAGATCAACTCCCGACTGGTCACCCATCCTAGTACCACTCCAAGCTGAGCACGCTTAACTATGGAGTTCTTTAGTGATGGGCTCCCGAAAAACGAGGTGCACCTTGGTGATATGGGTAGTCCATCACTAAGAACTCCATAGTTAAGCGTGCTCATCTTGGAGTAGTACTGGGATGGGTGACCTATCGGGAAGTTGATCATGGCATGCGCGTGAGTGAGGACAAAGTGCGCAGTTAAGGCTTGTGGTGGTCTGTGGGGACAGTCGTCATTCGTGAAACTCTAATAGAGCCTTGGGCATTACAAATGGTATCAGAGCCAAAACCCCTCCAGTAGGTGGGGCCCAGATGGGAATGGCATGCCAGTCTTGAGCCGTGCGGTCCAGGCATGTAGGAAAGGGTTGTCCACGGTTGATGTAGCCACCCTTGCACTGGTATTCCGTGATCGTGAGCCGGGTGTCCATGGGCCATTGTTGGTCTACACTAAAATGGGGTCAGATTATGAGGCCATATTGTTGAGCCTTGACGAGGAGGTCAAGAGTCTAAGTGGGGGAGATTGTAACGTCCCAGGATTTGAGGCCTCAGATAACATTATCTTAAAAGGAATGATTGGACTACCCATATCACCAAGGTGCACCTCCTTTTTCGGGAGCCCATCACTAAGAACTCCATAGTTAAGTGTGCTCAACTTGGAGTAGTATTGGGATGGGTGACTTGTCGGGAAGTTGATCATGGCATGCGCGTGAGTGAGGACAAAGTGAGTAGTTAAGGCTTGTGGTGGTCTGTGGGGACAGTCGTCATTCCTGAAACTCTACTAGACCCTTGGGTAGTGGGCCTGGGCATTACAAGTGGAGTATGGTAAGGCAGCTCCAATGCCACTCTTGGGTAAGGTGGGTTAATTTGGTAAATGATCCTCTGATCTATAACTATAATCATGGACGAGTGAGCTAAGTAGTGCAAATCAACCAACTTGCCACCATCTGCCTTTGTATAGCCTGTCATGTCCTAAAGCAGTGGCTATGGATGTCACAATCCCTCCCATTACAAATGGATTTGTGCTCTTAGATGGGATTGTTATCATATGATCTATAAGTAATGCCCCCAGATTCACATGCCTCTCTTTTTTCATCCAACCAAGAACAAAAAGATCTTTCCTTTTGTAGCTACCTTGGTTTTCGTACCTGGCAAAGATGGTGTTTGCTAACACCTTCTGAACATAGCGGAGAAACGGGCTGTGGATGACACTTGTCTTGGACTTCCCCGCTACAAATGTACTTTGGCTAGTGAAGCATTTCCACATAGTTGGATATGTGGAACTAGAATCATTTTCTATCCTTCCTTCGTCTAGAAGAGCTGCTACCTCCCCACTTGGGGCAAAAATTTGATTTAGCATCTGCGAGGTTATCTTTCACCTCTTATCCCCAATCACCACCTTGATTGCATTCTTGCCATCATCAGTTGTTATCTCTAGTGTGGCGAAGAACTTCTAGGCCAGCTCTA
This sequence comes from Alisma plantago-aquatica, assembly GCA_963693085.1. NCBI lineage: Eukaryota > Viridiplantae > Streptophyta > Magnoliopsida > Alismatales > Alismataceae > Alisma > Alisma plantago-aquatica. The sequence continues at coordinate 754,571,278 of OY856409.1, forward strand.
TGTATGACTCCTGCTATAGTGTCAAAACCTCAAATATCCCCATTTTGTCCATCAATCCTTGAAAGTAGGCATAGAAACCCATCGCCTCCATTGTTGCTTGGCATGCATATCGAGTTGCTAAAACTCTACATGTCAAGCACTCCCGGTGCTTAGGCTCCTTTGCCCTGCCTATAGTAACCTTGGGTTGTGGAAGTGGGTGTTGTGGTGGAACCTCGTGCTGCTCAGAATCGGGCATATCTATATCATCTTCATCATTTAACATGAGCCGTCGACGTGGTCATGGCTACAGCTCGGGCTGTGGCTATGCCGTCGAGGAGATGAACGACTGTGCGGATGAAACTGATGGTCGTGCAGCGGTAGCGGAGGATCTCTCAGATGAGATGGATGGCTGGGCGGTAGATGGTGGTGGCTGCGACAAAGATGGTGTCCTCCGTTGTGGCTGTTCGGAGGCGTCTTCAATGATATGATCCACTATGACATCCAAATCAGCATCCGTCAACTAGGGGTGGCTGTTTCTTGGTTTCCTTTGGTAGGCGATGACGCCCCTAGTCTTCTCTACTGCTGTCTTTGCAAACTTCTTCATTCTTGCTCGAAAATGGAAGTAAAATTAGAAATTTCAGATTTATCCTAAGAACTGGGCTGTTGGGGCAGAATGGAGAGAAAGTGGTGCATTTGTGGATGGAAAATGGTGGAATCTAGAGATTAAGGTAGTGGAAATGGTGGGAGAATGATTGGGAATGGTTTGAGAGTGATTTGCTGAGGATTCGAGGGCTGGAGAGGGTGGGCGGCGTACTGCACGGGCACTAGGGTGCGGAGAACGATCGTTCTATTCTTCGGAGAAATGAGCAAGTGAATAGAAGTTTTGCAAAATTTGAGTTTAAGTTGTTGGAATTAGGCTGCGGCACAGCCGTGCTGTGTGGCACGGTCGTGGTGGCTTCATATACCACGGTTGTGCTGCCTTGCACGACCGTGTTGGTTGATTTTCTAAAATTTTGACGATTTCTCTGTTGAATGTGAGTGCACCACCAGGGCCGTTCCATGTCACCACGGCTGTGGTGTGCACTGTAACAACAGTATAACACTCAAATCTTGTTTTAACATCAAAAATTTGATCTCAAGTTGATAACCTATTGATTCTTTGTCAAAGTTTCATCTATTCCTTCTCCATTTCACTCTGTTCTCACCTGCACATCTCAAAACTACACAAAAACTATCAAATACAAGTGTGTGTGTTTTCTTGAAAAAAAGTAAAAACAAATAAAAAGTATCAAAAATGTAGATTGGGTCAAAAATTCCCAAACCTAAGTGGGTTGCCTCCCACAAGCACTGAGTTTCTTGCCTTCAACTAGGCTTCTTGGTGATTCTTTAAAATTCACCCATTTGGAATCCTCATGTGCCCATTCTTGCAAAACATACATCCTTCATTTGCACTCAATCTATTTTCCTCATCCCTTTCATCACAATAATTGTTGCCAATTAATTCACCTTGGTGTCCTCTCAAATGCCCATTTGGACTTATGAAGTGATCATGTCCAATATCCCTATCTTGGACTCGCCGGGTTGGGATCTTGTACATGTTGATGTTGATCTTCATGTCCATGAATGAGACTGTCATAGTGCCACTACGTACATGAATGTCGGCATCAGCTGTAGATAAGAACGGTCTTCCCAAGATGATGGGAATCTTCCTATCCTCCGGCTCCATATCAAGTACAATGAAATCTGTCGGGAACACCGCACCTTTTTCTTTGTCTATCATCACCAAGACATCATCCACTCTACACCTGGGCACTTTTATGGATCTATCCACCAACTAGAGAGTGCAATGTGCCCTAAGCCCAACTCAACATAGACATGGTATGGCATCAAATTCACACTAGATCCAAAATCAAGTAAGGAACTGTCTATGCGATGTCCCCCTATGTAACTAGGTATGAGTGGGGCTCCTGGGTCTTTTCTGTTTACGGGAAGGGTATGTTGTATGATGGAGCTCACTTGTTCAGTCAATCTCACCCTCTTTGGAATCCTCCCCATTGACCTTCTTTTCACAGTGCATAGGTCTTTGAGACACTTGGCATATGATGAAATTTGTTTGATTGCATCCAAGAGAGGAATGTTGACCTTTACTTGTCGAAATACCTCAAGAATGTCCATATTGTGCTTTTGTCTTCTTTTCACACCCGAGAGCTCATCTAGTGCTTCGGGAAATGGTGGCTCACTAGCTATTAGCCCACTTGACTTAGCATGATCTTCCTATGGTGTAGCATGAGGTGGAGTACTAGGACTCCCAATATCAACATGGGGTGGCAAATGATCATCTTCGACAATCTCAATCACAATGTCACCACTTGACTGCTTCTGCTTTGCTTTGTCACTCTTTCTTTGACTTGCGGGCTGCTCAAGTGTTTTCCCACTCCTTAGAACTTTCATAACACTACCGTGCTCATGGTAGAGAGGGGGAGCATGTTGTGGCTGTGGAGAAGGTAGAGGCGACACTTGGGGTTGAAATTGAGGTGGAGAGGAGAATTGAGGGGGAGGAAAGAATTGGGGTTGGAAAGTGAAGTTTTGGGAAAATTGAGGTGGTGAAGGTGGTGGGGGAGTGTAAGGCTTAGGATAGCTTGGAAAATGGTAGGTGGGATGTACTTGCATGGGAGGTGGATTGTAGAAAACATGGGAAGAAGGCATAGGTCCACTTGTTTCATGGTAACTCAAGATGGATCTTGAAGCTAACTTTTCTTCTTAAAGAGAAAGTGTAGAAGAGAGCTGCACTATCTTTTCTTCAAGTCTTGCAACATCTGTTTGGACATCATCAAGGATCTTCAGTCTAGAGAGAACCTCTTCCTCAAACCTAGAGTTGTAGCTTGGACTTTACGGGTCCAAGTAGCTATAGGAGTAAGGTGTCTTCACTTCTCCCTCAAAAGAACCAATATAGTTGATCGGATGGCAAGGACCATTTCCTCCTTGACTTTTCATGAGCTTCATCATTTCTCCCATAACCTTCATCACTTGTGAATTGGGATCATTAGAAACAGAAGGCTCACTAAAGTCCCGATCCCCATCATAGATCATGCTAGAAGCTCGGTTCCTTGAATTTTCCGCCAATTGCTCAAACAATTGCCATGACTCCTCCGGTGGCTTTGTCATGAAAACACCTCCACAAGAAGAATCTACTGTAGCTTGATCCCTTGATGACAAACTAGAGTAGAATGCTTGTGCAAGCTACCACAAAGGTATCTCATGATGTGGGCACTCTCTCAACATCTTTTGCAACCTATCCCAAGAATCATGGAATTTTTCATTATCCATTTGGATGAAACTCACTATTGACTGCCGCATTTGTGTCATTCTTGCAATAGAGTAGAACTTCCTCAAGAATTCCATCTTCATCTCACCCCAACTCATGATGTCTCTCCTTGAATCATACCATTCCTTGGCCCTATTCTTGAGTGAAAAGGGGAACAATGTGAGCCGAATTGAGTCATCACTCACCGTTGACGTTCTGAAGGTGGCACACATCTCTAGGAAGGCATCCACATACTTGTAGGGGTCTTCACTCTCCGAGCCGTAGAAGGTGGGTAGGAGCCGAAGAAGACCTGGAGGAATAGAAAATTGCTCCCCTTGCATTTGGGTGACTCTAGATGCAATAGGTGACTGGAAGTTGATTGGCATGAAGTAATCTTACAAGGACTTGCGAGGTGCATTTTGGTCTTCCATCTCATTTCCTCCCAAATGGCTTGTCACATGCACAAAGCACAACCAAACAAAAGAGAACAAGTTAGTAAACCAATTTACACAAAGAATGCAAATAATGATGAATAACGAATAGCACTGATGAGGGTAGTAGGAAAAGTCAAAGCAAAACTAACTAGCTAGGCCGAGCGCCTCTAATTCCCAGCAATGATGCCAAAAAGTTTGATGGGATTCCGCTAGAGGTGCAACACACTAGATGATTTGACCCAACTAGATGCGCCCCACGAGGTTGGAACACACGTGATGGGAATTTTCTTTCGAAATTTATAAACCTAAGTTAACACCTACTCACACTAAAACACTACACCCGCAAGCGCACGGGGTCGTGTCATAGTATAGGAAGGTGGCACAGTGTCGATCTGCAGGGAAAAGAGGGGGCACTAGAGCTAGGTTAGTTTGGCTAGGTTCTTACTGCAGAGACTAGGTTTAAGGGTTTCAAGGTGATTTGATTGTTAAACTACTATGAACAAATGAGGAAATAAATAAAATAATGAAATCTGTGTTAACCCTTGACTAGATTAAGACTAAGCAGGAAAGAAAGGATAAAGCTAGGTATGACAAGGCAAATTACACTAAGGCAAGCAAGAGAGAAGTAAAAGAGCAATTAAAGAGATACACTAGCATGAACAAGGCAAAAGAAAAGCAAGAATCTAATGAAGCAAGGAAAGAACTAATAAAGCTAAGCAAGCACAAAACTAGGGTTTCAAGCAGTAAAGAGATGTGTGGGTTGTTTAGGGGTATGAATTTATCACTTAAGTTGGGGGTGATGTATGAACATTATAATTCCATTTAGATTATCCAAACCAAACAACAAGTTAGAGTCTAATGAATTAGCCTATGCTATTAACTGGCCATGGATATGCTAGGTTGTGTATAGGGGAACTAGTCCCTAACACCCCCTACTACCCTTACGAGGCTCAATTGGGTTAGGGGTTAGGTTCAATTCAATTAGAGTCTAATCAAGTCTAGGCTTCTAGATTAGGCATTCCAATGGCAATTAGGGGCCGAGGGTAGTAATGGGGAGGCAAAATTAGGGTTTTGGGCCCCAATTCCCCCACATTCTAGCCTTGAGAAGGCTCCATGCTAATTGCACTAGAATTACCTAATCTAGCTACTTAGATCTCTCACTTAGGTTTATGGAGATTGATTAAGATGTAGGAAGATGGGAGGCAACCTAGGGATCTAAGAATTGGACCTAGGGGAAAATCCTAAAATTCACACATATAAGCAATTTGCCTAAATTCCTAGGTGATTTCACACACAAACCAATAAGCAATCCATGGAGAATGAGATAGAAATAGAATAAAATCATTAACAAATGGAATTACAACGTTTACATGTTATTTTCCCCCAACATGGTATCAAAGTAACATTAATTTCCCCCGAACAGCCCACCCACAGGGGCCTAACTACTCATAGAAATGGAAAATACAAAAAGAGAGAAGAAAGAGATAGAGGTGGCCATGGAGCTCGTAGTAGTGGCTGAAATCCCCCTCTCCAGTAGATGCAGGTCATTCTCCTCCCTCCTCCAGGGTGCAAAGGTGAAGAACGAAGGGGATTATGGGTAGGAACTAGTCTATACTAGTGATTTGGTAGTGGAAATGGTGAAATGGAGTGGATTTGAGGTGGATATGGAGTGGAATGTAGTGGATGGAGATTTGGGGAGCTAGGAGGTGGTGGAAGGTAGTTGACCTCGTGCCCCAACTGCCATCTAGGTATATATAGGTTTCTAGGGGGTCTAGGGTTAAGTTAGGGGTAAAATGGGGTAAGCAGTGGAAAAGTGGGTGGATTTTGTGAGTAGCACGACCATGGTGGGTCACAACGGCCGTGGTGGGTTGGGTAGACCATGGCTGTGGTGTATGGGCACGGTCGTGGGAATTAAAATAGGCAAAGTTATAGGGTTTTGGTCTGAAATGGCCACGACCATGGTGGATAGGGTGTCGCACGACCGTGGTGGAGTACCACGACCGTGATGGGTTGGATGATGGATATCATGGTGGTGTAAAACAGTCACGGTGATCTTCTTTAACACGGCCGAGCTAGGTAGCACAGCCATGGTGGCTGCCCCTTGCACGGCCATTCTTGACTGCACAACTGTGGTGCTCTTTGCTTGACTTGGAGTTGATTTGCAAGTGACCTAGCACGGCCGTTCTATAGTACCACGACTGTGCTGGGTCCTGGATCAACAGTTTGACTCTGTTCTTTGGATTTTGTTGGACATCTTTTCTTCAAATGATCTTTGGCCACTTGGGGTAGGTTGAGGGAGCCTTGGACTTCACTTTGGGTCTCTCCAAGTGTAGAGGAACCCTAAGATCACTCCTTCTCTCTCTCTCTTCCATCAAGTGTGGTCCAAATACCTGAAAAATACACAAATGCTATCCATAAGTGCATTTTATACAAATAAGCATATTATGAGGAATGACATGCAATCTAACAAGTATAGATGTGATTGAAGAGCAAAAAGACACAAGACGAAGCCCTAAAATAGGGCTGCATCAGATGTCATGGACCTAAGCTTAATAGATTAAGCATAAACTAAAGAATAGATACATGCTTAGGTCGTATGACATATGTTGTCATGCCCTCAGGAGAGACCTGAGGCTAGACCTCCTTGTTAGGAGGATGAGTGGAGAAAGTTAGTCTTGGAGGTAGAGACCTCCATTATAAGTAGAGACCTGGCACATCCTCTGAGGATGATGCTAACCCTAACCCTAAGTGGTTGTTAGAGAGGAAGATGGCATGATGAGTTAGATGTCATGATAGACCAGGTGTGTGGACATGCTTTTGGATGCCCATGATGTTTTAAGCCATGTGAGGTTGGATGACCTAGTGCCTTAGTGACCCAACCCTAGGAAGGGTCGTGCATGTTAGAGTGAAGGATAGCTCCTTCAACGATGAGGTTAGTGAAGAACCTATGGAAACCCTATGGGTTTATGCGAGTAGGGCATAACATGCACCCAGAGTACGTCAGTAGTGTGGCAGTAGATTGAAACCCTGGCCAGGAGAGTATGATGGATATCTTATGAGATAAGCATAAAGAGCTATGGATAATATTGAGCAAACATAAGTTGAACATAGGCTTCACCTAGGTAGGGGTATACTTGTGAGCTTGATCCATATTCATGGAGAGAGGACCTCTAGTAGTAAGGTTGTTTGTAGGGTTATCTCTAGAGAGAGAGAGAGAGGACCCAAGCAAGAAGGTTGGAATCTTAGACTTCGAGATATGAGGAATAGTGGGGAGTTGAGGATAATGTGACCTAAGTGGATGGTTGTGGTTGCCTCATGCATGATCCTTGAAGGCTGGTGATATCTTGGTTGTCTTTGGAGGAACCAAACCCTAGAAATAGGATGAGGTTGCTAGTACTTATGTGCAAATAGATGCTTACCTTCTAAGGATAGGAAGAAGAGTTCCTTAGACCCTGAAGTGGTTTAGTAACAGGTTGTGAGGCCTTATACCTTGTTGGATGTCCTTGAGGAGGACTCCACTATGAAGTGTTGTCCAAGTACAAGGATCATGGGAAGTGCATGTCATACCTTGTACATACTTGGATCATATTGAAAAGGGTAAGCATGCAGTTGGACATCCAAAAAGTGAACCTAGGGTTCCTAGGCCTAAGAGGGGAAGTGGTGTACTTGATGCCCATGATGAGATTTGAGTTTTTATAGATTCGAGCATGGTACTCCTTATGTTTAGAGGAAAGGGAAACTCCTTAAGTTTAAGGTATGTTTGATGAACCCCTCACAGTTGAGTTGGTGACATGGGAAGGTTTGTTCTTGGTCCAATGTTCAGGATGAGAACAAGTGTGACCTAGCATGGTTTAATAGGTGGTCTTCTTGTGCCTTAGTAGCTTGCTAGGGCTAAGCATTCTCATGTGGATGTAAACCCTAGACATAAGGCCATCTATGACCTTTGTTATCAAGGTGTAGTTTCCTCCCATCCTGGAAGAGGGACCCTTTTGTAGGGTGCATACCAATTTTGTTGGTTTTGAGGTAACTTAAAGAGGTCTCATAGGATTTTGAAAAGCTAAGTGAAGAGTACATAATATGAGAATGAACCCGTAGACCCATAGATAACCATCTCTAAGTGCATGTGGATGTGTTACCATGGATGTAACTGGTATGTGGCCTGACCAAGGTAGGCAGGTCGCCATGACCCCTATGAAAGGATGAAAGTCAGCCCATGAATGCAGAGAGAGATGATGGAGACTTGGGTAAGGTTCTGAGTTGGGCATGTACTATATTAGAATCCAAATTCTATCCTAGGGTTTAGTAGGGATAAGACCGATGGAAGTAGGAGTTGCCTAATTCCCTAGTTGCACATGACCATAGGGTCGGGAGGTAACAACTGTCATTGTCTGAGGGCCATGGGTTAGGAGATTGATCACCTTCATGAACTCATGGGACCCAAAGGGCAGATGAGTAGGGAACTCTCTGGATGCATAAGGGAATAGGGATGACCCCAAAGTGTCGACACCCTATAGACCTAGAAGAGATGACCAAGGATTGTGTGGTGACCCAAGTAGATTCGAGATCAGTTTTCCATGGATGTAACTTTGATATCAAGATGATTGTGATGTAGAGACATATGTTGCACGTTTCAACTTAGATTTGAAGGTGTACTGGCAATGTGGGGTGTACCATCTCTACTCTTGAAACAAGAAGAACTTTGTGTTTGGACGGCCACCAAATGCTTATTTCCTCTTATTATGGGAGTGAGAGATAGTACAATACGCATACCATACACCGAGGATAAAGATGATGTGAGTTGGAACATTGCTATGAGGTATGAGGACAGAGATGATAACATACCCTTGTGGAGTGAATGATATGTAGATGGTTTACAAACATTAATAGAAATAAGGTAGACATCTTGTGAGGATGTTTTATCATGAGCTATGTGGAATTTGCAAGTTATACAAGGTTGAGTTTGATCACCATGAGGATGAGCTCAGAGTGTTCTTGATGAAGATAGACTTAGATTCCGAGATGAGATGATAAGTGGAATACATGGAGGTGTATGTCTTCAACATTACCTAGCACCTAAAGATGTGAACTGGTAATGGATGCCCAGATTGAGATGAAACTGCCTAGTTTAGCTATAGGCTAGAAGAGGTTGTTAGGTTAGCCCTAAGTTGAAAAAGAAGATATGTTTGGCTAACACTCAGATGTAATGAGATCATTGATCAAGTTAGTGGTTGCTTAGTTAGCCAGCCTAGGCCTTGATGAAGTAAAAGGATGGTTGTAGAACCTCAGATGCACTTCTCTGAAAAAGAAGGTGATGAAACCCCGACTAGAGTGGTTTAGGGTTTCTGAGGAATCAATCTTGAGGAATCATGACATACAGGAGATCATGATTTTAAGGTCACCATACACCGTGGTACTATGAAGATAATAAGTGATAGTAGTACATTGGATGCTTAAGATGAAGTTGCACGTGGCTTGTCGCCATGCAAGACAGGAGGTGAAGGATGATCACCAGTAACCCAATGAGTTGATATAGAGGATAAAGAGTCTCTGAGAGGGAATGGGAGTTCATCACTCTGGATGTTGACCAAGGAAGGTCAAGATGCAATATGGGTTATGGTAGATTGCCTTACCTAGATAACATGAGCAAGAAAGAATACAGTCAAGGGACAGATCCGGTTGAACTACTAGTAAGAGAGATGGTTCAACTGCACCATGATGTGAGTTCAAAAGTTCTTGAGTATAACCTAAAGATTCACTTCCATACAATGGAAGTAGGTACATGAAGAACTCGATAATAGTATAGTTTATCACCCCTAACTAATGGTTAGTATGATCCAGACTAGAGGGTCTGATGAGAGCATGCGTGCTTGTTCAGGGTGATACATGGAGATAGTTCTTGTCCTCTATAAGATGTGATGATAACCACCATAGCCAATATCAGGATGTAAAGAAGCTTTGTGAGGGAGGTTGTGTCAGTCACCACTTCATTAAGATGATATTGGTGAAGAGACCTTGTGAAGGTCAGTGAGACCACAATGGGTGTAGATGAATTCACTTTGATCATGCAATGGCTGAGAAAGCCCAGGGCTGACATGAGTTGTGAGCTGATGCAAAGCAGACTGACATGGAGTTCACTTTGGGAGAATATGTGATGTGAAAATCTGACCCCTCTAAGCTACAACTGAGAAAGTTGAGTCCCCGATATATCGGTCCATTTGAGATGGATTAGTGGAGATGTCTATGTTTAGCCTTACCCCTCAGGATCACATGATGTATAATGTGTCTGATCTAGAGCACTTTGTGAGGTACCCAAGCCATGTGCTGAGCCTTGAACCTATTCAGTTTTATGAGAGGCTAAAATGTCCTGAGTCACCTATGAGGGTATGATATACCAAGGTGAGAAAGTACTCAGATGGAAGAATATGAGATGATGAAGTTTCTTGGGAAACACCATGGAAAGGGTGAAGCCACATGGGAGCCATGATGGACATAAGAAAGGCTTATCTTATTCGTTTTGTGTTTCTGGTGGAATTTTGGGGGCAAAATTCCTATAAGAGGGGAAGGATGTTACAACCCAAATTTTTGGGTTCTTTTGGTGAGAAATGTAATTTCTCCTATTAAAGATATTTGAACAAATAAGGATATGATTTGTTTTGAATAAATGGATTTCGTTTACAATAGCCTTGTTGGTTGTTTTGTGGGCTTTATTGGCTATTGGGCCAAATAACAAGGAATTTCAATTAGTAAATGAATAATTGAGAAATGGAGAAAAGAAAAATGTAGAAACCTCCAGAAGGCAAGAGAATATTATCCAAAGGTGAATTTCATGCCTCTTGGGTTCCTTGGGTTCCAAGGAGTCCAAAGTTTCAAAGATAATGCAATAAGAGAGAGAAAATATCAATTAAATATTGCTTTATTAAAGGAAATATGAGATAATAATAATATTACAATAAATATATGGATATTTGGATAATGGACCCATCTTGGATAAGATTTCGTGTCCACATAGTTTCTAATGGAAAAAGGAATCAAAATCAAAAGAAAAACCAGAGATAAACAATTAATTAAGAATATTTGAAATAAAGTAGATAATGTAGGAAATAAAGAGAGAAGTGAGGATTTGGTCATGATGAGTGATAATTCGAACCCCACTTGCTTTCTTGGATTACAAGGAATAGAAATAATGAGAAATAAGAAAATAAGAAAGAGAAAAGATGGGAGAAATAAGCCTAATAGAGTAATATCTTACACCTAAAGAAAAGGCACATTTTCTTTTAGATAATGAGCCCAAATTTGGCAGAGAGGTAGATTAAGCATTACTACATTTCCCTCAAAATTTGGGATAAAACGGATCCATGGATTAAGAGTTATGATTTTTACAATTTATCCTAAAATCAAAAGGGTTTTCTTTAAAATAGAAATATGGTTTTACTCTATTTTGGCATGAGTAGTGTGGATCATTGGATCCTGATCCAACGCAGGCCATGTGTCTCCTAGTCCTATCCAAACCTGGAACATGCCTCCAATCGAGGGATCTTTTCTTCGATTTTTCTCATGTTTTAATCGATGTGCAAGCAAGGAAAGAGGTTGGTTGGAATCATGACTTTGTTCCACACCCAACCAGCCTAGGTTTTGGGTGGTTTTGTGCATTCTAGAAGAAACACCCAGTTGGGTCGAGAACAAGGGTGGCGACAAGGTGGGGGAACCCTAGAAGAGCCCCCTAAAACCTATAAATAGTACCCCTCTAGACTCCTTACACCCTGACAGACACGACTGACCACTTATTTTATTCTCTCGTGCCCTGGATTCATTAATCGAGCCTGCTCTGATGAGCTCCAGGCTATGGCTCTACCGTGGGCTGAGCAGTTGGGGAAGAAGGGAAGCATTGGTAGCCGCCCGATGATGTTCCATGGTGGACTCGCGAGGAGATCCAACAGTCTTGGGCGCTTTGCGTGTTAGATGGCTATGAGTGGGTGCAAGTGCCGAGAGCCGTGCAATCGTGCTCAGTCAAAAAAGACCCACGATCCAACAATTGATGTTTTTTTTAAAACAAAGGGCCGAAGGGATGACATGGCGCTCTACAAATGGACGAAAGGTAATTTATCTTGCATAAATCATAACTAAAGATTGGTAGCTCTGATGAAAATAAGTTGTATATGAAAATTGATTAGAAAAATGCAAGGAATGTAATGAAAATGTAGTTGATGCCTAATTCTTCTTGCAATTCAAAAAGTATATAAAGATGCTATTTTTAATGGTTTAATCAATGAAAAACCCTAATCTCTGATGATTAATGTATTAGAAAGGGTTATATGGATGATTAAAGTTGATATTAACCTGTTGATTATATAAAGGACACATTAGATCTAAAAAGATGATCTTTATGTGTAGTTTAATTTATTTAGGGTTCTTTGTGCATAAATAGGCTTTAATGGGCCTTGAAACCCTAATATTGGCAATTGTGACTCTTAATGGCTTTAATTGTTCAAATTCATGAATAAAGCTGTGATAGGATGGTTCTAAGCTATTTGAGTATAAAGGTTCGTAATTGTGGATAAATACCCTTAATATGGTAATTAGGGTTTTCTAATGGATAAAGGTGGAATTAATGATAAATAGAGTTCATATGTGAATTAGATCATAATGAACTATGAATTGTTAATTTAAAAGGAACCAAAGGTGATAATTGGGCCTAAAGATCTTGTCATGAATTAAAAAGATAAAAATGGTAGTTTTAATGTAAAAGAGGTATAATTGACTTAATTGATATTTAATTGTGCCTTTAATCCAAAATTAGGGTTAGGGGTGGCAATCGGGTTCGGGTTGAGCGGGTTTTATTTCGGGTCATTTCGGGTCAACACTTTTTGGCTAGACCCTAAACTTGCAAAAGATGGATTTTCGGGTCGAAACCCTTGACCCTAACCCGACCCGCAAATAATTTTGGGTCTATCAGGTCTGACCCGTAAATCCAACACCAAGACAATAGTTTAAAAAATGCTATGATTTGTCTAGTCATTGATAATTCCCAAGTGTAATTAACAAATTTCATTGTGATAAACTTACTATGTGATTGAGAAACACATATAAAGCCTATTGTAGTTTGTTTGAGACTTTAAAACAAAAATTCCTAATATAATTAGTATAATAAATCATACAAATCAATACAAAATCATGTAGAATTGTCAAAATAAACTTCATTATTGATGGATTATTAAATTAATGGGCCATCAGGTGTCTTAAAGTATAGTATTTGTAATTTTATTTGAAAATATAATTCTGAATTTCGGGTCAATCAGGTATATTCGGGTCTAAAGTCCAAACCCGGACCCGACCCTAAATTAATTTTGGGTTCTTCGGGTTCGGGTCAATTTCGGGTCGGGTCGAAAAACCTTAGACCCTAAACTTGCTTAAAATTTCGGGTTCGGGTCGGGTCGATCGAGTCGGGTCTTGTTTTTCCAGCCCTAATTAGGGTTATATGTTGTTAAAAGGTAACCTTAATGTCTTTCTTGAGAAGTAGATGAGATAATTAGGGTTTGTGAGTAATTATATAAAATTAGGGTTTAAAATAATATAAATGAAGAGAAACCCTAATTGCAATGGAAACCCTAAAAGTGGACTAGAAATCCTAGGAAGCGAGCTAGGTTTAATAGATCTTGATGGCATAATCAATGATAGGAAATTGTATGCATATTTCATGATCTCTTTGAGTGATTGCTTGCCTATTGGATTTATTGCATTGATTGGATTAATTCCGTCTAAAATCATCCTGACATGTATGTGGTTAATTATGGTTAATCACATTAGTTTCCCAAAGAATTTCCCAGATGATTCATCACATTGAATAGAACTTATTAGTTTGTATGTTCATACTTGCAAATCATAAAGTCACTATGATTATCACAACAATAATATAAGTGTGTATTCTCGCAGCTACATGCCACCCTGATGGATGATGCAAAATGGTCAAGCCCAGGAGGGAAGACCCATGGGCACCATGAGTGGTGACCCCGGGCACCAATCTTAGGATGGAGAAGGTGGCCTATGATATTGCATGACTAAAGGGCACCATGAAGGGTGACCCCATGCACAAAGCTCGGGATTGGGAAGGTGGCCTTAAGGAAATGGAAAAAGAGAAACCCAAAAGGGGGTATGCTAGGGTTAGGGAAAAAGTTGTGGCGAGTGTCACACTGAAAGCGTAATTTGGCTTGTTAATTTACTTGATTGCGATATTTAGATTGTTATCCATATTTGTGAAATTTTGGTTCTCCCCCACATACCGACATATTTTGATATGCAGACCGATGTTTTGTTTATCGGTGTTTTAGGTGCAAGATTAAAAAGGACAAACAGTAAAGTGGCATATGTGGAATTAAATAAGAATTAAAGTACAAAGGAGGATTAGTTAGAATAGACTCCAGATGTGGATAGAATTGGATATCCAAGTTTTTGGAAAAGGTTTGCAAAGTTTAATTTTATACCAGATTTCAGTTTAGCTTGGTAGAATTTCATAATTATTACTGATTAATTGTTGAACACTTGATTATGTTAATTGGGATAACGGATCTGACCTTTGAGTCTCCCTTAATTGGGGGTTACCGGGAGGTGGGGTTGTTACAATTGGGACCCTTGGTTATTGCCTTCCCAATTTTCTTCAAGGTTGGGCTGGAAAAGGGAGGTGAAATTTGGATTTTGGTATAGGGGGTGATGTGGATGTGGATTTAGGTGTGGAATGAAAGGAGAAGGAGGTTTACATGGTGGATATGGGGTTTGCTGTAGATTTGGGTGAATAACAGAGGGTTTATGTGGAGGTTTATGGGAGGGGAGCTGTTGGGCAGATTGGAGATGTAGGTGGAAATGGAGGGCCGATTGAGGGAGGAAATGTGGTGGAAATGGAAGGGGAATGGCTGGGGAATGATTTGGTATTGATTGGGGGTTGATTGGGGGTGTTTTGAGGTGTTGGAGGTGGAGAACGGTGAAGGGAAAGGTTGTTTTGCACTGCCACGGTTGTGCACTAGAGGAAGAAGAAGAAGAAATGAAGAAGGAGTAGGGTTGAAGTGTATAAAAGTTATATTTTTTTTGCTGAACTGGGTCGAGCCACAGTTGTGGAGTGTGTCCACGGTCGTGGCCAGGGCTTGGTAGAATAGTCGTGGTAGGGTGCCACGGTCGTGTTGTCGATGAAGAACATTTCCCTCTGACCTTGCCACGGTCATGGTCAGTTGCCATGGTCGTGACCATGCATCTTCAACATGGTCGTGGCTGGTGGCCACGACTGTGGCCATTCGTTCAAAAGAACCTTACATTGTGATGTTCATAAGGCTAGATCCCTAATTCAAGAAAAGAGCTCAACTATGTGGAATAAGGAAACCACATGCCATCTTGGATACTTTGATGAAATAAAACCCATGACCATTGCGGGAGGCCACGACTGTGGTTGTCCACTTTTCTCATGGCCGTGGTCGAGCTCCACGGCTGTGCTGGGGGTAATCCTTCTGTTTTCTCAATTCAGAAAACAAGAACTTCATTTGTCTTTGGCATTCTGCCACAAATTTGCTTTAATGACCATGACTCAGCTTTAACCCTCTCTCTCTAGTGCCTAACACCTACTGTGTCATCAAAACTCAAAGAACAACTATTAGATACAAGTGTGTGTGTATTTGTGGAAAATAAAAGTATCAAAAAGTAAGGCTTGAGAATCTCAAACCACATGGGTTGCCTCTCACTAGTGTTAAATTTTACGCGTTCATTCAGGCTTATTGATTCTTGACTTCTTTTACTTCTTTGGGATTATCAAGGCATCCTTGTAGTATATCTCTTTTTCATCTGCTTCCAAGAACATCTCTTCATCGGATTGTTGTTCTTCTACAAGCATCACAATGTTAAAACTTTGATTGGCCTTGTCCGAGCCTATTTCCACAATTGGCTTTAATCTTTGTCCATTGACGGAAAACTCTTTTGACCCTTCTTTCTCACATATCACAACATCTCCGAATGGATACACTTTCTTGATAAGATAAGGTCCTTCCCATCTAGACCGGAGTTTTCTAGGAAAGAACTTCAATCTTGAAATGTACAACCATACCCATTTATCGGGCTCAAATTCCTTCTTTTTGATCATCTTATCATGAAGAAACTTAGTCCTCTCCTTATATCTCTCATGTCGTATGCCTCATGGAGCATTTCCTCCAACTCATTCAGTTGAAACTTCCTTTCCATTCCTGGATTTTCTCCATTGAGATCCATAGTTTTCAAAGCCCATAATGCCTTGTGTTGCATTTCAACCAGCAAATGGAAGCTTTTTCCATAGACGAGCTTGGATGGTGTAGTGCCAATTGGGGCTTTGTATGCAGTCCGGTATGCCCATAAAGCTTCATTTAGATGGAGTGACCAATCCTTGCAGTCCGGTCTCACTATTTTTCTCTAGGATGAGCTTTATCTCTCGAATGGCCAACTCAACTTGGCCACTAGTTTGAGGGTGGTAAGGAATGTCTACTCGATGGTTTACTCCATGCTTCTTGAGAAACCCTTCAAAAGTGCAGTGAATAAAATGACTTCCTCCGTCACTAATCATGGCCCTTGGGATGCCAAAATGGCTAAAAATGTTTGATTTCACAAATTCACACACCACCTTGTGGTCATTCATCCAGGTTGCAATAGCCTTGATCCACTTTGACACGCAGTCCACATCGACCAAAATGTAGACATACCCAAAGGAAGGAGGGAAAGGACCCATGAAGTCAATTCCCCATACATCAAACACCTCCACCACAAGAATAGGTGATAGAGGCATCATGTCCCCTTTTGATATAATGCCCACTTGTTGGCGCTTCAAGCAGCTTTTGCAAAATTCATGGGAATCTTTGAACATGGATGGCCAATAAAACCCACATTTGAGAACCTTTGCAGTCGTGCATTTTCCTCCAAAATGACCTCCACATATTCTGGAATGGCACATGGATAGGATTTCTTCCTTTTCTATTTCTAGAACACATCTCCTTATGAGATGATCGGGGCAATATTTGAAGAGGTGAGGGTCATCCCAAGCATAATTCTTGACCATGGCAAATAATATTTTTCTTCCTCCCTTGTTCATGTGCTAGGTATCCTTCTACTAGCTAAGAAATTGGCTATGTGTTGATACCATGGCCTTTGAGTGGATGAAAGTAGGAAGAGTTGTTTATGTGGCATCATTTCCTTGATTTGACTTGTATCATCAAAGGGCTCATCAATTCAGGAGTGATGGTCGACAGCACCATTTTCCACTCCCTTCTTGTCTACAATCTCCACATCGAATTCTTGAATCAATAGAATCCATCTGATCAGCCTTGGCTTTGAATCTTTCTTAGACATGAGGTACTTTAGTGCAGCGTGGTCTGTGTATATCACTACTTTGTTTTGCAAAAGATATGATCATAATTTTTCAAGAGAGAAGATGACTGCAAGCAACTCCTTCTCAGTGGTTGTGTAGTTTCTTTGGGCTTCTTCTAGAGTTTTGCTTGTGTAGTAGATAGCATGTGGAATCTGGCCAACTCTTTGGCCCAACACATCCCCCACTGCCATGTCGGATGCATCAGTCATAATATCAAATGGCAAAGACAAATCCGGGGGCTGCATGATAGGAGAAAAAACTAGTCTTTCCTTCAAGTGGTTGAAAGCTTCAACACACTTGTCATCAAAATGAAATTCAACATCCTTCTCAAGCAAGTGACATAGAGGTCTTGAGATTTTACTGAAATCCTTGATGAAGCGGCGACAGAAACCTACATGTCCCAAGAAAAACCAAAAATGTCTTACTGTGGAAGGAATGGTGAGAGTAGAAATGAGGCCCACCTTGGCCTTGTCAACTTCAATTTCATCCTTTGAAACCTGGTGACCCAAAACTATGCCTTCGGGTACCATGAAGTGACTCTTTTCCCAAGATAGCACTAGGCGAACCTTCACACATCTCTCAAGAACAACAGCCAAATGTAGCAAGCACTCATCAAATGTCTTACCAAAAACTAAGAAATCATCCATGAAAACTTCCAAAGACGAATCAAGCATATCCACAAAAATTGAGGTCACACATCTCTGAAACGTAAAAGGGGCATTACACAACCCAAATGGCATTCTCCGGTAGGCAAAAGTACCACTAATGTAGGTGAATGTTGTCTTCTCTTGATCTGCAGGATGCACAACAATTGGAAAGTATCCAAAATACCCATCAAGGAAATAATATAAGCTTTGCCCCGCTATCCTCTCTAGAATCTGGTCAAGAAATGGGAGAGGGTAGTGGTCCTTCTTGGTCTTTTCATTGAGCTTCTGGTAGTCAACACACATTCTCCACTTTGATTGTTCTCTTACCAGCATAAGTTCACCATCCACATTTTCCGCTACAGTGATCCCAACCTTCTTAGGCACTACCTGGATGGGGCTCATCCATGTACTGTCAAAAATAGGATAGATAATTCCAGCATTAAGCACTTTCACAACCTCTTAGATCACAACCTCTTCCAACTTTGGATTCAACCGCCTTTGCATTTGGCGGGTCGGCCTTGCATCATCCTCTGGATAGATCATGTGCACACAGATGGAGGGATCAATACCCCTCAAGTCAGCTATAGATCATCCAATGGCTTGGATGTTCTTCTTCAAGACTTTCATCAATGTCTCCTCTTATTCTGGTGAGAGAATGGAGGAAATGATCACCAGGAGAGTGTCATTTGCACCTAGAAAAGCATACTTCAATCCTTTTAGAAGTGCCTTCAACTTAAGAGTGGGAAGTTCTTTAATGGTTCAGAAATAGAAGGAAGGTTTTCACTTGCAGCCACCAAGGCTAGCTCATTCTCTTTATCAAATTCATCATCATCATCGGGGAACTCAACTATTGGCTCTAGACCTCTACCTTGAGTGGCAGTTTGAATCCACGTAGGTAGGCATTCCTCCACAATTTCATCTAAGTACTCATTCAGATAGCAATCTTCTTTAGTGGTCCCTATTACCTCTATTGTGGCTGAAGATTTAAAGATGTTCAACTGTATCTTCATGTGCATGAATGTCACATACATTTTACCGGTCCTCACATGAATTACCGCATCCGCTGTGGCTAGGAAAGGCCTCCCCAAGATGATAGGAACCCTCATTACATCTTTTTCCATGTCTAAGACAATAAAGTTGGTAGGAAAGAAAGCAGTCGTCTCATCATCAAGCCTCACAAACACGTCATCCACACGCCCTCTAGGCGTCTTTATTGATCTGTCATCCAACTGTAAAGTACAATGAGCCGGACTTTACTGCCCCATTTGTAGCTCTACAAACACATCATACAACATTAGGTTAACGCTAGAGCCCAAGTCTAGGAGGGATTGGTCTATGTTATGTGCCCTAATGTTGCATGAGATGATAGGAGCACCAGGATCTTTTCTTTTCCTTGGCATGGTGTGCTGCAAAATCGATCTCACTTGCTCGGTGAGCTTGACTTTCTTTGGGGTCCTCCCCGTGGTCTTTCTCTTGAAGGTGCATAGATCTTTCAAGAACTTAGCATAAGAAGGGATTTTCTTAACTGCATCAAGCAAAGGAATGTTGATTTTCACCTGTTTGAAAGTCTCAAGGATGTCTTCGGTGTGCTTATTTCTTCTCCTCTCAGTATGTCAGGTAAGTAGCCTTCTTCTTCACCTCCTTGCTAATGGGGGTTTCTTCCCCTTCTTCCCCTTTCTTTTGCCATTTCTTTGACTATGTGTAGCTAAGCCCCTAGTGGTGGGTTGTTTGGGGATAAAATGTGACTTTGATACCATGTTGGGGGAATTTTGGCTTGGAATGAACTCATTTTTATCTATGATGATTGCTCCATACTTTTGTCTCTTATCCTATTGCCATGCTTGTGATTTATGCATTTTTCTATGAATTGCTTGTTTGTTAGTGCTTTATGATACCATGTTTCTAGGAGAATTGGGATGCATGTGACAATCTTAGGCATGACTCCTAGGTCACAATAGGGGATCCCTAGCTAGTCTCCTTTGTTCCTACATGCCTAACCCCTTTCCTACTACTTGGTATGAGACCTAAGTTACTAGTATAAGTGGGATTGATGTGATTTCTTAGGGTCTTCTAAAGGCTAGAATGGCTAGTGGCATGAGGTAAAATACCCTCATCTCTACTCCCATCTCTACCCTTGGCCCTCAATTGATCAATACCACTTATCCTAGAAACCTAGATTTGTCTAATCCTATTAGGAGATGTTTGGATGAGGTAATTAGACATGGTATTGCATTCTATTGCGGTATTCTAACTGCTGCATTTGTAATTATTGTGTTTGGATTTTAATAGGTGTATTTCTCAAGTGCAGTATTCCAACTGCCGTATTTTCACCCCTTTTATTTGACATCTCCTTCAAAAGATGCCAAAATTGGCAATTTTTTGGAATCCCTCCTTGCTGGTTCCGTCCTGCCTCCCCCCGATACCGTCACAATTTCTCCCTCTTCTCATCTACTGATCATCTCCTCTCTGATACAGTCTCCTCTCAGATCCTCTTTCCCCCGCCGCTGCTACTTTTTCGCGTCTGTGTCTTTCCCCCGTCGTTCACTACCTTCCGGTTCCAGAGGTCGCCGCCTCTGACGCTATCCCCTCGGCGCCCCACACTCGCCATCCACCACCCTGATGCCAGGACCCCCATGGGTCATCACCATCAGGAAGAAGCCAAGCAAACCATCCAGGAGGAGCAGTCTATGTGCCTGGGCCAAGTTCTCAATCTACCCTGTGCCCGAGGTGTGCGTTTGCAAGCACTGACAAGGAGAGTACCAGCACTGAGCACTTCCTCCGCAAGTGCCAACTTGGAGAGGACAGTACCGGCACCGACCACCGGCGGCTGCAATTCGTGCAAGCTCGGCGACACCGGGTAGGGTGCGCTGAAGCGCTGCCACAAGGAGCGATTCTGGGAAGTTGGTTTCCCTTCCTCAGTACGAACTGAATCCCGCACATACTCATCCACCACAGGACTGAGTCCCTGCGCCCAAACATTGTGATTAAAAATTGCAAATTTTGTCAATTAGGTAGTCTAGATCGAATGATTGAGTAACTACTACAGTAGTCAAAAAAGAGCCACACAAACGGCCCCTTAGAATTACACCTAACCCTAGTCTTCCACTAGTAGTATAGGGTACATTCTAATAGCATTTGATCTATTGTTTCGTTTGGTAATCTTGATGAAAAATGAGAACCATGCTTGTCCAATAACCTCCCCCAACTAATATTTAAGTTACATCCCCAAATGGCCCACCTACCTTAATCACATTGTTTAAAACCTAACTTGCTCTGCTTGCTTGTTCATGCTAGTCTAGTTTAGTTGCTTTTGCTTAATCTAGTCAATTGCTTAGTTTTGATAGTCAGGGTTAATTTAGATCCTTTCTTGCTTAGTGGTGAACTTAGTTTCTAAATTGCTTCTTTCTACTCTAGTGCAGTGTAACTTACCATTGCTCTTGCTTAGTTAGTTAGTTAACCTAGATTGTTAAGCTTGCTTGTTTAAGGTAACTTAGTTTCAATTCTACCTTTCTTGCATGTTCACTTAGATTAATCACCAAACAAACCCCTTTTAAACCCTTCAACCATGATCTCCGCACTAGGAACATAGCTAACACTAGCCTAGCTCTGGTGCCTCCTCTATCACTGAGGACCAACCCATATTCTTGCCAATCACCTATACTACAATAGTACCCCGTGCACTTGTGGGCGACTTGTTTGGTTTTTTGATCGACTTGGTTAGGGCCAATACAAATTTCAAAAGTTCCCTCCTGTGTGTTTGAGTCCCTTAGGGTTGCATCTAGCCACCTCCAGTTGGCTAGTGTGTACACCTCTGGTTAATTTCATATAAGAAGGTTAATAACCATTTATTAGACTTAATATCGGACTAATAGATGTTTAAGGAAGAAGCACCTGCATTATTCCGCAATGGTGATGAAGGAGTATGTTACTTTCCTTCCAACTCCATCTTGATGATTCTTTGACTCCACTGTTACTCTCCCTAAATCCCTAAAAGATACCACCACAACCTTTTGGACGACGACTATAAAGCCATGAATATAGGGTTACAAATCATAGGACAATCATCACCACCAACCTAAAATGCAGAATGAATTCTATGAAAACCCTAGACCCTACAAATGCTTTAAAGATCACAATAGACATCTCCCTCAATCCTACACCTCTCTGGAATCATCTAACTTCCATCCTCCAGCTACAACCTAGCCATCATCTCCTTAATAAGAATCACCACCTGTGAGATCTCTGAAAGTTATCTAAGGAACATGGTGATGAATCTTGATCCTTGAGTCCCCTCCTTCACTGCTAGTGATGAATTTTCTAAAGACAGGTCTTGGCAGTCTAACCTCTTCACCATGAAATCTTATTCCTATGACTCTCTACCAATGATCTAAAGATGATAGACCACACATCCTGGTCCCCTTATTCATCCTTTTGTAACACTGAATGGTCATCATAGTTTAGCACCGCTGATGATCCCTAGAAGCTTGAAACTATGAAACCTTCTCATTGACATAGTGGGAGAGACCTTGAACACACCACAAACTTACCGGAAATAAACTTGAAAGTCCTCCATCCTCACCATTGAGATATGGCCTAAAGTTATAGCCACCTTCTTTTATTTGAATAGACCATGTAGATAAATCCTTGCCCACTTTTGATCGACATGTAGAACTTTGATGTGTTCCTAGACCTACCAACTCCATAGGGAACTCCCCTCTTATAGTTATTTTTATTCTAACATCCTTCAAAAGTGCACACTGCAATGCCATCCTCAACTCTACCACCAACCTCAATCTCATCTCACATAGCTTACCCCTTCAGAATTTTAGACTTCATTTGAATAAATCAATCTCAACTATCATCTCTATTGACCCAATTTTGGGTCAGAGGTTACAACTCCATGTTTCCTCCATGTAATGTTCCTGTGGTAGTTTGATCAAGAGAAATATGAAGCAAGTGCACCTACAACCACCAAGATGAACCCTTCATTCAAACCTTATAGCCATGGAGACTAGAAGACCATTCACGACCTGATACTTGTAATGTGATGGACCAACAAGGAAGTGTCTAAAGCCAGATTAGGAATCCAAGACAACGTCATCTAAATTCTATAGTAAGTTAGGCTCCATTCTCTTGTCATAATCAAAATACTAGAATATGATAAATAAAACCTATTTATAATATCAATTATAATAAAAAATATATCTTAAATCAATCTCTTGTATAAATTGATGAAAACATGCATGGTATTAAAAGGAAATAAATAATAGTAAGAGTATTTCATATAAAACATTAATTATTACAATAAATCATACTAATTAATAGACTCATTGTAAGAACAATTGTTAGCTTACATAATACTGTATTATCATTAGCAAGTAGTGAGATAATTAACCATTAGGCAACCCATGCATTTATACTTCTGTTATTTTGTTTATGAAGACATCTATATACTAATTTATAGATGAATGAATTTTCAAAACATAACATGGATAGATGAATTGAATAGAACTACGTTTAAATATGTAGATTTGTAGAGAGAAAATGTATTAGAAGATCTATGTTCCTACAAATATTGGTAACTCTCACACACATGAATATATTCTAAAATATAATTATCAGAGGGAAGGAAAGAATGTTACATATAAAATCTCTAGAATGGAAATATTATTGGTAAAATATGGTAGTAATTCAATAATACTTAATGTCGATATTACTTTATGTTAAGATAATACTATGTTTGTATACACTCATATGAGACTTTGATCATATACATTACAATATTATAAATTCTAGAAAGGAATATAATGGAAGAACCATGACTATAATAACCCAGGATGGGAAAGAAAAGCCTAATAGAAAATATTAAAACTGATTGATTCCAAGCCAGTAGTAATTAATATCCTTCTAAATTTGTACATCACTGCTTTGATTGAATCTTGAAGATCTATACCTAGAATGTCTAGATTTATTTCAAGATACACAATTTTTATTTTATATATGGAAAGCTTATTCCCTCATGAAATCATAAATACTAGATAGGTTGGTTGGCCTAAGTTTGTTTTAGAAACCATAGATTTCCTCTTTGAAAGTCAACCAACAAATTCCTAGAAATAGTAGCACAATATTTAAATGTCAGGAAAGGGCATGCTAGTGCCTCTACTTTACTGGAATTATGATGCCACACCTCTATGTAGAGTTAAAGGACATAGGGTCCCTTAGTATACTAGGAATCTTAGTTGGTCTATTGTTATTCTCTGTAGGAGAGAACACATGGCTTCCCCAAAAAATAGACATTGAAATGTGCTATCTATTTGAAAAATTGAACTACTAGTCTCGAAATTGGACATTGAATCTTATTGAATTAGAAAACCCATTGTTACACTTTGATACTTGCCTACATTATTCAGGTCTTTGAATTTTGTTAGGAAAACCTTTGGAGATAGGTTCACACTTTTACTTTTCATATATTAATTTTGTACCAGTCATTTGAACTTATGTTTCCCTTCTTGGGATCCATGTGTGGTTTTGTTCCCTCTGGGAACTCATGAACATGCAATCAATGCAATAACTAGAAGAGATGTGCAAGAGATTTATACCCCGATGAATAATAGATAGGAATCAATGTCTATTCTAAAATTTGAAATCCTATATAAATCATGGTTGTAAATAGATTTCTTTATATTGTTTGATCCAAATTTTATAAGAATTGTATTGTAGTGGGTCTTTACAACATAGTAACAAAAATATAAAACTCAATAATCATGCATGTCTTATGGATATTAGGACTAAATAGTAGTACACTTAGAACATAGACAAACAGTTACAATGAATCCTAGTAATATTGGATCAATTATTAGGTTGTACCTAGATTACAAGAAGGCAACACTAAGATCCTAGGACGTGAGGTGTACACCTTGTCATCGAAATACACAAAGCACATGTATCTCATCTACTACCTTTTGGACTCCCCTTGGTGTAGATTTACATAGGGATATTATTATTGAGGAAGAAATGTTTAAAAAACACATTTGGAGATCTAGAATATGGCCCTTGGAACATTTAAATCACCACTATGAGGAGAGTACAGTAGAGTTCCTCTTTAGTTAGGTACAACTACAAGTAATTGAAATATAAATATATATATATATATATATATATATATATATATAGACACACACACACAGATATATATATATATATATATATATATATATATATGTGTGTGTGTGTGTGTGTGTGTGTATATCATAAACCCTAGAATGGTAAGTTCTAGAAAATTGATAAATTGCATTTGAAACCTTAAAATATATGAAATAATGATGTAAAATAAATAATTTACTCCAAACATTTGTTACTTAAATCAGAATAATCTACCACCATGTATGTGGAATAAGTTGAGGTGTCTACAGAAGGATCTTTAGTGAAGGTTCTGGCATAAATACTACCAATGCCCTTAGGTGGTAGTGGGGTTCCCTCACTTTACATACCAACATGGCCAAAATGATGTTTACTCAGAAAACTATAATCTTGGATTTAGTCACTAACATGATAAAATAAACATGTATTTTTAATCACCTTTAATAGTGAGGAAATAAATGATGATATGTTAGCACGTAGTTGAAAAACCCTACTAATAAAAAACTTGTTCAGAAACATTTTTTGCCTCATTATTACTATCATGGAACCATTTGTTACCCTAAGCCCACACTCCTAATGTCTACACAGCCAAAGGTGAGTGGACTTGGGCATAAAGCTTGGTGCGTCGAACCAGAGGTGTACACACTAGCCAACTAGAGGTGGCTAGATGCAACCCTAAGGGACTTGAACACACGGGAGTGAACTTTTGAAATTTGTATTGGCCCTAACCATGTCGATCATAAAACCAAATAGGTCGGCCGCAAGTGCACATGGTACTGTTGTAGTATAGGTGATTGGCAAGAATAGGGGTTGGTCCTCAGGGATAGAGGGGGCACTATAGCTAGACTAGTGTTGTCTATGTTCCTAATGTGGAGATCAAGGTTGAAGGGTTTTAAAGGGGTTTGTTTGGTGATTAATCTAAGTGAACAAGCAAGAAAGGCATAATTGAACCTAAGTTACCTTAAACAAGAAAGCCTAACAATCTAGGTTAACCAACTAACTAAGTAAGAGCAATGGTAAGTTACACTACACTAGAGTAGCAAGAAGCAATTTAGAGACTAAGTTAACAACTAAGCAAGAAAGAATCTAAATTAACCCTAACTATCAAAACGAAGAAATTGACTAGATTAAGCAAAAACAACTAAACTAGACTAGCATGAACAAGCAAGTAGAGAAGTTTAGGTTTTAAACAAGGTGATTAAGGCAGGTGGGCCATTTGGGGATGTAACTTTAATATTAGTTGGGGGAGGTTAATTGACAAGCATGGTTCTCATCTTTCATCTAGATTACCAAACCAAACATTAAGGCAAATGGTATTAGAATATACCCTATACTACTAGTGGAAGACTAGGGTTAGGTATAATTCTAATAGGATTAGCCAAATCTAGATTTCTAGGATAAGTGGTATTGAGCAATTGAGGGCCAAGGGTAGAGATGGGAGTAGAGATGAGGGTATTTGACATCATGCCACTATCCATTCTAGCCTTTGGATAAGAGATAAAAGCACAGAGCAATCATCATAGATAAAATGAGTTCATTACAAGCCAAAATCCCCCAAAATGGTATCAAAGTCACATTTTATCCCCAAACAGCCCACCCCTAGGGGCTTAGATACACATAGTCAAAGAAATGGCAAAAGAAAGGGGAAGAAACTCAATGGAGCTCGGGGAAGTATCCTTTTTCTTCACCTCCTTGCGGTTGGGAACATCCTCTCTCCTCCAAGGGTGCAGATGAGCATGAATATATGGAGGATTATGAAGGAAAATCTAGAAAACTAGGTTTCTAAGGTGAAATGGAGATGGAAATGGTGGGTGGAGAGCATAAACGCAAGGGAAATGCACTAAATGCTCAAGGAGAGGAGTAATGAAGGCTAGGAGCAGCTAAGGAAGCTAACCTAGTTTTGTGGCCACCACCCATGTATATATATGTGATGGTGGAAGCACTAGGGTAAGTAGATGTATTGTGGGAAAATTAGTGCAGAAAGTGGTAGGTTTAGGGTGGCAAAACGGCCGTGTCGACAAGCCAAGACCATGGTAGGGGGAGTTGAGAATGGTCATGGAGCTTGGACATGGACGTGTTGTGGAAGGGTAGTGAAAGTGCTAAGTAGGAGGTGGGAACGGCCATGGTGGAGTGCCACGGTCGTGTTAGGTGAGTAGCACCACGGCCGTATTGGATAACATAACTATTTTGGAGGAGGAGGACTTGGTCACGGGGTAGCAGTACGTGCGAGTGAATCTTCAGAGGCCACGGGCGTGGCGGAAGGCCACATTCGTGGCGAATTGAGTGTGACTCTCTGTTGATTCTTTGGTTGTTGTGCTAAATTCCAATGGTCGTTGAGGGGGGCCACGGCCGTTTTCTCCTCTACTGTCTATGACTCTGCTGATGGCCACGGCCATGGTATCTTCAATCAGTCACGGTCGTGGTATGTTGGGTGACGTGGTTCTTCAACACTAAAAAAATCACCCAGGGCTAAAATCCCTAAGTTTTTCCCAAAACCTTATGCAATAATACCACCCGCAAGAAGACGGGTTTTATCGCAGTATAGTTAAGGATCGAATCCCAAGGGACAACATTTTTAAGAATCTTTTCTAGTCGTATCTAGCTCAATCAAGGCTAATATATAGAACATAGATTGGTTTGGGTTTAATTAAATGAATTGTAAGGAAAGTAAAGAGCATGATTAATAGTTGACTAAAGATTAATGATGGGAATCACTGGGATGGACCCGGGTTTCACCACCGCTACACATGCAAACATATATAAACACACACATCCAGGCTAGATATAACCATCCAAGTGGAGCTGCTGCAAATCCTGCATATGGATGCTAGGTTCACTTAAGCATCACCTTAGGCATTAGATGTCTCATCACCATCCATATCACACACTTACGGCTCTGAAGATACAAATATCCAACAGAAGTTGTGAACCCCCCCCATACGGGCGTTAGGCACATAGAAGCGTCACCGTGGACTAGATGTCTCGTCACCTCACAGATCACACACATCTGACTTTAGGGAATCCCATCAGAAGTTATTTTCAGGGAGTCAACCGCATTAATCGACATTTAAAATATACATATTGAAGTTCACAAACATAGGAATGAAATAGATCATGCAAGTAGGTGATCAATCCACAAGCACATATCAAACAGTTAACAACGACATGAAAAGTTATATACAAGCCGTGGAATGTTTAATGAAAGGACATGTGAGCATGGGAAGTGGGCTATTCCCCGCACCCCAGTGAAAGGAAACTACTTGCTCATGGTGAGAGAAACAAAAAGAACAAGAGAGAGGGAAGATTCCGCCATGAGAATGGTGAAGAAGACGATCACATCTCGATAGAGAGGCAATCTTCTATGCAACGTTGGGGCAGATTTGGATGAGGAGGGAAGGACACCATGGTAGATGGGGCAGGCCTTCTCTCTCCACCTTCCTTCTCTTCTTGTCCTCCTTGCTCACAGCAGGAGGAGTAGCTTGTTGACGTGATGGCGTATGCAAGGCGTTGGAGATGTAGATGGATGGCTGCAGATCTGGGTTTCCACCTCAGATCTGGATGAACGGAGGCGCAAGAATGCCACATGGGTCACTCTTGGCTATGGATCGGACTCCCCAGGGGTCAAGCACTTCTTGGGCGCAGCCTGGAGGTGGTGGAGTCGATCCCTTGAGAGGTTGGGGTAGGTGGCAATTTATAGAGGTGGAGAGTGACCTCTGTGTGGATGCTCCCATTGTTAGCACCTCGATCGAGGTCTTGAGTGTTGGATTGCGGCCTTGCTGTGATTGGTTGTAACCACGGGCGCGAGGGAAGGTGGTTGGTGTTAGAGGTGCAGACCAAATTTGGTAATTTGAAGTGGTGCCGCTATGCAGGAGTGGGGGATGTACACCGCAGGTCATGGCTAAGGTAGCGGCAGACCGCAGTTGATGTGAGCAGGTGCCACGATTAGAGTCATCGCAACCAAGGTGAGTGGGAATTGCAGACGCGTCGAAGAGCTTCGAGGTCACGGTCTTGGTGTATAGCAGAGGAAGACGATCACCACGAGTCAGAGGGGTTGCTGCCATTATTGTCGCGGTATAGGAGGAATGGCCACGGGTGGTTGTGGAGACCAACACCGCGAGTCATGGTGATGATCAGAAGAGACCGCGATAGCACCACAGTCGTGAAGGAGCGAAGAGGTGTCACAGTGTCGGATGAAGAGAAGGGATCGCAGTGGATGGTGGACAGTTGCCCGCGGCTAGGGTGATCATGATGAGGTGTAGAACTCACAGACTGCATAGTTGTTAGATCGCAGTCTGGTGATGTAGAGTTCTTGGGTGGGATCGTCGTCCGCGACTATTGTAGTGCGGACCGTGATTAGGGTTGTAGGAGTGCCCGATGAAGACTACACTGCGGGTTGTGGCTGCTACTGAACAACGGTTGCTGGGGGTCTGAGTCGTGGTTGGGGATGGAGTAGCGGCATGCAGTAGAGAAGGGGTCACAATTAGAAGATGGTCATAGTCCAAAATCACAGCACCTGACTGCGGTTATGAGTGGTGGGACACTATTAGTTGAATAGAAGGCTGAGATCTCAATCAAATAACATGATCCCTTATGCCATACTTGCCCTGCATAAAGATGCATGAATCTAATTAAAGTCATGGATAAACCAATGAAACTGAGTATATTCGTACATGAGAAGATAAAAATGAATATTCATAGCCAAATTGGGCCAAAGAAGGTGACTAAAACCATGATGAAAATGCATTCATTAAAACACCCCGAACTTAAATGTTGCTCATCCTCGAGTAACAAAAAATCTGAAACAGTCATCAAATAAATACTTTCAACTCGTGTGATTGCCTCATCTTCACATCATGATCATTTCTTTTGTGCTATGTATGACTAATCATCTCAACTTACTGTGATCACCAAACACATCTTACAATATCTTCGTTCCTGAGTTCGTTTTCAAACATCACTTCCTCCCCACTTTTTCCAACATAAAGCATATCTAAGAGATTTGTAAGAGTCCAAAGATACCCAAAGAATGACAAGTGTGCACCTGATCTGACACTGGTGTTTTTTTTCAAGATAAGGGAGGCATTCATTGTGCCTTTATTTGGAAAAGGGAGTGAAGGGTGGTATGGAAGGAAGAAATAAATCTCTCCTCTATTCGACTTGAGATTTTTATTATATGGTTGTAATTACATTGATTGCATTTTTTTGTGTACAAATCTCTCCTCTATTTGACTCGAGATTGCATTTTTTTATGTGCGCATTGGCATCTTTTCTTGGCAATACGTCCCTATTACGTAGCGAGGGGTATGGAAGAAGAGAATAAAGAGGGAGATGGTGTGCCACCCTGAACTTAGGGTCTAGCATGATTTTGGCAATTTTTGTTTCTTTTTGATGGACGGAGGGGTAAGAAGATGGTAGAAGAAGCATAGAAGAGAGTTCAGATCATAATGCAACTTTGTTTACAATTCAGTGCACTGATTTGTTCTACTTATCATACTCTACTCAAATAATGACTTGATGAGGGTTCGGTGGAGATTCCATGCTATTGTTCCACTAATTAGTTAGGAAGCACAATGTGTTTGATCCCTCTCAGTTTGCCAAATACTTGCCATTTTTACTGATCATGATCTTAGGATTCATAAGCTTCACATGGCGATTTCTAACTATTGGCTAGTTTCAAAAATTGTCCCCCTTGAGGCTTCACTTCGGATAAGGAGGGTATATTCATCCAAAATTGCATGGAGAAATGGGACAACCGGCTAGGTAATGGCTTTAATTGAAACAAAAGCATCAAAACTTCATCAAGTTTATATACAATTTCTTTGAAAACTTAAAAATTTGAACATTTTTTTTATCAAAATTGCAATGATGGAATCTTAAGTTTGAAACAAATAGGAGCGGGTGGAAAGTAAAGTACATACCACCCACCCTCCACCCCAAACTTCAAAATTTGTTCGTCCCGAGCAAACTCTAAATCTGAGATGGAGGGGAAAAATCGTGCCAGTTGGACAACCAGATGTGGTCGCGTTCCTCTCAACAATGTGTCCTCCATCTGAAGTCTCAAAAATGAAAACTATAAGAACTTAAGATTTCATCTTGCGATGCATTATCTACTGGGGGCAAAAGTTTTTAATTCAAAACTGAAATGTAAAAGCTAAGTTAAGGATTGGGTTGCCTCCCGACAAGCACCTTTGTTCTACGTCGATGGCTCAACGTGAAGCCTTCATTTTTTCTGGTGGATAATCAGGTTTGGTAAGATCCAGTATTGCTTCAATGCCTGCATCAGCTGTGGTGAAATATCTCTTCAAGCGTTGGCTGTTTGCCACAAATTCTCCTAAATTTTTACTCCATAAAATGAAAGAACCATGTGGGTAGATGCTCTTGACAATGTATGGTCCAAACCAGCGAGAATAGAGTTTCCCTAGGAATAACCTCAGTCTTGACTTGTATAGTAGAACTTAGTATCCCACTTGAATGTCCTCCCTCTTTAGATGACCATCGTGCCACAACTTTGTGCTTTCTTTATAGATTCTGGCATTCTCATAAGCTGTCATCCAGAGTTCATCCAGCTCCTGAAGTTGCAGAATCTTGGCTTGGCCAGCTTTCTTCATGTCAAAATTTAGCTGTTTGACTGCCCATGAAGCTTTGTGTTTGAGTTCTACGGGCATGTGACATCATTTTCCATAGATGAGTCTGAAGGGTGTTGTTCCAAGAGGAGTCTTGAAAACAGTTTGGTAGTCCCACAAGGAAGCAAGTGAAAGGAAGTGGATGGGGGTTCCAATTTGTAAAAATGGGTGGGAACAAAGGCGATTGGGTGGAGAAAATTTGGGATTAGGTGGTAACAACGCCACCTTCGTTGGCAAGGTGTACGGAGGTTGGGGAAGTTCTCTTAGATGTTGGATTGGAGGTGGGATCTATGGCCATAGGATCGAAAGGCTCAAAGTGGAGATTCTATGAAGGTGTCCTATGATAGGTTATCTAAATAGTACATGGATCACCAAGTCAAAACAAGTAGGGGAAATGGGCCACACCCTTAAATTTGGGCCCAAAAGGTGGTTCAATAGTGAATTAAATCCATTAAATCAAGTGCATAAAAGTTAACCTTTGAAAGGCCATAACTTTGGCTATGATGATGAGATTGAGGTGAATTTGGTAGTGTTGGAAAGTTAAGTGAATTCTCTACAAGATGAGATACATATCAAATCAAGAAGAGTTCATTTAAGGGATTCAATTTTGATTGCAAATGGGTGATACAGAATAAGCACGATACTTAGTTCAAAAGTCAAATTAGAGTCATATATAGGTACAAAGTGATATTTAATCAAAATCAATTCATCAATTGAGAATAAAGTGACTTAAGGTCATAAAGGTATGGGTGAGGTAGGTTGTTGAATGTAATAGGGAATCTAATTATTTAGAGATAAAATCAATGTTATCATATCTTCCCCACCTTAAAAGAAATTTTGTTTGCAAAATAAAATAAAGTCATCAATTGAGATTGAGTTTCACCATTCAACATCAAGATCATCACAATATTCTCATAAGGTATCATCCCCACTTACAATATCCATCTCACTCTGAAATCAAACAATTGAGAATCATCATCAACATATAGTCACATAGATCATCAAATTGGAAGTATCATTGCATGAGTCACAATTTTGAAGAGATTATCCTATACATCACCAAATTTGGAGAGGTCACATTTCAAGTCAATTAGATAGAGTTCAAGAATAAGGCATAAGTTCTTTCCCAACATTTAGGGTTCTAGCTTCTACATTGGCCTAGGTGGGGTTATACATCCATGATTGAGATTTCATATTTCAACAATTTGAGACAAACATCATACTTAAAACATCATAATTTCATGCTCAAAACCAATGGAAGGGCCCACCCTAGTTCACATAGAGCTTAACCCTAAGTCATAAAGTGAGCGAGTTAACACTATAATCATTTCAAGTTTCATATATTTGGGAATATGGAAGTCATTAATCATATAACAAGGGTGACCTCAAGCTCCAAATAGGGAAATAATAGGAATTGAATCAATATCAAGAGCATAACTCACGAGTCAAGATTTTATTATTAAATATCGAGAGTCAAATTTGGACATCAAGGTCATAGGTCCAAATATTTTGAAGCTAGGTTTTAGATTCCTTTTAGACCCGAGGGGTGATCATTCATCCACATACAATAATTGAGCAACATGATGTCAATACCAAGTTCATTATCATGGTATTCAAATTTGATGAATGGTCTAGACCTAGGTCTTTCTAGGAAGGCATCTACAAGCTATAGTCCATCGTCATATTTCAAGATCATCAAATAGAGATTCAACACTTAGCATCAATATTTTCATAGATTTGGGCTATTAGAGACTTAGGTTAATAAATCAAAATTGGGTGGAAGGGGTAACCTTTCCATACTCTAGATAATCAACAATATGAACATTAGAGGAGTCATAATAGAGATGTGACCTAGGTGAGTGGAGTCATAAGTCAACTACCCCTCTAATCTAGCACATATCTATATTAGGCATGATCCATCAAGAATATCAAAATAGGGGGAGTGTCTATTATCAAACCGTTCTACATAGAGTCACCATATCAAAGATCATGATCATAATAGTGCAACCATATTTCAAGATTTTGCAGGATCGAGGTTGTAATAGGGAAACCCTATTTAGTATTCCATAATATCATAGTCATAATCATGTTCCCTTCATTTCATGGTCAAGGTAAGGGTATATTTTAGAAATTGAGAAGTCAAATTGAGCAGTCTAAGTGTTAGACCATATTTGGGATAGAGTGAGATCCATGTCCATCACATTGCTCGATATAGAGATTATTAAGAGGCATATGAATCAATAGGGAAGATGCCTTTTGGATCAAAGTCTTTCATCATGATTTTGAGAGTCAAAGAGCTTGGTGATTCCATGGCATGTCCATGGTACATATCAAAAAATGATAATTTTCTTAATCATGTCTGAGGTTCAGTCAAGAATAGGGCACCATATATTAAATCAAATAGGGACCTCATAAAAATGAGGTGTGATGTAGAAATCCTCCTTAACTCATCATACCAAGATCATTATCATTTTACCTAAAAGATAAAAAAAACATGTAGTCTAGATTTGGTAAAGTTGAATCTACATGATCTGAGGGGTCATACAAGAGTACTTGCATTAGTCATAATAAAGTTTTCAATTTAAGGTCATATCATGGCATCATCATTATATTACTCAAATTTTCCCTTCTCATTCAATTTTTTATAGTTTATCCCATACATAACTACACTTAATCAAGAAATCATGTGATTGATAGTCATGAGTAGAAGAATCACATGAGGAGATGAGAAGCTAAATAATCATCTAATGGGTATCTTGGGGTTGTCCTTAAAGAAGAGATGAGATTCTAGAAGACTCTCTAAGGTATGGGGAATTGGGTTGTTAGACATGCATAGAGATATGTGATTGCTCTGATACCATCTGTCATGAAAAAGTTTGTTACCCTAAGTCTACAATCCTAATGGCTACACAACCAAAGTTGAGTGGACATGGGCATCCGTCCCTAGAATTGATCACATAACATATGCATGAATAAAACCACAACAAGAATAAGGTAAGAGATAACAACATATCAAAAATGGAGATAGAAGACACATACCCATTTCAATATCTGAGTATACCCATTGGTGATTCATTTTGGATTTGAGAGTCTTGAGTGCAATGGATCTTCATTTGGCAACTAAAAAGTATTTCAAAAACACAATATATCAATTCTAAAGCATTAAGTACGTTATGAAAGGGTATCTAAATAGTTTATGAGTAGTATAAAAGTTTCTTGGCTAGAAACATCATCTAAGCAAGAAGTAAAAACAAGGTTTAAAACACTTGAAGACATTCTTTTATATAAAGTGTATTTTAAATGTATTTCCATTATCCCCACAACATAATATGGCCATTGACTAGCTACCCATTGGAAGGGTCCGTAAGGGTGCTCAAGATTAGCTAACCCTTTTATCAACATGGTCTGCCTTATCTTGACATCTCAAGTAAGGTTCCCGACCTTGTACCGTTACCCTGAGAATACATATAGGTATAAAAGGTTTGTATAATGGACACGGTCAATTATATTCAAGGTTTCATCAACATATTTCAATCAAAATGAATGTACTAATCATAGGGAGCAAGTATCTCATGTAATTATCTAGCCAAGCATCCATATGAGCATACATACAAACAAGCCAATAACATAGTAAGGTCATGAGATTAAGTGTACCTTACAAGTAGAGTTCAAGATTAACCATTGATTAGAAATTGTAAGTGGCAACTTTGACTAGATCTTGGTAATAGGGTCAAACAATTGATCCTAAGATTACACATAAGTATAATTGGATTAAAGATCAGAAAGATTAGGTCTCATTAATCATAATCTTGGTGGTTGGATGTGTCACCTAGATCTAGGCATCAAGACCTTCACTATTGATTTCATTATCTCAACTAGGTCATGCATAAGCATTATCAAGCAACATAGTGCATCATGGGTTCATTAGTACTTAGGGTGACACATCACAACTAGATTAGGGATGTATGATTAGAGTTTTAAGATCCTTAATTGAGAAATCATAAGATTCAAGCAAGATAGATAACACCAACATCAATGTTGTCATATTGGTTCATTTTGAGTTACTATCGTGCAATATTGGTATTGTTAGAGTATAAGATAGGACAAGTAAGATTTGATGTTATA
The DNA here is from genome assembly GCA_963693085.1 of Alisma plantago-aquatica. Lineage (NCBI taxonomy): Eukaryota > Viridiplantae > Streptophyta > Magnoliopsida > Alismatales > Alismataceae > Alisma > Alisma plantago-aquatica. Next base: position 754,606,896 of record OY856409.1, read on the forward strand.
CAAATAATCAAGATACTTATCTAAAGTCACAAAGTAGCATAGATAATCATTATATCAAGGTTCATGCAAGATTAGAGATTTAGTTAATAACATGTGTATTAGGTTAGAATTCAAGTCAAATTTAGGGAATTTAGTCACATAATTGTACAAGAAAGATCCTCATATAATTTAGGGTTATAAGAAAGGTAGGATTATTAATTTTAAGATCAAATAATGGACTCATGTAATATTGGATCAATATTTGAGCAAGGCGAAAGACTTAATATCCAACGTCTTCATATAACACATTTCATGCCTCATTTCACACCATAAGGTCAAAGTGGGGTATAAGTAGGAACAAGTTTGAATCATATCAAAGCATGCATCAAAACTATTGATTTGGATCAAGCATAAGGTTTTATGGTACATCCAATCAAGGTTAGACATTAAAGAAGTAAGCTCTAGCAGAAAAGCCCCTTTTAGGTCATTTTATAAACATAAGATCATTTGAAGTACAAGGGTGGATAAAATCTCGAATATTTATGCATTAAGATGTATAAGGTACTGATATTAGTCTATCATCATGTCTTGGGGCATAAAAGATCAAGATCATCCATTTAAATAGGATAATCATCTAAATTTTTTCTTCAAAAGCATACATTTTAGGATATATAAAAAAGAGCAAGCAGATTCAGATTCAAGAACTATTTTTATTGGATAGAACATATTTTTTTGATAAAAAAACATTTCTTACATGCTATTTTTCGACAAAGGAGTGATTTATGCAGACTTTTTTAAGCTGACCTTGATGATGGTGATTCTAGATCGATGGATCCTGATTAAACGATTGAGGAGGTGCCATGTAGACCCCCCTCACTAGATGCCCTCAGGTCCTACCAAGTTGCCGCTAGTTCCCACCCGCAATCAGGCATCGCTTGACAACCTAGTGACTCCATCCGTCAGTGGTCCAGACTCCCCACTAGCTACCTGCCACCACAACTGAGGAAGAAGGGGGGGGACACTCCTGACCAACAAATCCTGATCCATCATGGACCACACGTGATCCTATGGCAGCTATGCACCTGGTTGCCCCGAAGCCATACCTAAACGCAATGTCGGTCTGCACTGTCAAGATTGCCGGAGTTGAGATCATCCTAGTCTGGTGGCTACCAAAGCCCTTGAAACTTGACCCACCAGTCCTGGTGAGATAACTTGGACTCAATGGCGGTGATATTGGAAGGAAGGAGTGATTTTGGATGAGAGCACCAAGGTAGGCTAGCAGAGGCCACCATGGTTGCAGGGGAAGGAGAAGAAGAGCAAAAGCATTACTAGGATGCATGAAATCACAAATAAAGAGAGGGGAAATGAAGAAGCAAGTGAAAGGAAGTGGATGGGGGCACCAATTTGTAGAAATGGGTGGGAATGAAGGAGATTGGGTGGAGCAAAGTTGGGATTAGGTGGTGGCAGTGCCACCTTCGCTACCAAGGTGTACATAGGTTGGGAAATGCCTCTTGGCCATTGGATCCAAAGTGGGATCTATGGACATTGGATCCAAGGGATCAAAGTGGAGATCCTACAAAGGAATCCTATGATAGGATATCTAAATTGTAGCTAGATTTCCAAGGGAAAAAAAGGAGCAGAATTGGATCGCACCCTCAACTAAGCCCCAATGGGGTCTAAAAGATAATTAAATCAATTAAATCAAGTGCATAAGAGTCAAACTTTGAAAGGTCATAACATGGGCTAGGATGATCAGATTGAGGTGATTTTTATGACATTCGGAAGATAATTGAATTATCTACAACATGAGATACATATCAAAGAAATAATAGTTCATTAAAAGGATTCAATTTTGATTGCAATTGGATGGTACATACTAAGCATAACACCTAGTTCCAAACTCAAATTAGAGTCGCATATAGGTACGAAGTCATATTTAATCAAAATCAAGTCTTCAATTAAGCATAAAGTGACTTAAGGTCATCAAGGTATGGGTGAGGGAGGTTGTTGAGTATAATAGGGAATATATTGAATGAGAGAGAAAATATATGTTATCAAAATAACTTTATCATAAAACCCTAGAAAATACAATGAGTCAAGAGTTAAATAATAGGTTCTCCTTTTATATATATTATTATGATATTTGTGAGACTAAAAAGAAAAAACTACAAATTCAAATTTAAACCAATGTGGAACCAAATTAAAAAAAAGCTAAGATTTAAAATTACATTCCATCCATATTAAGATAATTAAATAGTAAAATGTGATAAATATAGGACTTTTAGATTTCAAAACTCTTAATTGTCATGGACTGTTTGTGCGACGTGATGGGAAGCCCTAGGTCTATGAGGGCGGTGAAGACAGGCGGCCACCATGACAACCAAAGTACCATAGAAGAAGAAAGTGATGGAGATCCTGGTAACCCCAGCAACACCGTCCCGCTAGGCACGACGTGATTGCATATGTCCTATGCATCCAGAAGAGATAACCCACAACATGACACCACCAATCAGGTCTCGATGGAAGTGGATGATGGAAACTTGACGCTGCAGTTTCCCCCACTCCATACGAACAAGAACAATGCCCAGACATGCTCACCACAACTGAACCAGAGGTCATACAAAGACTCTATATCGAGGGATACAAAGATGAACTGGGGCCCAGGATGGATTAAGATAGACGTAGATACCTATGGCATAGAACTCAATAGCACTGATATCACAGTTTCTCTGGAGAACGGAAGCCCATCCTTCAACATCAAAGAAGATGCCTTAGCAGAGATTCTCAAGCCCTGGAAGTACACAGTTATAGTCAAGTTATTGTCTCGAGAGATTGGTTACATGACCCTGTGAGATAGGATCAAGATACTATGGAAACCTATTGGTGAATTCAACCTTATAGATCTGGAAAATGGTTTCTTTATAGTCCAACTCCAGACGGAGGATGACTATATCAACGCCCTCATAGGAGGGCCATGGCCGGTGTTAGGCTCCTATCTGACAGTCCAAAGATGGTCTCCATGCTTTTCCCCAGCCATCGCAACACCCCCAAAACTTGTCATTTGGGTTAGAATTCCCAACCTTCCGATTTACCTATACCACGAAGCCCTACTAAAGGAAGTGGGAGACCATCTGGGGAAGACAATCAAAGTGGATCTACAGACAAAACTACAAAGAAGGGGGAAGTTCTCATGCATCGTAGTCGAACTAGACATGTCCTAGCCTCCCATCCCAACAGTCACCATTGCGCACGCAAGATATAAAGTATAATACGTGAACATTCCCTTTATCTACCTCCATTGCGGACGTGCCAGACACTTAGAGAAGGACTGTAGATCCAGAATAGATGTAAAAAACTAGGCATGCACATCCTCCCTAGTGGTAGGATCCATAGTTCAAGACTCAGTCTGAGAAAAGAAGGCTTCACGGAAGCCATCCACGCCCAACAATTCAAAAGAAAACCAAGGAAGCTGGCACCCAAAGGCCAGCCAAAGCAGCAGCCTAATAACCGCAACAGGTTCCAATATCTGATGGACCAAAGTGAAGAGGAGGAAGAAATTCAAGAGGTGTTGGATGTGGAGGACATTGCAACCCAAACTAACCTCGGGAATAGATTGGACGACCCAGAAGCAACATGCAAGGAAAGATAAGGCGCAGACCTCGTAGAACATGCAGGGCGAGTAGTCAATACCCCCGACGAGTAACAAACCTGCTACACAAGACCACACTACAACAACCCCCAGAGGAGACGAAACTCTATGAGGCAGAGAGGCACAACGGATGGAAGGCCACCCATTTCTCTTTGCAACCTTCTCGTTGGGTAACCCAGGAAGATGGTGGTCCGACCTATACATCCTACAGAAGCCCGGCCAAATCATCAACTGACATCCACCTTCGCAATAGGAAGGTGGTGAATGCTGGAGACCCAGGGTGAGCCTCGACTAGGAAAAGGGGTAAACAAACTCTCATTCATGACCTTGAAGATGAAGCACAGAGGATGGGAACCACCACCTTTGAACTGTCCACCCAATGAACCTCCTAACATGGAACATCCAGGGTATGGGCGATGATGATACCCAATGAGCAGTCAAGAACTAGATAGACCTGTACAACATCTCCGTCCTGGTCATCTTTGAGCCCAGATAAAGTGGCGAAAAAGCACTCAGAATTATCAAAAGAATAGTCCTTCCTCATTTGCACAGAGTGGAAGCGGTAGGCTTTGCAGGAGGCATTTGGATCTTGTGGAAATCCCATGTGGATCTGGAAATGATCCTATCTCACAAACAGTTCATCCACTGTAAAATTCAGAGTTGCTACTACACGTTCGTCTATGCTGACACAACGAGGGAGAGTAGACGACTCCTTTGGCACCAACTACAACTGCTAGCTCCCTTGATCCATGCCCCCTAGATTGTGGTGGGATATTTCAACATTGCCATGCATCCTTCAAAGAAATTTGGCAGTCCCACCTTTGATAGCACAAATAGCAAGGACTTCATCAACGCAATGGAGGACTGGCAATTACACGACCTAGGCGCCAATGGTCTACGAACCACCTTCGGGGGGGGGGGGGGGCTCCTCCATGAATGCTTGGACAGAGTACTAGGTAACTCCCAATGGCTAAATTTGCCTCACTCTAACCCGGTGTAGGTCCTTGAATGCAACCATTCAGACCATACGCCACTTCTAGTATCCACATTTTCTAATGGCGGTAGGAAGAAACACCATCCCCGCACGTCAGTCGGGTGGCATCATCTCAAGGGCTTCCACGACTTTCTCACTAGCACATGGAATACAGATACCTCGCTCACAAATGTCGCATCCACCTTCCTCAAGGCAGCGATGGTAAGGGAGAAGAAAAGGAAGAAAGAAGCAGCGCATGAAAAATAGTAGCTAAGCAATAAAATCCAATGGAATCAGATGCAACTCGCGATCCGGTTCAACCAACACACTGCCATGGAGATTGTTAAACTGCAAACGGAGATGGATAGGATTCTCAGAGGAGAAGAAAAGGAATGGAAACAATGCGCCCACTAGGACTGGGTGAAACTAAGCGACAACAACAAGTTCTTCCAATCCTTGGTGAATACATGACGGTGAGCGAACAAGATTACCCATCTCAAGGACGATGATAATAATTGGATCAAGGACACAGACCAATTAGAGGCCTGGGTTCTTGATTTCTTCTCCAAAGTTTATAGAGAACCAAACCATGAGAGAAAATATAGGGCAAGCACACGCTTCATGGGAGCCTTCCCCAGGCTCACTCTAGAAGAAATCACGGCAATAGGAAAACCCCTTCCGAATCTGAAATATGGGAAGCTCTAAGCTCTATGGCACCTCTCAAAACACCTGGCCCTGATGGCATAGATGCAGCCTTCCTCCAAGAACAATGACCCCTCATCAAATCAAAAGTTATGCAGTTTGTTAAGGGTCCCTTTGCTGGACTCCCGAGTGAACAAGGAGCGGCCAACTCCACGCTCGTACTCATCCCCAAGATCTCGTCACCTGAAAAATGCTCACAGCTGTGGCCGATTTCACTTAATAATGTGTGCACAAAGATGTTCTCCAAAATCCTCACCAACAGGATTAAACCCTTCTTGAAGAACTAGATCTCCACTTTTCAATCCAGTTTCGTTCTAGGCAGAAAGATTGGAGATAATATAATGCTTGTCCAAGAGATCGTACACTCAATGGAATCAAAACAATACCGCAAACACATGATGGCAGTGAAGTTGGACCTAGTGAAAGCCTTTGATAAGATGAGTAGGGCCTTCATAGAAGACACACTACACAAAACCTCTATCCTTGAAAACATCATCTCTATTATCAAATAGATCATCTTCTCTGGTGAAACCTCAGTTCTATGGAATGGCGAATCAATCGGCTCTTTCAAACCTTCTTGTGGAGTCAAGGAGTGTGACCCTCTGTCGCCCTACCTCTTCATTCTTTGCATTGAGAGGATGAGCCAACACATCGAAGAAGAGATTTGAAAAGGCATATGGAAACCCATCTTATTAACAAGGAAAAAACTCCCTTTCTCTCACATTAGCTTCACTGGCAATATTTTGTTCTTTGGGGAAGCTTCGATCCAACAAGAAAGAGCATTCGGGAAAACTCTAAACCTCTTTGGACAAGCCTCCGGCCAACTCCTCTAAGAAGAAAAGTCCACAAATGTTCTTTTCTATTAACACCCCAAGGGCAACGAGATACAAGATTAGAAGGAAACTAAATCTCAAAGAAACAAATGACCTTGGCAGGCATCTGGGAGTCCTGATTGTGCACAAAAGGAAAAGCAAATCCCACTACCAACATCACATAGAGAAAATGCAGACAAGAGTTGGACAATGGCAAAACCATTTCCTTTCTCTTATAAGTCGATTAACTTTAGCAAAATCAGTGCTTATGTCCCTCTCGTGCTACATAATGCAGGTGACACAGCTGCCGATGGCCACCTGTGAGAGGTTGGATCAGATAACCCGAAGGTTCATATGGCAAGGAGCCCAACCGTAGAAGAAGACCAGCCTAGTCTCATAGAAGCATGTCACCACGGCACACCACTCTGGAGGACTAGGCATCCGGAAAACAAAACCGGTGAACAAGGCACTCCTCATGAAAGCAGCATGACAGTACAAGCAAGGGGGACAATTGCTATGGATAAAGCTCATGGAAGCAAAATACACTCTCCAAGGACCAAACAATCAGTCCAGCTCCCACATCTGGAGGAGCATCAAGCCCCTTCTTCCTATCATCCACACTAACTCTATATGGGCAGTGACCTCAGGAAACCATGTCAACGCCTGGACTGATGAGTGGATAGGAGAGGGTTGGACCCCTCAACTCTTGGCTACAAAAACAATCCCTATAGAGTTAGCGGATCTCAAGGTCGCCAACATGGTTAGAGACGACGGTGCTTGGGACCATGACTTCATCCTCAACTAGTTTCATGAAGACTCAGCCCACGAGATCCTTTCCATGCTGCCTCCTTAGGAAAGCTATGGTCTGGATCAAAGGATCTGGAAACACACAAATGACGGTGCATTTACAGTAGCCTCAGCTTACAATTTGCTCTCCACCCCGACGAACGACGGAGAGGTAGGTTGTTTTAAAGTGATTTAGGGTTTGCGAATACCTCACCGAATCAAAACCCACCTGTGGCTAATACACTGGGATAGACTCCTAACAAACGTGATCAAACTCAAAAAGCAGATGTCCACTACCGGCACATGTTCGATATGCATGGGAGCTGATGAATCTATGTTGCACGCAGTGAGAGACTGCGACCGAGCAAGAGGAACATGGCTGATGCTTATCCCCCATTCTCTTACTTCCTTCTTTGAAGCCACAACCACAATAGAATGGCTGCACTATAATCTCAAAGCCTCAGGTAACCTCGACGGATGACATACTCTCTTTCCGATCACATGTTGGAAGATATGGAAGAACAGAAACTACACCATCTTCAACAACTCTAGCAAGCCGCCCGAACTTGTTGCTACCTCATGTAGAGCAGAAGCACAGGAAATAATCCAAGCATTCTCAACTTCTGAGAAAGATACGCACCACCTTCCAAAACCCATGGTGACTGAGATCACGCTTACTCAACACTCGGCCATCATTCAAGTAGGTGCAGCAATCATGTTACACCCCGATCTCACAATTTCCTCAAATCATGAGATTAGGGCATAAGATAGGATTTATATGTAACACAAAGAACACCCTTAATTTTTTTTCTTTTCTTTAAAACTCTTGTTTCCCCGCATTGAACCACATAAATCATCTTAACAAGGGAATTTGAACATTTCTTTTACTAATCAGACTTCAATAGTAAAGATACATGTATAAACATTCATGATGTCTCTCACACTTTATACACATAAAACTTGCTAATTAGCATATATATCAAAAGAGGAACAATATTACACATCGTAATTACAACTCTCTCTCTTATCTCTTACTGAGGACCTAGAGTGACAAGGACCGACTGACTCAACTAATCTTGTACTTAACTCTTGTAACAGATCTACACTGATGCTCCGACCATCTTCAAGTCCACGCGGATAACCCTAAAATGTTTGAGTAGAGGGGTGAGCCTACTCGCTCAGTGAATGACTACTTCAAGGAAACAGACTAATGCACTAATGTGATTACAGATAAAATTTTGAGTAAACGATATGAAATTTAACAATAATAAATACTACACTGAGCAGTTCTAAACAATATAATTGAAATAACAAAGAATGTAAATATTGCATCCAAAGAATAACTACTAGAAGACTATGCTCTAGTCTTTCTTAACTCTTTCATTTATAAGGAACTCTGTGAACCTATATGATCATATTAAAGATTATGCCCCAAACATATGCAGTGCACTCTGCATATGAAACTCACAGTGCACTACGAGCCCACCGTATAAGACTTAGCGACACACCCGGGAAATGCTAAGTCTGACTTCTCGTCCTGGTCTACACAGGACTCTCAGGCTCACAAGGCCTCACTACACTAACTCTGAGTGCTCAGGACTCCTCTGCAACCTGTAGTGCACAGTCGGAGGGTCTCTAAGTCTTCGATGCCTGGGCGTATCCCCAGGGCTGACCGGGACTTTCTCCGATGCCTGGGCGTATCCCCAGGGCTGACCGGAATTCTACCTCTCAGACTTCGTGTCACCGAGACATTCAGTATTTGTTGGACACGAGTCTCTGATGCCTAGGCGTATCCCCAGGGCTGACCGTTTCACCCCAAAGGTACAGACCGCGCAATGGGGTTCTACGGTGTTGGGGCACCTGAGTCTATTAACTAATTTACATATAAACACTTAAACAGGAATATCACATTTCATACTTATTTCACATTCTGAACATCACTAGAAAACACATATACATCATTTGTCATCTTTAAAAATGACTTAGTAACATCCCTTTCTAGGGCATGTCATATCTCATCACCTGCAATTTATGAGATATGTATTGAAAATAAGAAGCCCTGCAGTATGTAGATATCAACTCAGAGAGAACAAGCATATAAAGTTAAATGCACTAGAAACATACAATTCAATAATTAAGCATCACCACATCTCATATCGAGACCTTTCATATCACCATAACATGATTCATTGAACACCCTATCCTTAGGGTTTCATTTGCCTTATTCATTCATCATATGCCAACACCCTACTCTTAGGGTTTCATTCGCCTCATTCACCTTTTCATTTGCCTCATTCACTTGTCACATGGCTCTCATAAGGATTTCATAGGATATAAGCATTCACTAAATAAAGATTGTTTTCAACAAATCATATACAATCAATATAGATATGACTCCATGGAAATTTAACTAAATTTAAGTTTTCCGTACCATTCACTGAGATATCATGTATCAAGAATAAAATTCAATTAAGATAACCCATGAGGTACATCCTAAATACTTATAAGATTATTCGTCCTTTTTAATAAGGTCGAAACTCTAGTGATATCTCAATTAGGTTAAACCCTAATTACATCATATGGTATAAATCTGAAAAGCATTCTTACTAGGACGTGTTGTATACATTTCTGATGTGAATATACCATCAAAGAGTCATTCAAACAGAGAAGGAATCCATATCATATCAATTTGCAACAACTTAAATCAAACAGACATTTCAGGGTTTAGAATCGCATACTAAGCATTTAGGGATTTGGATGCTATAATCAAATTGCATGCATTGCACTGTTTGAAGGAAGAACCCACTCACCCTAAGGTGTGAAAACACCTCAAAACTGCAGCTCAACTCAGGGAATCTCGAACTCATATCAAATCCCTAGCAAATCTCCCAATTCTTCTTCCATTCAACTCGGAAACCTTGAAAATGAGGGATTATGAAGAAAGGGTGAGAAAAGAGGGAATTTCGACATCATCTTGGATCCAATCAGAGCATGGACGGAATCTTGACATGAGAGAGAAGATTCACCATAAAAGTCTATGCAAAGAATCCAAACTTACTTGATTTCACCATTCCTCGGACCGCAAAACCCTAATTCAGCAATTCCACCTCTTTCTCCACTCAAGCCCTAACTCTCCCTCTCTCTCTAGATTTTCGTTTCTCTGGAGTGAATGATGAAGAATGAGAGCTACTTGTGTGTGTGGTTGCTCATATAAGTCAATTTGAGCTGCTTGGGTCAATTGCATATTGACCCAACACTCAACTTTAATTATATTGGCTGAATATTCAGTTTCACAATAGTTTCTGTAATTCGCCTACTGAATAGCTAACAGAAGCTCCAAAAATTCTGGAAATTTTATATGTTATACCTAATGAAGTTTCAGACCTCCAGTAAAATTTGAGATCATTTCTAGTTACCAATAAATAATAAAAAATCAAACAGTGCACTGCTATATGCAGTCTGCAGCAGATTCGGTCGAGTTGCAAACTCGACCGACAAACAGGTCTGAAAATTCTTCATAAATTCTGATATTTTTCAGTGTTGTTCACATTTTATATATCCAAATCAGATCCAAATTTGAAGTAAATCAGAGTTACACATAAAATACTAAAAATCATTTAGTGAGACATTCTACTTATCAAATTATGTATTCATATGTCATTAAAACCCTATTTTGGGCCGATTAGGGTCTATACTTCTCAAACCCTAATTCTCAAGGAAAACGAACACTTAAACTTCTTATCATAGTTAAAACATCCTAATTGTGTTATCTTCATTAATTAGTTTTCAAGAGTGATCAGTCCAATAAATCATGTAATCATCTTGGTAACCCTAGTTTACTAATTAAGCTCAGATGGTGTCGTAACAACTCTTCCCCCCTTAGAATGTTTCGTCCTCAAAACATAAACCTACAAGAAAGATACATTCAAGGTTATTCTAAGCTTCTAAAGCCTTCCATGTCATTATATTCTTGTATTTCATACCTGAAAGTAGTTTTCAACATTAGATCTTTTAATTCTTTACTAAATCACAACATATTTCAAATAGTTCTCAATGATATCAAGCAAATTCTTTATGCCACAGTCAAACATAGAATGCAAAGATAAACCACCATGCTTTCGCTGCGCAACTCTGATACTCTGATACAACTATCTCAACTTATGCGGCTCAGAAAGTTCTATTGTTCTGTATCACCTTTAAGTGACAAAAGCGAGTTCACCATGCTGTTTTAAACTTTAATAAAGTGCTATTCAAATAGCAAAACAGTCTTGAATTAAAAGACTAGATTCAACAATCAATTGCACAATACTACTCTTGGCATCCCCATTGGGTCATGGATGCACGAGGTGAAGCATTACCACCTCATTCCATACTATCCTGTTTCGATCCTGGGACCTGTGGGTTATGGGCCCACACACAATTCAAAGTGTAACCATCATATCATATCATTTTAGGGTTTCAACAACAGTAATAAGGTAATCCACAATTGTATCAGTCATTCAAGCATTAATCATACTCAATTACCATCACTCAGTTATATTAGAGCTAGGTATAACAAGCTACACCTCATTAGGGTTACTTGTCCAGACAATCTGATTATCATCCCTTTCTATTAATATGAGTGAATAAGTATGACTACCTTGTTCAGGGTATCTCTCCATGTGTTCTGACATCATCCAAACCATATCACCATATCACAAATACACAATAGTAAGATGCATATTAGGTATGAATTACTACAACCATCATACGCCTTTAATTTAACATATAGCTTGCACAAATACACTGAAATCATATGTAGAACCAACTTTCATACCTTAATATGCCTTCAACAAATCATACATGTAAAAACAAATTCACATATTACACAAAGCTAGTGTTTTCCCATATCTCTCTGCTCATTCATTACTTCTTTACTTTTTGCTACCTATCCTTTTCATATGATTATATACAATAAACATCATTAACATTGAAGCATTTAAGATAGGAATAGATTATTCATCATTCTTGCTATCACACAAGAATTTATTTCTTATCGCACTTCATCATATTGTATGTCACTATTACATTCATTAGATGACCCTACCAAGGTAGTTATGCATCATATATGATTCATTTTCTTATCATTTCATTCCCACCTTGCTATTGTTAAGGAATATATGAGAGAGAAGATGATTTTAAAACTTGGAATACTTGTATTCAAACATTCCCTTAATACATTCTCGTATGTAGATTTACTTAGTTATCAACAGAGATATTTGATTAATTAGCACTTGCTTGAATCTCACAACCTCTTTATTTTATAACTTCTCCATCATATTTCAAACCCTATCTTACGTTTCATAGTCCTCTTACCATATACTACTCTTTAACCCGTCATCTTTAATTCTAAATTTTTCTCTTATGACCATGTTGCTTATTCATATGTATGGTCATGTACACCATGTTGCACATATTTCCTCCTTTATCTTTATACTATTGTGAAGTTAACGTTCTAAATTAATAGTCCTTCTATTAGTTTTTCCTCATGTTGAATACATTACATATTCTTCATTTTTAAATCAAGTAGATCATGCATGGGTCAAACATAGTTTCTCTTTCAATCAAGTTTTTCTCTCCTGAATACAGTCTACCTTTGTATGACTTATTCATTCGTTAAACTACACCTATGTTCTTCACTTAGGAACTAGTTTGTTGTTCTAGTCTTATGAATTACATGTTCATACGATTCTCTTTACTTTTACTCTTTTGAAGACTCTTCACTTCTATGGACCTATTGAATGCTCAACTCTATTCTTCTACTTAGCCTTTGCTTTAGAGTTCATAAAAGCATTATACTCAATTATATGATCCATTATTTATGATCGATTCTTTCTATCTTGAACCATACATACATTTCACATATCTTTTCTATATTTCATATGTATAGTTCATATAATATTAATCAATAAACTGATTATGAACTTCATATTATGTTCTATTATTCGCAATTAAGGGTTTCACATTTGAGACCCCAAAGTTGAACCTCAGATACCAGTTTCAACTGATTCTTAGTTGTTCTGATCTTGCTCATATGTTTCAACATCTTACTGTATGTACATTCTTACTCTGATGTGGGTCTAATTATTCAAATTCTATTCTTATTATACTATTGATAGGATTCATTAGATCCTAGTAACGCATCCTACCAACCGGACCAGGCCAAACCTGAAGTCCTGAAGCCAAGAACTACAAAGGATTACTCAACTTCTATTCATCTCAAAAGTGTGGAAGAAAACTTATCCACTAAGGAAAGATCATTCAAAGATGATTTCTAATCTACATGTTACAAAGAATGAAATCAATAAATGCTACAACTGTATAGTGTACAACAGATATTAAAGACCCATATTTCAAAGTATTGAATATTTCAATTCAAACATATAAGAGCATTTCTATACATTTCCAACAAAAACAACATTATGAAATGTAAGTTCTATCTCCTTTTACATTTATGCTCTTAATCCTTGTTTCTTTTCTCGTTTTCTAACCCTAACATTTCTAGGGTTCCTCTCTAGCCCATTCTTCCATTGTATACCTGGCCAGGGTATACGTGAGAGAATAGACAGAGTAGCTTGTACTGGTTGATCCAAGTACTCAGATATCGGGCCAGGATATCCAAATACTCAAATCCCCAAAGCTAACATCAAACATCTCCCCTATCTGCCACACTTAGGACTCTAACTTACTAACTTAATGGTCATTGACAACTCACCCTAAGCTCTGATATCAAGCTGTTACACCCCGATCTCACAATTTCCTTAAATCATGAGATTAGGGCATAAGATAGGATTTATATGTAACACAAAGAACACCCTTAATTTTTTTTCTTTTCTTTAAAACTCTTGTTTCCCCGCATTGAACCACATAAATCATCTTAACAAGGGAATCTGAACATTTCTTTTACTAATCAGACTTCAATAGTAAAGATACATGTATAAACATTCATGATGTCTCTCACACTTTATACACATAAAACTTGCTAATTAGCATATATATCAAAAGAGGAACAATATTACACATCATAATTACAACTCTCTCTCTTATCTCTTACTGAGGACCTAGAGTGACAAGGACCGAGTGACTCAACTAATCTTGTACTTAACTCTTGTAGCAGATCTACATTGATGCTCCAACCATCTTCAAGTCCACGCGGATAACCCTAAAATGTTTGAGTAGAGGGGTGAGCCTACTCGCTCAGTGAATGAGTACTTCAAGGAAACAGACTAATGCACTAATGTGATTACAGATAAAATTTTGAGTAAACGATATGAAATTTAACAATAATAAATACTACACTGAGCAGTTCTAAACAATATAATTGAAATAACAAAGAATGTAAATATTGCATCCAAAGAATAACTACTAGAAGAATATGCTCTAGTCTTTCTTAACTCTTTCATTTATAAGGAACTCTGTGAACCTATATGATCATATTTTAGATTATGCCCCAAACATTGCAGTGCACTCTGCATATGAAACTCGCAGTGCACTACGAGCCCACCGTACAAGACTTAGCGACACACCCGGGAAATGCTAAGTCTGACTTCTCATCCTGGTCTGCACAGGACTCTTAGGCTCACAAGGCCTCACTGCACTAACTCTGAGTGCTCTGGACTCCTCCGCAACCTGTAGTGCACAGTCGGAGGGTCTCTAAGTCTCCGATGCCTGGGCGTATCCCCAGGGCTGACCGGGACTTTCTCCGATGCCTGGGCGTATCCCCAGGGCTGACCGGAATTCTACCTCTCAGACTTCGTGTCACTGAGACATTCGGTATTTGTTGGACACGAGTCTCCGATGCCTGGGCGTATCCCCAGGGCTGACCGTTTCACCCCAAAGGTACAGACCGCGCAATGGGGTTCTACAGTGTTGGGGCACCTGAGTCTATTAACTAATTTACATATAAACACTTAAATAGGAATATCACATTTCATACTTATTTCACATTCTGAACATCACTAGAAAACACATATACATCATTTGTCATCTTTAAACATGACTTAGTAACATCCCTTTCTAGGGCATGTCATATCTCATCACCTGCAATTTACGAGATATGTATTGAAAATAAGAAGCCCTGCAGTATGTAGATATCAACTCAGATAGAACAAGCATATAAAGTTAAATGCACTAGAAACATACAATTCAATAATTAAGCATCACCACATCTCATATCGAGACCTTTCATATCACCATAACATGATTCATTGAACACCCTATCCTTAGGGTTTCATTTGCCTTATTCATTCATCATATTCCAACACCCTACTCTTAGGGTTTCATTCGCCTCATTCACCTTTTCATTTGCCTCATTCACTTGTCACATGGCTCTCATAAGGATTTCATAGGATATAAGCATTCACTAAATAAAGATTGTTTTCAACAAATCATATACAATCTATATAGATATGAAACCATGGAAATTTAACTAAATTTAAGTTTTCCGTACCATTCACTGAGATATCATGTATCAAGAATAAAATTCAATTAAGATAACCCATGAGGTACATCCTAAATACTTATAAGATTACTAGTCCTTTTCAATAAGGTCGAAACTCTAGTGATATCTCAATTAGGTTAAACCCTAATTACATCATATGGTATAAATCTAAAAAGCATTCTTACTAGGATGTGTTGTATACGTTTCTGATGTGAATCTACCATCAAAGAGTCATTCAAACAGAGAAGGAATCCATATCATATCAATTTGCAACAACTTAAATCAAACGGACATTTCAGGGTTTAGAATCGCATACTAAGCATTTAGGGATTTGGATGCTATAATCAAATTTCGTACATTACACTGTTTGAAGGAAGAACCCACTCACCCTAAGGTGTGAAAACACCTCAAAACTGCAGCTCAACTCAGGGAATCTCGAACTCATATCAAATCCCTAGCAAATCTCCCAATTCTTCTTCCATTCAACTCAGAAACCTTGAAAATGAGGGATTATGAAGAAAGGGTGAGAAAAGAGGGAATTTCGACATCATCTTGGATCCAATCAGAGCATGGACGGAATCTTGACATGAGAGAGAAGATTCACCATAAAAGTCTATGCAAAGAATCCAAACTTACTTGATTTCACCATTCCTCGGACCGCAAAACCCTAATTCAGCAATTCCACCTCTTTCTCCACTCAAGCCCTAACTCTCCCTATCTCTCTAGATTTTCGTTTCTCTGGAGTGAATGACAAAGAATGAGAGCTACTTGTGTGTGTGGTTGCTCATATAAGTCAATTTGAGCTTATTGGGTCAATTGCATATTGACCCAACACTCAACTTTAATTATATTGGCTGAATATTCAGTTTCACAATAGTTTCTGTAATTCGCCTACTGAATAGCTAATAGAAGCTCCAAAAATTCTGTAAAGTTTATATGTTATACCTAATGAAGTTTTAGACCTCCAGTAAAACTTTGAGATCATTTCTAGTTACCAATAAATAATAAACAATCAAACAGTGCACTGCTATATGCAGTCTGCAGCAGATTCGGTCGAGTTCCAAACTCGACCGACAAACAGGTCTGAACATTGTTCATAAATTCTGATAGTTTTCAGTGTTGTTCACATTTTATATATCCAAATCATATCCAAATTTGAAGTAAATCAGAGTTACACATAAAATACTAAAAATCATTTAGTGAGACATTCTACTTATCAAATTCTGTATTCATATGTCATTAAAACCCTATTTTGGGCCGATTAGGGTCTATACTTCTCAAACCCTAATTCTCAAGGCAAACGAACACTTAAACTTCTTATCATAGTTAAAACATCCTAATTGTGTTATCGTCATTAATTAGTTTTCAAGAGTGATCAGTCCAATAAATTATGTAATCATCTTGGTAACCCTAGTTTACCAATTAAGCTCAGATGGGGTCATAACAAATCAACTCATCTGCAAATAAAATTGCTACAAGCCTAGTAGCGAGGGACAGTGAGGGAAATTAGATGGAAGGAGCCGCCACAATCCATCGAGGCAGAGACCCCTTGAGAGGTGAACTTCTCACAATCCTTGAAGAGGTTAAACAAGCAAGGACTTTTGGCCTTCTGAACTATGTCATAATGAGTGACTCGAAGCTAGTTGTAGAATGGGTGAACAATCAATCCCCTGAACCAGGGAAATATCACCTGCTGACGAACACCATCAGGGAGGGAAGTGCCAGAACCAAGCCAACAACAATCTATCACGTCAAAAGGAACCACAACACCCTTGCCGATCTACTGGGGAAGCATTGCTTAAAACAACCGGACAAGGAGCTTCTCTTCAGCAATTGCCCGGACTTCCTAGCAGAGAGTTATGGAATAGATAAGAGTTTCTTTCAATTACGCATTCCTATCTTCTTGCCTTCTAGGAATGTTGATTAAGCAGACATAGTCTGCAGAACAAAAAAAAAACTCTTAATTGTCACAGTTATATAAAACTTTGGATAGTTTATGATGATGTAAGCATTATATTGTTGTAAAACCATACCCATTGAAAATGGAGAATAAACATGAAGTATATATAAAATCTTAACACAATAAAAAGTAACATAAATATTAGTGAAAACAATATTGAGAAAATTTGATAAAGTTTCAAGCTTGGCTATGATAATTATAGTCTGTCTAACAATTTTTTGGTGTAACATAGAGCTTTGATATCCATTGTTTATATTATTGACCTAGAAATGTGTATATGACCTTAGACAAATTATATGGGCCCGACTCTAGTAAATTCTTAGGTGACTTTTTATGTTTCATAGACATCTTAATTCAATAAATGTGTCAAGTAGTTGGGATTTTATCAATTAGAATGCAGATGTGAGGTGAGTTTGACTTGGTTCTAGCATCAATTTTGGCCATTTTTCAGTTTTGCATTGAAAAGATTTTCCGTCAAGAAATTGTTTTCTTTATAATACTAAGTGTACAAAGAAAATGATTTTTTTGGATTTTTTTATGGTTTCATGAGAAAAGTCACAATCATGGAGATATGCCAAAACCCTAGAGAAGAGTCACATGAAACCTTAGATGGGAAACTTAAAGTTTAGAATAGGGTAATGATTCAGAGAAGGTGAAGGATACAACATTTTCATCTGACACATCTTTATAGATTTGAAGGGGTGGAAAGTAGTACCGGACTAGGCCATGCATGTATCAATTTTTGTGTTGACATCCTATTTAAAGGGTGGAGAGTTGTAACATATCGAAATCTGAGTACTAGTTCTAATTTGAGATATAGTTCATTATTATCTCAAAGTCTAAGTTCATTTGTGAATTTGTATTTCACTCTTCATTCATTTGATTATTTTGGCAAATTATCATGTTTTGGGATACTAATTAGCCTCTTTTTAAAATTGCTTGTATATAAATGAGTTCATGAGTAACTTTGGAATCATTTAGTATAATTTGCAATCATGATTCTTGAATACTTTGACTTGACCTAGTATAACAATGATACACATACTCTTTCAATTAGTGTCTTTAGAATCACATTAATGTATATTTTAATCATTAAATGTTAATATTTGATTTGTTTATGATAGTAACTAAGGTATCTATATCAGGAGCATAAATAAAGGAATTAGTAACTTTATAATTTAGCCAAGTAGAAATTAGACCCATAGTTAAAAATTGTAGCATCTTTGACTTTTATAGTTACAAAATTTGAAGAATTTTAGCCATATATATATATATATATATATATATATATATATATATATAGAGAGAGAGAGAGAGAGAGAGAGTGAGGCTAGAATACACTCGAGTGTACGGATCGCACAAATACACTCAAGTGTGTTTGCATATCAAGACTATTTTTTTGCAAAATGTGAACCATTGATCTTCGTTGTCATACTATAACTAGGCTACGTAAAAAAAATTTAGCCCATTTGGATGAGTGTAAGTTAGGCAACAAAATCGACGCACAAAACTAATTTGAAATGTATAATTTTTGCGGTCTTCATAACATGAGCTATACATATCCAAATGGGCTCAAATTTTATATATGAGATGTTCACGAGATGTTTAAGAAGATCAATGGATTAGATTTTCAAAAAAAAAATTGCATCGTGAAAAACTACTTGAGTGTATTCCGCTCCGGATACACTCGAGTGTATTCTAGCCTGACTATATATATATATATATATATATATATATATATATATATATATATATATATATTGTAGGGAAGCAGGATTACCCCCTTACTAAAAACAATAATTTGAAGAATTAACATCCATTCCAAACACACTCAAAGGTATGTTGGAATACGTATAAATTTTCCAAATTTATTATAATGGTATGCAAAAGACCAAAGTGTAGCAGCGGAATAAACATAACTGACTATATTCAATCATAAAAGATTACACAAGTACATCAAAATTTCCCATTAGGGTTTACAACAATATATAACAAAAAGGATCTAGATAGAGGGAAGTCTAAACTACTTTAAATCTTGTCTCCAGAGCAACATCTCCAAGTACTAGGTCCATGCCCAAATCTATGTTCTCCTGATTCTACTCAACAACTTGTCTTAACACTACAAAAAAACCTTGTCAATACTGACACCCAATCCCAGCACCATAACATTTGAGCTGGTATTACTTATATTTACCGACACGTAATTTGATGCTGGTATATACTACCAGCTCGTTTTAAGTTTGTTTTTCTCTGGTCTTGGTCAATATCTTTTAAGCATATATTTCCAAACAAATAGATATTACTTTCATATATATATATATATTTCTCTCATCTATACTACTATAAAAAGAGCGAGTTTGATGTTGCGCTCTCTTTGATTCACTCTCTTCTCTCTTTTTTTCAAGGAATTTTGCTCCTACAAATATTTATTCTCACACTCTCCTATTAACTTTTATTATTTTTAATTCTATATTTCTCTCTCCATCCCACGAAAACGGTTCCTTCATTCTCTCATTTCAAACAACCAATACAAATATCTTTTACCATAGGAACCCTTTCATGGACGAGTCCTCTCCCCGCACATTTTCAACAAATTTTATATATCACGTGCATGTGTACGTGTACGTTCACTAATTTATATCAAATGCCCCAGAATGTTTTCAATACTCATATTTTTATGCGTCCCGCCCTTTCGCAATGATTTCTTGCAATCTCCTGCCATACAGGACACCTCTAAACTTTTTAGTCAAACCCAGCCGGTCCTAAACTTCAATAGCAGGCGGCTTACAGAAAACATTCGTGTTTCTCTCAACATGTTGCCAGAGAGCGCCATAGTGATGATAGCAGAAGGTTAGCAGGTTCATGTCATCCCTCCGTCCCCATTGCAACTTCCTTACTGCATACCTTGCTGCCTTGCTGGAGACGATCTCGTTGTGAGCGAATGCCCCCTACATGAGCGAATGCCCCCTACATGATCGCAAGCTATCGGGCCCGTCTCATGAAGAAGACAGCTCGTGTTTCCCACCACGTGTAAAGAGGCGTTGTTGCAGGTTGATGGAAGCGTCAGTGTTGATTTTCAGGATAAAAAACTCTTCTGTGTTGTCCCATCGGGTTGGAGTCATGACTGGCTGGCTCGGCTAGTTTTGAAGTTGTCAGTGCTCATCGGATAAATCAGAAGGATAACTCTGTAGGTAAATACAAAACACGTCAACGCAAGTAATGTATTGAAGGACGTCTAGGTAGATTTATTAATCTTGATCCAATCTAACGACTACTTTGGAATTGTTTCTTAAGTCATTCATAGGAACAATATTAACTGTCTTGTAAAGTCCGGGCTAGTATTTGTTGGATGAATGAACACTTCAAATATTCAAGAAAAGGTCTTGAGTTGACAAAACAGCATTGGATGATGTTAGAGAAGATTACATCTGGAATAAAAAGGAAGCGCCACTACTATCAATGATTGTATCTTATGTTACCAATGACGATGTTAAGCCCTCTTCAAGCCCACTTCTCCTCTAAACGTGAGGTACATGCTATTATATATATCCCTAATGCTATAGCTAGTTATGTGACATAAGATAAGATTTGCATTTGAACGTAAATATATGTTAATGGATTGGTCTTAGTTACATTTTAGATCATATAAAACATTTTCCATCATTCTTGCAATACAATGTTTCATAAGAATCTGAAAGAACAAGAACTCACTACATTACTACTCATCACATACAGAAAATTATGTCACTGTATCACTTGTTAACTGATCTATTCCTTATACACCAAAATTTATATGTGTAACCTGCTACGGCATTTGAAATGTAAATGCTATAGTCGTTGTCTTTATGATGGAAAAGGGAATAAGACAAATTTTCTCAAACTGTTTTTTTGGTGGAAAGAATGAATGTTAATTTCTTTTATCATACAACAATACTGAATATTTCGGTCTAGTGCTATCAACTTGGCATCATAGTATGTTTAATAGCAGATAGTTGTTTCACATAGTTTTAAGTAAAATTTGCATGTGGCTCATGAAAATTGAATAAGTTAATTGTTAGTTCTGATTGGTGATACATGACGACTCCTATTGAATTAAGCAAAATCATTAATACGCTTGGTGTTCACATTGTTTGTTGATCATAGATGAAATGTTTGTTATTGGGCCTTTAAAAGGTAGTGGCTTTTTCCTTTTTGAATGGGCTTGTATATCTTTTATTTAAACAATACAAGTGTGCTATTTGTATATCATTTTGAATTTCTTGCATACCATTTTATTATAATTTTGTGTTTAAAATCTTGAAAAGTAACTCTTTCCCATTAGCCAATATTGTTACATTTTCTATAAGGAGTACATATCCCACAAAAATCTCTTCGATGTCATAGTGTTGAACTTTTTTCTTATCAAAAGGATCCATATAATTGATTTTCTAATATAGACCACATGTTATTGTTTCATTTTGTGAATTGTTCATCATGTTTACTAATATTGGTATGTAAATAGTTGTTAATGTTCTCTATCACAATTCCAATGTAGGAAGTGTTTCATATAGAGCAGTTGTGAAAGCCGTTATGTTCGCCAGGACACTATAAAATCAACTCAAACTTTGTAGGCTTATGCTCATTCATCTATAGCTTTTCTTCCGGGGCCAACAATTTTGCAACTTAAATGTGATGTTCTTTATTGAAAAATCCACTTAAGGTAAGTTGGTGGACAAATCTAGTTAGATTCAAATTTGCACATTGTTCATTTGTTACTATGTTGATATTGTCATATTTTATAAGTGATTGTTCTATGCTTATACTTATTATATTGTAAGTTTTCTTTCTAGAGTCTATATTATGTCACATACAACATTTTGGTGCAGATAAGTGGAGGCCATTCTTGTAGCAGTGAGGTTTTCAATATATGTTGTAAGGGACTTGAGTTGATATATTATTCAAATGGGTGATTTCATATGTACCGAATGATGAGATTCAATGAAATATGTGCATTGTATGTACTCACCATTGGTTTGAGATCTTTATTTATTATATCTCTACAAGGGGAAAGGTTAATGTCCTCCCTATGTAATTGATGTTCGATATGAAATACAATTTATACTTTCTCTTACAGTGTTTGTTGTATTCAATCTATATTAATCTTAAATGTCTTTTAATAGTTATCATGTATGGAGTTGGTTTATATTTTCTCGACCAATAAATTATGTGTTGACAACTATATCCTAGGTCTACTAGAAGATATGTAAGGAAGTATCTACTAACATGGAATCAAAAAAAATTATACTAGTAGCCTTAGTATGATTGTATATATTTTCAATAATGCCTCCAACCAACTCGAGGTCGGTGGTTATAGTATCTCTATTGGCATTTTTCCAATGTGGGATTATAGTCCAGTTTTACCTATGCCAGCAGCTACACAATTTGTGTTGACACCTCATAAGTGACAACTTAGAAGGCATATCAACTGATTGAGGCTAACCTAACACACTTTTACCAACATCTACAAGTGCTGGTGTTGTCTTAAAAATGCTGGTAAAAGTCTATGTCGTCATCAGTATAGCCAGCATTTATTCACCACTAGTATAACCTATGCTAGCATTTTTAGGTGTATGCCAACATTTATTGTGTTGCTGGTATAGGACCACATTGTTGTAGTGTAACTTGGGTGGTTGGGAAAAACACCCAACAAAAGGGAAAGTAAAAAAAAGTATGTGTCAATAAATATGAATAAGATATCAAGGTAAAGAAAACATGTAAATAAAGGCTAGTTTTCATCATAAGATGAAGATTTCAAGAGTATGAGGCTATTTTTAAATATATGCTTGCCATAAACAAAATATAATAAAAGCTTGCATGTATGATAATTATGACTACCTTAACTAAGTAGGGTTGAGGCATCTACCAGACCTCAACCTATAGGTGAGTGGAGAATTAATACATTCCCAGTCACCTATACATATTTTTATGGGGGAGAATAAGACATTCCCCAGGTCAAATTAATACATGCCCTATCTATGGGTGGTTGTACATAAGTACCACTACTATAGCTAAATAGTCCATAAAATCAACATGCTAGAAAAGAATTCATGGCAAGTAAAAGCATCATATAAATTAAAACATGGCAGTGGGGTACAAGACCCAAGAAAAAGAATATCATTACTGATCTTGAGGCAATTTAACAAAAAAACCATGAATAGAGGAAATAGGGTTCATATAGTACCTCATTAAGGAATATAGGGTTTGGTTTGCAAATATTCCAACTTAGGGTGTAAGAAATTCACATACATAAATAGGGATTGTACATACATAAAGAGGGATTTCACATAACTCTCTTACTGATATCAATTACTAACTTTCACCACTCTAATTGAGTCCAAGTTCCACTTTGCCTATTTTCAATGTATTAACATGTATTAGAGTACATAGTGCACATTAATATATAGAAACCCTAATTTCAAAACATTTTAGCAAAACTCAGATTTATATTTTGAAAATATCAACATTGAACATATTAGGTTCTCCTGATCAAGAAAACATATTTTTATGTTAATTTTGGAGTTATGATGATTAAGATGTACTTTTCATTGATTTTCATGCATTAAATTCATTTTACTAAAATCACTATTCATCAAACCATGAAATAAGACCTTGAAAATATTTGTATTAGATAGAGATTATTTTTCCATTCCAAAACATATTTATTTGTCAAATTTGGATAAGCGGATTAGAAGATATGGATTTTTCAATACTGACCAATAGGAAATTGCCTGATAATTGAAGAGAGAGGGAGAGGGAGAAAACACCATTTGACCCAAGATCAGGTTTGAAGTTACATAGGTAACCAAACTAGAGCTTCTAGAGAATTTAAAATAGAAATAAACCAAAACCCTAGAAGAACATGGTAGATAGAGATGGAGATCATCGATTTTAAACATAGAAGCATGAGTTTTAAGCATGTAGTATGCAATATATGAGAAGGGGGATATAAAACTCACCTCTAAGAAGGTAAGAAGGTCCAAACAACAAGAATCCTGATATTAGAAGGTCTGTTTTCTCCAAGCCAAGCTCCTTTTTTGAGCAAAGATCACCTTCTCCACTTTAGAGGTGCAGCCCTAGCAAAAGAGCATGGAGATGAGATGTTTTAGGGTTATAGGTGGAGTTTTACCATGGAAGGTCATGGTTCTGACCTAGAAGAAGGTGGGAAGAATACTAACAGCATGAAAATATGGAAGTAAAGGAAGATACTTACTAGTTTTGGTCAAAATCAGCAAGGAGGAGCTTAAGAAATCCTAAATAGAGAAATTTGGAACCCTGGGAGCCTTCTTCACCAAGGTAGGAACCCTCTTTTACCTTAGGACAGAAACTTCATGGACAAACATATAAGGAATGATTCTATAAACTATAGGAAATAGATGGTGAGGATTTCTTCTTGGATTGGGAGGTGGGAAGGGGTAGGCATGGCTTTATAAAGAAGGGGGCAAGCATGAGGTGTCTATGGGACTTTCCATGTGTCCTTAGGCTCGTGCTTCATGGACATGTAAGAGGATAGCTCATAGAGACTTCTTGTATATATAAGGTCGGTCCTAAATTCCCATGGAGGATTCTAGGCCATTCCCACCACCCTCCAATCAAAGAAATAACCCCATTGGTTGATAGCTTTTAAAGATCAACTCATTTATAAAGAGGGTAATCCCTATAATGCCTTTAGAAAGTAACATCTTCAAACAAAGGTGCAACTAGGTGCCCCATGGTTCAAAAACTCTATAATGGTAAGGAATATATAAGGATTATAATGCATGTGATAATTTGCAATGAAAACCTCCAAATTGGGTAAATTGCATAAATGTCCAAAATGTACCTAAAATTGCATAACTTGCACAAACAACATCCAAATTGGGTCAAACTTGAAACTTAATCTTGTCTCATGATTTCAAAATACCTAAAAAGGTTAGATTAAGGTTTAGAGTACTTAATTATGGTATTTAAGCTTGTTCAATACATTAAGTAAGATTTGGAGCCTTACACCTAACATGGATTTATTTACCATTGTTCCACTTAAGCGATGATTTTAAATTTTAGATCCTTAAATAAGATTTCACTGAGGTATTTGTACATAAACCCTTCCATTGATATAATTATTGAACAAATGTTCACCAAACCACTATAAATTCTACAATTTAAGCATCAAGGCCAAACAAGATAGAAATGTCAGGAAAATATTGGGAAAGGGCCAAACATAGAATTTGTCAAAGTTTTGGTATGTTACATATATATACAGCAAATTTTTAATGGAACACATGAAATTGTATTTCCTTTCATATTATAATGCATGTAGGTATGCCCTCTGGGATGTAATTACTGTCCATAATTGGATTTATGTGCATTACCCCTTGATGGGTAAAACCCAGGGTTCAGAATATTCTATACTTTATGTGATACTCATAGGGGATTTATAATTTGCATGAAATAAATAAACATCAAATAGATATCATTCATTCAATCTTTGAGAAGCCTTTGCTAACATTATAAGTTGATACATTGAGTTTTCATAAACATAGCCACATACCTTTCTGTAGAACTTTATATTATAATATTCAAATACTTTATGCAATCCAATCATCAAAAGAAACATGGGTACGCCCAATCAATCAACATGATATGTAATTGCATACAACCCTAAAGTGTCACCATATTATTCTAAATAAACCCAATTTAGGTCCTAATCTAGGTTTCAGGGTTGTCTGGAGTTTGGATAAGGAATAAGGGAACTAAACCCCAATTCCATAATATTGAGTCCCATAATGGTTATAAACCCTACTTGATCATTGGATAATCTCTAATCATTACCATGACTTATTATGACTCCATTCAATTGAATCATGAAGTTTATGATCTAAACATCAAGATCTATTACAATGAAATCTTAACTACCTCCTTAATGACTTAGAAAGCCTGAAAGGTCATCATTACTGACTATATCCAATTGAAACCTTAGAATATCATTATATTTCACAAATATCAGATTATTTTAGGAAATAACCATATTCAATTTATTTAACATGTTCTTCATCCAAACTAGGGTTTACTTACAATGATCACCCTAATTCCACATGTAAATGATTATTGACATAGAAACCCTAAATGTTTATCATCATTATCATCATCATTCTTGGCTTCTCTTTATATTCATAAGTGTTAGTTTATAGCATGAAATAAACATGTATACTGAATTGAGAAATATATTAATAAAATATAGGGGTGTGGTGTACTAGTCATACTAGATTCATATATCCCCTATACTTTCAAAACAACGATCATATTTAGACGTTAGATTGATTTTATTCATGGCCACAACCATATATAATATCCCTATAATCAGAGCTATGATGTAATTTGTAGAATTAAAATAAACTTTAACTGAATAGTCAAAGATCACCAAATCAATAATACTAACATTATCTACTTTTTATATCCATGTGGGATAGCTTGCCCAATGGCGCAATGTCATATCATCTCAGAGGTGCCACACAAGATGGGTGTGTTAGGAGAGACTAAAATACCCAACTACCCATGCGACATAAATGACATCGTTAGGTGCCTAGGAACTTTGGAGTAGAACTTTCCCAAGGATTCATCTCCTTTCCATGGTTGTAGTAGAATAAACAATCCACAATCAACTATGAGGTTGACTTTGGGGTTCTCTACATCGTTCATAACAACGATGCTTGGGCTATCTTCGCCTGGCTTCCCCAAAGCTAGTGGTAGTCTTTTCTCTCCATGGAATGACTGTTGGGTTTGGGTTTCATATAAAAATAACTAAAAAAGGGAAGATGACTATTTCCTTTATTATCAGTGAAATTGAGGTTCAGAGAGGCTTCATGCAACATTGGGCACTAATACCCATTCCTCTCTAGGTATCATAATAGCATGTTGATGCCTTCATAATGAGATGCTCTCACATAACAAGGCCACTTCATGGGAAGTCTACTCCTAGCTTCCTCGAACACAGTTGAGATCTGGAAGCTCTTTGTTGTTATTTGTAGTTGCTCAAACTCCATCAAATTGGATGGATGGCCGACATATCCCTAGTGAGCAGGAGGAGGTTGCCGAAGAAGATGAATTTGTTTCTGGTGAGTTATTGGGATCCTTCACCCAATTGAGGGATGAAACAAGTTATAAAGGTCCTTGTGGAGCCATGCACAACCTTATATAACCATTGGGTACAGGGGAATGGCAAAGCCAACTTGCCCTAGATGACTAGAAAACTGAGGATTTTAGGGCTTTATCTATCTTGTGTAGATAATGGAGATTCAAAGGATGGTTGATTCAATTTCAAACTCCTGATGCCAGACGAACCATTAATTATCAGAAATACTTGTTCGTGGTGCGACATGAGTCTAGAGGAGGTAGTGACTCCTATTCCTTCTGTTCCCTAGGCATGGGTGGGGGAGACAATCTCGTCCTCCTTTCCCAACCCAAATCTAGAGTCTCAGTCCACAAGGAATCTAATATTTCTTTTCTCCCTTTCCTTTAAATAAAAATCCTATTCCAAGAAGTATTATCTAGGATATTCCTCATTCTCATTTTCATCCAAAAATTTCTAATATCTCTTTCTTACCATTACCCCTTCTTATGCAGAAGATTAAATTCTAAAGAATCCTTTTAGCAGTTTAGATTTCTTATCAAGTAATTTCTACATAATTATTTAATTAATTATCCAAGCCATGTGATAAAATGGAATCTTTTGGAACTCCTTATATATCCTCATAATGTCTTTATATTTCAACTAAAAATATCCTCGGTATTTACTATGATCTAAAATTACTTGGATTCCCACCTAACCTTCCATGGACCTATTTCTAAGACTAATTGGTCCAATTGGGATTGTATTGAGTTCTAGGACCCACAACCCATTCCATGGCCTTCCAAATGATCGATAAGATTAATTTCCTTCTTAATTACAAAATTCAGGCTTGACCACAAATGATTTCTCACTTGAATATTTTATCAATATTACTTTACTATCTTAACATGAAGACCTAAACTAGGTCTAGTGTTCACATAGAGTCATCTTATTCCCTTAATCATTCTACTTATATCATTTGAATTACATGTGAAAGTCCCAAATTTTGAGGATATATAAGTTACCCTAGATAGGAAAGAAAACAAAAGATTAAATACTGATTTATTCCAAGCCAATAGTAACAGATATCATTCTACCCTTATTCATCACTCTTTTGATTGAATCTTGGAGCTCTATACCTGGAACGTCTATATTTATTTCAAGGTACACAATTTCTATTTTATATTTGAAAGATTAAATTTGTTTAGAAACTTTAGCTTTACTCTTTGAAAGGTCACCAAAAAATCCCTAGAAATAATAGCAAAATGTTTGAATGTCAACGAAGGGTAGGCTAGTGTCCCTAGTTTAGTGGAATTACACTTCCACACCTCTTCACAGAGTTAAATGACATATGGTCCTTTAGTAAATTAGGAATCTTAGTTGGTGTGTTGTCGTTCCCTGTAGGAGAGAACACATGGCCCCAAATCTAGACATTTACACATGCTATCTATTTGAAAAATTAACTTACTAGTCTCAAATTTGGATATTGAATCTTACTGAATCTGAAAACCCATGGTTACTATTTGAAACTTGCCTACATTATTTAAATATGTGAACTTTTTTCATGAAAATCCTTTGTAGATAGGTTCATACTTTTACTTTCCAAATATTAATTTTGTACATGTCATTTGACTAAATAATGTTTCCCTTCTCAAGGTTCATGTGTGAAGAGACGTGTAAGAGCTATCCCATGAAAAGTAGACAAGAATCAATGCCAATGCTAAATTCTGAAATCCTACGTATAAGATTCCATGACTCTTATGTAAAGCATGATCACAAATATTTTTTTTATGTTTTTAATGCAATTTTTTAAAGAATTAGATAGTAATAATGATAATGTCTTTACAACATTTGTAACACCTAGACCCAAAACCGAACGGTCTAGTAGAGTTTCAGGAATGATGAATCGTCCCACATGTAATCGCTAGCCTTAACTTTGTGCTTTGTCCTCACTAATGCACAAGCTGGGATCAACTTCCCGAATGGTCACCCATTCTAGTATTACTCTGGTCCGAGCATGCTTAACTACATAGTTTTTAGTAATAGACTCCCTAAAAAGGAGGGCACCTTGGTGATGATATGGATAGTCCAACCATTTATTTTAAGATAATTTAATCTAAGGCCTCAAATCCTGAGATGTTACAATTTTCCCCACTTCGACTGGTGACGTCCTCATCAAGGCTCAACTATATGGCCTCATAATATTTCCCCATTTCAATACAGACCCACAATGGCCCATGGACACCCAGTTTCCTATCATTGTTAGCAATCCAAGTGTGGCTAAATCACCATGGACAACCCTTTCCAACATGCCTGACCACACGACTCAAGACTGGCCCACCTATTGGAGGGGTTGTGGTTCTAATACAATTTTTAACATAAGGGGCCACTTCCCAAGGTTCTAATAGAGTTTCAAGAATAATGAATAGCCCCACATACCATCATTGGCCTTAATACATGCTTTATTCACACTCACACACAAGTTGGGATCAACTTCCCGATTGGTCACCAGTCCTAGTACTACTCTGGGTAGAGTACACTTAACCACATAGTTCTTAGTGATGGACTCCCTGAAAAGGAGGTGCACCTTGGTGATATGCGTAGTTAAATCATTCCTTTTGAGATAATTTTATCTGAGGCCTTAAATCCTTGCACATTATATGAACACTGGTGTCTCTTATGTTGTGGGGGGTAGTTTTGGTCTTATATAGGCATGCATAGAAGTTGAGGAAGAAGGATATAGATTTAGTGAAGGTGTTGTGGGATCATCTTGGTGTAGAGGGAGGAATTTGGGAGTTAGATGATGAGATACATAGAATACAATCATCTTTTTTTGTGTAGGATTTTGGGTGTGAAATCCTTATTAGCTATTTACAGTTTAAAGGCCTTTAACCTGGGTTAATTATTAAGTTCTTATTTATATTGATTGGATGCTTTTATTTTAATAGAATTTGGCAAAGTTTCACTTAACATTTTATCAAGTTGTCCTTCATTTGCTATATTTTGTAATTTTATGTACATTTGTGGGATTATATGCAATTTTTTCATATTTGGGGGTATAAACATAAATTTAATAATTGTATATTTTTTAAATGGTATTTTTTATTATATCTCAAGTTCTACTTGTGTTTTATAGTTTTAAACTTTGTTTCATGGGGGTACCCATCCCTTAATTTAGACTAGTGTAATGGTGGTTATAGTGCACAAACCAATGGTTTTGACATTTTGACAAACTAGTGAATATTGGTATAAGAAGCAATCTGTGGCTACTAATCTATCATAATTCTAGAAAAATCATCGATGAAAGGTGATCAACTACAATTGATGGAAGTTTGATTTAACAAACCAATGAAAAGTTATGTCGGTCAACCAATGCAAATATATGGCTATTGACCAATAAAATAGACTCTAGCTAACAACTAATAACATACATAGTTAATGCAGTGACTAAATTTATTTTGTCTCTTCTATAAACCAATAGAAATTTCTCACTGGGAATACCAATGAAAATATTTCTATGCAAACAATGAGAATAGCTGATGATAGTTCAAGCTCTTAACAATCGATGAACTTCCTAACTTGCAAATAGTTGAAAATGGTTTTTATAAACTGATGGAGATACTTCCTTGTAAATTGGTGAGGGTTTAATATATAATGGACTATGGGCTAGTTTCTTAGAAAATACTTTAAATACTAGTTAATGAACAAACTGATGGGATTATTGGTTTCCAAATGGATGAACATTCTGAACATATAAATCGATAAGAAAATTGGCCCCTTTGATTAATAGAAATATTTCCTTGGACCATTTGACTCCCTATGTCTTCCATTCCACCTATAAGTACCGCTCCCCATTTCCATGTAATGAACTTTTTGTCAAATACTTTTCTACTTATTAAGAACAAAAGAGGTCAAGAAAAAACTTGCAAATTCCATATGTATGTTGTTGCATACCTTGGATTATGATTCCCAAAGACAAATTTAAACCTTCTAGCTTAGTTTCTTACCCCTTAAATGTAAGATCTTTTATCTAAAACCCCTTTTCTTGTTATTTTTCTATTTTCCTCTATGATGGCCAAAATCCATGGTGTTCTGTGTTGAGACTTTGTGCATATGATTAAAAGACCTTCTTTTCTTCTCCCATTTCTCTAGATATACATAGTTCTTACAGGAAGGAGCTCTCTTGGTTCTTTTATAGGGTAAAACTTGGATCTTCAGTGTTGATTTCATGGTTCTTTGTGTTGAATTGATTTTCTACACCATTGAGGTCAGTGATATAACTTTTCATGCATTGCTTGCTACATGCATAATATCAATGATGCTCTAAAATCCAGTAATGTGCTAAAGTTGGAACTTTTATGGCCTGTTTGGTGTCAACAAGATATGAATACTAAGTTTTATATGTCTTCCTAGTGTCTTTAAAATATTTCCTAATGTTAGTCACATGATTATATAAACATGTTCAAATTGAAAATTTATAATATATTCAAGGTACTTTCAAAATGTCAAAAGATTCCTTTTTCATGGAGGATCGAAATATGTATGCATCTTTTCTGTTTGAGAGATGCTTTATAAAAAATAGTTTACGTACTTTTTCCTAGTTGTTATACTTTTGAATTTTTATTTGGATGAAATCCTATATTGAAAAGTAGCTCATCTATGCTTAGTTGTCATCTTTCTATACACAAAATTTTTTACAAACAACATAAATTTTAAACTGACTAGAGCTTTAATATGAAATTTTAGGTGCTAACTTTTACTGTCCATTGAATTTAACTACACAATTTCATATGGTTTTAAAAATGTATTATGGACTTAATGGAAAGTTGGTCCTTCATGTGCTCTAAATTGAGGCTTTAGCCCTATAAGAAAATTAGAATTGTATTATATATTTATATCTTATGAAGTTGAAATACATGATTCATTTCACAGACACATCTAGGTGTTTTGTATGCAACTTGATTGATGCACCCAAAAAATAAGCATTCAACTTAGTTAATCAACTGTAATCCTAATCAAATAGTTATTTGTGACTGTAGAACTATCTTAGTGTCAAAAGTTTCTGGATAGTAAAGTGATTAATCTTTATAAGAAGTTTTAATTGTGTGAAGGAACTCATAATCATATACAATTGAGTATATGAGGTGGGGGGATGGTTTATCTCTGTCATTTAGATTCGAAAGTTATATAGAGAAGTTGATGCTATGTAATGCCTAGGCCCACTGCCCAAGGCCCTACTAGAGTTTTGGGAATGACAAATGTCCCTACAAACTACCACTACCCTTGATTGCACACTTTTTCCTCACTCAAGCATAGCCCAAGATCACCTTCCGATAAGTCACCCGTCCTAGTACTACTTTGGGTTGGGCACACTTAACCATAGAGTTCTTAGTGATGGGCTCCTTGAATAAGAGATGCACCTTGGTGATATGGGTGGCCCATTCATCCCTTTTAATATTATTTTATCTGAGACCTCAAATCATGGGTCGTTATGTGCCTTGTCTTGAAATTTCATGTGATAGAGGAAGGATATGGTTGTAAATCATATTTGAGGATTAAATACCCTATTTTTGGTGTCGACTTGTGTACCAATGACAGACCAAGTTTATAGTGGGATGGCCAACCATTGTGCCACTACACTTTGTCACTCATACTGATCAACGGGAATATATCTTTAGGATTTATTTGTGATCCCAAGATATTATACGGGGCTAATAGTGGTTCTCTAGCAGTTTGAGTGGTACTCCTTGAACTACTCAATCTTAATAAAATATGTAGTTTGGCCATGTAGCATACATGTTTAATGTTAGTTGGAAAATCATACCATATGATGTTATTAATTTTCTTTTCTTGCTATTATAATATGTGACATATATATGCATATGTTCAATTATCTGTATTAGTATCTAGATTTATATTTGTTCATTATATCTAATTGGATTTTCTATTTATTAAATTTTCTAGCTTAACTATCCTAATTATAGTATCTGCTTGGTAAGCTATAAACTTTATCATATGTTATAAAACATTTATTGGACTTGGGTTCTCACTCCTTGATTTTTACATCTTTTAGATGACCAACAACTCTTACAAACATTTGGTGAAGAGGAGCCTGAATTCAGAGATGAGTAGAGCTTGGAGGTCAATGTAGTCCTAGTTAGTGTCTTAGAGTTGTTTATATACACTCATGCCTGAATAGGAGGATTTGATGTGATGTATATCGACTTGAGTTTTTGATTGTTTACTATACATACCATGTATGTTGTAAATATCTGGCAAGATATCGATTGCATACATATTATGGATCATGATATTGAACTCCATGAAAAGTTACCAAATATGCATATTTATATGAATTTTGTACCTTTTTACAATTATTTATATGAAAATTCTAATTTTTCATTCAACTTTAATTCTACTCCTTTTGGTGATGTTGTTAATTAGTGCTTGATTGATATATTTGTTGTAAGTAATCTCATTTTATGTGGAGAGTTTACACTTAGATCTTATTTTGAAATAGTTGGTTGTTTCCTTCAAACACTCAATATGTCATGTACTTCTTGTTGTGTATGTTGATGATAATGTCATCTTTAGGAGTGACAATCAGGGCATGGTTAATTTGAAGATGGAAATTTAGACATATTTCCATACCAAAGTGTAGTGGTATAATTTGATATTTTCCAAAGACTGAGGTTCTTCAATCTGAATTTGGATTCAATCTATCTCAAATAAAAAATATTCTGCACCTTTTAAGGAAACCAAGTATGATAAATACAACTTTGATCTTGACTTTGTTGGGAAAACATACTAAGTTCCAAATTGAGGAGATCTATTTCTTGAGCTAGAGACATATTGAAGGATAGTTGGCAAACTAATTTGTTTGGCGATTACTCACCCTGATATCTCATATGTAGTTGGCTTCATTAGACATCACATGAGGGAAACAACCTACAAACACACTTTAACATCCCAAATTTTTATTAAAATAAATTTAGTGTTATAAATAAAATTCTTCTAGTAATTAGACTCAAATGTTGGACTTCAATGCACATAAACTCAATTTTATCAAAATTTGAAACATGATGTGTAGTTAAACCTTAATGCTATGAAGAGATCTAATACGATGTCTAGAGCTTGTTTCCATTAATTTTAAAGATGATTTCACCTTATAAATTCAATGTAACTAATATAATCTTGATTAGTCAATTTGTGATACATATGGGGTAAAGTGAAATTGACCAATTTAATAAGGATATCTTGACCTAATAATTTTGTATGATATTAACTCCGTAATATAAGTTCTTTTACCAAAAGATGAGCCACAAATACTTCTTAAGAAATCATATATGATGAATTCATGCTAATTCAAAAGGGGATATATATATATAACAAGGTTTGTCAAATAAGGAAAATTGATAGTATTTTTTGATTCCTCATGGTCCTATTAGGTAAGATGCCAATTTTCATTAGATTTGAACCTCATAGATGCTTCAAATTGAATTGGGAAATAAATAACATAAACCCCTATTTAGATAAATATAATCCTAAATCTACTTGACATGGTCCAACCAACAATGTGAAATAATTTCTATCACATGGTCATTTTATGACCTAGATCGGGTCAGAGACCATCTCCCACACCTAAGGCCAAAGCTCCCAAGTCTCTACAACAGCTGCTTCCTCCCCGATCTCTATCCCTCTCTCTAAGGGATCCCTGTCCAAAATGATTAATCCCCCACCATATGCAACCCATCCTGAATCACTTGATCCCAAATAAGATGGGACTTTGTGACCTAGAGGTATCGGTCGACAAGAACCCCTGTCCCTCCCCTATGTCATGCTTCACTAAGAATCCATCCCCTCAGATCATGAAACCTAAATATGTTTGGCCTTACAAATGTTCTCCATTCATTGATTGATTAAAATCCAGATCCTCTTTAACCACTATTGCCCATTCCCTTAATGATGATGTATTCCCTACTTCTCGCAACCTAATCATGCAAACCAGAATCCTCAACCTTGCTTTTATTTCCTCCGGCGGTCTACAACGATGCCCAAGATGCCCCAAAGGATGGCCAACGCTATAGTTTGGTATGAAGAATCCTTAGCCAGTTGCTTGAGTCTTCGATTGGTCCTAAATCAAGGTACATCGTTTCCCCCATTTTTCCACTGTTTAAATTCTTCTCTACAATTCGTGTTGATGGCACTTCTTTCGCCTGGTTTCCTTGAGGTTCACCTTCACCAAGGTGCGGCTAGGCTATCTTTTCCTTTAGTTTTCCCCCTGATTTACTCTTTTGATGTTTCAATCATGAATCGGCTAGCCAACCATGGTGGAACTGGGTTTTCATCTTCCAATCATAGTTTGACTTCCATATTGATTCTCTGTGCTCATAGCTTCATCAAAAGCAGTTCCAAATCTCTGTTCGCAGTGGTGTTCACTTATTTAGGTTCTGGATTGAAGATTGAATGGAGTGTTCACTACAAAAACTTGCCTCACGCTCACGAAGATGATGAACAAAAAGAGTCCTTTTTTCAGTTTTTCCCTTGTGACAAAGATTTATGTATTCTATCATTATGGGTAATTTGGGTTTCCAACATGCCCTACCTCTGTGACGCACATGCTGACTAGGTTGGAATTTGTGCTAGGTGATCTATACCCATTGGCCCATCTCAGAGAGGGTTTCACTTCCTTTTTGGATAATGCTTCCTACTTGGCTTTTTGTCGAATTTCTATTGGTCAGTGCTTCCAAAATTCACATCTAATTAATATTTTGTAAGAAAATTTCCCCAAAATATGTATTGGAAAGGGCTTTCAAGATCTAGACGATTGATTATGTTCCAAATCTTGGTTTGATTTAGTGTTTCCCTATTTAAATAAAGAACCCAAAAACCCTAGAAATTAGAATGAATATTAATTGTTAATGAATTATAATTGCCATAATAGGGTAATTAGGGTTCTATAAACACTAGGAACGTGACTAGAGTTTCTTCAACATAAGAGGAGCAATATGATCTTCTCTAAGAGAGAGGTAAGCGGTCTACACACTTTGAACATTATTATTGGTTGATTTTAAGTATATTTGTACAATGCATGACATGAATTCATTATTTACTATTTCAATTGTTAAAAGTCAATGAATTTATAAGAAACTGAATGTCATGTTTATTGTCAATATTATTGTATCATCTTCATGCACGGTAAGAGTAAAGTCAAGAATAAGAGTTAAGAGAAAAGTTAAGAGTTTTAAGAGAAAGATAATGTTAAAAAATAAACTTATATAAGATCCTCACCAAGAGACTCCTCATAGTAAAATTAAGAGGCACTTCGATGCATAAGAGAAGAGGCACTTCACTGCAGCCTAAGAGGCACTTTGGTACATAAGAGAAGAGGCACTTCAGTGCAAAACTCGAAGATTCTTATATAGGTCATGATAAAAGAAGTAATCTAAAAGCAACTGTGTCCCTTTTTCAATGTTTAATGTTTAAAGTTTATTTTCAAGTTAAATGTTTTCCTTAAGATATAATATGTTCAATTCCACTTACTAATTTGTTTGATGCATGCTGGGGGTGCGATGCCTACAAGTACAGTGCAACATCAAAGATAGATCCATATGAAGACCAGCTTAAAGAATAGATCATGTTTCCCAAAGACCTGCCTAGTGGGGTGCCATCTACAATAGAAGATCCTAATGTTTATAAATTATTTTATGTACATATCAAATGAAGTTTTATCTTGTTTGGCTTAGTTAGTTTCATTCAAGGACTCAATTGTACTAGATTGCCTATGAACAATGCATGAATCAATTTCAATATTAGTGTATGGTGATTGATTAATTTATCTGCAATGTTTATTATTCTTATGAAATCCCTTTGAGATTCAGTCCCTCATGTTATGAAAAACATGGGAGTTGCTTCCGCTGATACATGCATGCTTAAAAGGGGTGTTACGCAACCTTTGTGACTGAAAATTGGATTATTAGACTCCTAGATTCCTATTTTATAGAGAAAGTTCTGTTCTACGAGGGTCTTTTGCAAAGGAGATAACTCTTTGTTGAGATGACAATGTAGACTGGGCATCCAATAATCATTAATTGGTTCTCTACCTCCAACTTATGTGACTTATCAGGGAGTAATCCACTCCCATGGGTGAGCAAGAAACATACAATCGTTCCTCAACTCTAGTACTAAACCAAAATATGAAGATATGGCGCATGCTTGCTATGATATACAATGGGTCCATTCTTTTCTTGAGTTTGATGTCAATGATCATGAATTAGGATTATCAATATGCCATTCACAACAACAACAACCTTGTCTTTCATGAACTAATAAAGCATATTAAGGTAGATTGCTACTTAGTTTTGTGATCAAGGTAAGGTCAAGAAGATAATTACTCCACGTGTGATGAATGGAGAGAAAGTCGCATTCATCGTCACCAAGCCTCTAACTCTTAATTTATCTTCAAATAAGATGCCAAATTGGGACTATAAGAGGTGCACTCGCTTGCTTGAGAAGGAGTGTTCGAATAGAGTAGATGGGCCAAATGAGCCTCTATGCACTTCACGTCTCACTTCTCCTTATCTTGTACATCTCTACAAGAAAAGAATGATTTTGATACAATTATTCTGCCTACATATGTTCTATATGTAAAGAAAGGGTATTTTTCGTTCCAAACCGTGTGTGTTCTATACAGTAGAAGTATAGTTAAATATGCATTACACACAAAGTGCATTTTCGAGAAACTAAATGGCGCGTCTTAACACTTCACGCCTGTATTTTTTATATGAAATTGTCCACTCGCATATCCCCATTTTCGCCCAAACTTTCCCTCATGTCGCCCTCTTCCACAATTCTGCTAACTTCAAGCGGGGAGGGTCCGAAGGCGAGTGTATGAATCCCTCTGTTCCTCCTCGGCTTGTCTCCATGTTCCCTCACCCCTTTCCACTTTTCCATGTTCCTTGTTCCTTGTCGATTTAACATCAAGCTGGATGACCGGTGACGATTAGACAAACACCAGTGGTGGTGTCAGATCAAAGACTCTGGTTTGGAAGGCTTGCACACGACCCTACAGAAGATGGAATTGTACTTAAGGATCCCGCATGGTAACCGGTAAATTTATGACCATACTTTTTATATATTTATTTCTGAAATTATAATTAATGCATGTCGTTTATGGTCGTTGTTTGTTCCTGCTTGTTTCAAGGTGCATTTACCCTTATAAATTTAGCTATTAACATTGGTGAAGCAGTGGAATTTGGAGAACTACTGCTGGCTATATAAATTTTTAATGCTATCGAACTCAGTATCAACTTATCATGTAGTGCATTCTTGCCCAATATTTGTTTTTTCAGTAAATTTTTTCTTTAGCTATGACTATATCTTTGTTCATGCTGGAAGCACCACCACCAACTATATATAAGGGAAAGATAATCATTTATATGAGCGAGTACTTGCCAAAGTTGTCATAATCTGCAATATCAACGACTTGTTTTTATATATTTTGGGAAGTATGAAATATGTAAACAGATTTCTGATAAATGGGGAAAACGATCATGGCAATTCATTTGTTAAGAATGTATTATTTGTTGTATACACAACATTGTCTTTATAGGATTATGACAATTCCGATGTTAACAAAGAACTGCAAAACATTGACAACCTGATAATATCACATATAAATGGTATTCTTTAAATTACTTCACTCTCCATCTATTTTCTTTTTTCTCTGATGCCAAAAATATACAAACTACAAACATAGAGTTTTGGTACAACATAGTTGGGATGAACACAGCAGGTTGTCGAAACAACCTAAAAATGTGAGTAGACTCGGTTTCCATGTGGTATTATGTCTACTCTCTTACACACTTTTGAGATAAAAACATAAGTCATAGTAATGTCTTATATCACCTGAGCGACAAGAGCACATTTTTCTTCATTTTTCTTCCAATCGTCAATATACGAGCTTAATTCAATTCAGTTCTTTTTCATCGTCTTGATTAACATGCAACAACTATTTATATAATGTATGTATATACATATCCATGTGCCATCAGATTATTATTTAGACAAAAAAAAAAGCAAACACCTCACTTTGTTAGTCTCAGTTAACCTACACTCAATGGTAATTAATAGGATCTCATAAGAAGCTCTGTTACTTAATTTGGGTTCTGTTCAGATGGTACTCTTCCAAATTTTGATACAAGAGATTTTTTGGTCTTACCTGGTAACTTTTGGAGCAATGATGTTCTCTAGACTCCATTGTTGACATTGTAATTTTCTATTTCATAGATCATCGATTACTCTTGATCATTAAAGTTTGCAAGTACTCACACCTCCACCACCGCCACCACTCATCTTTGACCGGTCCATCTTTAACCATAGCTTCTTTCACTCTTTATTTGTGGCGTGCTTGATTATTCTACATCTATCTATCCTTTGTCATTGTCATCAGCTTGTATGTTGGCAACCTGCAGTGAAGTTATTAGAGTTGTCTTCAATAAGATATTCAACTTTAAAATCTGACTCAGAAGGTTCATATTCACTATGTTTGTATACTGGGTACGATATTCCTATATGCCTTGTGCTAAACTTTGAAAGTTTATCATGATCTAAATGTAAATTTGAAGAAGAACCAACATTGACAATGTTTTCTCTAAAACGAGATGGCTTTGACGAAATAGAATTTCTCCTCTCAGAAGGAGGAAAAGTTATTTCTACATCACCATTGATGTATTCAATAATGATTTATATTTTAGTGTTTTCTCTAGGTTCAGGTACATTTTCTTGTGGCATGGTCCATTTTCTGGGAGATTGATACTAAATTACTTCCTTTTGTAGTTGTAAGGGTAATAATATATATATATATATATATATATATATATATATATATATATATATATATATATATATTTGTGTGTGGGGGGGATTTATTCATTGCTCGTGCAGGTAGCTAAGGTGTCGCTACCCATGCAAGTTGAAAAGTAACAAATTGGTTAGAAAAGTAACAATAATATATATATTTAGCCATTCATTCACTACACGCATGGGTAACTAGTTTTAGTTACCCGTGTATTTATTTTGTAATAGAAAGGTAGGTATTTGCAGTGAGACAGAAAATGTTTGTAATGAGATGACTAAATTTGTAATACAAACACTCATTTTGTATCACAACGTAATTTGCTATCATAAATATCATTTTTACTATCATTAGACGTGTAATACAAAACGAGTGTTTGTATTACAAATTTGGTCATCTCATTACAAACGATGTATGTCTCATTACAAACAGTTACCTTTCTATTACAAAATAGATCCACATGTAACTAAAGTTAGTTACCCACATCGGTAGTAAATATATACTATATATATATATATATATATATATATATATATATATATATATATATATATATTTGTGTGTATGTACACGCGTTCTTCCCTTTCACCGCATTGATCATTTTCAAGGCAACAACAAAGTAGGGTTGGGTTCAGTTATTCTACACTATAGGAATTATAAAAAGGATTGAAATTTTAATCAAGTGAAGTTAGTCTATAACAGGTGTGATTGAGTTGTTAAGCTAATTGGGAGCATCAAAATGGTGAAAAATAGATAGTGTACAAATGTTGAGTGGTTTGAAATTATCTAAGGTCAAGTATTGACTTAAATCTATAATACTATAACTAACAAATATTATCTCCATTCTATATATGCAATATTGAGATTTTAATGAGAGACAAATATCCCAATTGGTGTGCTCCATTTCCTAACTCGTTCACGTTTTTTTTTAGTCGTGGAGGACTATTGTCCCCCCTCCCCAAATAGGTGCCAGAGCCCATATGACCCAAGGAGTTGGTAAATACGGTTGCGCTACGGGAGGTATCGAACCCGGGACCCCCGGGGGGGGGGGGGGGGGCAAGCCGTTCTGAACCATCCGCGCTACAACCGGCCGGGTTAACTCGTTCACGTTGATAGCATGATCTTGCTAACATAAAACCCTAAAACTGGATGGACTAGGAACATATATAATCATGTCAGCTAGTTTCCTAAGATACAAGATGGGACACATTTTTGTATTGCATCTCCTAAAATAGTCTGTAAGGAGTGGGACTCAATAGGGGAGCCACTTGCTTACTCAAAGGAATAATAGAAAACATACCTGTTTCAAACATCATATAATTTTATGGAAAAAAATTGAGTTACCGAAAATTAAGTGTGATCTTGTATCACAAACACAAATGTAGCAGTAGAACGAAATAAAAGTTACTATTAATATTTCCCATATCTAATATAGATTTTCACCCACAAAGGTTGGATACATAAAGAAAACTAAAAACAACTAAACTAATGCTAACAAGACACATATGACAATATGTCCATGTAATCTTATCTCCAAGCTTCATCTACTCTTAGTCAAGATGTGGATGTGGCTCATCAACCCCAATTTTCTTGTCCACTTAAGGGGTTGGGAATGCCCACATAAAAGAAGAACATTTTAAGTTTATCAACGGAAAGTTATCATGTGTATCAAATAGGAGATAATATATAGAACCAAGAACATCAAAGTCAAGTATAAATGGTTCCCAACAAAGAGGGGGTATGATATATCCAAATAGATGTTAAAGGAACATCATATACTATGATTCACACTTTTATCAATAAATTGTTAATAATGTACACGGTACTTTTCATATCAAAAATATCAACATATGCCACATAAGCACTACCAAATCAGGATAGGGAACATATCACACCAGAATAACCATTTTTTCAATCAACACATGTTGAGATAATTAAAATAATGGTGAAAACATAATGACATAGTATAATAGATAGGGTCCATAACCCAAAACCTGATAGAGAAAGGAAAATAGCCAAACTCCCTATAAAGAAGCTCTTAACCCCTCATGATAATGTTCTAAATGTTGTGTGCATAACTTGGGTATGGGGCACATATTTCCCATCTCAAAATATATAAAAAGAACCATAGAAATTCCATTAATCTAACTCTATTGTATCAAAACATGCATCAATACAGAGGCAAGTTAAATTCAGCACTATCAAAGAATCAGTTTAAATTTTATATCATAAAATGGAACACCATAGTGTAATAAAGAAAATAGGATTGAAATTGAATACATTAGATCAAGATACGTCAAATCGGGACTCAATGTCATTGTCAACAATTTATAGATGAATAAATATCTATGTAACATATTGAAACTTCGACATATTCTCTTTTTGGCCCTTTCCCAATATTT
Source organism: Alisma plantago-aquatica (assembly GCA_963693085.1). Classification (NCBI taxonomy): domain Eukaryota; kingdom Viridiplantae; phylum Streptophyta; class Magnoliopsida; order Alismatales; family Alismataceae; genus Alisma; species Alisma plantago-aquatica. Next base: position 754,649,617 of record OY856409.1, read on the forward strand.
GCCTATCATTTCTATCCTTTTTGGCCTTGATGCTTAAATTGGGATTTATTGTGGTTTGATGAACATTTGTTCAATAATGATACCAATGGAAGGTTTTATGCACAAATACCTTGATGAAATCTTATTTAAGGATGTATAATGTAAAATCACTGCTTAAGTGGAACAATGGTAAATAAATCCATGTTAGAAGTGTAAGGCCACAAACCTTAATGTATTGAACAAGATTAACTACCATAATTAAGTACTCTAAACCTTAATATAACCTTGTGAGGTATTTTTAAATCATGAGACAAGATAGTTTCAGATTTGGTCCAATTTGGATGTTGTTTGTTCAAGTTATAGAATTATATGCACATTTTGGACTTTTATGCAATTTACCCAATTCGGAGGTTTTCTTTGTAAAATTGTCATATGCATTATAATATTTAGATATTCCCTTACCATTCTCGAGTTTTAAACCATGGGGCACCTAGTTGCACCTTGGTTTGAAGGTGTTTCTTTCCAAGGGCATTTTAGGGATTACCCTCTTTATAAATGAGCTTATCTTTAAAAGCTATCAACCAATGGGGTTATTTCTTTGAATGGACGATGGTGGGGATGGCCTATAAGTCTTCATGGTATTTTAGGACCGACATTTGATATATAATATGTCTCTATGAGTTGTCCTCTTGCATGGCCATGAAGCCCTAGGCTAAGGACACATGGAAAGTCTCATAGACATCACATACTTGACCTCTTTCTTTATATAGCCATATCTACCCCTTCCCAACTCGCAATTCAAAAACTCTTGATCTCCTTTATTTACTCTTTCTTAGATAATAGTTCTTCTATATTTGGCCATGAAGTTGTTGTCCCAAGGTAAAAGAGGTTGCCTACCTTGGTGAAGAAGGCTCCTAGGGTTCCAAATTTCTCTATTTAGGATTTCTCAAGCTCGTCATTGGTGATTTCAACCAAAACTAGTAAGTATCCTCCTTTCCTTCCCTATTTTCATGCTATTAGTCTTCCTTCCACCTTCCTCCAGGTCAGAAACCTGGTCTTTCAAGGTGAAACCCCACTTAGATCCCTTAAACACCCCATCTCCATGTTCTTTTGTAAGGGGTTTTCACCTCTAAAGTGGAGAAGGTCCTTCATGCTTGAGATAGGAGATTTGTTGGAGAAACCAGCTTCTCTAAGCTTGGGAACCTTACTTATTGGACCTGTCCACCTTCCCTAGAGGTGAGTTTTGTAATCCCCATCTCATATATTACTTACTACATGCTTAAAACTCATGCTTCTATGTTTAAAATCGATGATTGCCATCTCTATTTAACATGTTCTTCTAGAGTTTTAGTTTCTTGATGTTTAACCTTCTCTAGAAGATACGGTTTGGTTACCTTTGAAACTCCAAACCCTGATCTTGGGTCAAATGGTGTTCTCTCTCTCTCTGCTTATCTTGGTTGGTTTGATGATGTGGCAATTTTCTATTGGTTAGTTTTGAGAAATTCATAATTTTTTATTCCCTTGCCCAAAAATAAAAAGAAAACATATTTTTAACTCCCAAAAATGTGATATTTATAACAAAAATATTTCTAATGTTTTGTTTGGAGTTTTGTCGAAAGGAATTTTTAGAAAATGAATTAAATACCTAAAAATCACCAAAAATACACTTTAACCTTCATAACTCCAAATTATGCAAAATTATATGTTTTCTTAATCAGAAGAACATAACTAGATCAATGGTGATGTTTTCAAAGTCTAAATTGAATTTTTGTGCAAAAAGTAAAAAATAGGAGTTTTCTTTACATTAATGCATATAACATACCCTAATACATGGTTATACATTGGAATAGGAGAAGTTGGTCTTGGACCCAATAAAGTGATAAAAGTTGATAGTTGAAATCTTATGAGAGTTATGTGCAATCCCTATTTATGTATGTGCATATCTAACCCTTTCGTTGGGATACTTGTGAACCAACCTTACTTTCTTAATGAGGCTTTGCTGAACCCAATTTCCCCTACTCATGAATCTTTTGATGTACTTGCCTCAAAATTAGTATTGATGTTTTATTTCATGGGTCTTGGAACCCCACTACCATATTGTAATTATATGACTATTTATCTTGCCCATTTAATAATTCTTATGCATGATGGTTTATTTGACTATTTAGCTATAGTAGTGGTACTTATGTACAACCACCCATAGTAGGGAATGTGTTAATTCACCCTGGGGAACATCTTATTCTCCCCCATAAAAATATGTGTAAGTGATTGGGAATGTATTAAATCTCCCCTCACCTATAGGTTGAGGTCCAATAGGTGCCTCAATTCTACTTAGTTAATGTAATCCAATATTGATCATTCATGTAATTCATTATTATTTGTTGGTTTTTGGCAAGAATCTATTTTTTTATATGTCTCATCCTCTTAGCCCTCTCATCATGGGATGAATCCAATGCTATCATTACCTTTTGTACTTGTTCAATATTTTGACACATACCTTGTTTCCTTTCCCTTTTATTGGATGCTCTCCCAACCACCCAAGTTAGTACAAGTTGTTGAGTTGAATCAGGAGAACATAGCTTTGGGCATGGACCTAGCACTTGGATATGTTTCTCTGGAGATAAGATTTGAAGTAGTTAACATAGCTTTGGGCATGGACCTAGCACTTGGATATGTTTCTCTGGAGATAAGATTTGAAGTAGTTTGGACTCCCCTCTATCTAGATCCTTTTTGTTGTATCTTGTTGTAAACCCTAATGGGAGATTTTGATGTACTTGTGTAATCTTTTATGAAAGTTGAATATAGTCAGTTATTTTTATTCCACTGCTACACTTTGGTCTTTTGCATACAATTATATTAAATTTGGAAAATTTATACCTATTCCAACATACCTTTGAGTGTGTTTGGAATGGATGCAAATTTTTCAAAAAAAAAATTAGTAAGGGGGTGATCTCGCATCGTTACAGTCTATTTCAAAAAATCTATATCAAGAAAAGAGAAATAAAATATAGAAAATAATCCAATATGACTCATGAAGGGGTTCAGTGTACATTAATTGTTCAAATTGATTCTCATAGAATTGCAATGTACAACCAATTTTCCAATGTAACACATCAAGAAAAGGAACATAAAACCATTTCTCCAATTTACTAATAAATAAAAGCAACATGCATGATATTCAACTCTATTAGAGTCCATGTTCAAACCCTATCCTTTGAAAGTGTTTCGAACACTAATAAGGGTTTAGATAAATTTAGGGTTAGTTACTCTTGTAAGGGTTTAGACAAATTTAGGATTAGTTACTAATTAAATAAGAAACCTAAAGCTAACCTTTTTGATACTATTATATTAGGCTATAATATATCAAGATATTTAAATGGTTTTAAAAAGTATTCATTGATATTCATTTGAAACTCCTATAACTAGTCATAAATTATATTCATGTATGAACATCAATATCTTTTGTATATCAAAATAATGAGAGAAAACATTGCACTATCATTGCATCATGTGGAATAGCTATTGCCACGTGATGGGGAAGATTATTCAACCTATAGTTTCAAAGTTTTGCATGGTCATAGAAGCAAGGGAACACAAGAACATTTTATTACCCATTAGTGAACATTATTGTGAAACACACAATCAGGAAAAACACATCAAAGCACTAGAAGGAAACTTATTTATAGTTTACACTTTATGGGCAACCAATAGTAGTTATAGCTTCCTTCAAGCCCTTTTGACCTTCTAGGGAGAACACAAAGAGGAGAAATCATCATCAGAAGTCATACATTGATTCTAGGGATAAACATTGAGGTTGTAGGGAAAACATCGACAAAATACCTAGTTGTGAGTTTAGGTGTAGATAAAATAACCACAATGTGGATTCATGAAGTTTCCTACATATATGTGGATTCTAGGTGACATGAAACTTCATAGGACATGATCAAACCTTAATGGGGCATCCATGCACCTTGGCAAGTATACAATGTTCCAATCAAAGGTGTTATCATGACCAAATGCAATATATGTTGGGGAGGAAAATATACAGGTGTATATAAAACAAATATTAGGGGTAGATTCATGTGCATTGGATAAGGAATAAGTATAACTAGGTTTTCCCTATTTTCTCAGTAGAGGATAGAGACAAACCATGACCAGAATATTCACATAATGATTATTCTAATTGGTGAAAGGAAAGAACTAAGGGGAGTGTATAGAAGTTTATTAGATGGAGGTATATACAAAGGTTTCCTTAAAATGAGGTCTAATGGAAACTAGACATTCCCACAATGAACTAGTGGAAACATGACTTGGGAGTTTTTTAGTTATTATAATATCAGGGTCAAGTATAGGATCTAGATGTGATATTGTTTCTTAGAGAGTTTGGGAGTGAAAATAGTGGCTCGTGAGAGGGAATAAGAGGGGGGAATAGGAAGGAAGTTCAACCTTAGTGTCTTGGCTAGGAATGTTCTCCTACTAGAGGTAGGTGTGATTCCTTAGGTGTATGAAAACAAACTGACAGATCAATCATGACCTTGATATTACAAAACACAAAATATATGTATATTAGCACTTACCAACCAAATGTTATACAAATATCACAATTTAAATAAAGTTCTAATGCAACTATGATCCAAACGTTATCATGTAACTTCTTTTAATATATCAAGGTAGCTATAGTTGTCTAATAAAGATGAAACTAAGTACCATAGATAATTCAGCCATGTCAACCATGAACATAAGGTTAAATTCACTATTTAGGATTGTTTATATCAGTTCCAATTAAACTAGTGAATAACTTCATTAGCTTTGCATTTATTATCTCATGACACCACTATCATCAATATTTAATATCTAGAGTCATGCTAGTATGAAATTATTGTAAACATTATTGTATTATATTATGTAGCACGAAATATTATATTTTTTAATTGAATTGTTAACTTCATAAATTTAACATTCACTTACATAAAAACATATTAAATATACCCATTTACATAAAACGTCCAATTATTACTCATTTATTATATATGAAGCATATATTATAGACCAAACTAATCATTTATGCATACTTATTCACATCTAAGTACAAACTAATCACATTTCGATGCATAATAGTGAACAATGAGATGTACTACATCTTTAATGAGTTCATTTACATAAAAAGGCATGTTTAGGTCATTAGATCCATTATAATATATTAGGTGATGTCATGAAATCATAATACCTAATGTTATTATTGTATTCTAAATGATTCCAAGAATGTATAGGTTAGGGTTATTCAATTACAACTTAGGATTTAGGTAAGCTTGATTATTGTGCATCTGATACACAGAATCAGCATGTAGAAGGCCTAGGATTAGTTTTTATATATCTAATCAATCATCACATTACAATTTATTGATCTAGAGCTTGCTTAAGATCATTTGTATCCTAGGTTAGGGTTTACATTGGAGTTACTCATTATATTTGCATTATATATTCATTAGGGTACAAGGTGGTATTTAAGATGTATTTATGACTTTGTGTTTCCATTGCTAGAGATCTAAGCACACTAACATTTGGTTCATGAACATAGAGATTGTAGAATTAAGATAGTGTATTTCAGTATGATACATGTCTTTGTTCCTTGAAATGAATTTTGTCCTAGAAATCAACATATACATACTCTAGTATTTACTATCTGTCACTGCTTATAGTATTTTCCTCATCAAACTATTAAAATTGGTATAAAGGGTATTCCACCCAATATCCATCACACTCCACTTTCTCTTAGACTTCAGAATTTATGAAGGCCAAGGTTTTATGTATTGATCTACCATGTCATGTGATTCTTGTATTGGGGATTCTATAGTTACTTCATGCTAATTAAATTATGACTTAGTTACACAAACCATCAATGATACCTAGGAAAATATTTTCTATAAATATATTATCATGAGATAAATGAATATTTGATGTCAAAACCTTTCATTACAAAACCAAATACAGGCACAATAATATACGAATGAAATAGTTTCATATAGTTCAGTATCTTAATAATTATTACTTCATCATACTCATCATATGATTCTCTTGTAAGCACATAAGAGCTGCATGGGAACCTCTCTTATATCCTAGGGTAAAATAACATGGTGTCTTATTTCATGAGGGTCTAATTACTTAAGATCCTTATTGATACCTCATCAAATTCTATGTCTTTCTTCCATCCTAACATGAACAACATACCCTATTTCATGAGGGTTTACTTATCCAAGATCCTTATTGACACCTCAACATATTCTATATATTTCGTCCATCATAACATGAACAAGTAGGTAGTTTCTAGGGTAAACATCTCATCTAGAGAGTTTGCATATTAGGCGATGAACTTATAAGGCATGTATGGGAGAGTAAGAAACCTAAGGGTCAAATTGAAAAAGTCTGATTAATCGACGCCTACGCTCTGATACCATACTTGCAAGGAGTGGGAACTGATAGTGGAGCCACTCTCTTACTCAAGGGAATATTAGCAAAAATCTGCATGCCAAACATGCATACATTTTTTCTAGAGACACTAAAATCCAAGAATGACATTGTATCATAAACTTGAAATGTATCAGTAAAAACAAAAGAAAAACTATTACAATTTGGATGTCTAATATACTTCATTACCCATAACGAGGTGAATAAAAGAGATAACAAAAAACTAAATTTATAATAATAAGATACATAGGAAATCCTATTCATTTAAATGTATCCAAGTTCCATCTACTCTTGTGCAACATTTGGGTGTGGATCAACCAAACTAATGTCCTTGTCACCCATGGGGTTGGGAATGCCCCCACAAAAAAAACTTTGAAGTTTTATCAATAGAAAGTTGGTATTGTCATTAAATAGGTATTGAATATTAAATAGATAAATAAAAACATTTAAGTATAAACAGATCTCCACAAAGAAATAGGTTGATATACAAATGGATGTACAAATAACTTCACATATTACCATTAAAAATTACATGAAGAAATGTTTAAGAACTTTCAAGCTCATTTTCGTATCAAAAATCAGCATATGCCACGTAACCACAATCAAATTATATTAGGACATGTGACCCACCAAAATAACATTTTGTCAATTAGCATTCACTGAGATAATAACAGTACTAGTGAAAACATAATAACATATGGCAGTCAGGCTGAAGAACCCGAAACATGATAAATAAAGGTGGATCAATTGATTCGTGGTAGAGAAGATCATAACCCCTCATGCAAAAAATTTACTTAGTGGGTACATAACAAGGGTATGGGACACACTCAATATACATAAGAATCATAAAAAATATATATCTATTGAACTACTATATCAAAACATGCATCAATGAAAAGCAAGTTAAGATCGATAATATTAAAGAATCATTTTTGGTTTTATATGATTAAATGGAAAAATACAATGCAACAAAGAAAATAACATTCCAACGAGTCGATATGAGAAAGATACATCAAATTTGGGTAAATGTCTACAATCTATAGAAGAATGTAGATTTATTTTAAAAGATGTGTATCAAGAATGTTAGACTATAGAATTTAAAAAGTTATCTAATATGACTGAATAAGAGATGAGCATGAATTAATTATCCTATATGATTCATATATACGTGCAACATTCAACCACTTGCCTAATATGACTCAGGATGAAAAGCAACATACAATCAATTGTCTAATATGATTAATAAATAAAGCGACAAAACTACTATTCTATCCTAATAGTATCCATGTACAATCCCTATTTCAATGACCAGATCTTAAACACCTAATCAAAGTTTTGATACATTTACATTTTATTAATCACAAAACCAAAAATTTGACCTTTTTATAATTGAAATAGGTCACAAAAATAATAGCCACTTCTAAATGATATCTAATGATTCCTAATAGTACAATAAATAGTGATGGCTTATTTATGTTGATAACATTAATGTCATTTATTAATCAAAACCACGAGCCAAAAAAACACACAATCTATATGTTGCATAAAATATTTATTGTTTCATGATAGGGCATATAAATGAACTCATGGTTCTAAAGTCTTGTCTGGCATAAAAGGTGGGGGGGGACTTTATTACCCACCATTTAATGTTGAGGTGAAATAGGAAATCTGGGCAAATGTGTCAAAAAATTAGTGGAGTTTTTCTTGTCACCGTTTGTACCTGGGAAACCACCGTTGGAGTTTGCTTTAACCCCTTCCAATCCTCTAGGGCGGATACAAAGAGGAAAATTATTCATGGGAAACCCTCCACTGACACTTACCTTATATAACAAGGTCAAGAGACTTGAATGAGTAAAAACATTAATCAAAGCATCAGGTTGTGAGTTCAGCTATAGAGGAACAAGATCACAATTTGAATTCATGAAGTTACATGTAGACATGTTGATTGAAGCTTATGTGAATCTTCAAAGGACTTTTATCACCTAAAGAGGTGTCCACACGCCTTGTAAAAGTTTCCAACTCCCCGGGGAGGATACTTGACTGTCTCATTGATTTATGGATAGTTTTCACTAAAGTTATGTGTATTCTATCAATGCACTTTTTTGATATCTCAATTAAGACATAAATAACCTCATAAATATCATATGAACAAAGATAATAAGAGTCATGTCCTCTTAATTCATATTCTCTACTTGAAAATTAGACAAAGGTAGGCCTAAAATGTAACTCAACTAGCATCACAATACCATTATTTCCACCATAGGGCACCATCTTTCTTTCACTATAGACATCATCACCATGTTTGAGTCAAAATTATGGTTCAACAATGAGCTCATATGTATGTTAAAAGTATATGTTCTGATTATGTCCCTAGTCAGATGTTGTTGTGTAAAGTCGATAGATAACAATAACACACGAGATTAGAGTGTGTGTTGGTTGATGATAAATTAGACATGATATGGTGATATCAAACCAAGCACACAAGTACTTGTTAGAGAATAATGCATTAGACAGACCCACCATGAGAGTAAAACATATTTGTAGCATGGTCAGTCTGTGACACCACGACCATGTTGGGAGCTTTTCTTACACTTTGAGATTCAAACTTCATGATCCATGGACTTCTTTGCTTAGTATTGACTCTTGTCCATTAGGGGTAGGTTTAACAGAGCTTTGGGGCCTTCTTTGGACCTCTCCATGGGCGGAGGAATCCCAAATCACCTTCCTCATCTCCTATCCATCTAAGGCATGATCCAAGTATCTAAAAATCATGTAAAGAACGTCCATAAGTGCATTTGATAAAAATATGCATATTGAAGGAATTAACTTGCAATCTAACTTGTTTAGATGTGATTAAGATGTAAAAAGACACACGATGGAGCCCTAAAATAGGAATGCATCACCTAGTCACCAAGTTGCTCTCCCACAATTGTTTCTCCCTTGCTATCTTTCCCTTTATTGAGTTGGACTTTCTCATGACCTCTATTGGTTATCACAACTAGAGAGCACAACAATTGTCAGAAACATTTGAGTTGTATTTTAGGAAGCCCCTACTACCCCTCTATTTATTATGAGGGGTTAGGGTCTGGTTTCCCAATCTAAGTTGTACTGGGATGGACTAGAAGATCATAAATTCTCACAACCTGTAAGCATTGAACCATTCATTTCACATGTGAGCCGATCGATCCACTTTCTGAATCAGTCATTTCTCCATGTTTCCAGATCACATATGAATTAGTAAATTCCAAACCAATTAATACCTAGCAAGACGTCAACACTAATTCTTGATGCACTCAAATTTCTCCATGAACTGGATGTCTCTCCCTACAAGGTGATCATCTCATGACTCCAACTGGTCAATTAGTTGAGTTGAGCCAATTGGTTCACTAAATGATCTGGACGGTTTGCTCCCTAGTTCAGGCAAAACTCAGCTATTTCAATATCCAATCAACCTAACACTCCAACCAGCCGTTTCATCACATGAGTCGATTGGTTGGGAGTTTAGTCATATGATTTATTGCTTAAATGCATTACCTAAACATTTTAGTAATCAATCCAATTATCATTTAAGATCAAAACCCCTCCTCTTCTAGGTCATGACCTATGTTTGTGACCCTATAGATCCCATATTACGTTGGTAGTGAATGTCCATAACCAGTTATGACATCATAAGCAATGAGTGATGTCTAGTCAGACATCATTGCTACCCAGGTAATTGGAAAGTTTGAGAACAACTTCAACTTTCAATCTGTGCATGGTGCTATAGTGTTTGCATAGTTCCTTTGTCTCTGATATCTAAATTGAACTCGAGGCATGGATCTATCATCCTTTTCAACATTTGATCTATGTTCCTTGCTATAGCAGACTATATGAGATTATCACATATTAACTCACATGTGCATGGCCATGCATTTCTCAGTCTTACTAATCCAAGAGGACTAAGATATCATACTCCCATAGGAGGGATAAATCCCATCTACATCACTCACAGTCAACCCCCATGTGTCATAGTCACCCAATAATCACCTTTATGGTAACCCTTATTCAAAATTACATTTTATAATGTCAAAGCATACCCTTATGACGAATGTAGTGAATTTAGGACTAAGAACCACAATCACCACCAACACTACGAGAGCTAACTATGAACGCAATAGTAATGGTTTCTAATAAAGAAATAATAGGAAAAATGTGTGAACCCGTTACACTAAACGAGATTACTCAAAACATACAGCGCAATCAATCATGAATTATTCACGTATCCAAAAATATGGATAAAGTAAAACTAATTTCAACGTCAGCACCAGCTAAGAAACATTTGCTTAAGAGCCCAACATCTTTCTTTTATCCATACTATGTCAAGAATTTAAAACAAACTGTTCTATCACCTTAGCCACAATATATATACATAGGAGAACAATATTCATATATGCCACACAAACCAACATTAATATGATAACAAAAGTGTGATTCATTTGAAACACCATATACAAACTTTTCTTGCCTGGACCTGAGAGTACAGGGATGACTCTAGGACACACTAGACATCTAATCAACTTTCTCAAAGATTAATTACTATAACTCCTCTTTTCTGCCACATGTTTGTTTTCATCACTTCTGATTACCTAAAAAAATGTGGCAAACCACAAGGGTGAGACCCATGTCCCAACAAGAGATATAACCTCCAACAACGCTTATTGATTACAACATTTTAAATAGTAGATAACTAAGTAGTTGGAGTACTTAATAATCAATTGAATAGATTGAACAGTTCAAATATGATAAATAGATTAAGAAATTAATATTAGCAACAAGTATGATCATCAATGCATATATAGATAATAAATAAATGCATTTCTTTGGATAGATATCTACTCAAATATCATCAAATTACATATAATAACAATCATTATCATTAATCTGACCATCATCATATTCCTTGCTAATAGCACAAGCAATCTAGTAGAATAAGCATCCCTGACATCATGAATACTTCTAGTAACATAGCATGGCTATCAATATTGGCATCTCAAATAAAGGGAACATATCTATATCATATGTAGAACTAACATCATAACAAAATGGACTATATAGGCATGATTAGTAGTTTAATCATTTCTAATTACATAGGCATGGCTAGCAATATTAAGCATAGTTAGCAGCAGCATGTTAACCATCAGTGTCGGTATATTTGACAACATAAGCATGTTTACAACATGGGCATAACTACAACATAAGCATATCTATTATCTCTTATTGTACTATACATGATCTTAGTGAAAAGAAAGCAAGCAAGGGTTATCATCTGATATGAAGCACTATGTATAACCCTAAACATATATGCTACACAGCCGTCTTACATCTTTTATTATGCCCTGGCGAATTTGAATCGTACAATCCAAAGTCGAACCGACCCCTATGAAGGGCTATTCAGTTCCATACAAGATCTAGAAGTGTTGGTATCCTAAGATCTCTTCCCCTCGGTTAGTACAAGTAAAAAGTCAGTGATATATCAGTCAAATTTGCCACCACATCGACATATAGTCAAGCTGCTAACCATAGTCCACCCTTGGTACAGGTCACGACACTAGAAACTAGGGTATACAAAACCCTCTAATTCGAGGTACAACCGTAGTTGTCCTGCATCACATTAGATGTATGAGGAATGACCATAGCCATCCTCCACAACCTACATTGTGGATGAGAAGGATATATCCTCAACTTGCCACCCCCACATACTCAACAGTATGCACTCCGAGTTTCCCTTAGGAATACTCATTTCACCATCCATCAAGTTCTGACACTAAAGATGGCTCTATGACACAGGGCACTACATGATTAGAGTTTCACTTGATTATTTATGCCAATTGGGTGAATTAAGGCTACATCAAACAAGTGGACATACAAACCCTAATTCACTTCTAGCAAGCATATAAATATCACAATTTTTAAAAGATATAAAATGTGTGGAACATAATTTCTCATCTCATCATCACATGGTACTATTCACTTGCCATTCATGAGACCACACTAGTCATCATACTATCACAAGTTATAAATCCTTTTCAGAATATCACAGGGTACCAACCCTTATCAACCCAAAAGGATTACACCTCATTCAGGGCTCAACCAAGCCCAAAGGTCATCAAGACCATCATACCATCATAGGATATAAATACTTTTCACAATATCATAGGGTATCAACCCTTATCAACACAAGAGGATTACACCTCATTCAGGGCTCAACCATGCCCAAAGGTCATTAAAACCATCATACTATTCCCTACAAGATCATCATTATCATTGCATGCCTTATAACAAGGCTCAACAACATCACTAATATATAATACACCGGATCAACACTATGGTGACTTAATGAACTAGGAGATATTCATAAACAATCATTGAAGGGTTATATTAACATTAATACCATTCATTTATTACATCAACATGCAAGGAAGCTAGATATGATTAACCCTCATCATATTCATAATGCACATGTTTAGCATAAGAAAGTATCAACGATGTGGCTATGATAACCACCAATTAACACATTAAGGTTATGATTATATTAAAGAGGTTATTTCACCATCATGTCATCATATAAGAAGGTTAAACATGAATACTCATCTTTATCTATTTTCATTAGAGTTAGGTTTGATAAGATAAATTATATTAATGTTACTAATTAGCACTCATACCCAAACCCTAACTCACACCATCCTCATTGGATCATGGATGCATAAGGTAAAGCACAACCATCACATTCCATAATATTTTCAAGCATCAACCCACACATAAATCAAGGTGTAACCATCGGGTTATAGCATACTAAGGTTTCAACAAAAATAAGAGAGTACTCCGTGATTGTATTAGTCATTCAAGGACTATTCATACACAATTACCATCATTTACTTATATCAAAGCTAGGTATAACAAGCTATGCCTCATTAGGGTTAGATATCAAAAAAATATGTTTATCGTCCCTTCTATTCATATGAGTGAATAGGTAAGACTACCTTATTAAGGGTAACCCTCCATTTATTTGATCATCATTCAACTCATATCACCATATGACAATGTCACCCATAACCATTGGATGTTTAAAAGGTAAGACCATTGGTTGTTTACATAAGTAAACACCTTGAATGAATCATCTATAATGTTATTGATTTGTGATCTATAAAAGTCACCATTTAACCCTAGACATCCTTTGATTAAAAACAATAAGGGTTATGTTGAGAGTACAATAAAACCCACAACTGATTGTTCTTTTAAAACATGCCATCCATTGTCAACAAGTAAGGTACTTAAGTTGATCATATAAAGGAAACCATCTAAATCACATTATAAGGATCAACATATTACATTATCCATCATTCCACTTTATTGGAGGAGTAAACATTAGATCTTGACCATTGGGTCAATTTCATATGTTAAAACCATCAATTACAATATAGGTTCGACCATTGCATCAAGTGACCCAAGAAACCATTTTTCTAAGGCTTAACTGATGCTACAACTACATGCTTAACTCCCCATAGGTTGTGGAGACCTGATCCACCATCATTAGTGACCATTAAGTCACCATAGGTTGTTAGATCAGCACTATATTCATTAATCAACATCAAATATCAAACTAATATCACCATTGATTGATAGCATCATTAGGGTACTTAATTGTTAATCGCTAGGTTTCTAATTAGGCCAAAAGATGATGTAAAGGGTGAACATCAGTTGACACACTTGGTTACCACCATCAATTGTAATGAAGACAACACCATAGGGTTTTTGCCATGGTACCATCACCGAGTCATGGGTTTATAGAAGAAATCAACTTAAAACCCTAAAATTGACCATTGGTTGATAAGTGCTTAGCACCATAGGTTGTCAAAACAACCTAATCCAAGTCACATGTTCATCTACATTGAAATCAGAATAGGGAACATTATAAAAATCAAAATCCAAGTCCAGCATAGATTTTTAGTACATGGATCATCATTTTCTAGCAAAAACATGAGCTAGCAAGCATATGGTAAGCAATAAACGTGGAGCAAGTTATTAAACTTGCCTCTAATTAGAAGATGAAACCCCAAAAAGAAGAAAACTTGAGAAGGTAGGGTACAAAATCCAAGCATAAGTTGTGAACTCGTCCATCTAGCACCTTTCTTCATCAAATGAGCAAACCCTAAGAATAAGGAGCAAGAAAGGTAGGGTTTTAGAGCTTTAGAGAAATTTCTACCATGGAACAGCAAGGTTCTGACCTAGAGAAAGGTAGGAGGAAGGATAAAAAATAAATAATTGGAGGAAAGAAGGAGATTCTTACTCTTTTAGGTCAAGATCACTAGAAGGAAGCTTTTTAAACCCTAAAAGGAAGTCAATTGCAACCCTAGATTCTTTTTCCAAGAAGACCCCCTCTTTCTTCTTCCTTGAATAGGAAATTCGCAGAAGCATAGAGGGAGGATGAGGTTCATAGAAGGAGGGAAGTTGTGGATAGAAGATGGCTCATTTTGGTGCTTAGGGATATGTATAGGAAACTTTAAGATAAAGACAAAGAAAAAGTTGAATTTCTAGTTTCTTTCCAAGTGTCCATGGACTTAAACTATTAAGAATATACAAGCACACACACAAGAAGCTCCCCCACTGTCCATAGAGACATGCTTATTGTGACAACCCGATTACAAATCAATCCATCACCGGTAAAAATGTAGAATTATCACAATTAACATAATTAACAAAAAAAACTACTAGAAATTAAAACCATTTTGCACATAGATTTTTGTCCAGTAAATTTTTACACCAAGGGCCAAAGCTTTACATACACACAGTTCATGTCATATAGTCAATATGTCGTCTCTTCTCAAGGTTAACGAGTATCAGATACTTTACTCTGGTATATATATATACAACAACATTATAAAATCCTTAAGATAAGCAAACCAAAATCTCAAATCATTCGTGAAAACCACTAAGAACTATCTCCCAAGGATCTGAGTGTACAGAGACAACACACATACATCTACCTACAAAACCCTGACAAACAATGTGCTCAGCCTGAAGATACTACTGATGTTCTTCCTGACACGATCCTTCTTCTACATCTCGGTTCCTAGACCCTCGTTCGCGACTACCTAAAATTTTTGGATCCCATGGGGTGAGACTATTGTCCTAGCGAGAGATATAACTCTCTGCCAGAAATATTAATATCACAGAAAATAATAAAATTGAACTACAGGTATTCTAATTGTTTGACAAATATATCTTCAAGTACTAAGCAAGGATATTAATAACAGATCTATAATTCATCTATTGCTTGAAAATAAATATGAAGACATGTATAACATCTATCTAACAAGATGTATAAAAGTAATAAGGCATCAACCAATGTTTCCATATTTGGTCCTTAAATGAATATACCACATGGCTGATTACATGTTCACATTCATACTTATGCCCAGAGGAGATGAGATATACCACTCATACTCCAACTGACCACTAGTAAGTCAAAATCAGTACCATACAAGGTCAATGGAAGAGCTGACTGTTAAGACCTTTCCTTTCTCAGTTAGCACGAGAACACTTAGGCTTAGCATGACATCTTGTATCTACTACAATTAACTATGTCGGGGTATAGTGGCATTCTTACTATAGAGTTACTGTCATACCATGTACCCCCTTCACGAGAAGACCACTTAACTTTCCAGGATTATCAGGATGACCACTGAGTGATCTTACTAATCCAAGAGAACTAAGATATCATACTTCCATAGGAGGGATAAATCCCATCTACATCACTCACAGTCAGCCCCCATGTGTCACAGTCACCCAATAATCACCTTTATGGTAAACCTTATATAGAATAACATTTGATAATGTCAAAGCATACCCTTATGACGAGTGTAGTGACTTTAGGTCTAAGAAGCACAATCACCACCAACACTATGAGAGCTAACTATGACCATAATAGTAATGGTTTCTAATAAAGAAATAATAGGAAAAATGTGAGAACCCGTTACTATGGCATCCAACTCACAAAAATGAGATTTACTTAAGCTGAAGCGAACGTTAACAGTGGATTACTAAAAATCACTAAAATTAAAACTTTTTATAAAGAGATCCCTACATTGGAAAAACTCATTCAAAAAGAACCAAAATAATTCTATTACATTGTGGTTCACAAGTACATGTCTTGTACCATTCCTTCTTGAGGATCACATATATCAACTGCCCTGTTAAAACTGTACATAGGCAACATAAAAACATTGAGGCATCAAGTCAAAATCTTAGATCGGTTCATTAAACTAACTACTGACTACGAGCACCTGAGAGTACAAAGATGACACATAGGACTCTATGTATATACATGACAGCTAGTGTCTCCACCAGGATGTCACAGCTGTCCCAGTTGATATTGTTGTTGCTGATGTTCTTCACCCACTGTAGGGTTTCTGCTTCTTTTTCTGTGTTTACCTAAAACGTTGGATCCCACGGGGGTGAGACAATTGAAAATTGCCCCAGCGAGAAATATAACTCTCCGCCAGAAACATTATTATAGCAGATTAATAGTATAAAACTGAGTAGAAGAATCATAAATATTCAACAACAGGTAAATCAATTATCTAAAGATATTAGAGCAATGTTATTCTCCAAAGTATTTTAGCTTGTAACTTGATAAAGTAGTATGTCATTCATCCAGTAACGAATATGAAGAACATGTATAACATTTATCAATCTAAGATATACTAAGAAAAGTAACATCAACATGTGATTCTCATATTTCATCTTAATCAAATACGCTACACAGATGATTACAATTTACAAGCATTCTTAAGCCCTGAGGAGATGAGGTATACCGCTCATACTCCAACTGACCATTGCAAAATCGAAATCGGTACCATACATAGGTCAATAGAAGAGTCGGATTTCCATGACCTCAACTTCGTCAGTCAGTGTGAGGACCAAATGCAGGACATCTAGTGTCTCTGCTAAATAGCTTTCTAGGGTATACTGGAAACTTCTCTATTAGAGTTACATTGGCATGATATACTCTCTTTGCAATCGAGAGATTTCATGTTTATCTCACATCGATTCGGTATTAACATCATCGGGAGATTAGTGATACATCCATCCAGGCATTCAGGAGATTAGTGATACATCCATCCCGACATATATAATGAAGGATTGAGAGATTTAATGTTTACCTCACATCAATTCCTCCATTAGGGTGTAAGGATATTCACACCCATAACCCCCACATACTCAATAGTATGCCCTCCAGGAGTTTCCTTAGAAAAACATGTTTCACCATCACCAGTTACTGACGATGATGGATCTATGGTCAGGGCTCTACATCGTAAGATTTCACTTGATTAATTAAGTACATTACTGTATTCTTTTAGCATCAGTCAGGTTTTCAAACATAATTCATTATAACAAATGCTACAAAGAATAAGTATTACTTCTATTACGTCCTTTTCAAAGCTTTATAAAACATTGGGATCTCAATCCCTTGTCACATCAGGGGCATTCTCATCCCTTAACATGTCATCATCATGATTAAGGAATATGGGTATTCAAACCCTCAATTCATCAAGAATACTTGTTACCACTTATCAGGTAGTTGATACCTTCAGGTCATTTGACCAAGGTAAACATGATACTTGCAATACAGGTATCTCATATGGCTTTTAATGCCCATTAATATCTTATTACCTCTCACAAGGAAACACATTATATTTTGTCTTACAAGGCCCAAAAACAATTTCATTAATAAAACATCATAGTTTATACCTGGCTATGCCCAACATCTCATGATACCTGCATGATTAGTGCATATAATGACAGTTATATCAATCATGTATCAGCACTATGCAATGTAAGAGTAACATCACTAATTCCACATTAGAGTTAGGATTTTCCCATTTATGTCAATTAGAAATACTCATCCCATTACCCAAATTAGGGTTGTGGTTTATCATCATATTGCCCAACATTAGATTTTCATGCACTATAACCCAAGATTAGGGCTCCACATACCTTTATCCTATATTAGGGTAGGATTTCATATCAAAGTGTCACATATCAGTATATAGCATCACCTTGAGTTAGAGTTTCACATCTCATTATTGCATTAAGGTTTCACTTTGACATCACCCTTGATTAGGGTTCCACTTGACATCATCCTCACTTAGGGTTTCCTATGGCTTCACCCTTGATTAGGGTTCCACATGACATCACCCTCACTTAGGGTTTCATATGGCTTCACCCTTGATTAGGGTTTCTCATAACATCTTTGTATTAGGGTTTCACTTAACATAACCCTTGATTAGGGTTTCTCATAACATCACCCTCAATTAGGGTTTCTCATGACATCACCTTCAATTAGGATTAGGGTTTACTATTCACATCCAATTAGGGTTTATCATTAAAATACCATGAATTAGGGTTTCTCATGTCATTACCCTAAATTAGGGTCACGCCATCACCCTAGATTAGGGTTTTACATAGAACTGCCCTAATTAGGGTTTACGTTCATCAACCACCTCAATTAGGGTTTCATGATCTCTTTATCAAGGATCATACCCTAATTACATATTCTATTTATTTTGAATGTGTTGAGGCTGGATTGCTACATGATTATTATACATGTATGAATTTCTCTCTCTCATCCCCTCTAGGATGTTCAATACTCCAATCTTGATTAGATTGAGTCAATCCTTTATTCAAAAATATACATTTAGGGTTAGCATAGTGTATTGAGTCATTGCTTCCATAAGCATCAAAGGTTAACCCCTATAAGGATACCAATCATCTAATTACATTAGGGATTCAACCATTGTACTTATCTTTGATAATTATCATTATCAATTATGGGATCAACTGATCTTTCATCACTTTAAGTCTTCAATCAATTTTGTATATGTTGAACCTCCATTCAGTTTTGACCTTTGAATCTCCAAACGGTTTGAAGTCAAATACCCTCCAAATGGTTTTGAAACTGTTTGGGCATCTAGGGTTAAGACCATTTCCCTCCAAATGGTTTTGAAATCATTTGGGAACTCAACATTAGAAACTGTTTGAACAGTTCATCACTAAGATCGATTGGAAAAACCAATAGTTGAAACCGTTTGAAAATTGAAACCACTTGGTCATTCAAATGGTTTTGAAACTGTTTGATTCTAAACGGTTTTGAAACCGTTTGATTCCAAATGGTTTCAAGACCATTTGGACTCAAATGGTCTCAAGACCGTTTGGTCCAAAACATCTTGAAACCGAATGAATCATTTTGGGTTACTTTCAATCAATCAAATAGGGTTCCAATTATTCAACCCATCAATTATTGTAATCATTGGAATTACTTCAATTGAAACAATTGAATCACCATTCAATCATGACCTCCAATGACCTCAAACGGTCTTGAGGTCCTTTGACCTCAAACGGTCTTGAGACCGTTTGGTGTCAAATGGTCTTGAGACCATTTGACCCATCCAATCACTGAAATTGATTAAATTCAATTAGGGATTCTTCAACAAATTGATTTAGGGTTTGCAATCAAGAAGCCCGAAAGTATTGACCCATTTTGAAATTAATTCAATTGAAAACCATTGGATCATCATCAATTTATAACAACACCTGACCTCAAATGGTTTTGAGGTCGTTTGACCTCAAACGGTTTTAAGACCATTTGATCCCAAACGGTTTTGAAACTGTTTGGTTTCAAACAATCTTGAGACTGTTTGGTCTCAAGTCATTGAAACTGTTTGCCCAAGATATTAATTGAGGTGTGTGCTTAAGATGACATCAACATCTTCAAGCTACAAACCTTCGAAACTTGCTATGATCTTCATGGTGATTTCATCAGTCAACCAAATAAAATTTTGGGAATGAAGAAAGAATCAACAATTGATAAAAGAATGAAATCAATAATAATGTTTGAGGGTTCAAGTTATATAACCCACCTTCAAAGAATCTTAAAAGCTCCAAAATCCATGTCTTTAATGGTGTAAGAAGCTTTATCAACTATACCAAGCTCGTGCTCAAGTCTTTGAGTGAAAAGAATGACCAAAGTTGAAGATTGAATGGAGAAAAGAAGAAATCAAGCATTGATTTTCAATTTCCACCATGAAATCAAGGTGAAAGAAGACCATGGAGCATACCTACAGGTTGGGGATCGTCCTCCTCCTGCTCCTAAGCTCCCTTGGTTGTTGGTTTAGCAAAGAGTGAAATAAGGGTCGAAACATCCTTTCATTTGAGTTGTAAATGGTGTTTTTAAAAAGAAATTCAATGAGAGAGAAAGTAATAATTAATTCCTTTATTTTCTTAAATTGATGCAACATCTCCCCCTGAACTCCTTGCCCACAAATCCATCCTCTTCCCCTTTGCAATCCTCTTCTTTATACATGAATTAATGGAAAAGAAATTAAGCACCTTAATTCATATAATACTAATATCCCATATTTAGTGGATATGACTTTTTCATTAACTAATGTGAGTGGGATCTCCACTCACTTAGGATATTTTTGTTGCCTTTGCAAGTCACAAGGACGTCTAAACTTATGCAATTTCAAAAATCGCAATTTTTGTTGAAGGGCACTTCAATTAATATATTTATTTTTGCATTAAATTAAATTAGGGTTTCAATTATGCTTAAATCTTGATTATTTTAATATCAAGATTCTCTCTCCTCCAAAGTGATTCAAATGAGATTCCCCTCTACTTTTCTTATCTCTAATTGACACCAAGAAACATGAGGGACTATCTAGAAGTGGTATATTGCATATTGAACCCTAGGTTTTGGGTAAATTGCACATTACACCAAAACTAGGTTTTAATGCACAAACATGGCTTAACAAGCTCTTTCTTGGTGCTCAAGCTATCACAAGCCATACCTCTGCATCATTCTCATTCTTATGATGCTTCAACACATGAGGAACATTTTATCATGTAAAATTTGCAAGTTATCCCCTCAACTTGGGTAATTTGCACTTTAGTCCACAACAAACAAAACATTATTTCAACATTATTCAAAAAGGACTAAAATTGAAACATAAGTTCCTCTGGAGCCTTAATTACTTTTCAAGAAATAAGAGAAAGCATATAATTAACTTTATTAAGCAAAACATCTTGGGTTAAGGCATAACCCAGGTCAGGGATGTTACAAATTATCCACCCCTAACGGGGATTTCGTCCCTGAAATCATTAACAGAGAAGAGTAGGGTACTTCCTCCTCATCTCTTCCTATAGTTCCCACATATCTTCTTCAATGCCACAGTGATGCCAGAGAACTTTCCCAAGACATTTATCTTTGTTTTTCAACTTTTTAATTCTTTTATCAAGGATCATCACAGGTCCTTCAACATCATCATTTAATTCTACTTCCATAAGTTGCATAACTAACTCTGTGTCAGTTAGACACTTCCTCAACATGGAGATATGGAACACTAGATGCAACTTGTGCAACTCAGATGCAACTCCAGCTTATAGGCTACCTTTCCAATCCGTTCAATGATTGGATAAGGCCCCATAAATCTAGGAGCTTACTTTCCTTACTTCCAAATCTAAGAATGCCTTTATGAGGTGAGACTTTGAGATATACTCTGTCTCCAACTTGGAATTCTAAAGGTCTTTGTTGTTTGTCGGTGTACGATTTTTATCTATCATGTGCTTTCTTTAAATGTTGTTGTATTACTTTAATCTTCTCAGTTGTTTACTACACAAGCTCATGACCCAAAAGTTGTTATTCTCCTGTTTCATACCAACATAAAGGAGATCTACAACGTCTACCATACAATGCTTCATATGGTGCCATATCAATATTGTGTTTATAGCTATTATTGTAAGAAAATTCTATCAAGCTCAGATGTAGATCCCAACTTCCTACAAACTAAAGGACACATGCTCTAAGCAAATCCTCCAAGGTTTGTATGGTCCTCTCAGATTGTCCATCTATCTGTGGGTGAAAGGTTGTACTAAACCTTAACTACATACCCAAAGCTTTATGTAGTCCTTCCCAAAAATGACTCGTGAACTGGGGACCTCTATCAGAAACAATGGTAACTGGGACCTCGTGCAACCGCACTATCTCATCTACATATATCTGTGCAAGCTTTTCAGCAGTGTAGGTTGTTTTGACAGGAGGAAAATGTGATGTCTTAGTCAACCTATCAATTATCACCCATATGGAATCATGGCCTTTGGTTGTTCTAGGAAAAGCTACCACAAAGTCCATGGTCACATGATCCCATTTCCACTGCGGTATAGGTTAAGGTTGCATTGTTCCTGTGGGATTTTGATGTTTAGCTTTAACTTGCTGACACACCGGACACCGCATAACAAACTCAGCTACATCCTTCTTCAATCCTGGCCACTAATACATATCCTTCAGGTTATGATACATTTTGGTGCTCCCTGGGTGCATTGCATACATCGAAGAATGAGCTTCCTCTAAGACTAACTTTCTTAAGTCATTGGTATCAGGTACTACCATCCTACCATGGTAACAGACTACATGATCCTCTAACTCATGAAAGCCGTCCCGTTTCTCACTACCATACGCTAACCTGATCTGCTGAACCATAGTATCAACTTGTTGTGCTTCTTTAATCTGTTGTCTTAGAGTAGGTTTTATGTGCATCTCAGCTAACAGCCCGGGTAACATTGATACTTTAAGTTGTACATTGTTTTTCCTCAAGGAGATAAGCATATCTCTCTTAGAGAACACTAAAGAATTCAACTGTGCTTTATCTATGACTGGTGATGATGATTTCCTACTTAGTGCATCAGCCACTACATTAGCCTTCCCTAGATGAAAATCAATAGTACAATCGTAGTCCTTGATTAACTCCATCCAGCGATGTTGTCTCATGTTCAACTCATGTTGTGAGAAGATATATTTTAGATTCTTATGGTCTGTGAAAATCTAGAATGTTTCTCCATAGAGATAATGTCTCTAGATATTCAAAGCATGGACCACAACAGCTAGCTCTAGATCATGTGTTGGATAATTCTCTTCATGTTTCTTAAGCTGTCGAAATGCAAAAGAAATCACTTGATTATCCTACATCAACACACAACCAAAACCATTCTTAGATGCATCATAGAAAACTATGTACCCCTTCCCTTGCTCAGGTAACACCAGCACAACTGCACTTGTTAACCTTTCTTTCAACGACTGGAAGGAATGTTGACACTTGTCATTCCAAACAAAAGGAACCTACTTCCTGGTCAACTTGGTTAGGGGTAAAGATATAGAACTGAAGTTCTTAATGAACCTCCTGTAATAGCCTACCAGCCCTAGAAAACTATGTATCTCCATTGGTGTCTTCGGTTGTTCCCATTGCAGGACAGATTCTATCTTCTTAGGATCAACACGGATACCTGAGGAAGATATTACATGTCCTAGAAAAGAAACTTCTGGTAACCAGAACTCACATTTGCTAAACTTAGCAAATAGCTTATGCTCTCTTAGAAAAGTTAAAGCCTGACGGAGGTGTTGCTCATGATGTTGAGCATCTCTACTGTATATCAAGATATCATCTATGAAGACTACTATGAACTGATCAAGAAAAGGTCGAAAGATTCTATTAATGAGTTCCATAAATGTAGATGGTGCATTAGTTAGTCCGAATGACATAACTATGAATTCATAGTGACCATACCTTGTTCTAAAAGAAGACTTAGGTATGTCACTCTCCTTGATACGCAATTGATGATATCCTAACCTCAGATCTATCTTAGAGAAGATAGTTGCACCGCACAACTGATCAAATAGGTCATCTATCCTCGACAGAGGATACTTGTTATTTATATTTACTTTATTTAACTGTTTGTAATCAATGCTTAACTGCATCGATCCATCCTTCTTCTTAACAAAGAGAACCAGAGCACCCCATGGTGAAGTACTCGGTCAGATAAAGCCTTTCTCAAGCAACTCCTGTAGCTGTTTCTTGAGCTCTGCCATCTCAGCAGGTGCCATTCTATACGGTGTTTATGCTATTGGTTGCGTGCCCGGGATTAGATTAATTTCAAAATCAATCTCTCGGGGTGGAGGTACACCTGGAAGCTCCTCAGGGAATACATCTTCAAATTCCCTAACTATTGGAACTTCAGAAGGATTAGGACTCTCCATTGTGGTGTCTACCACATGTTCCAAGAATGCAAAGCATCCTTGTCTCATCAGCTTCTCAGCTACCATAATTGACACAAGACAGGTTGGAAGAATCTTTCTTTCTCCCTGAAAGGTCCATGTGTCACCATCATCTATGAACACAACTTACTTGGACTTACAATCCAAGACATCCTTATACTTTTCTAAGGTGTCCATCCCAAGAATTATATCAAACTCGTGCATCTCAAGTGGTATGAGATCCACATGAATGTGATGTTCAGAAAAGGAAAAAAAATGCAGGGAGAACACACCTCCCGCAGCACTGCAGATCCCAACAAAGGGGTTTCCAATAACAAATTATCTTCTCTATGTGTGACAGTCATGTTGCAGTCAAAGATCACTCTTCTAGTAATAAAGGAATGTGTAGCACACGGATCAATAGATACGAAATAGGATGTAAACATATTAGAATAAAATAGTTCCATCTGACATGTCGCAACCCTTGGGTTAACTACTACATCAGGATGATTCTCGCATAGAATCTAGTTGTTGCTTGTTGTTGATCTGATGCTCAGTTGTCAGGTGTTGACAATCCAGCTTGGGATGCTTTTACACGTCCTCTAGAGACACTCGAAAACTATTTCCTTTGAGAGCCTTGCTGACTCTACCTCTGAGTTTGAGTCACACATGCTTCTCTAGCTCGACAATCTTTCATCAAATGTCACATCTTTCCACATATAAAACATCCTCTATTCCCTGACTCTGGCTTGGGTGGCCCTATCACTGACACTAATGATGAGTTGTGGGCTCCTTCTGGTGCTAAACTATGGCCTCTACCCCTATTTGACGTCCATTTCGTCTGGGTATTGAACCTTGGTGGTGCTATTGGTGTAGAAAAACTCAGTTTCTTGAAACTTTTAGACCCTTGTCCTTGAAACTGAGTATACACCTTCTTACTCTTGGTCTGACGTTTCTCAGTCACCGACCTTTCTATCTGTCTGACGGACTCCAAAAAAGTGGAAAACCTCTCCCTATTCTCTAAGTTAGACACAGGAGTGGTCAAATCAGCGTTCAACCTCTTCTCAAAATGCTGAATTCTTTCTTCATCAGTAGCTGCCATATGTGGACAGAATTGCAAAAGCTCCATGAACTTAGCCACATACTCGCTAATGTTCATTGGTCCTTGCCTTAACCTCTCAAACTAAGAGATTTTCTCATCTAGAAATGTCTTAGGAAAGTATCTATTGATGAATTCTCGTCGGAATACTTCCCATCCGATCTCAACACCTAGCCTATTACCCTCTTCTATGGTCCACCAGTGGCCAGCACTCCCCTTACGAGGGTACACTGCATGTCTCACCTTCTCAACTTCTGGGATATTAAGGATTCTGAAGGCCTTTTCCATCTTAGTTAGCCACATGTCTGCTTCTGTTGGGTCAGGTGTTCCACCATATTCTATGGATCCAACCCAGCAAAGTAATTCAAATATCTTGTCAGTGCCCTGTCCTTCCTGATGAGTTGGTGCCCTAGGTGTTGGTGGTGGCATCCTATCCTCCATATGCGTCATAGTTTCCATTAACTTCCCAAACAGATCTTGGAAGGATGGGTTTTCTATCATGGCTGGGTCAAACTGGGGATGTTCAGGTATAGGTTCCTCCCAAGTCTGGTCCCTTGCACCTCCTCCTGGTGCAGCAACGCTGATCTCAGCAGCATGTTCTTCGTGTGATCCAGACATCTTCAAGTTCTTCTTCTCCTCCTATATGAGCAGAAGACACTATTAGATTACTAGAAGACACTAGAACAGACTCAACAACCTTAATCCTATGTCTTTTAGACTCAACGAACCTAGAGCTCTGATACCAACAAAATTGTGGCATCCAACTCACACAAAAACAAGATTTACTTAAGTGGAAGCGAAGTTAACAACAGATTACTAAAAATCACAAAAAATTAAATTTTTTTATAAAGAGATCCCTACATCGGATAAACTCATTCAAAAAGAACCAAAGTAATTCTATTACATTATGGTTCACAAGTACATGTCTTGTACCATTCCTTCTCGAGGATCACATATATCAACTGCCCTGTTAAAACTGTACATAGGCAGCATAAAAATATTGAGGCATCAAGCCAAAGTATCAGATTGGTTCATTAAACTAACTACTGACTCAGAGGACTTGAGAGTACAGAGATGCCAAATAGGACTCTATGTATAGACATGGAAGCCAGTGTCTCCACCTGGATGTCACTGCTGTCCCAGTTGTTGCTGCTACTACTGTTCTTCACCCACTATAGGGTTTCTGCTTCTTCTTCTGCATTTACCTAAAAGGTTGGATCCCACGGGGGTGAGAAAATTGAAAATTTCCCGAGAGAGAGATATAACTCTCTGCCAGAAACATTATTATTTCATATTAATAGTATAAAACTGAGTAGAAGAATCATAAACATTCAATAGTAGGTAAATCAATTATCTAAAGATATTAGATCAATTTTCTTCTCCAAAGTATTTCAGCTTATAACTTGATAAAGCAATATGTCATTTATCCAGTAAGGAATATGAATAACATGTATAACATTTATCAATCTAAGATATACTAAGGAAAGTAACATCAACTGGTGATTCTCGTATTTCAATCTTAATCAAATATGCTACACGGTTGATTACATTTTACAAGCATTCTTAAGCCCTGAGGAGATGAGGTATACCGCTCATACTCCAACCGAACATTGTGAAATCGAAATCCGTACATACATAGGTCAATAGAAGAGCCGGATTTCCATGACCTCATCTCCCTCAGTCAGTGTGAGGACCAAATACAGGACATAAAGTGTCTCTGCTAAATAGCTTTCCAGGGTATACTAGCAAATTCGCTATTAGAGTGATAGTGGCCTGTTATACTCTCTTCGCAATTGAGAGATTTCATGTTTATCTCACATCGATCTGGTATTAACATCATCGGGAGATTAGTGATACATCCATCCTGGCATTTGGGAGATTAGTGATACATCCATCCCGACATTTGGGAGATTAGTGATACATCCATCCCGGCATATATAATGAAGGATTGAGAGATTTAATGTTTACCTCACATCAATGCCTCCATTAGTGCGTAAGGATATCCGTGCCCATAACCCCCACATACTCAATAGTATGCCCTCCAGGAGTTTCTATAGAAAAATCTGTTTCATCATCACCAGTTACTGACGATGATGGATCTATGGTCAGGGCTCTACATGATAAGATTTCACTTGATTAATTAAGTACATTACTGTATTCTTGTAGCATGAGTCAGGTTTTCAAACATAATTCATTATAACAGATGCTACAAAGAATAATTATTACTTCTATTAAGTCCTTTTCAAAGCTTTATAAAACATTGGGATCTCAATCCCTTGTCACATCAGGGGCATTCTCATCCCTTAACACCTCATCATCATGATTAAGGAATATTGGTATTCAAACCCTCAATTCATCAAGAAAACTTGTTACCACTTATCATGTAGCTGAAACCTTCAGGTCATTTGACCAAGGTAAACATGATACTTGCAATACATGTATCTCATATGGCTTTTAAAGCCCATTAATCTCTTGTTACCTCTCACTAGGAAACACAGTATATTTTGGCTTATAAGGCCCAAAAACAATTTCATTAATAAAACATCATAGCTCATACCTCGCTATGCCCAACATCTCATGATACCTGCATCATTAGTGCATATGATGACAGTTATATCAATCACGTATCAGCACTATGCAATGTAAGAGTAACATCACTAATTCCACATTAGAGTTGGGATTTTCCCATTTATGTCAATTAGAAATACTCATCCCATTACCCAAATTAGGGTTATGGTTTATCATAATATTGCCCAACATTAGAGTTTCATGCACTATAACCCAAGATTAGGGCTCCACATACCTTTATCGTATATCAGGGTAGGATTTCATATCAAAGTGTCACATATGAGTACATAGAATCACCTTGAGTTAGAGTTTCACATCACATTATTGCATTAAGGTTTCACTTTGACATCACCCTTGATTAGGGTTCCACTTGACATCACCCTCACTTAGGGTTTCCTATGGCTTCACCCTTGATTAGGGTTCCACATGACATCATAACATTAAGGTTTCACTTTAACATCACCCTTTATTAGGG
The DNA here is from genome assembly GCA_963693085.1 of Alisma plantago-aquatica. Classification (NCBI taxonomy): domain Eukaryota; kingdom Viridiplantae; phylum Streptophyta; class Magnoliopsida; order Alismatales; family Alismataceae; genus Alisma; species Alisma plantago-aquatica. The sequence continues at coordinate 754,678,327 of OY856409.1, forward strand.
TTCCACATGACATCACCCTCACTTAGGGTTTCATATGGCCTCACCCTTGATTAGGGTTTCTCATAACATCATTGTATTAGGGTTTCACTTAACATTGATTGAAAGTAACCCAAAATGATTCATTCGGCTTCAAGATGTTTTGGACCAAGTGGTCTTGAGACTGTTTGAATCGGGTTCTAATTATTCAACCCATTAATTATTGTAATCAATGGAATTACTTCAATTAAAACAATTGAATCACCATTCAATCAAGATCTCAACTGACCTCTAACGGTCTTGAGGTCGTTTGACCTCAAACGGTCTTGAGACCGTTTGGTGTCAAATGGTCTTGAGACCATTTGACCCATCCAATCACTGAAATGATTGAATTCAAATAGGGATGCTTCAACAAATTGATTTAGGGTTTGCAATCAAGAAGCCCTAAAGTATGGACCCATTTTGAAATTAATTCAATTGAAAACCATTGGATCATCATCAATTTATAACAACACCTGACCTCAAACGGTTTTGAGGTCATTTGACCTCAAACGGTTTTAAGACTATTTGATCCGAAACGGTTTTGAAACTATTTGGTTTCAAACGATCTTGAGACCGTTTGGTCTCAAGTCATTGAAACTGTTTGCGCAAGATATTAATTGAGGTGTGTGCTTAAGATGACATCATCAACTTCAAGCTACAAACTTTCAAAACTTGTTGTTATCTTCATGGTGATTTCATCAATCAAAAAAATAAAATTTCGGGAATGGAGAAAGAATCAACAATTGATAAAAGAGTGAAATCAATAAGAATGTTTGAGGGTTCAATTTATATAACCCACCTTCAAAGAATCTTAAAAGCTCCAAACTCCACATCTTTAATGGTGGAAGAATCTTTCTCAACTATCCCAAGCTCCTCCTCAAGTCTTTGAGTGAAAAGAATAGCCAAAGTTGAATAATGAATGGAGAAAAGAAGAAATCAAGCATTGATTTTTTATTTCCACCATGAAATCAAGGTGAAAGAAGACCATCCAGCTTACCTACAGGTTGGGGATCGTCCTCCTCCTTCTCCTAAGCTCCCTTGGCTGTTGGATTAGAAAAGAGTGAAAGAAGGGTCCAAACATCCTTTCGTTTGAGTTGTAAATGGTGTTTTTATATAGAAATTCAATGAGAGAGAAAGTAATAATTAATTCCTTTATTTTCTTAAATTGATGCCACATATCCCCCTCAACTCATTGACCACGAATCCATACTCTTCCCTTTGCAATCCACTTCTTTATCCATGAATTAAAGGAAAATAAATTAAGCACCATAATTCATATAATACTAAAATCCCATATTTAGTGGATATTACTTTTTAGTTAACTAATGTGAGAGGGATCTCCACTCACTTAGGATATTTTTGTTGCCTTTGCAAGGCAGAAGGAAGTCTACACTTATGCAATTTCAACCATCTCAATTTTGGTTGAAGGGCACTTCAATTAATATATTTATTTTTGCATTAAATTAAATTAGGATTTCAATTATGCTTAAATCTTGATTATTTTAATATCAAGATTCTCTCTCCTCCAAAGTGATTCAAATGAGATGCCCCTCTGATTTTATTGTCTCTAATTGATACCAAGAAACACGAGGGACTCTCTAGAAGTGGTATTTTTCATATTGAACCCTAGGTTTTGGGTAAATTGCACATTACATCAAAACTAGGTTTTAATGCACAAACATGGCTTAACAAGCTCTTTCTTGGTGCTCAGGCTATCACAAGCCATAACTCTGCGTCATTTTCATTCTTATGATGCTTCAACACATGTGGAACAATTTATCATGTAACATTTGCAAGTTAACCCCTCAACTTGGGTAATTTACACTTTAGTCCACAACAAACAAAACATTGTTTCAACATTATTCTAAAAGGACTAAAATTGAAACATTAGTTCCTCTGGAGCCTTAATTACTTTTCAAGAAATAAGAAAAAGCATATAATTAACTTTATTAAGCAAAACATCTAGGGTTAAGGCATAACCCAGGTTAGGGATGTTACAAATTATCCACCCCTAACAGGGATTTCGTCCTCAAAATCATCAAGAGAAAAGAGTAGGGTACTTCCTCCTCATATCTTCCTCTAGTTCTCACATAGCTTCTTCAATGCCACGGTGATGCCAGAGAACTTTCACAAGACATATATCTTTCTTTTTTAGCTTTTTAATTATTTTATCAAGGATCATCACAGGTCCTTCAACATATGATATATCATCATTTAATTCTACTTCCACAAGTTGCAGAACTAACTATGTGTCAGGATGACACTTCCTCAGCATGGAGATATGGAACACTGGATGCACCTTGTGCAACTCAGATGGTAACTCCAGCTTATAGGCTACCTTTCCAATCTGTTCAATGATTGGATAAGGCCCCATAAATCTAGGAGCTAACTTTCCCTTCCTTCCAAATCTAAGAATGTCTTTCCAAGGTGAGACTTTGAGATATACTCTGTCTCCAACTTGGCGGTCTTTGTCGTTTGTCAGCATACAATTTCTGTCAATCTTGTGCAGTCTTTAACTGTTGGTGTATTACTTTAATCTTCTCCGTTGTCTGCTGCACAAGCTCTGGACCCAAAGGTGATATTCTCATATTTCTTACCAACATAAAGGAGATCTACAACATCTACCATACAATGTTGATAGCTATTATTGTAAGCAAATTCTATCAATCTCAGGTGTAGATCCCAACTTCCTACAAATAGAAGGACACATGCTCTAAGCAAATCCTCCAAGGTTTGTATGGTCCTCTCAGATTGTCCATCTGTCTGTGGGTGAAAGGTTGTACTAAACCTTAACTGCGTACCCAAAGCTTTATGTAGTCGTTCCCAAAAACAACTCATGAACTGGGGACCTCTATCAGAAACAATAGTAACTGGGACCTCGTGCAACCGCACTATCTCATCTACATTTATCTATTCAAGCTTTTCAACAGTGTAGGTTGTTTTGACAAGAAGAAAATGTGTTTTCTTAGTCAACCTATCAGCTATCACCCATATGGAATCATGAACTTCGGTTGTTCTAGGAAATCCAACCACAAAGTCCATGGTCACATGATCCCAATTCCACTACGGTATAGGTAAAGGTTGCATTGTTCATGTGGGCTTTTGATGTTCAACTTTAACCTGCTGACACACCGGACACTGCATAACAAACTCAGCTACATCCTTCTTCAATCCTGGCCACCAATACATATCCTTCAGGTTATGATACATTTTGGTGCTCCATGGGTGCATTGCATACATCGAAGAATGAGCTTCCTCTAAGACTAACTTTCTTAAGTCATTGGTATCAGGTAATACCATCCTACCATGGTAACAAACTACCTAATCCTCTGACTCATGAAAGTCATCCCATTTCTCACTACCATACTCTGACCTGATCTGCTGAACCATAGTATCAACTTGTTGTGATTCTTTAATCTGTTCTCTCAGAGTAGGTTTTATGTGCATCTCAGCTAACAGCCCGGCTAACAACGATACTATAAGTTGTACATTGTTTTGCCTCAAGGAGATAAGCATATCTCTCTTAGAGCACACTAAAGAATTCAACTGTGCTTTATCTATGGCTGGTGATGATGATTTCCTATTTAGTGCATCAGCCACAACATTAGCCTTCCCTGGATGATAATCAATTATACAATCGTAGTCCTTGATTAACTCCTTCTAGCAGTGTTGTCTCATGTTTAAATCATGTTCTGAGAAGATATCTTTTAGATTCTTATGGTCTGTGAAAATCTGGAATGTTTCTCCATAGAGATAATGTCTCTAGATCTTCAAAGCATGGACCACAGCAGCTAGCTCTAGATCATGTGTTGGATAATTCTCTTCGTGTTTCTTAAGCTATCGAGATGCAAAAGAAATCACTTGATTATCCTGAATCAACACACAACATAAACCATTCTTAGATGCATCATAGAAAACTATGTACCCCTTCCCTTGCTCACGTAACACCAACACAGGTGCACTTGTTAACCTTTCTTTCAACAACTGGAAGGAATGTTGACACTTGTCATTCCAGACAAAAGGAACCTCCTTCCCGATCAACTTGGTTAGGGGTAAATCTATAGAACTGAAGTTCTTGATGAAACTCCTGTAATAGCCTGCCAGCCCTAGGAAACTACGTATCTCCATTGGTGTCTTCAGTTGTTCCCATTGCAGGATAGATTCTACCTTCTTAGGATCAACATGGATACCTGACGAAGATATTACATGTCCTAGAAAAGAAACTTTTGGTAACCAGAACTCACATTTGCTAAACTTAGCAAACAACTTATGCTCTCTTAGAAAAGTTAATGCCTGACGGAGGTACTGCTCATGCTATTGAGCATCTCTACTGTATATCAAGATATCATATATGAAGACTACTATGAACTGATCAAGAAAAGGTCAAAAGATTCTATTCATGAGTGACATGAATGCAGCTGGTGCATTAGTTAGTCCAAACAACATAACTATGAACTCATAGTGACCATACCTTGTTCTAAAAGCAGACTTAGGTATGTCACTCTCCTTGATATGCAACTAATGATATCCCGACCTTATATCTATCTTAGAGAAGATAGTTGCACCACACAACTGATCAAATAGGTCATCTATCCTCGGTAGAGGATACTTTTTATTTATAGTTACTTTATTTAACTGTCTGTAATCAATGCATAACCGCATTGATCCATCCTTCTTCTTAACAAAGAGAACTGGAGCACCCCATGGCGAAGTACTCGGTCAGATAAAGCCTTTCTCAAGAAACTCCTATAGTTGCTTCTTGAGCTCTGCCATCTCAGCAGGTTCCAATCTATACGGTGTTTGTTCTATTGGTTGTGTGCCCAGGATTAGATTAATTTCAAAATCAATCTCACGTGGCAGAGGTACACCTGGAAGCTCCTCATGGAATACATCTTCAAATTCCCTAACTATTGGAACTTTAGAAGAATTAGGACTCTCCATTGTAGTGTCTACCACATGTGCCAAGAACGCAAAGCATCCTTGTCTCATCAGCTTCTCAGCTACAATAGCTGACATATATAAGATAGGTTGGAAGAATCTTTCTTTCTCCCTGAAAGGTCCATGTGTCACCATCATCTGTGAACACAACTTACTTGGACTCACAATCCAAGGCAACCTTATACTTTTCTAAGGTGTCCATCCCAAGAATTATATCAAACCCATGCATCGCAAGTGGTATGAGATCCACATGAATGTGATGTTCAGAAAAGGAAAGAATGCAGGGAGAGCACACCTCCTGTAGCACTACAGATCCCAACAAAGGGGTTTCTAATAACAGACTATCTGCTCTATGAATGACAATCATGTTGCAGTCAAAGATCACTCTTCTAGTGATAAAGGAATGTGTAGCACCCGGATCAATTAAAATTGATATGAAACAGTATGTAGACGTATCATAATAAAATAGTTCTATTTGACCTGTCGCAGCCCTTGGGTTAACTACTGCATCAGGCTGATTCATTGCATAGAATCTAGTCGTTGCTTGTTGTTGACCCAATGCTCAGTTGTTAGGTGATGACGATCCATCTTGGGATGCTTGTCCACATCCTCTAGCGCCACTCGGAAACTATCGCCTTTGAGAGCCTTGCTGACTCTGCCTCTGAGGTTGAGTCACACTTGCTTTTTTAGCTCGGAAATCTTTCATCAAATGTCCCATCTTTCCACATATAAAACATCCTCTATTCCCTAACTGTAGCCTAGGTGGTCCTATCACCGACACTGATGCTGAGTTGTGGGATCCTTCTAATGGTAAACTACAGCCTCTACCCCTATTTGACGTCCATTGCATCTGGGTATTGAACCTTGGTGGTGCTATTCATGCAGAAAATCTCAGTTTCTTGAAACTTTTGGACCCTTGACCTTGAAACTGAGTATACACCTTCTTACTCTTGGTCTGACGCTTCTCAGTCACTGACCTTTCTATCCATCTAACAGACTCTACAAAAGTGACAAACCTCTCCCTATTCTCTAAGACAGATACAGGAGTGGTCAAACCAGCGTTCAACCCCTTCTTAAAATGTCGAATTCTTTCTTCATCAGTAGCTGCCGTAAGCGGACAGAACCACAAAAGCTGCATGAACTTAGCCTCACACTCGCTAATGTTCATTGGTCCTTGCCTTAACCTCTCAAACTGAGAGATTTTCTCATCTAGAAATGTCTTAGGAAAGTATCTATTGACGAATTCTCATCATAATACTTCCCATCCGATCTCAACACATGGCCTCTTTCCATCTTCTATGGTCCACCAGTGGCCAACACTCCCCTTAAGAAGGTACACTGCATGTCTCACCTTCTCAGCTTCTGGGATATTAAGGATTCTGAAAGCCTTTTCCAGCTCAGTTAGCCACATGTCCGCATCTGCTGGGTCAGTTGTTCCAGCATATTCTATGACTCCAACCCGACAAATTCGTTCAAATGTCTTGTCGGTGCCCTATCCTTCCTGATGAGCTGGTGCCCTAGGTGTCGGTGGTGGCATCTTGTCTACCATATGCATCATAGTTTCCATGAACTACCCAAACAGATCATGGAAGGATGGGTTCTCTATCATGGCTGGGTCAAATTGTGGATGTTCAGGTACATGTTCCTCCCTAGTCTGGTCCTTTACACCTCCTCTTGGTGCAGCAACACTGCTCTCAGCAACATGTTCCTCATGTGATCCAGACATCTTCAAGTTCTTCTTCTCCTCCAATATGAGAAGAAGACACTATCAGATTACTGGAAGACACTAGATGTAACATCCCTGACCTGGGTTATGAGTTAACCCTAGGTGTTTTTCCTAATTATGTAATTAAGATACTGGTGATTATCTTTTTTCATGTAATTAAGTTCCTGAGGAACATACTTTTCCTTTTCTGTCCCTTTTAAACAGTGTTGAATTGATTGTTTTGTAATACAGGGACCTATGTGCAATTTACCCAGTTAGAAGGGTTAACTTGAAATTTGCACATGTTGAGATGTTCCTATGATGTTGAGACATCATAAGAATGATTCTGGTAAAGTTTGAGGGATTTCCCAAGCTTGAGCACCAAGGTGCAGCTGTGGAAGCAATCCCTGTGCTTGAAACCCTAAATTGGAGTAAAGTGCAATTTACCAAATTTGAGGGGTGCAACTTGTAAAATACACCATCTAAAATATCTTGTAAGACTCTTGTCATCATTTAGAGAAGAAATGATGAAGAAGTCACTTCAATTGAATAATCATATAATGAAAAACACCTTTATGATGGAATAATCAAGGTGTAAGTACTATAGCCTTTTATGTGTGTGCTTTAGTAATAGGCTAATCTTCTTTGCCTTCATTTCTTGACCTTAGAAGAAGGTTGTCCTTAGAAATAAGAAGAAGGGACGAGCAAAGAAGAAAGGAGGGACTTAGTTGAAAGTGAGGAAAACCTATGTGCCTATGTTGAAATTCCACCCCAAGTATATAAGCCCTTTTCCTCACTTAGCAAAGGAATGTTTCTTTCGTGTCCTTCACTGTTCCCTTTGCTCGAACCGACTAAAGAGAGCTCTGGAGCTCAGGAGGACGACCAGGGGAGTGCAAGGTAGGTTTGGATCCTTCCTTTTTCTTAAATTCTTGGATGAAACTCGAATTCAAGGTCAAATTCATGGCTAGCTCACTTAGCTCTATCTTTCTAGCCATCTCTTCTCAACTTTTCTTGGAGGATTCACCTTGGCTGACCTATGGAGCTTCTAGGACGCCATTAAAGGCTTGGAGCTCGAAAGCTTGGAGCTCAAGGAGCAAGCTTTAGGTGGGTTTTATAACTCTAAACCTATGCTTTGTTATATACATCTTTTCTATGCTTTTAGTTGCTAGTTCTTCTTCTTCCCTATCTTCCCTTACTTCCTTGCAAGCAAATCCATGAGGAACTGTTGCTTTTCTTGAGCTAGAAGATGAGGGCGTTATTCCCTATGCTTATCCACAGTTTTCCACTTTACCATACGACCTCAACCAATTGCCCATACGGTTCACAAAACCGTTTGGTGGGCAAACGGTTTCAAGGTCGTATGAAGGCATACGGTCTCAAGACCGTATGGCCGCATTTACCAAGCGTGGACCGTATGGGAATCCTGTTCATAATTATGAAGGGTAATCACCCACAAATTTGAGAGGTTAACTCCAAAGGAATCGTGAGATATAGGCACAACAATTAGCAAATTCAATTGAATTTAGTTCTGATTTTCAATCTGCTTAATTTTCCCTTTTTGGGCAAACAGTCTCAAGACCGTATAATATGGTTGACTAAGCATTGACCGTATGATATTACTGTTCATAATGATGTTAATTAATAACTCACCAAATTTGATGGACTAATTCCAAACGAGTTAAGAGTTGAAGGTTGATTACTAGGGCAAACCCTAATTGAAATCAGTGCTGAAATCACAATGAGCTAATTTGAGATTTTGGGTTGATTAGCCCAAACGGTCTCAAGACCGTTTGGGGAATCATCCAAACGGTCTCAAGACCGTTTGGGGATCACCCAAGACCGTATGGAGGTCTGGGGTCAAGTATAGTTGACCAATTGAAGGTACAAAGATACCAAATTACATTGCAATTAAGTATTGATGTAATGATCAACTCAATAAATCAAACCTTGATGAATTTTCACTAGAGTCCAAAGGATGGATGGGCAAACGGTCTCAAGACCATTTGGAACTCATCCAAACGGTCTCAAGACCGTTTGGTGACAACCCAAGACCGTTTGGAGGTCTAGGGTTAAGGTAATTTGATCAATTGAGGGCCCAATTACAATGGGTTATTAAAATAATCAAATTTCTGATTTGTGACTTAATTAAGGTTCAACCCCTATCAAATCAATCTAGATTTTGATGAATTCTTGGGAAAACGGTCTCAAGACCGTTTGGAGTATATCCAAACGATCCCAAGACCGTTTGGGCCAAGTTTGAGCCCAATTGGAGGTCAATTGATGGGTTCAACTTCGATTTGATTCACATTGTTGAGTGTTGATGGTTGAACATTTATAGACCTCAATTGAACCAACTCCAACCCTAATTGGATATCAATTGAGGGTCAATTGAGTGACCAATTGGTTAAGGCTAACCCTATTTGTCTCAATTGGTAAGTGGTTAGCAAGCTTGAGACCAATTGATGGCTTCAACATAGGAAACCTTAATCGAGTTTACCCTTTGAACCACCTTGGAGGTCCATTCGATCTCAAACCGTATGAGGGCATTCGACCTCAAACCGTATGAGGGCATTCGATCTCAAACCGTATGAGGGCAGTCGACCTCAAACCGTATGAGGGCATTCAATCTCAAACCGTATGAGGGCATTCGACCTCAAACCGTATGAGGGCATTCGATCTCAAACCGTATGAGGGCATTCGATCTCAAACCGTATGAGGGCATTCAGCCTCAAACCGTATGAGGGCATTCGATCTCAAACCGTATGAGGGCATTCGATCTCAAACCGAATGAGGGCTTTCGACCTCAAACCGTATGAGGGCATTCGACCTCAAGATCGAATGAGGGCATTCGACCTCAAGATCGAATGAGGGTATACGACCTCAAGATCGAATGAGGGTATACGACCTCAAGATCGAATGAGGGCATACGACCTCAAGATCGTATGAAGGTTGAAGGTGTGAAACCTATTGGAGACTTTTGAAGTTAAGTCTGCCTAATGCCTTGAAGGCTTAAATGGTTTAATAGTTGTTCAACCTAAACCCTAATGATACCAAAAGACATTAAGGGTCAAGTGGTTAGTAAATTAAACCATGATGATGATCAATGTGTAATTTACCATAATACCCTTGAAAGGTTCAATTGAGTGAAACCTTGTTCTAATCAAACCCTAATCACTCAATAGTGGTGATTTGGTCTATGTTAATCAAAGTGGACTTAACCCAACCTGATCTAGATTGGTGTTATCACCATCTACAAGTATGAGGAGAGAGAAAGTATCTTAAGAAAGAGAAAGTACCCTTTTATGATGGAAATTCAAGTAAAGTACCTTCAATACACATGAATGTGCATGATTAGGGTATGATCCACCTATGTGAGATCATGGAACCCTAATTATGATAAATGATGAATCTTAAACTAATCTGAGAGCATCAATGATGAGCTCCTCATACATAATGATGTTATGATTTCAATTCACCATAATGTGAATAGTAAACCCTAATTCAAGGGTAATGAGATGCAATATGAGTAGCAAACTCTAATTGATGAGAATTAGAGAACTTAGCTCTTATGACAAGAGTGGAAAGTATATTCTTGTTTTGAATTACCTTTATCAGTTGAATTAACCATGCAGGTTCTGATATGAAGGTGATCATATCCAGGTATGAATGATGATACTATATTCATTGAAAGCATGTTGTTAGCTTTATGAATAGTAAAATATCTTGATGCCTTGTCAATGGCATCCTATGTTTTAATGGGCTGTAAGAGCCATGAATACCATCAAGGTCATGCTTTAGAGATGACTTGTGATGAGTATACTGAGAAATGATGATTGATGTGAGTTAGGTTTGTTATATTTAGTAATCTACTTTCATAGCTGTTATGCTACTGTTATTGTTTGAAGAACAATAAATGATGTAAAAGAATACTGAATGTACCTAACTAATCAAGTGAAATGTAGAGCCCTGATCATAGATCCATCATTGTCAGAGATCAAATGATGGTGAAACAGGTTTTCCTACGGGAACTCCTGGATCACATACTGTTGAGTGTGTGGGGTATATGGATGTGTAGAACCTTACATCCTAGTGTAGGAATTTGATGTAGATGTATAATCCGTCAATCCTTCACTACAAAACTCATACCGTATCAGTGGATGGTAAACATGAAACCTCCTGATGACGAGGAAAACATAGATATCCGTATCAGTGAAGATAAACATGAAATCTCCTGATGACGAAGAGAGTACAGAACGCCACTGTAACTCTAAAATAGCGAAGGACCAGATTACCCTGGTGAGCTATAATAGTAGAGACACAAGATGTCCTACAAGTGATCCTCTTACTGACTGAGGAAGGTGAAGGTCATGAGAATCCGACTCTTTCGATGACCTAGTATGATACTAAGGAACTTAACAGTGATTGGTTGGGGTATGAGTGGTAAACCTCATCTCCACAGGGCATAATAATAAGAATGTTTGGAAAACATAATCTACAACGTAGTATACCTGTTAAAGGTAACTATGAGCTAATTGATTGATGCTACACTGTATAGTGCATATGTTCTTCATGCTTGATAAATGTTGAGCTCTTGTATACAACTGTATCTGCTATTGAATACTTTGTAAGATTTTACTGCCTAAGTTATTCTTTGTTTTTATAATAAAGCTTCTGGCGGAGAGTTATAACTCTCGCTGGGGCAATTATGTACAATTGTCTCACCCCGTAGACTTCAAATTTTTAGGTGGACATCGGAGACGGAGGAACATGTCTACAGGTGACCAGTCCCAGCATCAACAGCACCAGGAGCAGCAGTAAATCTCAGGTGGATATTTAGCCTGCCATGTGGTGTAGTTAGAGTCAGTCCTATGTGTCCTCTGTACTCTCAGGTCTTGGAGTCTTTTGGTTATGAGTTCTTGAGATTTTGTATCTTGTTGTATATAATTACTCAAGAAGTAATTATCATGAGATGTAAACAGTTTATCTCCTTTTATGAATGAAGCTTTATGGATTCAAGCTCTTGTCTCGAAAAGTTTTAATTTCTCGTGATTTTTGTCTTCCGCTGTTGATCGATTCGCTTCCGCTAAGTTTAAATCATGTTTATATCGTGGTTTGGAGATCAGAGCCCACAATTAGTGGTATCAGAGCTCCAGGTCCGTTGAGTCTACAGAGGCATAGGACTTAGGATGTCGAGTCTATCCTTAGTATCTCTTCCTTATCTAATAGAATCTTCTGCTCCTTAGGAGAAGAAGATACATAAGGATGGCAGAGCCACATGATGAGTACGTGGCAGAGAGTAGTGCTAGTGCACCTCGAGGCAGTGCAAGGGTTCCAGAAATAGAACAGCCTGCACCTGAGCCACCCCAGTTTGACCCAGCTGATATGGGTAACCCAGCAGTTCAGACGATGTTTGGGCAGTTTATGACTGCCATGACACACATCACCGACAGGATGCCCATGCCTGCACCTAGGGCACCTGCCCAGCCCGAAGGACAAGGTATCGGTAAGACGTTCGAGCGACTTCGTCGTGTCGGATCTACCGAGTACTTTGGGACTGCTGACCCCGCAGATGCTGATCTGTGGTTAACAGAGTTGGAGAAGGCTTTCAGGATTCTTATTATCCCAGAGGCTGAGAAGGTTAGACATGCTGTCTATCTTCTCAAAGGCAGTGCTGGTCACTGGTGGAACATGGAAGAGCAGAAGAGACCTGGAATAGAGTTCTCGTGGGAAGAGTTTCATCGGGAATTTATCAATAGATATTTTCCAAAGTCCTTCCTAGATGAGAAGATCTCTCAGTTTGAGAGATTGAGGCAGGGCATGATGAACATTAGCGAGTATGAAGCTAAGTTCATGGAATTGCTGCGGTTCTGTCCGCACATGGCTGCTACAGATGAGGAAAGAATCAGGAGATTCGAGAAGGGTTTGAATGCTGAAATGTCAACCCCTGTGTCTGCCTTAGAAAACCGAGAGAGATTCTCTACCTTCGTTGAGTCAGTCCAAAGGATAGAGAGATCTGTGGTTGAGAAGAGGCAAACCCAGAAAAGATATCCACAGTTCCAGGGTTCTTCATCTAGGGATTTCAAGAAACCTAGATTCTCTGCACCTAACACTCCACCACCCAGATCGAGTTCTTAAACTCAATGGTCACCAAGCAGAGGTAGAGGACAGAGTCAACCACTTCAAGGGACTCACAGTGCTGCATCGATGTCAGTTACTGGACCACCCCGTCCACAACAACAGGAGAGGAGATGCTGCAACTGTGGTAAGGTGGGACACTTGATGAACGATTGTCGTTCTAGGCCTGTCAGTGTGACACAGCCTCCGAGACAGAATCAACAAGGATCTTAGAGAATGCAATCTCAAGGAGCAGCTCGAGGACGTGGACAAGCGTCTCAAGCTGGATCATCAGCACCACCTCAACACCAGGCGACAGCGAGGTTCTATGCTATGAACCCACCAGATGCAGTGGTCAATCCACGGGTAGTGGCAGGTCAGATGGAACTTTTATATCCTGATATGTCTACATCCTGTGTTGTGTCTGTTCTGATTGACCCAGGTGCTACGCACTCTTTCATCACTCATAGAGTGATTTGTAACTGCAATGTGACTGTTAGTCATAGGGTAGATAGTTTGTTGTTGGAGACTCCGTTGAGTGGGTCTGCCGTTTTGTAGGAGGTATGCTCTCCCTGCATCCTCTTCTTTTCTGACCATCACATTCAAGTGGATCTTATACTGCTTGATATGCAAGGATTTGATATAATCCTCAGGATGGATACCTTAGAGAGGTATAGAGTTGTCTTGGATTGTGAGTCCAAGTTGGCTGTGTTTGCTGATGAAAGCAACACATGGATCTTTCAAGGTGAAAGAAAGATTCTGCCCACCTGTCTTGTGTCATCTATGGTTGCTGATAAGCTGTTGAGGCAAGGATGTTATGCATTCTTGGCCCATGTGGTAGATGTTAATAAGGAAAGTTCCAATCCTACCGAAGTTCCCATAGTCAGGGAATTCGAGGATGTGTTTCCTGAAGAACTTCCTGGTATACCACCACTTCGGGAGATTGATTTTGAAATCAATCTGATCCCAGATACGAAACCCATAGCCCAGACTCCGTATAGGATGGCGTCTGCCGAGATGGCAGAACTCAAGAAACAGCTTCAAGAGTTACTTGAGAAGGGTTTTATCCGACCGAGCACTTCACCTTGGGGTGCTCCAGTCTTGTTTGTTAAAAAGAAAGATGTGTCAATGTGGTTGTGCATTGACTATAGACAACTCAATAAAGTAACAATAAAGAACAAGTACCCTCTGCCGAGGATTGATGATCTCTTTGACCAGTTGTGTGGTGCAACAGTCTTTTCAAAGATAGACTTGAGGTCTGGATATCATCAACTTCGTATTAAGGATAGTGACATATCCAAGTCTGCCTTTAGGACAAGGTATGGTCACTATGAGTTCACGGTTATGTCGTTTGGACTAACCAATGCACCAGCTGCATTTATGGAACTCATGAATAGAGTTTTCTGACCTTTCCTTGATCAGTGTGTTGTCTTCTTCATAGATGACATTCTGATCTATAGTAAGGATGCTCAACAGCATGAGCAGCATCTTCACCAAGCTTTGACCTTGCTAAGAGAACACAAGCTGTATGCTAAGTTTAGCAAGTGTGAATTCTGGCTGCCGGAGGTATCTTTTCTAGGACATGTGATATCTGCCTCGGGAATTCGTGTTGACCCTACAAAGGTAGAATCTGTTCTACAGTGGGAACAACCGAAGACACCGAAGGAGATTCGAAGTTTCTTGGGGTTAGCTGGCTATTATCGAAGGTTCATTAAGAACTTTAGTTCTATAGCCTTACCCTTGACCAAGTTAACCCGAAAAGATATTCCTTTTTCTTGGAGTGATAAGTTTCAACAGTCTTTCCAGTTGTTGAAGGATAGGTTGACAAGTGCACCTGTGCTTGTGCTACCTGAACAAGGAAAAGGATATGTAGTCTTCTGTGATGCCTCCAAGAATGGACTTGGATGTGTGTTGATGCAGGATAAACAAGTGATTTCTTTTGCTTCTTGACAACTTAAGAAACACAGGGAGAATTATCCGACACACGATCTGGAGTTAGCTGCTGTGGTTCATGCCTTGAAGATCTGGAGGCATTATCTCTACGGAGAGACATTCCAGATTTTCACAGACCACAAGAACCTTAAGTATATCTTCTCTCAGCATGAGCTTAACATGAGGCAACGTCGCTGGATGGAGTTAATCAAGGACTATGATTGTACAATTGATTACCATCCGGGCAAGGCCAATGTTGTTGTAGATGCCTTGAGTAGGAAATCAGCAACATCAACCAGGGATAGAGCACAACTAAACTCTTTAGTGTGCTCTAAGAGAGATATGTTTATCTCTTTAAGGCAAGACAATGTACAGTTGAAGGTGTCATTGTTAGCCGGGTTGTTGGCTGAGATGCATATTAAACCTACCCTAAGAGAGCAGATTAAGGAAGCACAGCAAGATGATGCTGCAGTTCAGCAGATCAGATCAGAGTATGGAAATGAGAAGCAAGATGGTTTCCATGACTCGGATGATCATGTAGCTTGTTATCATGAGAGGATGATAGTGCCAGATATGGATAACTTAAGGAAGTTAGTCCTGGAAGAAGCTCATTCTTCGATGTATGCTATGCATCTAGGGAGCACCAAGATGTATCGTAATTTAAAGGAACTTTATTGGTGGCCTGGAATGAAGAAGGATGTTGCAGAGTTTGTTCTGAGGTGTCCTGTGTGTCAGCAAGTTAAAGTTGAACACCAGAAGCCTGCAGGAACAATGCAACCTTTACCCATACCACAGTGGAAGTGGGACCATGTGACCATGGACTTCGTTGTTGGCCTACCCAGGACAAACAAAGCACATGATTCCATTTGGGTAGTTGTAGATAGGTTGACAAACACAGTGCATTTCTTACCTGTCAAAACAACCTATTCTACTGAAAGGTTATCACAGTTGTATGTACAAGAGATAGTGTGTTTGCACGGAGTTCCTATCACAATAGTTTCTGACAGAGGTCCTCAGTTTACAAGTCGTTTTTGGGAACAGTTACACAGAGCCTTAGGCACCAAACTAAGGTTTAGTACGGCCTTTCATCCGCAGACTGATGGACAGTCGGAAAGAACTATACAAACCTTAGAAGACCTGTTGAGAGCATGTGTTCTCCAGTTTACCGGAAGTTGGGATCTACACCTAAGCTTGATAGAGTTTGCCTATAACAATAGCTATCAACATAGTATTGATATGGCACCTTATGAAGCCTTGTATGGTAGACGTTGTAGATCACCTTTGTGTTGGTTTGAGACTGGTGAGCATCAGTTGTTAGGTCCTGATCTTGTGCAGCAGACTACAGAGAAGATTAAAGTAATACAACAATAGATTAAGACTACACAGGATAGGCAGAAATCTTATGCTAACAAACGTTGTAGACCCTTAGAATTCCAGGTTGGAGACAAAGTGTATCTCAAGGTCTCGCCTTGGAAAGGAGTCCTTCGTTTTGGAAGGAAAGGGAAGTTAGCTCCTAGATTTATGGGGCCTTATCCAATCATTGAACAGATTGGACAAGTATCCTATAAACTAGAGCTGCCACCAGAGTTATAGAGGTTACATCCTGTGTTTCACATTTCTATGCTAAAGAAATGTCACCCCGATACTGAGTCAATTCTACAACCTATGGAGGTAGAATTGAATGATGATATATCTTATGAGGAAGGACCGGTGTTAATCCTTGATAACAGAATTAAAAAGTTAAAGAAGAAAGATATAAGCCTTGTGAAAGTCCTCTGGAACCACCGTGGTGTTGAAGAAGCCACTTGGGAACTAGAGGATGAGATGAGAAGGAAGTATCCTGCCCTTTTCTCTTAATATGTTTTATCGATTTCGGGGACGAAATCCTTGTAAGGGGTGGATAATTTGTAACATCCCTGACCTGGTTTATGAGTTAACCCTAGGTGTTTTGCCTAATTATGTAATTAAGATACTGGTGATTATCTTTTTGCATGTAATTAAGTTCCTGAGGAACATACTTTTCCTTTTCTGTCCCTTTTAAACAATGTTGAATTGATTGTTTTGTAATACAGGGACCTATGTGCAATTTACCCAGTTAGAAGGGTTAACTTGCAATTTGCACATGTTGAGATGTTCCTCTGATGTTGAGACATCATAAGAATGATTATGGTAAAGTTTGAGGGATTTCCCAAGCTTGAGCACCAAGGTGCAGCTGTGGAAGCAATCCCTGTGCTTGAAACCCTAAATTGGAGTAAAGTGCAATTTACCCAATTTGAGGGGTGCAAATTGTAAAATAAACCATCTAAAATATCTTTTAAGACTCTTGTCATCATTTAGAGAAGAAATGATGAAGAAGTCACTTCAATTGAATAATCATATAATGAAAAACACCTTTATGATGGAATAATCAAGGTGTAAGTACTATAGCCTTTTATGTGTGTGCTTTAGTAATAGGTTAATCTTCTTTGCCTTCATTTCTTGACCTTAGAAGAAGGTTGTCCTTAGAAATTAGAAGAAGGGACGAGCAAAGAAGAAAGGAGGGACTTAGTTGAAAGTGAGGAAAACCTATGTGCCTATGTTGAAATTCCACCCCAAGTATATAAGCCCTTTTCCTCACTTAGCAAAGGAATGTTTCTTTCGTCTCCTTCACTGTTCCCTTTGCTCGAACCGAATAAGGAGAGCTCTGGAGCTCAGGAGGACGACCAGGGGAGTGCAAGGTAGGTTTGGATCCTTCCTTTTTCTTAAATTCTTGGATGAAACTCGAATTCAAGGTCAAATTCATGGCTAGCTCACTTAGCTCTATCTTTCTAGCCATCTCTTCTCAACTTTTCTTGGAGGATTCACCTTGGCCGACCTGTGGAGCTTCTAGGACGCCATTAAAGGCTTGGATCTCGAAAGCTTGGAGCTCAAGGAGCAAGCTTTAGGCGGGTTTTATAACTCTAAACCTATGCTTTGTTATATACATCTTTTCTATGCTTTTAGTTGCTAGTTCTTCTTCTTCCCTATCTTCCCTTACTTCCTTGCAAGCAAATCTGTGAGCAACTGTTGCTGTTCTTGAGCTAGAATATGAGGGCGTTATTCCCTATGCTTATCCACAGTTTTCCACTTTACCATACGACCTCAACCAATTGCCCATACGGTTTACAAAACCGTTTGGTGGGCAAACGGTTTCAAGGTCGTATGAAGGCAAATGGTCTCAAGACCATATGGCCGCGTTGAACAAGTGTGGACCGTATGGGAATCCTGTTCATAATTACGAAGGGTAATCACCCACAAAATTTGAGAGATTAACTCCAAAGGAATCGTGAGATATAGGCAAAACAATTAGCAAATTCAATTGAATTTAGTTCTGATTTTCAATCTGCTTAATTTTCCCTTTTTGGGCAAACGGTCTCCAGACCGTATAAGATGGTTGACTAAGCATTTACCGTATGATATTACTGTTCATAATGATGTTAATTAATAACTCACCAAATTTGATGGACTAATTCCAAACGAGTTAAGAGTTGAAGGTTGATTACTAGGGCAAACCCTAATTGAAATCAGTGCTGAAATCACAATGAGCTAATTTGAGATTTTGGGTTGATTAGCCCAAACGGTCTCAAGACCGTTTGGGGATCACCCAAGACCGTATGGAGGTCTGGGGTCAAGTATAGTTGACTAATTGAAGGTAAAAAGATACCAAATTACATTGCAATTAAGTATTGATGTAATGATCAACTCAATAAATCAAACCTTGATGAATTTTCACTAGAGTCCAAAGGATGGATGGGCAAACAGTCTCAAGAACATTTGGAACTCATCCAAACGGTCTCAAGACCGTTTGATGACAACCCAAGACCGTTTGGAGGTCTAGGGTTAAGGTAATTTGATCAATTGAGGGCCCAATTACAATGGGTTATTAAAATAATCAAATTGCTGATTTGTGACTTAATTAAGGTTCAACCCCTATCAAATCAATCTAGATTTTGATGAATTCTTGGGAAAACGGTCTCAAGACCGTTTGGAGTATATCCAAACGATCCCAAGACCGTTTGGGCCAAGTTTGAGCCCAATTGGAGGTCAATTGATGGGTTCAACTTCGATTTGATTCACATTGTTGAGTGTTGATGGTTGAACGTTTATAGACCTTAATTGAACCAACTCCAACCCTAATTGGATATCAATTGAGGGTCCATTGAGTGACCAATTGGTTAAGGCTAACCTTATTTGTCTCAATTGGTAAGTGGTTAGCAAGCTTGAGACCAATTGATGGCTTCAACATAGGAAACCCTAATCGAGTTTACCCTTTGAACCACCTTGGAGGTCCATTCGATCTCAAACCGTATGAGGGCATTCGACCTCAAACCGTATGAGGGCATTCGATCTCAAACTGTATGAGGGCATTCGACCTCAAACCGTATGAGGGCATTCGATCTCAAACCATATGAGGGCATTCGACCTCAAACCGTATGAGGGCATTCGATCTCAAACCGTATGAGGGCATTCGACCTCAAACCGTATGAGGGCATTTGATCTCAAACCGTATGAGGGCATTCGATCTCAAACCGAATGAGGGCTTTCGACCTCAAACCGTATGAGGGCATTCGACCTCAAGATCGAATGAGGGCATTTGACCTCAAGATCGAATGAGGGTATACGACCTCAAGATTGAATGAGGGTATACGACCTCAAGATCGAATGAGGGCATACGACCTCAAGATGGTATGAAGGTTGAAGGTGTGAAACCTATTGGAGACTTTTGAAGTTAAGTCTGCCTAATGCCTTGAAGGATTAAATGGTTTAATAGTTGTTCAACCTAAACCCTAATGATACCAAAAGACATTAAGGGTCAAGTGGTTAGTAAATTAAACCATGATGATGATCAATGTGTAATTTACCATAATACCCTTGAAAGGTTCAATTGAGTAAAACCTTGTTCTAATCAAACCCTAATCACTCAATAGTGGTGATTTGGTCTATGTTAATCAAAGTGGACTTAACCCAACCTGATCTAGATTGGTGTTATCACCATCTACAAGTATGAGGAGAGAGAAAGTATCTTAAGAAAGAGAAAGTACCCTTTTATGATGGAAATTCAAGTAAAGTACCTTCAATACACATGAATGTGCATGATTAGGGTATGATCCACCTATTTGAGATCATGGAACCCTAATTATGATAAATGATGAATCTTAAACTAATCTGAGAGCATCAATGATGATGCTCCTCATACATAATGATGTTATGAGTTCAATTCACCATAATGTGAATAGTAAACCCTAATTTAAGGGTGATGACATGCAATATGAGTAGCAAACTCTAATTGATGAGAATCAGAGAACTTAGCTCTTATGACAAGAGTGGAAAGTATATTCTTGTTTTGAATTACCTTTATCAGTTGAATTAACCATGCAGGTTCTGATATGAAGGTGATCATATCCAGGTATGAATGATGATACTATATTCATTGAAAGCATGTTGTTAGCTTTATGAATAGTAAAATATCTTGATGCCTTGTCAGTGGCATCCTATGTTTTAATGGGCTGTAAGAGCCATGAATACCATCAAGGTCATGCTTTAGAGATGACTTGTGATGAGTATACTGAGAAATGATGATTGATGTGAGTTAGGTTTGTTATATTTAGTATTCTACTTTCATAGCTGTTATGCTACTGTTATAATTTCACGAACAATAAATGATGTAAAAGAATACTGAATGTACCTAACTAATCAAGTGAAATGTAGAGCCCTGATCATAGATCCATCATTGTCAGAGATCAAATGATGGTGAAACAGGTTTTCCTACGGGAACTCCTGGATCACATACTGTTGAGTATGTGGGGTATATGGATGTGTAGAACCTTACATCCTAGTGTAGGAATTTGATGTAGATGTATAATCCGTCAATCCTTCACTACAAAACTCATACTGTATCAGTGGATGGTAAACATGAAACCTCCTGATGACGAGGAAAACATAGATATCCGTATCAGTGAAGATAAACATGAAATCTCCTGATGACGAAGAGAGTACAAAACGCCACTGTTACTCTAAAATAGCGAAGGACCAGATTACCCTGGTGAGCTATAATAGTAGAGACACAAGATGTCCTACAAGTGATCCTCTTACTGACTGAGGAAGGTGAAGGTCATGAGAATCCGGCTCTTTCGATGACCTAGTATGATACTAAGGCACTTAACAGTGATTGGTTGGGGTATGAGTGGTAAACATCATCTCCACAGGGCATAATAATAAGAATGTTTGGAAAACATAATCTACAGCGTAGTGTACCTGTTAAAGGTAACTATGAGCTAATTGATTGATGTTACACTGTATAGTGCATATGTTCTTCATGCTTGATAAATGTTGAGCTCTTGTATACAACTGTATCTGCTATTGAATACTTTGTAAGATTTTACTGCTTAAGTTATTCTTTGTTTTTATAATAAAGCTTCTGGCGGAGAGTTATAACTCTCGCTGGGGCAATTATGTACAATCGTCTCACCCCGTAGACTTAAACTTTTTAGGTGGACATCGGAGACGGAGGAACAGGTCTACATGTGACCAGTCCCAGCATCAACAGCACCAGGAGCAGCAGTAAATCTCAGGTGGAGATTTAGCCTGCCATGTGGTGTAGTTAGAGTCAGTCCTATGTGTCCTCTGTACTCTCAGGTCTTGGAGTCTTTTGGTTATGAGTTCTTGAGATTTTGTATCTTTTTGTATATAATTACTCAAGAAGTAATTATCATGAGATGTAAACAGTTTATCTCCTTTTATGAATGAAGCTTTATGGATTCAAGCTCTTGTCTCGAAAAGTTTTAATTTCCCATGATTTTTGTCTTTCGCTGTTGACGATTCGCTTCCGCTAAGTTTATATCCGTGTTTGGAGATCAGATCCCACAATTAGTGGTATCAGAGCTCTAGGTCCGTTGAGTCTACAGAGGCATAGGACTTAGGATGTCGAGTCTATCCTTAGTATCTCTTCCTTATCTAATAGAATCTTCTGCTCCTCAGGAGAAGAAGATACATAAGGATGGCAGATCCACATGACGAGTACGTGGCAGAGAGTAGTGCTAGTGCACCTCGAGGCGGTGCAAGGGTTCCAGAAATAGAACAGCCTGCACCTGAGCCACCCCAGTTTGACCCAGCTGATATGGGTAACCCAACAGTTCAGACGATGTTTGGGCAGTTTATGACTGCCATGACACACATCACCGACAGGATGCCCATGCATGCACCTAGGGCACCTGCCCAGCCCGAAGGACAAGGTATCGGTAAGACGTTCGAGCGACTTCGTCGTGTTGGAGCTACGGAGTACTTTGGGACTGCTGACCCCGCAGATGCTGATCTGTGGTTAACAGAGTTGGAGAAGGCTTTCAGGATTCTTATTATCTCGGAGGCTGAGAAGGTTAGACATGATGTCTATCTTCTCAAAGGCAGTGCTGGTCACTGGTGGAACATGGAAGAGCAGAAGAGACCTAGAATAGAGTTCTCGTGGGAAGAGTTTCGTCGGGAATTTATCAATAGATATTTTCCAAAGACCTTCCTAGATGAGAAGATCTCTCAGTTTGAGAGATTGAGGCAGGGCATGATGAACATTAGCGAGTATGAAGCTAAGTTCATGGAATTGCTGCGGTTCTGTCCGCACATGGCTGCCACAGATGAGGAAAGAATCAGGAGATTTGAGAAGTGTTTGAATGCTGATATGTCAACCCCTGTGTCTGCCTTAGAAAACCGAGAGAGATTCTCTACCTTCATTGAGTCAGTCCGAAGGATAGAGAGATCTATGGTTGAGAAGAGGCAAACCCAGAAAAGATATCCACAGTTCCAGGGTTCTTCATCTAGGGATTTGAAGAAACCTAGATTCTCTGCACCTAACCCTCCACCACCCAGATCGAGTTCTCAAACTCAATGGTCACCAAGCAGAGGTAGAGGACGGAGTCAACCGCTTCAAGGGACTCACAGTTCTGCATCGATGTTAGTTATTGGACCACCCCGACCACAACAACAGGAGAGGAGATGCTACAACTGTGGTAAGGTGGGACACTTGATGAACGATTGCCGTTCTAGGCCTGTCAGTGTGACACAGCCTCCGAGACAGAATCAACAAGGATCTCAGAGAATGTAATCTCAAGGAGCAGCTCGAGGACGTGGACAAGCGTCTCAAGTTGGATCATCAGCACCACCTCAACACCAGGCGACAGCGAGGTTCTATGCTATGAACCCACCAGATGCAGTGGTCAATCCACGGGTAGTGGCAGGTCAGATGGAACTTTTATATCCTGATATGTCTACATCCTATGTTGTATCTATTCTGATTGACCCGGGTGCTACACACTCTTTCATCACTCATAGAGTGATTCGTAACTGCAATGTGACTGTTAGTCATAGGGTAGATAGTTTGTTGTTGGAGACTCCGTTGAGTGGGTCTGCCGTTTTGCAGGAGGTATGCTCTCCCTGCATCCTCTTCTTTTCTGACCATCGCATTCAAGTGGATCTTATACCGCTTGATATGCAAGGATTTGATATAATCCTCGGGATGGATACCTTAGAGAGGTATAGAGTTGTCTTGGATTGTGAGTCCAAGTTGGTTGTGTTTGCTGATGAAAGCAACACATGGATCTTTCAAGGTGAAAGAAAGATTCTTCCCACCTGTCTTGTGTCAGCTATGGTTGCTGATAAGCTGTTGAGGCAAGGATGTTATGCATTCTTGGCCCATGTGATAGATGTTACCAAGGAAAGTTCCAATCCTGCCGAAGTTCCCATAGTCAGGGAATTCAAGGATGTGTTTCCTGAAGAACTTCCTGGTATACCACCACTTTGGGAGATTGATTTTGAAATCAATCTGATCCCAGATATGAAACCCATAGCCCAAACTCCGTATAGGATGGCGTCTGCCGAGATGGCAGAACTCAAGAAACAGCTTCAAGAGTTACTTGAGAAGGGTTTTATCCGACCGAACACTTCACCTTGGGGTGCTCCGGTCTTGTTTGTTAAAAAGAAAGATGGG
Source organism: Alisma plantago-aquatica (assembly GCA_963693085.1). Classification (NCBI taxonomy): domain Eukaryota; kingdom Viridiplantae; phylum Streptophyta; class Magnoliopsida; order Alismatales; family Alismataceae; genus Alisma; species Alisma plantago-aquatica. The sequence continues at coordinate 754,702,026 of OY856409.1, forward strand.
TCAATGCGGTTGTGCATTGACTATAGACAACTCAATAAAGTAACAATAAAGAACAAGTACCCTCTGCCGAGGATTGATGATCTCTTTGACCAGTTGCGTGGTGCAACAGTCTTTTCAAAGATAGACTTGAGGTCTGGATATCATCAACTTCGTATTAAGGATAGTGACATATCCAAGTCTGCCTTTAGGTCAAGGTATGGTCACTATGAGTTCACAGTTATGTCGTTTGGACTAACCAATGCACCAGCTGCATTTATGGAACTCATGAATAGAGTTTTCCGACCATTCCTTGATCAGTGTGTTGTTGTCTTCATAGATGACATTCTGATCTATAGTAAGGATGCTCAGCAGCATGAGCAGCATCTTCGCCAAGCTTTGACCTTGCTAAGAGAACACAAGTTGTATGCTAAGTTTAGCAAGTGTGAGTTCTGGCTGCCGGAGGTATCTTTTCTAGGACATCTGATATCTGCCACGGGAATTCGTGTTGACCTACAAAGGTAGAATATGTTCTACAGTGGGAACAACCGAAGACACCGACGGAGATTGATGTGAGTAATTATCATGAGATGTAAACAATTTATCTCCTTTTATGAATGAAGCTTTATGGATTCAAGCTCTTGTCTCGAAAAGTTTTAATTTCTTGTGATTTTTGTCTTCCGCTGTTGATCGATTCACTTCCGCTAAGTTTAAATCGTGTTTATATCGTGGTTTGGAGATCAGAGCCCACACTAGAATAGACTCAACAACCTTTATCCTATGTCTTTGTAGACTCAGTGAACCTAGAGCTCTGATACCAACAAAATTGTGGCATCCAACTCACAAAAATAAGATTTACTTAAGTGGAAGTGAACGTTAACAGTGGATTACTAAAAATCACTAAAAATTAAAACTTTTTATAAAGAGATCCCTACATTGTAAAAACTCATTCAAAAAGAACCAAAGTAATTCTATTACATTCTGGTTCACAAGTACATGTCTTGTACCATTCCCTCTCGAGGATCACATATATCAATTGCCCTGTTAAAACTATACATAGGCAGCATAAAAATATTGAGGTATCAAGCCAAAATCTTAAATCGGTTCATTAAACTAACTACTGACTCCGAGGACTTGAGAATACAAACACGACACATAGGACTATATGTACAGACATGACAGCCAGTGTCTCCACCTAGATGTCACTGCTATCCCGATTGCTACTGTTGCTATTCTTCACCCACTGTAGGGTTTCTACTTCTTCTTCTGTGTTTACCTAAAAAGTTGGATCCCACAGGGGTGAGACAATTGAAAATTGCCCCAACGAGAGATATAACTCTCTACTAGAAACATTATTATTGCAGATTAATAGTATAAAACTGAGTAGAAGAGTCATAAATATTCAACAGTAGGTAAATCAATTATCTAAAGATATTAGAGCAATGTTCTTCTCCAAAGTATTTCAGCTTGTATCTTGATAAAGTAGTATGTCATTCATCTAGTAAGGAATATGAATAACATGTATAACATTTATCAATCTAAGATATACTAAGCAAAGTAACATCAACTGGTGATTATCATATTTCAATCTTAATCAAAAATGCTACACGACTGATTACATTTTACAAGCATTCTTAAGCCCTGAGGAGATGAGGTATACCGCTCATACTCCAACCGACCATTGTGAAATTGAAATTGGTACCATACATAGGTCAATAGAAGAGTCGTATTTCCATGACCTCATCTTCCTCAATCAGTGTGAGGACCAAATGTAGGACATCTAGTGTATCTGCTAAATAGCTTTCCAGGGTATACTAGCAACTTCACTATTAGAGTTATAGTGGCATGTTGTACTCTCTTCGCAATCGAGATATTTCATGTTTATCTCACATCGATATGGTATTAACATCATCGGGAGATTAGTGATACATCCTTCCTGACATTCAAGAGATTAGTGATACATCCACCCCGACATATATAATGAAGGATTGAGAGATTTAATGTTTACATCACATCAATTCCTCCATTAGGGAGTAAGGATATTCATGCCCATAACCCCCACATACTCAATAGTATGCTCTCCGGGAGTTTCCGTAGCAAAACTTGTTTTACCATCACCAGTTACTGACAATGATGGATCTATGGTCAGGGATCTACATGATAAGATTTCACTTGATTAATTAAGTACATTACTGTATTCTTTTAGCACCAGTCAGGCTTTCAAACATAATTCATTATAATAGATGCTACAAAGAATAAGTATTACTTCTATTAAGTCCTTTTCAAAGCTTTATAAAACATTGGGATCTCAATCCCTTGTCACATCAGGGGCATTCTCATCCCATAACATCTCATCATCATGATTAAGGAATATGGGTATTCAAACCCTCAATTCAGCAAGAACACTTGTTACTACTTATCAGGTAGATGATACCTTCAGGTCATTTGATCAAGGTAAAAATGATACTTGCAGTACAGGTATCTCATATGGCTTTTAAAGCCCATTAATCTCTTGTTACCTCTCACTAGGCAACACATTATTTTGGCTTACAAGGCCCAAAAACAATTTCATTAATAAAACATCATAGCTCATACCTGGCTATGCCCAACATCTCATGATACCTGCATGATTAGTGCATATGATGACAGTTATATCAATCATGTATCAGCATTATGCAATGTAAGAGTAACATCACTAATTCCACATTAGAGTTAGGATTTTCCCATTTATGTCAATTAGAAATACTCATCCCATTACCCAAATTAGGGTTATGCTTTATCATCATATTGCCCAACATTTGGGTTTCATGCACTATAACCCAAGATTAGGGATCCACATACCTTTATCCTATATCAGGGTAGGATTTCATATCAAAGTGTCACATATCAGTACATAGCATCACCTTGAGTTAGAGTTTCACATCACATTATTGCATTAAGGTTTCACTTTGACATCACCCTTTATTAAGGTTCCACTTGACATCACCCTCACTTAGGGTTTCTTATAGCTTCACCCTTGATTAGGGTTCCACATGACATCATATCATTAAGGTTTCACTTTAACATCACCCTTGATTAGGGTTCCACATGACATCACCCTCACTTAGGGTTTCATATGGCTTCACCCTTGATTAGGGTTTCTCATAACATCTTTGTATTAGGGTTTCACTTAACATAACCCTTGATTAGGGTTTCTCATAACATTACCCTCAATTAGGGTTTCTCATGACATCACCTTCAATTAGGATTAGGGTTTACTATTCACATCCAATTAGGGTTTATCATTAAAATACCCTAAATTTGGGTTTCTCATGTCATTACCCTAAATTAGGGTCACACCATCACCCTAGATTATGGTTTTACATAGAACTGCCCTAAGTTAGGGTTTAGGTTCATCAACCACCTCAATTAGGGTTTCATGATCTCTTTATCAAGTATCATACACTAATTACATATTCTATTTATTTTGGATGTGTTAAGGCTGGACTGCTACATGATTATTTTGCATGCATGAATTTCTCTCTCTCATCCTCTCTAGGATATTCATTACTCCAATCTTGATTAGATTGAGTCAATCCTTTATTCAAAAACATACATTTAGGGTTAGCATAGTGTATTGAGTCATTACTTCCATAAGCATCAAAGGTTAACCCCTCTAAGGGTACTAATAATCTAAGTACATTAGGGATTCAACCATTGTACTTATATTTGATAATCATCATTATCAATTATGGGATCAACTGATCTTTCATCACTTTAAGTCTTCAATCAATTTTGTATATGTTGAACCTCCATTCGGTTTTGACCTTTGAATCTCCAAACGGTTTGAAGTCAATTGCCCTCCAAATGGTTTTGAACCCGTTTGGGCATCTAGGGTTAAGACCATTTGCCCTCCAAACGGTTTTGAAACTGTTTGGGCACTCAACATTAGAAACCATTTGAACAGTTCATCACTAAGATCGATTGGACAAACCAATAGTTGCAACCGTTTGAAAATTGAAACCACCTGATCATTCAAACGGTTTTGAAACCATTTGATTCCCAATGGTTTCAAGACCATTTGGACTCATACGGTTTCAAGACCGTTTGGTCCAAAACATCTTGAAACCGAATGAATCATTTTGGGTTACTTTCAATCAATCAAATAGGGTTCCAATTATTCAACCCATCAATTATTGTAATCATTGGAATTACTTCAATTGAAAAAATTGAATCACCATTCAATCACGACCACAACTGACCTCAAACGGTCTTGAGGTCGTTTGACCTCAAACTTTCTTGAGACCATTTGGTGTCAAATGGTCTTGAGACCGTTTGACCCATCCAATCACTGAAATTGATTGAATTCAATTAGGGATTCTTCAACAAATTGATTTAGGGTTTGCAATCAAGAAGCCCTAAAGTATTGAACCATTTTGAAATTAATTCATTTGAAAACCATTGGATCATCATCAGTTTATAACAACACCTGACCTCAAATAGTTTTGAGGTCGTTTGACCTCAAATGGTTTTAAGACCGTTTGATCCGAAATGGTTTTGAAACTGTTTGGTTTCAAACGATCTTGAGACTGTTTGGTCTCAAGTCATTGAACTTGTTTGCCCAAGATATTATTTGAGGAGTGTTCTTAAGATGAAATCATCATCTTCAAGCTACAAACCTTTGAAACTTTCTTTAATCTTCATGGTGATTTCATCAATCAACCAAATAAAATTTTGGGAATGAAGAAAGAATCAACAATTGATAAAAGAGTGAAATCAATAACAATGTTTGAGGGTTCAAGTTATATAACCCACCTTAAAAGAAGCTTAAAAGCTCCAAACTCCTCGTATATAATGGTGGAAGAAGCTTTCTCAACTATCCCAAGCTTGTGCTCAAGTCTTTGAGTGAAAAGAATGGCCAAAGTTGAAGATTGAATGGAGAAAAGAAGAAATCAAGCATTGATTTTCGATTTCCACCATGAAATCAATGTGAAAGAAGACCATGGAGCTTACCTACAAGTTGTGGATCGTCCTCCTCCTGATCCTAAGCTCCCTTGGTTGTTGGATTAGCAAAGAGTGAAAGAAGGGTCGAAAAATCCTTTCATTTGAGTTGTAAATGGTGTTTTTATAAAGAAATTCAATGAGAGAGAAAGTAATAATTAACTCCTTTACTTTCTTAAATTGATGCCTCATATCGCCCTCAACTCCTTGCCCACGAATCCATCATCTTCCCCTTTGCAATCCTCTTCTTTATCCATATATTAAAGGAAAATAAATTAAGTACCTTAATTCATATAATACTAATACTCCATATTTAGTGGATATTACTTTTTAGTTACCTAATGTGAGTGGGCTCTCCACTCACTTAGGATATTTTTGTTGCCTTTGCAAGGCACAAGGACGTCTACACTTATGAAATTTCAACCATCTCAATTTTGTTTGAAGGGCACTTCAATTAATATATTTATTTTTGCATTAAATTAAATTAGGGTTTCAATTATGCTTAAATCTTGATTATTTTAATATCAAGATTCTCTCTCCTCCAAAGTGATTCAAATGAGACACCCCTATGATTTTATTGTCTCTAATTGATACCAAGAAACATGAGGGACTCTCTAGAAGTGGTATTTTGCATATTGAACCCTAGGTTTTGGGTAAATTGTACATTACACCAAAACTAGGTTTTAATGCACAAACATGGCTTAACAAGCTCTTTCTTGGTGCTCAGGCTATCACAAGCCATACCTATGCATCATTCCCATTCTTATGATGCTTCAACACATGAGGAACATTTTATCATGTTACATTTACAAGTTAACCCCTCAACTTGGGTAATTTGCACTTTAGTCCACAACAAACAAAACATTATTTCAACATTATTCAAAAAGGACTAAAATTGAAACATAAGTTCCTCTGGAGCCTTAATTACTTTTCAAGAAATAAGAGAAGGCATATAATTAACTTTATTAAGAAAAAAATCTAGGGTTAAGGCATAACACATGTCAGGGATGTTACAATTATACTAAATGTGATTACTCAAAACATACAACACAATCAATCATGAATTATTCACATATCCAAAAATATGGGTAAATTAAAACTGATTTCAACGTCAGCACCTGCTAAGAAACATTTGATTAAGAGCCCAACATCTTTATTTTATCCATACTATGTCAAGAATTTAATACAAATTGTTCTATCACCTTAGCTACAACATATATACACAGGAGAACAATATTTGTATATGCCACACAAACCAGCATTAATATGCTAACAAAAGTTTGATTCGTTTGAAACACCATATACAAACTTTTCCTGTCCGGACCTGAGAATACAGGGATGACTCTAGGACACACTAGACATCTAATCAACTTTCTCAAGGATTCATTACGATAACTCCTCTTTGCTTCCATAGGTTTGTTTTCGTCAATTTTGATTACCTAAGAAAATGTGGCAAACCACAAGGGTGAGACCCATGTCCCAGCAAGAGATATAACATCCAACAACGCTTATTGATTACAACATTTTAAATAGTAGATAACTAAGCAGTTGGAGTATTTAATAATCAATTGAATAGATTGAACAATTCAAATATGATAAACAAATTAAGCAATTAATCTTAGCAACAAGTATGATCATCAATGCATATATTGATAACAAATAAATCCATTTCTTTGGATATATATCTACTCAAATATCATCAAATTGCATCTAATAACAATCATTATCATTAATCTAACTATCATCATATTTCTTGCTAACAACACAAGAAATCTAGTAGAATAAGCATCCCTGACATAATGAATACGTCTAGTAACATAGCATGGCTATCAATATTGGCATCTCAAATAAAGGGAACATATCTATATCATAAGTAGAACTAACATCATAACACAATGGACTACATAGGCATGATTAGTAGTTTAAGAATTTCTAATTACATAGGCATGGCTAGCAATATTAAACATAGTTAGTAGCAGCATGTTAACCATTAGTGTCAGTATATTTGACAACATAAGCATGTTTACAACATGAGCATAACTACTACATAAGCATATCTACTATCTATTATTGTACTATACATGATCTTAGTGAAAAGAAAGCAAGCAAGGGTTATCATCAATTATGAAGCGTTGTGTATAACCCTAAACAGATATGGTACACAGTCATCTTACATCTTTTATTATGCCCTGGGAATTTGAATCGTACCATCCAAAGTCCAACTGACCCCTGTGATGGGCTATTCGGTTCCGTACATGATCTAGGAGTGTCGGTACCCTAAGATCTCTTCCCCTCGGTTTGTACAAGTAAAAAGGTAGTGACATATCAGTCAAATTTGCCACCACAGTGACATATAGTCAAGTTGCTAACCATAGTCCACCCTTGGTACAGGTCACGACACTAGAAACCAGGGTATACAAAACCCTCTAACCTGAGGTACAACCACAGTTATCCTCAATCACATCAGATGTATGAGGCATGACCATAGCCATCCTCCACAACCTGCATTGTTGATGACAAGGATATATCTTCAACTTGCCACACCCACATACTCAATAGTATGCACTTCGAGTTTCCCTTAGGAATACTCATTTCACCATCCATAAAGTTCTGACTCTGAAGATGGCTCTATGACACATGGCACTACATGATTAGAGTTGCACTTGATTAGTTATGCCAATTGGGTGAATTAAGGATGCATCAAACATGTGGACATACAAACCCTAATTCACTTCTAGCAAGCATATAAATATCACAATTTTTGAAAGATATAAAATGTGTGGAACATAATTTCTCATCTCATCATCACATGGTACTATTCACTTGCCATTCATGAGACCACACTAGTCATCATACTATCAAAAGTAATAAATCATTTTCAGAATATCACAGGGTATCAACCCTTATCAACCCAAGATGATTACACCTCATTCAAGGCTCAACCATGCCCAAAGGTCATTAAGACCATCATACTATCATAGGATATAAATCCTTTCCACAATATCACAGGGTATCAACCCTTATCAACACAAGAGGATTACACCTCATTCAGGGCTCAACCATGCCCAAAGGTCATTAATACCATCATACTATTCCCTGCAAGATCATCATTATCTTTGCATGCCTTATAACAAGGCTCAACAACATCACTTACATATAATACACTGGATCAACACTATATTGACTTAATGAACTAGGAGATATTCATAAACAATCATGGCAGGGTTATATTAACATTAAGAACATTCATTTATTACATCAACATGCAAGGAATCTAGATATGATTAACCCTCATCATATGCATATTGCACATGTTTAGCATAAGAAAGTATCAATGATGTAGCTATGATAACCACCAATTAACACATTAAGGTTATGATCATATTAAGGAGGTTATTTCACCATCATGTCATCATATAAGAAGGTTAAACATGAATACTCATCTTTATCTATTTGCATTAGAGTTAGGTTCCACAAGATAAATTATATTAATGTTACTAATCAGCACTCATACACAAACCCTAACTCACACCATCCTCATTGGATCATGGCTGCATAAGGTAAAGCATCACCATTACATTCCATACTATTTTCAAGTATCAACCCACACATAAATCAAGGTGTAACCATCGGGTTATAGCATACTAAGGTTTCAACAACAATAAGAGAGTACTCCATGATTGTATTAGTCATTCAAAGACTATTCATACACAATTACCATCATTTAGTTACATCAAAGCTACGTATAACAAGTTATACCTCATTAGGGTTACATATCACAAAATATGTTTATTGACCCTTATATTCATATGAGTCAATAGGTAAGACTACCTTATTAAGGGTAACCCTCCATTTGTTCCATCTTCATTCAACCCATGTCACCATACCACAATGTCACCCAGAACCATTAGATGTTTAAAAGGTAAGACCATTGGTTGTTTACATAAGTAAACACCTTGAATGAATCATATATAATGTTATTGACTTGTGATCTATAAAAGTCACCATTTAACCCTAGACATCCTTTGATTAACAACAATAAGGGTTATGTTGAGAGTACGGTAAAACCCACAATTGACTATTCATTTAAAACAAGCCATCCATTGTCAACAAGTAAGCTCCTTAAGTTGATCATATAAAGGAAACCATATAAATCACATTATTAGGACCAACATATTACATTATCCATCATTCCACTTTATTGGAGGAGTAAACATTAGATCTTGACCATTGGGTCAAGTTCATATGTTAAAACCATCAATTACAGTATAGGTCTGACCATTGCATCAAGTGACCCAAGAAACCATTTGTCTAAGGCTTAATTGATGCTAAAAATGCATGCTTAACTCCTCATAGGTTGTGGAGACCTGATCCACCATCATTAGTGACCATTAAGTCACCATAGGTTGTTAGATCAACACAATATTCATTAATCAACATCAAATATCAAACTAATATCACCATTGATTGATAGCATCATTAGGGTACTTAATTGTTAATCACTAGGTTTCTAATTAGGCCAAAACATGACGTAAAGGATGAACGTCAGTTGACACACTTGGTTACCACCATCAATTGTCATGAATACAACACCATAGGGTTGTTGCCATGGTACCATCATCGAGTCATGGGTTTATAGAAGAAATCAGCTTAAAACCCTAAAATTGACCATTGGTTGATAGGTGCTTAGCACCATAGGTTGTCAAAACAACCTGATCCAAGTCATATTATACCTTATTAATAATGTACACATGATCAGGTTCATCTAGAACTGAAATTAGAATAGGGAACATTATAAAAATCAAAATCCAAGTCCAACATAGCTTTTTAGTACATGGATCATCATTTTCAAGCAAGAACATGAGCTAGCGAGAATATGGAAAGCAATAAACGTGGATCATGTTATAAAACTTTCCTCTAATTAGAAGTTGAAACCCCAAAAAGAAGAAAACTTGAGCAGGTAGGGTAGAAAATCCAAGCATAAGTTGTGAACTCGTCCATCTAGCACCTTTCTTCATCAAATGAACAAAACCTAAGCATAAGGAGCAAGAAAGGTAGGGTTTTAGAGTTTTAGAGCAATTTCTACCATGGAACAGCAAGGTTTCGACCTAGAGAAAGGTAGGAGGAAGGATAAAAAAGAAATAGATGGAGGAAAGAAGTAGATTCTTACTTTTTTAGGTCAAGATCACTAGAAGGAAGCTTTTTAAGCCCTAAAAGGAAGTCAATTGCAACCCTAGATTCTTTTTCCAAGAAGACCCCCTCTTTCTTCTTCCTTGAATAGGAAATTCACAGAAGCATAGAGGGAGGATGAGGTCCATAGAAGGAGGGAAGTTGTAGAGAGAAAATGGCCCGTTTTGGTACTTAGGGATAAGTATAGGAAACTTTAAGATAAAGAAAAAGAAAACGTTGAAGTTCTAGTATCTTTCCAAGTGTCCATGGCCTTAAACTATTAAGAATATATAAGCACACACCAAGAAGCCCTCCCACTGTTAATAGAGACATGATTATTGTGACAACCTGATTACAAATCAAGCCATCACCAATAAAAATGCAGAATTATCACAATTAACAGAATTAACAAGAAAACTACTAGAAATTAAAACTATTTTGCACATAGATTCATGTCCAGTAAATTTTTACACCAAGGGCCAAAGCTTCACATACACACAGTTCATGTCATATAGTCGGTATGTCGTCTCTTCTCGAGGGTAACAAGTATCAGATACTTTACAATAATATATATACAATTGTATTATAAAATCCTCGAGAGAAGCAAACCAAAATCTCAAATCGTTCGTGAAAACCACTAAGATCTATCTCCCAAGGATCTAAGAGTACAAATACGACACATAGACATCTACCTACAAAACCCTGACAGATAGTGTGCTCAACCTGAAGATAATACTGATGTTCTTAATGACACGATCCTTCTTCTATAGCTCAATTCCTAGTCCCTCATTCGCGACCACCTAAAATTTTTGGATCCCACGGGGTGATACTATTGTCCCAACGAGAGATATAACTATTTCCCAGCAATACTAAAATCATAGAAAATAATAAAAATTGAACTTTAGGTATTCTATTTGTTTGACAGATATATCTTCAAGTACTAAGCAAGGATATTAATAACAGATCTATAATTCATCTTTTGCTTGAAAAAGAATATGCAAACATGTATAACATCTATCAAACAAGAAGTATAAAAGTAATAAGGCATCAACCAATTTTACGTATTTGGTCCTTAAATGAATATACCACACGACTGATTACATGTTCACATTCATACGTATGCCCAGAGGAGATGAGATATACCACTCGTACTCCAACTGACTACTAGTAAGTTGAAATCGGTACAATACAATGTCAATGGCAGAGCCAACTATCAAGACCTTTCCTTTCTCAATCAGAACGAGAACACTTAGGCTTAGCATGACATCTTATGTCTACTTCAATTAACTATGTCGGGGTATAGTGACATCCTTGCTATAGAATTACTGTCATAGCATGTACCCCTTTGGGAGAAGACCACTTAACTTTCCAAGATTATCAGGATGACCACTGAGCAATCTTGTTATGATTTTATCAGGAAGTACACTGAGCAACCTGATTTATTTAGGGAGTCCACTGAGCACCCTTACCAAGAACCCTTATAATATCACATATTAAAAAATATGTGTTCTGAGTAAAAACTCATTTCGCCATTCAGCAAATACTAATAATAAACGGGTCTTTGGTGTGGGCAACTACATGATAATATTCATCTTGCTTAATTAAGTGCATTAATGTATCTTTTAACATCGACCAAATTATAGGCAAGAATTATAATGAATGTTATAAAGGAAAGGCATAATTCTATTAGATACTTCATATTAACATAGTCACATAGATCACTTAGAAATTTCATTCTCTTATCATCATCATACTTGGGTATTCAACCTTTAACTCATAATTGAGCACTTGCACCACTTAGTCACCACTTAACAAATGATCATCACCTCTGGGTTAGCTGACTCAGATATTTATTCACATAATCCACATAGCTTATTGAATATGTATCATGTAGCACATAACTCTTTCTTTGCCATACTTGTTGTCTTAAATTAAAATTCATGATTATTATGTCTTTTACTCAATGCTTCAAACACATGTCTATGAGAATACTAAGAAACATATACTCTCTAAAGAATTAATGTTATATTTAATCGATTAAATATTTCAAGATTTCATTATCATCATGATTATTGGGTCTAGGTATTCAAACACCTAGACCCCCACATAGTATTAACATATCTGTAAAAAGTAACTAATATCTCTAGGTTCTCTGATCCAGGTTTTCTTCTTTACTTACTGTATAAGCATTTCACATAGCTCAAATTGTTCATAAAACATCTCGTCACCTCATTCTAGGCAACAACTTATCCTTTAAGACGTTAGACTACTGGTTATACAGGTATTCCACACAGCTTACAAGACTCATCTAAGTCTATCAATATAGGATGTCTTAGCTCATATCTTGTGATATTCATCATTTCATGATTTAGGGATAGTGTAAGCTTTAGGATGAAAGACTTCTTATAATATCATTGTTCAATCTTAGTGAGAAGTACATTCTACCCATGCTTAGGGTTAGGATTATCTACATCATCTCTTTGTGATATAAGAAAGTGCATTCCTCTCATTATTAGGGTTAGGATCATATCAATTTAATCGATTATAATTGTACAAGCATATCATCACCCTTCATTAACGTTGGATTTCTCTTTTATTACCAATTAGGGATTCAACATCATAATGTCTAGAAACAAACCCTAATTCATACTCCACTCATCATAGGATCATCAACACATGCTTCTCCACATATTTACCACCCATGTTAAAGTCTTTCACTCTTATCCTTAATGGGATATTGATTACATCTTATTTAATTCACCTCTTAAGGTATGTTACCTTAACATAATTATATTAATATCATTATAACTCAATACTAATCACACAACATACATCACTTAGACATTTTTAATGGATTAGAGCATGCCTACCATATCAGGGAGCATGATCAATAATACATATTCTATTATGCTTGAGAATGCATATATCATCATAACAAATATTTATTTCATTATGTGGAGAAATCACACCATCATACCGGGCTTAGGGCATATCCCTTATTATCAAATCATGTAGTCATGTTGAGTTAAGGTATTCTAAATACATACTCATCTTCTTAGTCTTAGTTTCTCTCTCATCCTTACTAGGATGCAAATTCCTTAGTTCATATCTTTAAGGTCTACAACCTTATCAATATCAAATAAGTTAGGCTCATTGTGTCTCACTGTTATGTTAATCATATTCATCACTTAGTCAATCTTAATAATTGAGGACATGCCTACCATATCAAGTAGCATGATTGATAATTTCATGCATATATCATCTTGTCAAGTATTCAATTTGGTCATGTGGTATAACCACATCCTCATATCGAGTGAAGGAGTGTATTGTATCCTTGTATCGTGTATTAGTGTTCACCATATCGGGCATATCGTTATGGCTTTTCCATATCTCAACAATATTATATTGGTTCTTCTCCTTAGCTAGCCATGTCTATTTCAATTTAGACTTCCACACTAGTCTTCCATCATATCGGGTTACCTCTAGGGTTTCCATATCAGACTCTATCTAATGTTACCATATCATGCACTCACATTGGACTTGCCATATGTTGGAGATCATATTGTGCACTCATGTTGGGAATCATATCAATTTTCTCCATATTGGTTTATCATATAGGATCACCATATCAGGTAAGTATATTGGGTAGCATATCGGGCATCATGTCGGGTGATGCATTGAGCATCATATTGGGCATCACATTGCTTTTCCCATATTGAACATTCATATTGTGTCCCTACCATTGATAAGAACTTGGACTCAAATAAAAAAAAGTGGATATCAAGTTATTCTTTTATCCCATCACAAGTCACATTACTTTTCCCATATTGACCATTCATATTGTATCCCTACCATTGATAAGAAATTGGACTCAAATCATAACAAAGTGGATATCAAGTTGTTCTATTTTCCCATCACAAGTTAAGGATTGAAGGAGCATATTGAGTTTCCAATGTCAATAGCATATCGGGTTCCTAGGGTTTGACTCATATTGGTCAAAGATGTTGTTCTACCCTTGTGTCTTACTCAAAGTGATAGATGGGGACCTTCCATATTGTTCATAGAACTTCATATAACTTACCTTCATATCGGGCAAGGCACCCATATTGGTTTCCAAAAGTCTCTACCCATATCGGGTATAGGATCATCAACCCATATTGGGTTGCTTCAAGAATGATCAACTCATATCAGACATCCAATGATGATGTCATCATCAACAACCTCAAGATTATCAATTGATTTAAAACTACAAACAATAATCCTAATTACATACTGGAACTCATAATTATATCAATTGATCATAGGAAATCCTAATTTACAAATATTCAAAAAATTGAATAATATTGAAGAAAGGATAATAATATTGAAGGGTTTGAGTTATATAACCCAACTCTTGAAGATCTTCCAAGCTTCACTCTACATGTCCCAAGGTTGAAGATGAGACTTCTCCAAGCTCCAAGACTTGGGTTCCAAGTTCGTGCACGATATCTCCAATCACCTTGGGCGATATCACCTTAATTGGTTGCTTCAACCCTCTATGGTTGATACCTCTCCTCTTTGGATGATACCACTCAATTCTCTTCACTATGGATGACACAAGAGAGGCTGCTCACATGATACAAGAGGAAGGGCACTTTCTAGATCCAAAAATCTTACCAACAAATGAAGGTTAAGGTATTTATACTTGAGGTTTTCAAAAAAGAGTGTAATAGGTGTCATCATCCCAAGGTACTTCATGCCACCTAGCCATGCAAGGTCGGCACATTCTCTTGCATGCATGCCACTATTATTTTTCCATGCAAAAAAATAAGGGGCGACTCTTGAGTTGTCTCGTAGGGCAAGCTTTCTTCCATTATCTTATTATTATATTCAACTTCATCATATCCAAGGCAAAGGCAAATCGATGCTTCAACATTTCCTTGAAGTGCCTTGCTCGTCATGGGTAAGTCACAAACCGATAGGGGTCTCTTCTCATGGCTCTATGGCCGATAGGGACTTCCTCCTAAGTCCACAACTTGATATGTCTCATGTACATGGTTGTCAATTTATGCATTTTCTTGGTTTCTTTATTATTAAGAGTGATAATACTTCAAGATGCTTCAAACATATTGTCTCCTTCTTTATCTCTCCTCTAGATGACTCTAGATAAGAGTAGAAACAATCTAGAGATGGTAAATTACACATTAACCCTAAATTTTGTATATATTGCAAATTATACCACAATTGATGCACTAAGCACTTAGCATTATTTTCACAAGTTTCCTCTTAGAATTAGGCTTTGCACAAGCAACCACTTAGCATCATATTCTCTTTCATGATATGCAAAACACTTAGAATACATTTAACATGTAACATTTGCAACATAACCCCTTGGCTTGGGTAATTTGCCACTTTGCATTTAGATTATCATATAATGCACACATAGGTTTGCATATGAGTCCAAATTTGAAAGTAAACTTTCACAAAGGGCCTTAATTACTTTTCAAAAGATAAGAACTAGTTTGTAAGCAACTTACTTAGGCAAAACATCTAGGGTTAAGTCATAACCCAGGTCAGGGGTGTTACAATTATAAACCCCTAACAAGGATTTCATCCTCGAAATCCCATGTAAAGGAAGACAATTGTCATTCATGCATCATATCATGAAGTCGCCATGTAACATCTTGATGCTATGGAGATATTATAGAACTTTTGACCAATATAAGGTCCTTTCATTAAAGGTTATCATAAGATCTGTCACATTTGTCACATACTCAGTTATTTTATCCATTACTGATTGCGGAATTAACTTTGTGTCAAGTAACATTTTCTGAATTAGAGAAGTACTATTCAGTCTTCAAATAATTCATGTATAAAACCTTATTGACTCACATCTTTTATGTAATAAGACTTTTACCTCTAAGGGGTCTTCCATACTCCTTAATTAGTTTAGCATTTTGCTTCCAAGGAGAAACCAGAGTTACCTTCTGTCACCCACTTGGGGCCACAAACCTTAATATGTATCTATGGTGCCATCTAATCTACTGATACAATACTAAACTTTCCTATGGCTTGTACTAACTATCTTCCTAGTTATATATTTTCTTTATAAGAAAAGGTCACTTATTAAAGAAGCACTTACCTCAAAGGTATCTCTAGATGTTATAAATAAACTTCTTCAAAATGGTTCTATAATAGTTCCTTCAATTAATACATTGCTAATAGCATTATGTTTATGCAGAGCATAAACCCCTAGCATATGACCTCCATATTAGAGTTATCTCAAGGTTGGCCCTTCTAATTCACCAAACATTATTCATCCTCTCAGGAGTTATATTCTTAACCCCCCCCATACCACCTGACACATCTTGGATATCACAATTCCACATCTTAGTAGCCTTCACATGTTTCAGAAACACATCACATTCTAATCATTTCCATCTTTCTATGTGTTAAAGGCACATGTTTTATCTTTAGAATCAAAGTCCTAGATGAACTGATACTTTCCCAAGTATCAATATAGAACTTTTAACTCATGCAAATCAAGTGTCATAGGACTCATTTGATTGCCATGTCTCTGAAGGAAAGGATAAAAAGGAACAGATTCCTTTTTATCATCCCCCTCACTCCCCAGGGTTGTTTATCAAAGAAGAGACATGCATTTAGTTGAGGAAGTCCTCTTAGTAACCCTTATTTAATTAGGGAAGTCCACTTAGCAACCCTTATTTAGTTAGGGAAGTCCACTTAGCAACCCTTATATAGTTAGGGAAGTCCACTTAGCAACCCTTATTTAGTTAGGGAAGTCCACTTAGCAACCCTTACTTAATTAGGGAAGTCCACTTAGCAACCCTTATTTAGTTAGGGAAGTCCACTTAGCAACCCTTATTTAATTAGGGAAGTCCACTTAACAACCCTTATTTAGTTAGGGAAGTCCACTTAGCAACCCTTGTTTAGTTAGGGAAGTCCACTTAGCAACCCTTATTTAATTAGGGAAGTCCACTTAGCAACCCTTATTTAGTTAGGGAAGTCCTTTTTAGAAAACCTTGTTTAGTTAGGTAAGTCCACTTATAAACCCTTATTTAATTAGGGAAGTCCACTTAGCAAACCTTATTTAGTTAGGGAAGTCCACTTAGCAACCCTATTTAGTTAGGGAAGTCTACTTAGCAACCCTTATTTAATTAGGGAAGTCCACTTTTCAATCCCTATTTAGTTCATTCCTTTCTTTATTATTATCTAACATGTTTATATAGACATTCTATAATTTATCACATTTCCCATTTCCACATTATGGGAAAGATTCTTATTATTCACATAGACTTTATTGAACATGGATCATCTTCGTCGTTCTTCTTTACCTTATCATGAGGATTATACTTTTTACTTTCTCATATGCATAGATTGATCTGAGATCATCTCATATTCCAATTTATTTTACTTATGATGTGATACAATTATCCATGCCATATTTCTAGTTTCATTATACTCACTAGGTTATTTCAAAATGACTACTTGATCAGAATAATCAAAAGGATAACAATCTAAGAGTTACATACTTACCTTGTCTTCAATAATTGAATACCTGGTCAGGGTATACAAGTACTAAGATTAGGTAATATGCACCTTGTTTTATTATCATATTCCTTCCTTTCCATAACATCAGAATATAAGACTTAGCATCCCTAGATTTTCCCCAGATATCATTTTCACACTTCATCCTCTTTCAAATAGATAGGAGGAATTTATAAAGCATTTTGAGCAGAACGTAAGTTCTTTCCTTCCTTATGTTCATAAGAATTAATCAAAAGAAGTTCAACAACAACTACCTTCTCATATTTAATGCATGAAATCTTAAAATAACATATCAAGGTGATACAATTTTATCTGACATGTTTCAGATTGTGGGTTGATTATTGTCCCAGGTTGATTCATTACATTGAATCTTGTTGTTGTCTGATTCCAACATCGTACTCTATCATTTAACGTAGATAGATCCGCTCGGGATGCATGTCCATGTCCTCGCATGTCACTACTAAGCCATTGCCCTTGAGAGTCTTATTGACTCTGCCTCAGTGGTTGGGCCTTTTCCTTCCTTCTTCTTGGACAAGAAGGGCTATCAAGCCCAATCTGTCCACAATCAAAACATGTCCTATACACATTCCCTGGTCTTGTCAGCCTTGTTATTGATGTAGGGGTCACATCAAAAGTCCTATCTGGTGGAGCATTAGGTACTTTGCCCCTTCTTTGTAGCCATTGCCCTGGTGTTTGTTTCATTTGTGGCATCAAAAACTCCCCCTTTTTAGAACTACCAGGCATATGTTCTTGGATTTGGACAGATCTTTTCTTAATTCCTTCCCTGTTATCCTTCTCTGAACAGTCCTTCATAAAATGTCATGATTGTCTACATATGTAACAAACCTTGTTTCTGTGTCGTAACCTAATCCCTTCGACACTCCTTACTGCTTTATTACAACTATGTGGGTCAGAGATTCTGTTAGAGCCCAAAATTTTGTCATTAGGGGCTGGAAATCTAGGTTGTATTTCTTGTATATAATCCTCAATACGCCTTAATGTTGTCATAACCCATCCAATTAAGGCATTAAAGGCAGGGTTCTCCATCGTAATTGTATCATCCTGAGGATTCCTAGGCAGTCATTCTTCTTTTTCCTTATCCCTTGCACCTTCCCCTAGTGCAACAGCATTGCTTTCAGCAATGCATTCCTTGTGTTCTCCAGACATCTTTAAGATTTATTCTATCTTCTGCATAAGCAGAAGTCACTATAAGACACACTGAAGGACACTAGAATAGACTCAACACCCTAGTCCTTTGTCTCTGTAGACTCAACAAACCTTAAGCTATGATACTAAAACTTTGTGACAACCCAATTACAAATCAATCCATCACTAGTAAAAATGTAGAATTATCACAATTAACAGAATTAACAAAAAACACTACTAGAAATTAAAACCATTTTGCACATAGATTCCTATCCAGTAAATTTTTACACCAAGGGCCAAAGCTTTACATGCACAAAGCTCATGTCATATAGTCGGTATGCCGTCTCTTCTCGAGGGTAACAAGTATCATATACTTTGCTTTGATATATATATAACAACATTATAAAATCCTCGAGATAAGAAAACCAAAATCTCAAATCGTTTGTGAAAACCACTAAGAACTATCTCCCAAGGACCTGAGAGTACAGAGATGACACATAGACATCTAACTACAAAACCCTGACAGACAGCGTGCTCAACCTGACGATACTATTGTTGTTCTTACTGACATGAACCTTCTTCTGCAGCTCGGTTCTTAGTCCCTCGTTTGTGACCACCTAAAAATTTTGGATCCCACGGGGTGAGAATATTGTCCCAACAAGAGATATAACTCTCTACCGGAAATATTAATGTCATAGAAAATAATAAAAATTGAACTACATGTATTCTATTTGTTTGACAGATATATCTTCAAGTACTAAGAAAGGATATTAATAATAGATCTATAATTCATCTTTTGCTTGAAAATGAATATGAAGAACATGTTTAACATCTATCTAACAAGATGTATAAATTTAATAAGGCATCAACCAATGTTTCTGTATTTGGTCCTTTAACAAATATACCACGCAGCTGATTACATGTTCACATTCATACTTATTCCCAGAAGAGATGAGATATACCACTCATACTCCAACCGACCACTAGTAAGTCAAAATCAATACCATACAAGGTCAATGGCAGAGCTGACTGTCAAGACCTTTCCTTTCTCGGTCATCACGAGAACACTTAGGCTTAGCATGACATCTTGTGTCTGTTGTAGTTAACTATGATGGGGTATAACGACATCCTTGCTATAGAGTTACTGCCGTAGCATGTACCCCCTTCGGGAGAAGACCACTTAACTTTCCCGGATTATCAGGATGACCACTGAGTGATCTTGTTATGATTTTATCAGGAAGTACGCTAAGTAACATGATGTATTTAGGGAGTCCATTGAGCACCCTTACTTAGAACCCTTATAATATCACATATTCAAAAATATGTGTTTCGTGTAAAAACCCGTTCACCATTCAGCAAATGCAGACATTGAATGGGTCTATGGTCTGGGCAACTACATGATAATATTCATCTTGCTTAATTATGTGAATTACTATATCTTTTAACATCGACCAAATTACAGGCAAGAATTATAATGAATGTTATAAAGGAAAAGCATAATTCTATTAGATACTTTCATACTAACAGAGTCACATAGATCACTTATAAATTTCATTCTCTTATCATCATCATACTTGGATATTCAACCTTTAACACATAATTGAGCTCTGGAACCACTTAGTCACCACTTAACAAATGATCATCACCTCTGGGTTAGCAGACCCACATATTTATTCACATAATCCACATAGCTTATTGAATTTGTATCACATAGCACATAACTCTTTCTTGGCCATACTTGTTGTCTTAAATTAAAATGCATGATTATTATGTATTTTACTCAATTGCATCAAATACATGTCTATGAGAATACTAAGAAACATATACTCTATAAAGAATTAAGGTTAAATTTAATTGATTAATGATTTCAAGATTTCATTATCATCATGATTACTGGGTCTAGGTATTCAAACCCCTAGACCCCCACATAGTATTAACATCTCTGTAACAAGTAACTAATATCTCTAGGTTCTCTGATCCAGGTATTCTTCTTTACTTACTGTATACGCATTTCACATAGCTCACATAGTTCATAAAACATCTCGTCACCTCATTCTAGGCAACAACTTATCCTTTAAGACATTAGACTACTTGTTATACATGTATTTCACACAGCTTACAAGAGTCGTCTAAGTCTATCAATATAGGATGTCTTAGCTCATATCTTGTGATATTCATCATTTCATGATTTAGGGATAGTGTACGCTTTAGGATGAAAGACTTCATATAATGTCATTGTTCAATCGTAGTGAGAAGTACATTCTACCCATGCTTAGGGTTAGGATTATCTACATCATCTCTTTATGATATAAGAAAGTGCATCCCTCTCATTATTAGGGTTAGGATCATCTCAATTTAACTGATTACAATTGTACAAGAATATCATCACCCTTAATTAGGGTTGGATTTCTCTTTTATTACCAATTAGGGATTCAAGATCATAATGTCTAGAATCAAACCCTAATTCATACTCCACTCATCATAGGAGCATCAACACATTCTTCTCCACATATTTACCACCCATGTTAAAGTCTTTCTCTCTTACCCTTAATGGTATATTGGTTGCATCTTATTTAATTCATCTCTTAAGGTATGTTACCTTCACATCATTATATTAATCTCATTATAACACAATACTAATCACACAACATACATCACTTAGACATTTTTAATGGATTAGAGCATGCCTACCATATCAGGTAGCATGATCAATAATACTTATTCTATTATGCTTGAGAATGCATATATCATCATAACAAATAATTATTTCATTGTGTGGAGAAATCACACCATCCTTACTTATTATCAAATCCTTATTATCAAATCATGTAGTCATGTTGAGTTAAGGTATGCTAAATACATACTCATATTCCAAGTCTTAGTTTCTCTCTCATCCTTACTTGGATGTAAATTCCTTAGTTCATATCTTTAAGGTCTACAACCTTATCAATATAAAATAAGTTAGGCTCATTGTGTCTCACTATTACATTAATCATATTCATCACTTAGTCAATCTTAATAATTGAGGACATGTCGACCATATCAAGTAGCATGATTGATAATGTCATGCATATATTGTCTTGTCAAGTATTCAATTGGTCACGTGGTATAACCACATCCTCATATCGGGTATAGGGGTGTACTGTATCCTTGCATCGTGTATTAGGGTTCACCATATTGGGCATACCATTATGGCTTTTCCATATCTCAAAAATATTATATTGGTTCTTCTCCTTAGCTAGCCATGTCCATTTCAATTTAGACTTCCACGTTAGTCTTCCATCATATCGGGTTACCTCTAGGGTTTCCATATCGGGTTCTATCAAATGTTACCATATCCTGCACTCACATTGGACTTGCCATATGTTGGAGATCATATCGTGCACTCATGTTGGGCATCATATAGTTTTTCTCCATATTGGTTTATCTTATAGGTTCACCATATCAGGTAAGTATATTGGGCAACATATCGGGCATCATGGCGGGTGATGCATTGAGCATCATATCAGGCATCACATTGCTTTTCCCATATTGACCATTCATATTGTGTCCCTACCATTGATAAGAACTTGGACTCAAATCATAACAAATTGTCTATAAAGTTGTTCTTTTATCCCATCACAAGTTTAGGATTGAAGGAGCATATCAAGTTTCCAAGGTTAATAGCATATCAGATTCCTAGGGTTTGACTCATATCGGGCAAACATGTTGTTCTACCCTTGTATCTTTTTCAAAGTGATAGATGGGGACCTTCCATACTGTTCATAGAACTTCATATAACTTACCTTCATATCGGGCAAGACACCCATATCAGTTTCTAAAAGTCTCTACCCATATCAGGTATAGGATCATCAACCCATATCGGGTTGCTTCAAGAATAATCAACTCATATCAGACATCCAATGATGATGTCATCATCACCAACCTCAAGATTATCAATTGATTCAAATCTATGGACAATAGTCCTAATCACATATTGGAACTCATAATTATATCAATTGATCATAGGAAATCCTAATTTACAAATATTCAACAAATTGAAAAATATTTAAGAAAGGGTAATAAAATTGAAGGGTTTGAGTTATATAACCCGCCTCTTGATGATCTTCCAAGATTCAAGCTTCACTATACACATCCCAAGGTTGAAGATGATCCTTCTCCAAGATCCAAGACTTGGTTCCAAGTTCTTGCATGATATCTCCAATCACCTTGGGTGATATCACCTTAATTGGTTACTTCAACCCTCTTTGGCCGATACCTCTCCTCCTTGGCCTATACCACTCAACTCTCTTCACTATGGGCGACACAAGAGAGGTTGATCACATGATACAAGAGGAAGGGCACTTTCTAGATCTGAAAATCTTGCCAACAAATGAAGGTCAAGGTATTTATACTTTAGGTTTATAGAAAAGAGTGTAATAGGTGTCATCATCCCAAGGTACTTCATGCCACCTAGCCATGCAAGGTCGACACATGCTCTTGCATGCATGCCACTACTATTTTTCCATGCAAAAAGAATAAGGGGAGGCTCTTTAGTTGTCACCTAGGGCAAGCTTTCTTCCATTATCTTATTATTATATTCAACTTCATCATATCCAAGGCAAAGACAAATCGATGCTTCAACATTTCCTTCAAGTGCCTTGCCCGTCATGGGTAAGTCACAAACTGATAGGGGTCTCTTCTCATGGCTCTATGGCCGATAGGGACTTCCTCCTAAGTCCACAACTTGATATGTCTCATGTACATGGCTTTCAACTTATGCATTTTCTTGGTTTCTTTATTATTAAGAGTGCTAACTCTTAAAGATGCTTCAAACATATTGTCTCCTTCTTTCTCTCTCCTCTAGATGACACTCGATAAGAGTAGAAACAATCTGGAGATGGTAAATTACACATTAACCCTACATTTTTTATATATTGCTAATTGTACCACAATTGATGCACTAAGCACTTAGCATTATTTTCACAAGTTTCCTCTTAGAATTAGGCTTTGCACAAGCCACCACCTAGCATCATATTCTCTTTCATGATATACAAAACACTTAGAATACATTTAACATGTAACATTCACAACATAACCCCTTGGCTTGGGTAAAATTGCACTTTTCACTTAGATTATCATATAATGCACACATAATTTTGCATATGAGTCCAAATTTGAAAGTAAACTTTCATAAAGGGACTTAATTACTTTTCAAAAGATAAGAACTAGTTTGTAAGCAACTTACTTAAGAAAAACATCTAGGGTTAGGTCATAACCTAGGTCAAGGGTGTTACACTTATCCCTCATTTCTTAAATTTCCAAGCAAAACAAATCATTCATTAGTTGATAGCTACTAAAGGTAGCTCATCCATGAAGGGTAAACCTTAAAATACCCTTGGAGAAAACACCTTCAAACCAATGATTAAATAGGTTCCCCATGGCTCAACAAGATCAATAATGATGAGAGAATATTCAAGGAAAATAATGCATGTGATAAATTGCAAAGAAAACATCTCAATTGGGTAAATTATAGAAAGGTCCAAAATTTGCATAACATGCTCAAACAATGTCCAAATTGGACCAATATTGAAATCTAAGCGTGTCTTAAGATTTCAAAGTATATCACAAGGTTATATTAGGGTTATAAGAACTAAATTATGATAATTAATCTTATTCAACTCATTACGCAAGTTTAGGGACCTTACAACTATAAATCCCTAATAGGGATTTCTCCAAGGTAAACAAAGATGGGTACTTCCTTTGCACCTCATCCTATTACCTTCACATGGTTACTTGCATATCATGGTGATGTCACATCATTCATACATATCTCCTCTTGGGTCAGCACAAAAACCCCCACCTAAGAAGACCTTCTCAATATGGAATGTAGAAACTTGTTGTGTCATCTATACAACTCTAGTAGTAATGTTAAACTTTAAATTATAGCAATGATCCTAAATTATATCTATTGTATCAACACATTACTCAAAAGTCATACTTGCTAGCTTTTATCAAACATAGAACATTATGTATCTCTTATCATATGTAACTTTACAAAGTTTCATCTCTATGCTCCTTTAATGGTTTTTGTAATTAACAACTTAATCAACCATGTAGGAATCCCATAATTTTTAATAACTATGAAGAATATTTTTTTAGATGATTCTCCAATCATCTTAATGGTGGACTAACCATCTGTTTGGTTGAAGAGTCATACACTTGTATGTAATTGTTAACAAATATAACTTCCTAATTTACCTTGTTAGGGGTGGAGCAACGACATTGTCTTCATCTTATCAGGATTCACACAACCCACTTAGAAGATGTACCATAACTCTAAGAGGGTACACTAGTTAACCCCCAACTCACTCTTACTAAACTTGTCATGCATAAGTACAATTACTTCAACATTCTTAAGGTTTAGCAAATATGTTGACCATGCTACTGACCATCTCTAGAATACTTTGAGATGTCATCATTCACAGCTTGCTACAACTTGTAAGACATGACCTGAACAATCTATTCCTCCTATTCATAAATTCTACTGTTACATTGATTAGTCTAAAGGACATGACCATAAACTCATCACGGGCATGTAACTTATGCCATCCAATCTAACTCTTATGCATTGATATTTGATCATAGGTTTATCTCAAAGGAACATGGTATCACATATCTATTGACCAACAAACCATCTATCCTTGATAGTGGTCTTGCCCAGCTATCACTAAACCATACACAACATTATATAATCACTTTTGTTTTTCATTCCAAACAACATTGAGAGGGTCATCATCAACTCTCTCTCCCTCTCTTTAAGGGTGAGGAATACTTGATATGTTCATTTAGTAAACATATTCAACCTTCACATACTTCCCATATTGTTGATACATCTTGGATACTAGGATTCATTACCTTAGTATCCACCTCATGTTCTATAAGGAACTCACATCCTTATCTCATCCACTTTTACCAACATAACAAATATCAAGACATATAAGAGGATTCTTCCTAATTATTTGAAGGCTCAAAAGTAAAATCATCACAAACTTTATGATCTTGGAACTATAGTTCAAACAACCTTATGATATAATAAGCTATCCACCTTCCTATTTACAATGAATCCACACATACCAAGTGGCAATGATCCACTTCAAAGTTTTTCCCTGGAAAGGAAAGACAAAGGGAAACACACTTTCCACATCATAGAAAAATTGTTCAAGGGTCACTAGTAAAAAGGTAACCAATTCTATTTTCATTATACAAGTTACAACTTCTTCTGTATTATTTTACGCTTTTCATTTTGGGTTCCTTGCCATTAGAATAGGAATCATCATGATTAACATATCTCATTACTCCTTCCTTGATGACTATTTATCAAACATGGGTAAGTTCTCTTATTTTATTATGTTTTTCATCCACTTATCAGCAGGTAAATCATCGTATTCCACATTTTCTTCATTAAACATGGATCATATGCCTTAATTTATTTCAAACACCATGCTTATTTTACATTAACACTTTCTTACACACATAGGTTGGTCTGAGATTAACTCAGGTTCCACATAATTCCTTCATCATTGTTCTCATTTATCTTCTCATTTTATAATTGTCATTGGAGTTCTCTCCATCTTATGTGGATATCATACCTTGAATCACTTTATAAGCATAGACTTATCTATCCTTTACTTTATTCTCTTCTTGAATCACATCTTCAAGAACTCCTGTTATGCTTATTTGTATTCAAATTTATATTTCTTGGTGTTGTGTCTTTCTCTTTTTTTACTAAACATTCAAGTTTTCATAGATTATGATGCAATTCTCATCTTCTTTAATGTAGGATTGAGATAATTCACACTATGATTTCTTATTCATTATGCTCTTTAGATTTTCTTAAAATGACTACATGATCAGAGTAATAAAAAAGATAACAATCTAAGAGTTCCATACTTACCTTACTTCAATAGTTTAATACTTGGCCAGGGCACCCAAATACTGAGATTAGGCAGTATGCACCATGTTTTTGTGTCACGTTCCTAACTTATACATCATCCTAGTCTTAATTCCTAGTGTCCCTATAGACTCAATGAACCTAAAGCTCTGATACCAACTAGTGAGAACCCATTACACTAAACAAGATTACTCAAAACAGACAACACAATCAATCACTAATTAATCACTTACCCAAAAATATGGGTAAATTAAAACTAATTTCAATGTCATCATCTGCTCAAAAACATTTGCATAAGAGCCCAACATATTTCTTTTATCCATAGTATGCCAAGAATTTGATACAAATTGCTCTATCTCCTTAGCCACAACAAATATACACAAGAGAACAATATTCGTATATGCCACACAAAAAAGCATTAATATGCTAACAAAAATCTGATTCATTTGAAACACCATATACAAACTTTTCCAGCCCAGATCTGAGAGTACAGGAATGACTCTAGGACACACTAGACATCTAATCAACTTTCTCAAAGATTCATTACTATAGCTCCTCTTTGCTACCACAGGTTTTTTTTCGTCACTTCTAATTACCTAAAAAAATGTGGCGAACCACAAGGGTGAGACCCATGTCCCAACAAGAGATATAACCACAAACAATGCTTATTGATTACAACATTTTAAATAGTAGATAAGTAAGCATTTGGAGTATTTAATAATCAATTGAACAAATTGAAAAGTTCAAGTATGATAAACAGATTAAGTAATTAATCTTAGCAACAAGTATGATCATCAATACATAAATAGATAACAAATAAATCCATTTCTTTGGATAAATATCTACTAAAATATCATCAAATTACATCTAATAACAATCATTAACATTAATTTGACTATCATCATATTCCTTGCTAACAGGACAAGCAATCTAGTAGCATATGCATCCCTGACATCATGAATATGTCTAGTAACATTATATGGTTATCAATATTGGCATCTCAAATAAATGGAACAAATCTATATCATAAGTAGAACTAACATCATAACACAATGGAATACATAGGCATGATTAGTAGTTTAAGCATTTTTAATTACATAGGCATGGCTAGCAATATTAAACATAGCTAGCAGCAACATCTTAACCATTAGTGTCAGTATATTTGACAACATAAGCATGTTTACAACATGAGCATAACTACAACATAAGAATATCTATTATCTCTTATTGTACTATACATGATCTCAGTGAAAAGAAAGCAAACAAGGGTTACCATCCAATATGAAGCATTGTGTATAACCCTAATTAGATATGCTACACGGCTGTCTTACATCTTTTATTATGCCCTACGGAATTTGAATCTTACCATCCAAAGTCCAACCGACCCCTACAACAGGCTATTCGGTTCCGTACAAGATCTAGGAGTGTCGGTATCCTAAGATCTCTTCCCCTAAATCAGTACGAGTAAAAACACAGTGACATATCAGTCAAAGATGCCACCACAACGACATATAGTCAAGATTCTAACCACTAGTCTGCCCTTGGTACAGGTCACGACACTAGAAACTAGGGTATACAAAACCCTCTAATCTGAGGTACAACCACAGTTGTCCTCAATCGCATCAGATGTATGAGGCATGACCATATCCATCCTCCACAACCTGCATTGTGGATGACAAGGATATATCCCCAACTTGACATCCCCACATACTCAATAATATGCACTCTGAGTTTCCCTTAGGAATACTCATTTCACCATCCAACAAGTTATGACACTGAAGATGGCTCAACGTCATAGGGAACTACATGATTAGAGTTGCACTTGATTAGTTATGCCAATTGGGTGAATTAAGGCTACATCAACCAAGTGGACATACAAACCATAATTCACTTCTAGCAAGCATATAAATATCACAAGTTTTAAAAGATATAAAATGTAACATCCCTAACCTGGGTTATGAAGTAACCCTAGGTGTTTTGCATAATGAGAGAAATTATATGCATGCTTTTGTCTTTGAAAAGTAATTAGGGCTCAAGATGAAATTATATTACAATTTTAGTCCTTTGTGAATATTGTTGAAATCAATATTTTGCCTATTTTGGACTAAAGTGCAAATTACCCAAGTTGAGGGGTCTATTTGCAAATTGTGCATGATAATATGTTCCTCATGTGTTAAGGAATCATGGGAATGAATATGATGTAGAGGTATGGCTTGTGATAGCCTGAATCCCAAGAAAGAGATGATAAAGCAATGTTTGTGCATGAAAACCTAGTTTTGGTGTAATGTGCAATTTACCCAAAACTTAGGGTGCAATATGTACATTACCAGTTCAAAAAGGTCCCTAATGTTTCTTGGCACCATTTGGATCAAAGAAAATAATAGGGGCGCCTCATTTGAATTAAGTTGAAGGAGAGAGAATCTTGATATTAAAATAATCAAAATTTAAGCATAATGGAGATATTAATGCATAAATAAATAAAATAATTCTAGGGCCTTCAACCAAAATTAATTTGTAGGAATTCATATTCATGAGTGAACTTCCTTGAGCTTTCAAGGATCGAAAATATCTTAAGGAGGTGAAATTCCACTCACCTTATTATAAGGAAAAGAATTCCCACTCAAAAAGATATATTAGTATTATAAGGGATTAAGGTGCTTATTTACTTTTCCCTTAATCCATGGATAATGGAAGGGTGTTCAATGGCTTTGAGTTGCCTTTGAATTCAATAAAACCAAGGAGGAAGAGGTGGCACTATTTTTGGAATTAATTGAATTTTAATTAAACATTTTCTCTTTCATCAATTTCTTATAAAAGAGCCTTTTTCAACCCACCTAAGGGTCTTTTTCGATTCCTTTTCTTCCCCTTGCTTGCAAAACCGACCAAGAAGGCTAAGGACAGCAGGGAGTACGTCCCTAATCTGTTGGTAAGCCTTTGATCTTCTTTCTTCATGATTTCATGATGAAAATCATAAAACAATACATGATTTCTCATTTCTTCACTCCATCTTCAACCCTGGCCGATCCTTTCACTCCAAAAAGCTTGAGAAATGACCTTGGGAGGTTTCTAGAGCTTCAACCACCATTGGAGCCATGAATCTTGGAGCTTGGGATCAGATTTGAAGGTGGGTTATATAACTTTAACCCTTTATCTTTGTCATTGAATTTGATTTCTACTTGCAATTGAATTAGTTGTTATTATTGCGATAACCTTGCTTGATTGATGGAGTTGCCATGGAAATGGTAGTAGCTTTCGTGAGTCTAAAGGTTGAAGATGATAACCTGTTCATAAGCACACACCTCAATCAAAGAACAATAGCAAACGGTTTTGGACTTTTGGTCCAAACGGTTTTGCAAACCGTTTGGTAAAGTTGGATCCCAAACCGTTTGGTTTGGTTGACCATTTGGTATAGTTGACCGTTTGGGGTCTGAACTTGATCACAGGTTGGATGATGATCCGATGGACTCAATTGAGTGATCCAAGGTGTGCACGATCCTTCAAGTTGTAACCCTAATCAAGTTGATTGATGAAATCCTTGATTGGTCCTATTGATTTCAAGACTTTTTGGGGCAAACGGTCTTGAGACTGTTTGATCCCAAATGGTCTTGAAACCGTTTGGTGGATTGAAGGTTAATCCTTGACCCATGGATGGTGATCTAATGGTTTGGATTGATGAACCTTCTAATTGAATAATCAGTGGCCATTTCAATGGTGCAATTGGAAATCGATTTGATTGAGAATTGACCTAGTTAGCCCTTGTGGTTTTGGGAATGATTTTGCCCAAATGGTCTTGAGACCGTTTGAGACCAAACGGTCTTGAAAACCGTTTGGGGCCAAACGTATTCAAAATTGTTTGGGGTCAAACGGTTTCAAAATTTTTTGGTGGCAAACGGTTTCAAAACCATTTGGTGATGTAACTTCAAGACCGCATGGAGGTTGTTAATGGTTCAATCATTAGGATATTAAAGGCAATGATAGTCCTAGTTATCCAATGATGATTAGTAATGTTAATAAATAAGGTACAAGGGTTGAAACCCTAAAAGTACCTATGTGATTAGTGTTAATTAAGAAAGAAACCCTAATTGCTAATAGGAGCAATGACTTGGTACACTATGTCATTCATAGTTGTATGAACTTAATTAAGGGTTGATATGACCTAATAAAGTTGAGAGGTATGATAACATAGTGTTGATACATGAGTATGACTCATATGGTGATTAAGGGTATGATTCTCAAGTTGTAAGATCATGAAACTCTAATCATGAACATAAACCCTAATTGACAAGGTTATTGAACCTTAACCCTAATTCAGGGCAATTTATAATTGAAACCCTAATCCAAGGAATGGATGTAAACCTAATTCAGGGAAATGATGTGTATAGACCTAATTAAGAGTAATGTGATCCAAAACCCTAATTGAGATGAATAGTAAACCCTAATTATGGGAATGGATCATGAAACCCTAATTGGGATGAATAGTGAACCCTAATTATGGGAATGGATCATGAAACCCTAATTGGGATGAATAGTAAACCCTGATTGTTAATTATTGAATGTAAATCCTTGTATAGGGTGATTTTTGATGCAAAACCCTAACTAAGGATGGTTTCATGAGATATCCTGATGTTTGATGTTCTGTGAATCTCAAATCCATGGTAATGTTATGTATTGCTCAATGAACCCTAATCTTGAGCAATATGGTGATAAACTATATCTTTGATGTGATAAGGGGATGATTATCCTTAAATGACATGAAATGGTAAACTCTAACCCTGGTAAGGGAATAGTGGTGTTACCCATGAATAGTGAATTCATATTTGATGAACATCATTCTGATATGCAATTGATATCACTGTATTATCTGTGCTAACAATGCAGGTATCTTGAAATGATGATCATGTCCAAGTATAATCTATGATGTTTAATTCACTGTTGTGATTGTACCTTGAGTGCCTTAATATACCTTGCTTCCTGGTAAGAGGTATCAAGAGAGTTAATGGGCATCGAGTACCATGTGTGATGCTTGTAATAGAAAAGTATCATGTTTGCCTTGGTCAATTGACCTAAATGTGATGGTTATCTGGAAAGGTGGTAACAATGCTTAATGATGAATCTAGGGTTTAATTACCCAGGGCCATATGATTATGGTGATGAAATTGAGAAGGGATTGAGTTCCCAATATCTTTTAAGATTGTTAAGCAATTGATGAAATTAGTACATGTTTCCTTATAGCATTGTCATAATGATTTTTGTCTAAGAACTTGCCTGATGCTAAAAGAATATGAAAATGTACTTAATAAAATCAATTGAAACATGTTTATGTAGTGCTCTGACCATAGATCCATCATCGTCAGCAATTGGTGATGGTGAAATAGGTATTCTATAGAATTCCTAGCATTTGCATATTTTGAATATGTGGGGGTAAATGGGCGAAAATATCCTTACGTTAGGGTGAAGAGATTGAGAGAGAGTAAACATTAAACCCCTCAATCCTTCATGTGTCAGGATAGATGTATCATAAATCTCCCGATGGTTGGGATGGATGTATCATTAATCTCCCAATGTTATTTTATGTCGGGTCGATGGAGATAAACATTGATACTCTCTATTACCGATGAGAGTGGAGTTGACGTTGTAACTCAATAGCGAAGTTCTAGTATACCCTGGAAAGCTATTTGAGCAGTCGGCACAGTCCTGCTTGTAGTCCTGTGTTGACCAGGATGTGGGAGGTCATGGGAATCCGGCTCTTCCATTGACCTATTTATGGTACCGATTTCGATTCTAGAAATGGTCAGTTGGAGTATGAGCGGTATACCTCATCTCCTCAGAGCTTAAATCTGTTTGTAAAATATAATCAGTCGAGTAGCATATTTGCATATGATTGAAATACGAGAATCTCTGATTGATGATATACTGTTTAGCATGCCTTTGATACAGGAATGTATTTCTGATTCCTTCAATTCATATTAAGTATGAGACATGCTGCTTAATCAAGTTGTAGTTGTATTTTTGCATAAGAATGTTGCTCTAGTCTGCATAGATGTTGATTCACATGTAATTGATTTATATTATCCCATTGTTTAGTTTATTTCTATTAAACTGCAATGACAATGTTTTTGCGGAGAGTTATATCTCATGTTGGGCCAATTTTTATAATTGTCTCACCCCCGTGGGATCCAATGCTTTTAGGTAGACGCAGACATCAAGGTAGAAACTCTTCTACAGGAGAAGAGTAGCAGCAGTAGACACAGGGACAGTAGTGATCCAATAGGTGGAGACATTGGCTGTCTAGTTATGTGTAGATAGTCCTATCGTCATCTCTGTACTCTCAGGTCCTAGGAGTTAGTGTTTTGATGCTTTGATCTGAGATTTTGTGCATGTATGCCTCAAGATGCAATGATGCATGTAATGTACATATGAACCAGGATGTAATGTTTTACTTTGGTTCTAAATGAAAGAGTTTTCCTGTGGATGGATCTCTTGATAAATGGTTTTAAATTTTTTGGTGATTTTCAGTAATTCCGCTACTAATGATCGCTTCCGCATTAGTTAATCTTTTTTTATGAGTTGTATGCCACAAGTAAAGTGGTATCAGAGCTCTAGGTTCGCTGAGTCTACAGAGACATAGGATTAAGGTAGTTGAGTCTGTTCTAGTGCCTTCCAGTCTATTTGATCGTGTCTTCTGCTCTTATAGGAGAAGAAAAATTAAGGATGTCTGGATCACACGAAGAACACGCTGCTGAGAGCAGTGTTGCTGCACCGGGAAATGGTGCAAGAGGCCAGGATAGGGAGGAACATGTACCTGAACAACCTCAGTTCAACCTAGCTGATATAGTGAGCCCAGCCTTTCAGGCAATGTTCGGGCAATTTATGGCAGCTATGACCCACATGACGGATAGAATGTCAGTACATGCACCCAGGGAACCACCCCATGATGAAAGACATGGTTCCGACAAAACTTTTAAAAGGCTTAAGAGGGTAGGAGCCTTAGAGTATGCTGGTACAGTCGATCTAGAGGATGTTGATCTGTGATTGCCTGAGTTAGAGAAAGCCTTCAGAATCCTCATGATTCTAGATGATGAGAGGGTCAAACATGTTGTATATCTCCTCAAAGGAAGTGTTGGCCACTGGTGGACCATTGAGGAGGGCAAAAGACCTGGAGTTGTGATTGGATGGGATGAATTTAGGCATGAATTTGTCGCTAGATACTTTCCCAAGACGTATCTAGATGAGAAGATATCCCAGTTTGAGAAGATTAAACAAGGACCAATGAACATTAGCGAGTATGAGGCTAGGTTCATGGAGATGTTGCGGTTCTGTCCACACATGGCATCCAATGATGAGGAGAGAATTCGGCGGTTCGAGAAGGGGTTGAACGCTGAATTAACCACTCTGGTGTTGTGGAGTCTATAAGACGTATAGAGATGTATGTAATTGAGAAGCGACAGACCAAGGGCAAGAAGGAATACCCACAATTTCAAGGGCAGAGTGCTGGGAGTTTCAAGAGACGAGGTATTCTGTGCCTACACCACCACCAAGGTTTAATACCCAGACATAGTGGACGTCAAGTAAGGGTAGAAACTGTAGTTTACCACCAAAGGGAGCTCAAAGCTCAGCCTCTATGTCAGTAACAGGACCACCCAGACCCCCAAAGGGGAATATAACTTGTTATAGATGTGGAAAAGAAGGCCATGTGGTGAGAAACTGTCTTGAGAAAGTCAGGAGTGTGACCCACCAACCGAGGCAGAGTCAGCAGGGCTCTTAGAGGCAACATCCTGGCAGTGGTGCTAGAGGACGTGGACCAGCGTCCCAGGCTAGTTCTTCGACATCTAACAACTGAGCACATGGTCAACAGCAAGCAACATCTATGTTCTATGCTATGAACTAGCCTGAAGCAGTAGTCAACCCTCGGGTTGTGACAGGTCAGATGGAATTGCTTTATTCTGATATGTCTTTATCCTGCTTCGTATCTGTGTTAATAGATCCAGGTGCTACGCACTCTTTTATCACTCGAGAAGTGATTCATGACTACAATATGATTTTTGGTCATAGAATAGATAGCTTGCTATTAGAGACACCTTTGATGGGATCTGCAGTTTTGCGAGAAGTGTGTTCTCCCTGCAATCTTTTCTTTTCTAATCACTGCATTCAAGTGGATATTATACCACTTGAGATGCAGGGTTTTGATATAATCCTTGGAATGGACACCTTAGAGAAGTATAAGGTTGTCTTGGATTGTAGTTCCAAGCAAGTTGTATTCACAGATGGTGGTGACACATGGATCTTTTAGAGAGATAGAAAGATTCTTCAAACATGTCTTGTATCAACTATGGTAGCTGAAAGGCTGATGAGGCAAGGATGCTCTGCATTCTTAGCCCATGTGGTTGATACCACAATGGAAAGCCCTCATCCATCCAAAGTTCATGTAGTTAGGGAATTTGAAGATGTATTTCTTGAAGAACTTCCAGGTGTTCCGCCACCCCGAGAGATTGATTTTGAAATAAATTTAATCTCGGGCACGCAACAAATAGCACAAATGCCGTATAGGATGGCGCCTGCTGAAATGGCAGAACTCAAGAAACAACTGCAAGAGTTTCTTGAGAAAGGTTTTATCTGACCAAGCACTTCACCTTGGGGTTCTCCAATCCTTTTTCTTAAGAAAAAGGATGGGTTTATGTGATTATGCATTGACTACAGATAGTTAAACAAAGTCACCATAAAGAACAAGTATCCTTTACCTAGGATTGATGACTTGTTTGACCAGTTGTGTGGTGTGAATGTCTTCTCTAAAATAGATTTGTGGTCGGGATACCACCAGTTACGTATCAAGGAGGGTGACATACCTAAGTCTTCCTTTAGGACAAGGTATGGTCACTATGAGTTCACATTTATGTCGTTTGGACTAACTAATGCACCAGCTGCATTTATGGAACTCATGACTAGAATCTTTCGACCTTTTCTGGATCAGTATGTTTTCGTCTTTATATATGACAACTTGATATATATTAGAGATGCTCAGTAGCATGAGCAGCATCTTCGCCAAGCTCTGACTTTGCTAAGGGAGCATAAGTTATATGTTAAGTTTAGAAAACGTGAGTTCTGGTTGCCAGAAGTTTCCTTTCTTGGACACATAATATCTTTCTTAGGTATTTGTCTTGATC
This sequence comes from Alisma plantago-aquatica, assembly GCA_963693085.1. NCBI lineage: Eukaryota > Viridiplantae > Streptophyta > Magnoliopsida > Alismatales > Alismataceae > Alisma > Alisma plantago-aquatica. The sequence goes on from OY856409.1 coordinate 754,737,939, forward strand.
CTAAGAAGGTAGAATCTGTCCTGCAATGGGAACGGCCGAAGACACCGACAGAGATAAGAAGTTTCCTAGGACTGGATGGCTATTACAGAAGGTTCATTAAGAACTTCAGTTCAATTTCCTTACCCCTGACCAAGTTGACCAGGAAGGAGATTCCTTTTGTCTGGAATGACAAGCGTCAACAGTCTTTCCAATTGCTGAAGGAAAGGTTAACATGTGCACATGTGATGGTGCTACCTGAGCAAAGAAAGGGGTATATTGTCTTTTGTGATGCATCTAAGAATGGCTTAGGATCTGTGTTGATGAAGGATAAGCAAGTGATTTCTTTTACTTCTCAACAGCTTAAGAAACACGAGGGGAATTATCTGACACACGATCTGGAATTAGCTACTGTGGTCCATGCCTTGAAGATCTAGAGACATTATCTCTATGGAGAAACATTCCAGATTTTCACAGACCATAAAAATCTAAAGTACATCTTTTCTCAGCATGAGTTAAACATGAGGCAACGTTGTAGGATGGAATTAATCAAGGACTATTATTGTACAATTCATTATCATCCAGGGAAAGCCAATATGGTTTTTGATACACTAAGTAGAAAATCAGCAATGCCAACCCTAGATAAAGCACAGCTAAACTCCTTAGTATGCTCTAAGAGAGATATTTTATCTCCTTGAGGCAAGACAATGTACAACTTAAAGTGTCATTGTTAGCCGGATTATTAGCTAAGATGCACATAAAACCAACTCTGAGACAACAGATCAAGGAAGCATAGAAGACTGATTCTATGATTCAGCAGATCAGGTCAGAGTATGGTAATGAGAAGCAGGATGGCTTCCATGATTTGATGATCAGGTAGTCTGTTACCATGAAAGGATGGTAGTACCTGATGTTGATAACTTAAGAAAGTTAGTCCTGGAGGAAGCTCATTCTTCAATGTATGCTATGCATCCAGGGAGAACCAAGATGTATCATAACTTAAAAGATATGTATTGCTGGCTTGGTTTGAAAAAGGATGTTGCTGAGTTTATCAAAAGCCCACAGGAACAATGCAACCCCTGCCTATACCACAGTGGAAGTGGGATCATGTAACTATGGACTCTGTGGTTGGTTTGCCTAGAACAGTCAAAAGTCATGATTCCATTTGGGTGATATTTGATAGGTTGACAAAGACATCACCTTTCTTTCCTGTCAAAACAACCTATATAGCTGAGAAGCTTGTGCAAATATACATAGATGAGATAGTGCGTCTGCATGGGGTACCAGTTACAATAGTTTCTGACAGAGGTCCTCAGTTTACGAGTCATTTTTGGGAACGACTTCATAAAGCTTTGGGCACTCAGCTGAGGTTTAGTACGCCTTTTCATCCTCAGACAGATGGACAGTCGGAGAGGACGATAGAAACCTTGGAGGACTTGCTTAGGGCATGTGTCCTTCAGTTTGTGGGGAGTTGGGATCTAGATCTGAGCTTGATAGAGTTTGCTTATAATAATACCTATCAGTACAGTATTGAGATGGAACCATATGAGGCTTTGTACGGTAGACGTTGTAGATCTCCCCTATGTTGGTATGAAATTGGTGAGTACCAACTTTTGGGTCCCGAGCTGGTTCAACAAACAACTGAGAAGATAAAGATCATACAGCAACAGCTGAAAACAGCCCAGGATAGACAAAAATCCTATGCTGACAAGCGTCGTAGACCCTTAGAATTCCAAGTTGGAGACAGGGTATACCTCAACGTTTCACCTTGGAAAGGTATCCTGAGATTTGGAAAGAGAGGGAAGTTAGGTCCGAGATTTATGGGGCCTTATCCAATCCTTGAAAAGATAGGAAAGGTGGCCTATAAGTAGGAGTTACCACCTCATTTGCATAGATTGCACCCAATGTTTCATATCTCTATGTTGAGGAAGTGTCATTCTAACACTGAGTTAGTTCTACAAGCTATGGAAGTAGAACTATATGATGACATATCTTATGTTGAAGGACCAGTGTTGATTCTTGACGGAAGAATCAATAAGTTTAAAAAGAAAGATATTATTCTTGTAAACGTCCTCTGGAATCAACGTGGCATTGAAGAAGCTACATGGCAACTAGAGGGTGAGATGAGAAGGAAATATCCAACTCTTTTCTCTTAATGTTTTGTTGATGATTTCGGGGACGAAATCATTGTAAGGGGTGGATAAACTTGTAACATCCCTGACCTGGGTTATGAAGTAACCCTAGGTGTTTTGCATAATGAGAGTAATTATATGCATGCTTTTGTATTTGAAAAGTAATTAGGGCTCAAGAGGAAATTATATTACAATTTTAGTCCTTTGTGAATATGGTTGAAATCAATATTTTTCCTGTTTTGGACTAAAGTGCAAATTACCCAAGTTGAGGGGTCTATTTGCAAATTGTGCATGATAATATGTTCCTCATGTGTTAAGGCATCATGGTAATGAAGATGATGCAGAGGTATGGCTTGTGATAGCCTGAATCCCAAGAAAGAGCTGATAAAGCAATGTTTGTGCATGAAAACCTAGTTTTGGTGTAATGTGCAATTTACACAAAACTTAGGGTGCAATATGTAAATTACCACTTCAAAAAGGTCCCTAATGTTTCTTGGCACATTGTGGAGCAAAGAAAATAATAGGGGCGCCTCATTTGAATTAAGTTAAAGGAGAGAGAATCTTGATATTAAAATAATCAAGATTTAAGCATAATGGCGATATTAATGCATAAATAAATAAAATAATTCTAGGGCCTTCAACCAAAATTAATTTGGAGGAATTCAGATTCATGAGTGAACTTCCTTGAGCTTTCAAGGATCGAAAATATCTTAAGGAGGTGAAATTTCACTCACCTTATTATAAGGAAAAGAATTCCCACTCAAAAACATATATTAGTATTATAAGGGATTAAGGTGCTTATTTTCTTTTCCCTTAATCCATGGATAATGGAAGGGCGTTCGGTGGATTTGAGTTTCCTTTGAATGCAAGAAAACCAAGGACGAATAGGTGGTACTATTTTTGGAATTAATTGAATTTTAATTAAACATTTTCTCTTTCATCAATTTCTTATAAAAGAGCCTTTTTCAACCCACCTAAGGGTCTTTTTCAATTCTGTTTCTTCCCCTTGCTTGCAAAACCGACCAAGAAGGCTAACGAAAGAAGGGAGCACGTCCCCAACCTGTTGGTAAGCCTTTGATCTTCGTTCTTCATGATTTCATGATGAAAATCATACAACAATACATGATTTCTCATTTCTTCACTCCATCTTCAACCCTAGCCGATCCTTTCACTCCAAAAGCTTGACAAATGACCTTGGGAGGTTTCTAGAGCTTCAACCACCATTGGATCCGTGAAGCTTGGAGCTTGGGATCAGATTTGAAGGCGGGTTATATAACTTTAACCCTTTATCTTTGTCATTGAATTTGATTTCTACTTGCAATTGAATTAGTTGTTATTATTGCAATAACCTTGCTTGATTGATGGAGTTGCCATGGAAATGGCAGTAGCTTTCATGAGTCTAAAGGTTGAAGATGATAACCTGTTCATAAGCACACCTCAATCAAAGAACAATAGCAAATGGTTTTGGACTTTTGGTCCAAACGGTTTTGCAAATCGTTTGGTAAAGTTGGATCCCAAACCGTTTGGTTTGGTTGACCGTTTGGTATAGTTGACCGTTTGGACTCCAAACCGCATGGCATGGTTGACCGTATAGTATAGTTGACACCGTTTGGGGTCTGAACCTGATCATAGTTTGGATGTTGATCCAATGGACTCAATTGAGTGATCCAAGGTGTGCACGATCCTTCAAGTTGTAACCCTAATCAAGTTGATTGATGAAATCCTTGATTGGTCCTAATGATTTCAAGAATTTTTGGGGAAAACGGTGTCTTGAAACCATTTGGTGGATTGAAGGTTGATCCTTGACCGATGGATGGTGATCTAATGGTTTGGATTGATGAACCTTATAATTGAATAATCAATGGCCACTTCAATGGTGCAACTGGAAATCGATTTGATTGAGAATTGACCTAGTTAGCCCTTGCAGTTTTGGGACTGATTTGGCCCAAACGGTCTTGAGACCGTTTGAGACCAAACGGTCTTGAAAATCGTTAGGGGCCAAACAGTTTCAAAACTGTTTGGGGTCAAACAATTTCAAAACCGTTTGGTGGCAAACAGTTTCAAAACCGTTTGGTGATGTACCTTCAAGACCGCATGGAGGTTGTTAGTGGTTCAATCATTAGGATATTAAAGGCAATGATAGTCCTAATTATCCAATGATGATTAGTAATGCTAATCAATAAGGTACAAGGGTTGAAACCTTAAAAGTACCTATGTGATTAGTGTTAATCAAGAAAGAAACCCTAATTGCTAATAGGAGCAATGACTTGGTACACTATGTCATTCATAGCTGTATGAACTTAATTAAGGATTTATATGACCTAATCAAGTTGAGAGGTATGATAACATAGAGTTGATACATGAGTGAATCATATGGTGATTAAGGGTATGATTCTCAGGTAGTAAGATCATGAAACCCTAATCATGAACATAAACCCTAATTGACAAGGTTGTTGAACCTTAACCCTAATCCAGGGCAATTTATAATTGAAACCCTAATCCAAGGAATGGATGTAACCCTAATTCAAGGAAATGATGTGTATAGACCTAACTAAGAGTAATGTGATCCAAAACCCTAATTGAGATGAATAGTAAACCCTAATTATGGGAATGGATCATGAAACCCTAATTGAGATGAATAGTAAACCCTAATTATGGGAATAGATCATGAAACCCTAATTATGGGAATGGATCATGAAACCCTAATTGGGATGAAAAGTAAACCCTAATTGTGAATTATTGAATGTAAATCCTTGTATAGGGTGGTTTTTGATGTGAAACCCTAACTAAGGATGGTTTCATGAGATATCTTGATGTTTGATGTTTTGTGAATCTCAAATCCATGGTAATGCTATGTATCGCTCAATGAACCCTAATCTTGAGCAATATGGTGATAAATTATATCTTTGATGTGATAAGGGGATGATTATCCTTAAATGACAAGAAATGGTAAACCCTAACCCTGGTAAGGGAATAGTGGTGTTACCCATGAATAGTGAATTCATATTTGTTGAACATGGTTCTGATATGCAATTGATATCACTGTATTATTTGTGCTAACAATGTAGGTATCTTGAAATGATGATCATGGCTAGGTATAAGCTATGATGTTTAATTCACTGTTGTGATTGTACCTTGAGTGCCTTAATATACCTTGCTTCTTGGTAAGAGGTATCAAGAGAGTTAATGGGCATCGAGTACCATGTGTGATGCTTGTAATAGCAAAGTATCATGTTTGCCTTGGTCAATTGAAATAAATGTGATGGTTATCTGGAAAGGGGGTAAGAATGCTTAATGATAAATCTAGGGTTTAATTACACAGGGCCATATGATTATGGTGATGAAATTGAGAAGGGATTGAGTTCCCAATATCTTTTAAGATTGTTAAGAAATTGATGAAATTAGTACATGTTTCCTTATAGCATTGTCATAATGAGTTTTGTCTGAGAACTTGCCTGATGCTAAAAGAATATGAAAATGTACTTAATAAAATCAATTGAAACATGTTTATGTAGTGCTCTGACCATAGATCCATCATCGTCAGCAATTGGTGATGGTGAAACAGGTATTCTATAGAATTCTTGGAATTCGCATATTTTGAATATGTGTGGGTAAATGGGAGAAAATATCCTTACGTCTGGGTGAAGAGATTGAGAGAGAGTAAACATTAAACCCCTCAATCCTTCATGTGTCGGGATAGATGTATCATAAATCTCCCGATGGTTGGGATGGATGTATCATTCATCTCCCAATGTTATTTTATGTCGGGTCGATGGAGATAAACGTTGATGCTCTCGATTACCGATGAGAGTGCAATTGACGTTGTAACTCTATAGAGAAGTTCCAGCATACCCTGGAAAGGTATTTGAGTAGTCGACACAGTCCTTCTTGTAGTCCTGTGCTGACCAGGATGTGGGAGGTCATGGGAATCCGACTCTTCCATTGACCTATTTATGGTACCGATTTCGATTCTAGAAATGGTTGATTGGAGTATGAGCGGTATACCTCATCTCCTTAGAGCTTAAATCAGTTTGTAAAATATAATCACCCGAGTAGCGTATTTGCATAAGATTGAAATATGAGAATCTCTGATTGATGATATACTGTTTAGCATGCCTTTGATACAGGAATGTATTTATGATTCCTTCAATTCATATTAAGTATGAGACATGCTGCTTAATCAAGTTATAGTTGTATTATTGCATAAGAATGTTGCTCTAGTCTGCATAGATGTTGATTAGCATGTAATTGATTTATATTATCCAACTGTTCAGTTTATTTCTATTAAACTGCAATGACAATGTTTTGGCGGAGAGTTATATCTCCCGCTGGGGCAATTTTTATAATTGCCTCATCCCCGTGGGATCCAATGTTTTTAGGTAGACGTAGACATCAAGGCAGAAACTCTTCTGCAGGAGAAGAGCAGCAGTAGTAGACACAGGGACAGCAGTGATCCAACAGGTGGAGACATTGGCTGTCTAGTTATGTGTAGATAGTCCTATAGTTGTCTCTGTACTCTTAGGTCCTAGGATTTAGTGTTTTGATACTTTGATCTGAGATTTTGTGCATGTATGCCTCGAGATGCAATGATGCATGTAATGTACATATGAACCAGGATGTAATGTTTTACTTTGGTTCTAAATGAAAGAGTTTTCCTGTGGATGGATCTCTTGATAAATGGTTTTAAAGTTTTTGTGATTTTCAGTAAATCTGCTGCTAACGATCACTTCCGCATTAGTTAATCTTGTTTTATGAGTTGTATGCCACAAGTAAATTGGTATCAGAGCTCTAGGTTCACTGAGTCTATAGAGACATAGGATTAACGTATTTGAGTCTGTTCTAGTGTCTTCAAGTCTATCTGATAGTGTCTTCTACTCTTATAGGAGAAGAAAAACTAAGGATGTCTGGATCACACAAAGAACACGCTGCTGAGAGCAGTGTTGCTGCACCGGGAAATGGTGCAAGAGGCCAGGATAGGGAGGAACATGTACTTGAACAACCTCTATTCAACCCAGCTGATATGGGGAGCCCATCCTTTTAGGTGATGTTCGGGCAGTTTATGGCAGCTATTACCCACATAACGGATAGAATGCCAGTACCTGCACCTAGGGCACCACCCCGTGATGAAAGACATGGTGCTGGCAAAACTTTTGAAAGGCTCAAGAGGGTAGGAGCCTTAGAGTATGCTGGTACAGCCGATCTGGTGGATGTTGATCTATGGTTGGCTGAGTTAGACAAAGCCTTCAGAATCCTCATGATTCCTGATGATGAGAGGGTCAGACATGTTGTATATCTCCTCAAAGGAAGTGCTGGCCACTGGTGGACCATTGAGGAGGGCAAAAGACATGGAGTTGTGATTGGATGGGATGAATTCAGGCATGAATTCGTCGCTAGATACTTTCCCAAGACGTATCTAGATGAGAAGATATCCCAGATTGAGAAGATTAAAGAAGGACCAATGAACATTAGCGAGTATGAGGCTAGGTTCATGGAGTTGTTGCGGTTCTGTCCACACATGGCATCCAATGATGAGGAGAGAATTCGGCGGTTCGAGAAGGGGTTGAACGCTGAATTAACCTCTCCGGTGTCTTCTCTGGAGAACCGGGAGAGATTTGCAACTTTTGTGGAGTCTGTAAGACTTATAGAGAGGTCTGTAATTGAGAAACGACAGACCAAGGGAAAGAAGGAATACCCACAGTTTCAAGGGCAGAGTGTTGGGAGTTTCAAGAGACCGAGGTATTCTATGCCCACACCACCACCAAGGTTTAATACCCAAACACAGTGGACGTCAAATAAGGGTAGAAACTGTAGTTTACCACCAAAGGGAGCTCAAAGCTCGGCCTCTATGTCAGTAACAGGACCACCCAGACCACCAAAGGGGAATATAACATGTTATAGATGTGGCAAAGAAGGCCATGTGGTGAGAGACTGTCTTGAGAAAGTTAGGAGTGTGACCCAGCAATCAAGGTAGAGTCATCAGGGCTCTTAGAGGCAATAGCCTGGCAGTCATGCTAGAGGACGTGGACCAGCGTCCCAAGCCGGTTCTTCGACATCTAACAACCGAGCACAGGGTCAACAGTAAGCGACAGCTAGGTTCTATGCTATGAACCAGCCTGAAGCAGTAGTCATCCCTCGGGTTGTGACAGGTCAGATGGAATTGCTTTATTCTGATATGTCTTTATCCTACTTCGTATATGTGTTAATAGATCCAGGTGCTACGCACTCTTTTATCACTCGAGAAGTGATTGATGACTGCAATATGATTGTTGGTCATAGAATAGATAGCTTGCTATTAGAGACACCTTTGATGGGATCTACAGTATTGTGGGAAGTGTGTTCTCCCTGCAATCATTTCTTTTCTGATCACTGCATTCAAGTGGATCTTATACCACTTGAGATGCAGGGTTTTGATATAATCCTTGGAATGGACACCTTAGAGAAGTATAAGTTCGTCTTGGATTGTAATTCCAAGCAAGTTGTGTTCAAAGATGGTGGTGACACATGGATCTTTCAGGGAGATAGAAAGATTCTTCAAACATGTCTTGTGTCATCTATGGTAGCTAAAAGGCTGATGTGGCAAGGATGCTCTGCATTCTTAGCCCCTGTGGTTGATACCACAATGGAAAGCCCTCATCCATCCGAAGTTCCTGTAGTCAGGGAATTTGAAAATGTATTTCCTGAAGAACTTCTGGGTGTTCTGCCGCCCCGAGAGATTGATTTTGAAATAAATCTAATCATGGGCACGCAACAAATAGCACAAATGCCATATAGGATGGTGCCTGCTGAAATGACAAAACTCAAGAAACACTGTAAGAGTTGCTTGAGAAAGGTTTTATCCGACCCGAGCACTTCACCTTGGGGTGCTCCAGTCCTTTTTATTAAGAAAAAGGATGGGTCTATGCGATTATGCATTGACTACAGACAGTTAATCAAAGTCACCATAAAGAACAAGTATCCTTTACCAAGGATTGATGACTTGTTTGACCAGTTGTGAGGTGTGAATGTCTTCTCTAAAATAGATCTGAGGTTGGGATACCACCAGTTACATATCAAGGAGGGTGACATACCTAAGTCTGTCTTTAGGATAAGGTATGGTCACTATGAGTTCATAGTTATGTCGTTTGGACTAACTAATGCACCAACTGCATTTAAGGAACTCATGAATAGAATCTTTTGACCTTTTCTGGATCAGTATGTTATCGTCTTTATAGATGACATCCTGATATATAGTAGAGATGCTCAGTAGCATGAGCAACATCTTCGCCAAGCTATGACTTTGCTAAGGGAGCATAAGTTATATGCTAAGTTTAGCAAATGTGAGTTCTGGTTTCCAGAAGTTTCCTTTCTTGGACACGTAATATCTTTCTTAGGTATTCGTGTTGATCCTAAGAAGGTAGAATCTATCCTGCAATGGGAACGGTCGAAGACACCGACAAAGATAAGAAGTTTCCTAGGACTGGCTGGCTATTACAGAAGGTTCATTAAGAACTTCAGTTCAATTGCCTTACCCCTGACCAAGTTGACCAGGAAGGAGATTCCTTTTGTCTGGAATGACAAGTGTCAACAGTCTTTCCAGTTGTTGAAGGAAAGGTTAACATGTGCACCTGTGCAGGTGCTACCTGAGCAAGGAAAGGGGTATATAGTCTTCTGTGATGAATCTAAGAATGGCTTAGGATGTGTGTTGATGCAGGATAAGCAAGTGATTTCTTTTGCTTCTCTACAGCTTAAGAAACACGAGGAGAACTATCCGACACACGATCTGGAATTAGCTATTGTGGTCCATGCCTTGAAGATCTGGAGACATTATCTCTATGGAGAAACATTCCAGATTTTAACAGACCATAAAAACCTAAAGTACATCTTTTCTCAGCATGAGTTAAACATGAGGCAACGCCGCAAGATGGAATTAATCAAGGACTATGATTGTACAATTGATTATCATCCAGGGAAAGCCAATGTGGTTGTTGATACACTAAGTAGAAAATCAGCAACGCCAACCCTAGATAAAGCACAGCTAAACTCCTTAGTATGCTCTAAGAGAGATTTGTTTATCTCCTTGAGGAAAGACAATGTACAACTTAAAGTGTCATTGATAGCCGGATTATTAGCTGAGATGCACATAAAACCAACTCTGAGACAACAGATCAAGGAAGCACAGCAGACTGATTCTATGATTCAGCAGATCAGGTCAGAGTATGGTAATGAGAAACGAGATGGCTTCCATGATTTTGATGATCAGGTAGTTTATTACCATGATAGGATGGTAGTACCAGATGTTGATAACTTAAGAAATTTAGTCCTGGAGGAAGCTCATTCTTCAATGTATGTTATGCATCCAGGGAGCACCAAGATGTATCATAACTTAAAAGATATGTATTGGTGGTCTGGTTTGAAGAAGGATGTTGCTGAGTTTGTTATGCGGTGTTCGGTGTGTCAGCAGGTTAAAGCTGAACATCAAAAGCTTGCAGGAACAATGCAACCCCTGCCTATACCACAGTGGAAGTGGGATCATGTAACTATGGACTTTGTGGTTGGTCTGCCTAGAACAGTCAAAAGTCATGATTCCATTTGGGTGATAGTTGATAGGTTGACAAAGACAACACATTTCTTACCTGTCAAAACAACCTATACAACTGACAAGCTTGTGCAAATCTACATAGATGAGATAGTGTGTCTGCATGGGGTACTAGTTACAATAGTTTCTGACAGAGGTCCTCAGTTTACGAGTCATTTTTGGGAACGACTTCATAAATCTTTGGGCACTCAGCTGAGGTTTAATACACCTTTTCATCCTCAGACAGATGGACAGTCAGAGAGGATGATACAAACCTTGGAGGACTTGCTTAGGGCATGTGTCCTTCAGTTTGTGGGGAGTTGGGATCTACATCTGAGCTTGATAGAGTTTTCTTATAATAATAGCTATCAACACAGTATTGATATGGCACCATATGAGGCTTTGTATGGAAGACGTTGTAGATCTCCCCTATGTTGGTATGAAATTGGTGAGTACCAACTATTGGGTCCCGAGCTGGTTCAACAAACAACTGAGAAGATAAAGATCCTATAGCAACAAGTGAAAATAGCTCAAGATAGACAAAAATCCTATGCTGACAAGCGTCGTAGACCCTTATAATTCCAAGTCGGAGAAAGGGTATACCTCAAGGTTTCACCTTGGAAAGGTATCCTGAGATTTGGAAAGAGAGGGAAGTTAGCTCCGAGATTTATGGGGCCTTATCCAATCCTTGAAAAGATAGGAAAGGTGTCCTATAAGTTGGAGTTACCACCTGAGTTGCATAGATTGCACCTAGTGTTTCATATCTCTATGTTGAGGAAGTGTCATTCTGACACTGAGTTAGTTCTACAAGCTATGGAGGTAGAACTATATGATGACATATCTTATGTTGAAGGACCAGTGTTGATTCTTGACAGAAGAATCAAGAAGTTGAAAAAGAAAGATATTAGTCTTGTAAAAGTCCTCTGGAATCACTGTGGCATTGAAGAAGCTACGTGGGAACTAGAGGATGAGATGACAAGGAAATATCCTACTCTTTTCTCTTAATGTTTTGTTGATGATTTCGGGGACGAAATCATTGTAAGGGGTGGATAAACTTGTAACATCCCTAACCTGGGTTATGAAGTAACCCTAGGTTTTTTGCATAATTAGAGTAATTATATGCATGTTTTTGTCTTTGAAAAGTAATTAGGGCTCAAGAGGAAATTATATTACAATTTTAGTCCTTTGTGAATATTGTTGAAATCAATATTTTGCCTGTTTTGGACTGAAGTGAAAATTACCCAAGTTGAGGGGTCTATTTGCAAATTGTGCATGATAATATGTTCATCATGTGTTAAGGCATCATGTGAATGAATATGATGCATAGGTATGGCTTGTGATAGCCTGAATCCCAAGAAAGAGCTGATAAAGAAATGTTTGTGCATGAAAACCTAGTTTTGGTGTAATGTGTAATTTACCCAAAACTTAGGGTGCAATATATAAATTACCACTTCAAAAAGGTCCCTAATGTTTCTTGGCATCATTTGGAGCAAATAAAATAAGAGGGGCGCCTCATTTGAATTAAGTTGAAGGAGAGAGAATCTTGATATTAAAATAATCAAGATTTAAGCATAATGGAGATATTAATGCATAAATAAATAAAATAATTCTAGGGCCTTCAACCAAAATTAATTTGGAGGAGTTCATATGCATGAGTGAACTTCCTTGATCTTTCAAGGATCGAAAATATCTTAAGGAGGTGAAATTCCACTCACCTTATTATAAGGAAAAGAATTCCCACTCAAAAAGATATATTAGTATTATAAGGGATTAAGGTGCTTATTTTCTTTTCCCTTAATCCATGGATAATGGAAGGGCGTTCGGTGGCTTTGAGTTTCCTTTGAATGCAAGCAAACCAAGGAGGAAGAGGTATCACTAGTTTTGGAATTAATTGAATTGTAATTAAACATTTTCTCTTTCATCAATTTCTTATAAAAGAGCCTTTTTCAACCCACCTAAGGGTCTTTTTTATTCCTTTTCTTCCCCTTGCATGCAAAACTGACCAAGAAGGCTAAGGACAGCAGGAAGTACGTCCCCAGTCTGTTGGTAAGCCTTTGATCTTCGTTCTTCATGATTTCATGGTGAAAATCATAAAACAATACATGATTTCTCATTTCTTCACTCTATCTTCAACCCTGGTCGTTCCTTTCACTCCAAAAAGCTTGAGAAATGACCTTGGGAGGTTTCTAGAGCTTCAACCACCATTGGATCCGTGAAGCTTGGAGCTTGGGATCAGATTTGAAGGCGGGTTATATAACTTTAACCCTTTATCTTTGTCATTGAATTTGATTTCTACTTGCAATTGAATTAGTTGTTATTATTGCAATAACCTTGCTTGATTGATGGAGTTGCCATGGAAATGGCAGTAGCTTTCATGAGTCTTAAGGTTGAAGATGATAACCTATTCATAAGTGCACACCTCAATCAAAGAACAATAGCAAACGATTTTGGACTTTTGGTCCAAACGGTTTTGCAAACCGTTTGGTAAAGTTGGATCCCAAACCATTTGGTTTGGTTGACCGTTTGGTATAGTTGAGTGTTTGGACTCCAAACCGCATGGCATGGTTGACGGTTTGGTATAGTTGACCATTTGGGGTCTGAACTTGATCATAGGTTGGATGATGATCCAATGGACTCAATTGAGTGATCCAAGGTGTGAATGATCCTTCAAGTTGTAACCCTAATCAAGTTGATTGATGAAATCCTTGATTGGTCCTATTGATTTCAAGACTATTTTGGGGAAAACGGTCTTGAGACCGTTTGATCCCAAACGGTCTTGAAACCGTTTGGTGGATTAAAGGTTGATCCTTGAGCCATGGATGGTGATCTAATGGTTTGGATTGATGAACCTGCTAATTGAATAATCAGTGGCCATTTCAATGGTGCAATTGGAAATCGATTTGATTGAGAATTGACCTAGTTAGCCCTTGCAGTTTTGGGACTGATTTGGCCCAAACGGTCTTGAGGCCATTTGAGACCAAATGGTCTTGAAAACCGTTTGGGGACAAACGATTTCAAAACTGTTTGGGGTCAAACGGTTTCAAAATTGTTTGGTGGCAAACGGTTTCAAAACCGTTTGGTGATGTAACTTCAAGACCGCATGGAGGTTGTTAGTGGTTCAATCATTAGGATATTAAAGGCAATGATAGTCCTAGTTATCCAATGATGATTAGTAATGTTAATCAATAAGGTACAAGGGTTGAAACCCTAAAAGTACCTATGTGATTAGTGTTAATCAAGAAAGAAACCCTAATTGCTAATAGGAGCAATGACTTGGTACACTATGTCATTCATAGTTGTATGAACTTAATTAAGGGTTGATATGACCTAATCAAGTTGAGAGGTATGCTACATAGTGTTGATACATGAGTATGACTCATATGGTGATTAAGGGTATGATTCTCAAGTAGTAAGATCATGAAACTCTAATCATGAACATTAACCCTAATTGACAAGGCTGTTGAACCTTAACCCTAATCCAGGGCAATTTATAATTGAAACCCTAATCCAAGGAATGGATGTAACCCTAATTCAGGGAAATGATGTGTATAGACCTAATTAAGAGTAATGTGATCCAAAACCCTAATTGAGATGAATAGTAAACCCTCATTATGGGAATGGATCATGAAACCCTAACTGGGATGAATAATAAACCCTAATTATGGGAATGGATCATGAAACCCTAATTGGGATGAATAGTAAACCCTAATTGTGAATTATTGAATGTAAATCCTTGTATAGGGTGATTTTTGATGTGGAACCCTAACTAAGGATGGTTTCATGAGATATCCTGATGTTTGATGTTCTGTGAATCTCAAATCCATGGTAATGCTATGTATTGCTCAATGAACCCTATTTCTAAGCAATATGGTGATAAACTATATCTTTGATGTGATAAGGGGATGATTATCCTTAAATGACATGAAATGGTAAACCCTAACCCTAGTAAGGGAATAGTAGTGTTACCCATGAATAGTGAATTCATATTTGTTGAACATGGTTCTGATATGCAATTGATATCACTGTATTATCTGTGCTAACAATGTAGGTATCTTGAAATGATGATCATGTCCAGGTATAAGCTATGATGTTTAATTCACTGTTGTGATTGTACCTTGAGTGCCTTAATATACCTTGCTGCCTGGTAAGAGGTATCAAGAGAGTTAATGGGCATCGAGTACCATGTGTGATGCTTGTAATAGCAAAGTATCATGTTTTCCTTGGTCAATTGACCTAAAAGTGATGGTTATCTGGAAAGGTGGTAACAATGCTTAATGATGAATCTAGGGTTTAATTGCCCAGGGCCATATGATTATGGTGATGAAATTGAGAAGGGATTGAGTTCCCAATATCTTTTAAGATTGTTAAGCAATTGATGAAATTAGTACATGTTTCCTTATAGCATTGTCATAATGAGTTTTGTCTGAGAACTTGCCTGATGCTAAAAGAATATGAAAATGTACTTAATAAAATCAATTGAAACCTATTTATGTAGTGCTCTGACAATAGATCCATCATCGTCAGCAATTGGTGATGGTGAAACAGGTATTCTATAGAATTCTTAGAATTTGCATATTTTGAATATGTGGGGGTAAATGGGCGAAAATATCCTTACGTCCGGGTGAAGATATTGAGAGAGAGTAAACATTAAACCCTTCAATCCTTCATGTGTCGGGATAAATGTATCATAAATCTCCCGATGGTTGGGATGGATGTACCATTAATCTCCCAATGTTATTTTATGTCGGGTCGATGGAAATAAACATTGATGCTCTCGATTACCGGTTAGAGTGCAGTTGAAGCTGTAACTCTATAGCGCAGTTCCAGTATACCCTGGAAAGCTATTTGAGCAGTCGACACAGTCCTGCTTGTAGTCCTGTACTGACCAGGATGTGGGAGGTCATGGGAATTCGGCTCTTCCATTGACCTATTTATGGTACCGATTTCGGTTCTAGAAATGGTATGTTGGAGTATGAGCGGTATACCTCATCTCCTCAGAGCTTAAATCTATTTCTAAAATATAATCATTCGAGTAGCGTATTTGCATAAGATTGAAATACGAGAATCTCTGATTGATGATATACTATTTAGCATGCCTTTGATACAGGAATGTATTTATGATTCCTTCAATTCATATTAAGTATAAGACATGTTGCTTAATCAAGTTATAGTTGTATTATTGCATAAGAATGTTGCTCTAGTCTGCATAGATGTTGATTCACCTGTAATTGATTTATATTATCCCATTGTTCAGTTTATTTCAATTAAACTGCAATGACAATGTTTTGGCGGAGAGTTATATCTCCCGCTGGGGCAATTTTTATAATTGTCTCACCCTTGTGGGATCCAATGTTTTTAGGTAGACGCAGACATCAAGGCATAAACTCTTCTATAGGAGAAGAGCAACACCAGTATACACAAGGACAGCAGTGATCCAACAGGTGGAGACATTGGCTGTCTAGTTATGTGTAGATAGTCCTATTGTCGTCTCTGTACTCTCAGATCCTAGGAGTTATTGTTTTGATGCTTCGATCTGAGATTTTGTGCATGTATGCCTCGAGATGCAATGATGCATGTAATGTACATATGAACCAAGATGTAATGTTTTACTTTGGTTCTAAATGAAAGAGTTTTCCTGTGGATGGATCTCTTGATAAATGGTTTTAATTTTTTTGTGATTTTTAGTAATTCCGCTACTAACGATCGCTTTCACATTAGTTAATCTTGTTTTATGAGTTGTATGCCACATAAAATGTGTGGAACATAATTTCCCAACTCATCATCACATGGTACTATTCACTTGCCATTCATGAGACCACACTAGTCAGCATACTATCACAAGATATAAATCTTTTTCACAATTTCACAGGGTACCAACCCTTATCAACAGGGCTCAACCATGCCCAAAGGTCATTAAGACCATCATACTATCATAGGATATAAATCCTTTTTCACAATCTCACAGGGTATCAACCATTATCAACACATGAGTATTACACCTCATTTAGGGCTCAACCATGCCAAAATGTCATTAAGACTATCATATTATTCCCTATGAGATCATCATAATATTTGTATGCCTTATAACAAGGCTCAACAACATCACTTACATATAATACACCAGATCAACACAATATTGAATTAATGAGCTAGGAGATATTCATAAAAAATCTATACTAACATTAAGAATATTCCTTTATTACATCAACATGCAAGGAATCTAGATATGATTAACCCTCATCATATTCATAATCCACATGTTTAGAATAAGAAAGTATCAACCATGTGGCTATGATAACCAGGAATTAACACAATAAGGTTATGATCATGTTAAGGAGGTTATTTCACCATCATGTCATCATATATGAAGGTTAAACATGAATAATCATATTTATCTATTTGCATTAGAGTTAGCTTCAACAAGATAAATTATATTAATGTTACTCATTAACACTCATACCCAAACCCTAACTCACAGCATCCCCATTGGATCATTGATGCATAAGGTGAAGCATCACCATCACATTCCATACTATTCTCAAGTATGAACCCACACATAAATCAAGGTGTAACCATCGGGTTATAGCATACTAAAGTTTCAACAACAATAAGAGAGTATTCTATGATTGTATTAGTCATTCAAGGACTATTCATACACAATTACCATCATTTAGTTATATGAAAGCTATGTATAACAAGCTATACCTCATTAGGGTTACATATCAACACAATATGTTTATCGTCCCTTCTATTCATATGAGTGAATAGGTAAGACAACCTTATTAAGGTTAACCCTCCATTTGTTCCATCATCCATATCACCACACCACAATGTCACCCAGAACCATTAGATGTTTAAAAGGTAAGACCATTGGTTGTTTACTTAAGTAAACACCTTGAATGAATCATCTAAATGTTATTGAGTTGTGATCTATAAAAGTCACCATATAACCCTAGACATCCTTTGATTAACAACAATAAGGGTTATGTTGAGAGTACAGTAAAACCCACAATTGACTGTTCATTTAAAACAAGCCATCCATTGTCAACAAGTAAGCTCCTTAAGTTGATCATATAAAGGAAACAATATAAATCACATTATTAGGACAACCATATTACATTAGACATCATTCCACTTTATTGGAGGAATAAACATTAGATCTTGACCATTGGGTCAAGTTCATATGTTAAGACCATCAATTACAGTATAGGTCAGACCATTGCATCAAGTGACCCAAGAAACCATTAGTATAAGGCTTAATTGATACTACAACTACATGCTTAATTCACCATAGGTTGTAGAGACCTGATCCACCATCATTTGTGACCATTAAGTCACCATAGGTTGTTAGATCAGCACTATATTCATTAATCAGCATCAAATATCAAACTAATATCACCATTGATTGATAGCATCATTAGGGTACTTAATTGTTAATCAGTAGGTTTCTAATTAGGCCAAAACATGACCTAAGGGGTGAACGTCAGTTAACACCCTCGGTTACCACCATCAATTGTCATTAATACAACACCATAGGGTCCATGGTACCATCATCGGGTCATAGGTTTGTAGAAGAAATCAGCTTAAAACCCTAAAATTGACCATTGGTTGATAGGTGCTTAGAACCATAGGTTGTCAAAACAACCTAATCCAAGTTATATTATATCTTAGTAATAACGTATACATGATCATAGGTTCATGTAGAACTGAAATCAGAATTGGGAACATTGTAAAAATCGAAATCCAAGTCAAGCATAGCTTTTTAGTGCATGGATCATCATTTTCAAGCAAGAACATGAGCTAGGAAGCTTATGGTAAGCAATAAACGTGGAGCAAGTTATAAAACTTGCCCCTAATCAGAATATGAAACCCCAAACTGAAGAAAACTCGAGCAGGTAGGGAAGAAAATTCAAGAATAAGTTGTAAACTCGTCCATCTAGCACCTTTCTTCATCAAATGAGCAAACCCTAAGCATAAGGAGCAAGAAAGGTAGGGTTTTCAAGATTTAGAGCAATTTCTACCATGGAACAGCAAGGTTATGACCTGGAGAAAGGTAGGAGGAAGGATAAAAAAGAAATAAATGGAGGAAATAAGGGGATTCTTACTCTTTTAGATCAAGATCACTAGAAGGAAGCTTTTTAAACCCTAAAAGTAAGTCAATTGCAACCCTAGATTCTTTTTCCAAGAAGATCTCATCTTTCTTCTTATTTGGACAGGAAATTCATAGAATCACAGAGGGAGGACGAGATTCATACAAGGACGGAAGTGGTGGAGAGAAAATGGCTCATTTTGGTGCTTTGGGATAAGTATATGAAACTTCAAGATAAAGAAAAAGAAAATGTTGAAGTTCTAGTATCTTTTCAAGTGTCCATGGCCTTAAACTATTAAGAATATACAAGAACACACACAAGAAGCTCCCCCAACGTCCATAGAGACATTCTTATCCCTTGTTTCTTGAATTTCCAAGCAAAACAAATAATTCATTAGTTGATAGCTACTCAAGGTAGCTCATCCATGAAGGGGTAAACCCTAAAATACCCTTGGAGAAAACACCTTTAACCAAGGATTAAATAGGTGTCTCATGGATAAAAAAGATCAAGAATGATTAGATAATATCCAAGGAACATAATTCAAGTGATAAATTGCAAAGAAAACCTCTCAATTGGGTAAATTGTAGAAAAGTCCAAAATGTGCATAACTTGCTCAAACTGTCCAAATTGGACCAAATTTGAAACTTAAGCGTGTCTTAAGATTTCGAAGTATATCGCAAGGTTATATTATGGTTATAAGAATTAAATTATGATAATTAAGCTTATTCAACTCATTAAGAAAGTTTAGGGGCCTTACAAAAAATCTCAGTTTTCAAGCATCTACAGAAAATCCTCCACCACGATCGTGTTAACCAGTGTGGCCATGCTACCACCCCTCCACCACGGTGGTGATAGAAAACACGGCCATGCTTCCACCTTCCTACCACAGTTGTGCTACATATCACCCACCACGTCTGTGCTTCCTAGCACCATCGTGCTACCTAGCTCCCACCACGGTCGTGTTGCACAGCACGGCCGTGCTACCAACCTTCCAATAGCTCAGAATTCTATTGTAACTTTTGCCAATTTCCACCTCACCCATTCCATTACACCATGGGTGTGTTGATCCCTACCCACCATGGTCGTGCTGTCCAGCACGGCCGTGCTACATACAACCCTAGCAGCAGATTTGCACTGCATTTCCTATTCTACCCCCCACTTGACCTAGTGCCTCCCCACCAGCTATATATAAATGGGTGGTGGTTGGGGCATGAGGTTAGCCTCCCCTTTAGCAGTCATTACTCCCCTCCACCTACTCTAGAGCATTCATTGCCTCCTTCCTTACATTCAAGACATCCATCCACCATTCCCACCTCATTTCTACCATAGAAAAATAGTTTTCTATGTTTTCTGCCATAATCGGCTTCATTTCCATGCCCTTCACCCACCTTGGAGAAGAGAGGTCATTCTAAAGTAGTTAGGAGGTGAAGAAGAAGAAGCTACTTGGAGATCCATGGAGTCATATCGCTTTCTTCTCATTTCTTTTATCTTTTCTTTGAGCATGTCTAGCTAAGCCCCTAGTGGTGGGTTGTTTTGGGGATAAAATGTGACTTTGATACCATGTTGGGGAGAAATAACTTATATTGAACATAATTTAATTATATGATGATTACCTCTTGATTATATATCATTTCCCATTATCTTACATGGGGTTTGTGCTTCTAAACATCAATTGCTTGTTTTGTGATGCTTGATGACACTTAGCTTCTAGGAGAAATTGGAATGTATGTGGCAATCTTTAGAATAGATCCTAGGTCCAATTATGGATCCCTAGCTAGCCCCCTTTCACTACTACAGAAAATTATTTTTACAACGGGAAAAACACAACAGTTCTGTTGGTTGTGTTGTAGTTAGCATATCTTTTACAAAAAGTGTATATGTGTGTTGTGAATTATATATTTTATACAACACAAGTTATATACAACAGGGAAAACTTGTTGTAATATATGTGATACTATAACATGTGCTAAATTGTTGTAATAGACTATAATATCACAACATAGTCAAACCCGTTGTAAAAGACCATAATTACACAACATGCTCTAACCCATTGTAATAGTCGTGTATGCTAACTTGTTGTAATAGATCATCATTACACAACATACTCTAAACCGTTGTAAAAGATCATAATTACACAACATGCTCTAACCCATTGTAACAGTCATGTATGTTAACCCATTGTAATAGACCATCATTACACAACATACTCTAACATGTTGTAAAAGATCATAATTACACAACATGCTCTACTCGTTGTAATAGTCACATATGTTAACCCGTTGTAATAGACCATCATTTCACAACATACTATAACCCATTGTAGTATACTATAATTATACAACAGGCTTTCAACTATTGTAAGTTAAACATGTGTGGTCTTTGATGTGGCTCAAAAATGGATGGGGCACGTTCAGGTCTGAAACTCTAAGGGATACCATGGAGCAGATAAAGATGAAATGTTGGAATGAAAGGGAGTTGGCTTTTGGTGGTCACTACTTCACTTGCATCTGCTTTAATGTTGGGAAAGTCAGGAACTGGGTGATGCACAACAGATCAACATACCTTGACATTTTCCATTTTGTAGCTAGAGATATAGGGCCGGTGTTACAAGCCATGAAAGGCCTTGACAAAGGGGTTAGCCCTTTAGTCCGTTTACATTGGGGCTTTTTGTAGAGTCATCCCATGTATACTTTTTTAGTTGTTCTTGTAAAGTATAGCCTGGCTATACCTCTTCTTTTGGCAATATATTTACCTATTTCCAAAAAAAAAAGTTACCCATTGTAATAGACCACAATCACACAACAGGTTTGCACGTCATTTGTTGTATATGTACAACAAATAATATATGTGTTACATAAAATGAAACTGGTTCAGCGGTTTGAGATGTGCCTTACTTTCAAGTGGTCTCAAGTTTGAAACCTTGTGTCTAGATGTATTTTCCTTTTGTCTCAACATGTTATACAACACCCCTATTACAACAGGTGTGTTCAATGAACTACAACATGTATTAACTATTGTATAAAATACATATATTACAACATGTGCAACACCTGTTGTATAAAGAACCCCCCCATATGACCACATGATCTAATACAACAGTTGACACCCATTGTAAAATGAAAAAATGAACTGTTGTAAAAACCATTTTTTGTAGTAGTGTTTGTTCCTACATACATCTCCCTTCTTCTACAAGTAGGTGTGATATCTAAGTAGCTAGTGTATGTGTGCTTAGTGTAATTGTCTAGAGTTTCCTAAAGGTTAGATGTCAAGTAACATGAGGTGAAATACCCTCATCTCTACTCTAATTCCTACTATTGGATATCAATTTCCCTAATACCACTTACCCTAGAAGCCTAGACTTGCTAAGTCCTATTAGAATTACACCTAGCCCTAGTTCTTCAACTAGTAGTATAGGGTATATTCTAATAGCACTTGCCTTGTTGTTTCATCTAGTAATCTAGATTGAAATGTGAGATTTCCATGCTATGTTGACCTTCCCCCAACTAATATCAAGTTGCATTCCCAAACGGCCCACCCACCCATCATCTTTATTTTTTTTGGTCGGCTAAAAATCTTGTTGCTATATTACCAAAAACTTTAGGTACAGAAAGCACCCCATTACAAGAAACCAGAAAAAACTTGATACACACAAATGATTGATCAAGAAACTAAAGAAACATAAACTCTGACCTACGTAGAATACGACTTAAGCCCCGTCAAACAAACAAACCGAGGGCCTGAAACCTATACATTACCCTATGTTCAGCCTAAAGAACACCCAGAAATAAAGAAAACAAAGCAATGCATACAGATCAAACCCATCCGGATGAGGTCAGACAGAGATTAGACCCTATTGCACACGATCAGAGACCTTCAAAAGTCCAGGACATAAGGGGAAAAAACCCCAAGTCGGCAAAGATGTCAGATATCCAATATGCACACTAGACAGGTAACCAGGCTGAAAGAGTCGAAGAACCAAGAAATTGACATTTGATGTGCTCTGAAACCTTTCTCCACTTGCTATATGCTCACCTAGAATGTATGAAGAAGAGGAGACAGAGAACAGTCAACATCTCCTTCAAAATCCGCAGACTGACTTCAGAACAGTGACCATGTGATGTATATTGAACCAAAAGGGATCCATGGAGGACTAAACAATCTTCCAATGGACCTGTGAACCCCAGGACAGTTAGAAAGAAACGCTCAGATTGAAAAAATAAATCCATGTGATCTCCTCCAGTTTTTGTTTAGGGGTACAGCTGTTATTAAACATCTAGCAGGAGTACCTGCAAACAGCAAACCACGAAGCTCGTTGCCGGCTCAACAACAATCGACGACCATCAGATACCTGGACCCTGTGGGATGCTACACACAACAGTAGGGAGGATCCGAAGAGGAGATGAAAAAACTCAACCCCCCTTGAATCCAACCTCACACAAGGCACCTGCAAACACAGGAAACTTTGTCGAACACCTAGCATACGTTCAAACAAGATGTCCCTTATGTCCTATTGAGGGCGCCGCTGGTGGAGAAGACACGCGCCTGAACGGATGTCGCGCTTCGGTTAGCCAGAGCCCCGAGTATGGGGACGCCACCATGTTGATGCCGCCGAGATGGCCATTAAGAAGAGCACAGCACAACACCTCTTTAGGTGTGAAGATGAGGGCACCATCGGACCGAACCTGTCGGAGGAGGGGAACCAGGTCGCCCAGCAAGCTTGGCGAGTCGACACTCCCGCCGCCAAGATCTGTGAGGATCCCGTTGAGTCTGATCTTAGGGGCCTCTTCGCCCTAGATCCAAGAGCCCTCAATCACTGGAAGAGAGGCAGTGATAGAGGCGACGCATGGACTCCTAGCTTCGTCGACGAAGTTGGAGCGGCAACACGAGTGGACCCATCATATTTATTAAAATCCACCTTTGCCTTCTTAGCATGTTAATGCTAATTTAGTTAACTGCCTTTGTTAATTCTTAGCTAATTGCTTAGTTCTATGTAGTTAGTTCTTGCTCAAGTAATTAGGGCTCTTTTGAGCTTCCTTATGTTAATTTAGCTAACTAGTGATAACTTAGGCTCTTGCTTGTCTCATTTCTTAGTTTGCATCTTAGTTGATAACTTGGCTTCCTAGTGTAGTGTAACTCCTTGCTCTAGCCTAATTGCTTGCCTTGCTTAGTCTCCTAGTTCTAACTTGCTTATAGTAATCTAGAGTATTTTTTACCTTAGTTTCTTTCTTGTTGTTTCTTGCTTGCAATCGTAGCATAATTAAACCAAACTCACCTTTAAACCCTTCAACCCTAGTCTCCACAGTAGGAACCTAGCCCAAAAACTAACCTAGCTCTAGTCTCCCCTTTTCTCCCTGTTGATCGACCCTATACATGCCTCCCTCGTATACTATGATACGACCCCATGTGCTTGAGGACTAGCATTTTAGTAGAAGTAGGTTGTTTGTATAGGTCCTTATAAATTTTGTAAGTGAATCCACTGTGTGTGTCTGTCTGTGGAGTTGCATCTATTAAAATATCAATCGAGTAGTGTGTAATGTCGTTTCCATAAACACACCAAGATTTTTGGCACCATTTATGGGGACAGAAGGTGACATAGCTACCTAGTAGTCATGGTGTTGGATCTCCCCTTTAGCAACGTATTTTGCCAGTTCACTTGTCTACATTTGATAAGCCCACCAAGCTTTCTGGCACTGTTTCTAGGGATAGAAAGTGCCATAGCTACCTAGTAGTTGTGGTGTTGACTCTCCCCTTTGGCACCGTCTTTTTCTAGTTTACTCGTTTGCATTTGAGAAACACACCACTAGTACACCAACGGGAGGGACAACTTCATCATGTCTATTCTAGTAGGATAAGAGGAGTTCTAGGCAGTCCGTGTGGACTTCCCTAGAGGAGAGATGGCCTTTGCCTATTGTTAAGGAGGACAACATCAACCAGCAGTCCGTCAGGAGCCGCAGCAGATGATGTTCATGTTTTTTGTCTATGGAGGAGCCACAGACGATTCCTAGTGCAATTAGAAGATAGTTGCATATCTACAACAAAGAGGAGATGACATTGGACTTGCTCCAGGACCAAGTATATCCTTGAAACCATCTTTCCCATCATATAGTTAATAATGTGATCCACTGGTTTATGGAAAATATGGTAGTAAAAATTTTGTTTCTGCTACCTCTTTTGTAGACACATTTTCATATAGTGGTATTAGAGCCACGCCAATCTACAATATTTTGGGATAATCGATATGATTGGATTTTTGGTTTTATCATTTATTTACGGCATGTGATGTGAATAAATTTTGTCCAATCTAATACCACTCATAATCCCAAACTAATATATATATATATGATATATAAGCAATTCACATTTGTCTCCCAAAAAAATGGATGTATTGTGTGGTTATGGCCAATAACCTTAATTATCTATACATGGTTGTATGGTTGATTAATCCATTTTATCTCAGTTTGCATACTGAGCATCTACCTTATCTTCCAATTGTAAAAGTATGATTTCCTCCTACCTTTGCTCCCCTCAAATATAACTCGATGTTTCTCTATTATCATATAATAGTAGGATAGTTTATTTTCTTGTTATGACAAAGATAAAGATGCTCTGACCATACCAATCGACCGTCTCGGAGGTGAGACAACTTGCTAAAGGACTGAGGAGGACCAAGAAGGATGAGCCAAACTGATCGGCTGGTGGACCTGACCAATTAGCTAGAGAAGCCAACATATGGTGGACAGCATGACCAGATGACCAGTGAGATGACCAAACGACCATCCAAGAGGTAGAGCGATCGGTTCAAGGGTTGAACCTATCAACCCAGATTGGTGAGCATAGATATTCATAAACAATAGGTCTCTGCATGTGATGCAGACCCTAGGTTGTGGTAATTCTTTGTGGCTCTAAGGAATTACAATAGGCTGTCCATAACCATCACTTTTTATTTATTGCATTTTTTGTGAGATATATCATGTATAAGATACATACTATATATGTGTTGATTGGATAAAGTATAAGTATTTATAAATACAAAATCCCTCAATTAAATATTAAGCCTTAGATGCTTTCCAAAAGTATCACTCGTGATCGACTAAGCATGGGCACCCCAAGGGTGGTGCATCGTCTATCTCATGGAAGTGTGATGGTAATGATGTGGGCCCACCAAGAGGGGTGCATTGTTATTGTTTTAGCTTTTGGTCAGGATTAAGTGTGTGTCTTAATGAGATTAAGCACCAGAAGCATGAAAATGATTATGGAAAGAAGTTGTGCATGTCATCTATCCAAGAGTTTCATATGATACAATTAGTAAGTGTTTCCTACCTTGATAATTGACTATGCACATTGGTGTTGGTTGGGTCTAAGTTGATTTACCTTGAATCTTGGCCCACTAGAATATTGTACGTTGCAATATTCCAAATTGATATGTAAGGGCTATCAATTTGAATAAAATAGTGGGAGTGATAATTAATTAAAGACCTAATTAATATCATCAAAATTTTCAAATCAAATCAAATTAAAAGGTTTTTGATAAGATGCAAACTTTCTCTTGTAGAATCAAATGGTGAACAAATCAGTATTGCGATCAGTCCTTAGGAAGAACAAACTTGACGAGATAAATTTCCATCAAATGGTTTAAGACTTTGAGAAGGGTTCTCAATGAAGAGTGCAATCTCTATGTCCTTGATAAGCAGTGCTAGAAATACCTACTCCTGATGCACCTAGGGCTGAAGTAGATGCTTATTGGAATCATGCCAATGATGCCTTGGACACAAAGTACCTTATGCTAAGATACATGAACTATGAGTTGCATGATCCATGAAAGGACATGGGAATTCTTTATATGGTAACACATCTTAAGAAAGTGAACCATAATCTCACAAACCAAGAAAGGGACAATGTTATAAAGGCACTCTTTGAGTGTAAGCTAATAGAGGGAAACTCATTAGAAGAACATGTGTTAAATATGATTGGACATGTGTATCATCTTGAAGAACTAGGATTCTCTTTGAGCCAAGAGTTGGCCACTGATCTGAATCTAAAATGATTTCCAGAATTATATAGCACTTTATTCCATGTTATCATGTGAATAATATGGCCAGATTGATGTTATATTTGCTTGGTATGCTAATGCATGCCAAAGAAAGAATCAAGAAGGACAAATCCATGATGGTCATCAATGGAGTTGAGTCCAAGGGTGAAAGCAAGGATGTGAAGATTTCTAAGATCAAGCCCAAATCCAAATCTTCAACCTCAAGATGATGATAAAGAATAGTATAAGAAGAACCTATCCATTGTACTAAGGCATTTAGGAAGAAGAAGATGGGGATGGCAATCTCCACTTTAGGTATATACGTTATAGAGTTAAACTTATCTACGTGTTCATAATCGATACTAGATACCAGATGTGGATATCACATATATTTGAATATGTAGGATCTGAAAAGAAGTAAGCCTTTGGGAAAGAGTAAGGTGGAACTGCGAGTTGCAAATGGTGCAAGAGTCATGGCCACTATAGTTGGAACCCATAGTTTATCTCTACCCACAGGGCTTGTAATAGAGTTAGTGAATTGTTATTACATACCTACCATAAATAGAAACATCATTTATATATCTTGTATGGACAAGGATGCATTTTATATTTTTTTATTAAGAATGGTTGATGTTCTATTTCAAAAGATGTGATCTTCTATGATAGTGCCCAAATGTCTTACAGTCTTTATTTTTCTAGATCTAAAGACATATGTATATAACATAAGTACCAAAAGGACAAAACTCAATGGCTCAAACAAAACATACCTTTGGAATTTTTGTCTAGGGTGCATAAATGAGAATTGCATATCTAGACTCCATAAAGACAATTATCTAGACTCGTTTGATCTGGAATCAATAGAGACATGTGAATATTATTTGTTCGACAAGATAACTAAGAAGCCTTTCAATGGTAACAATGAGAGGGCTAGTGATCTATTAGGACTCATACATACTGATGTATGTGGGCCTTTTAGAACAACCTATAGAGGTGGGTATCAGTACTTCATTACCTTCAATGATTACTTGAGTAGGTACAGTTATGTTCACCTGATGAAACATAAGTCAGAAACCCTTGACATATTCAAGGAGTTTATGAATGAAGTACAAAACCAACTTGGAAAAAGTACTAAGGCACTTTGTTCTGATCGAGGTGGAGAATACATAAGGAAAGAGTTTGAGGACCTTCATAGAGCCCATAAGATTGTATCCCAATGGACTCTGACGGGAACACCTCGGCATAATGGTGTATTAGAAAGAAGAAATGGCACATTGGTGGATGTGATGTGATCAATGATGAGTTTAGCATAGCTTCAGACTACTGTTTGGGGTTATGCTCTAGAAACTTTTATGTTTACTCTAAACTGAGTACCATTTAAGTTGGTTCAAACACCATATGAGTTGTGGTTTGGGAAGTGTATCAATGTGTCTTTTATGAGGATTTGGGGATGTAAAGCTTATGTAAGGAGAATGTTTCCTAAAAAGCTTGGTCCTAAATCTAATAAATATTATTTTGTTGGATATCCTAAGGAACTAAAGGATATTACTTTGGATGTTAAAGTAAAAACCTATAAGGGAAGGTTGGTTCCATATGATGTTAGACAGGTTCAAGGTGTTGACTGTAAAGAAAACCTTTTCCTCAGTGGCCATGGTTAAGTCCATCAAGATCATCCTTGGTATTATAACTTATCACGGCTATGAGATTTGGCATATGGATGTTAAAATCACATTCCTTAATGAAAATCTTCTTGAGGATGTGTATATGACACAACCTGAGGGTTTTATAAATCCAAAGGATGCAAATAAAATTTGTAAGCTACAAAGGTCAATCTATGAATTGGAGCAAGCATCCAGAGCTAGAATTTTCACTTTGATGAGAAGGTCAAAGATTTTGGCTTTATTCAAAATGAAGATGAACCATGTGTGTGCAAGAAGGCTAGTGGGAGCATAGTGACATTCCTCATATTGTATGTAGATGATATATTGTTGATGGGGAATGACATCCCTACTTTACAAAATGTAAAGACATGTCTAGCAAATACATTTTATATGAAAGACTTGGGAGAAACATCCTACATCTTGGGGATAAAGATCTATAGAGATAGACTCAAAAGGCTTCTTAAGACTAAGTCAAAGAACATACATTGATAAACTGTTGAAGTAGTTCAACATGGAAAACTCAAAGAAAGGAAACCTGCCCATGATTCATGGAGTTACCATCTCTAAAGCTCAATGTCCAGTTCTTTTGACAAAAGGGAACACATGAGTTTGATTCCATATGCATCAACAATTGGATCAATCATGTATGCAATGTTGTGTACCCGTCCGGACATCTCATATGCCTACAACATGATGAGCAGATACCAGTTAGATCCAGGTGATGCTCACTAGACATCCATAAAGAACATCCTTAAGTACTTTAGAAGAACTAAGGATCAGTTCCATATCTATGGTGGAGAGGAAGATTTGGTGGTAAAATATTACAGTGATGCAAGCTTCCATATTGTCAAAGATGATTATAGATCACAATTAGGATTTGTTTCCTAAACAATAGAGTTGTAAGTTGAAAGAGTTCCAAGTAAGAGACAATTGTCAATTCTACAATAGAGGCTTAGTATATTGTTGTATCAAATGCAGTAAAGGAGGTTGTATGGATCAAGAAGTTCATCTCTGAACTTGGGGTTGTTCCAAGCATCAACAATGAAATTTATCTATATTGTGACAATAATGGGGTTATTCCACAAGCTAAGGAACCCAGATCACATCAATGCTCAAACCATATACAAAGGCAGTTCCATCTCATACGATAGATCGTACATCGAGGATATGTAAATATTTGTAGAGTACCAATTGAGTACAATGTTATTGATCCCTTGACAAAACACTTTCACAGAATAAGCATGATGGACATGTTAGACCACTTGTAATACAATTTGTGGCTGATTGGCTCTATGTGCAAGTGGGAGTATGTTGGTATGTATGCCCAGAGAGCCAACCATATGATGGTTGTAATGGAATAACTTGTAAATGATTTGATTATGAATAAGGGCAAGCTTCCAATTCATTATTTTTTATTCAGTTAGATAATGAAGTAACATTATAAATCTCTATAGAATGATATTACCCGATGACATATGTCTTCAACTACGTTACTTGAATAATGAAATCATGCAAATGTTAAGAGTATACATTCTCATTATGTCCCTAGTCAGATGTTGTTGTGGAACGTATATAGACAACAATAACACACAATACTAGAGTGTGTGTTAGTAGATGACAGAATATCATTAGTTATGATATAGTGATATCAAACCAATCACACATGTACTTGTTAGAGAATAGTGTATCGAATAGACTCACCATGAGAGTAACATATGGAAATCATTACTATGGTGGTCATAGTTAGCTCTCATAGTGTTGGTGTTTATTGTGCTTCTTAGACCTAAAGTCACTACACTCGTCACATATTGTTCAATATACTTTCACATCATTAAACATAATTCTGGATAAGGGTTGCCATAAAGGTGATGATTAGGTGATTGTGACACATGGAGACAGACTTTGAATGATGTATATGGGATTTCTCCCTCCAATGGAAGTATGATATCCTAGGCATCTTGGATTAGTGAGACTGAGAAATGAATGGCCATGCATATGTGAGTCAATATGTAGTATTGATCTTACATATATCTCATACAGTCTACTATAGCAAGGAACATATATTGAATATTGAAAAGGATGATAAATCCATGTCTCAAGTTCAATTTGAATATCTGACACAAGGGAACTATACAAACACGGTAACACCATACACAGATTGTAGGTTGAATTTGTTCCCCAACTTTCCATTTATTTGGATAGCAATGATGTGAGACTAGGCACCACTCATTGCTTGTGATGTCATAACTAGTTATGGACATTAACTGCCAATGTAATATGGGACCTATAGGGTCACACACATAGGTCAAAGCCTAGAAGAGGAGTTTTGATCTTGAATGATAATTGGATTGATTATTAAAATATTTAGGTAATGAATTCAAGTAACAAGTTAACTAAATGGACTCCCAACCGATCGGCTCATGTGTTGAAATGGCTGGTTGGAGTGTCATGTTTATTAGATATTAAATTAGCTAAGTTCTACCTGAACCAACTGATCGTCTCATTTAGTGAACCAATCGACTTGACTCAACCAACCAATTGGGGTTTTGAGATGACCGGCTCATAGGATGAGACATCCAGTTCGTGGAAAAATTTGAGTGCATCAAGGATTTGTGTTGACGTCATGTTAGGGATTAGTTGATTTTACTAATCCATATGTGATTGGGAAACATGGTGAAATGAATGATTCGACAAGCGAATCGATCGGCTCACATGTGAACCAACCGGTTCGGTACTCGCATGTTGTGAAAAATTATGATCTTTCGGTCCCTTCCAACACCACATAGACTGGGAACCCAGACCCTAACCCCTCCAATAAATAGAGGGATACTGGGGGCTTCCCAGAATATAAATAAATTGCTTCTGATAATTGTTGTCCTCTCTGGTTGTGTTAACGAATAGAGAGCCCGAGCAAGTCCTGCCCAATAATGGGAGGGATAGCAAGAGAGAAACAATTGTGGGAGAGCAAGTTGGTGACTAGTACACCAACCGGAGGGACAACTCCTTCAAGTCTGTTCTCATAGGATGATAAGAGTTCTAGACGGTATGAGTTGACTTCTCTAGAGGTGAGGTGGCCTTTTCTCATTGCTAAGGAGAACAACGTTAGCCAGAAGTCCGTGGAGTGATCAGGAGTCGCTGCAGGCGGCGTTCATGTTTGTTGTTTGTGGAGGAGTCGTAGAGAGTCCCAGTGCAACTAAAAGACAGTTGCGCATCTACAACGAGGAGGAGATGTCGTTGGACTTGCTCCAGGTTCAGGTAGGTACATTGAAACTATCATTTCCATCATATAGTTATTGACACGATCTGTTGGTTTATGGGGAATATGGTATAAATTTTTTATTTCCGCTATCTCATCTATAGCCATATTTTCCTACAATATTGATATACATGTTGTTCTCATGTACTACTCAACGTGGAGATTAACCTATAATGATAGAATTTTGCATGTTTTGACGATTTTCATAGTAGTACAGTACACTTAGGGAAAGGAAAGAATCGTGTAGGACAAACTAAAATTGGTCTTTAGTGGTAGCCTGCTTGGATGGAATTCTAATTTATAACTTTTGGAAGTTTTGGAAGAAAACATCAACTAAGACAAATTAGGATTAAGATCAAGTTGCTGGGTCATCAAAGAAAGTTGTTTCATTATTTTATTTGTGAGTTTATCCCAAAAACCAACATGAATAACATTACCCACTTCTCCTCCTCCACCTAATCATCCTTATTCACATGCTTGTTATCTTCCTCACGACTAGAATTTGGCCTAGAACATCAAATTTTACCAAACCCATGAATTCTTTTGCTTATTTTTAGAGTCTTGGATTTAATTAGACCGATAAAGATAAATAACAGCGTACCCAAATTATAAATATGCTTGCATGAGACTAGATATGGTCATTGTCAATGAAAGTAACCAAATTAAACATGTCATTGCTTTTATTTCATATTGTGATTTTAAAATATCCATCAATTATTAGAGCAATCGTTGTTCCATTTAGCTTGAACTTACCCTCAAGCTTTAACTTACCACATAAGAATAAAGCTCAAGTCCACATTCTCAAGTGATATTCTCAGCACACATGCCCTCGAGGTAAATATTCGACGGGCTCTTTGAACATATAATTTTTTACTTATAAAGAATCGTAACAACTTTCTCGTATCATGTATAACATGATATCATAGAAAGCCAAGTAATTTGCAAATCATGTGGCTTTTGTTCCCTTTCAACTTCGAGAGTTTTGACATCACTGAGGTTTTATATTGAGTATTGTTTCTCGGGAAATAAAATTCTCAAACTATGCTCGGATTGTTCAAATTTTCCTACACTAGTAGGGCACAGTCGATATAAGAGCGGCAATATGCTTCCATAGGTAATTAAAACACTCTCATGTTTCGCATAATTCAACATTTCACTCCAAGTCATTGATATTCTTCAGATACATTTAGCTTCTCATAACGCATATTAAAAATGGTTTAACATATTTGATTACATGTGCGTTAGATCTACTATACTTTTAAATACTTGCATTTTATAAACCCGTTGTCAATAGTGAAATGACGTTGTGATATGCATGTTGTTTTCAGTGAGGATATTAACATATAAAGATAGCATTTTGCATATTTTGGCCGTTATCATATTGGTGTACTACACTTAGGGAATGGGCGGATTTGTGAATGACAAACTAGACCTGGTCTCTAGTGGTTGTTCATTTGGATGGCAAGTTGGAAGCAAACTAGGATTAACATCAACATGAATAAATCTACTTAATATCACCCATTGCCATCACAAAGGGCTTCTTATAAATCATTTAGTGGGGCACTAAAATGAGATGTAGTTATGAAATCACTTAATATCTCTAGAGTAAAGTCTATCGGGTTATTTGGTTGCGTGTTGTTGGAGTTCATTGCACTTAAATGTCAACTTTTGTTTTTATTTTCTGTTTCATTGGGTGAAGTATGGTATACTAGACAGAATTCAAACAACCTCATTGACCGCAAAAGTACAGAATTGGTATCACATTCGATTAGGGGTTGTTTATTTCGGGATTCAATCCAGACCGGGCGATGTCTTTTTGTGCCACGTAGGTGCTAATATCGACTAACTCAGTCGGGTTTCAGTCTTGTTTTGTTTGTCAAAAACCGGACTGACGGGTCCGTTTTGGATTCCGTAATCTTCTAATCCAGATCTAGTCAGTCATGCTATCACTACGATTTCGAGATCCAAGTTTAGATTTGACTCTGTCTTTTGTGTTATTTTGTTTTATATGTCAGACTGAAAAACACAAGTTACGAGGTCAATCTAATTTAATGAGTGATTTCGATGAGATTGGGTTGCCAAAGAAAAAAGATCGAATCCAGATAAACTAATCTAGATCTATCGATTAACCCGATCTCGATTTTGTAATCTCGATCTCAAACCAAACAAGGACTTAGGGAGTGGTCGGGTATATCTCCAGTTCTCCCAGCTTTTACACCTGTAACTGGCACTTGGATACAAAGAACAAACCGCCTGTTACTGCCTACTTCCCAAGGGCACGTTTGGTTGGATATAATACCATCCAGCAGTAAGAATTGCAACACAGGAAATAGAAAACAGTGACTTTGAACGGAATAACATTTGTTTGGTTCTAAGTAATCGGAACCAATTTATTTAATGTGCATCTGTTTGGTTGGGCATATTTTATATTACCGGCTGCTGTATTTCACAGGTCAGATGTAGAACCACGTAAATGCCGAAATGATGGCATTTACGGTGACAAATAATAACTCTAGAATCTGAGATCAGGGGAGTGATGTGTGGAGCAATCAAGCAGTGTCGCAGTGCCGGAGGAATTGGAAATCAAACCGTGCCCGTTTTCAGTAGAAATGAAACTCATGGTGTGATTTGTTTCCGCACCAGGAACTGGAACAGCACCGTACCAAATGTATGTAATTGGAAAATATGTACAGTTGCAATAGCACAAGTTGATTTTTGGTCCAACCAAACATAGCCCTTAAGATAAGATTATGTCTGATGATTGTTCTGAATCATTAGACTGCATTAAACTGCACCATACCAATTAGCCATCCCTACTAATACTGTAGAACGAGTCTCCTTTTTCCTTCACGAAAGAGGGACGGTTTGAAATATAAAGTGCGTAGCATCTGAAAGGCTTGCCGAATCTATATCCATTAGAGAAGCAATTTACAATGAAGCATCTATAAAGACGCAAATTTGAACGGCACCGTCACAGGAAAAAAAACTAATCTAAAAGCCTCGTGGGGAAAATAGTATGAAACGAACAAACGCGTCAGGCCGCCTGCCTACCCAAACACGATGTTGCCAGTTTAGCACACCCTTAAATGGCCGAAAAGTGGTTTTGGACAGATGTGGTCGTTAGCTCAGTCAACGTCTTAACAAATATCTGCAGCCAAGCCCATGAGAATTTGTTGGGCCGAACTGGCATTCGGTTCCTTCGGGCCATCCACGGACTGGACACGACGACCCTGCTGCGCTGGACGACGGTTTCGGTTTCTTGCATTGAAACACCAAACCTGGTACGTATATATTCTCAAGGGGTCCAGGTCTTCGCCTGTTCAATAAACAGACAAGCGCAACCATCAATATCTATCGGATCTCTGCCTGAAGGCTCCAGCGCGGGCACAGAAGATTTCAACCCGAGATGGACCAGTGCATGCGCTACATCTCCCGTCGTAACGTCGTCGTCCGTATTCGAGACGCATCACTGCGATCGTGACCTGTGGGAACAACAATCTCGGATCTTTATATCCTGCTTGCTGCCGTTGTCCGTCAACCTTTGCTTCCTCCTCGGTCATGGCAAAGGAGCGAGAGATAGAACATACCAAGCAGCCCCAAGGAAACGGCTACCAAAATGTCAAGTCGGTGGAGGAGTGGCTCACGATCACCTCCGAGCGGAATGCCAAGTGGTGGTACGCCGCCTTCCACAACGTCACAGCAATGGTCGGCGCCGGCGTACTCAGCCTCCCGTTCGCCATGGCAGAGCTAGGATGGTGACGTACACAGATACCATGCACCTGTAATCTCCCTCCTCTTTCTCGTCATCCCCATCAACTCCTTCCTTATCTAACTTCAACACACATAATGCATGCAGGGCCTTTGGCGTCACCATCCTGATCCTCTCGTGGGTGATCACCCTGTACACGCTGTGGCAGATGGTAGAGATGCACGAGATGGTTCCCGGCCGGAGATTCGACAGGTACCACGAGCTTGGACAGTACGCGTTCGGTGAGAAGCTGGGGCTATGGATCATCATCCCCCAGCAGCTGGTCGTCGAGGTTGGGTTAGGGATCGTCTACATGGTCACGGGAGGGAAGTCGCTCAAGAAGTTCCACGACACCGTGTGCCCAGATTGCAAGAACATCAAACTCACATTCTTTATCATGATCTTTGGCTCGGTTCATATTGTCCTCTCGCAGCTCCCCAACTTCAACTCCATCTCCGGCGTGTCACTTGCCGCGGCTGTCATGTCGTTAAGGTAAAGCTCCATTCAATCTGCACGCTGGTAGATGTTTTGAATTTGGCCTCGGTGTCCCTTCATAACATGAACCATGCTGAATGATCATTTGACCACTCCTCTCCAAACAGTTACTCCCTTATTGCGTCGTGTGCGTCCGCGGCTAGAGGCCAGGTGCCGGACCTCAACTACGGGCCCAAGTCCCACACGACGGCCGGAAACGTCTTCAACTTCGTCAGCGCGCTGGGCGACGTCGCGTTCGCTTACGCCGGCCACAATGTGGTGTTGGAGATCCAGGCGACCATACCTTCCACGCCGGAGAAACCCTCCAAAGGCCCCATGTGGGAAGGAGTCATTATTGCGTACATCATCGTCGCAGTCTGCTACTTCCCCGTGGCATTGCTAGGGTACGGGCGTTCGGGAACGCCGTCGAGGATAACATCCTCCTCAGCCTCTCGAGACCCAGCTGGCTCATTGCATTGGCGAACATGATGGTGGTTGTCCATGTTATTGGGAGCTATCAGGTGTGCATATTGACATTGTTATTTTCAATTGTAGAGCTCATGATCTACATGCATATAGATGTTCATGTGGATACAATAGATGGCAAAAAAATCTAAATGACACATTTCTCATTTTTTATTTCCTAAATGGTACGTTTTTGAACTCATTGCCCAAAATGACACATTTGCAGACCAATGTGTCCCCTGCTGGGACGCATTGCTCTCTCGGGAGGCAACGTGTCCCCGATTGGGGCTCTCCCGAGAGAGCAATGCGTCCCAACCGGGGACGCATTGCCCCCACAGGAGGGCAATGTGTCCCGAAGCCGGACGTATTGATTTTTTCATTTTTTTTAATTATGATACCATGTATACCATGTATATTATATATATATATATGTTAAATTGCTAAATTAATATAATTTAAGTTAACTTATATACAATTAGCCATATATTTAAAATAATATCTGAAGATAATAAAATAATAACATAATATTATATTTATCAAAACATAATATTTATAAATATATATATATATATATATATATATATATTAAAGGTATGATACATAATATCAAAAATATGCATATATACATCATATATATACATAATATATATACATATTATATATATACATACATAATATATATATATATACACATAATATATATATGTACATATATATATATATATATATATATATATATATATATATATATATATATATGCATAATGTATATACATATATATACATAATATATATATACATAATATATATATATATTATATACATATATATATATGTACAAATATAATATATATATATATATATATATATATTATATATACATATATATTTATCAAAACATAATATTTATAAATGTAGATAAAAATATTCAAAATTAATAGATATAATACTAAAATTATATAATAAAGTTTAAAATTATAAAAATAAAGAAAATATATACATGTATTTATTTGTAAACATAGAAGAAAAAAACTAATATAGCAATAAAAATAAGAAAATACTAATATCAAAAATAAGAAAATAAGAAAATACTAATATAGCAAAATAATATTGCCTCCCGAGAGAGCAATGCGTCCCAGCAGAGGACGCATTGGCCTGCAAATGTGTCATTTTGGACAATAAGTTCAAGAACGTGTCATTTAAGAAATAAAAAATGGGAAATGTGTCATTTATGTTTTTTTGCCATTACTGATCTCTGTTATTTCAAAGCAAAATCTTAATAGTTACCACTAACACACTTAATTACTGCATGCAGCTCTATGCAATGCCTGTTTTTGACATGATGGAGACGGTATTGGTGACGAAGCTCAACTGCAGGCCATGTCTTTCTCTGCGGTTGATTTCACGCAGCCTTTATGTCGGTAAGTTGTAATTTCACCCTGTCAGAAATCGCATGCATATATAAAATAATAGCTAGGTGATATGCTGATTGCGGTTTTCATTCATTGATCGTTTCTTATGTGCTATTGCTTGCAGCCTTCACAATGTTCGTTGCTATATGCATTCCATTCTTTGGGGGGCTGCTTGCATTCTTTGGAGGATTTGCATTTGCTCCAACAACCTACTATGTATGCTCCTTAATTTTGCAGTCAGAAATCATTTGCGGACAATCCCTTACATACTATTAATTTTGCATACCCCTCGTCACATATAATGCCTTCTATGCTAATCATTCTCGTTTGCTGTATGTGATTTCTAGATCCCTTGCATTATGTGGCTCAAGTTGAAACGGCCAAGAAAGTTCAGTTTCTCATGGTTTGCAAACTGGGTAAGCGCATGTACTTGTATTTTGCTCCCCTGCACAAGTTTTAATGTCTACCATATCTTCATATCTCTTTTGTGAAGCAGCTCATAACATAGTCCACCTAAATCTTGTGCATGCAGTTCTGTATCATCGTTGGTGTCCTACTCACGGTCTTATCACCCATCGGAGGGCTGCGACAGATCATCATGCAAGCAAAAACATACGGATTCTTCCAATGATAATCCAAAGGATCCCAGAACACTACAGGCTAGCCCCTCCAGCAGATGTGTGGTAATGGTCAGTTCGAACGGATACCAACAAGTGATAAGAAGGTTTACGGGTGTACTTTGGCTGTCCGTTTGTGTAAATACTAATGTTCGTTTGCATTCAAGACAGATTATGTAAATTAAACAGCTGTAAAAAAATAGTGTAAATTAGTTACAGTTGCAATACAAAGAGGTAGTAAAGATCATGTTTTCCCCTCATTTGAATGAACTTGGAGTCAGAAGCACTGTATACATCCATTGAGCATATACAAACAGAACTTAGTCGTCATTCACAAACATAATGGATCTCCCTATCCACTACAAATAGAGTAAAATAAATGTGGCGATTGTACTTCCAATTAACGCACTTTGAATCTTCCTTACGCGGTTGGGGGCATATATATACTGAAGAAATGTGTTTCAACTGCATGATGTGGCCCTGTTATTTTGGTTAGTTTGAATAATTAGGTAAATCCGAATTAGTGAAAAAGGTTAACATGTGTCTCCTAGATATACCACATGTACTACATAAGGAGAAGTGAGACGGGAAGTACATAGAGGCTCATTTGGCCCATCTACCCTATTCGAACACTCCCTCTCAAGCAAGGGATCGCAGCTCTTATAGTCCCAATTTGGCACCTTATATGAAGATAAATTAAGAGTTTGAGGCTTGGTGAAGATGAATGTGACTTTCTTTCCACTCATCACACGTGGAGTAATTATCTTCTTGACCTTTCCTTGATCACAAAACTAAGTAGCAATCTACTTTAATATGCTTTAATTTGTTAGTTCATTAAAGGCAGGGTTGTTGTCATTGTGAATGACATATTGATAATCATAATTCATGATCATTGACATCAAAGTCCTCAAGAAAAGTATGGACTCACTTCATTTATAGCAAGCATGCACCATAGCTTCATATTCAGCTTTAGTAGTAGATTTGAGGAACGATTCAATGTTTCTTGCTCACCCATGGAACCAGATTACTCCCTGATAAGCCACATAAGATGGAGGTAGAGAACCAATCGAGGATTATCGGGTGCCCAGTCTATATTCTCATCTCGACAAAGAGTTATATCCTTTGCAAAAGACTCTTGTTGAACAAAACTTTCTCTACAAAATAGGAATTTAGGAGTCTAATAATCCAATATTTAGTGGCCCAGTGTGTTTATAGGTTGTTTCCCTCATCTGATGTCTGAGGACCCCGACTACATATGAGATATCAAGGTGAGTAATCTTCAAACAAATTAGTTTGCCGAGAATCCTTCCATATGTCTTTGGTTCAAGAAATAGATTGCCTCAATTTGGAATTCAGTATGATAGTCCAAAAAAGTGGAGACCATAGTTGTATTTATCATGCATGTTTTCCTTAAAAAGTGCAGAATAATTTTTGAGATAGATTGAATCCAGATTTAGATTGAAGAACCTCGGTCTTTAGAAAAAATAAAATTATACCATTACACTTTGGTATGGAAGTATGTCTCAAGTGCCATCTTCAAATCAACCATGCTCTAATCTTCGCTCCAAAAGATGGCATTATCTTCAACATACACAACAACAAGCACATGAAATATTGAGTGTTTGAAGTTAAAAACCAACTATTTGAAAATAAGATCTAAGTGACAACTCTCCACAGAAAAGGAGATTACTTAAAACAAATACGTCCATCAAAAACTAATTAAGTACATCACCAAAAGGCATATTATAAAATATGAATGAAAATTCTGAGCGTATAAATAATTTCACAAAGGTGCAAAATTCATATAGATATTCATATACAATAACTTTGCATGGAGTTCAACAACATGAGCCATAACATGTATACAATCAATATATTGCCAAAGATTTACAACATATATGGTATTCAAGGTAGACAACCAAAAATCAAGTCCATATACATCACATCAAAACCTCCTATTCAGACCTGAGTGTACATACACGACTCTGAGACACTAACTAGGACTACATTAACCTCTGAGCTCTATAAATCTCCAAATTTAGGCTCCTCTTCAACAAATGTTTGTAAGGTAGTTGGTGATCAGGTAGATGTAAAAAATCAAAGAGTAAGACCCCAAGTTCCAGAAATTTGTTATAACATGTGATAATATTAAATTATTTACCAAGCAGATGTTGTAATTAGGATAGTTAAGCTAGAAAATTCAATAAATAGAAAATCCAATCAAATACAATGAACAGATTTAGATGCAAATACTAATACAAATAATTGAACATATAATATAGAATCACATATTATACTAGCAAGAAAACAAAATTAATAATATCATACATTTTGATTTGCCAACTAACTGTAAACATGTATACTACGTTGTCAAACTACGTATTCTATTATGCTCGACTAGTTAGAGGAGTACCACTCAAACTACTAGAAAACCATTATGAAGTCACAATCTGCCTTGTAAAATACCTTAGGATGACAAAGAAATCCTAAATATATATTTTCCTCAATCAGTATGAGTGACAAACTGTAGTGACACAATGGGTGGACATCCCACTAAAAACTTGGTCCGTCATTGGTACACATGTCGACACCAAAATAGGGTGTATAATCGTCAAATATGATTCACAAACATATCCTTCCTCTATCGCATGAAATTTCAAGACATGGCATATATCTTCTCAGGATTTGAGGTCTGAGATAAAATAATCTTGAAAGGTATGAATGGACCACCCATATCTCCAAGGTGCACCTCCTATTCAAGGATCCCATCACTAAGACTCTATTGTTAAGCTTGCCCAACCCATAGTAGTACTCAAACGGGTGACTTGTTGAGAAGGTGATATTGGGCTATGCGTGAGTGAGGAAAAAGTGTGCAATTGAGGGTAGTAGTGGTTTGTAGAGACATTTATCATTCCTAAAACTCTACTAGAGCCTTGGGCAGTGAGCCCAGACATAACATGGCATCAATTGTTCCATATA
Organism: Alisma plantago-aquatica; assembly: GCA_963693085.1. Lineage (NCBI taxonomy): Eukaryota > Viridiplantae > Streptophyta > Magnoliopsida > Alismatales > Alismataceae > Alisma > Alisma plantago-aquatica. The sequence continues at coordinate 754,779,329 of OY856409.1, forward strand.
CCTTTGGAATCTAAAAGACAAAGATAAATTTGACTTGAGAGTTATACACTGCCCATATTTTGATAATTACTTAACCATTCCATTCCTATATATCTAATATGTTTGTTTAAGATTGACTTCAGGCTTTAGGTACATGAAAATGATTGAATTACACAAGCCCTAGCTTGTTCAAGTTCAAGTCAAAAGCAATGCAAGTGCGCATTTTAGAAAATCACTTCAAATGACCTAATATGGTTTTTGTAATCACTTGTATTGATGATAAGACTTGTAACTAAGATGAGAAAAAATCAAGGACAATTAATTCCAATGTTAGATCACTTAAATGTCAATTTAGAAAATTTGTCACAGGTTGTTTATCGGTCGAGTTGGAAACTCGACCGATCCAGTGATATATTTTCTAAAGAGACCAATCGGTCGAGTTGCACACTCACAGAACTCAACCGACTTACTCACTGAGTAAAACTGATTTTAGCTCATCGGCCGAGTTTCCCAAAACAAAATCGACCAATAGTTTGAAAATTGGCTTTTTCATTTAGTGGATCGGTCAAGTTGCCTTTATTAGAACTCAACCAAATGTACTATATGGAAAAAGTAGATAAAGTGATTATAATTGTTGGTGAGTTGTTTTGAGCGAGAATAGATCCGTTAAAACTTGGAAAATGGCTATATTTCACCCTTAAGTGATCCCACGCTCAAGGGAGCACCCCTAGCTATAAATAGGACCCTTTGGAGTTCATTCCAAGTCCGCTCATTCATGCTATTCTAAGTCCTTACTATAGTTGAGTGTGTTGTAACTTCTTGAGCCCCATTCTCTCTCTCTCTCATTTACATAGCATTTCATGATTATGAGTGAGTTAGGCTAGTTGTAAGAGAGCTACTTCCTTGTTCTTGTAAAGCTCTCATTCCATTCCATCTTCCCTACCCCTTTCCTCAAAGAAGCAAATGTGAAGCAAGCTACTCTGAGTGAAGGTGGAGTTGTTGTTCTTCTTCTTCAAGGTTGAAGAAGAGGTGAAGATCTTCTCCAGGTGAAGGATAAGGCAAAGGATACAGATACAAGAAGAGTGAGTAAATTTGTGAAGGTTGAAGACTTGTGCAAGAGTAGGTAAGTCTTGGAATAAGCCGGAAGACTCTTGCAAAGTGGGTAATTCCTTGGTAAGGTTGAATACTCTTTGTATTGGATAGGTAATTCTTTTGGTGGGTCTTTTATTGTAACTCTTATTGGTGAATATATAGAGGAAAATACTTGCAAAGTCCTAGAGATTGACCTCTGTAGGTAGTGGATTGACTCTCTCCTAGTTTGGAGAATAGAACCACTCTAAACGACCTTATCCAAGTTCTTATTTCATTTTCTCTCATCCTTACTATGCTTGTTAGTTAATTAGGACTTCAAATTGCACTTAAGCTGTTGGTTTTGATTGATATAATTTGAAGGTCTAATCTATCTTTTGAGAATTTTTGAAGCTCTATTCACCCTCCCCTCTAGAGCCCTAGATCCAACAAGTGGTATCAGAGCTAAAGAATCTTCTCCAACAATCTTCCATGAGATGAGAAGATGGGCAACAACTTACTTGGTTCACTTAACCTAGAGAAAGGCTTCTCCATGCGTCATCTGGTCTTCGATGGCACCAACTTCCTCTATTAGAAGAGGCACATGCAATTCTACATTCAAGGCATGAACTTTGATATGTGGAAGGTGATGGTCACACCATATAAGGAGCCAACTGGAGCTATTGCAACATGGAGTGAAGCTGCACTTAAAGAAGCCTATCTCAATGCCAAAGTCATAAACATCCTCTATGCATCCCTTACCCCAACGGAGTTCAACGACATCTCATCTTGGGACACTGCCTTTGAGATTTGGTACAAATTGTACATCACTTATGAGGACACAAAGTAAGTCAAGGAGGCTAAGATCTACATGTTGAACATCCTTCTAGAGAACTTCACGATGGACAAGAAAGAAGGGATTGTGGAGATGTACTCAAGACTCAATGTCATCATCAATGGGTTGGCTGCTTTGGGTAACACTTTGGATAGAGGTCTAATCAACTCTAAGATCTTGAGGACTCTACCAAAGAGATGGGAGTTAAAGGTGACCTCCATTAAAGAAGTGAGGAGCCTTGGTGACATCCTAGCCGAAGAGCTCATTGGCAACCTCCAAGCTCATGAACTAAGGCTTGACAAGCAAGAAGAAGAAGCCAAGAAAGAAGAGAAGGAAGCTAAGAAGATTAAAGATAGTGCCTTCAAAGCATAAGTGGAGGAGGTCATACATCAACAACAACTTGGTTGTCCAACATCTCCTTCCTCTTCGAGTGAAGATGATGGCCCAAGTGAGCATGAAGCCAACTACATCAAGGGCAAGCACTTCAAGGGAAAGCAAGCATCCTCCTCTACTCCTAGATGCTACAAGTATGGATAAAAGGGACACTATAAGAGTGAATGTCCCAAGTCAAGAAAGTCACACCACAAGGGCATATCAAAGAAGGAGGAAGAGTACAAGAAGGGGAGAAATTATAAGAGGAAGGTTAAGAAGGAGAAAAGACATAAGAATGAAGCTCATGTAGCTTGGGAAGCTTCATCCTCAAGTAGCTCAAGCTCCGAAGAAGATGGAGAGTGCCACCTTGAACTCATGGCCTCTACTAGTGAAGAAATTGGTAAGGTAAGTGAGGTAAGATTGCATGAGTTATCTAAGGAAGATATTATCGATATGCTTGTTTCTGCCCGTTCTTCTTTAGCTAAGTGTAAATCTAAAAGAAAGATTTTAGGAAAAATTATTGATGATTTGTATGCTAAACTTGAAATTCTTGAGCTTAATGAGAAAACTCATCTTAAGAGCATTGATAACTTGCAAGGCCAATATCTTGATCTTGAGCTCCAATATAATGGAATTGAGGTAGAGAATGTTCTCTATCTTAAGCGCATTGAAACTCTTAAGGAAGATAACTAAAAGTGCCTAAAGGATCTTGAAACTCTTAAAACCAAAAATGATAAATTTAAGCTTCTTGTTGATGCTCGTAAGGATGAAAGAGACGTATATCTTAAGTAAATTCAAGTGTTTAAATTTGAAAATGCTAGGTTGCTTGGTCAAGTTAATGATTTTTCTTCTAGACCTATCTTGCCTAGTAATGATATGGATTCTATTTCTCTTGAGAGAGATTCTTATTTGACTAAAGTCCTCTATCTAGAGACTGACCTTATTCATGCCAGAGATGATATTGCTCGTTTGTCTTCTACTATCATATCTCTTAATGTTGATAATCATACACTAAGGGCCTCCCTATAGAAATTCCTCAAAGGGGAAACTCCCTAAATGAAATCCTTGACCATTCTACCAAACAAAGTGGTACTAGTGGTTTGGGATTTGTAGGGGGAGCACCAAAAGGAGAGAGCAAAGCCAAAGGTAAGAAAAAGAGCAAGGAGACCTCTTTCTTTGTTGGAGAGTCTTCCGATACTAAGAATCCTATAGTTTGTTTTTATTACAAGTGTGATTATCATTACTCTACTTATTGTCCTTACAAGCCTAAGGGGAATAACCCAAAGATGAAATGGGTCCCCATGCTAACTCTGGATCTCAAAGTTTGAGTTGGGAATCGACACTCTCCTTTCTTGTAGGAAAAAGGAAGATGGCACTACAGCAAAATTTCCCATTAGCGGCATTTATTCTAGTGGCATTTATAAAAAAAGCCACTATCTTTCTAATATACAAGCATTTTTAATTAAAATGCCTCTAAACCTCCTATTATAGAGTTTCTGAAAAGGACTTAACATTAAAGGCATTTGTATTTTTAATTAGCGGCAATCCTAAATTTCCATACCCAAATTTGCTAAGGCAATATTGACTTTCCCTCTCTAAGTTTCACGACTCGCGCTCCAAATAGCTACTCTCTCCCTAATTCAGCCCGACATCTACTGCTTTCTTGCAAGCTTGCCACTTCCTCCCTCTCCAGTCTCTCCTTGTGACGAGCCCTAGCTTTGTGGATCGTGTCGGCTCTAGAGAAGTTCCCAGCCGTAGAGTTGCTGGCGCCGACGGTGAGTCCCAACCTGGAACTGGCATTTGTGAGTGGAGGAGAGTTGTCGGCCATGTGCGTCAATCGGGAACCAGGAACCTTCATCCGTCGCCTATTTTGACCTAGCCAAACTGAAGCACCGCCTCAGGCACCGGCGAGCTCGAGTGAGGGACTCCAATCATCCAATTCCTCTAAGCTTTGCAACTTTCTAAAGAGGTATGTTGTCATCACAATATTTCCCTGCTTTTTGGTTCTTGCTTATTTCTCAGACTTGTTTGAGTTCATCGTTATCCTTCTAGAGCTTCATGGTTATTGTTAACAAGTGTGTGGGACATTGTAATCGTTGTTGGGTATTGATATGTACACCCATAGAACCCTGATGGCCACGACAAACAAGCCCATGCACGACATTTTTATAGCCACCTTAAAGTATAAATCAGTGTGGTTAATCTATTCAGGTTGCTCATCCTTTGTTCTTGATATTTCTCATGACAATGACACCAAACCAATAGGCTGAGTGAGCATTAAAGGATCTCAAGCGGTTTAGCCACCACATCTACATATTGTTTGTAAACGTGAGTTGGAAAGGAACCATGCTAATTGATTCAGCATATTCCTTAGGTAGGAGTTGCAAGAATACATCCAGGTCCCATCCTATATTGTTCTCAAGGATTATCTCACACACATTATTCATATGAGTGGTGATTCAGATAATCTAATACTTGGCTTTGAAGTCCTCTAAGATTTACTGATTGGGCACAAAATATTTTCCTAAGGAAAATTATACAGGATTTTAATAGAGATTTTAACTTAAGATTTACTGATTTTTTTCCCACGCTTAGCTTTAGTTGTGTTTTTTTATATGGACTGGATTGATATGATTTTTTCCATGGATATGATCCACCACATTGTTTCATGCCATATTTTCCTCAATTTGGGTCATATTATTCAGGCCAGACCACATTTTGTATGCTTAGTTCATTTTTAGCTAAGTTGTTTGCCAAATTCTGGCCATCAGTAGGATTTAGACCTACCTTTAATAGGGTTTGGTTTCCATTTGAGCCAATGTAGTCTAACATGGCTCTTTTTCATGTGTAAAACAAGTTGCATGACATACTTTGCAGTCATTGATACATGTATTAGGAGTCTGCAACTGGTCTGTAAATCATGATGAGGCTTTACTATGGTTGTTAATGTGTGTTGACCTTGGCTTAACCTATTTTTTAAACAAGTAGATGTCAATGATAATTTAGTTAACCAATCCCTATGATTGATCCTAATTCAGTTCAGTATTGTTTTGCATTCATACACGATTGTGCTAAAATTTGTAGTGTGCATTTCCAGTTTTAGGTTTGACTTTTTTGATGTTACAACTTTATTGTGTGGGGCATGACATTTTCAGTACATGCAATGCAATTAGTTCAGGGAAGACCACAATTTGTATGCCTACTTTAGGTTTAGCCAAACAATTTGCCAAATAGTGCTTGTGAGTCAGATTTAGACCTATCCCTAACAGGGTTTTCTTTCCACTTGGGCCAATACAACTGAACATGTCTCTCTTTCATGTGCCAAGCAAGTTGCATGATAGACTTTGCAGTCATTGATACGTGCAATCATTGATACTTTCTGGTTGCATATGTTCTAAAGGTTTGTAGAAGGTGAGCTTGTAGAAGATGAGGTTGTAGGTTTGGAAACCAAGTTGGTGGTTTTGAGGTTTACAAATTCTCCTTTGATACTGGCAGATAGGACCCAGGCTCCTGTTCATTTTCTGATTCACTTCAAAATGATTAGAATGTGCCTGGGTCCTTATTATAAGTATGTTCTTTTATCCTTTTAAAAAGTATTTCAAACATAGTGTCATGTACTCATAAAACTAAAGTGGCAGGAATCTATCCCATTTACATATAGGTCAGAGAATAATAACCTCACATAACTCATTTAGAAAATTTACAATTTTTAGATGAATCCTTCTTGTCATAAAATTTGTGGTACTATCAAAATAATAAGATGATAAGATATCTTGTAGTAGTGTTTTGATAAACACAGAAGTACAAGACTATAGTAAAAATGTGCAAAGACACCACTAACCTCTTTAAATAGGTCTCACACCTTCTATAGTGTGCATGGATACTCCAAATTAAATAGGTCTCACTCCTATACAAAATAAGCCAGACACCATTAACCTCTTTGATAATCTAAAGTATGAGTGTTGATTAAACAAATAGATAATAAGTGTCACCTCATTTTATGAAATACCAAGATACATCAAATTCTATCAAGCCTAAATCCTATGATTCCTGGCTCTGGAAAAAATTCCTTAGACACATGGATACTTTTCTTCTTCATGCTCATTTTAAGCTAGGCAATGGTTCCCATTTTTTCCTTTGGAAGGATCCGTGGTGTGGTAATGGTACCTTCCTGTCCGATCATGTTGATGTGCAGTTCAGGCACAGATTGGGAAAAGGTGATGATTGTCGGGTGGATGCATGCTTGAGTAATGGTAATTGGGCAATCCCTAGTAATATTCGTGGAGGAGATGATGTTCTCCGGATCCTTCAAAATCTGGCTGTTCCCAATGCAAATACTGAAGATTTTATTCTTGTTAATGGTAAGGTGTCCTTGTCGCTGAAAGAGTGTTGGGACTTATGCAGGTCCAAGGCTCAAGTTCTGAACTGGACTGTTGATATGTGGGCATCCTTGATTCCTAGGAATATCTCTGTTTTCTTATGGAAATGTTACCTCCAACACTTACCTTCTCAGGACACTTTAAATAATTTTAACTTCCAGCTCCCTTCTGTTTGCTATCTATGTTGGAAGCATGAAGAAGATGGACAACACCTCTTCTTTGACTGTTTCTATTGTACTGAGCTTTGGTCCTTCTTCAAGCTTAAGTACGGTCGTGCTCCTTCATGTCTGACAGAGATTTTATCACTCAATCAGAGAGCCAAATGCACAGCTTTCTTCCTCATCTCTAGTATTTGGAAGGAGAGGAATAGAAGAATCTTTTCTCAAAAAGTCTGTGATCCCAAAGGGGTTTGGACCCTGTGTATACGTGATGTCAATAGCATAAATAGATAGTTATAGTTTTCCTTTCTGTACAGTTGTTAGCTTCTTAGCTTGTAAAGAGTTAAACTCTATTTTGGTGTTGTTTTTAATAAAGGAGGAGGCACGCATGGTTCAGCAAAAAAAAAGATACATCAAATTATAGAAAATACTAGTTACTTCCTTGAAATTCTCAAAGAAGGATTAGTGAACATTGGACCAATTGCAAAGATATAGGACATGATCTCCTCTATTAGATTTTTTTTCAAGCTATCATGTCTACCACAATAAAGTTGGTTATGACAAGAAATAAAAGGTTAACTGATGTTATACAACTTTTTTTGAAAATATATAACATCGTTATATGTACTTATACTTTGTTAATACTAATATTATGCAGTCTCTGTCCACCCACAATAGTCACTATGAACTGGGCCTCTATGGCAATGTTAACGTTCCCTACTGAAGAACAATTGGACATCATCCTAGATGATCGTTCCTTAAACCAATTGGTCACACCCAAACATTGGCGTTTTCTAAAAGGAAGACACTACAAGCCTGGTGAAGTGACCCTAACTTTTGGCAATTATTCACATGTTATTGAGGTTGAGTATGATTTGGCGGGAAATCTTGTATCAAAATCTGGTTGGCGTGATTGGATTGGAAAGATGCATGTGGGCCGTAGCGACAGACTTTTTCTCCATCCAGTTGGCCATAATACCATCAAAGTTTGGATAACCAACACCAACTGCAAGACCCCCAATCATCTACTGTGGTATGAGCACATATCGGAGGATATCAGCTCGGACGAATCTGATTATGAGGCCCCTGTTAGTTCAGATTCGTCTAAATATAGTGAGGAGCTCTGTGACACAGCACGATTATCAAAAAGGCCACTGTAAGTCCAATTAACAAATATAATTGTCAAGACAAATAATTTGTGTTTACACTTTTTGTCTGAAAGCAATCAATACTCATAGCTGCTTTCTTTTCTGAACTTCAGGAGAAGATCGCCACAATGATAAGTCCTCAAAGTTACTGATGCGGGACCATGTTGGTGTAGTATTTAGTTGTCTATCTATCTAGACTTGTTTGTATTAATAGTTTTTTTAATTATGCACATGTTTAGGGGTACACCAACCCCTTTGTTTAGTTACTGTTTAGGGGTACACCCCTGTGCGTGGATGTAAAAAGAGATTAATGAATGGAACTGAAAGTTGCTACATGAATGCTTATAATTGAAGTGTGTCTTCCCATGAATGCTACAAATTCACAAATCCATCCTATCTAACGACACATTTGAAACCAAACAACAAAAAGAATTATGCATATCCTATTATGTTACAAATTACTGATAAATTTCCTTATAAATGTTCTTTTATCCTTATTATAACTATGTTCTTTTATCCTTATTATAAGTATTTCAAAAAATGCTTGGGCGCCCGCATAGTCGGATATGCTCACGTGAACTTCATTTGCATGATTACACTAGTATTTTTTTCATATTGTATAGTCTATTTTAATATGACATACTTACTCATATGTTATATGTTTTACTATTTTTATAGAATGGATAAGTCTTGGATAGCAGAGGATGACCGAACCAACAGTAAATACTTATGTGGAGTATCTAAATTTTTGGATTTTTCTTTTGAACATTCATCGATTGGAGACAAGATTGTATGCCCATGTAGAAAGTGTGCTAATGTATACCAAGTCACTAGAAAGACTGCATTGAGCCATCTACTGTGGCATGGATTCTTACCAAGCTATATTTCTTGGGATTTTCATGGTGAAGATGTCCATGTTCAAATGGATGCTCCTACTGATTAGGGAGATTTCCATAATGTTGAAAATTTACAAGATATGTTGCATGATACTTTTCTGAGTTTCAGTGAAGATGGAAATACAGAAGGAGTGGAGCCATCTAGTGATCAACATTTCAATACTGAAAAATTTTATATCTTTTTAAAGGATTCTGAGATAGAATTATATCCAGGATGTAAGAAATATAGCAAACTTGCTTACATCCTAGAATTTTATCACCTAGTTTGTCTTAATGGCTTGAGTAAGAAAGCATCATCTATGTTTCTTACGTTCTTTAAGAAGATGCTACCAGAAGGAGAACATTTACCGAATTCATTTTATGAGCTAAAAAAGACGATTACGGGGTTGGGCTTAGATTATGTGAAGATTCATGTTTGTCCAAATGGTTGCATGTTGTTTTGGAAGGATTCTACTGATAAAGACGTCTGTGATGCATGTGGAGCATCAAGATGGAAACCGATTACAATCCCAGATGATGATGACGAGCTTGCAAAAAAACCCAAGAGAATATCTATCAAAGTGCTCAGACACTTTCCACTTATACCCTGCCTAATGCGGTTATTCATGTCATCAAAAACCTCATCCTTAATGAGGTGGCATGCAGAAGAATATGAAAAACATGACAAGTTAAGACACCCGGTTGATTCACCTGCATGAAAAACATTTGATGTGATGCATCCAGAATTTGCTGCAGACGCTAGAAATCTTCGATTGGGACTTGCAACTGACGGATTTAATCCTTTTGGGACAATGAGTACTTCTTACAGTACATGTCCTGTTGTGATTGTTCCATATAATTTACCTCCTTGGTTGTGCATGAAGCAACCATATTTTATGTTGTCCCTACTCATTCCTGGACCAGCTTCACCCGAAAATATAGATGTGTACTTGCGTCCATTGATTGATGAGTTGAAAGAACTATGGGATACTGGTGCACATACATATGACGCTGGAACCAAGGAATTCTTTCAGATGCTTGCTTCTTTATTATGGACAATTAGTGATTTTCCAGGATATGCACATCTATCTGGTTGGAGTACTAAAGGCTACAAAGCATGTCCCTATTGTAATAAAGATACTGTCTCACATTGGTTGCCACATAGCCGTAAAGTTTGCTATAGAGGACATCGTAGGTTCTTGCCAACTAGCCACAGATGCCGAAAAGAAGCAAAGGCATTTGACGGTGAGCAAGAATTTAGGTGTCCACCTAAACCTCCTTCTGGAGCTCAAATCTTATCACAATTGGAGGATGGAACAACTGTAATTGGTAAGAAAAGGCCAAGAGGTAAGGATTCAACACACAATTGGGAAAGGAAAAGCATATTTTTTGAGCTACCATATTGGAAAACTAACATTGTAAGGCACAATCTCGATGTCATGCAAATTGAGAAGAATATATGTGAGAGTATTGTTGGAACATTGTTAGGTTTGAAGGATAAAAGTAAGGACAACTTGAATGCAAGGAAGGATTTGGAGGATATGGGAATCAGATTTCCGCTTCATCCAAAAACTATTGGTAAATATACCATCCTACCTCCAGCTTGCTATACAATGAAAAAAGATGAAAAAATATTATTTTGCAACCTCCTAAAATCTGTCAAAGTTCCAGACGGGTATGCGTCTAATATATCTAGATGTGCACGGCCGAAGGATCAGAAGATGCTACCAATGAAAAGTCACGATTATCACGTGCTGATGCAACAACTTTTGCCATTAGCTGTCACAGTGTCCTTGCCCAGTAAGAATGCTAAGTCATGTATTATTAATATTTGTCGCTATTTTCAAAGGTTGTGCACTAAAGTCATAGATCCAATTGATTTTTCTGCATTGGAAAATGCAATAGCTGTTACACTTTGTGATATGGAGAAGATATTCCCTCCATGTTTTTTTGACATAATGGTGCATCTATCAGTCCATCTCTCTTATGAAGCTAAGATAGCTGGCCCTGTTCAGTATCGTTGGATGTATCCAATTGAAAGGTAACATTTCATACGTCGTGATGACTTTACCTATTAGAATGTAATTTATCATAATATTTTCCTCAACTTTGTTTTCAGGTATCTGATGACCCTAAAAGGATATGTTCATAATAAAAGATATCCAGAAGGGTCAATAGCAGAAGGATATATAGCTGAAAAGTGTTTAACTTTTTGTTCAAGATACTTGGATGGAGTTGAAACAAAGTTAAATCAACCAAATAGAAATGATACTGACGAAGCAAATTTGGAAAACGAGCCAACACTTGACAGTGATGATTGGTCTATTTTCTCGACAGTAGGTCGTGGTATTGGTAAAATGGTAACATGTGTCTTGGACGAACATACATTGAAACAAGCCCATAAGTATGTACTATTCAATTGTGAAGAAATTGAACCCTACATTAATTAAGTTAGTGTCAATTGTCTTCTATTAATAAAATGCTATAACATATTCCAATAACATATTGCACATATTTTGTATTCAGGATGCACTATGATATCATTAGGCAAAAACATCCTCAAAAGTCCTTAAAGGAGGTTCAGAGAATACATAGTAACTCATTTGATGGATGGTTTAAGGAACATGTAAGTTTAGTTGTGGTAATTAAATTAGTTATGCTTCATGAATAAAGTCTAACAACTTTTGTTTTGTTAGATTGAGACACTCCTAAGAACATATATGGTAGATGATAAAATCAAGTTTCTTTCTCAAGGTCAACATCAACTGGACATTAAGTACAAGGGCTATGTTGTCAATGGTCACAGATTTCATACCAAGGCAAAAGATGCAAATCGAACAACACAAAATAGTGGAGTCTTTCTGGTAGGTAAGATTGATTGTTATTCTAAAACCACTGACTGTAATCCAATTACTAGAGATGTAACCTACTATGGTGTTTTGAAGGATGTTATTGTGCTCAATTATTATGAACACTTTAAGGTGACATTATTTAAGTGTGATTGGGTAGACATCTACTCAACGAGGGGAATCAAGCATGTTGAACATGGGTTGACTCTTGTTAATTTGAGATGCCTTCAAACTATAGGAGAACCATTTGTAGTGGCATCTCAAGTTGGACAAGTATTTTATGTAGAAGATGTCACTGCAAAAGGGTGGAATTTTGCTGTAAAGATTGCCCCACGGGATATGTTCAACATGGAAGAACAATCTTGTATTGAGAATGTCGAAGCTTATGTGCAAGGTGAAACTGGAGATGGGCCATCAATGACATCAGAGGATGGAGATACTGATTGTGACATAGTTATTTTGGATATGGAAGGAATTATTGTTGCTAGTTCAACAACTGAAAAAGACCAATCCCGAATTCAGCTGTATGATGAAAGTGTATCTCAAAGTGATGATGATGATGACTATTTTGAATGAGAAGATTACAAAATAGCAGCCAATGTTTCTTTTTGTTTGTCATTAATATTTGACTTAAATAACCCTTTTTTGGCTCAATGTATCTCTTTAATTTTCTGTCTCACATTGTGCTCTAGCTAGGTGTATCAATTTTGCATGTCTGACATTATTCTTATTCATATGTATCCTTGTCTCTACTGTTGTTTATAATTATATTTGCTTAAATATCTGAGTTTCATTTTCAAATATTATTAATAATTGTTATTATGTGGTTCAATAATTTTCTAAATGTGACCATTTTTATGTGACTTGATATACTCAAGAGGAGAGAATAGTACAGTGACAACTGCTATAACATGACAGTCGCAAGCAATGATAAGAACAACAACAATGACTCATGTACGGCGACTCATTTGCCTAGCATTACTCAACATGCTTGTTGGCAATCTTTGAACATGTCAACCTCAAATCGCTCCAAAAAAAATTTAGCTTCCCTTCCAAATGAAATTTGTAATGATAGAGCAAACAAATTCAATAAAACTGCTGCTAGCTCTGCAAAAAATGCCCAATCTGCCACGTCTCCCCAAGATAAAGAAAGTGGTGATAAAGTTACAAGATCAAGAATTTCACAGCTACCCCGTGTGCCTAATGTCAATGCTTCCGTGTCTATTCATTCAAGAATTATAGAGAATAGAGCTGCCAGTAACCAAAATAGCAATGTATTTCCTGATAACATGGACCAAAATAACATCTCTGATCACCATGTTGAGTCATTGAATGTTACAACAACACCTTCTAATGGGCTAGGAATCATTTCATTCATATCATTGTATTTATAGTGCTGCATTTAATCATATATCATTATGCATATATATATATATATATATATATATATATATATATATATATATATCTTATCCTTTATGAATGAATGCTTAGGTCAAAAACATCGAGCAAACAAATTCAATAAAATTGTTGCTAGCTTTGCCAAAAATGCCCAATCAGCCACGTCTCCCCAAGACTCTAATATGGTTGGTGGTTCAAAATCCTCTCAAACATGCACAACTGAAAAGGAGATGGGAACAGGGTTCCAAAATCAGCAAAATAAAGAAAGTGGCGATAAAGTTACAAGATCAAGAATTTCAAAGCTACCCCGTGTGACTAATGTCAATGCTCCCGTGTCTATTCATTCAAGAATTGTAGAGAATAGAGCTTCCAGTAACCAAAATAGCAATGTATTTCCTGATAACATGGACCAAAATAACATCTCTGATCACCATGTTGAGTCATTGAATGTTACAACAGCACCTTCTGATGGGCTAGGTAATCATTTCATTCATATCATTGTCTTTATAGTGTTGCATTTAATCATATATAATTATGCATATATATATATATATATATTATCCTTTATGAATGAATGCTTAGGTCAAAAACATCGAGCACGTGTCCAAACACAATGTTTGAAAGTTTGGAAAAGAAAGCCCGACGATCCAATTCCCATTGAGAAAAATCAATTTGGACAACCAGTAGGTGAAAACCAAAGTCACTTATCAAGTTTTCTGACAACCATTGCAAGAGATCCCAATCTTTTTCCACTAAACTATGAGGACTGGAGACAATTTCCAGAAAATAAAAAAGATTATATATGGAATTTTGTGAAGGTATATTATTAAATTTTATTTTTAAATGGTTAAATGAAGCATCTAATTGATATCCTTTATGTCGGTAGAGTAAATTCACAATGGATTCAGATCTGAAGGAGTGGACAATGAAGAGACTAGGAAAGAAATGGAAGGACCACAAGTGCGAGTTAAGGAGACTATACTTCATAGAAGATAGTCCATATGAACAACAGCTTGAACAAGTTGTTCCCTGCGTGGACAAGTAGCATTGGAAATTTCTTGTCGATTATTGGAGGAGTAATAAAGGAAAGGTAATATTATTTTTTCTATTCGTTGATACTTATAGTACTGTACCGATAATTACTATGCACAATATTGCAATGTTTTCTACAGAGGAAGTCTATAACTAACAAGACAAGCAGAAAATTTCAAAAGGTTAGCCACACAACAGGAACCAAGTCGTTTGCATGTCTGAAATATGATGTAAGTTAGTAATTTTTGTGATCCATTTAGATAATTTGATGGCATCCATTAATTTGATGTTTACAATAACCTTGTTTGAATGATAAAGATGGAGAAGGAAATAGGCGGAGAAGTGGATCGCATAATGTTTTTTGAGAAAACTCATCGTAAAAAAGATGGGAGCATAGTTGATGTTGAATCTGCCAAAATTTTGGTACAACACATAATATCCTCTAGTGTTATGTTACATTTACTAATTTCATAGAGGTATATATTTGGTATAAATTGCATCTTGTATGATTTGTTGTATGTAGGAAAAATTTTCTGAGGTAGGAGAAGAGTTGCGAAGAAAACAACCTGATGTTACTTTAGATGAAATTTATAGGCATGTTATGGGAGAAGAGAGACCAGGATATGTTCATGGTTATGGACTTGGACCATCACCTTCTGATATCTGGGGCAAGAACCGTAAATCCTGAGAAGCTAAAGAAGCACAAAGGAATCATTTCCAGGATAAGCTTGAAGAACAACGGTTGGAATTTGATGCAAAACTTCAACAACAAAAGGATGAATTCAACCAAAAATTAGAGGAGTTACTTGCCTTAACTAGAGCAGGAAACAGTCAAGCACAACATGTTGGCACTGGCCAAGTATGAATACACTTTATACAAGATGTGTGGTATCAATTATTTTCCATGTTGACTTTTATGGACTTATGACAAAAATAAAATAATTGTGCAGACAAACTTATCAAAGCAAACTCCACTCCATATAAGACATTCATCATTTAAGAAGGTACAAGTATGTTTGTATTACTGTGAATTGCACTTCATTTTATGTTTATATAAATTTTTTATGTCAACTGTATTTTTTTGTAGGATGTGTATCTGCTGAGTTTTACAGATCCAGATGCTAGAATTGCATTCGGTCGAGTCTCTGAGGTTGACCCCATGAAAAGGGTGGGAGGTGCAATATTAGGCTCATCATTTGTTGATGTTTTTGTAGAGGTTGCTTTGTTGGGAAACGATCCTCTAGTTAGACCTTATGATCAATATCAATCTGTTGATGATGTTGTTGGCAACGTCATAGCATGGCCGAAAACACATACGTTGCCAAGGTGAGCATAAAGTATTGCTTATACTATTACATAATTGAAAACAAAAGTAGTATCTAAATTCGTTTCCATTTGTTGTAGGACATGAAGTTTAAATTTAATTGCATTCTTGGATACTATCTAAAGAGAGGAGAGATATAGTTGTTTTTATGTAATCCACTTTGTTATTTGTACATGCCGATCCAAAGTAATGGTGTTTCATGTCCATTGTCGTAGACAATGTTGCCAAAAAACAATCCTATTTTGTTTTGTCCTACTTTTAATTTTGTTATGGAGAATCTTAGTATTATGGATGATACACACATTATGATTGGTTTGTGGTTTTTATCTATGAGCAGTGTTTTAGCTTCTTGTTTGTGGGTACGAATGAGGTGCGTTACTTGTACGAGTGTTGTTCTGTTTTCTCACTGTGTTGTTTTTGAATGTTTTGTTTTTGGTACTAAGTATAATATAGCCTGGTGTTTTTGCATTTTGCAGAGGCACACTAAGTCATTGTCAACATTTCAGAGGTCTGCTCTGGTTGACAAGTCTAGGCAGAAGCCTCAAGAAAGAATGAGTGTTCTTAGTAATGTGGGTTCCTCCTTGTTCCCTTAATTGTTAAAACAACATTTGTATATTTGTCTTTTTTCCTTTATCCCCTCCATCTAAAATAATATCCTTTCTGTAACACGTGGTTGTGATACAGGCTCTAAAAGCCAATAACTATGGTAATGATCCTCTGCTAACTGCAGCTATGTACTTGGAGATTAATTAAAGGCCAATCTCAAGAGCTGACAACCTCTGTATTGATGGCTTGTCCGACTGCCCAGGGTTCCCATGGGACACATCCATTCCTAATATAATAGTTGGAACTTGGGAGATCTTTGGCATGGATGGAGGATGGGTGTGGTGAACTTCTCTGTGCAATGTGACACCCGTAGGCATATTCAGGATCTCATTCGCTGTGGAAACATGAAGGGTGTTGTAAGTAAAATCTTTTAATGTATTTCTTTTAAATTAGTTAAACAAAATACATAAAAAAAATTACTGACAACACACTTCATGTTTCCACAATGAATGAGATCCTGAATAAACCTACAGAGAAGTTCACCATAGCTGATCACCCTCCATCCATGCCAAAGATCTCCTAAGAGCCAACTATTATACTAGGAATGGATGTGTCCCATGGGAGCCCTGGGCAGTCGAACAAGCCATCAATAGCTGTTGTAAGTTTTGAATTTTGACTCCTTAGCATATGTATGGGTTTTTGAATGCTTAAGAGATACAAGTTAACTATTAATTTTGGTGTCCTTCAGTGTAATTAAGCTAACACAAAATCATCATGCTATAGTATGCATTCTTGGATACTATCTAAAGAGAGGAGAGCTATAGTTGTTTTTATGTAATCCACTTTGGAATTGGAGGCTAATCTTTACCCCTTTGTATTACAGTTCTATCTTGATGCTGGAAAGGGACATGTATACATGTACATTTTTGTGAAGATTGAGTTGCATTGAATTTCAAAGACTCCTTTTGTTGAATGCATGTCTGAAGCTTTCCATGGGCATGACAGACATTCTATTGATGCTAAGTGTGCACAAAGATGGTATGCTACTAACTTATAATGATACATATCATACAAGTGAACCAGAAGTTACCATCATTATTGTTGCCCATGCTTTAGTGCTTCTATGCCCATCATTTGATTTTTAAAGATACCAAACCTATTTACATATCATTTCAGTTTCCACTGGAGAATCTTAGAGTGGAGAAAAATGTGTTGAGGGCTCAATTAGAAGAGAAGGATGAGCTGAAGAGAGAAGGTTATTCAACATGTCACTTTGTAAGTGTAATTGTAATTTTTTATAAATTGCCTTCAAGTGACCACTCGAGCTGTTGTGATAGTTGAACAATCACATGTGTTTTTGCATATGCTAAATTTTGTTGGAGGTCCATCTGTCTATGAGGCTTGCACCATTAGGGGTGACAAGGCTTCCTCTGTATATAATATGAATTTTGAATGCTCTGTTTTGCATCTACTTTAAGCCAAATACGGCCAAAAGCCCTCCAGTTCTGCATTCCTATCCCTGATCTCTTTCTGATTAACACACATAACTCCAAAGGTGCACCCAAAGTGGTGGATTGAGGAAAATACAAACTTTCCAGGCCTTTTTATGTATAATTACTTTCATGTTCTTGAACTGGACATGATCAGGTTAGAAGTGGAGCCAACCAAGACCAAACTAATTTTTAGCTATAGGGAGGACTATAGTGGCTGAATACAATCCAAGACAACCCAGTTGCAGCCTTGTCAAATATGTGAGATAATGACTGGTTTATAGGTCAGATGGTGGAATTTCCTTCTGCATTGTGGGAAGCATTGCACTTTGTACAATGAGCTGTGGTAGCCACATCTTTGGCTAATAACTACATGCTTCTGAGGAGTATGCTTGGCTTCCCTATAGGACAAGCATGTTTGGTGCACATCTTTTCTACATCTCTATTTAATAATTAACGCATGAATTTACCATTGCATATTCCACACATTTTTGTAGAGCAGGAATCATTATTTACCTTGTTATTATGTCTCATTCTTCACATGCCTTCATACATATTGCCAAGGGAATTTCATCTATTGGGGAGTTTTTGTATTATTCTCTGTTGAATAAGCAAACATCACTCATAATTATTGAAGTTAGTTCTCTTATTGCTTTGATAGAGATGGAATGTAAATTCCTTTTTAATTTGATGAATAAGCAAACATGAACATTGCTTTGATAGAGATGGAATGTAAATTTCTTTTTAATTTGATGAACCAATGTACTGTCATGCTTACTGTAATCATTACTGGTGATATTTTTTTATGAACATCACACTTCTATTGCTGCAACTTGCAAGAGGAATTAAAAATTCCTGAAAGTTTTTTTTGGTAATGGTTTTTTATAATTTCAGAGCTAAAACCTAAGAAGAGCATGAAATTGCATTAGGTCCTTAGAGGAAGCTATCAAAGGAAAATGAAATTGCAAAGCAAGAAAGAAAGGTTTGCTTGGCCGTTTGTCAGTTAGTCTGTTGGTGGATTTGACATGGATGTTGCAGTTGCTCTGTATTAGGCCACTTGGTGGATTCAACATGGATGTTGAGTACTGCTGCATATGTATTGACTATGGATATGTTTGGACCTATTGTTGATAATGCAGGTGGCATTGTTGAGATGAGTCAGCAGGTAAATTATTTGCCCTTAATATTTGCTACTTTACATTATTGTTGATAATGCAACAATCACACAATTGTTTACCAGGAGTTGGATGAAATAATAGAGTTTGTAAACATCCTGGTGGATGCAGAGAAAGATGACCTGCACATAAACAAGGATTCAGTCCAAATCTCTGCAGTAAAGGAAACCAAGGAAGCAAATATGGATGTCACTCCAGAGAGATCAGTAAGTAGGAGAATTAAAGGAAGTGGCACAAGGATGAAGAGGAGAGGGTCTGTGAGAAATATTGAGACTAACAGAAGAAGTCCAAGACTAGAGGATTTTCAGAATCTAGCACCGACATCTGAAGTAGATCAAAGTTTAATCACACCAAAGCTGATCTGTACAACCTGAGGAATGAATACATAGTTAATCAAGAGAATCATGTTGCAACTCCTACAGTTTCTGGTTTATAAGCGGCTATACAGATCATTAATTCAGTTAATTCAGTCATTCACGCCTCCCTACTATTGTTCTTTTAAGTCAGTGAAGACTATATTGGCATGTGAAGCCATCCAAGTTCAATGGAGCTTGGTAAACATTGGTGTTGTATTCAATATAAGGGGCAAGGTAAAACATCCTCCCCCTGTAGTTCAATATAAGGGGCAAGGTAAAATGTACTCCCCATGTAATTCTCAATTGATTATAAATAAAAAGTATTCATACTTTCAGAAAAGTGAATTCGTCTACAATTGACATTCATTTAGAAATAATGATAATGAATTGAAAACTGAATGACTAAAAGCCATGAACATGTAGTAATACAGAACTAGTAGTCATTAGTGGCATTTTTTTATATGCCATTAAACTTAATAAGAATATTTTCATACACCAACAAAATACAAAATAGTGGCATTTGTATAAAAGCCAATTGATAGATAGTGGCTTTTTTATAAATGCCAAATGATGGTTTAGTGGCCTTTATGTGGCATTTATTCGAAGCCACTAAAGACAAACCTTTAGTGGCTTTTACAACTTAAGCCACTATCTTCCTAGTGGCATTGGCGCTAGAGGCATTTTTTAAATGTCAACAAATGTCGCTAAACCTATTTACTGGCTTTTATTTTTTTTAGTGGCTTTTCTAAAAGGCCGCTATTGAGTATGTTTGCTTTAGTGTGGATTGTTAACAGTGGTTGCACTAAGCATATGACACGTGATATAAGACATTTCAACAACTTCACCAAAAAGAAAGGAGGTTTGGTTACCTTAAAGTCAAAGGTGGGGGGTGATGTAGGTGAATCCTTGTGTATCAAGAATGTTCTTTTTGTGGATGGCCTACATCATAATTTAATTAGTGTTAGTCAATTATGTGACAATGGTTACCTTGTGTTATTTACTACCTTCGAATGCTTGATTCTATATTTCCTCACCTATCAAGTTATATATAAGGGAATTAGAAGTGGTAATCTTTATGTTACTATTCTTGACTCTATTAAGCCTATTGTTGGTAGATTCCTAGTAGTCAATTTGAATGATATTTCCCTTTAGCATCGTCATCTTGGTCATGTAAATTTACATCAGTTGAAGAAGTTGAGAAAAAAGGACTTGGTCAAGGGA
This sequence comes from Alisma plantago-aquatica, assembly GCA_963693085.1. Lineage (NCBI taxonomy): Eukaryota > Viridiplantae > Streptophyta > Magnoliopsida > Alismatales > Alismataceae > Alisma > Alisma plantago-aquatica. The sequence goes on from OY856409.1 coordinate 754,799,537, forward strand.
CTTCCCAAATTGGATTTTGAAAAGGAGGAGGAATGCCAACCTTGTACCTAAGGAAAACAAATGAAGTCCTCCTTCAAATACAAAGGAGTCCTTAGTATCAAGAGAGCTCTTGGACTTCTTCACATTGATCTATTTGGACCAATGAGAACTCAATCACTTCGTGGTTCCAAGTATTGCTTTGTTATTTTCAATGATTTCTCTAGATATACTTGGACCTACTTTCTCGTTTCCAAGAGTGATATGCTTGATGTTTTCTCGAGCTTTTGTAAATTAGTTGAGCATGAAGCCTCTTTCCGCATCATTTGCATTCATAGTGATCATGGGGGAGAATTTGAAATTGATCTTTTTGAACATTTTGTCAAGAATCTGGTTATGCAAATAACTTTTCTTCACCTCAAACACCTCAATAAAATGGGATTATAGAGAGGAAGAATAGGTCTTTAAAGGAGATGGCTAGGACCATGATTTAAGAGTATGACACTCTAAAGAAGTTTTGGGTCGAAGTTGTTAGTACCTTATATTTTGTGCAAAACTAAGTTATTACACAACCTTATTTGAAGAAAACCTCCTATGAGCTATGGTGTGGTAGGAAGCCTTCTATTGATTATTTTCATATTTTCAAATGTCCTTGTTTTGTTTTGAATATAAAAGATTCTCTCGACAAGTTTGATCTGAAATCTTATAAGGCTTTCTTTCTTGGCTATAGCATTAGTAGCAAGGCTTATAGAGTGTTTAATATTGATCTTGCTAAAGTAGAAGAATTTATAAATGTTAAGTTTATTGAGACTAACCCCTCTATTCCCAAATATATTGTTCCAAATGATTATGTTGCAAGTGAAGTAATTCCTATTCTAAAAGAGCTCAACATCACCCAAAAGGGAAAAGAGGTCGTCACTCAAGAAGAAGAGAAAGATGAAGAAAAGAAGGATCCAACTCCTAGGTTTGCAAAGAATCATCCAAAAGAGCTAATTTTAGGTGATCCATTTGAAAGAGTGAAGACGAGGGTTGTATTCAACAAAGAACAAGCCAACAACGCCTTCATCTCATAGCTTGAGTCAAAGAACGTCATGGAAGCTCTTAGGGATGATGAGTGGATCCTAGCTTAGCAAGAAGAGTTGGAGCAATTTGAAAAGAATAAAGTATAGACCCTAGTGCCAAGACCAAGTAATAGAAAGATCATTGGCACCAAGTGGGTCTACCGCAACAAGCTTGATGAACGTGTCAAAGTGGTAAGGAACAAAGCAAGTGATCTTATGCAGAGTGAATTTGAAATGAGTATGTTGGGTGAGCTCATGTTCTTCCTTAGATTTCAAATCAAGCAAACCAAATATGGGAACTTCATTAACCAAGGTAAGTATAAAAGTGAGTTACTCAAATGCTTTGCGATGGAGAACACCAAGCCGATGGACATACCCATGTCAAATACTGCCAAACTTGATAAAGATGAAGAAGGTGAGAAGGTTGATCAGAATCTCTAAAGATGTATGATCAGAAGTTTACTCTACTTAACTGCCTTTAGACCTGATATAATGTTTAGTGTTAGCTTGTGTGCTCTCTTTCAATCAAATCCTAAGAAATCAAATCTTATAGATGTTAATAGGATTTAAGGTACTTAGCCAAAACTCAAAATTTTGGACTATGGTATCTCAAGTCAAAGGACTTTGCTCTTACTGCTTATAGTGATGTGGATTATGTAGGGTGCTTGATTGATAGAAATTGCACAAGTGGCACTTGGTTTCTCCTAGGATCATGCTTGGTTTCTTGGTTCTTGAAGAAATAGAGCATAGTGGCATTATTAGCCATCGAGGCTGAATACATTGTAGCCGAGAGTTATTGTGCCCAGGTCATATGGATGAAGCAAATGCTCTAAGACTTTAACATTCATCTTGATGCTTCACCTATCTATTGTGATAATACTAATGCAATTAACTTGTCATATAATCCTATCTTGCATAGTATAGCTAAGCATATGGAGGTTCTTCGTGATCACATTGCCAAAAAAGATATCTATATCACACATGTGGACATGGAAAATCAGTTGGCGGACATTTTTACTAAACGTCTAGCTAGAGGGAAATTTAACTTTATTAGATCTAAACTGCTCATAACTGCCTTGAATGAATATGATATGCCTTCTAGCTAATTGTCATCTATCCTATATGCTTTTCCTATGTTTTGATCACCATTGCTTGCTAATATGCTAAAAATCAGTTTTTCATGTTCTTTTACTTTGTTTTTTCTCTTATTTTTGGGTATTTTTCACAAACAGTTATTTAATCACAAAACAGTACCCCATGATGAGTGATATGTTCCTAAGTATGTTTAAAATACAAAATTTACTACAAAAATAAATTTAATTAGCACTCTAATGTCTATAAATTAGAATTTCTAATTTTAGGTCAGGTTGACCATCGGTCGAGTTGCCAACTCGACCGATCAGTGGCTGAGAGCTTTTTTAAAGAGCTTTCGGTCGAGTTTATGACTCATAGAACTCTACCGGGGGATGGGTTGGAGCAAACTTAAGAAAGTTTTGACTGAATTTTCTCCCACTCAACTACAGAAAAGTCGACTGATCCAACCTCTAGCTCCCTCAATCTCTCAACCCTATCCCCGACCTTCCTCTCCCTAGCCCTAGTTTGACCTAGATCAACCTTCCTTGACCTCCTTCCTATCAACCCTAGGTGTGTGGATGGGTTTTGGTGGTGTTTCCTTATCTTTTTCTCTCTCCATCCTCTCCATTTCATCTCCATGGTGTCTAATAGGAGAAAGAGGGCCTGCCCTAGCTAATGCACCATCATCTTCTTCCAACTCTCACTTGATTCCCTTTGATGACACCTTCTTTGTCTCAAATGAATCTCTCAATAGGTACAAGGAGCTCCTTCCTAGGAACCCCTTTCCTTTTCGCGCCCTTTTTGATCCACGCCCACGGAGATAAGAGGTCATAGATCAAGTAGCAGAGTTGTTGTACGACCACCATCTCTCAGCCTTGGGTGTTGAACGTGTGTGCTATAACAATTACATCACAAGCACCATATCTGTTCACAAATTCTATTTAAATTTCTGTTGGAATTATGGCATCCTCATACCCCCATCAAATACTCAAGTAGTCCTCACATCTATGATCGTTAGGAAGAAATTCCAAGTCTCTAGGGATACCATGAACATCTTTTTTTCGAGTACTGAAGTGACTAACACCTGGTGTAAGGACTATCCATAATATTTTAACCTAGTCGAGCCTGAGGCCTTCGACAAGTAGTATGATCTTACTCTCCTTGGTATTCATAAGTTCTTGAATAAGCCTCAATTCCCTTATAGGAAGAAGTGCACCCTTCCCTCCTCTACCTTAGACCTCAATAGACGCATACTTGCCTTAGTTATTAACTGCAATATTCATCCTAAGAAAAATCAGACTGAAATTGTAGAAAACACTGGTAATTATATACTGTCTCTTGAAGAACATAGGAGTCAAGTGGGCGAGATATGTTCTCCATCATATGACCTACTTTGACTCAGGAAAGAATACCTGTGGAATCCACCCTCCCTCCCCATCCTTGATTTGTGGTCTATTCCATCTTGCCACTGGCAAATTTCTTTTCCATGACCTGCACTACAAATATGCTCAGAAAGGAGTTTACATCAGTGAGACCACACTTCAGAAGTCAGTGTCTATCCTATCTTGTACCACACCTGGTACCTCTACCTCTACCTCTACCCAAGCACCTCCTCCACCTCATCCTACCCAACATGTTTGTGCCTCGTTCCATGTATCCAATGAAACCCTTTTGGTGTACATGATGCATCAATATGCACACAACCTTGAGGTTCAGGAGCACCTACATCAGGACCTCTGCTCCATCATGTCTAACATGAACCTATCATGTGCACTCCTGTATCCAGCCTACCAGCCCTACCCAGGAGGTGACTATGCATCCATTGCATATGATCACTTTTACCATACCCCTTCACCTGCATCTTCTGTTGCTACACCCTTTGATGTTAGTAGATCTAACCCCAGTGTGCTTCCTCTAATAGCTGGCCCCTGGGCCACTCTGCTTGGTAGTCTTTGTAGTTCTACTCATTCCTTCCCACATACCAATGAGCTCCATGCTTTTGGCATGTCTTAGGATGAGCAGAATGGCCGTTGGCCCGGTCGAGGTTTCAGTTCTCTTACTGATGAGGACATACAAGACCAGGCTAATGAGGAGGCTACTACTGAAGAGGAGGCTGATGTGGATGATGGTGATGCTTCTGATGATGGCTCTGATGACTGTCTTGGTTCCTTCATTGATGAAGGCGATGTTGTTCTCTCAACTGCACCTTCAGACAGAGATGATGACTACCATCCAGACGCTTCTGATGTTTATGATGATGATGTTGTGGACATAGATAGCTTAGATGTTTATTTATTCTAGTTTTTAGTCTAAATGTTGATCATATATATCTTTATAGGCTATTTTGTATTCCAAACATCTGGGCACATTTCTTAGTTGTATTATTTTATCATCCAACCTTCATCATTTTTGTCTTGTAGTTATTTTTTGAGAACATGCTTTTTGGGTTTTAATCTTATTCCTTTGTACACTTACTCCTTGATTTACTATATCTCATGAGTTGGTGCTATGATTACCATATTTTGATTATGACTTAGTTTGTTTGTGTCTCACATCTCTATTTGGTGTATGCTTTGACATTTTCATGTTGTGGATGTTGTTTGGTTGTGCTTGGAGAAGACCCATTTTTGTGCTCTTCTACCCCCCTTCCTTTTTGATAATGTCAAAAGGTGGAGAGAACTTCAATGATTTGAAGCTCAACCATATTGCTTTTATTGCCTATGTGATCCTTTTCTTGTTTATTATATGCTTTATCATGTGACTTGCTAAAGGACCATATAGTATATATATGTCATGTTGCTTTGTGTAGATTGACTAACTATGCAGGTTTGAGTAAGCATAGATTGAGGGGGAGCAATTCACATTGTTCAAATCCTGAATCCCCTTGCAATTCACAAGGCAAAGTTATAACCTTACATATCCTTTTCAATATGATTGAGGAATGGTTTGTCATTGTCAAAAAGGGGGAGAATGTTGACTTGAGATTTATATATTGCCTATATTTTGATAATGACTTAACTATTCCATTCCTATGTATCTAATATGTTTTTTCAAGATTGATTTTAGGATTTAGATAGATGAAAAGGATCAAATTATACAAGCCCTAGCTTGTTCAAGTTCAAGTCAAAAGCAAAGAAAAGTGTGCATTTTGGGAAATCACTTCAAATGACCTTATATGATTTTTATAATCACTTGTATTGATGATATGACTTGTAACTAAGATGAGAAAAAATTAAAGATACTTAATTCTAATGTTTGATCACTCAAATGTCAATTTAGAAAATTTGTCACAGGCTGTTTATCGATCGAGTTGAAAACTCGACCGATCCAGTGATGGATTTTTTGAAGAGACCAATCGGTCGAGTTGCACACTCACAGAACTCGACCGACTGACTCATTGAGAAAAATTGATTGTAGCTCATTGGTCGAGTTTCCCAAAACAAACTCAACCGATAGATTGAAAATTTTCTTTGTCATTTAGTGGATTGGTCGAGTTACCTTTATTAGAACTCGACCGAATGTACTGTACAGAAAATATAGAAAAAATTATTATAACCATTGGTGAGTTGTTTTGAGTGATAATAGATCCATTGCAACTTGGAAAATGGCTATATTTTTCCCTTAAGTGATCCCACACTCAAGGGAACACCCCCATATATAAATAGGACCCCTTGGAGTTCATTCCAAGTTTTTTCATTCATGTTATTCTAAGTCCTTGCTATAGTTGAGTGTGTTGCAACTCCTTGAGTCCCTTTCTCTCTCTCATTTACATAGAATTTTGTGATTATGAGTGAGCTAGGCCAGTTGTAAGAGAGCTACGTCATTGCACTTGTAAAGCTCTCATTCCATCCCATCTTCCCTACCCCTTTCCTCAAAGAAGCAAAGGTGAAGCAAGCTACTCTGAGTGAAGGTAGAGCTATTGCTATTCTTCTTCAAGGTTGAAGAAGAGGTGAAGATCTTCTCTAGGTGAAGGAGAAGGCAAGGGCTGAAGATCGAAGAAGAGTGGGTAAACCCTTGAAGGCTGAAGACTTGTACAAGAGTAGGTAAGTCCTTAGAAGAAGGCAGAAGACTCTTGCAAAGTGGGTAAGTCCTTGGTAAGGTTTAAGACTCTTTGTATTGGATTGGTAAGTCATGTAGTGGGTCTTGTGCTGTAACTCTTATTGGTGAATATATAGAGGAAAGAACTTACAAAGTCCTAGAGGTTGACCTCTCTAGGTAGTAGATTGACTCTCTCCTAGTTTGGAGAGTGGAACCACTCTAAATGACCTTGTCCAAGTGCTTTAATCATTTTCTCTCATCCTTGTTATGTGTGTTAGTTAGGACTTCAAATTGCACTTAAACTTTTGGTTTTGATTGATATAATTTGAATGTCTAATCTATCTTGTGAGAATTTTTGAAGCTCTATTCACTCCCCCTTATAGATCCCTAGATCCAATAGATAAACCCTCCCACCCCCTCATATGCTCAATTATATACGACTATGAGCTCCTTCACACAATTAAAACTTATTATAAAGATCAATCGCAACACTATCCAAAAAATGTTTGAGACTAAGATAGTATTATAGTCACAAATAACTATGTGATTAGGATTACACTTGATTAACTAAGCTGAATACTTGTTTTTTGAGTGCATCAATCAAGTTGCATACGAAACACCTAGATGTGTCTATGAAATTAATCATGTATTGCAAGTTTAGAAGATATAAATGTTTAATACAATTCTAAGTTTCTCATAGGACTAAAGCCTCAATTCAGAGCACATGAAGTTCCTTCCATTACAGCCATAGTACATTTTTTAAACCATATGAAATTTTGTGGATAACTTCAATGTACAAAAAAAGTTAGCACCTACAATTGTCTTAAAGCTCTGATAGGTTTAAAATTTATCATCAACATCTAAGCCTCAGTCCCAACTATGTTGGGGTCGGCTAAATAGGTTTAAAATGTATGCTATTTATAATTTTTTTTGGGTATAGAACAATGAAAATCAAGCATAGATGATCCCTACTCACAACAAATATAGTAAAGTAAATGCGGTGATTGTACTTCTACTGAACACACGGCAGATCTTCCTTACGCGGTTGGGGGCATATATATCTTGAAGAAATGTGTTGCAACAACATTGTGTGGCCATGTATAATTATCTTGTTTATTTTTGTTAGGTTGAATAATTAGGTTAATTTGGATTAGTGAAAAAGGTTAACACGAGTCTCCTAGATATATCACATGCACTGCAAAAAAATTCCTTTAACTACCAAAAAAAATTATAGCAAAAACCTCAAATTTTGTAGCTAAAAACTTTATCTACATTTATTCTTACATTTAAAATATGAAACTAATATCCATGTAGCTAATTGTTTTGCTACATTTTTCAAAAATATTGTTAGATATTCATTTAGCTATAATTCATATGTAAACCAAATTGTAGCTAAAAATTGTATTTACACATACAATTGTACGTGTATTTGTAGCTAAATATATGACTACATTTGTATTTGTAGATGAGATATGTAGGGGGAAATAACATTTATTACAATTTTATATGTAGTTCATGTGTAGACAAAAGTGGCACTTACTACAATTGTAAATGTAGTTGATGTGTAGTAAAAGACCATGTAATACACACACATATGCAGTTAGATGATATATCCAGTCAGTAACTTTCTAATACAAAAGACTTGTTTAGAAAGAAGAAGAAATCAACATTGAACCAGATCAAGTTGTGCTTGTAATGTCAATAATCATACTTTTATTTGTATTGAAACAGTGACTACACATGGGTACGACATTAACGTGACCTGTATTTTACAATGTACATGATAAAAAAGATATACATGTATACAATGATCCCATGATCATCTAAATTTACATCATTCTCTAAGTTTCACCCCACGTCATGCTCTAGCTCTCAATACAATATCAAACTTGACATTGAAACCATCACAAACTCGATGTTTTTGCTCCTCAATCTCTTATTTTGCACTCATATATACACGATCACGATATTGGAAGCATGTAGTCAAAGTTCTTAAAACTCTATCCACCACATGATCATGTATTATATGCATGTCCTCTTCTGACTGCCTCCCTTGGTTGTAGGAGTTGCCATATACGCCTCTAATTATCATCAAGAATCAACGGCAACTTCAAAGCATATAAGTCATGACATGGGCTTTTGAGAAAATTACTCTGAGAGAGACAACATAAGCTTCAATTCACCAATCAAAGACTTTGGTCTTATGTATTAATTCAGCTATACACTATGAAAATGCATACTCCAGAGAGAACCATGAAGACATTTCTAAATGTGCAAAACTACATAAATATAGACATAGGCTAGAAGAATAATAAAATAAACCTTTCAGAGATAAAAACAAATATCCTTGAGATCTCATACCATTAGGCAAGATACAATGGTTTTTGTGCGACATATCCATGAAGAAACATAATGTATATTCGCTCCTCCATTTACATTCATCTGCTCAACATCCCTGTAAATATCCTAGAATGAATAACTCTCCAACAATCATCACACAGTTTTTTATGTTCTTTTAGTACTTTAGAAGAGCCTAAAATGCTTCTACAATAAAATGCATTAATAAAGCTAGAGGTTTTTGTCTGAATACAAGTGAAGTACGAATAGGGGCTACATAGATTCAATGGATACCTCAGTGCCCGAATGAAGCAATTGCAATTAATGAAAGGATACATATTCAATAACAATAACCAAATGTTACCTGCAACATATGAGAAGTCCCAATCCCCAGTTTCAAAGCTTATATTGCATGACCACCTTCAGTTACACTTGGTATATAAGAAACTTCCTTTTCGGCACCAACATTACAAAATCTTTCATATAATTTCATAGGAATGGAACTTAGATTTTAAAACCTACCTTGAACAATCTTCTAGTAGAGATCACATAAAATCTCATCTTTCATAAGATGTATAAAAATGGCATAATCTATAGAAGCAACAAACAAAATACAATTGATACTTTTTTATAAGAATGGGGATTCAAATTTTATACTTGTTTTTGTATAGCAAGAATGCCTACTTCTGCTTCCTTTGTAGAGTACTTGGAATCCTTAGCAAGACAAAATTATCTAATAGGTCACTGCTTGAGATCTATTTTTCAGAAATTTTCAAGCTTAAATCAAGGTTTAGAAAGACATGAAGATTGTTTACCTTGGTCAATATCAACACATCAGTAATAAGAAGAATTCCAATGGATATCCAATTGACCACCTATGTAAGATGGCTTCCTTTTCACATATCACAGACTGCTCTCTAAGACATAGTTCAAATCATCTTTCGAATAGGACCTTATAATGAAACAAACACCCCCAATATCTTTTCACAATCCCAATGCCACCTTAGAAATCTAATTTCCACATTAAGAACTTCTCTAGTGTCGACATATGAGGCTTGAATCCCGAAATTTACTTGAAAAGTATGTTCTTTTACTTCTCTGCATTTTCTAGGACCTCTGACCTTAGAAATGCAATCCTCCCTTCCACAATATCAACCAGGACAACTTTCAGGCTCATATCTATGGCATATTGATCCTTTGGTATTGATCTACATGTAAATGACTAGTGCAACTATTGTCAAGTGCAGACAAATAATATGTGCACATGGATAGAAACATGGAAGTGTGTTCATTTACTGAGTGGTGATAGTATCTACTAGCTGCAGACAAATAATAAAATGAATATTGTTTAGATATGTGTAGATGAATAGTAAAATGGAAACTTTGACATCACATGTTTAGTGGACAATTACAAGTACCCTCCGATGGTTCACCTTTCAGTTTCCCCTATAGCTAAAGTTCCTCTTTTGTCAAAGGCAATAGGTTGGAAGGAATAAATAGTTGAAGTTACTCTTACGTTAAAGACAAAATTCTAGTATGCAAAGGTTAAAGTCAGCCAAATAGATATCAACCTTTGTGGTAATATTATAAAACTAGAGACAGAAGCACCTTGACCACTATATCTTTTAACAACCAACTAATACATGTTAAGGTTAAATGAGCATGCTATATCAGTGAATTGATACATCAAAATCTCTTTCTTAATAAAAAGAAAATCCATGAAACTAGAGATATGATTGTAACAAAGTGATTTTTTGCATAATTATGATTTAATTACTCATTTACCTTCAAAGACTTAAATATATCACTCCTAATGTCTCCCATGAATTCATGACTCTATAATAACTTCCGAAGTAGAATCACTCACACTTTAAATCAAGTTGATGCACTTGTGTTCATGAAATCCTAACTTTGTTATACCGTTTAATCCTATGATTAAATTCTTGATCATACATGCTCATTTTGATTTGGAATTTGTCACATGTTGTAGATTCTATCATTAAGCACTAGTCCAAATTTAAAGTCATTTGGACACTCCTACAATTTTATATGAGTTTTCTAAGTTTTGTTCCCCTTTTAGCCCTAAATACCCTCTTTATTTCCCTTTTTTGTTTACTGGGCTCGGCCCAATAGCTGCCTGGCCTGACCCGGCCATGGAGCCCTTGAACCGGGGAAAATCCCCTTCATTTCACACTGAAACATTCTGAATCAACCTCAGCGATCCAGGGCTCGCTTGGGGGGTAAAACCTAGCCCTTGGATCTGAGTCATGTAGATCTTGGTCAGATCAGAGGGTCAATAACATGTCTCCTACCTCCCGCAATCAGTAAGGAAGGTAGCTATGAGACCGAGTGGGCAAGTTAACTCCAAACAACCATAGTTTGAAAATCAAAATGAATGGAAAGTTGTGTCTCACAAATTCGAACTCCTCGAGCCCTTAATATAATTCAAATCGACATGTTTTGAGGGTGTTCGAGAGCCCTCTCTCACAACAGCCTCCATGGGCGTTGTGACCACCCGAAACCCTAAAACCTAGTTCGATCACCTATAAAAATCTACCCTCAACTTCTTTTCTCACCCACAATCACCACTGGTGCCCTAGATCTCTTTGTTTTCCTCTCTCTCTCTCTTTTCCCTAATTTTTCCAGCCAGCCTTCACTGCCGCACCACTGTGCGTGTGCACGGGTTACTGCCACTAAGACGAGGAACTGTAATCATTGGGTTATAGTCAATCTTTTACTGAGACCAACGATTGATGAACCCTAGAGCATTGTGTGCCCCACACTCTTTCCTCCTTTTGCTCACGTGACTAGGAGTAGGCACTCTCCTTTCTTGATAATTTCCTCCTCCTCTACCTAATATTTCAAATTAATTATTATATATATGACAAAAAGCATCTCTTTTCATTACTAACTCCAAATTTATGAGGAAATAGTCCATCTTGATTGGAAAAACCCAAGGAATTTATTAAAAATACTTGTAGATCCTAATTCCTTATGGATTTCATTGATATCCCTAGATTTTTTATCTCTCTCTTATTTAATTTGTCAAATGACTCAATAATCATGAGTAACCTTTGCAAACCCTAATATTTGACTCTGATGTTCATCTTGAGACTCAAAAATCATAACTTCACTAACGAAGATCTAGATCTATATTTGTTCTTGAATATGATTCCTTTGAATAATCTTGATAATGATATCTTAATGATGGATCTAAATCTTGTGAAATATCTTGATCCATTGACCTAATACTTGATCTTTAATTTCATTCATTATATCAATTTAAACTTGATCTAATCTTGAATATAAATGATGCTAATTCATCATAATGACGATAATGACTTGGACAATTATCATAAAATTAGGGTTAACAAATATGATCCCAGAAATCCTAGGTAGGTCATTCACACTCAAAAATATTCTTGACACTTGATATGATGTTGGACATCTTGACATATTATCGATTATAAGTGGATGACCTGGCCCTATGGTTGACATAGGAAAAGTGTAACCCTAATCTCCAATATTGAAACATGATCTTGACCCTTGATCCAAATATTTTTGATTTAGGATCTGACTCAAAGGGTTGCCCTATTACTTGTTGATCTACACTCTAAATCTTCAGTGAAAGGTACACTATTATATCTCCCCCTTTATTGTATTGAAGATACTTTTTATGTATTTTTTATTTTATACTTGGCTATATACTTGGTTGAGCTATTGTTCCCTATTGATTAGTCTTGCATTTTTCCTATATTATATTTTGAGAAAAACATGTAAACATAAATGACATCACCCATTATAACTTCTCGTATATTGATGATGATAATGTTGATAATGTTGATATTGAGTACAAGCGACCTCCTCATTTAGAGGGTGGAACTTGTTTATTGACCTCCTACCTCATATAAAGACAAGGAGCCTAGTGACGTCCCCCATCTTGTTGGGGCTACAAAGCCAAATCAAATATAAGCATGCTTCTCGATATCAGTATAATGAGAAATTTGAAATAAAATTCTTTTCAAACAAATATTGTCTTTGGAAAATCACTTTTTATACTTTTCAATATAAGTCCTGCCAAGTGTATTATTTTCTATAAACAATTATACTTTTTTTGATAGTGTACCATGCAATTGCAATGATTATGTCATGATTTTCTTGATTTTAGGCAAACCAAATGGAACATTGACTAGATCGCTTCTGCACTCGATATACTCTGATGATAAGGATAAATTGGCAAAATTCATTTTGGGTTAGTTTGATCTTTAAATCCCCTATTTTTTGAGTTATTATTTCTTATTTTATAAGTCAGTTTATGAGATCCTCTTGGGCCACTCGAAGATGGGTTTTTCAATCTTCTTACCACTATCTAGGAAATGGAATTGGGATTGGGATAAGAATGGTTCTGTAGTAGTTGGTATCAGAGCATACACACTCTCATATACTATAAGTAAATATTTTTCTCGAGTATCTTGAATCCTTGAAACCCCAAAGTCCATAATGGTGAAAATTGAGGTGACTAGGCTCTAGGTTCTGGCATACTTTGTCCTATCTGTCTTCATGGTGGCTGAGATTCCCCGCTCAACCTAGCCTTAATTGATCCAGAACTGGACCTAAAAGTTCTCCATTAAAATCCTAGAGAGTCTTCTATCATCTTATCTCTTCTTTAAGGACTACCCTAAGCCACCCAAGTAGATGATGATTAGGTAGTATTCTCATCACCTCATGTAGTCATTCTTGAAAAAACACTAGAGGGGGGTGAATAGGGTTTTATAATAATTTTTAAAATAATTCAACCAACAAACAACCATAATGATGTTGAAGAAGGAGACAAGGGTTTAGATTGGTTCCACACTTAGCAAAAACTAAGGGAGTCAGTCCACTACCCAATTATTTCCAATTGGGATTTTGAAAGTATTTGAATTTTATTACCTTCTCAAGGATGTTACAAAAAATTACAAATACCTTCCCAAACCCTTTGGACAACCTTCACCTGAAGTCGTCTCACCAACTTTGAAGAAACCTTCACTTGAAGTAACTTCAAGCTCCCCCTTGAAGTAGCCTTCCTCCTTGAAGTAGCTTCCCGTTGAGACCTTCTAGAAGTAGTCCAAAGTCCTCCTTCTCCACTTGAGAAGATTTCACCCTCTCCACTCCGCAACCTCCAACCTAGGAGTAGCAAGGAGAGAACAATGCAATAAGAAAGAACAAGAAAGGAAAAAGGAAATTACAATTACCACTTAAGAATAAGGCTTGAATCCTATATCAAGCGTTTTGATCTCCTGTCCAATGTGTATGAAAGTGGAAGTATAGTGGGTAGGAGATTCTAGCCTATAGGACATGAAATGCCAGCAATGGAAATGATTAGCAAGTGTTGAAGTTGCTCAATTGCTTATAAGAATTGATTCTCAATTGCAAGTATGTGTACTCAAGTAAGTTTAGGTGTCCTAAGGCATGTCCTATTTATAGGAATGGCCTACTAGTGCTTAGGGATGTTCTAGACAATTTCTAGGGGGTTCTTAGTGCTCAACTAGCCGTTAAGTGTCCAATAATTACATTTGTAACAGCTAGTTAATTAATTCTGAAAATTTCAGACAGAAACCTTCTCGGTTGAGAAGTTTGTCGACCGAGTGTCTCTCGGTCGAGGAATTTGTCGACTGAGGGTAAGTCTAGAGCAACGTTCAACTCAACTCCCAACAACCTTTTTCCCACTAAGTCTAACGGCTATAGAACTAAGTCTAATGGCTATAGAACCTACTCGAGATACAGTCTTGGTCGAAGTAAAGTTCGACTGATCCTTTCTCTGTGATGGATTTTAGCAGGTTATGCAAAGATGTTTGTACTTTAGACTTGGGAGTTTCTCGGTCAAGAAAATGTTCGACCGAGAGTATCTTGGTCGAGAAGTGTGTCGATCTAGATAAACTCTGTTTCAAAACTTTAACTCATATGCTAAGTGTAAGAAATGAATGTGCAATTGTGATGCTCACTTAGGGATGACCTATCTAAGTTTTGTGTGTGGATAGGGAAGATCTAAATGCTTGATTTACATGATATCTAAGTACTTGTACATTATAAACTTGTACAAGTTTTTACATTGATTACAATCATGAAAATAAAGCAATGTTAGCATTGATCTTCCAAGTCTTCGCTATCCACCACCTTATATGCTTGTCCCTGAAACACTCAAATAGCAAGTTAAAACCACAAGCAAGAGATGTTTGTCATCATCAAAACAAAGGGATTTATAATAATGTCCAATTTAGCCAACAATCTCCCCCTTTTTGAAGATGGCAAACATTTCCAATATAAATCAAAGTAATGTAAATCATATAAGTTTCATACCTAAAATTTCTTGATATTTCCGCTGCATGTATGTTCTTATTCAAACAATATCATTTTTAAAACCAAGAGATTATGAAACTCTTTTCTTTTGATTTATATTGTTTCTCCCCCTTTGTCATTTCAAAAAGATATCCAATATAACTAAGACTTTTATTATTCCCCCTTAATTTTATGCTTTGATGCTCCCCCTTAATAAGATATTCAGTTTTAAGAGTAAGGGATTAATATTAATGCAAACCACTTATTGTCAAATTTAGCTACAATTATTTCTCAATCATTTGCAAAGGATGTTAATCCTTGAAATGATATGAGATCCTTATAAATTCATGGAATATGTATATTGATTTCTCATCCATTTTACAAGGGATGTTAAGCCCTGAAAATGACGTGAGAATCCTTTAAACTCATGAATATATTAATAGTTTCTCAACCATTTACAAGGGATGTTAAGCCCTGAAATGATATGAGATTCTTTTAAGCTTATAGTAGAATCAATGAATGTATCTATAACCAAATACATGGGATGTTAAGCCCTAATTTGTTTAGAGAATTCCATTTAGGACAAGATATACATTATATTCATAAATATTGTAGGCTCCTTTATTTTCATAACCAAGATTTAAAGATACTAAGGTCATAACTAGTTTCAAATTTTCTTTATGATGTTTACAAAGTTTTTTTGAACTCCTTATTAATCTTATAATCAAGATATTTTAAGGATTCTAAGGTCATAATAAGCATTAGATCATAATAAGTTAACCTTTTATGAGAGCTATGCACTAAAATATTGTTTTAATATACTAAGATTGAGTGCAAGGAAATGATTTACAATTAAGCATTTGTCAAGCTTATTTTAGGTCGACCTTGACTTCGACCTGGGCGCCTCTCGGCTGATTTTATATTTTGACCGAGAGGCAATTTTTGCATATTTCCAGTTTAAGCATCACAAAGATAATATCTTTTTCCATATGCTAAGCACAAGATAATTATTAACTTAATATGTCAAGATGCATTTGTGCCATTGAGTTTTACTTTTATGCAAAATGGCATTTTTTCAATGCTAACATCAACTTTATATGTAGAGATACGAATCACTATGATCATTTTGAAAACAATATCCATTCATGATTTGTATATATAGATCAAAGATTAAAAGATGAAATATAATGATCATGATGAAACAATAAAAGCATATCCATAATTTCATGAAATACAATGACCATGATCATTTAAAAGCAAATTTCAAGACACATGGTTTCTATATAGATAGACCAAGGAATACTTAGGAAAAACCAGGTGGAATATGATAAAATGGTAATTTCCTTGATTAAATCAACATGGTTCATAATTTCAGTTTTAAGCCAAATAATGTAGGAGATGAACCAAAATAATCTCATGAGAAGCAAATCCATGATTTTCTTGATTAAACTTACTCAAATCATCATTTTTTGTTTGTTTTAAGATACACAATGTAGAGAATCATACCTTTTAAGGAAGATTTATCAAAGCAATATCTTTTTCTTGATCAATCATGGTTCATCAATTTTTAAATTTAAGACAAACCATGTATATGAACATGCTTAATCATTTCAAGAGAAATAGCAATTTAGATCTTTACAATGTGTGCATTAATTTTAAGAAAACATTTCCTATTTCTATTTGCATATAGTTTTGATCACATAATTAGTAAATTTACAGCATATTTACTAAGGATATCATATAGATCATGATGCAAATTATCAATATGTGATTTGAGAGTTGTCTCTAAGATTTATGATTCATTCATAATTTCTAATCAATTTTCATTTATACCAAATTTATAGCAAGTTTATAGAAAACTGAACCAGTTGAACATATTTTCTAGAACTTATTCAGTCGAACTCTTTTTCGATCGAATTATTTTTGGTCGATGTGTTTGTCGACCGAGAGTGTCTCTGCATATTTTATTCAACAATTTGTTTGTTCAAGTTATGGGTTGAATTACTTTGATTTATTTGGTTATTCTGTTACCTTAAGTTGAGATAGACATAAGGATGTTCAAATCAAGATTATTGGTCATATCTCAACTTGATTAATTCATATTTATTTAGTTTGGGGGTTTTGGAACCCATACCAACTCAAAATCCTTTTTCTTGTAAGGACATGAAAAAGAATAGTGTCCAAGACGCATGAAATAGTGGCAAGAAATGGAATCAATTTCATTTCTCTTTCTAGGACTTTGAGTTGTTTTTGGGTGCATACATAATTTTGGTCTTGGGTGCATGAGTTCTCCTAGGTTTAGGTTGATAAAAGTTTTCCTTTGGAACATATCCTAAACTTCTTCTTCCAGTATAACTAGAACAATCTTTTGGAATCTTATCAAGAATACCATTATTTCTCAAGCCACTAATTTCTTTTTGTAATTTAGCAATTCATCCATTCTCTTTTTAACATTTAAATTTTCTTGCTCTATATTAGACAACAAACTATCTCTTTCTTTCATAATAGCATCATAATCTAAATGAGTAAACAAAACAAGTTGTTTTTAAAGATCATTTACTTGAGCTTACAAGTTTATCTTTTCTTGAGAAAGGAGATTGCAACTTGCTTCTATTAATTTTAGCTTAATATCATGGTCTTTGATGGTTAAGTTCAATGTGTTTTTAAGATCTTCATTTTTAGATGTAAGAACAAGAAGTTTAGCAGGTACATCATCATTTACTTTAGTAGATTTCTTTAATTTCTTCTTACAATCAATATACTTATCATGTGTTTCTTGAAGGCTAGCAATTAAATCTTCTTTTGATAAATAAAAAAGACTTACCTCATGTTCTTCTTCATTTTTAGTAATAATAAAACATTGTACCTCTTTATGCACCTCTTCTTTCTTTGACTTCCTTGGACAACTAAATGTTGTGTGTCCTGTTCCTAAACACCAGCTACAACTTGTTGAAGGTTGGTCCAAGTTTCTCCTTTGCTTGAGGTTGTAGACACCACCACCCTCCACCTTCAAGACTCGATTAGAGCTCCTTGAAGCCTAATCTAATACCAAATGAAAAAACACTAGAGGGGGGGTGAATAGCATTTTATAATAATTTTTAAAATAATTCAACCAACAAACAACCACAAGGATGTTGAAGAAAGAGACAAGGGTTTAGAGTGGTTCCACCCTTAGCAAAAACTAAGGGAGTCAGTCCACTACCAAATTGTTTCCAATTGGGATTTTGAAAGTATTTGAATTTTATTACCTTCTGAAGGATGTTACACAAAATTACAAATACCTTCCCAAACCCTTTGGACAGCCTTCACTTGAAGTAACTTCAAGATCCCCCTTGAAGTAGTATTCCTCCTTGAAGTAGCTTCTCATTGAGACCTTCTAGAAGTAGTACAAAGTCCTCCTTCTCCACCTGAGAAGATTTTACCCTCTCCACTCCGCAGCCCCCAACCTAGGAGTAGCAAGGAGAGTACAATGCAATAAGAAAAAACAAGAAAGGAAAAAGGAAATTACAATTACCACTTAACCATAAGGCTTGAATTATATATAAAGAGTTTTGATCTCCTATCCAATGTGTATGAAAGTGGAAGTATAGTGGGTAGGATATTCTAGCCTATAGGATACGAAATGCCAGCAATGGAAATGATTAGCAAGAGTTGAAGTTTCTCAATTGCTCACAATAATTGATTCTCAATTGCAAGTATGTTTACTCAAGTGAGTTCAGGTGTCCTAAGGCATGTCCTATTTATAGGAATGGCCTACTAGTGCTTAGGGATGTTCTAGACACTTTCTAGGGGGTTCTTAGTTCTCAACTAGTTGTTAAGTGTCCACTAATTGCATTTGTAACGGCTAGTTAATTAATTATGAAAAGTGCAGACAGAAACCTTCTCGGTCAAGAAGTTTTTCGACCGAGTTTCTCTCAGTTGAGGAATTTGTCGACCGAGGGTAAGTCTGGAGCAACGTTCAACTCAAATCCCAACCACCTTTTTCCCACTAAGTCTAACGGCTATAGAACCTGCTCGAGACACAGTCTTGGTCGAAGTAAAGTTCGACCGAGCCTTTCTCTGTGATGGCTTTTAGCAGGTTATGCAAAGATGTTCGTACTTTAGACTTGGGAGTTTCTCAGTTGAGAAAATGTTCGACCAAGAGTATCTCGCTCGAGAAGTGTGTCGACCGAGACAAACTCTATTTTGAAACTTTAACTCATATGCTAAGTGTAAGAAATGAATGTGCAGTTGTGATGCTCACTTAGGGATGACCTATTTAAGTGTTGTGTGTGGATAGAGAAGAACTAAACACTTGATTTACATGATATCTAAGTACTTTTACATTATAAACTTGTACAAGTTTTTACATTGATTACAATCATGACAATAAAGCAATTTTAGCAAATTGATCTTCCAAGTCTTCGCTATCCACCGCCTTATATGCTTGTCCCTGAAACACTCAAATAGAAAGTTAAGACCACAAGAAAGAGATGTTTGTCATCATCAAAACAAAGGGATTTATAATAATGTCCAATTTAGCCAACAATTCTTTCCTGACCTTTTACCACAGGATGCTTCGATTATGGGTAACTTATGTATGGGAAAATCAAAAGTTACTAGAAAATTGTGAAAGTTGATACCATGATCTGACCTTAGTTTGAAAACTCTATTTTGATCAATGAAAATTTTGGAATAAAATACTCATGCATGACCCCTTCATATCATGAAAACTTGATTTTCGACTACATGTTTTCTATGTTTAAGATAAATCTTGATTTGATGAAATTAGAAGGATTTATACCTTATACCTCATTGTTGATGAGGTCCCTATTTGACTAAGTTTATGTTTCCCTATTGTTGACTAAACCTCAAAATATAGATAAAAAAATTCTTACCCTATTTTGATACACATCATGATTATGTCATCTAACTATTAAGTATTATAAGTCTCAAAATCATGATGTAAGACTATGAAACAAAAGACACTCTCCCTATTTTTGAGTAGTATGAGAATCAACAAAGTTACGAAATAACCATGAATATCTTATAATGTGATATACTCTTAACATGACCTATGTGACTAAAGGACTCACAAATAAATGTGCCTTGCAGATGGCCCTAAAAAACCCGTAGTCCAAAAGTAAGATCCTCTAGAATAATAATGATCAAAGAAGGAAGATTTATAAAAGGAAGACTGAAAAGAAAATTCTTGAAGGAAAAGTTGATTCGAGGATGATGTAGCCAAAGGAAAAAGAACTAGGCTCAATGATGATAATAGGGATGATACTTGGGAAGCACAAAATTAGATATTGATGGATGCTATGACCAAGTGGGTGAGATACACAACATCGATAATTCTAGGAGTCCAAGTCACCATGATTGCCTTTACCCCTGCATCCAAGCCCTTAGTTAGGGAGATAGAGACAAAATAGAGGCTAGAATTGCAAAGGAGGATGTGTGCAATCGCAACCAATGAAGTCACCACCAGATCTAGATTATGATATGTTGATTATGTAACCCTTTGTAACTTTTTGAAATAAGCCTTGTACTCTCTATCTTTGAAAATGGAAGTATGATGCCATGTTGTTTTGGCTTGTAACTCTATGATTTAGAATCTCTCTTTGGAATGTGAAAATTCATATCATATTTGAATTTTGACTCTCCATACTCCAATTTTGAAATTTTGACTCGCACCTGTGACATTGAATTATATTGACCTACAAATAGACCATCCATTGTTTTAACCTTTGACTCAAAATCTTGAGATCTTGACTAGTTTGTATATTGATTATGGTAACACTAAAAAAATATGTATAGGGTTAATTTCCTAAAATGAACTAGGTATGGATCATTCACCCACCTCAAATATACGTGATAAAAGAAATTGATATTGAAATCTCAAAATATTGCTAGATTGTTGTTATGGGTGAATGATCACACTGGTGGTCTGGATAGGAATTAAAACCCTAGACTTGCATGTTTGGAACCCAAAATTTTGATGTTTGAATCTTGACTCTTGAATCAATAAACTTGTTAGAGTGTGACCCATTTTAATCAATGACATTTGATCTCAACTCTCGATCTTGATTCTCTTTCAATATGGATACATGACTTGAGAATGAACTCAATTACTGAGTTGTGATCTTTTAGCCTCTAGTTGATAAATACAAGTTTATACAAGACTGTTGATGAGGTGAAAATATTGAGGACATGATTTTAATTGTATGGATGAGGAGGATCCAATATTTGAGGATACGACTTGGATTGAATAATCCCAATTTTGAGGATGTTTTTGAATTTTGAGGAAAAAATTCCTTTTTAAGGAGGGAAGGATGTGACAAAGTGATTGTTTGCATAATTATGAATTAAATGCTTGTTTACCCTCAAAGACTTATATATCTCATTCCTAATGTCTCCCATGAATTCATGACTCTATAATAACTTCTGAAGTAGAATAACTCACTTTAAATCAAGTTGATGCACTTTTTTGCATGAAACCCTAACTTTGTTATACCCTTTAATCCTTTGATTAAATTCTTGATCATACGAGCTCATTTTGATTTGGAATTTTGCGCACAGATTTTACACTCTATCATTAAGCATTGATCAAATTCGAGGTTGTTTGGACACTCCTAAAATTTTATATGATTTTTCTAAAATTTTCTCCCCTTTTAGCCCTAAATACCCTATTTTATTCCCTTTTTCTTTTTTACTGGGCTCGGTGCAATATCTGTCTGGCCAGACCCAGCCGCAGAGCCCTTGAACCAAGAAAATTCTCCTTCATTTCACATTGAACCGGTCTGGATCAACCCCAACGATCCAGGGCTCACTTGGGGGGCGAACCCCATCCCTTGGATCTGAGTCACACAGATCATGGCCAAATCGGAGGGTCAATAACATGTCTCCTACCTCTGGCAATCAGTGGGGAAAGTATCTATGAGACCGAGCGGGCAAGTTAACTCGAAACAACCATAGTTTGAAAAATAAAATGAATGAAAAGTTGTGTCTTGCAACTTTGAACTCCTCAAGCCCTTAATATAATTCAAATCGACCTATTTTGAGGGTGTTCGAGACCCTGTCTCACAAGCACTGCCATGGGTGATGTGACCACCCAAAACCCTAAAACCTAGCCTAATCACATATAAAAACTCTACCCTCGACTTCATTTCTCACCCACGATCACCACCAGCGCTCTAGATCTCATTATTCTACTTTCTCTCTCATTTTCCTAATTTTTCTGGTCAACCTTCCACCGCAGCACCACCGTGTGTGTGTGTGGGTTGCTGCCACAAAGATGAGGAACCATGATCATTGGATTATATTCAATCATTGATCGAGACCAAGGATCGATGTCCCCCAAAGCATCGCGCGCCCCACCCTCTTTCCCTCTCCTTTTGCTCACGTGACTAGGAGAAGGCGCTCTCCTAGCCGCAAGATTGCGACATTGGTTAGTGTTTGACCAGTTGATCAATAGTTGTTGGTTTTCCATCTCTTCTCATATTCTGGTAATTTCCTCCTCATTTGCTTAATATTTCATATTAATTGTGTTATTTTACAAAACATCATATCTTTTGATTCCTAGCTCCAAAAAATTATGAATAAATAGTCAATCTTGATTAGAAAAACCCAAGGAATTTAATAAAAATACTTGTAGAGACTAACTCCTTATGGATTTCACTGATATCCTTAGATTTTTGATCTGTCACTTATTTAATTTGTCAAATCACTCAATATTCATTAGTAACCCTTTGGAAACCCTAATATTTGACTCTGATGCTCACCTTGAGACTTGAAATCATAACTTGACTAATGAAGATCTAGATCTATATTTTTTCTTCAATATGATTCCTATGAATAATATTGATAATGGTATCTTAATGATGGATCTAAATGAAATATCTTGATCCATTGACCTAATACTTGATCTCCAATTTTATTCATTATATCAATTGAAACTTGATCTAATCTTGAATATCAATGATGTTAATTCATCATGATGATGATAATGACTTGGATAATGATCATAAAATTAGGGTTAACACATGATCCTAGAAAACCTAGGTAGGTCATTCACACTGGAAAATTTACTTGATGCTTGAAATGATGTTGGACATCTTGAAATATTATTGATTACAAGTGGATGACCTAACCCTAAGGTTGACATAGGAAAAGTGTAACCCTAATCTTGAATATCGAAACATTATCTTCAAATATCATGATCTTGACCCTTGATTCAAATATTGTTGATTTAGGATCTGACTCAAAGGGTTGAGCAATTACTTGCTGATATGCACCCTAAATTTTCAGTGAAAGGTACAGTATTATATCTCCTCATTGATTGTGTTGAATAAACTTTTTATGTTTCTCTTGATTGTATACTTGGCTATATACTTGGTTGAGCTACTGTTCCCTATTGATTAGTCTTCCTTTTTTCCTATATTATATTTTGAGAAAAATATGAAAACATAAATGACATTACCCATTATGATTGCCTGTATACTAACAATGATAATGTTGATATGAAGTACAAGCAACCCCCTCATTTAGAGGGTGGAACTTGTATGTTGACCTCCTACCTCATTTGGATAGAAGGAGCCTGGTGACCTCCCCCATCTTGTTGGGGGTGACGAGGCCAAATGAAATATAAGCATGCTTCTCGATATCAACATAATGGGAAATTTGTAATAAAATTCTTGTCGAACAAATATTGGCTTTGGAAAATTGATTGTTATATTTTTAAATATAAGTCTTGCCAAGTGTACTATTTGCTATAAATCGTTTTACTTTTTTTTGATAGCATACGTGCAATTGCATCGATTGTGTCATGATTTTCTTGATTTTAGGCAAACCAAATGGAACATTGACTAAATTGCTTCCACACTCGATATACTCTAATGTCAAGGATAAATTGGCAAAATCTCCTTTTTGGGTTAGTTTGATCTTTAAATCCCCTATTTTTTGAGTTATTATTTCTTATTGTATATGTCAGTTTGTGAGATTCGTTTGTGTCACTCAGAGATAGGAGCTTCAATCCTCTTACCACTATTTAGGTAGTGGGATTGGGGTTGGGGTAAGAACGGTTCCATGACAATGATTCTAGTTACAGAATAGATTCTTACTCTAGCAATATTCACATTTATCACCTCATTAGAATTGATATGATGCACAAATGATTAAAATATTTATAGGGTCACATATATAAAGCATAAATATATAACTTGTAGTCAACCGTGTGGAGAGCTTTCACCATAAGGAAGCAACAACTTTAGGATAGCACAATATTGCACTGCAACAACTAAGCAAGTAAAGCATGGATCAAAACAATAGGTGTCAAGGCATTAGAAAATTCCTATGTACTACCTAAATAGGCATACTACACATGAAGTACCCCATATCCATTTTCTTGCTCCACCTACAGTTTTGGCTTCATCTTCTAGTACTGCTTATCTATAGAGAGATGAATATAATAAATGCCATTACATCTATAGAGAGATGAATATATCAAAAGAGTTTGATATTAGACTATTTCTATTACATCTAATAACTATTATAACCACCATGTTCTTCTAATTCTATTAGACTAGAATTTTATATAATTATTTAAACATATGATGTAGGTACCAATTTTAGGAAAAGAGTGTCATTTCATTTTGTCTTATTTTAATTACTCAATCTTGATGATCACACCATCTCACAAAATCTGGAATATAGCAAATTACCATGATATCCACAACAAATAAAGATAAGAATTGAACAAGTTTTTTTTGGTAACCCAGGAGACTCGTAAGTCTAAAAAATATGTGAAGGGAGGTAATAGCTTCGCATCCATGTTAGGAATCATTAGAGGAACTATTGGGGCCCCATTTACATGATTTATGATATTATATTTATGAAAATCCAAGAAACTATTGTATCCATAAGCATATCTAGTTTAGTTAACCAATGAAGTCAAAATAGACATCCTCAAACATTCTTTTCAAATAGTTTGTGTTTGTTCATGAAATTGACATCTAATATCCCATTAACTTCAGCATTAGCCATGTTGTCTTAAATATAAAATCATTTCTATAATTTTGAAAAAGAAGTATCATCATTTTTTAGATTAGATGTACTAATGTTGAATGTGTAAATAAATGTAAATAGAAATAAAAGAGATATTGCAAATGAAACACCTAGACAATACCAACACCAAATGTACCTCAAACAACAAGTAATTTTGTGCATTTGGATCAAAAGGATTACATCTTCATAGATGTTTTTTGAGAATCATGGAAACATAGACTTGTCAAAAATCCTACCAAAAAAGGTAGACACTATATTATTCATATCACTATGTTAGAACCTGGGAAGTATTCACTATGTTCATAAAATATTACTTGAAAATAAATCATCCACATTACGAACAACATTTCTTACAAGCCATAGGACTTGAATGACTTTATTTCTTTGATAAGAATTCATGAGTTATCTTGCAAAATAGTGAAGATGAGTATTTATAACATTATGGTTTTTTTTCTTCATATATTTTATACAACACTTCATGGAATACAATAAGGATAAGTTGTGTGGACAATATGAACTTGAAATATATTGGCATGCCCATTTCACACTTATACTCATTCATCATTTACTAAAGACATCTTTGGATGGCATAACCTTGAAAGACATTTAGAAAATACTTGATCATGCCTTCAATACAATACAGAAGGCAGCATTACAATCCAAGTATTCATAATATCATACACAAAAGTGGGGGAAAATATTTTTTCAACTAATAAAAATATTTTTGTGCAAAATCAATGATTTAAGGATGTTCACTACTATCGGCCATTCCATCTTTTACCATGCAAATTACAAAGATTCATACTATGATTTGTGACAAAATGGATAAAAAGATAATAAATTTTATTTGGAGGAATGGGAAAGGATCTCATCCGTCTAGAAAAATCACTTGGCTCAAACTTACCAGCCCTACAAACATGGGGGGTTGTGGTTACCATCTATGGACATAATTAATGAAGCTTTTCACATAAAAAAATATTTGGGAAATTTAGACCAGAAGATATGTCCACTGGCGCCAGTTAGTCACCACTAAATAGAGTAGATGGATATTGACCCATGCCATCAAGTTCTCTACTACCTGGAGAGTTTTCAAATGATAGGAATCCATGCTAAAAGAGATATCTGAAAAGACCATTATGTCAGGCAACAACACAAATGTTTGGTTTGACAAGTGGATTTTGGGTGTAGGCCCCTTACTCCCTCGAGTACTAGTCTAATCCCAGAGGATCTCTGAAATGTGTAGGTTGAGAGGCACATCTACCACCTGAATAAATGGGATTGGTATTTTCGCGCAACTATATCCGTTGTGACATCTTGGACAAGCTCAATTTGGCTGAAACATCATGTCTGGATCGGTAGCTTTATCTCCCCATCTGGACACTGGAAGAAGATGGGAACTTCTCTGTTCATTTGGCATATAATATGCTTAGACATAAAGTGAATTTTCAGGTGAAAGAGCACTAGTAAGAAATCAAGAACTGTAAACTTGGCAATAAGCTAGGATACACCTCTAACTTATACAACATTAAGCTTTGTTCACCGACGTGGAAAGAAATTGAAGACATGTGACCCTAGATAATAGAAGTCCCAGGTGAAAAAATACACCTGAATCTATTACTCATGCACTGCATGACTATCCTGATAGTCTATGAGTATGGAACGTTGTATGCAGTGCGTCCCTTGCACTTAGTTTCTCTACTAATGATATTAACTCTTGGATTTTATGTATTGTTCGTCTTGACAAGAAAGGAACCTTGTTAGGTTCAAAATTTTGCTATAGTCTGTTGGCACCTGTGGAAGGCGAGGTCAAATATGGTGTTCGAAGAAAAATGAAAACTTTGTCAATGTATTGCTGCAGACATCCCTTCTTACTAATTTATAAGCCTCAAGGAATATTCAGAAGACCAAACCTCAACGGATTGGCTCGAAATAGAATTATGTGAAGAATAACACTGACACATATTGTCGTTCCAATTGTGAGGTTGCCATGGTAGTAGAGGCCCCGGACTAGCAAGGCAATTGGATCATTGCAAGAAGTAGTTCCAGGTCATCTCTCGAGGTTATATAGGCAGAACTATGGGCAATCCTTGAAGCTTTATGTCTGGCTATTGATATGAAAATGGAAATATATGTTATAGAGCCTGACTCTCTTATCGAACTAAGAGTTTGTAATGAGGCAGACAACATTCCTCTTGGATTTATGCCATCGACTTCCAGAATCAATTCCTTGACATGGAGATTGTTAGACTGTAGTATCCATTTCAGAAAGAGGCACAAACCTCGTGATTGATGGTCTTTCCAAGCTACATCCAAAAAACAATCCTTTTCTTTTGGAGTTCTATACTCCTCCCACTTCCATCTTGAACCTTTTCTTGCTTGATAAGTGGGATACTCCAGATTCTGTAATTAATTTTGTTTCCTATCAAATTGTTGTTGTCTCTTTCTTATATTATGTCTGTAAGAGAAATGTGGAATGAATAAAACTAATTTATGGCTTCTAAAAAAGACGTTCACTATGTTGTGGATATCATTTTTATTTTACTACAGCCAATGTTGTACGTTAGAAAAATATTTACTATACGACGAAGTTAGCTTTTGGAAGTAAGGTACTTGTCCTCTAGTCACAATGAGAAGTGTGTAAGTTCTAAACAGTCAAACTTAACAATTAAACAAAGTGAATGTTTTTCTTTACTTTATATTTCTTGCATTTAAATTCATATTTTGTAGATAAATTTGGTTTAAACAAACAAGATATGCATTCATTTGAAGAAACTAAGAGATAATTCTATTAGATAAAACCATCTTCCTCCATAATGCAATCGACTAATGAACATGCGCTCATAATTCTATCTCATAAAATTAATGAATGATAGACCGTATAAATCTATTGAAACATTTTTAGTATTCTGTTTTACATATATACGACTGATCATTATATGAGTAGTGTATTAATGGCATTACTTCATAATCAATATACATTGTGGTAAACATGCATACATAAACACATCTATGTGTATATGTATTTTGAGTAAAAAAGTGAAATATTAAACAATATAAGATCCTAGGATACTTTTTTTATTGTTTATAGGATGTCACATATTTGAGTCGACATTATGACTTGTGGAAGCATGCAAGTATATACAATGCCTCATAAATACCCATGCAAGATAAAAAATAATAAAATCTTCCTCCTACTATGATCGCACGATAAATTGAAAATGTATACAAATAAACCCCAATACAAGAAAAGTATCAAATTTTAGCATTAATACTACACTAATTTTCACTACAAAACTAAATTACCTTCATGCCAATATTTCATATTTTTTCTTAACAATCCCAATTTTATAAATATAAAATTCAAGCCTCGACGAGGGCATGAATAAAATAACCAATTTATTTAAAAAAAAAGAGATAACACCCCCTTCATGGGAAACTTAAGTGATCTTATATGTTTCTCTATATTGTTATATCGAAGTAAAGTCACCTTGATTGAATTTACAAACAAGTATGAAGCATGTTATTGGATGGAGACCATCTTTTCCTGTGTAAATTGTGATAGATTTTAATCTACTATTCTATTCTACTAAGATCGGTCTTAAGAAAACTCATTTCCGTCCTTTTAGTCCCCTTACCGTATACGTCTTTTATCGATGCAGTTGACTAAACTTCATCTCGTATACGTCTCATGTTGATGCGGTTGGATAAACTTCATCTTATGAACAATTTCTTAAATCTCCTATATATATCTTGCATCGTTGCTTATAGAAACCCTCTATCTTTCCATCATTGCTCTACTTAAGACCTAATTCCTTATTTCTTATGCAATCACAACACATTAATTTCCTGTAAAGAGGGGATTAATGTAGTGAACAAGGACACCCCACACTCCTTCAAACCAAATTTTTGATCTAATTATGTGGATTTGTCATTCTGGCATTAAAGAGGTGCACATAAATAGTTTGGTGATTGTCGTTGTCAAGTATGACGGTGGAAAAATCTTTGTAATACCAAGCAACAATAGAATTTAACGTATGCAATTCGTCTATATTGAGTTATATACCTTCAACAATTCTAAGGATGTGTCATGCGTCAGAGTACTCCTCCCTCTCTCAAATTAAATAGATGCCTATGGTGCTAAGAGAGACGCACAATGCTCTTTTTCTTGCCAATGGTAGTAGTATTGTACATCTGTGTGCCTAAAGATGAAAAGGAGCAGATGTGATCTCCATTCTCTGTAGATGTTTAATTTTCTTTCTGGGCTTAGTATCATGTAATTAGAAGACATCGCCTCTATGGAATCTGTTGTTTATTTACCAATGAAATTCTTCTTGGAAGATAGAAATATTTTCATGTTGTGTCTTGTCCGACCATGGCTAGCATTGTGGGTATTTGCGGTCCATCTTCAATGCATTTCCATTGATGTAAACATTATTTTTTTGACATTATTAAATAGTAAATTTTGAAATTAAACCACGTTTTCATGTAGGAGAAAAGGTTGATCTACTTCTAATTGCTTGTATTCTGTCTGTAGACGTGACTTCGAGATGAACTGTACTTTTCTTGGTCGTGTAAGTGACTAACAGAACGTAGATTTTTTCTCTATTACCGGTGTCACAACTTTACCGGTTGACATATAGATGATATCGGCCCCCACTTTTCATCTTAGATCACATACAGACTTCTGCTACCTAGGCTAAAATTTGCTATGTCTTTACGTTCTGTGTTCGAAGGCGCTACTAACAGAGTATAGATAGTTCTCATTGTCCTGATCTTAGTCTGTTGCAATTCTGATGTATTGCAGACATGTAGAAATCCACAACATGAGAGTCATGATATTAGATAAATATGATGAGGAATGTTGACAGGTAAGGTATGTTATCCCCATGATATTGCAATAACCATCACGTGTATGCCATTTCCACAATACAACAACAGAAGATAGTGGTCATATATGATTATGTTTCATCTAATATGGTTTCTTCTTGGAGCTACTTTTTGCCAGCACATATTTCTATTTTTGAAGCATGAATACTGACATATGCTCTAATGACCTGTTTGTTGAATGCAGTGAGATATATGAAACCTCTATATGCTTTGATCTTCAATTAAATGCATGAATGCTTGTTTAGAAGACGAGTTTCCATGAAGAAACTCCAGGTGCTCATGATGGAATAGCTAGCGTAACAAGCATATGATGTATGTGTGCTGCCAAAGACAACAATGTGGAAGCTTACGGCTCCTTCTACCTCCCAGTGGTGGAATTACCAACTTTATTATTTTGGTGTATAATTTTAAGAAAAGAATATCACTCAAGAAAAGCATGCATCATCATTCTCATTGAGTGTTGAGGTATTCTTATCCAATCTTATGTAATATGCTCACAACTTGAATTTTCTTCGCCACATCTATAGTATTTTTTCATGAGATAATAAAAAATAGTACTTCATTTGATTTATTTGATTGCAGTGAACATTAATGACAATTGAATAAATACAATTTGATTCAGTATGTGAGTAGAAAATATTGCACTCTTGAAGTAAAATACATGCATTATATCCACGTAGTACCCAAATCTAATATGAGTAATGTAAATGAAAGGTCCAACTGTATGCATCTACAAGAGTCGTTCTTTATTTCACTTCTCATTGTTAAAAGAATATGTTAAAAAGGGGAACATAATTATCTACCTCTAAGGGCAATGAAAAATTTAGACGTATTGTCTTCTTTCTAAATTTGGGACATATATGCAATTTTTTTTGTAATTTTATTTTGTTGCCTAAGGATTTTCAATTATTGTATATTATTAACTTTATTTTGCCTTCATAGTGTGGAGAGACCCTTATTGAGGGATAGTACTACCTATCTACAAAAATCAAGTTTGCATCTAGGAATGCACATTGATCTCAGTGTTACTTAGCACATGTATATATGTTGCATAAGATACATTGTTTTCAAGTCATATATTTATATTATTTTCATATGTGAGATAGATTTCCACTATCTCTTCTTGTGATTTCAAGTCAATGGTTAAAACCAAATGAGGTAACAAGGAATTTTAAATGTATTTTTTGTGATTTGGTTTGGATGTGTGATAGAAATTTCTTTTCATCCAATAGTGTAAGTAAGATTGGTCTATATTTATTGATAGGGTACTGAGAAAGGGTGGAAACATACAATTTGATTATATGTACATGTTAAATTCATAACTTTTCCCATATGTATTTGTTGCTTCATTTAAATGCCAATAATATATACTTTCAAGACTATTACAACAAGAATACCTAGAATAAGTCTATCAATCCAAGGGAGAATTTGTCTCGTAGCGTTTCAATGTAGAACACCAATATGGTAGATTTGGATGCATGGTTGGACATCCCTAAAATACCACACATAATTGGGTCACTATGTACAAAATAAAACTAGAAAATAAACAAATAGAACGTAAATTAGAATATTTATTAATATCAGCAGACTTAAATAACATAAAAACTTTAATTAAACCTTTTATATATTTTGAGACATTGAAGTTATCAATTAGTGTGTTCCTGTTATTTTAGATTTTCTAAGAACTATAACTCCCATGTACCTGAGTTGTGGTTTTTTGCAAAAAATTATTACACTTCAAAATAAATTGATGGAATGTGTTAATTGGTTTTTGAGAATTAACCCATAGAATCTCTTAAAGTTTTTCATACAATCTAGATTATTTCATATATTATTTTCAAATATATCCATATTTATTTATTTCTACTTTTTTGTTTTATAGTAATGAAAACATCACATATCTAATGAAGAGTTGCAATATGAATTCCCTGCTTACATAAATTAAAAACCATATAAAAATTAGCATTTTGTCTATAATATTTTGTAAGTTGAAACTGTAAAGTTGTTAAAATTTTCTAAATTTATATCTTCCTCAACCATGAAACCATTTCTATTTAGGTTAAAAGTTTATTACTACTTATTAACATGCATAAGAATAAAAGAACAATCTCATGAGAAATTGAGTTCAAAAATCTACTTGCTTATTGGTAGTGTTTGTAGTTCCCTTCAATTTATATTTTAGGATTCCACATAGATTATAATCAAAATCTAACACTTCTATATCATTTTCTGGGTTCCCAAACATGTTGCCAGTATGGCTTAAACTATTGTAGGATTTGTTTTTCTTCATTCACTACCATATATAACTTAGTTTACTATTAAGAAGCCTACTTAGGTTGCTTTTAAAATTATATGTAAAACAAATTATCATATAATATTTCTCTATTATTACAAGTGGGTGCCATATAGAGGCCCTACACAAATTCAAAATGTTTAGATGCATTTAAAGCATCATTTTTTACACTACTTCATTTAATTTGATCACATCTCGAAAAAAAAAGTCATTAAATTCGAGGTAATTAAATTGCAAGAAATCAATATAGGTAAAAAAAGTGTACGTCTTATGCACTCTGTATATACCTATTTTTATTTTATTAATTGATATTTCATAATTCTCAAATATTTATATCATTTGTAAATTTGTGTCTTTGAATTTTCCCAAGTTACCCATTGTGAGGTCTATGTCATAGTTGTTCCTACTATTTCCTCATCCTCATTTTTTGTATATGCATTCAAGGTGTTCATTATGTAAAATTATATTCATAGTATCACCACATCAAGTATTTTATTTCAGGTTAAGTTATTTTACAATATATTCATAGTCATTTTTATTAAAATGACTACATGTCTTGATAAGCGCTATAACCACTCATTCCTACTCATAGGATATTTTTGAACTAATAGAAATGCAAGGCATACATGTAGAGTAGTAAAAGTAGACTAACCTAATGTGAAATGATGTATACATTTGGCTTACAATGATGACTTCCATGTATATTGGAAAAATATATCAAGTGCCTACATCAAATTGAGACTAATATGTGTATAATATATTTCATTTAAAATTTATAGAAAAATTATGTTATATTTGGAGCATTCAAATTCATTCCATTTTCGTGAATGTTAATGGATATTTAAGTATAAATCACACGTTCATGATCATTGAATGAGTGAAAAAACAACTATGGAATTAGTAGTGAGTTTTACCATTAAAGAGGTATGCGATTAATATAGAGTCGACAAAGAAATATGAAGTGTTGGATCGAAGTTCTTTTCTTCAAGATGAGAGATAACAAAATTATAAACTTTTAGCACTTCGAATATACACCTTTCAAGTGTGCATGCCCATTATATATTTACTTGGTATCAAACTCAACCATAAATAAGTGGGCAAGTGTTTTATTATTCTTTGTTATTATATTCAAGAATATAAAAAATAATATTTTAAATGTAGTTGGATATAACTATAATAAGTGTAGAATACTATCAAACTTAATGTGGCATGTAGATATTCAAAAAAATTTAATTGCAAACAACTTTAATTGCAATTTATAATGATTATCCATTTGGTATAGATATCGATGTTATAATAAACTTCGTATGTTTCATTGATTGGTGAGAAGTAATGGAATGACATCAAAACATATGGTGATGATACAGTAACAAAGATAATTGAATTTATAGGGAAAAATAAAAGATTTGCATCAAAAACATATATATAGGAAATGATAATTATTTTTGAAAAAATTTCTTGTATAAAAATGTATTTTAAAAATATCCCATATATACTTGAAATGTACAAACAAAACATTCTTTGAGATTGACGCCTCAGAAAAAACGAATAAGGGACAAAAAATTGGATCTATGTACCCATTTATATATTTTTGCATATGTGTTACTGATCATCTTTCAATAATATAAATATTACAACTACTAAAACTCTATTATTGATTTAATATTAATAAATAAGATGTTTAGAAGAGAAGAAACATACTTACATTAGTTTAGTTATCTTACTTGACAGTTATGACAAATTACTATGCAATTCAACAAATTACTATGCAATTCAACAAACTACATATGCATATAGATATAATGATAGAGAGATAAATGGAGAAATATGATTTCATCCATTTGCATTATTGCATATAGAAACTTCAAGAAGAAGTATTGAACTTGGTAAATGCATGACATGTTGTGCATATAATTATCACATTGTATACATAATATCAGGATAGGAAATAATTACCCAAGTGTGAACAATCTTAAAGAAGTTCTAATTTGAGCATTGATATATTAATATCATTAATGTCTAGAATCCCATCTATTTAGCTTGAAATTTATCCGTTATATGATGTTATATACTATAGTAAATAGTGACTATGAGTGGTTATGACTATGGATACACGACTCATAAAGAGAAATTTATTTTAGAGGAAGAAGAACATTATATTCATTATGGTAAGTATAATACCAAGAAAAACAAATGGTTCCCTTTACAATAAGTTTAAGATAACTAATTAACATCACTAATTTAATGCTCTAATCAATTTAAGGATTATGACTATCGGTATTGGAAAGGTGTTCTATTGATATTTGTATGAAAAAGCAAGCATCCAATATAATGTATACAAAAATATACAAGAAATAAGATTTTTTGAGAATTTTGGAATGAGATGGCATCCTCAAGGACGCGGTCCAAGATCTTAACATCTAGCTGATATCAATATGTTCAAATATTATAATGACCAAAAAGTTAACAACCAAATTAGGTAATATCCAAACAACATCATAAGGTATGCAGATGTTTTACAAAGTCGAGAGGAAAGTAGGATTCCCTAATGCACCACATAGTGATTACATTATTTGGTCATACAAGTTGGTATATATGTGTGTTGGACGTATGACGTTACAAAACTGTTTTTATCTAATTCATAAATATAGAGCACACATCAAAATTATTCTACTATTTTGAGATAAATCTAATAATGAAGCATTGAAAGAATACAAAAAAAATGAAGATAATATTGAAAGAGAAAAAGTATGAAACCGGATTTACATTATAATAAATGTCATTTATGAGTTGTATTATCATTAAGTAGTTGTATACTTTGATTTTGACTTAAACTTTCTTAATTTGAGTGTGGTTTTGCTGTTTCTGAAATGAGCCGGAGCACGCTGCCTCGTATTGCATCCACATCCACGTGTATGGGCAGTTACAAACAGAAGGTGAAGATAAAACTTTGCTGACACATGTCATTATATGCAGCTAGGAACAGCCTGCACTTTACAAAAAGCGGAACAACAAATCTGCTGGCTCTTAATTTAGGCTATACTAGAAGTCGTGCGGAGTACGTACATTTACTAATATATATATATATATATATATATATATATATATATATATATATATATATATATATATATATATATATATATAATGTCTCCCTGGGTATCCGTCTTTACTACTCGTGACAAGGGACATAAGTTAGTCTGGGTTTCGTATTTATGGCTCAAGCCATCTGTTCTTTTATGTAAAATTACGACTATACTATGCCGACCTTGCGCTTGCAACGACAATGGATGTGGATGAGGTAACCCAGTAGCTGCAGCACGACTGCAAAAGCTGCCCCTGCAGCTTCCACAAAAAAAACACATTTGGAGGCCACATCCAAGTGCACTCGTCCACCGCCGAACATCTCCAAGCCAAATCGCTACTGTAGTTTCACTACAATCATGAAGAATGTGAGCATCTGACGCCAAACTCCTCTAACCCAAATTACTATCGCAATTCTACCACCGTCATAATGAGTGCGAGCACCGATAAAGGGTGATTCCAAAGAAGAGCCATGGCTACATCTCAGGTACAAAATGCAATGAATCAAAATCAAAACAAAATAAAAAACTTAGTTTCTATAAAATGGCTGTCGTCGCTGTAAGGCCCTATACCCATATCCTCTGTATTTCCCAACAGGAGCGAGGAAGGGTGTACTCTAGATTGAGGAGTTGTTGGAACCAGTGGACAAGTCTCTGAAGAATATCAAGACAGTACTGGGTTCAGAATTTCAGTCTGCTACGATCGGCATGGGGTGAAGGTTGCATGTGAGGGATATTTGCAAGAAGAGAAAGATTAAATTTTTATCAAAGCCTACAATATAAATTCTGAATCTTGCAGAAGGAATCTACAAATGAATTGTCTGAACGTCTATATTTTTTTTTGCTCCTATAATATGGGAATTATCTCTCACCCTGGATAACAAAGGAATATGAAGGTTGTCAATCTGTTGTGGTCATCACCAACTGACTACCGACAAGGATTATGATGGGAAGGTTGCTAATCTTCACATTGAGACTCGGAGCAAGGACTAGTTTTTGTTTCAGCATGCATCTTTTCTTGATTTTATAATTTCATTCAGTCTCTTTTCACAAACAAATGTTGCTTTTGTTTTTAATTACCTTTCTTGTTGGGGAAGCAACTACTTTAATTGTGGAACGATGTAGCTTATTAGAATAGGCACATCGATGATGCCAAATGTTACAGAATAAGGAGGATCTTTAATGACTTGTTTATGCATGTCTCAATTAGTCACATACCGTCCAAGGGTTTGCAACTATTTGTAACAGAATTCATAGTACACAATTTACTCAATTTATGAATGTATCAAAGATTTTTAGAACAAAAAGCTTCTCTTATTGATGGCAGA
The DNA here is from genome assembly GCA_963693085.1 of Alisma plantago-aquatica. Taxonomy (NCBI): domain Eukaryota; kingdom Viridiplantae; phylum Streptophyta; class Magnoliopsida; order Alismatales; family Alismataceae; genus Alisma; species Alisma plantago-aquatica. The sequence goes on from OY856409.1 coordinate 754,835,976, forward strand.
TTTTTTACTTTCTAGATCTATATGAATATTGCAATTTCAGTTTATTGATCTATGTTTTCCTAAAAGCTCTCTATCATTCACAATGTGATGGTGTTGCACAAACTAAATTATGAAGATTGACCCTTAGAATTTTTGCGATACAAACATCTATAACTAATTTTCTACATAGGCTTTATGTGTATGTGTGCATATTTCCTAGTACATACTATATAGCAGTGTTTATAAATAACTTATGTTAATCCATTTTTACAAGTATATTAATTTTTTCTTCATACATTTTTACCTTTTATTTCCTAGTCTGTATCTGTCATTAAATATACATCACTCAATTTTGCATTCGATGTACATACCGTTACATTAACTATGAAGATATATTTTATCTGTAACCAGCATTTAGTTCTCAAACAATTACTTTTCATGACTAAATGTTACTTTTTGTGTCAAAATTATTTTTATGATCATACATTACTCTAATTTTCAAATAATTACCTTTTTTATATGAATCTAAATATTATTAGACGAGGCTACGATAGAAGCTTTAGTTTCAACTTGGTATATTCATTTTCGTTAGTTATCTAAATTGAAAATACCTTGATCATGTCTCATTATAATTATGTCACCCTTTGCCATAGGAGTAGATGTGGAAATGGAGAGAGGAATGAACTAGTAGAGGCATGATTTTTCTTTTTTAGACAAGATCCTTTACCAAAGAAACAACTTCAAATATTCTTTGTGTTTGATATAATTTCCTGATGATGAATGCAATATATATTTGCATGAAGAAAGAAAGAAAATGAGTCAGAAGCACTCAGTATCTAGTCAAACTGATCACATTTAAAAGTGTGATTGGAATTAGAGGTCAAAGTAGTAGTAGAGAGAGAGATACATATTTTGATTCATTATTATTGATGAACTAGTATAGTTTGTGAATGACTGTAACACTCAGGCCCACTATCCAAAGCTCTAGTATAGTTTTAGAAATGAAAACTGGTCCCACAAACCACCAGTAGCCTTAAGTACGCGCTTTATCCTCACTCATGTGCACATCTTGATAAACTTCCCAACTGGTCACCCATCCTAGTACTACACTAGGCCGAACATGCTTAACCACATAGTTCTTTGGTGATGGGCTCCCTGAAAAGAAGGTGAACCTTGGTGATGTGGGTAGTCCAATCATTCCTTTTAAGATCATTTTATCCCAGGCTTGAAATCCTGGGACTTTACAATGACTCTCAAAATGACTTTGAATGACTCTCAATAATAATTTTTTCTCACAAATCTCCTTCATGAATTGCCAAATACATGTATTGATATTCCCGGTACAAATGCATTGCACACGATCTTAAACCCTAACTATTTGAGTGCTCTCTATTGATAAGTGAGAGAAATCACATTGTAAAAGATCATCGTGCCAATATGTCACAAGGAGGAGGCTTCCTCCATGTTAAATGAGGAAGTGCCCTCTCTTTTCAAGCCACTAACACTAGACAGAGGATGAGCATTGATAGTTCCATCTCATAAAAAGTGTGACAATTCACAAATCAAAGGATCTAGACGCCAAGGTCACCTATGGAGGAGGGGCCTTCCATATCATATAACGAAGTTCCATCTCATGACAAGTCACTAAAACAACATCAGGGACAAGTTTAGGATCTCATCACAAGAGTCCCTCTCACAAAAAGTTTGATGAATCTCATCATGAAGGATCAAATTTGCCAAGGGGTCTGGGAAGGAGGGCCCTTTAATGTTAAATGGGGAAGTTCCCTCTCCTGAAGAGTCATCAAAATTACATCGAGATGAGTTAATTCCCACATAATCAGAGTGGCTTTTTGTGATAAGTGAGATATATCACATCACACAGGATCAAAATTCCAAGGGGACAGGAGGGTTCCATGTCACATGATAAATCACACTGCAAATGATTAGTATGCCAAGGTGATCTAGGAAGATGGGTTCTTCCATGTTTTATGATATGGGGCCCATATCATGAGGTATTTTAGACCAATCACTTATTGTGGGGTCTTGTACAAGATCTAGTCTAAACTCCTTGCAAGGTACCTCAAGTAGAGGAGTTGGGGTCCATATCAGGGGAGTGTTCACTCACAACAATTTTCTAAAAATGCATTTTTGAGGATCCATGACTCATATTGTGGCATTGTCCTCTGATACCAAGTCCCTAGAAATGCATTTTTGAGGTTCCAAGGCCATATCATGACAATGTTCTCTAATACTATATCCTTGAAAATACATTTGGGAGGAATGTCGTGATAGTGTCCACGCACAGAAAGTACTTGGAAATGATATGGGAGGAGCTATGGCCCATATCATGAGTGTGATATCTCACATCAAGTTCCTAAAAATGCATTTGGATGTTCCATGGCCCACATCATGATAGTGTCCCCCACAACAACTCCCTTCAAATGCATTTGTAAGGTGTCATGGCCCATATCATTACAGTGTCATCTCATATATGTCCTTGAAAAATGAATTTGGGAGGAATAGTGTGATAGTGTCCACTCACAACAAGTCCTTGGAAATGATATGAGAGGATCTAGGGCCCATATCATAGAGTGACCTCTCACAGAAAGTTCCTCAAAATAAATTTGCGAGCATTCATGGCCCATATCATGATAGTGTTCGACCACAACAAGTCCTTAAATTATTTTGGTGAGGCTAGGGCCTACATCATGGCAATGTCCTCTCACAATACATCTCTAAAAATGCATTTGGGAGGAATCAGAGGTCATATCATGAGCTCATAGTAAGTCCCCAAAAATGCATCTACAAGGAGCCTGGGCCCATATCATAACATTGTCCTCTCATGGAAAGTACACAAAAATACTTATGGGAGGAGCTAGACCCCATACATGTCCTCCCACAACGAGTCTCTAGAAAATCTTTGATTGGACATGTGTATAAATATATATTATTCTTAGAATGTTAATAAAGGAGATGTGTATGAGTTTTGGGATGATCTAGGCATGGTTGGTCAGGTGCTTGCAACAACCACCACCCGTTTGTAGCAATTTCCTCTGGGTGTGGATGGTCTATGCAAGTTACTTCCATGGAGCAATTTGCCTCCCATGACAAAGGCCCTTAACCTTATTATGATACCAAAAAGATATGTGTATGAGTTTGGGGATGATCTTCATGCCAATATCTCTTCATGGATGTCTTTGATCATGTTGTGAGGAGCTAGGGCCCATATCATGATAGTGACCTCTCATAGAATGTCCTTGGAAATATATTTGTGATGAGTCGAGGCCCATATCATAATAATGTCCTCTCACATAAAGTCCCCCAAAATACATCTACGAGGAGTCAGGACCCATATCATGAAAATATCCTTTCACAACAAGTCCTTTGAAATGTTTTTCTGAGTAGGGAGACCCATACCATCATACTGTCCTCTCATAGTAAATCCCTAAAAATACATTTATGAGGAGTCGATGCCCATATCATGATGATGTTCTCTTATATAAAGTCCCCCAAAGTGCATGTGTGAGGAGTAAGGGTCCATATAATGACACTTTCCTCTCATATCAAGTCCATAAAAATGCTTATAGGTGGAACTAGGGCCCATATCATGATAGTGTTCTTATATAGGAAGTCCCTAGAAATGATTTAATTGGAGACATGTTTATATGTATCACCCTCTTAATTATTTATAAAGGAGACATCTATGAGTTTTAGGATGATCGGTGCATGGTCTGCCGAGAGTTTGTGGCAGCCACCACCCATTTGTAGAAATTGGAACTTGGGGTGGCCGGTTCACACAAGATGATGCCAAGGAGCAATTTGGCTCAATGGATAAATGCACGTTAGACTTATAATGAACAAAAAAGATACATGTATACATTTGGGGATGATCGTGATGCCAATATACCTTTATGAATGACTCTCAGGATGACTTAGAATGACTCTCAACAATAATTTCTCTCACACATCTCCCTTATAAATTGTCAAATCAATGTACTAATATATCCATAGCCCATATAATGATAATGTCCTCTCATAAAAATACCTCAAAATGCATATTTGAGGAGTCTAGGCTCATATCATGACATTGTCTTCTCGTTGTAAGTCCACAAAAATACTTCTAGGAGGAACTAGGCATATATCATGACAATGTCCTCTCACAAAAAGTCTCTGTAAATGCTTTAATGAGATATATCCATCAATATTTTCCTCTTAGATGTTAATAATGAAGATGTGTATGAGTTTGAGAACGATCGAAGCATGGTTGGTCAGGTGCTTGTGGCACCCACCACCTGTTTGTTGCAATTTCTTCTAGGGGTGAATGGCCTATACAAGCTATTTCTAAGGAGCAATTTGCCTTGAAGGACAAAGGTCATTAGCCTTAGAATTATCACAAAAGATATGTGTCTGAGTTTGGGGACGATTAGTGTACATATCTCTTTATGAAATAATCTCATCATGTTGTGAGGAGTTGAGGCCCATATCATGACATTGCCCTCTCATAGAAAGTCCCTGCAATGTATTTATGAGGAGTCAAGGCACATATCAGATAATATGCTCTCACAAAAAGTTCATTGAATGCATTTCCATGGAGACAAGACTCATGTCATGATAGTATCCTCTCATAGCAAGTCCCTTAAAATGTATTTGTGTGGAGCTGTGACCCATATCATAACTGTATGCTCTCACAAACAGTCCTTAAAAATGTTTTTGTGAGGAGTCAGGGTCCATATCATGATGATGTCCTCATGCAACAAGTCCTCCAAAATGCATGAAAATACTTATGGGATGAGCGAAGAGGCATATCAGGATAGAGTCCTCTCACAACAAGTCTGTAAAAATAGTTTGATTGGAAACGTGTATATGTATATCATCCTCTTAATTATTCATAAAGGATACATGTATGAGTTTGAGGACAATTGAAACGCAGTCAGTCGGGTGCTTTCTATAACCACTACCCATTTGCAGTAATTACGCCTGGGGTGGCCAGTTCACACAAGCTGACAGGAGCAATTTACCTCACTAGACAAAGGCCCATTAGCCTTAGAATGATCACAAAAGAGACGTGTATGTGTTTGGGGTAGATCGTCATACCAATATACCTTTATGAATGACTCTCAGAATGACTTAGAATGACCTTTAGCGACAATTTCTCTCACACATCTCCTTTATGAGTTATCAAATAAATATACTATTGTATCCCCACAAAAATGCAATTCAGAGGAGTCATAGCCCATATAATGACAATGTCCTCTCACTGTAAGTCCTCAGAAATGCATATGCGAGGAGCTGGGGCCCATATCATGACATTATCCTCTCAAAGCAAGTTCCTAAAATTACATTTGTGAGGAGTCGGGGCCCATATCCTGATAATGCCTTCTCATAGAAAATCTACTAAAATGCATATGTGAGGAACTAGGACCCATATAATTACAATATCTCTCACAACAAGTCTTTAAAAATACTTGTGAGAGGATCCATGACTATATCATTATAGAATCCTCTCAAACAAGTCCCTAGAAATGCTTTTATCAGAGTTGTATATATGTATTGTCCTCTTAATTATTCATTAAGGAAACTTATGAGTTTGGGGACAATCAAAGAACAGTCAGTCGGGTACTTGCACCCAACACGTATTTGTAAAAACTGCTCGTGGAGGTAGGTGGTCTACAGAAGACACTACCAAGGGGCAATTTGCCTCACAAGACAAATGTCGATTAGCCTTACAATTCACAAAAAAGATGTGTATGAATTCGAGGATGATCTCCATACCAATATTCCTTTATGAATAACTCTTAGAAAGAATTACGAAGACTCTCAACAATAATTTTTCTCATACATCTTCTTTATAAGTTGCAAATAAATGTATTCATATATCCCACGTAACTGCATCGCGTCAAATGTTGATGATTATTATTAGTTGGAAGATGTTGGTTGACTGGTATGTCTGTCACCTAAAGGTTAGGTGACAAGCATGTATGTCACCTTATAGTTTGGTGACAGACATGCCTATCACCTAAACAATATACACCTTATAGATCACATGTGACTCATATGCATGTCACCTATATGGTATTCAGAACATAGGTGATTCAAATATATGTCACCTATAGGGTAAAGACCTTCCAAGTATAATACAATATCTATCATCTATTTACACAGGGTTATATAGATTACAAGTGATTTACATGCATGTCACCTAAAGTATGTGGCACTTTCAAATATGCTAAAATGTATGTCATCTATTTTACTCAGGTCCATTAAGATTATAAGTGATGTACATGTGCAATCTTTTACATGACTGTAACCTATACCATATTCTGTGTAGTGTGAGTTGATAATTACGTGCCCCACTACGTGACAAAACCTCCATGAAAACAGGATCTGGTCAAGGTGTACAGTTTGCGTGCCATTTGATCTGTAAAGATGAGGATGACAGTATAACTAGACAGATCCACGATAAAATGAGCCAGTAAATTACGGAACGGGGGTGAGCTGTTTATGCCGTTCTTATAGACTTTCTCTTGGTGATGCCAGTTCGTCTTTGTTTGTTTTTGTCTTGATTGAATTGTTTTTGACGACCTCTTCGTACAACACGTCGCTAAATGTATTTTATTAACCACCTAAGAAAAAACAATCAACTATAATACAAATGATCACCAACCTTCTGATCTTCTTGTATCCTGCATCCAAGAAGAAACCAGTGCCCTAAATTAGACATTTAAAACAGCTCACACCATATTCTCGCACCTCTGATGAACCTCAATCTTATACCTGCTACTAGGACGTGCACTACAGTCGTTGTTTAAGAAATAAGCTAAGGATGATTTTTGTTCCCTCTGCATTACCTTGCCCAAACAACGAAAACAGCCGAAAGGTTGAGTTGAATTGCAGGTACATGACCCAACGTTGTTTGTTACACCTAGTTCAAAACGGGGCTCACGTAGACAATGGAGAACTGACATAATGCTTTTGTCTAACCTCCACAGATTCACATCTTATACCTCAACTGATCTGCATCCAAACACGAGGGAGAGGAAGTGGTACACTACCAAGTTCCTATGTAATTATAACCAATATCATCTTCTTCATAGTGCATGCAGGTGCAATAAAAAATGTATGACACGGTTGGAATCGTCGGGGACATGGCATATCCGTTCACGACTCTGTGGGTTGGGCTCATATAAGATGGAGGTTCTACCACTACTAAAAAACATAGTATAGACGACAATCATGTAAAAAGTTACGCACTTTAGGTGACATGTTTATACATGACTTATAATCTGTGTAGACCTACGTAAAACAGATGACATACATTTTGTATATTTGAAAGAGTGACATACTTTAGGTGACATGCATGTATGTCACATGTAGTCTGTGCAAAATAGGTGACAAATATTTTATCATATTTGAAAGGTGACACACTATAGGTGACATACATTTGAATCACCTATGTTCTAATGGGGGTTTACACATGTATATGAGTCAAGTATAATATACAAGGAGACATAACATTTAGGTGACATGTATGTGTGTCACCAAAGTTATAGATGACATAAATTCATGTCACCGAACCTTAGAATTTTTACAGAATTACTATGAGAGGACACTGTCTTGATATGGGCCTTGAATTCTCACAAATGCATTACGGGGGACCTGCTGTTAGAGGAAATTCTCGTGATATGGGCCCCAACCCTCACATATGCATTTTTAGAGAATTGTTTTGAGTGGACATTGTCACTATATGGGCCCCAGTTCCTAAGAAATGCATTGAAAGAGACTTTTTATGAGAAGAAATGTGTCATGGCTCCTCCCGAGTGTATTTTTATTGGAATATATCAACACTTATTTGGTCACCGTGTGCTGGACGACGATGCGATGCGAGGGTGCCGAGCCGCTACACGTGACATGGGCACCGACAACGATTCCGTTTAGCTCCCACCTACCTCTGATTAATTATTGCACCTACCCTAGCGTTGTTGATGGCAGGGGTTCTCTGCTCATCTTGTTCCCCCACACCATAGTATCTAGATCCGACTTACCACAGTGCCTCCCGAATGCGGACGGAAGGTGACTAGAAAGATTCGACGATAACTTCAAGTCTGATTTAACTTATCAACTTTTGTTGGACTTGGCCATACCGGTGGTGGCTGCCCTTTTTCGACAACCACACCCATAGCAGCAAGGGATTAGGGCAAGAACACACTCAGAGCATCCCTAGTGCCTATCCGTCCAGGTCTCAACACATAGAGGATCGATACGATAAAGTTCAGCATCGATCCCAGGAGGCGGCAACCCATACACGGTTCCCTACAGTCATGTGTTAAGTAGGCTTGGCACTGGTCAACCCAGCAGGAAGGACTGCCCTGCTGGCCGCCATACACGAGAGGATTTCCCTCCATGTCTCAGTTCTACTCTCTTTAATGGCAAAATTCAGTTTTCCCACATCGACAATGACACATTATGATCGTCTTGCTGCGTCATAAGTGAAAAGCCATGCGGTTGTTCTTATGGTCCTTTACCGTGCGGGGCCTACATCCTGCATGGTTGGACCTACTGCACAAGTTTCATGTCCTTTTAGGAGCCTCCATACATGTCGCGGCAAACCGTTAGTAGCTAACAGTTTTGGTAATCATATTCAGGTTGTTCATTTATTGTCACTGAGTCGTGTTGATGGAATTTATAAGGCGTTGGTGTATGTGGATGTTTGGGAGGGCTTGGTGTTTGGTCTTTGTTCTTCCAAACATTGAATGTGTGGTGTATGCCTTGGCATCATGCCATGGTCTAAAGCATGTCCTCATCAAGCTTATGATGGCTTTGATGTTACTACCACTCTACCTCGATAGCCTGGTGAGACATCACTCGATGTGATAGTTGGCTTGCCTACTCCCATCAATTCGGGGTTTCCATATTCTATTCCTTGCACCCTGTCAGCTCGTCAACGTATTGAGCCACCGCCTCTGCCTATTGACCGACTATAGCTCGACACAGATCTTCTAGATTCTATCTTCTGCATGAGTGTCCCTATCGTAAAGAGCATCCCTCTTCTTTTTCGTTTGCCCTTTGTCAAACTCTTCGTGCTTACTTACTCTAGGTGGCTTCTTGCCCACACTCTATTGATGCATGGATTCGTCTTTTGTTTCTTCCAGCATGTGTTTTGTATCTCTTCTCCCCTAAGTCTGCTCAAGAATAGTCTTCGCGAAAACGCATCTCTCTACAACAACTTATGATCCTTAAGGTTAGGAGACTTGGAATTCAGGACCTGATGGCATTCAACAACTCCTGACTCAGATTTTAGCTCATTGTTGTCCTACCGTGCGAGAACATTCTTATGAAGCTTGTATTTCACGTGCTAAGTCTAAGATCAAAGATAGCCAATTTTCTACTACCATCTGTGTTCTATCCTCTAGTGGTGTTATCCCCACAAAATCTACTAATTATTCTTATCTTGAAGCTAAACACCCTCAACCTCCACTGCCATTGGTACAACCTCGGTCTGAAATTTCTAGCTCTCCATTTGTTGCTTCTTGCTCTATGATTGAAGAAGCCATTTTATCATTCAAGAAAGGGACCGCTTGTGCATGTGATGGCCTACGATCACAACATCTTATTGATTATATGTGTGGGGCTGCCACTGTAGTGAAAGATGATTTTTTTAATGCAGTTTCAACTATGGTGAATCTTTGGCTCACTGGTCGTTGTCCAGATTCCCTAACTCCCTACATTGTCAGTGCTCCATTGAATCCTTTTCTCAAACCAGACAATGGCATCCGGCCTATTGCTATGGGTACTATTTGGCAGTGCCTTGTATCCAAAGTTGCCGCAAAGGGTGTAAGTTCTGATGTCGTCCCTTATCTTATGGATCATTAGTATGGTGTTGGTATTTCTGGTGGTGTTGAGGCCCTTCAACACGCTCTCACTCAACTTGTCTATGAACAACAACAACACACTACAATCACCATGGCTCTTATTGACTTCAATAATGCCTTCAACATGGTTGATAGATCTACCATATTCTTAGATGTTCGTCTTCGTTGCCCTTCTATTGTACGATGGGTTGAGTTTTTCTACAGATCTGCATCTCCTCTCTATATGGATCATTGAAAGCCTTTTTTTTCTTTTGTCGGGGTACAATAAGGTGACCCATTAGGCCCCCTACTTTTTTTCCTGGGACTCCACCCTCTTATTTTATAGGAAAAGGATGCATGTCCACTTGACCTCCTTTCTTTCTACCTTGATGATGGTACCCTCATTGGGGACACAGAGGTTGTTTTGAAGGCTCTATCCCTCATTCAGGAGAGAGGTGTGATGTACAGTCTTCATCTCAATACTAAGAAGACATATTTTTTGGCCATCTGATGACCCTAGATGAGGCTCGAATGTGGGCTTATTTCCAACTGACATCTCTCATCCAGAGCATGGAGTGAAGATTCTAGGTGGCCCAATTTTCTACAGACGCATCCTTTGTGAAGGAACTTCTCCAGAAACGTGTGATGAAGACCCTTGATATGATGGATCGCATGTCCTCACTCTAGGATCCACAGTGTGAGCTTCTTCTTCTTAGGTCTTGTGTTGGGATGCCCAAATTGTTGTTTGATCTTCGTACAACACCTCCTTCTTCTATCACACCTGTGTTGGATATTTTTGATCACGGTCTTCATCGTTGTTTGGAGCGTATTGTGGTTGGTGACGGCCCATGTTTTGGTGATTTACAATGGTGTTTGATTACACTTCCTATGCATCTAGGGGGATTGGGGATCAAGTCCTCTCATGATGTCTGTAAATTACAATGACATGTTGGGAGAGGACATTGTCATGATATTGGAGGTGGCACCTCTCATATGCATTTTCAAAGACTTGATGTGAGAGGATGCCATAATGATATGGGCCCTATTCCTCCTAGAAACATATTCAGTGACATGTTGTGAGACGACACCATCATGACATGGGCCTTGGCTCCTCAGAAATTTACTTTTAGGGACTTACTGTGAGAGCACACTATCATGATAGTGGTCACATATCCTCCCAAATGCAATTACAATGACATGTTGGGAGAGGACATTCTCATGATATGTGATGTGGCTCCTCCAAAATGCATTTTTGGGATCTTCCCATGAGACACCATCATGATATGGGTCATGGCTCCTCAAAAGTTTATTTTTAGGGACTTGCTGTGAGAGCACATTGACATGATATTGGTCATAGATCCTCCCATATACACCTCCATCCACATGCTACGAGAGGACATTCTCATGATATGGGCTAGAGAGTCACCCTGGCGAAGTCCACGTGCAGGCTTTGTGCTTTTGGTCCGATCCCCATTTATAGAAAAAGTGTGCTGGACAGATGTGATGCAATCTTTGACTTTACTCCTCCACTTTATCCCAAAACCCATCTTCTCCATCACTACATCAAGGAAACTCCACTCCACCATGTTGTATGCTTTGGACATGTCCAACTTCATAGCAAGACTGCCTTTTTCTTCCCCTTTTCTCTCTTCATAGAGTGGAACACTTCATAGGCTATGAGAGCTCAATGTTATGATATAGGTCATAGATCCTCCTAAATGAATTGTTAGAGACTTGATATGCGATGATATTTGTCATGATATGGGTCCAAGTACCTCAAAAATGTATTTTCAGAGACTTGCTGTGAGAGGTCACTTTCATGACATGGGCAATGACCCCTCTGAAAGGAATTTTAGGGACTTGTGGTGAGAAAAAAATATCATGATATGAGCCCTGACCCCTCAAAAATTCAATTTTAGGGACTTGTTGTGAGACATCACTATCATAATATGGGTCTTAGCTCATCCCAAATGCATTTTGAGGGACTTTCTGTTAGATGATACTATCATGATATGGGCCATGACACCTCCCAAATGCATTTTTAGGGACTTGTTGTGAGAGGACATTGTGGTGATATGGGCCCCAAATCTAGCCAAATGCATTTGTAAAGATTTTTTGTGAAACGACACTGTCAAGATATGGTCACTAGATCCTCCTTAATGCATTTTTAAGGAGTTGTTGTAAGACCTCAATGCCATGATATAGGTTGTGGATCCTCCTAAATGAATTGTTAAAGACTTGCTATGAGATGACATTTGTCATGATATGGGCCCAAGCACCTCCCAAATACATTTTCAGAGACTTGTTATGAGAGAACACTTTCATGAGATGAGCCATAGTTCTTTCTAAAAGCATTTTTGGGGACATGATGTGAGAGGACAACATCATGATATGGGTTGTGACTCACAAATTCATTCTTAGAGACTTGCTATGAGCAGATATTGTCATGATATGGGTCGTGGCTCCTCCCTAATACATTTATAGGGACTTTCTAGGAGAGGACACTGTCATGATATGTGACATGTCTCCTCCCGAATGCATTTATAGAGACTTTATGTGAGAGGAAAATACCATGATATGGGCCTTGGATCCTCCATAATCCATTTCTATGGACCTTTTATGAGAGGACATTATCATGGTATGGGTCATGGCTCCTCCCAAATGCATTTTTTGGGACTTACTGTGAGGAAACATTTGTAATTATATGGGCCCCAAATACACTCAAATAAATTTTTGGGGACTTGTTGTGAGAGGACACTATCATGATATGATCTCTGGATCCTCACAAATGAATTTCAAGGGATTTGTAGTGAGAAAAGATTGTCATGATAGGGGGCTTGGCTCCTCCAGATACATTTTTGAGAACAAGCAAGATATGTAAGCACAACTAATGAGTACCACAATTGACATTCTAGTTGCTTCATCGATTGCCTTTCTCATTTGGGTCGGGTTAGCTTCTATTTCCCCTTCATCATTTCTCAATTGTTGTTTCCCTATTTATGTTCCCTGATTCTATTTATTTGAAGGGACATGTTATGAAGGACACTATCATGAGATGGGCCATGTATCCTCCATAATGCATTTGAAGGGACATGTTATGAAGGACACTATAATGATATGGGTTGTGGAACCTCCCAAATGCATATTTAGGGACTTGATGTGAGATAACATTTATTATGATATGGGCCCTGACACCTCCCAAATGCATTTTCATGGACTTGTTGTGATAGGACGTTGTCATGATATGGGACCTGACACCTCCCAAATGTATTTTTAAGAACTTACTGTGAGATGACATTATCATCATATGTGCCATGGCACCTCTAAAATGTATTTTCAAGGACTTTGTGTGAGAGGTCATTGCCATGATATAGGCCCAAACTTGAGAGGAGATTGTCATCATATGTGCCATGGCACCTCCCATTTTCACTTGAAACTTGTTGTGAGAGTAAACTGTCACAATATTCATCCCAAATGCAATTTTTGTGAGTTAATGTGAGAGGACACTGTCATGATAAGGGCATGACACCACACAAATATATTTCTAGGGACTTAGTGCAAGAGTTTAGTGGCACAATATGGGCCATGGCTCCTCCCAAATGCATTTTAGGGAGTTGGTTTGAGAGGACACTCTCATGATATGGGCCATGTCTCCTCTCAAATGCATTTTCATGGAGTTGCTTTAAGATGTTTGATGACACTTAGTTTCTAGGAGGAATTGGAGTGTATGTTGTATCATGTTCTATCGCGGTCACAACGTGCATTGTGGAGATAGTCATGATGTTGCATTGTGAGAAATGATTCACGGAACCTCCCAAATGCATTTTTAATGACTTGATGTGAGATAACATTTGTCTTGAAATGGGCCCTGACACCTCCCAAATGCATTTTTATGGACTTGATGTGAGATAACATTTGTCTTGAAATGTGCCCTCACACCACCCAAATGCATTTTTAAGGACTTATTATGAGATGACATTGCCATCATATGTGCGATGACACCTCCCAAATGTATTTTGAAGACTTGGCGTGAGAGGGAATTGTCATGATATGGCCCAAACTTCACTGAAATGCATTGTTAGGGACTTATTATGAGAGGACACTGCCAATATATGGGCTATGTATCCTCCTTAATGCATTTGAAGGGACATGTTGCGAAAGGACGCTATCACAATATTGGTCGTGACATTTGTCATGATATGGGCCCTGACACCTCCCAAATGCATTTTGATGGACTTGTTATGAGAGGATGTTGTCATGAAATGGGACCTGACTCCACCCAAATGCATTTTTAAGGACTTATTATGAGATGACATTGTCATCATATGTGCGATGACACCTCCCAAATGTATTTTCAAGGACTTGGCGTGAGACGACATTTGTCTTGAAATGGGCCCTGACATCTCCCAAAAGCAATTAGAGGGACATGTTGTGAAAGGACACTATCGTGACATGGGTTGTTGGGTCTTGTTTTGGTCAAGATTGTCATTTCTCTTGTGTTTTGGGTCGAGAAAGAAGTACACCATCTGTGTTTGAGGTCGAGACAGTTGGTGTTGTTTTGATTGTGATGGTTGGCCTTATTTCATTCTAGTATGAATTCAATTCCAATAACATAATATAACCGTGTTTCCTCTTTTACACATGCTCCTCATATGTGTCATGGCACATCCCAAATATATTTTTAAGGACTTGGTGTGAGAGAAGATTGTCATGATATGGGCCCAAACTTCACCCATATGCATTTTTAGGGGCTTATTATGAGAGACAACTATCAATATATGGGTCATGTCTCCTCCTTAATGCATTTGAAATGCCATGTTATAAAATGACACTATTATCATATGGGTCATGGCACCTCCCAAATGCATATTTGGGGACTTGTTGTGAGATAACATTTGTACTGATATGGTCGTGAATCCTCTCAAATATACTTCTATGCACTTTTTATGGATGATATTTGTCATTTTATGGGCCTTGTAACCTCCCAATATATTTTGAGGGACTTGTTGTGAGAGGATATTGTCATGATATGGGCCCTCTCTCCTCCCCCAAAGTATATTCAGGGACTTGTTGTGAGAGCACATCATCATGATATAGGCCTTAGTTCCTCACAAATTTATTTTTAGGGACTTTTTCTGAGAAGATAATGTCTTGAAATTAGTTGTAGCTCCTCCCAAATGTATTTCCAGGGACTTGTTGTGAGAGGATATTGTCATGATATGAGATATTGCTCCCCCTAAATGCGTTTTGAAGGACTTATTGTGAAAGGACATCATCATGATAAGGGCCATAGATCCTCACAAATTTGTTTTGAGGAACATGTTGTGAGAGGACATTATCATGATATGAGTCATGGATCCTCCAAAATATATTTCTATGGACTATCACGATAGTTGTCACATATCCTCCCAAATGCAATATAAATGACATATAGGCCCTGGCTCCTCCCAAAAACATATCCAATGACATGTTATGAGCGACGACTTGTGTTTATTGGACCAATTCCCTTTTCCAAACGGTACTATGCAGACGCCGATTTTGGAAAATGAAAATAGTTTGGTCACACGCAGGGGTGCGCTTGCACCTTCACGCACAGGGGGAAAGCAGTTTGGTGGTGGGTGGGGGTGATGACGTGTAATGTTTTAATTGGATGGACTGGTAGGAATTGTGTAATATGCAAATAAATGTGTTTTTCTTATAACTTTTGAACCGTAATGAATTTTTTAATAAAACAAAGACCATTGGATTCGTTATGAAAAATGCATTCAAAAAAGACAATATTGATATATTTTTAAGCATCAAATAACCATATTTAGGTGTCATTAGCCATTTATGGGTGTCATTAGCCATTTGTGGTCAACGTTATAATTTTAGGTGTCGGTGAACCATTTTAGGCGTTAAATAACTATATTTGGGTGTCATTAGCCATTTATGGGTGTCATTAGCCATTTGTGGGCGTCGTTATAATTTTAGGTGTCAGTGAATCATTTTAGGCGTCAAATAATTATATTTGGGTGTCATTAGTCATTTATGGTTGTCATTAGCCATTTGTGGGCATCGTTATAATTTTAGGTGTTAGTGAACCATTTTAGGCATGATAATGGCCATATTTGAGTGTAATTAGCTATTTATGGGTGTCATTAGTCATTTGTGGGCGTCGTTATAATTTTAAGTGTCAATGAACCATTTTAGGCATCAAAAACCATATTTGGGTGTCATTAGCCATTTATGGGTGTCATTAGACATTTATGAGCATCGTTATAAATTTAGGTGTCAGTGAACCATTTTAGGCGTCAAATAACTATATTTGGGTGTCATTAGCCATTTATGGGTGTCATTAGCTATTTGTGGGCGTTGTCAATTAACCTATATATATCATTTTTTTATTTTTTTATTTCAAAAATATGTCAATATTAGGTTTGTCAGATTGCATTTTTTGTAATGAAACCAATGGTTACTATTTTATTAAAAAAATCATTACGGATCAAAAGTTATAAGCGAAACAAATTTATTTACCTTTTACATAATTCCAAAAAACTGACCTAATCAACACCTGCCACGTGGCGGCAGTTTGGGCAGTGGTTTCACCCCGCGCGTGAGGCTGCACGTTACGGGCGTGAGCTTGATAGAATCTCTTTGGAAAACCTTGCCAAACTAGATTTTACTAATCAAATAAATTGGTGTTATAATGGCCTTTGCATTAACACGTAACAACCTTTCCCTCCACTTAATCCCTCTGGCCCCTAAATCACCCGCGTAACAATCTTTCCCTCCACTTAATCCCTCGGACCCCTAATCACCCACGTGTGAAGACTGATCAACGCTAAAAATTATCAGCTTACCGTTTCCCTAAATCACCCGACTTACAACTTCCTTCATATTCTCATTTCAGTTTTTGTCTCCATGATTTGTTACCCAAATCACTATTCTCCCTCGGTGATAGTTTCCTCTCACGATTAGAGTTTGCAACAGAAACCTCTCAAGCACAACATGGAAAGTAGTCGTCTTTCCTGTTGAATCTGCACGCCGCTTCGGACTCCAGGCATAGAGCGAAGAAATGTCTTTTCTTCTCATGGATGGTGCTTCGGAGTCCCGTCTTTTTCATTTCTGATGGAGCTTTCTTTCTTCTTAGTGTCAATAGGCTAGCACACCGGCAGCAAAAGGCTAGCGCACCGGTGACAACAGGCACCCATTTCAAGCGAGGGCATCGGCGGAAACAAGCACCAAATCCGAGCGAGCTCCTGAGGGCATCAGCGGTGGTGACAACATTAGTTGGTGGAGGTGGTTGCATCGTCATCATCGTCATCCAGGTTAAAAAAGTCTTGACTCAGTTTGGTAAGTTGACGGGGCTTTACATTAGCCAAATCAAATCAGAAATCTACTGCTCTAAATCATGTAATAGCAGGAGAGGACGCTTAAGGGTGGCTTGTGGTATGAGTGCGGGGTCCCTACCTACCAAATACCTTGGTGCTCCGATTGCTGGAGGTAAAGGAGTCACTAAAGACTTCTACTTATGCTCGGACAATGTCAGAGGTAAAATTGATCACTGGAGTGGTATTAAGATCTCTATGGCGGGTAGGTTGGTACTGGTGCGGACAGTTATACAAAGCATGATTCACTTTTGGGGTAATGTTTGCGAGGTTCCTGAGCCTGTCGCTGGTAGAATACAGAAGATGACTGCTAGTTTTGTTTGGAGTGGCAAACACCATAATGTGGCTTGGGAGGTGATCGCCAGGCCATTTGAAAAAGGTGGACTTAATGTTAAACAACATGCTGACATTCTGGATGCTTGCCGTTACAAAAGAATGGATAGGTTATTGAGGAACAAGGATAACATTTGGTCTGAGTGGATGACTTTGAGGTATGGGCAGACTTTTCAGGAAGTGTCGCACCAATCAAGGTCTTGGAGAAAGATGTGCAGGTGTTGGGTGGTGGTTCAACCTTTGTATCGTGTGGATGACAATGGTATGTTTGTGTTGCTCAACCAACAAAATATACCATGGATCAACAGGATGGATAATAGCTTGCAGGTGTGCTGGTTCAAAACTCTTTGGGGGCCCTTCCACGTGCCCAAATGGAGTACCACCACGTACAAAGCTATTCTTAATAGGCTCACCACCAAGGATCGGTTGCGCAGCTGGGGCATTGAGCTTGATACCACTTGTTGCCTCTGCAACAGGGATGAGGAAAGCCATGACCATTTATTTGGCCAATGCAGGTATGCTAGATATATTTGGGCGACTGTGTGTCTCAAGAATGGGTGGACGAATGTGACTAGCTCTTCCTTAGAGGAGATTATTGTCTGGAATGACTCCCGTAGCTCTAAATTCTGCAGGGGGTTTGGGGGAGTCTGTATCACTCTCTTTTGTTTTCTGGTTTGGAGGGAAAGGAACCGGCAGATCCATGGGGAGGTTAGAACCTCGGAAACGCAGTTGATACAAAACTTTTGTAGAGAAATTAGAGATGTTGTCAAAGCCAAGAAAGGCTTAGATAAAGGTATGTCTGTACAGTCCAAAACTTTCTGGGGGCTTTTGTAGAGTTACCTCCCAGTTAGTTAGACTTGATGTAGTGGTTCGCAGGGTATAGTTCTTTCTATATCCTTTTTTGGCAATACTATTTACCCATTCCCAAAAAAAAAAAAAAAAAAAACAAGCACCAAATCCGAGCGAGCTCCTGAGGGCATCAGTGGTGGTGACAACATTAGTTGGTGGAGGTGGTTGCATCGTCATCATCGTCATCCAGGTAAGCCCCTGATCTTCATGTATTTCTCCATTTTTTCTTATTGCTTTTCTATTTCCTCTCTCTGTTTGAATTCCATGCATACTAACTATTTGAAAAAATGCTTGAAGGGAGGAGATCGCTTCCCATGACATCCGATTTACTCCCCAACCATCTCTTATTCACATAAGATAAATCCAAAAAGTATATAATTAAAATGAAAGTCTGCCTTACTTTGAACCCCCACTGCATGCGTTTCTCCACTCATTAATCTAACTAAGTTGACTATTAAATAACACCTCTTGAGCCACAGATGCAGAGCACGCATCTAATATTGTTTCTTCTAACTGGAATATGTTTCTGGCAACGTAATGATTGATTATCAAGAAAACTATGAGCAGCTAACTCAAGATGCGTCATGTGTGCGGATAGCATTGATGTGGTACAGAGTAATGACCATGTGGATTTTTAGAACTAAGGATTTGTTGTAGTCGGTGGTTTCTCGATGGTTTCAGATACCACTAACCATAGCAAGGTTAGTAAGATGGAACTAAAGAGTAGATGACAATAAAATGAGGCATCTAGGAAATCTATTTTTTATTTTTTAATTGTTTAGATTGATCCCGACTATTTTGTTTGGCTGGGAATCTGATTTACCAATGAAAGCTTCCCCATTACTTGTTTTTAGGAATATTATCTCCCCCCCATCTAATATCCTACCTAGATCTGATTATTTAATGTCAGACAATATATGGTAATTCCAATAGATTATATACCAACTCAAATAGTATCCCTTACAAGTCTGTATTCCCTCATTGCGAGTCCTAGCCGATATTTCTATGTAAGAATGAGTCAAAGACTAGAATTACTTCCCCAATAAACTTAGATAATGGGTTTTATTGGTCAATTTATTGTCCACCATTTTTTCCTTGCTAGGATAATATTCTAAGTGTCCTTAGACGGGCACGAAAGCTACCTTAGGTGCTAGGTATTCAATTTGAGGTGCCTTTCCAAAGCCTAGGAGCTTAGGCACCAAGGTGGGCAACCAAGTATGTTTAGGTGTATTTTTATCGACCTACATTGTTGAGTCAATATAGTGATTCTCAAAATCATAACAAGGTGATTTGTCCTAATTTAAACTTGAATTTATATTACATGACCTAATCCGATCTATTTTTTATATAAAAATTACCCTAAAAAGTGAAATCTGAGTAGCAATTCAGCCTTCAAGAACATGTTTGAACATGTTTGAGGGCAGGTGAAAAAGAAGATAGTATTGGACATAGTATAAATAGATTTTTAGCCATCATTATGGTCTGACTCAACCCCGACGAGGGGAATATGTATTATAGACATTATATAGTTGTACACATGTTTAAGTGCATGTACGATATATTAAGAACTAGAATGTTATTTTTTTAATAATCATAATATAAAATGAATCAAACAAAATATATTACAATTGATACATTACAACTTGATTTTGCATTAATACTTCTTCATTTTTTTCCTTTCTATGCTATATTTTGTTGAACTCATGTGAATTTTTCACATCTAGCCTCAATGTCTAAATAGATTGCTAAAACTAGAGCACCACGTCCTAGGCATTAAGGAGTATCTACAAACATGATGTCAACACTAATCCTTGATCCAATCAAATTGATCCACCAACCAATCAGTTCACAACCTAAACTGGACAGTTCACAAACCTTATCCAATCAATTCACTTATTGAACCGGTTGTCTCACAATTTTGATCGCCAATTTTGGTTCAACTGACCTGAAAATTGAATCCATTAGTTCAACACGTGAACTAGCCAGTTCACTGCACAACCAATAAACTTTTAACTGTTGTTGTTTAAATTGAGTACCTAACAATTTAGTAATCAAGTTTAAATTACAATCATGAATAAACTCCTATTCTAAGTGTATCCTATGTGTGTGACCCTACGGTTACGTTGGGAGTTCCCATAACCAATTTATTACATCACAAGCAGTGATTGGTATCTAGAAAGACTTCATTGCTACCCAAGTAATTTGGAAAGTTGGAGAATAACTTCATTCTACAATCTATGATTGGTCTTACAGTAATTGTATAGTTCCTTAGTCATTGACATCCAACTTCACTCGATCCATGAAATCATCATCATCTTCAACATTCAATCCATGTTCCTTGAACTATAGCAGACTGTATGTGATGCATGTGAGCTCACATATCATGTATTGATTCATAGTATGAACACATGTTTCTCTATCTCACTTATCAAGTAACCTAGATATCAATCTCCTATAGGAGGGACAAATCCCATCTACATCACTCACAATAATCCCCATGTGTTATGATGCACACAAGTACCACCTTTATGGCAATCCTTATTCAAGGTCACGGTAGATGATGTCTAAGTACATCAAATAACATGTGATGAGTGTAGTGATTTCAAGTCTAAGAATTGCAATCACTACCATCACGACAAGAGATGATTCTAACTACCAAACATGGTTTAGATGTATCACTCTTGAGGTGGGTCTGTCTGATACACTATTCTCTAACAAGTGTCTATGTATTTGTTTTGATATCACATGTCATGACTTAGTGAGATTTTGTCATCAACCAAATCACACTCTAGTCTTATGTGTTATTGCTATCTAATAGCCTTTCACAATAACAACTGACTAGAGACACAACAAGAACATATATACTCTTAACATCAGTAAGATCTCATTGTTTAGGTCCTCAAACTAAAGAAATATGTCATTGAGTGATACTTTATAGACATTTATATGTTACATCATTATCTCAAAACTGAATAAAAAAGAATAAATTGGATGATTGCCTTTATGATTAATCAAATCACTTACAAGATATGCCATTACAATAAACATATACTGACTCTCTAGCCATATATACCAATACACCCCCACTTGCACTTAGAGACAATCACCCAAAAATCTTATTCCAGGTATCTCAAACATGTCCATCATGTTTTTGCTGTGCAATTGTTGCTTCAAGTTAGTATTTTGCAAGTTTCACATCTCCTTGTTGTACGACTTCTCATATGAGATGGAAGTGCTATAGTATGCTATATCAGATTCCTTTCCTATCTAGTAGGTCCATTGTAGATATTTTATTTCTAGTGTGTCATCAATGGTTGGAACCTCCCACAAGTTCATCTACATGAACTTTTTGATCCATACAATATCCTTTATTATTTTCATAACATGAGGATACTCGAGTTCTATTGTAGAATTAAACAATTATCTATTGCTCAGGAACTTTTCTAGCTTTCAATTCTCATTTTAAGCTTAATAATAAATTTAGATTGTGATAATTAATATATTTGTCAATTTGGAAGCTTTCATCAGTGTAACCCTTTACACCCAACTCTTACTTATTACCATATCTAAGGAACTAATCCTTTTAGTGCTTCTCAAGTACTTAAGGATGTTCTTATGCATTCTAGGACTTTCACTGGGATTTGAGAGATATCCACTCATCATGTCCAATACATATGAGACAATGGGATGAGTACACTATATTGCATACATGATAGATCCAATTACAAATGCATATGTCATCACACTCATGTTTTACAATTCTTTACAAGAACTAGGACACTGGTCTCTTGAGAGACCAAACCCATGAAACATGGAAATACTTTCTGTCATTGAGTTCTGCATGCTGAACCCCTTCAAGATCTTGTCAATGTTTGTGCTCTTTCTTAGGTCAAGATGCTTTCCAGATCTATATCTGTAGATCACAATTCCTATTACATAGGAAGCTTCACCTAACCCTTCATAGAGAAGGTACTTTCATTTCCAGGTTTTAACATATGTAGTATACAAACAATATTCCCCATCATCATGTGGAATATAAATATTCTCCCACTAAATCTTTTGTAATCACAAATTTCATCTTCACTATGACTCAAATCAAACTCTTTAACTATTTTGTCAAATCGAAGATTCTAGCTCTGAGATGCTTGCTTCAATCTGAAGATTGACCTTTGTGGCTTATAGGCTTTATTTGAATTGTATGTATTTATAAATCCTTTAGATGTGTCACGTACACATCCTCTACAATATTCCTATTAAGGAATGTAGTTTTAACATCCATTTTGGCAAATCTCATAGTCATATTAAGTTGCAATGGCAAGTATGATTTGAATGAATTTTACCATGACATTTGGTGAAGAGATTTCATCATGTTCAACACATTACACTAGATTGAAACCCATTACAACCAATGTTCTCTTATATGTTTGTACACTACCATCCATGTCGGTCTTCGTAATGAAGACATAATTTCACCTTTGGGGTTTTAGTCCTTCAGGTGGATCCGCAAAGGTTATACCTTGTTGTTGTACATGGATTCCATCTTTGATCCCATAGATTCAATCCATTTGTCAGACTCTAGCCCCTCAATAGCTTCTATGTAGGTTGTTGGCCCATCATCTTATGACCAAATCATTGCCTTTTGACTTATAAGATATCATAATCTTTCAATCTCAAGGAGTGTTCTACTAGATCTACATGTATTACATAAGGAACTTGATATTCTACAAGTACTTATGATTATCCGTGTTCCTATTGTACCTCTTTAGGTTTAATATTTTCTTGTTGGTCTCGAGCATTTTGAGTTCTACTTTCCCCCCAATGATTGCATTGTAATTAAATTCCCTGTAGGAATACAACCATCATGGTAGAAAAACACCTTTTGTTGTCATATCAGAATATAAAAGTAGTATTCAAATAAAATAACATTATATGATTTGTGGATAAATATTTTTAAGAAACTATTATCTTACATAAGATTTCAATCCTAATCCTTATAAATTACATATTAGGACACTTCCCATGCCATGTCTCATATGATGTCTTTTGAACCATTTTAAGACGGTACATTATTTTAGTGTAAAGCATGTGCCCAAAAGGGATTTCAAAGATTAGATACATTTATTGATAATCATACCATGACTAATAAAGGAGTGGTTCCTTCTTTCTGACACATCATAATGTTTTAGATGGAGTTCATTGTAATACACTATCACAGTCTCCTAGAAGGTCCTCAAAACTCTTGGTTTTAAATATTTCAACATAGATCATATTGAACTGTCTTAATACTTTTACCAAACTAGTCATGCACTTCATTTCATGATCTCTATTAACACTTAAAGATATTTAGACTTGAATTTTATTAAATACAATCTAGCATTTCTACTAAGATCATCACTAAATAAAATAATGTACTAATAACCACCTTTAGCATTTATTTTAAAAGATCTATATACATCAATATGTACTAGTCATAGTAGAATATTCTCTTTCCCACTATATCTAGTGAGAGGTTCTTTTGTCATATTGTCCAATAAATAAGACTTACATGTCTCTAATGGTTCAATAAGCAAAAGAGTCTAGACAATCATCATTATGGATTCTAGAAATGCATTTCTCATTTATGACAATGCTATATGTATTTTGAGTTATCAAGCTTTGATATTTTGGTATTTATGATAAAAACACTTGTATTTAGATGCAACAAATAAAGATCATAAGACATTGGGGAATCACCATAGAAGATATCATATTTTGAAACAGAACCTTTTCTTTATATGATATCCATATTCATTCATTTATATAAATAAATGAATGATATTCATATTCATTCTTGTCCATTCAAGATGCATAAAATAAAATGTTTCTATTATTGGCAGATATAAGACAATTTTTCATTAACTCTATCACATGCCTTGTGGGATGAGATAAATTATAGGTTCTAACTATATTCAAAGAGACTCTTTCTCCATTTGTGACTTGTAGTCTGACCTTGCCCTTTTGTAAAGGCTTACTTCTTTTCAGATCCTACATATTCACACATATGTGAGATCCACATCCAGTAACTAGTATCCAAGATGAGTAAGTGTATAAATTTATTTCAATAATGTATATACCTAAAGTGGAGATCTCTATCCTCTCCTTCTACTTCTTCAATTCCTCCAGGTAGAGAGGGAAATTCCGCTTCTAGTGTCTAGGTTGGTGATAGTGGTGACAATTTCCACCGTTGCTCACCCTCCCTTTGCTTTGAGAGCTAAAGACTTGGGTTTCTAGCTAAATTTATAACTCTTATTAGCTTTGCCTTTGCCCTTAGACTTCCCCTTTGACCTGTTGATCATCATCACATGGTTGGGCTTGTCTTTCTTCATTTGTGCCTCAGATGTTCTCTGCATGCCAAGTGACTCTACAAATGACTTGTCAAAGTCATTCATGTTGTAGTTCATGACAAACTAACTATATGACTCTAGAAGTGACTGTAGAATCACATTAGAGGACAACTCTTGACCCAAGGGGAATCCTAGTCTAACAAGGTTCTCCACATACCTAATCATATTGAGCACATGAGGGCCTATTGGATCTCCTTTTGCCATGTTACACTTGAACAATGCCTTAGAGGTATCATATCTCTCCTATCTTTCTTGATCTTAGTACATGTTCTTAAGATGTGTTACCATCTCAATCACATCCATGTTCTCATGATGTCTCTACAACTCATAGTTCAGGGAGCACAAAATTAGGCATTTGACATAAATGACATCTTCAATGCGCTTCTTGTAAGCATCCCTATCAGCCTTAGGTGCAATGGGAGCAGGTTCATCTGGCTCTGGTGTCTCTAGGACATAGAGCTTTCACCCTTATGTGAGAACAATTCTCAGTGTCCTAAACCAGTTGTGGAAATTATTCCCATTCAACTTGTCTGTCTTAAGGACTAATTACGATGAAAACATGTCATTTGATTCTAAAAGAGAAAATCTGCAATTTGTCAAAACACTTTCAGATTTGATTTGAATAAAATTTGACCATGTCAAATAGGGCCTTTAATTAATTATCTCTCCAACTATTTTGTTGAAATTTATAACTCTCACATATCAATTTGGAAGATTACAACGTACAACCTTCTAGTGAGCCAAGGTCCAAAAGAATTGAGTTATTACCCTACCAATGCTAACATCCATAATCAATCATTAAGGTAGGAAACTTTTTCCAATTGGATCATATGCAATTCTTGGATATATTGTATGCACAACTCTTTCCCATAATCATCTTCATGCTTTGACATACTTAATCTCATTAAGATCACCTAGTGAAGCATGACCAAAAGGCTGACACGGTAGTGATCCACCCTTCTTGGCAGACCCACATGCTACCATCACACTTCTACGAGATGGACAACACACCACGCTTGGCATTCCCATTCATAGTCAATCAAGATTTTCATGTATATTGCTTATGGAAAGAATCTAAGAATTAATATATTTGATTATGGGATTATATATATACATATATATCCAATCACCACATACTTATAGTACATATAATATCCATGCTATGCCTCACAAAGAAAAAAAATACAATTATAAACACAAGCGATGTTTTGGCCATTACTACTGTAATTCCTTGGAGACACAAGGAATCACTACCACCTAAGGTCTACATCACATGCATCAACCTATTGTGGATGAAGGCATGTACTTGAACCTATCTGCGTTGATCAATTTTACATTTGAACCAATTGGCTTGCCTCCTGGTTGTCCAATTGGTTATGATGATTGATCATTGATGTGCACATTTCATATCTACTTTTTTCACACATTCACACACAAATTTAGTTCATTTTGCCTCCAATCATATCTAAATTTTCATCCTTTAGTTATTTTACTTGTTGCATGATGTTGATCACATGTACACGTCAAAAATGACAAAATGAAGATAATTCAACTCAAATCCAACCTTTGTTGAATACCCCATTCATTTGCAGCTGACACAAAGTTGATCTTGAAGAAATAACAAAAGACACGTCATGTCTACATTTGTACACAACATGTAAATTTCTATAAAAGACTCGCAAAACAAATAACATGACGTATGCTATTAACACACAGGGGTGATAGTTTTTAGAGGCCTTCATCCCCAAATTGGAGAGCAAAAGACATGACTTGTTGTCATTAAGACACAACATGTCCACACATGCAAAGGCCAAAGATTTGACTTTATGCCCAAGTACACGATCATGTGTTTATTAACACATGATGTGTAAAACTTGACCAGGTCAAATCCAATTGTAAGAACAAGTTGTCTTCAGTGGAACATAATGTGTATATATCATGAAAAGGCTAGTTAAATGTTAATTACACTATGCCACACAGTGTGTCTTGATAAAGACATGCAATGTCTTTATGAGTTTCTATCAGATTTTGAGAGAAACTGCCCCTTGTTTTTAAATGAGTGCAGCCACTTGGGGTGGTTATCACTCATCATTTGAGACACGTTTCAACCAAAAGAAGTTTCA
Source organism: Alisma plantago-aquatica (assembly GCA_963693085.1). NCBI lineage: Eukaryota > Viridiplantae > Streptophyta > Magnoliopsida > Alismatales > Alismataceae > Alisma > Alisma plantago-aquatica. The sequence continues at coordinate 754,862,861 of OY856409.1, forward strand.
GGGCAAGAGGAAGGAGATTTTGGGGAGGAAGAACAGATTTCTTGGGAAAGAGCCTCCATTCCTCACAATTTCTTCTCCAAAAGGTACAACAAAGCTTATCTTCTCATTCAAGGTTCTTGGGAGGGAAGATTGTCTGAGTTGGATCAGCTTCAAGGGTTAAATTTTTTAATGTAGTCGGAGTTCTACTCCTCTTAACTTCACCTCTGGTTCCCTTTGCTCTTTCTTCTCTTTAGCTATGCAAAACTCTGAAAATTCTACAATGTACTTGTGTTTCTACATTATGTGCGAGTAGAACCTTCTTCTTGGGCATGGGAGAGTAACTCCCATGCTAGTACTCATATGAACTCGAGATTTATATTGAATGTTAGTTAATTTGCTTCTCCATGAGTCCTACAGTGTTTTACTATTTGTACGCTTGGCTGGCCACCTTTTATACATGTTTTATGCTTCCTTGTGCTATTCAGGAGGATGTATGAGAGAGTAAGGAGTTGATATCATGGAAACATGCTCTTGACCACGGGAGTAGCTGGAAAATGTTGAGGGTTCAAGGTTGTGTTCTAATCTAAGAAAACACACAAAAGTGTTATGTGAAGATGAGCACCGTCTCATGTCACTGGGAGGTGCATGATGATGGCAACCTCCTTGCAGGTGAATGACATGCTTTAATTTTGTAGTTGCACTCGATGTGATGGTATGGTAGTGAAATATAATGTCCAAGACTTTCTAAAATCTGATTTCAACCTTAAAATTTAAGTCCATTTGTTGTTTACTTGTCTTTTAGCTAATTGCAATCAAAGTCTATTGTTGTAATCTGACTTAGATTGTTGAACGTTAGTTCTTTTGTGCCTAGCTATCCTAGCTCTCTGCGGTTCGGCCTTGACTACAATTGATCCCATACACTATCGGGTGATTGACGAGTTGAGATATAAAATTTAAAATTGATTTTCCCTTAGGCAGTCAACAAGTTTTTGGCGTTGTTGCCATGGAACTATTATAATATTAGTTAGAGTAAAAGCTCTAGTTAGTATTCAAGGCTAAGTCATCATTTTCCATCTTTCATATTGTGATACATTTTTCGTAGTGTGATTCTCACTTATCTATTTCTTTTTTAGGTTGCATGCATCTCTCTAAGAAGGGTCTTGAGACATCAATCTTCCTAGACCCAAAAATTGAGTGAACTTTTTGTAGTCGAAGGAGAGCATGGAAAGGTGATAACTCCATGAACTTGGAGGGATCACAACCATCATCATCCTACTCAACACCTTCACCACCGTATTCACCTGATCCCTCCCAAGAATTGGAGATGGAGGACAACCTCCTATTGAAAGAGTTTGTTGTGCCGACTGCCATCAACATTTTTGGAGCCATTGATCATCCTACCATTGAAGCCAATAATTTCTCCATTATTCCTATCATAACGCAAATGATCTAGCAGAACCGTTTCGGAGGAAAGCCTATGGAAGATCTAAATCTTCACATGGATGAGTTATTGCAGTACTTGAACACCTTTAAGATCAATGGTGTTCTAACTGAAGGAGTACATCTACTCCTATTCCCATTCACTTTGTGAGACTGAGGCAAGGCATGACTCTCATCTTTACGAAAGAGGTCTATTAAGAGTTTGGATGAACTGTTGCATGCTTTTCTTACCAAGTACTTTCCTCCAAGAAAGATGACTCAACTAAGGAGCCAACTCACCAACTTTAAATAACAGGAAGGTGAGACACTCTATGACACATCAGAGAGATTTAAGGATCTACAATGCCTTTGTCGTCATCATGGTTTGACGAATTGGTTGTTAGTTCAAGACTTTTTATAACGGGTTATTCTACAACATATGTATGAGTATTGATGTCGCTGCAAATGGAGCTCTAATGAAGAAGTCCTACCGCGAAGCATATGCTATTATTGAAGGTATGGCACTCAACCACAGTCAGTGGAGCATTGAAAGGACCAACCAACCCTTCTCTTTCACCAAATCAAGTGACAAATCTAGTGGGAAGCACACTGTAGACCAGTAGATCTCATCGCATCCAAACTTGATGCTTTGACTAAAAAGTTTGAAAAGCTGACCACTCACTCTGTTCAAGTAGTTGAGAAAGTGTGTGAGGTGTTTGGAGCATCCAGTGACAACTCTTCTTCTTTTTTTGCACCAGAGATGAAAGCCACAGAGATGCCAGAGCAGGTCAATGCAGTAGGAAACTTCAACAACAGATAAGCCTACAATCCTTTCTCAGAAACCTACAATCCAAAATGGAGGGACCATCCAAACTTTTCTTATAGGAACAAAAACTCTCAAAACCAACAACAACAAGGTCAAGATCAAGGTCAACCTAATATGAGCAATCACCAATCAATGAATACCAACCGTCAACAATTGCCAGAATATAGCAACAACAACAATTGGAATTTCAGCCAGCTTTAAAAAATGAGTTAACCACAACAAAAGTCTAGCTTGGAAAGTCTTCTTGAAACTTTTGTGATTACACAGATTCAATAAAATGATGAGTTACAGGCACACACCAATCTCTTGAAGTATGCATGACATAAATTTCTTCTAAAGTTGATGGGATTGTCACCCATACCAAGATATTGGAGAACCAGATTGCTCAACAAGCTTAACCCAAAATCACACGGAATGAAAAACTTCCCTAACTATATAGAAAAGTCTTCAATCACCCCTCTTACTTTTTCTATCTTGACAGGTATAGTGGATTCTTCCAAATTCCTATCTACCCACCCAATCAAGAAAATACCTCTTTCAAATGCACCTATGGGACGTATGCTTATAAGCGGATGCCTTTTGGGCTTTGCAATGCACCACCACCTTTCAAATGTGTATGATGGCAATATTCTCTGATTATTGAAAAGATTATGGAAATATTTATGGACAAACTTAGTGTTTATGGAAACTCTTTTGATGATTGCTTGTTGAATCTAACTAAAGTTTTTCAGAGATGTCAAAAATTCAACCTCATTCTTAATTGGGAAAAGGGCCATTTTATGGTGTAGATAGGGGTTGTACTAGGCCATTTCATTTCAAGAAAAGGAGTTGAAGTGGATAAGGCAAAAGTAGAAGCTATTGAAAATATGTCAACTCCAACAAATGTGAAAGAAGTTCATAGTTTCTTGGGACATACAAGGTTCTACAAAAGATTCATAAAGGACTTTCCAAGATTTCAAGGCCTCTATATTCCTTTCTAGCCAAAGACATTGAGTTTGTATTTGATGGACTGCCAAACAGCCTTCCAGATACTAAAGGATGCTCTAATTTCAACACCTATCATCCAACCACCAGATTGGAGTGCTCCTTTTGAAATAATGTGTGATGCAAGCGATTACGCTATAGGAGAAGTATTGGGGCAAAAGAAAGATAACAAAATCCATGCCATCCACTATGGAAGTAAGACCTTATACGATGCACATATCGATTATGCCACAACTAAGAAAGAGATGCTTTCTATAGTCTATGATTTTGATACGTTCAGACAAAACCTAGTGGGTTCCAAGGTCATTGTGTATGTAACACCCTCCTTTAGACATATATCATAACTAAGCAGAAGCTTTTTATCTTGATGGAGGAATGTTACATTTATGAAATCATAGAAAATAAATACATAAATCACTATTGAGATTCATACATTGTTCTTTACATAGGAAACTATGGTTGAGTTCTATAACATATCTAAACATTTCTAAGCAGGGAAATCTAAACATAAAAGTAAACATATTCATAATATTGGATCACCTAGTATGGATGGCACCCGACTAGTTAGTTCTTGAAGGTCTTCTAGTCCTTGTTTGCTTCTCTTGAGTCCTTACTTGCTCCAATTCCTGGAGACATCGCGTCCCCGGCCATGTAAAGGGGAAAAATCAACACATCAGTAAATGGTACATGCACTTTATAATATGAGCAAAGTAAATATACTTGACATGTAAGAAAACTTGACATGAATTAACTATAAGCATTCTTGAGTCATTATTAACTTAAAGAATTGAAAAGTAATTGTATGCATCCCTATATGATGCCCCCTTGGGAGCACATGATTGCTAGGAAAGCCCTTGATGCTAGGAAAGCCCTTGATGACTCCTTAAGGTCCATGATTCGGGAACATATAAAGACTATTTCAATTCAAATTAACTTGATCATTAACATGACATTAACATTAACATTAACATAATCATGATTCTTGAACTTAACATGAAGGGATTTCTCCCCATTAATATGATATCTTAAACATGATGGAGTTTCTCCTTCTTAATCATTAACCTGAGTCATTAATCTTAAATCATAATCATAGTGAATATTATAGACATAGGACATAGCATATATCAATCACCAAGTGGTGATATAGTGAACATGATTAAAACATTAAACTTGAAATGATAAAGCCTACTCTATATTTAACATGCAAACAACCAATAGTCCTTGTGCACAACAACATGACCTGTTTACCTTGGAGCAATGAAGATCCTAAGATAGTCCTCTCTGATCTGGATCAACTCCTAGGTCAAAACTTCTCTTGACTTGATTAGGTCCGAAGCACCTGTTAATAATAATTAAACATCATAAATAAATACATTGTATTGATCCTAGGCTGAACTAGGGTGAATTAGGGTTTGAATACATTAGGGTTAGGTTCATTGATCAATGTCATTTAATAAAGAAAACTTGCCTAGATTAGGTTTCATTAATCACATGATGTACATAGGGTTTCATGATTCAAATTAGGAGTTTTAATAAAAAAATTGGAATAGGGAATCAAATCATGGCTTGAAAACATAAAAATCATATTCCTCTCAAAAAATCATTTCAAAAACATAATTTTGTGTATTTTTATGAGAAACGGTTGATTTATTGCGAATTTTCAAATGAAGGACCAATCACAAATCAAGAAAAATATATGTGGGTAATCCAACTTAACTATGGGGATACTGGGCCCGAGCCCTGCCCTGCCCTCGTGGCCCAATGAGAACTCGCCAAAATGGCCTTGTGTCTCAATTCTGAAGCAACAAAAGGCGACATAAAATCCCAAAATAACCCCTTAGCACATAAATTACTTGATTAAGGAAGGATGGGCACCATGGTCTTTTCAAGACCTAGTTTGTTCTTCCCTCAGCCATGGCACTAGGCATGCTATAAGTGTCCAAAATTTGATCAACAATCACAGACGACGAGATAAAAAGTAAGTAAAAATGTACTGAACAGAATCACAAGGAGTCGCCTGTCCTAAAGAAATAATCTTTCTTATGAAAGGACCAACGTGGCCTTAGAGCATGTCACCAAAGAATAAAAAATAGAGGAGGTCGAAGGTTTTAAAATAATAGAAAGGTCAGTACATAACCAACTATTGATCGGAGAACACTCCTTGACATAAATCAGACTCGAGGGTACAATTTTTGTGGTCGGAGAGGCTCTAAAAGCCAGGGCTATTAACTGTCGGTGGGGACTCCAGTGGCGGCCTATTGGTCTGGGCATCTCGGACAAGTATAGAGAAAAATAAGAAAGGAAAAGCAAAGGAGGAGGTGTGGAGTTTCTTACAGTGTAGCTAATTTGGTCGGACGTGTAGAAAGTGTCAGGGCTAACTAGGAGTTTGCCGGAGGACAGGTCGAGTGAGGCGGTAGAGGCTCAGGGTACAGGATAGAAAATTGGAAGATGAGGAAGAAGCAAATGAGTAAGGTAGTTCTTTAGGCACTCTTTAATAGGTGTGGGGTTGCTAGAGTCACCATATGCAACTTGCGATAAAGCGAGGTAGTGAAGCCCTAAAAGGGCATTTCACCTATAGATCATGAAGGCCCTAGAAAGTAGGGATGTTTTGATTCAAGAAAGTGACTTGAATTTGTAGGAAACAAATCTTAAAAAATGTGCGAGAGATGTGAGAGAACAACACCGAGAAAGGAAGCATGTCGTCTGAGTTCCTAACCCATGAAGGAGTCAGAGGAAGGGGATGACAACATGACTGTTAGATCAGGATAAAGTTAATTACCAGCCACTGGATCGTGTGTGAAAAAGGAAAGAAATGGAATCAATCTGTGTGAGTGACAAAAATCCAAACTATATGCTTAATAACTCGTATTAAATGAAATCATATACAAACCCTAGTCAAACATTATGAAAATTTCCTTAATTTGTTTGGAGGGTCAACGTGGTCAAAAAGCTATCAAAATTGGACCATAGACTAATTGAGTAGTCTATATTATTTATATTCAATTGATTTAGGTTTGTCACAAGTCTTGACTACAATTTCCTTAACAGCCATTTAACTTTAACTTAATGCATTATTTGACGAAATAATTTTGAAAAATACTTTCCTTTATTAGTACATTGAGCAAATTCGAGATATACATTAACTACTCCCTTAAAAGGTCATGTCTTATATATTTGTATGCCTTTTGAGCAACTTTGATGGAGGAGAGAGAAAAAAGATTTTCTTCTTATTAGAATTATAAAAGGAAAGTGGATTACTTCTTGCTTAAGTTATACAAAACATAATTTCAAATTTTGCATCTTTTATTTCTCTCTTCCACTTCCCCTAAATATTATTTAAGGTTAGAAAAGAGAAAAGGGTGAGGGTCAACATCTATTTTCTTGAATGAATAAATCATATTTATAATGGAGAAAAAGGTGAATTAATCTTAATATTATTTTCTAACTTCATTATTCTTTAAGGAAATTCCTCTTTAGGGTCTTTTGCTAATAAGCCCCTCGATTATCATTTATTTAAGAAAACCACATTTTAAGACTTAAATTAATATTGAAAATTTTGGGTGTTACAATTCTACCCACCTTAAATAAATTTCATCCTTAAAATTTCATTAAAGCTACCCATCTTAGAACTTCCCATATCTTTAGCACAAAAAGTACAACATTATTATCATTGTCATTTGAATCCATTATTCTAAACATGTTCATGCGACAATATCCTTAAAAGTAAAAGAAAAGTAATGCACTAAACCCTACTCATTCTTGTCATCCTCACTCTCATCTACCATTGCAAAGACTCTAGATTGTCTTTTGGGAGGTGGATTCTGATTCCTATCCTATCCCTGAGGTGTATCCTTCTTCAACTTTGGGCAATTTGACCTGAGGTGTCCGATCTCTCCACAATAGTAGCATGCTCCTGTACCATACCTGCATGGGGGCATGGTTCTTCTTGCATGTTGGGCATTGGGGCTTCTGAACTTCTGTTGTAGGCTCAGGTACCTTTCTCTTAGGGTTGTTGGGAGGTTGATAACGGTTGTGCTTCTGGGGAACTTCCTTCCTATAGGATCTTCCAGGGTGATCTTCAAGCTCTAGGGATGCATCTAGGGTAGCCTGGAGGGTCCTGTGGACTCTTCCGAACAAGTCAAAGCTCAGGTCGGGCTTGAGTCCTCGGATGAACTTCTTCATCCTACAACGTTCATCATAATCATAGCCATACTTTTGGTGGACCCAGAACTTCTTGGCATATTGGGTAACAATCATGTTACCCACTTGAGCCAGGTTGGCAAACTCTAGCTCCTTCTTCTCTATCATGGCTTCAGACACGTAGTGCTCCTAGAAGGCCTCAACGAATCCTTCCCATATGAGTGGAGGTGCATCAGCTACCCCTGAGTTGAGGAAGTTTTCCCACCATGTATGGGCTTCTCTCTTGAGCATGTGGGTTGCAAAATGAACCCTAGAGTGTTGTGGGCAGTCCATGTCTTGGAAGCGATGCCTCATGCCTCTAATCTAGTCCTAAACATTGGTGACTACATCAATTCCTCCTTCACCTGAGAAAGAGTCGGGCCTTATCTTTAGGAAGACCACTAGAGTTAGCTCATTATGCCTAGGCTGTGATGTTGTCCTTGTGCTAGGGCATTGGTGAGTGCTTAGACAAGATCTTCTATGGTTGACTTATTGTTCTCTCTTGGTCCACTTTACCCACTAGAAGAGCTAGCACCATCATCCTTATCCTTTACCTTGTCTACTCTCTTAGGGGCCATCTGAAAAAGGGTCACATAAAACCTAGGGTTAGAACATGAATCAAATTACTTTCTGGTGGTCATCCATTTATTCACTTTGATACCATTAATGTAACACCCCTCCTTTAGAGATATATCATAACTGAGCGAAAGATTTTTATCTTGAATGAGGAATTTCAAATTTATGAAATCATAGAAAATAAATACATAAATCACCATTGTGATTAATACATTGTTCTTTATATAGGAAACTATGGTTGAGTTCTATAACATGTCTAAACATTTCTAAGCATGGAAATCTAAACATAAAAGTAAACATCTTCATAACATTGGATCGCCTAGTATGGATGGCACCCCACCAGTTAGCTTTTGAACGTCTTCTAGTCCTTACTTGCTTCTCTTGAGTCCTTACTTGATCCAATTCCTGGGGACATCGCATCCCCAGCCATGCAAAGGGGAAAAATCAACACATTAGTAAACGGTACTGGCACTTTATAATATGAGCAAAGTAAATATACTTGACATGTAAGAAAACTTGAAATGAATTAACTACAAGAATTCTTGAGTCATTATAAATTTGAAGAATTGAAATGTAAATGTATGCATCCGTCTATGATGCCCACTTGGGAGCACATGATTGCTAGGAAAGCCCTTGATGCTAGGAAATCCCTTGATGACCCCTCAATATCCATGATTCGGGAGCATATAAAGACTATTTCAATTCCAATTAACTTGATCATGAACATGACATTAACATTAACATAATGATGATTCTTAAACTTAACATGAAGGGATTTCTCCCCACTAACATGATATCTTGAACATGATGAGATTTCTCCCTCTTGATCATTAACATGAGTCATTAATCTTAAACCATAATCATAGTGAACATTATAGACATAGGACATAGCATATATCAATCATCAAGTAGTGATATAGTGAACATGATTAAAACATTAAACTTGAAACGATAAAGCCTACTCTATACTTAACATGCAAACAACCAATAGTACTTGTGCTCAACAACATGACCCATTTACCTTGGAGCAATGAAGATCCTAAGATAGTCCTCTCTAATCTGGATCAAATCCTAGGTCAAACCTTTTCTTGACTTGATTAGGTCCTAAGCACCTATTCATAATTATTAAACATCATAAATCAATACATTGTATTGATCCTAGGTTGAACTATGGTGAATTAGGGGTTGAATACGTTAGGGTTAGGTTCATTGATCAATGTCATTTAAAAAAGAAAACTTGGCTAGATTAGGACACATTAATCACATGCGGTAAATACTTAGGGTTTTATGATTCAAATTAATATTTTTAATAAAACATAAGAACAAAGAGTCAAATCATGGATTGAAAACATAAAAATCATATTCCTCTCGAAAAATCCTTTCAAAAACATATTTTGGGTATTTTTCTGATAAACGGTTGATTTATTATGAATTTTCAAACAACAGACCAATCACAAATCAAGAAAAAGCCATGTGGGTAATCCAACTTAACTCTGCATATACTAGGCCCGAGCCCTGCCGTTGTGGCCCAATCAGAACTCACCAAGATGGTCTTGTGTCTCAATTCTGAAGCAACAAAAAGGTGACATGAAATCCCAAAATTACCCCTTAACACAAAAATTACTTGAATAAGGCAGGATGGGCACCATGGTATTTTCAAGACCTGGTTTTTTCTTCCCTCAGCCATGGCGTGAGGCATGCCTCCAATGCCCAAAATTTGATCGACAATCATTTATGACGAGATAAAAATTAAGTAAAAACCTACTAAACAAAATTGTGAGGAATCTCTGATCTTAAAGCAACAATCTTGCTTGTGAAAGGACCAATGTGTCCTTAGATTAGGTCACTGGAGCATCGAAAATAGAGGAGGGAAGGTTTGAAACTAATAGAAAGGTCAGTACATGAGAAATGAATGATTGGAGAATGCTCCTTGACATAAACCAGATTTGAGGGTGCAATTTCTGTGGTCAGAGATGCTCCAAAAGCTAAGGCTATGAACTGCTAGTGGGGACTCCAACGACAGCCTATAGGTTCGAGCGACTCAGAAAAGTACAAAGAAATATAAGAAATGAAAAGCAAAGGATGAGGTGTGGAGTTTCTTATAGTGTAGCCAATTTGGATGGAGGTGCCGAAAGCATCAGGGCTAACTAGGAGTTCGCCAGAGGATAGGTCGGGTAAGGTAGTAGAGACTTGGGATACAAAAGATAAAACTAGAAGAGGATGAAGAAGCGAATGAGTATGGAAGTTCTTTATGCACCCTTTAATAGGTGTGGGGTTGCTAGAGTTTTTGGTATGTATGCCCATAGAGACAATGTAACATACCGAAACTTTGACATATTCTCTTTTTTGCACTTTCCCAATATTTTCCTATCATTTCTATCCTTTTTGGTCTTGATGCTTAAATTGTGTAATTTGTAGTGGTTTGGTGAACATTTGTTCAATAATTATACCAATGGAATGGTTTATGCACAAATACCTTGGTGAAATATTATTTAAGGATCTAAAATGTAAAATCACCGCTTAAGTGGAACAATGGTAAATAAATCATGTTAGAAGTGTAAGGCCCCGAACCTTACTTAATGCATTGAACAAGCTTAACTACCATAATTAAGTACAATAAACCTTAATATAACCTTGTGAGGTGTTTTGAGATCATGATACAAGATTAAGTTTCAAGTTTGGTCCAATTTGGATGTTGTTTGTGCAAGTTATGCAATTATATGCACATCTTGGACTTTTATGCAATTTACCCAATTCGGAGGTTTTCTTTGTAAATTGTCAATGCATTATAATATTTAGATATTCCCTTACCATTATCTAGTTTTTGAACCATGGGACACCTAGTTTCACCTTGGTTTGAAGGTGTTACTTTCCAAGGGCATTATAGGGATTACCCTCTTAATAAATGGGCTTATCTTTAAAGGCTATCAACCAATGGGGTTATTTTTTTGTTTGAAGGATGGTGGAGATGGCCTAGAAGTCTCCATGGGCTTTTAGAACCGACCTTGGATATACAATAAGTCTCAATGAGCTGTCCTCTTGCATGGCCATGAAGTCTTAGCCTAAGGACACATGGAAAGTCCCATAGACATCTCATGCTTGCCCCCTTCTTTATAAAGCCATGCCTACCCCTTACCACCTCCCAATCCAAGAAGAAATCCTCTCATTCTCTTTCCCACAGCTTAAAGCATAGTTCCTTCTATGTTTGGCCATGAAGTTTCTATCCCAAGGTAAAAGAGGGTGCCTACCTTGGTGAAGAAGGCTCCTAGGATTCTAAATTTCTCTATTTAGGATTTCTTAAGCTCCTCCTTGGTGGTTTTGATTAAAACTAGTAATTATCCTCCTTTCCTTCTGCGTTTTCATGATTTTAGTCTTCCTCCCACCTTATTCCAAGTCAGAACCATGACCTTACATGGTAAAACTCCACCTAGAGCCCTAAAACTTCTTATCTCCATGCTCTTTTGCTAGGGTTTGCACCTCTAAAGTGGAGAAGGTGATCTTTGCTCAAGAAAGGAGCTTGGCTTGGAGCAACCAGACCTTCTAATCTTGGGATCCTTTCTGTTTGGACCTTCTTACTTTCCTATAGGTGAGTTTTGTTAACCCCTTTCTCATATATTGCTTACTACATGCTTAAAACTCATGCTTCTATGTTTAAAACCGATGATCTTCATCTCTTTTTACCATGTTCTTCTAGGGTTTTGGTTTCTTGATGTTTTACCTTCTCTAGAAGCTCTAGTTTGGTTACCTATGCAACTTCAAACCTGATCTTCGGTCAAATGGTGTTTAATCCCTCTCCCTCTCTCTTCAATTATCTTGATCGGTATGATGATGTGGCAATTTCCTATTGGTCAGTATTGAAAGATTCATATCTTCTAATGTGCTTATCCAAATTTGACAAATAAATATGTTTTGGAATTGGAAAATTAATATATATATAATAAAAATATTTTCAAGGTCTGATTTCATGGTTTGACGAAGGGTGGTTTTTGTAAAATGAATTTGATGCATAAAATCCATAAAAATCACATCTTAATCATCATAACTCCAAAATTAACATTAAAATATGTTTTATTGATAAGGAGAACCTAATAAGGTCATTGGTGATATTTTAAAAATCTAAATATGAGTTTTGCTAAAAGTTATGAAATTAGTGTTTCTATACACTAATGTGCATTATGTACTCTAATACATGTTAATACATTGAAAATAGGCAAAGTGGAAATTGGAGTCAATTAAAGTGGTGAAAGTTAGTAATTGATATCAGTAAGAGAGGTATGTGCATTCTTACACTATAAGTTGGGATATTTGCAAACCAAACCCTATATTCCCTAATGAGGCATTATATGAACCCTATTTTCTCTGTTCACAATTCTTTTGTTAAATTGCCTCAAAATTAGTAATGATATTCTTTTTCTTGGGTCTTGTACCCCACTGCCATGTTCTAATTGATATGATGCTTTTACTTTCCATGAATTCTATTCTAGCATTGATTTTATGGACTATTTAGCTATAGGAGTGGTACTTATGTACAACCACCCATAGACAAGGCATGTATTAATTCTCCCTGGGGAATGTCTTATTCTCCCCTATAAAAATATGTGTAGGTGACTAGGAATGTATTAATTCTCCCTTCACCTATAGGTTGAGGTCTAGTAGGCACCTCAACCCTACTTAGTTAAGGTAGTCATAATTATCATGCATGAAACCTTTTATTATATATTTTTTATGGCAAGCATCTATTTTAAAATAGCCTCATACTCTTGAAATCTACATCTTATGATGAAAACTAGCCTTTATTTACCTATTTTCTTTACCTTGATATCCTATTCATATTTGTTGACACATACTTTGTTTTCCTTTCCCTCTTTCTGGGTGTTTTTCCCAACAACCCAGGTTAGGACAAGCTATTGAGTAGAATCAGGAGAACATAGATTTGTGCATGGACCTAGAACTTGGAGATGTTGCTCAGGAGACAAGATTTGAAGTAGTTTAGACTTACCTCTATCTAGATCCTTTTTGTTGTATCTTGTTGTAAACCCTAATGGGAGATTTTGATGTACTTGTGTAATCCTTTATGAAAGTTGAATATAGTCAGTAATTTTTAATCCGTTGCTACACTTTGGTCTTTTGCATACCATTTATTGAAATTTGAAAATTTTACATCTATTCTGGCATACCTTTGAGTGTATTCGGAATGGATGTTTTATTCTTCAATTTTTTTAGTAGGGAGTGGATCCCACTATTTACATCCAATCATATGATGATTGTAATGGCATACTTTGTAAATGATTTGAATACTAATAAGGCCATTTCTGTCTATATGTTTTAGCTATTTTGAGATTATAGTATAACATGTTAGATGTCTAGAGAGTGACAATACTCAATGATGTATGTCTTCAAGTACGTGACTTGAACAATGAGATCATATAGATGTTAAGAGTATGTACATTCTCACTATCGTCCCTAGTCAATTGTTATTGTGGAAATAACCATAGACATCAATAACATAAAAGACTAGAGTGTGTGTTGGTGGATGATATAATCTCATCAGTTATGATATATGATATCAAAACAAGTACATAGATACACATTAGAGAATAGTGTATCAGACAGACCCACCATAAGAGTGATGTATGGAAACCATACTTGGTTATTCAGGATCATCTCTTATAGTATTGGTGGTGATTGTGGTTCTTAGACCTGAAATCACTAAACTCATCACATGTCATTGGGTACACTTTGACATCATCAAACAAATTCCTGAAATATGGGTTGTTCTAAAGGCGATTGTTGGGTGAGTTTGACATGTGGGGTTTTGACTATGAGTGATAGATATGGAATTTGTCCCTCCTAAGGGAGTATGATATCTTGGCCACTTGATAAGCAAGATTGAGAAATGCATGACCATGCACATGTGAGTCAATATATGATATTGAGCTTACAAATATCTCAGACAGTCTACTCTAGTTCAAGGAACATGAATTGAACGTACGTAGAGGATGACAAGTCCATGCCTCGAGTTCAAATTTGGATATTAGTGACAAAGGGACTATACATTCACTGTAACACCAATCACAGATTGTAGGTTGAAAGTTGTTCTCCAACTTTTCATTTCACTTGGGTAGCATTGATGTGTGACTAGGTACTGCTCTTTGCATGTGAAGTCATAAGTAAGTTATGGACATTCACTGCCGATGTGAAATGGGACCTATAGGGTCACACACATAGGATTAACTTGGAAGAGGAGTTTATCCATGAATGATGTTTAGATTGATTACTAAAGTGTTTAGGTACTCAATTAAACATTCAATCAATAGACTTGACTCAGATACATGAAGTTCAAGTGTTGAACCAATTGATTAGAGTGTCAGATTGATTGAGAACTGAATTGACTGAGTTCTACACAAACTAGACCACCAACTGACCACTTCACTGGGTGAACTGATTAGCTCATGGTCAGTGAGATGAACGGTTCACTCTGGTGAACTAATCGGCTCATATGGACCAACCGAGCAAGTGTTGGGTTTCTCAGTTCGCTAGAAAATTTTCTCATTTCACAAGTCCAATTCGATTGGGACAAGAATTAATTTTCACATTAATTTGAAATGAAATAGAAAAAGTCAATTGTAGGCAAGTCTGGGAAGTGAAACGACCAGTTCACTGGGTGAACTGATCAACTCACCTGGCCAGTCAATTGGTTTAGTTATGAACTGACTAGTTCGCCTACCATAGTGCAAGCAGTTCATGGAAAATCTAGACCCTTCTACTCCCACACAGACTGGGAACCCTGACCCTTCCCTCTACTATAAATAGAGGGGTACAAGGGGCTTCTCCATACACACTACTTAAAACATCAATTTCTCTACAAAGTTGTTGTCCTCTCTAGTTGTATTAACTAAGAGAGCCCAAGAAAGTTCTACCCATCTAGGGAGGAACAACAAAGGAAAGACAACTACAGAAAACCAATTGGTTGTGGGAGAGTGTGTCAGTGACTAGTATGACAAAATGGGATAAATCCTTCTAGCCTGTTCAAATAGAATGACTAGGGTTCTCGGTATAGTGTGTGGACTATCTATAGAGGTAAGAAATGTCTTCCTCTCAGGAGGACGACCGTCAACCATAGTCCAGGTCAAGACCAGAAGCTACACAAACACCATCAAATACTAGATGGTTGAAGGTTGCACTAGATGTGAGGTATTGTTTCTGTGCAAGCCTCAAGACCTGATACATCTTGCTAAACCATCATTCCTATTGCATAGTTATTGATGTGATCTATTGGTTATGGGTTTTTGGTTAGATAAATTTTTTGTTTCTGCTGCCTATTCTGTCCCAAAAAACCCTATAGTGGTATCAGAGCCACATCAACATACTATGTTTTAGGATTAATCAATATGATCAATTTTTGGGTTTTTTCCATTTATTTATTGCATGCGATGTTAATACTTTAACTGGCTAATGTGCATATCCGATTAAACACCACAATCCCTATATACATATATGATGTGGCATATATATACAATTGATATGTGTCACCCTAAAATAGTTTTGATGGTGGATGTGTAGTGTGGTTATGGCCTATAAAACCCTATGTGTGCATGGTTGATTGTGGTTGTTTGCATCTCGGTCTGCGTACTGAGTCCTATCTTCTATTCTAAATGTAACTCAAGATAACTCTAGTTTCTCTTCTACCTTTGCTTTGACCGAATGTAACTCGAGGTTTCCCAATGCAATATGTAAAAGTAGGATAGTTTTATTTCCTGTTATGCCAAAGAATGGTGGGTACCCAGATGTACAGATGAAGGACCGACACAACTGGCTGACCGTACGAGAAAATAAGCTGGTGGACTGACAAGGAGTCTGACGACCCGGTGAACCAACTGTCTGGATGAGCCAGACAATTGGTTTGTGACAGCCAAACGACTATTCAGGAGGTGAGCCAAACAGTCATAGGATGAGAAGATCAACCCGGAATGGCCCACACACATATCTTCTATTGGCTAAATTGGACATTATTATAATCGCTTTGTTTCGATGATGACAAACATTTCATTCTTGTGGATCTAACGTGCTACTTGAGTGTTGCAGGAATTAGGTGGATGACAAACAACTTGGAAGATCTATATGCTCAAATTGCTTTAATTCATGATTGTAATCAAATGTAAAAACTTGTACAAGTATATAATGTACAAGTACTTAGATATCATGTAAATCAAGCATTTCGATCTTCGCTAGTCAATCAGAACACTTAGATAGGTCATCCCCTACAATACTGTCACAACTGCACACTCATACACACACTTAGTACTTAGTTTAAAACATTGAAACAGAGTCATTCTCGGTCAACAAACTCCTCGACTGAGACACTCTCGGTCGACAAATTCCTCGACCGAGAATGACCCAAGTAGCCGTTAGACACAACAGACAAAGTAGTTGGGAGTTGGATCAGAACATTGTAAACACTTGCTCCAGAACATCCCTCGGTCGACAAATCCTCAACCGAGAAGGACTCTCGATCGACAATTTGTCGACCGAGAATGTCTCTGTCTGCACTTTTCAGAATTAATTAACTAGTCATTGTTAAAGCAACTAATGGTTACCTAACAGCTAGTTGAGCACTTAGAACCCCCTAGAAAGTGTCTAGAACATCCTTAAGCATTTATAGGCCATTCCTATAAATAGGACAAGCCTTAGGGCACCCAATACATACTTGTGCAATACTTGAGCTTTCATACTTGCAATTGGCAATCTGTTTTGAGTAATTGAGCAACACTAGTACTTTCTACTCATTTCCTTTTCTTCAAATTTGTGTCCTATAGGCTAGCATCTCCTATCCACTAAACCTACACTTCCATAATCATTGGGTTGGAGGCTGCGGATTGGAGAGAGTTTGATCTTCTTGGTGAAGAAGGAGATCTTTGGACTACTTCTAGAAAACTGTCTCAATGGGAAGCTACTTCAAGAGGAAGGCTACTTCAAGGGGGAGCTTGAAGTTACTTCAAGGAAGGCTGCTTCAAGGTTGGTGAGACTACTTCAAGGTGAAGGCTGTCCAAAGGGTGTTGAAAGTGTTGTAATTTTATGTAATATCCTTGCGAGGTAATAAAATTAAATACTTTCAAAATCCCGGTTGGGTAAGCAACCAGGTAGTGGATTGATTGCCTTAGTATTTGCTAAGGTTGGAACCACTCTAAACACCTTGTCTCCTTCTTATTATCTCAATTGTGGTTATTTGAGTTAAATTATTTTAAAATATCCATAAAACCCTATTCATCCCCCCTCTAGTGGTTTTTCAATTGGTATCAGAGCAGGCTTCAAGGAGCTCTAATCGAGTCTTGAAGAATGAAGGGTGGTGGTGTCTGCAATCACAAGCAAAAGAAAAGCATGGAACAATCTTCAACAAGTTGCAATTTGTTCTTAGGAACAAGGCGCACGACACCTAGCTGTCCATGGAGGTCAAAGAAGGAAGATGTGCATAAAGATTGCCTTATTTCTACAATAAGTGAAGAAGAAGAAGAAGAGGTAAGCCTTTTTTATTTACCTAAAGAAGCTTTAATTATTAGTCTTCAAGAAACACATGAAAAATATATTGAGTGCGAGAAGAAATTAAAGAAATCAAATAAAGTAAATAATGAGTTACATGCCAAACTTCTTGCCCTCACATCTTAAAATGAAGATCTCAAAAAGGCTATTGAAGATCATGATATTAAGCTGAAATCAGTAGAAGCAAATTGCAATCTTCTTTCCCTAGAAAAGATAAACTTGCAAACTCAAGTAAATGATCTTAAAAAACAACCTGTGTTGTGTACTCATCTAGATTATGATATTATTGTGAAAGAAAGAGATTCTTTGTTATCTAATCTAGATCAAGCAAAGTCATATATCAAGAAGAGAATGGATGAGATTGTTAAGCTGCAACAAGAAGTTAGTAGTTTGAGTAACAATGACATCCTTGATAAAATCTTAAATGATTCTTATCGTCAAATTGGAAGGAGAGGACTTGGTTATAAGCCAAAAGGAAAATCTTACCAAAAACCTAGTTGGAGAAAGACACAAGTGCTGGAGAATCAATCTATGTACGTATCTAGAGGCAAATATACATATGTACCCAAGAACAACCTAGAACAAAATCATAGGAAGAGATATGAGGTCGATTCTATATGTTGCCATTATTGTTTGCGTATCGGACATTATTCTTTCTCATGTCCTTACAAGAAAAAGGATGTTGAGTTAGTATGGGTTCCAAAACCCCCAAACTAAATGAACAAAATTAAGTTGAGATATGACCAAAGACTCTAGTTGTATATCTCTATTTCTATCTCAACTTAACATAATGAGATAACAAATTGATTCAAGTAATTGAAATTTCAAACTTGAAAATATACATCTGCAGAGACACATCTCTGAAAATTTGCCTTAATTAGGGTCCTCAAAACATAAAGATTTGAATAAAATTAGTTGAGATTTGATCTAAATATTACTTTGATATTCATATGTTCTATCTCAACCAAACTGAGTTTTCAAATTGCATAATTGAATTGAAAATGAATTATGATTTACTTGTAAATAGTTACTGAAAAATAGTACAGACACATTCTCGGTCGAGAGACTGTTCGACCGAGAACACTGTCGGTCGAGAATTAGTCAACCGAGAAGGTTACTGTCTTGAAGTTTGCAACAAATCTGATAAAACCTATACAAACAGTAGCATTCTTAGTCGAGAAAAACGTCGACCGAGATAAATTCAGTTGACAAACAGTTCAACCGAACCAAGTTCTGCTGAACCTATTTTAATTAATCTAGTTTTCTATCAATTTATTATTAATGATTGATTTAATATGCAAATCAAGAATGAATCTTGAAGACTGATATTTGAACATACTTTTTTCATTGATTGACAAAGTTTGTTAAGCATATTCATTTACATGGTTTGTCTTAAAATCCATAAACAATAAATATGATTATTTTGGTTTATCTTCTACATGGATTGGCTTAAAACTGAAAATTATGAACCATGGAATTACTGTTTTATCATAATCCACATGGTTTTTCTTAAGTAATTCTTGGTCTATCTATATAGGAACCATGTGTATTGAAATTTAGTTTAAATGATCATAATCATCGTATGTATATGTTTCTATCTTGATCATTGCATTATGGATATACTTCTACTGTTCTATCATAATTATTGTGCCATGATCATTGTGTTTCAATAGTTTGTCTAAAATAATCTTTGATCCATATATACAAACCATGAATGGATATTGTTTTTGATCATTGTGATTCATCTCATATGAAGATGTCATTTTGCATAAACAGTAAAAACTTCATGGCATAAATGCATTTAAATTGAAAATCTGTAGAAATTATATTTCACATATAATTGTTCAAATTGGAAATCTGTAGAAAATTTCCTCTTTATTGAAATTAAGTTTTACCAAGGGGTGCTATGGTCGAATTCAAGGTTGACCTAAAATAAGCTTGACAAAATGCTTATTTGTACATCATTTCACTGCACTTAATCTTAGTATATTGTAAACAAAATTTTTAGTGCATAACTTTTTATGATTTAATATTTATTGTGACCTTAGAATCCTTAAAACATCTTGATTATAAGATTAAGGGGGAGCTCATAAAAACTATCTTGACTATAGATTAAGAAGGAGCTTACAAAATTTTGAGAACGTCATAAAGAAAGGATGAAACATGTTATGACCTTAGTATTTTTAATCTTGGTTATGAAAATAAAGGAATATAATTTTCATGAATGTGATATATATTGTTCTTAATGGAATTCTCTAAACAAATCAGGGCTTAACATCCCGTGCATTTGGTTAGAAATACTTTTCAAGTACTCTACTTTAAGCTTAAAAGGTTCTCATGCCATTTTTAGGGCTTAACATCCCTTGCAAAATGGATGACAAATCAAAATGTATCCATCACGATCTTAAGGGAATCTCATATCATTTTCAGGGCTTAACATCCCGTGTAAAATGGATGAGAAATCAAAATACATATGCCATAGTTATTTAAGGATTTCATATCATTTCAAGGCTTAACATCCTCTGCAAATGATTGAGAAACAAATTGCGGCTAAATTCGACAATAAATGGTTTACATTTATATTAATCCCTATTTTTAAAACTTAATATCTTAGTTAGGGGGAGCATAGCATAAAATTAAGGGAGAGAAATAAAAGTCATACAAAATGATTTTCTTGGATATTGTTTTGAAATGACAAAATGGGGATAAATAATATAAACCGAAAACATAAAGTAAAATGAGTTTCATAAAACTCGGGCCAGTACACACTTGCAAAACAAGAGAATGGCTACAAAAGGTAAACTTCAGGTATGAAACTCATATGATATATATTTCCTTATTTTATATTTAGGAAATGTTTGTCATCTTCAAAAAGGGGGAGATTGTTCGCTAAATTGGACATTATTATAATCCCTTTGTTTAGATGATGACAAACATTTCATTCTTGTGGATCTAACGTGCTACTTTAGTGTTGCAGAAATTAGGTGGATGACAAACAACTTGGAAGCTCTATATGCTCAAATTGCTTTAATTCGTGATTGTAATCAAATGTAAAAACTTGTACAAGTATATAATGTACAAGTACTTAGATATCATGTAAATCAAGTGTTTAGATCTTCCCTAGTCAATCACAACACTTAGATAGGTCATCCCCTACAATAGTGTCACAACTGCACACTCATACACACACTTAGTACTTAGTCTAAAACATTGAAATAGAGTCATTATCGGTCGACAAACTCCTCGACCGAGACACTCTCAGTTGACAAATTCCTCAACCAAGAATGACCCAAGTAGCCATTAGAAACAGCAGACAAAGTAATTGGGAGTTGGATCAGAATGTTGTAAACACTTGCTCCAGAACGTCCCTCAGTCGACAAATCCTCGACCGAGAAGGACTCTCGATCGACAATTTGTCGACCGAGAATGTCTCTGTCTGCACTTTTCAAAATTAATTAACTAGTCATTGTTAAAGAAACTAATGGTTACCTAACGGCTAGTTGAGCACTTAGAACCCCCTAGAAAGTGTCTAGAACATCCTTAAGCATTTATAGGCCATTCCTATAAATAGGACAAGCCTTAGGACACCCAATACATACTTGTGCAATACTTGAGCTTTTGTACTTGCTATTGGCAATCTGTTTTGAGTAATTGAGCAACACTAGCACTTGCTACTCATTTCCTTTGCTCCAAATTCGTGTCCTATAGGATAGCATCTCCTATCCACTAAACCTACACTTCCATACTCATTGGGTTGGAGGCTGCGGATTGGAGAGAGTTTGATCTTCTTGGTGAAGAAGGAGATCTTTGGACTACTTCTAGAAAACTGTCTCAACGGGAAGCTACTTCAAGAGGAAGGCTACTTCAAGGGGGAGCTTGAAGTTACTTCAAGGAAGGCTGCTTCAAGGTTGGTGAGACTACTTCAAGGTGAAGGCTGTCCAAAGGGTGTTGAAAGTGTTGTAATTTTTTGTAATATCCTTGCGAGGTAATAAAATTAAATACTTTCAAAATCCCGGTTGGGTAAGCAACCGGGTAGTGGATTGACTGCCTCAGTATTTGCTAAGGTTGGAACCACACTAAACACCTTATCTCCTTCTTATTATCTCAATTGTGGTTGTTTGAGTTAAATTATTTTAAAATATCCATAAAACCCTATTCACCCCCCCTCTAGTGTTTTTTCATCTTCATCAACAATAGGTTGTCGCATGTGATGTAGACCTAGATTGTAACATACCAGATCTTGAACCCTATCCTAGAAGTTTGGTCCTTTGTACATAGCCAAACAGGTTAAGGTTTTAGATGTAGAAGATGTTTAGTATAAACTAATGATCTAATGCATGAATAAATCACCTTAATGTAACCTAATGCTCTCACATTAGTCTTCAGCCAATTATTGACACATACTATATGTCACATGAAATAGTTAAAAAATTGTTCTAATGATCACACATAACTCGTTTGGTGATAATATCAAGTTATGGAACATAATGGAATAAGAAATAGTGATAATGATGAAATAATGTGTTAATAATGGCGTCAAATATTAATTGTGACCTAAATCATTAAAATAAATCCCAAAAGTGGAATCTAAGTTAAGAATTGTGCTACCTGGGTCCCAATTGCCTTGGGAGTCAAGTTTCACATTATTCACATAGTAATAATTAATTTTATTCATTTTGGAGAGAGAAGATCTATATTTCCCCCAAAATATCAAATAACATAATTAAAGATTCCAAAATAGGAAAAAAATCTTGGATTCATAATCTACATAATAAATAAAGCCTTTGGGTGAATTTTCATCTAATTTGGAGAAAGTTTGCTTAAAAGGTGAAATCAGGAGAGAGAAAGTATGTAGAATCTTTAAAATATTAAATAAATGCTCAAACAACTCCAAAATGTAAAATTGATGGCAAATTTGTATCCAACACATTAAATATGACTTGTGGGTGAAGTTTCATCAAATTTTGGAGAACTTAAATTCATTAATGCATGAAGGAGAAAAAAGATTTGATTTATTTAACACATTAAAAGTTCCCAAAAGGCAAAACTAATTGCATATTTGGATACCTCATGTCCAAAATAGGTTGGGTGTAAAGTTTCATTTAATTTGGGACTTGGTTGCACCCTCAAGAGAGGAGAGAGAAAATAAAAAATATTTTCATTCACACTTTAGTCGGATTGGATTTATCTTCCTAATTTTGTCTTGGATCTGGGCCACCCGATATCAATCTAACAGTACAAAACCCATCTCCTACCTCGAGTAGGATGGGCGCGCGGGAACAGTACCAGCGGGGCTGGTTTTTCGAGGATTTCTTCCCCGATTCTTAACCTTTTTGCGAGTTTTCTTTGCATATAGTTCTCTCTCTTAAATCTTCACTTTTTGATCCTTTTCTAGCGCCATTTCGTTGAAAATTTGGGAAATGCTCAAATCTTGGGCATGTAGCTTTGCGGCCACCTTCCTATTCTCCAACCCATGCAACCCACACCTATATATATCGGTAACCCAAGCACCGCTAGCACCAAAGCATGTTTCATCTCACTCCAATTTTTGTGTTGCTCGCGTCTCATTGGCCGCTGAAGGAGTTATGTTTCTTGGGTTTGTGACGGGTTGCTCACGCTGCTGGTGCCACCAGGACTTAATCACATTGTGGGGTAAGAACCTTGAGATCATGCCTTTGTTTCTACACTCTCAGAATCTTGTTTGGTCGCCTCGTCGCGTTTTCCCCAATGTGAGCCTTGAGTTACTTCTCTACGAGTAGTAGTCATGGCACTGATAATGCGTGCTTTAAAGGGGGGGGTGAAAGATAAACCGTCGTACTTTCTTGGTTATACCCTCTCCTCGCTTTCTTGCTTTGCTTTTCTCGCAAGGGGTATAATGGTAATTTTGCCTGCGGTTTTATTCTTTTGGAGCGAGTCAAATTGGTCGCTGGCCACGTGACTTTGCCGCCTCTAGTTGGGCCAAGTCAGTGGGTTGGTCCCCTCTCTATCTTTCTCTTTCACAAGTTTTCTTCGCATATGTGGATTTTTGGATTCTGATAGGTTGAACTTATAAAATCCATAATTAATTATTTACTAATCCAACAATTACAAATAAATACTCATTGGATTCTAAAAAAGATTCTCTACTTAACAATATATGTTCATTACCTAATTCCAAAAAATTAACCTGTGAATTTTAATGGACTTTCTTAATTGGTTATAACTTGTAAAATTCATAAATTAATATATATATGTCAAAAAAATATAATAAAATATGTTTTGAACTTGGCATGGTTTTAATAACCTAATTCACTTATATGAAGATGGAATTTTTTAGGGTTTATTAAATCAGTGTAAATCTAACCATAACTTCACATACAAGATTAATAGGTGATTTGGAGACCTAGACTTGGATCTAGATCTATCTTGGACTTGTATAGACTCTAAAGGAGGTATGTTGTATCCCATATTCCTCTATGTTGAGCAATTCACCTATCTTATCATTCTTTTGAATTTGGCCAACACATATGTTTATTCTTTTGATATCATGGTTCATGTGAACTATCTTGCTTGTTGTGGACTTGGATATTCTCTTGATATCTATCTTGTTCCTTGGTGCATGTTAGTCTTATATAATGAAATGTGCCCACTTTGAAGTGGATGTTTTTATGTTTGTGTTGTCTATTGTGTGATGGCAACATTGTATAATTCTGACTAAATTGTTTACTTTCCTCTACATTTAACATGCTATGTAATTCAGTAGCACTAGAGTAGTATAATTGCATTAGTTTTGGGTTATGTGCCCATGATATTATTTTGGGATGGAGGTTATGTGCCTCATACTCGGGTTTCAAATTTATGAGGTTTGGCCCACTTTATATATATTTGGGAGTTTGGTTATGTGCCATTCTCTATCAGGTTTCAAGTTTATGAAGCTTGGTCGACTTTGTCTTTATATTTTTCTAGGGCTATGTTTATCTCACATGCATGTAGGATTTTGATGATGATTGTGGGGTGTGTGCCCTACTTTCTTTATGTGTCAATATTGCACAATCTTTATTGTTTTGATTATGGCAAGTATCTTCTTTTATTATGTGATGATGATTCCTATATTTTATGCCCCTGTGGGTAGTCCTTATATCTTTCATGCGAAGCATTTATTCTTGACGTCCTTTGTCAATATATTGCTCAAGTTTTCATTAGTATGCACATACCACCCTTTGCTGACATCTTCTATTTTCTCTTCTTTGTGGGATATGCTTCCAACCCTAGGTGAAGGATATGGTGGACATGGATTAAAGTGTTAGACATAGCTTAAGGAGTTAAAGCTTGGAGGAAATCTTGATGTGGTTTATATTTCCCTCTACCTGGATCCTAATGATGTACCCTACATGTAAGTTTAAGATGTTACCTTGTTTTATAAATTGAATATAGTCTTGTTTTTATTCCGCTGCTACACTTTGATTGTTTTGTATACCATTAATCAATATTTAAAAATTGTACCCCCACTCCATCATAACTTTTAGGTGTGTTTGGACTGGAGGTTTTATTATTCAAATTTGAAGTAGAGAGGTGGTTTCACTTCTTAACAACACGGTATCAGAGCCCATTGTAGTTGGAATCTGACTATTTCAATTTTGTCTCCCTAGCAGAACCCTTGTCTTGGATAGTGACATTTAGGTGAGATGTTCACCTTATATGTGATACTATGATATAATAAGGCTTGAGTTGAGGATGAAATTAGGTTATGAGGAGTAGTTAGATAAGGAGGTCTTGTTAAGGATAAATTGTGACTTAGTTTCCGTAATTGATTTTGGATCCATATTTTGTTTCATCTAAAAACGTTTTCATCGCCAAAAATTATTTTCATTGTACCACTATATGTGCAAAACATTCTCTGGTTTGTCGTTGTTTTCTTGAACTAAGTCACAGTGAAGAGAAACCCTAGAATTAGTTGATTAGAATTTAACCCTAGTTTTGATGAAGTGACTAGGACTGATACAAAGGTGTAGTTGACCTACCCTATGAATTTTCGATGGTCATGTAGGGTTGATAGGTTAGAGACAAAAAGACCTAAAACTCAACCCTAGATGGTGACTCATAGTTGGATACATGAGAAACATAAATCTCTAAAAACTTTCACAACTAACTTATATGTGGATAGCCTTAATACCTTGCTGATGATGAGTTTGACTTGTTAGGTTAAACCTTTCAAGGGGAGGAGAGTAGTTGGTTGTTGATGTTTGGATCAATAGATTTCGAGGAAGAAATCCTTTTAAGGGGTGGAGTGTTGTAAAATATCGGATCTTGAACCCTACCCTAGAAGTTTGGTCCTTTGTACGTAGCCAAACAAGGTTAAGGTTTTAGACCTAAAAGATGTTTAGTATAAACTAAAGAGCTAATACATGAATAAATCACCTTAGTGTAACCTAATGTTCTCACATTAGTCTTAGGACAATAATGGACACATAATATATGTCACATGAAATAATAAAAAATTCATGCTAATGATCAAACATAACTCTTTTGGTGATAATATTAAGTTATGGAACACAATGGAATAAGAAATAGTCATAATGACGAAATAATGTGTTAATAATGGCCTCAAATATTAATTGTGATCTAACTCATTAAAATAATCCCAAAATTGGAATCTAAGTTAATAATTGTGTTCCTTGGGTCCCAATTGCCTTGGGAGTCAAGTTTCACATTATTCACATAGTAATAATTAATTTAATTCATTTTGGAGAAGAAGATCTATATTTCCCCCAAAATATCAAATGAAATAATAAATGACTCCAAAATAGGAAAATAATCTTGGATTCATAATCTACATAATAAATATAGCCTTTGGTTGAATTTTCATCCAATTTGGAGAAAGTTTTCTTAAAAGGTGAAATCAGGAGAGAGAAAGTGTGTACTTTGTAGAATCCTCAAAATATTAAAAAAAATACTTACACAACTCCAAAATGTAAAATTGATGGCAAATTCATATCCAACACATTAGATATGCCAAAGTTTCATCAAATTTTAGAGAATCTTAAAGTCTTTAATGCATGAAGAAAGAGAAAAAAAGATTTGATTTATTAGCACATTAAAAGTTCCCAAAAGGCAAAACTAATTGCATATGTGAATTCCTCATGTCCAAAATAGGATGTGTGTAAAGTTTCATTTAATTTGGGACTCATTTGTACCCTCAAAAGAGGAGAGAGAAAATAGAAAAATAATTTCATTCACACTTTAGTCAGATTGGATTTAATGTGTCATGCAACTTCTATTTACTTTCCTAATTTCAGCTTAGATCTGGGCCGCCTGATCTCTATCTAAGGTGTGGAACCTATCTCCTACCTCGAGTAGGATGGGCGTGTGGGAACAGTACCAGCGAGGCTATTTTTTTGAGGATTTCTTCCCTGATTCTTTACCTTTTTGCGAGATTTCTTCGCATACAGTTCGTTATCTCGAATCCACATATTTTGATCCTTTTCTTGCATTGTTTTGCTGAAAATTTCGGAAACGCCCAACTCTTGGGCATGTAGCTTCGTGGCCACCTTCCTCTTATCCAACCCACGCAACCCACACCTATATATATTGGTACCCCGAGCACCGCTAGCACCAAAGCATGTTTCATCTCGCTCCAATTTCTGTGTTGCTCGTGCCTTGTTTTCCACCGAAGGAGTTTTGTTTCTTGGGCTTGTGGTGGATCGTTCACACTGCTGGAGCCACCGGGACTCGATCACATTGTGGGTAAGAACCTTGAGATCATGCCTTCATTTCTACACTCTCAGAATCTTGTTTGGTCGCCTCATCACATTTTCTCCAATTTGAGCCTTAAGTTGCTACTCCACAGCTAGTAGCCATGGCGCCGATCGTGCATGCTGTGGGGGGGGGGATGATAAACCCTTGTGCTTTCTCAATTATACCCTCTCCTTGCCTGCTTGCTTTGCTTTTCTTAGAACGGGTATAACGGTAATTTTTCCTGGGGTTTTATTCTTTTAGAGTAAGTCAAATTGGCCGCTGACCACGTGACTTGGCCGCCTATGGTTGGGCCAAGTCAGTGGGTCGGTCCCCTCTCTGTCTCTCTCTATCGCAATTTTTCTTCGCATATGTGGATTTTTGGTTTTATCTGATTGGTCAAACTTATAAAATCCATAACTAATTATTTACTGATCCAAAAATTACAAATAAATACTCATTGGATTTAGAAAAAGATTATCTACTTAACAATATATCTTTCATTACCTAATTCTAAACAATAAAATATGTTTTGAACTCAGAAGAATATAACCTAAAACATGGCATGGTTTTAATAACCTAATTCACTAATATTAAGAAGGCAATTTTTAGGGTTTATGAAATCAATGTAAATCTAACCCTAATTTCACTTACATGATTAATAGGTGCTTTAGAAACCTAGACTTGGATCTAGAAATATCTTGGACTTGTATAGACTCTGAAGTGAGGTATTTTGTATCCCATATTCCTCTATGTTGAGCAATTCACCTATCTTATCATTCTTTTGACTTTGGCCTACACATATGTCTATTCTCTTGATATCATGGTTCATGTGAACTATCTTGCTTGTTGTGGACTTGGATATTCTCTTGATATCTATATTGTGCCTTGGTGCATGTTAGTGTTATATAATGATATGTGCCCACTCTGAAGTGGATGTTTATATGTTTGTGTTGTCCATTGCGTGATGGTAACATTGTATAATTTTGACTATATTGTTTACTTGCCTCTACATTTAACATGGTATGTGATTTAGTAGCTCTAGAGTAGTATAATTGCATTGGTTTTGGGTTATGTTCCCATGATATTATTTTGGGATGGAGGTTATGTGCCCCATACCCAGGTTACAAATTTATGAGGTTTGTCCCACTTTATATATATATATTTGGGAGTTTGGTTATGTTCCATTCTCTATTAGGTTTCAAGTTTATGAGGCTTGGCCAACTTTGTCTTTATATTGTTCTAGGGCTATGTTTATCTAACATGCATACAAGATTTTGATGATGACTATGGGGTGTGTGCCCTACTTTATTTTATGTGCCAGTATTGCACAATCTTTATTGTTTTGATTATGGAAAGTATCTTCTTTTATTATGTGATGATGATTCCTATCTTTTATGCCCTTGTGGGTAGTCCTTATCTCTTGCCTGGGAAGAATTTATTCTTGATGTCCTTTGTCAATACATTGCTCAAGTTTTCATTAGTATGCACATACCGGCCTTTGTTGACGTCTTTTATTTTCTCTTCTTTCTAGGGTATGCTTCCAACCCTAGGTGAAGAATATGGTGGACATGGCTTACAGTTTTGGACCTAGCTTAAGGAGTTAAAGCTTGGAGTCAATCTTGATGTGGTTTAGATTCCCTCTACCTAGATCGTTATGATTTACCCTACATGTAAGTTTAGGATGTTAACTTGTTTTATAAATTGAATGTAGTCTTGTTTTTATTCCGCTGCTACACTTTGGTTGTTTTGTATACCATTAATAACGATTTGAAAATTTTACACCCACTCCATCATACCTTTTAGGTGTGTTCAGACTAGAGGTTTTATTTCTCACATTTTTAGTAGAGATGTGGTTTCACTTCTTTACATAGATGACCGTAATTTCTTGTCGCTCAAGGAATTAAAATAGGATGGCCATAATCATCGTTTTATCGTTTCGTATGTTTTCTTATGGGATATAACATGTATATGATATGTACTATATATGTATGGTGATTAGATATGTTTATGTATATAAATATCAAACCCCTCAAATATAAATATTAAGTTTAAGATGCCTTCCAAAAGAAACACACATGAAAAGCTTGATTGACTAAGTGTGGGCACACCTTCGTGTGGTGCACCGTCTATCTCGTGGACATGTGATAGTGTGTATGTGGGTCTGCCTTTTGTAGGGTGCATACTCATTGTGTTAGATTTTGGGAATAGACTTAACAAGGTGACCTTAATAGGATTAAGAACCTTGAGGCATGTAGATGTTCATGACAAAGAGTTGTGCATAACATCTATCAAGAGTTGCTTATGATGCAATTGGCAAAAGTTGCCTACCTAAAAGAATCTAGTTGTGGGTGACAACCCTCACTTGTCCATAACTTAGAGGAAGTTAGGATCTTGCTCACTAGAAGGATGTACGCTGCAATATTCTGAATTGATACATGAGGGTTATCAATTGGACCAAAAATAGTTGGAGCAATAATTAATTAAAGACCTAATTAATATCATCAAAATTTCAAATCAAATCAAATGGATTTTGACAAATGCAAAATTTTCTTGTAGAATTATGAGTTTCAAACCAACTTAGCGATCGGTCCTAAAGAAGGACAAACTTACCAGGACAAATTTCCACGAATTCTTTTGGACTTTGAGAAGGGTTCTCAATGAGGAGCATAAGATCTATGTCCTTGACAAACTAGTGCCAGAATTACCTACTCCTGATGCACATAGAGCCGAGGTGGATGCTTACTAGAAGCATGCCAACGATGCTTTGGATGTAAAGTACCTTATGCTAAGCTACATGGACTATGAGTTGCATGCACAATGCGAAGATCAGAGTCCTCTTGAGATGGTAACACATCTTCAAGAAGCACTTGGTATCACAAAGCAAGAAAGGAACGATGTTCTGAATGTGCTACTTGAGTCAAAGCTAACAGAGGGAACCTCAGTAGAAGAACATGTGCTCAATATGATAGGACACATGTATCATCTTGAAGAACTATGAATTACCTTGAGCCAAGAGTTGGTGACAAATATGATTCTGAGGACAATGCCAGAATCATATAACCGCTTCATTGAATGTCATCATGTGAATAAAGTGGCTAAAGACATATCAGACTTACTTGCCTTGATGATAGATGTAGAGGAAAGAATGAAGAAGGACAAATCTGTGATGATGATCAGTGAGATTGTCTCCAAGGATGAAAGCAAAGCCTTGAAATGTTCAGAGGCCAAGTAGAAGTCAAGATCTTCAACACTCAAGATAAGGAGAAAGAAAAGTACAAAAGAAGTCAGTTCTTTGTACTTGAAGGAATTTAAGAAGATGAAGATGGGGATAACGGTCTCCACTTTAGCTATATACGTTATTGGAATAAATCCATCTTCTTATTAATCATGAGTATTAGATACCGGATGTGGATCTCACATATGTTTGAATATGCATGATCTGAAAAGAAGTAGGCCTTTGATGAAAGGCGAGGTTGAACTGCGAGTCACAAATGGAGCAAGAGTTGCTGCCACAGTAGGTGGAACCTATAGTTTATCTCTACCTATGAGGCTTGTAATAGAGTTATTGAACTGCTATTTTGTACCCTCCATAAATAGAAACATCATTTTTATATCTTGTATGGACAAGGATGGTTATGAATTTCATATTAAGAATGGAAGATGTTCCATTTCAAAAGATGAAATCTTTTATGGCTATGCTCCAATGTCTTATGGTCTTTATTTGCAGGATCTAAAGATGGATGTATATAATTTAAATACTAAAAGACTAAAACTCAACAAATCAAATCAAACATATCTTTGGCATTGTCATATAGGGAACATAAATGAGAATTGCATATACTTGTCATTTAGACCAAAACAATGATAACTCCTTGTAAAATCTCATTATTTTCAGAAACTTATTAGTGTGTTTAACAAGTCATATAAAAGTTTACCTAAAATTTCAGCTTAAAACTCCAATGTATGTAAAGATTGTACCATTTTTAAAAATTTGGACAAAATGAGGTGAAACCTAGCATAGATGAGAAACTTTCACTACTAAAACTTTGTCTAATCATTATTACAACACCGTAAAAGTAAATAACCTTATGATTTGCATAAGATGACTACCCTACAATGATGTTTAATATGTGGGTCGATTTTCCCTTCCTTGGGTACCAAAAAACCATTAGAATGGAATTTTACAAAGTTTTTGTACTTGCATTACGAATTTTGGTCTTGGAATATTATATGTACATAAAGATGGTTATCTGGACTCTTTTGATATTGAATCATTAGAGACATGTGAATCTTGTTTATTGGGAAAGATGACCAAGGCTCCCTTTTCTAGAAAAGAAGTAAGAGTGAGTGATCTATTAGGACTCATATATACTGATGTATGTGGCCCTTTTAGAATAAATGTCAGAGGATGGTATCCGTACTTCGTTACCTTTATTGATGACTTCAGTAGGTATGCTTATGTTTACTTGATGAAACATAAGTCAGAAACTCTTGAAAGGTTCAAGGATTTTATGAATGAAGTACAAAACCAACTTGGAAAAAGTATTAAGGCACTTCAATCTGATCAAGGTGGAGAATACTTAAGCCAAGAGTTTGAGGACCTTCTGAGAGCCTGTGGTATTGTATCACAATGGACTCCACCTGGAACACCACATCATAATGGTGTATCAGAAATAAGGAATCACACATCATTGGATATGTTGCAATCAATGATGAGTTTAGCGAATCTTCTGGATCAATTCTGTGGTTATGCTCTTGAAATTGCCACATAGACACTTAACTACGTACCATCTAAATCGGTTCAAAAGATACCATGTGAGATATGGTACGGGAAGCGTCCCAATGTGTCTGTTATGAGGATTTGGGTATGTGAAGCTTATGTCAAGAAACTCTTTCATGAAAATCTTAGACCCAAATCAGACAAGTGTTACCTTGTTGGATATCCTAAGGAAACTAGGGATATTACTTTTTCACTCCATTTGACAACAAAGTGTTTTTGCTAGAAATGGTGTATTCCTAGAAAAGGAATTTATTTCCAAAGGAATCAGTGGGAGGAAAATAGAGCTCAAAGAAGTTTGAGGCCATAAAGAAAACATTGAACCAACAGATGAACTAGAGGAAAATAGAGATTCACAAGTGGTTGTGGAATCTCAGTCTCCTCAAGTAACATAGGGACCTTGTAGATGTAGTAGGACACACATTGAGCCTGATAGATTTGGATATCTTGTAACTCAAGAAGGTGGTGAGTTGGTCATAGATGATGAGCCAACAACCTATCTAGAAGCTATTCAGGGACCAGATTCTAAGAAATAGCTTGAGGCCATGATATTTGAGATGGAATCTATGTATACCAACAAGGTATGGACCTTGGTGGATCAACATATAGGGTGAAACCCACAGGGTGTAAGTGGATCTTCAAGAAAAAGACCGAAATGGATGGCAATGTGCAAACTTATAAAGGCAGATTGGTTGTAAAGGGTTTCAAAAAATTTCAAGGGGTTGACTATGACAAAACTTTTTCTTTAGTTTCCATGATTAAGTCCATCAGGATCATGCTTGCTATTGCAGCCTACTATGCCTATGAGATTTGGCAGATGGATGATAAAACCACATTCCTTAATGGGAATCTTGTCGAGCATGTGTACAGGACACAACCTGAAGGTTTTATAAATCCAAAGAATGCAAAAAAAGTCTATAAGCTACAAAGGTCAATCTATGGATTGAAGTAAGCATCTCGGAGCTAGAATCTTCTAATTGACAAAGGGGATTAGCCCTACATGTTCATATAAACATTACACATGGAGAAAAAGGAGAGAAACATGGAGAAATGAATGGAAATATGATGTAACCCCTGAAACGGAGAATATCTGAATGATCCTCGATGCACGGTGCACGTTCTACAACTTTCTGGTGGAAGAATCATCTGTCTATAGCTCTGGGAACGTCCAGGGCATAGCTCTGGGCTCCGTTCTTCTCTATCCTCTCCTCCGGGACTGGTGCAATGGAATAGAACGTCAACGACAACTTTGGGCTGTCTTTTCCTAGGTATAGGTACCACTTACGGATATTTTCTTGATCCGACAGCGTCGATACCATCGATCTATGGTATGTTGTTGAAGGATATAATTACCAAAAAGAGAAAGATTCCTGACACAGAGGTGGTAGTGCTTAAGGAGTAGGTCATCACCCTTATTTTGGGAAAATTGCCACCAATGCGACAAGATCTGGTCTGTTTCAATATTTCATGCTACATTGGAAAGGTGAAATACGGTGAAGCACTATGTGACTCGAAAGTGAGCATCAATTTGATGCCTCTCTCCACTTTCAAGAACTTGGTCTCAAAGAATCCCAGAAGTGTAACATGACAATCCAGCTTGTAGATAATTTCGTTGTAAGGCCTTATGGGATTTGTGAGGATGTTCTGGTCAAAGTGGACAGATTTGTATTTCCGGCAGATTTTGTGGTGATGGAAATGCAAGATGAGCAAGGGAATGAATTTCTTTTAGGTAGACCCTTCCAGGCTATAGCTGACATGATTCTGGAAATGGGTAGAGGTCGGTTGACCATGGGCATAGCAGATGACATATTTGAAATCAAGATGCCAGCTGACTCGTAATTATTACAAGAGAAAGGTCAGTGTTGAAAAATTAGACACTTTGATCACAACATTTCCCTTTGTTTAGGGAAACCATTTCTTGATATGGCTCATGTAATGACAAAGGTAGATAAGGGAACACTTGCTATGGACATCATGGAACAAATGAAGGTGGTTTCTCTTGTCAAAGTTGTGGGTTATCCCAATGATGAAGAAGAGCAAGTCCCACTATCTACTGAGGATGATGCTATAGCAACCTCCATGCTTGACTCGTACCTACAATTACCTCTTGAAGCTTGCTTGTTCAACATCTTGGATGATTAGATGAGAAGCATGCCATTGCAAGAATGTGTGAAGATGTTGCTAGTGCTTCCTTGCTACTACGCCAAGCACTATGAAGAACTAGGACTGCTTCCACCACCGCTACAATCTTCTTTGGTCAGCCCGCTAGATTTAGAGCTAAAGTCGCTTCCCCCTCACTTGAAATATGCATTCTTAGAGGTTGATGTAAAGATACCGGTGATCATTTCAGCATATCTGAGTGCCGCGGAGGAAGAGCAGTTGATGATTGTGTTGAAGAATCACCGTGGTGCATTCGGGTGGTCAGTTTATGACATCAAGGGAATTGCCCCTACTCTCTGCCAATACAAGATTCAACTCATTGAAGGAGCCAAACCTGAGATTCATCCATAATGTCGCCTCAACCCTATCATGATGGAGGTCATGAAGAAGGAGGTGATCAAGCTTCTCGTTGTGGGCATTATCTATGCTATTTAAGACTCTACATGGGTGAGCCCCACGCAGGTAGTCCCTAAAAAGGGGGGAATCACAATAACTCAAAATCTTTTGAATGAGCCTATCACCGCCCGATTGGTGACCGGGTGGCATGTCTGCATTGATTACCGTCGTTTAAATTTCGCAACTCTGAAAGATCATTTTCCCCTTCCTTTCATTGATCAGATTTTAGAGCGGCTGGCTGGCCACTCTCATTTTTGTTTTTAAGATGGCTATTCCAGCTATAACCAGATTTCCATAGACCCTAAGGACCAAGAGAAGTCTACCTTCACTTTCCCTTATGGGACTTTTGCATATCGTCGTATGCCTTTTGGTTTGTGCAATGCACCAGCCACTTGTCAGCGCTGCATGCTTGCTATATTTTTGGATATGGTAGAGCATTGTCTAGAGGTGTTTATGGATGGATTTTCTGTCTACGGTGCATCTTTTGATGAGTTCTTATATAATCTAGACAAGGTGTTACAAAGATACGAGGACACAAATTTAGTCCTCAATTGGGAAAAATGCCATATGATGGTTAGCAAAGACATAGTGCTTGGACACAAGGTGTCTAGCAAGGGACTGGAGGTAGATCTAGTGAAGATTGAGGTTATTTCCAAACTACCGCCACCGAATTCGATGAAAGGGGAGGAGATTCTTTGGTCATGCGAGGTTTTATCGCCAGTTTATCAAGGATTTTTCTAAAATCGCTAAACCATTATCAGAATTGCTTGAGAAGGATGTGGTTTTTTATTTCAATGAGAAATGTATGCATGCCTTTGAGGTTCTCAAACAAAAGTTGATTTCCGCACCGATTGTTCAAATGCCAGATTGGAGTAAGCCCTTTGAGCTTATGTGTGATGCATCAGATTTTGTTGTGGGGGGCGTTCTTGGGCAGTGCCTTGAGAATAAACCCACAGTTATTTTCTATGCTTCTAAGACTTTGAATGATGCCCAACTTAATTACACAACCATATAAAAAGAATTGCTTGCCGTGGTTTTTGCATTCGAAAAATTTAGGCAATATTTAGTGGGGTCTAAGGTTGTGGTATGGATGGACCATGCCTCTATAAAGTACTTAATGGAAAATAAAGATGCCAAGCCTAGACTCATTAGGTGGATCCTACTCTTGCAAGAGTTTGACATTGAGATTAAGGACAAGGCAGGCATTGCGAATATGGTTGTGGACCACTTGTCTCGGTTAGAGCGGGTAGATGAGAGAGATACTAACATACCCATTACTGAGACCTTCCCGGATGAGCAAATCCTTTCTATTCAATCTAAGGATCCATGGTTTTCGCATATCGTAAATTATCTTATATGAAAAGAACTCCCGGATGATTGGACTTACTAAGAGAAAAAGAGGTTTTTCCATTCTTTGAGATATTATTTTTGGGATGACCCTATTCTTTTGAGACAGTGCAGGGATGGAATTTTATGCAGGTGTGTACCCGAGAGCGAATATGATAGTGTGCCCAGTCACTGTCATACATTGCCCACCGGCAGTCATCATGCGAGCACAAGGACGGCGGCTAAGGTACTGGCGAGTGGCCTTTATTGGCCCACACTTTTCCGAGATGCCTATGATTATGTGAGGAGGTGTGATTCATGTCAAAGGGTAGGTAACATCTCAAAGCGGAAAGAAATGCCCCTTAATGTGTTTCAAAAAGTCGAGGTATTTGATTTGTGGGGCATTGATTTCATGGGACCATTTGTGTCCTCCAATTCTAATTTATATATCTTGGTTACTGTTGATTATGTGTCAAAGTGGGTAGAGGAAATACCCACAAGGACTAACGACGTTGCGGTAGTGTGCTGGTTCATGAAAGAGAATATATTTTGTAGGTTTGGTGTTCCACGAATGATCATAAGTGATGGAGGTACCCACTTCACGAACAAGAAATTCGCTACACTATTGAGTAAATATGGGGTCAAGCATAATGTAGGTACCCCATACCACCCACAGACACAAGGCCAAGTGGAGGTGTCCAATAGGGAAATCAAGAAGATCTTGGAACGCACGGTGGCCTCTTCTAGAAAAAATTGGAGTTTACTACTATTGGATGCACTATGGGCATATAGGACCGTGTTTAAGACACTGATAGGCACCATGCCTTTTAGGTTGGCTTACAAGTGGGCTTATCACTTGCCGGTGGAGTTAGAGCATAAGGTGCATTGGGTGCTAAGGAAGCTAAACCTGAACATTGATGATGTAGGGAGAAAGCGGATGCTAGAGCTCAATGAGTTGGATGAGCTAAGGATGAATGCATACGAGAACTCAAGGATCTATAAGGAGAGGACAAAGCAAATACATGATTGCTAAATTCAATTGTGAGTTTTCAAGAAGGGTGATAGTGTGCTATTGTTCAATTCAAGATTGAAGTTGCATCACAAGAAAATGAAATCTCGGTGGAGTGTACCCTTTGTGGTTGAGGAGGTGCGACCCCATGGTGCTATCATGGTGAGAGATGGTGTGAGAACATTCTTGGTGAATGGTCAAGGCTGGAGCACTACTATGGGGAAGACTACGCAAGAAAAGTGCATGAGATCAAACTCATGGCACTAAAAGAGGAATGAGGAGCATGATTGCGTCTAGCCCATGATGTTAAATGAGGCACTTTTTGGGAGGCAACCCAACCTTGGTAGCTTACATGGTTATTTCTTGAAAATTTTCATATTCCTAGGTAGTTTTCATTAATTTAGCACTTAGTCTCTAAAAATGATGCCCTGATATGTTTGTTGAGTGTGTAGGCTGGGAAACGGTCGATACCATCGATGCCTGGGTCGATGGTATTGAAATTGGAACAGTGAAAAGTTCTACCAAAACTTCATCCCATCGATGGTATCGAGGCGGGAACATGCAGAAAGATGGACAGGCGTCGACGGTATCGATAATGCCGTCGATGGTAGCAAAATCTCTGGAGATATTCAGACCGGATGTCTCAATATTTTGATACCATCAACACATTAGTTGATGATATTGACATGTCTACAGTAAAATTGCAATGGCCAGACTTTGTGAGGATCAAAGAAACATACAGATGTCAATACTATCGATAAGGAGTCAATAGTATCGACAGACATGTCACCGATCCGAAGTCTACATCGAGTGGTACACAACGCCTATCTGTGGACGGTGTTGACGGTATCAACACTCTGTCGCTACCATCGACACATAGTCGATCCGGGCCCCCAAATCGAGCCATCAACAATCGTCGATTGCAGTGAGATGTGGATTCTAACATCTGTCGATACCATTGACATGACTGTCGATGGTATCGACGCACAACTTTTGCAGGGATCCAGGAAATGCAGAATAGGCTTTATGAAAATCAGTAGGCGATCTTTGAGAATGAGCACCAACTCTTTTCCAGCCAGAAACATGTCTACGACAGGTTGGGGAGGATAGAGCAGTAGTAGCATCCTTTCTATGATCACTACTGGAGCAAAAACTACTTTGGGGGATATCCACAACCACCGCCCATGCCTCCCTACGATCCCAACTTTCAGGGGCATTATCCAGAGTGGAACCCCCATACTCACCAGTACCCGCCACACCCACCACCTCACCAGTAGAAGGGTATCACTGTTCCACCTTCTGAGTTTGTTCTTGACTATGAGGCCATAGTCAAAATCAAGCTTGGGGGGGATGGAACCGTTTCTATCTTAGTTTTATTTCATTTTCTTTTGTTGTAGCATTTTTTGTAGCTTTTGCAATGTTTCTTTTAGTTGCGTAATTTGGTTTAGTTATGGCTTTCTAGGATCCACTTTCTATCTAGTATAACCAGTGGAGTTTAAATGTAATTACATGTCATCTCAATGTTTTCATGTGAGGTTTGGGAGAAAATGAATCTGAATGAAAAATCTTTAAGAAATTGTAAGTTTGACTTGTTTGAAATTGAGTACATAATTGAGGAAAGTAATTGGGTAGGTCAACTTTAAAACATATGATCATAATTGTACATCCTTATGGTTCAAGAAATGAGGACGGATATGGATGTTGAGCTTAAACTGACCAAATGGTAATAGGACTTTAATTTGAAGTGAGAAGAAGAAAAAAAAATTGAGAAATAAGTAAAAATCAGAGGGAGAAAGGAACTTGTTTCACCTACATAATAGGAAGAATAAGCACATGATGTAGTTTTTTAAACATTTCATCTCACATTGAGACAGAATAGTAGTGCATACATCATTTCACCTAAAATGTAGACATTAGGTCATTTGCATATGCATCATTTAGGTCATTTTTGTTATTTTTGCATGTTAAATTGTATGGTTCTTTCTTTTCTTCCACAGCCGCCCATTCCATCCACTTGTTGCTCAAAATGGTAGGCCACCCATGATTATGTCCTCATTCTTGTGTATCAGGAGATCTGCTTCCATGTAGATGGTAGCTAGGACATGAGCAACATAGATAGGAGATCACAAGATGCACTACGCCTGAATCGGACGATCATTGTAACCTTTAGGATAGTTATCATTCTATGGTTAGTGAGGGCTGGTCTGTGCCTTGCAGGTGGGAATCATAATGTGATGTTTTTTATGCTAGTATGTTCTTTAGTTGACCCTCACAATTGTATTCTATAGTTTTGTTGCTCAAGGACGAGCAAAGTTCAAGCTTAGGGGAGTTTGATGCAGGGGTTTTGAGTCACTTTCATAGGCTAGTTTTACACTCATTTTATGCTCTTATTGGTCATATCTGTGGTTAATATCGCATGATTCAATTCCTTTAGCCTATTATCCTTGCCTGCATCAAATTCATCTTATTTTACATTGTTTTGCATAAATTATCATATTTCTCAGATTTGATTTGTGTTCCTCTCTTAATTTCAGGCAATTTGCATTCTTGGACCCGTCGATACCATCGACGGTCTGTTGATAGCATTGACAGAGCAACAATAGCAAATTCGGAGAGGAAGCAGATAGTTTGATACCATCGACCCAATGTCGATGGTCGCAAATGTTCAACAGCGTGCCAGGAGTCACCCCGTTGATACCATCGACGGGAATGGTCGATGGTATTCAGATGCCATCAGGCGGCTTCTAGAAATTGAAGAAAGCATGGGTGTCGATGGTATCGACGCCGTCGGATCAGGATAATATCCAGCATGACTCCAATCAGACGGTTGTGTTCTTTTGGCGTCCGTAAGTGGTACCTATACCTAGGAAAAGATGACCCAAAGCTGTCATTGACGTTCTATTCCATCGCATGAGTCTCGGAGGAGAGGAGAGCAAAGAACGGAGCCCATAGCTATTCCATGGGCGTTCCCAAAGCCATAGATGGATGATTCTTCCTCCGAAAGGTTGTAGAACGTGCGCCTCACACCGAGGATCATCCGGATCTTCTCCGTTTCAGGGGTTACATCATATTTCCATTCGTTTCTCCATGTTTCTCTCATTTTTCTCCATGTGTAATGTTGATATGAACATGCAGGGCTAATCCCCTTTGTCTCTAGGATCAGAAGTAGCCAGAACAATTGTTTTATGACTCTTTTTACATATTTCATCACTATTTATCTCTCAAATCCGTGGTATGATGCCATTTTCTCCATTGCTATCATTATGCTTGATCACCATAATGGTAATCTAATACCTTTAATTACTTTTGAAGAAGAATTAATGGTTGAAAAGGTGAGATAATCACATTAACTAATAAATCCTTTGGAAATGGTGATGTACGGTTATTGGTGGAAACCCAGAGATCTGTTCTTTTCATGCACCTAATCTAGGGTATAGGTTACTACTGCGTGGAACCGACCTAGATTAAGGTAGTGAATTGTATTGTGGGAGCG
Source organism: Alisma plantago-aquatica (assembly GCA_963693085.1). NCBI lineage: Eukaryota > Viridiplantae > Streptophyta > Magnoliopsida > Alismatales > Alismataceae > Alisma > Alisma plantago-aquatica. The sequence goes on from OY856409.1 coordinate 754,903,236, forward strand.
AGCAATTCTAACTACATGCCACTATCCAGAATGGGAGATGAGTTGTGTTAATTGTGTAGGAATTAGTACAATGAGAACCCGTGGTGAAACCGCAATCCTAGAGATTGCAATTGAATTGATTAAACTAACCATTTAATCGATTGCTTTTTTTTTTCTTTTGTTTTTATTTTCTTTTTCAAAACCAAACTCAATTTTCCCATCGGTCTAGCTAATTGTGAATAGTTAGTAGTAGTCTACTGATAATTACATTTCCTTGTATTTGACTCGGGCCTCACGAAGGGCTATATTACATTGACGCATGCACTTGCGTTATACGCACAGTAAAATCGTGTCATATGTCCATAAAGCCAATCATATGATGACTGTAATGGCATAATTTGTAAATGATTTGAATAATAATAAAGGAAATTTCTGTCTATATGTTTTAACAATTTTGAGATAGTAGTATAACATGTTAGATGTCTAGAGAGTGACAATACTGAATGACATATGTCTTCAAGTACGTGACTTGAACAATGAGATATCATATGGATGTTAATAGTATGTACATTCTCACGGTCGTCCCTAGTTGGTTGTTATTATGGAAATAACCATCGACATCAATAAATAAAAGATGAGAGTGTGTATTGGTTGATGAAAATATCTCATTAGTCATGATATATGATATCAAACCAAGCACATAGATACATGTTAGAGAATAGTGTATCAGACAAACCCACCATAAGAGTGATGTATGGAAACCATACTTGGTTAGTCAGGATCATCTCTTATAGTATTGGTGGTGACTATTGTTCTTAGACTTGAAATCACTAAACTGATCACATGTTGTTGGGTACACTTTGACACCATCAAATACAGTCCTGAAATATGGGTTGTTATAAAGGTGATGATTGGGTGACTTTGACACATGGAATTTTGAGTGTGAGTGATAGATATGGAATTTGTCCCTCCTAAGGGAGTATGATATCTTGGCCACTTGATAAGAGAGACTGAGAAATGCATGGCCATGCACATGTGAGTCATTATATGATATTAAGATTACAAATATCTCAGACAGTCTGCTCTAGTTCAAAGAACATGAATTGAACGTACATAGAGGATGACAAGTCCATGCCTGGAGTTCAAATTTGGATATTAGTGACAAAGGGACTATACATTCACTATAACACCAATCACAGATTGTAGGTTGAAAGTTGTTCTCCAGCTTTACTTTTCACTTGGGTAGAATTGATGTAACATCTATCTCGCGAAAACAAGATTAACTAATGCGAAAGCGTTCACTAAGCAGCGGATTACCAAAAATCACTAAAAATTAAAACCTTTTTATCAAAAGATCCATCAAAGGAAAACTTTCTCACATAGAACCAACGTAACATAATTACATTCTTGTTCACAGGTACATATTTTGTATCATCTCCTTTTGAGAATTACAAGCATTAACTGTCCTGTCAAGCTAACTACAGGCAGTATAAAATCTCGAGGCACTGAGCCAAAATCTCGGAAGCACTAACTACTACTCCGAGGACCTGAGAGTACAGAGATGACACATAAGACTCTATCTATATCTATACAAGGCATGACAGCCAGTGTCTCCACCTGAGACTTCACTGCTGACTCTGTTGTTGCTATTGCTATCCTTCTCCTACTGAAGGATCCCTACCTCCTCGTCCGCGTCCACCTAAAAATGTGATTCCTACGGGGGTGAGACAATTGTAAATTTCCCCAGCGAGAGATATAACTCTCCGCCAGAAACATTATTATTGCAACTTAAGAAGATAAATATGCACAAAGGAATCATATTTATTTGGCAGCAGCTAATTCAATGTCTAACAAATTAGAATATTATTCTTATCTAAAACATTGCACCTATAACTTGAAAGAGCCACATGTCACTTATTCATTAAAGAATATGAATAACATGTATAACATTTATTCACTAAAACATCATTACCACAACATTAACTATCTTCAGGCTTAGATCATATATCTACTACCTGGCATTATCATTGTGGAGTCATGGCCTGTAGCCATACTCTTTTCACAAAGTGTTGTGATCTTAATCCCTCAACTCACCAAGTACATTTCCTCTTCTTAACAAGTTCATCATCATGATTATAGCATCAGGGTATTTGAACCCATAACTCACCATAGGATACTTTTTACCACTTTTTAGGTAGCTTTTTACCTTCAGATCATCTGACCAAAGACATCATAATTCTTGCTATACAATGTATTTTACATAGTACACAAAGCTCATTGATTCTTACTACACAAAGCATATGAAGGCTTATAAAGCCTATAAAACATTCTCAATAAACAAGCATCATAGCCCATACCTGGATATGCTTCTCATCTCATCATCCCTGCATGATTAGTATTCATGGTAACAATTATAATGCTTTCATATCAGTATCATACAACACTAAGCAGTATCATCCCTTTTTAGGGTTCATGATTTCTCTTTCACATCAGTACCATACAACACTAAGTAATACCACTATTCCCTCTTTAGGGTTCATGGTTTCTCTTTTATATCAACACCCTTCATTAGGGTGTTCCATAAATAACCACTTGGGTTCTTAAGATCATATTATTAATGATTAGCCCTATTCCATTGCTTCTCAAAGCTAGAAACCAAAAATAGATATCATAAGTTTTCAAACATACCTATATATCCTCATCATTCATCATTGAATGTATTATCAACACAAAGTTTGAGTTTCTTTCTCCTCTTTATCAGACTATGATTGAATTGTAGTATATTAATTTGGATTAACCTTTTCATAAGGCATGTTACCCTACAACCATCAAGGTGCATTACATCTCAATGTAACAATTGACATGACACATTTCATGTGTCGTCCATTCCAATTATAATGAACTTAGAACACATCATGGTATATCAGAATTGGGGTGTTGGATGTGATATCTATCTTACCTTGATGTATCACTTCCCTCAACACCTTCATCTTACCTGAGTTATTCACTTAGCTTGTATTAGGGTATCACTCATCCTAATACTTATGCACTAGATCATCACAATCATTATTCTATGTATTGGTCATGATTCATCTATTTTAGAAAACACAACCATTGCCAAAGATATGGAATCACCCTTGAGTCAGGGACTATTAATGTAAGGATATCCATAATCAACCCCTCTAGGTATTTCATTTGTCAATACATTAATCACTATTCCATTAATAGGAATAAGATTTCCATCATTATAATTGAGGTCCACTTAGCATATCACAAACATATATATATTTCACCTAAGATCACTCTTTATAAGGGTTTCACATAACATCCTTCTATATCAGGGTTTCACCTAGTATTATGTGAAATTAAGATTCCACAACACACCACCCAGTAATAGGACCTCACCTAAAATTAGAAGTACTACCCTATATTAGGGTTCATGCACCTTTACCCCATTTTAGGGATTAAGGTTTACTATTCACATCCAAGTAGGGTTTCTCATATTGTGACACTAAGTTAGGGTTACTTCATCACCCTAGATTATGATTTCACTAAGCTTTGTCCTTAAATTAGGATCAATATACATCAATATTTTCAATGAAAATTTCGTGATCTCATATTATGAATCAAACCCTGATTACACATTTATTCACAATGAGAGAATTAGGGCTTATTAAGTAAGCAATCAACTCTCCCATTCACTCTCCCTCTCATCCTCTCTAGGATGTTAAATATTCCAAGATTAATCTAGGTCAACTCTTCAGTTGAGTACACATAGCTAGGGTTAACCTTCACAATCATCATGGGTCTACATCTTTAATAATCACATAGTTGATTGACCTTTGATCATATTAGATGTCCAAATGGTCTAATAAATTAAACCATCAATTATATAAGGAATTCAAAAGGATTGACCAATTAAACTTTCAATTCCAAAAAGTGATCAATTGAGTTAACCATTGAAATTTTCAATTGCATTAAGTAGCCAAATGGGTTCACCATATTGGACCTTCAATTCCATGAGATACTCAAATAGATTAACCATGTTTATCTTCACAATATTAATTACTTAGACCATCAATGATCTTAGTTCTCATAAATCAATTGGTTTAAAACCATTTGAATAAGTTATACTTGAAACCAATTGAACAAGGTAGGTATTGAAACTGTTTGTACTTTGGGTCTCCAAACGATTTGAGATCGTTTGGTCCCAAACGGTCTTGAGACCGTTTGGACCCAAATGGTCTTGAGACTGTTTGGTCCAAACCTTCTCAAAACCGCATGGACCAAAAAGGCACTTCAACACTCAATCGACTCAATGTTTCAATCCATGAACCAATTATAAATTGAACCACTAATGCATTCATCAATTGGACCACTGAATCACCATTCAATTAGACCTTCAATTTAGGGTTTTGAACCCAATTGAACTAGGTTTGATAATCAAGAAACCATCACTTAGGGTTTGAAATCGAGGATCCATCAATGGTTGACATTGTGGTACCAAATCAATTGAAATTAATAAACTATCATCATCACATGATATGACCTGACCTCAAACAGTCTTGGATAACCGCCAAACGGTCTTGAGACCATTTGGTTGATCTCCTAATGGTCTTGATATCGTTTTCCCATTCCATCATCAAAATTCATGACATCCAATTAAGGTTTTGGACCATTGGATTGATTATCAAATCAACACTTAGTTGCAATTCAATTTGGTACCTTTGGACCTTCAAACACTTAGCCATAATTAAACCTAGACCTCCAAACGGTCTTGGGTGACCCCCAAATGGTCTTGAGACCGTTTGGGTCAATCAACCCAAAACATCATCTCAATTAATTGGAAATTTAACACTTAGCCGATTAGGGTTTATACCATATGTTTGAATCTTCAAATACCTAACCATACTCAACCCTAGACCTACAAATGGTCTTGGTTGACCTCCAAATGGTCTTGATTCCCAAATGGTTTTGAAACCGTTTGGGTCAATCAACCAAAGTTTCAAACTCAATCACTTATGAAACCAGCATTCAACCCGATTAGGGTTTAGGTGATTGATGGACCTTCAACTCATGAACCAATTGGAGTTAATCAATAGTAATTTATGGGTCATTAACCTAGATCATTATGAACAAGTCCCCAAATGGTCAACCCTGGTCAACATCACCAAATGGTCTTAAACCATTTGCTTCTATGCGGTTTAGTGAAACTGTTTCATTCCAAATGGTTTGAAACCGTTTGAACATTTGATTGAAACTGTTTGGTCTAGATATTTGGGTAGGTGTGTGCTTATTATGATGTCATAATCATAAAGCTCTAGACCCACGAAACCTTCTATAATTTCCATGGAAATTGCATCAATCAACCAAATCATTAATTGTAAATAGAGAAATGATCATTATTTGATGGGGAATTGAATGCAATAACAAAGTTAAGGTTTCAAGTTATAAAACCCACCTCGAATTGAGCTCCAAAGCTCCAAGATCACGGAAACAATGGTGGATGAAACTCCTTTCACTATTCCAAGGGTCGTCCTCAAGCTTTGAGTGAAAAGAATTGGTTAGAATTGAAGAGGGGATCAAGTTATGAAGAATTCATACATTGATTTTTGATTTTCACCATGGATTCAAGGTGAAAGGAGGTAAAGAACCTTACCAACATGTTGGGGGTCGTCCTACTGATCCTCCACAGCTCCTTGGTCATTTTCCAAGCAAGGGGAAAGAAAAGAATCCGAAAAAGCCTTTGTTTTGGCTTGGAAAAAGTACTTTTATAAGAAAATTGATGAGAGAGAAAATTCTTTATAAAAGTCTTTTAATTACAAAATTGTTGCCACCACTTTCCCCTTGGTTTCTTGCATGCAAGGGAATATCTATCCCCACCGAGTTCCCTTCCATTATCCATGAATTAAGGGAAAAGAAATTAAGCACATTAACCCTTATAATAAGAATATCCATATTTGAGTGGAAATTCTTTTTCTTATTATAATGGTGTGTGGAATTTCACCTCCTTAGGATATGCGTGTGCCTTTGCAAGGCTTTAAGCTCATACACACACATCGGAATTCAACCATTTTAATTTTGGTTGAAAGCCCTTTAATTAATACATTCATTTTTGTCCTAAATTGAATTAGGGTTTCACTTAGGATTAAATCTTGATTATTTTAATATCAAGATTTTCTCTCCTCTAACTTAATTCAAATGAGGCGCCCCTCTCATTTTATTTGCTCTACATGATGCCAAGAAACATTAGGGACCTTATTGAAGTGGAAATTTGCATATTGAACCCTAGTTTTTGGGTAAATTGCACTTTATACCAAAACTAGGTTTTAATGCACAAGGATTGCTTTACAAGCTTAATCTTGGTGCCCAAGCTTGTGAAAACCATACCACTACATCATCTTCATTCTCATGATGCCTCAAAACATGAGGAATATCTTATCATGCAACATTTTCAATTTAACCCCTCAACTTGGGTAATTTGCACTTTAGTCCAATATAAGCAAACATTGCTTCAACATTGTTTAAACAGGATCAAAGTTGAAACATAAGTTTCTCATGAGCCCTAATTACTTTTCCCAAGATAAGATTAAGCATCTACTGAATCTTATTAGGCAAAAAATCTAGGGTTAACTCATAACCCAGGTCAGGGATGCTACAACTGATGTCTGACTAGGTACCGCTCTTTGCTTGTGAAGTCATAAGTAAGTTATGGACATTCATTGTCGACGTGAAATGGGACCTATACGGTCACACACATATGATTAACCTGGAAGAGGAGTTTATACATTAATTATGTTTAGATTGATTACTAAAGTGTTTAGGTACTCAATTATACATTCCATCAATAGACTTGACTCAAAATCATCAAGTTCAAGTGTTGAACTAACTGATTAGAGTATTAGATTGATTGAGAACTGAATTGATTGAGCTATGCACAAACTAGACCACCAATCGACCGGTTCACTGGGTGAACTGATTGACTCATGGTCAATGAGTTGACCGGTTCAATCTGGTGAACCGATCGGCTCATGGGCCAACTGAGCAAGTGTTGAGCTTCCCGGTTCATGAGAAAAGTTTCTCGTTTCACAAGTCGAATTCGATTGGGACAAAATTTAATATTTGCATTAATTTGAAACGAAATAGAAAAGTAAATTGCAGGAAAGTCTAGGAAGTGAAATGACTGGTTCACTGGGTGAACCGATCAGCTCACGTGACCATTCGACCGGTTCAGTTATGAACCGAATGGTTCGCCTGCCGCAGTGCAAACAGTTCATGGAAAATCTAGACCCTTCTACTCCCACACAGACTGGGAACCTTGACCCTTTCCTCTACTATAAATAGAGGGGTATAGGGGGCTTCTCAGAACACACAACTAAAAACACCAGTTGCTCTGCAAAGTTGTTGTCCTCTCTGGTTGTGGTAACCAAGAGAGCCCAAGTTCTACCTGCCCATGGAGGAACATCGAGGGAAAGAAAACTGTAGAAAAGTAACTGGTTGTGGGAGAGTGTGTGAATGTCTAGTATGCCAACAGAAGGGGACAACTCCTTCTAATCTATTCAACTAGAATGACTAGAGTTCCCGATAGTCTGTGTGGACTATCTATAGAGGCGGGAGATTTCTGCCGCTCAGGAGGATGACCATCAACTACAGTCTAGGTCAAGACCAGGAGCTGAACATACGACGTCAAAGACTAGGTGGTCGAAGGCTACACTAGCTGTGAGGTATTGTCATTGAGCAAGCCTCATAACTAGGTATATCTCATTAAACCAACCTTCCTATTGCATAGTTGTTGATGCAATATGTTGGTTATGGGTTTGTGGTTAGATAAAATTTTCATTTCCACTGCTTGTTCTGTCCCACAAAACCCTACAAGGGTCGCCATCTACAACTTACGGTAAAGTGAGGCAGTGAAGCCCTAAAAGGGAATTTCACCTATAGAAAACCAAATTCCTAGAAAGTAGGGATGTTTCGATTTGGGAAAGCAAGGCGATGTTGTAGGAACAAAAATCTTCAAAAATGGGCCAGAGATGCGAGAGAACGACGTCGAGAAAGGAAGCCTATGGTCTGAGTTCCTGACCCACAAAGGATCAGAGGTAGGGGATGACCGCATGACTGTTAGATCAGGATAAAATTAAATACCAACAACTGGATCACGTGTGGAAAAGGAAAGAAAAGGAATCCATCTGTGTGACAGCAATAAAAATTCGAACTATATGCATAATAACTCGTATTAAATCAAATCATATACAAACCCTAGTCAAAACATTATGGAAATTTCCTTAATTCGTTTGGAGGGTCAAACATGGTCAAAAAGCTACCAAAATTGGACCATAGACTAATTGATTAGTCTAGATTATTTCTATTCAATTAGATTTAGGTTTTTCACAAGTCTTGACCATAGTTTCCTTAACAACCATTTAAGTTTAACTTAATGCATTAATAGAGTAAATTATTTAATAAAATACTTTCCTTTATTAGTACATTGAGCAAATTAGAGATAGACATTAATTATTCTCTTAAAATGTTATGTCTTATATATTTGTATGACTTTTGAGCAACTTTGATGGAGGGGAGGGAAAAAGGATTTTCTTCTTATTAGAATTATGAAAGGAAAGAGGATTACTTTTTGCTTAAGTTATGCAAAGCATAATTTCGAATTTTGCATCTTTTATTTCTCTCTTCAACTTCCCCTAAATATTACTTAAGGTTAGGAAAGAGAAAAGGGTGAGGAGTCAACATCCATTTTCTTGAGTGCATAAATCATATTTATAATGGAGAAAAAGATGGATTAATCCTAATATTGTTTTCTAACTTCATTATTCTTTAAGAAAATTCCTCTTTAGGGTCTTTTGATAATAAGCCCTTCGGTTATCATTCATTTAAGAAAACCACATTTTAAGACTTAAATTAATATTGAAAATTTAGGTTGTTATGGTGTATACAGACCATGCTGCAATTAGGTACCTTGTGAGCAAGAAGGATGCCAAACCTCACCTCATCCGCTAGATACTACTATTACAGGAGTTTGACTTAGAAATCAAAGATAAGAAAGGGACATAAAAAATGTAGCTGATCACCTCTCACGTCTCTCAACAAGTGTTGAAGACAAGGTTCCAATTGATGATATTTTTCCTATCGAGAAGTTTTATGTGGTAAACTCTCTTGTTATGCCATGGTTTGTAGATTTTGCAAATTATCTAGCCACTGGATGCCTTCCCACTAATTTCACATACCAATAGAAGAAGAAGTTCCTTCATGATGTCAAATTCTATTATTGGGATGATCCTCTATTGTTTAAGCAATGTGCAAGTGGGTTTATTAGGAGATGCATTCCCAATGAAGAGATTGCAAGTGTGATTTCACATTGTCATTCCTCTCCTTATGGTACACACTTTGGAGTGGATAAGACTTCAACCAAGATTCTTCAAGCAACTTTCTATTGGACAACTCTATTCCGTGATGTGCACACATTTGTTAAAGCTTGTGACAAATGTTAAAGATCTAGAGAATTTCAAAGAAGGACTAGATGACATTGAATTCAATCCTTGAGATAGAGGTCTTCAATGTGTGGGGCATACACTATATGGACCCCTTTCCATCCTCATGCAGTTACAAGTTCATCCTAGTAGCATATGCCTATGTATCCAAGTGGGTAGAGGGAATCCCCACTCAATGACTAGATGCCAAATCCGTGATAAAACTATTTCAGAAGACCATTTTTCTTAGGTTTGGAGTCCCAAAAGCTATCATATCTGATGGTGGCAACCACTTCAATGAAAGAAACTTCAACAACCTACTCAGCATGTATGGAGTGAAGCACAATGTGTCCACACCTTATCATCCTCAAAGGTAAGGTCAGGTGGAAATATCAAATAGGAAACTAAAAGATATATTAGAAAAGATCGTCTCCAACTCAAGAAAGAATTGGGCATTGAAATTAGATGTTGCATTATCGGCATACATGATGATCTTCAAGACTCCAATTGGCAATACTCCATTCAAGCTAGTTTACAACAAATCTTGTCACTTACCTATAGAATTGGAGCATAGAGCATACTGGGTGATCAAATTCCTCAACTATGATATGAAGAGAAGAAGGGAGAAAAGATTTCTACCATTCCATGAGCTCGAAGAACTCAGGATGGATGCATATGAGAATGCAAAGATCTATAAAGGAAAGACAAAGAGGTGGCATGACAAAAGAAAAAAAGTCAAAGAATTCAAAGAAGGAGACCAATTTCTACTGTTTAATTCTAAGCTTAAATTCCTTCTAGGGAAACTAAGATCTAAATGGTCTGGGACATTCTTGGTCTTGACGGTCTATCCCTATGGATAGTAATGTTCGCCTTTCTTCAAGTTGCACCAAGACATGATCATCAATGACTTCCTAGTTGATCACCATGGACAATAGTTTCACCTAATCCTCCTAGCAGTAGGCAAAAACCTCCTCACCTCTATAGTAGTCCACACAGACCACTGGGAACTCATTCATTCTAGATGAACATACAAGAATGAATTTTTCCTTCTAGTCATTGTTCTAGCACATACTTGCTCTCTGAATCGTCTCTCCCTTGTCATCCCTCCCTTTGATGGGTAGGGCTTGATCAGCTTCTCCTGGTTACCACAACCAGAGAAGACAACAATTGTTAGAGCTTATGGTTGTGTCTCCATAAATCCTAAACTACCCCTCTATTTATAGGAGGGTTAGGGTAAGGAGTTCTAGTCTTAGAAGGAATCGAAGAGACAAAATATTCATGAATTTTTGTAGCCTATGAATGAAAAAATGACCGGTTCAACAATGAACTGATTGGTTGACATGGAAAACAACCAGTTCAACCCTTGAACCGATCATTTCACTATGCTTCCCAATCACAATTGTATTGGAAACTAATATAAGATTAATGCATAGCATGACATCAACACTAATACTTGATACAATCGGATTGATCCTCCAACTGGTTTAGTTTGCAACTTGAACTGATCGGTTCACAGGCCTGAGTCGATTGGTTCACTTGCTGAACCGGTAGTCTCATAGTTGTGATCACCAATTTTGCTTCAATTGACCTAACACTTGAATCCATCAGTTCAACACTTGAACCGGTCGGTTCACAGTCCAGTTAGTCAACTTTTAACCATTATTGTTTAAATTGAATACCTAACACTTTAAAATTTAGTTTAAACTACATTAATGAATAAACTCCTATTCCAAGTGTATCCTATGTGTGTGAGTCTATAGGTTTCAAGTTACGTTGGCAGTGAATGTCCATAACCAACTTATAAAATCACAAGCAATGATTGGTATCTATCAAGACTTCATTTTTACCCAAGTAATTCAGAAAGTTGGAGAACAACTTCAACCTACAATCTATTATTGGTGTTTCACTTTGATTGTATAGTTCCCTTGTCACTGACATCCAGATTGAACTCAAGACATGGAGTCATCATCCTCTTCAATGTTAAATCCATGTTCCTTGAACTAGAGTAGACTGTCTAGAGATGCATGTGAGCTCACATATCATATATCAATTCACATGACTATGGACATACAATTCTTAGTCTCTCTTATCAAGTGTCCTAGATATCAATCTCCTATAGGAGGGAAAAATCCCACTCACATCACTCATAATCATCCCCATGTGTTATGATGCACCCAAGCACCACCTTTATGGAAATCCTTATTCAAGGTCATGGTGGATGATGTCTAAGTACATCAAATGACATGTGATGAGTGTAGTGATTTCAGGTCTAAGAACTACAATCACCATCATCACTCTAAGAGATGATTATGACTACCAAACATGGTTTACATGTATCACTCTTATGGTGGGTCTATCTGATACACTTTTCTCTAACAATTGTCTATGTGTTCGGTTTGATATCACATATAATGGCTTAATGAGATTTTGTCATCAATCAACACACACACTAGTCTTATCTGTTATTGTTGTCTAATAGCCTTCCATAATAACAACCGACTAGGGAGATAATAAGAATGTATATACTCTTAACATCCGTATGATCTCATTGTTTAGATCCTCAACCAAAAGACATACATCATTGAGTAATATCATTCTACAAACATTTATTATGTTACATCATTTATCTTATAACTGAAAAAAAATAATAAATTGGAAGATTGACTTTATTATCAATCAAATAATTTACAAGATATGCCACTATAATCATCATATGATCGGCACTCTGGGAATACATACTAACAACCTTTTACAACCAATCTATCCTTATAGGTTTGTACATTACCATCCATGTCGATCTTCTTCTTGTAGACCCACTTGCACACTATGGGTTTTACCCCTTTAGGTGGTTCCATCAAGGTCCATACCTTGTTGATATACATGGATTCCATCTCAAATCTCATGGCCTCAAGCCATATATCAAACACTGGTCCCTTAATAGCTCCTAGTAGGTCGTTGTCTCATCATCTATGGTCAACTCACTACCTTCTTGAGTCACAAGATAATGAAATCTTTCAGGATTAAGGTGTGTCCTACTATATCTATGAGATTCTTGTGTTATATGAGGAACTTGAGATTGCACATCAATTTATGAGTCTTCTTCTTCCTCCTATACCTCTATAGGTTCAATGTTTTCTTGTTAGTATTGAACCTCTTCGAGTTCTACTTTTCTCCCACTAATTCCTTTGGAAATAAATTCTTTTTCAAGGAATATACTAATCCTGGAAACAAGCACTTTGTTGTCAAATTGAGTGTAAACGTAGTATCCCTTTGTTTCCATGTGATATCCAAAAAATTAATATTTATCTAATTTGGGTCCAAGCTTTTCAGGAAACATTTTCCTGACATACGCTTCACATCCCCAACTCTTCATAAAAGACACATCAAGACACTTCTAATACCATATCTCATATGGTGTCCTTTGAACCAATATAGATAGTACACAATTAAGTGTAAAAGCTACAATTTGAAGAACATGTCCCCAAAAAGAAATTGGAACATCGTCAAAACTCATCATTGATTGCACCATATCCAATAATGTGTGATTCCTTCTTTCTGATACACCATTGTGCAATGGTGTTCCACGTGGATTCCAATGTGATCTGATACCATGATCTCTCAGAAGGTCCTCAAACTCATAGCTTAAGTATTCTCCACCTTGATTAGAATGAAGTGCCTTAATAGTTTTACCAAGTTGGTTATGTACTTCATTCATGAAATCCTTGAACTCTTTTAGTGTTTCTGACTTATGGTTATCAAGTAAACATAACCATATCTACTAAAATGATCAGTAAAGCTAATAAAGTACTACTAACCTCCTCTAGCATTTGTTCTAAAAGGCCCACATACATCAATATGTATGAGTCCTAATAAATCACTTGCCCTCTCACTGTTTCCAGTAAAAGGTTCCTTTGTCATCTTTCCCAGCAAACAAGATTCACACGTCCCTATTGATTTGAAATTAAAAAAGTCCAAATAACCATCTTTATGGAGTCTGGATATGCATTCTCATTTATGTGCCTTAGATGACAATGTTAACAATATGTTTGATTTGAGTTATCGAGTTTTTGACTTTTGGTATTTAAGTTGCTTGTATCCAAATCTATCAATTATAGACCATAAGACATTTGGGCACTTCCATAAAAGATCATTTCTTTACTAATAGAACATCGACCATTATTTATAAGAAATTTGAATCCATCTTATCCAAAAAAGATATGGATATGATGTTCCTATTAATGGAAGGTACATAATAGATGTTATTTTAGGGAAATAACATACCATAGTAGGCATTAGAAATAATAAATTTCTATCCTTATTTACAATAATAGCAAGATTGCATCAACAATTATGTAATGGGAAGGATGGTTTAATGAGTCCATACTTGGTCCTGGAGCAAGTCCATCGACTATAAATCATTACATTAGTGCACTCCTAGTTGCACTTGAATGATGTCTATGTTGATCCTGGTATTCATCACGCACTGTGGGTTAATGTTGTTCTCCTAGAACATCCTCCTCACCTCTAGAGAAGCTCACATGGACCGCCTACAACTCCTGTCATTCTACTAGAACAAACAAGAAGGAGTTGTCCCTCCTATTGGTGTACTAGTCACCAACTTGCTCTCCCACAATTATTCACCCTTGATATCCCTCCCTTTATCAGGTAGGACTTGCACGAGCTTTCTATTGGTTACCACTACTAGAGAGGACAACAATTGTCAGAGGCAATTGAGTTATGTCTGAGAAGCCCCAAATACCCCTCTATTTATAGGATGGGTTAGGGTCTGGGTTCCCAGTCTATGTGGGAGTGGAATGGACTAGAATATCACAAAATTTGCAACCTACGAGCGACAAACCGGACGGTTTTCCAACAAACTGGTTGGTTCACATGCAGGCCGATCGATTCACTAAACAAACAAGTTGTTTTTCTATGTTTCTCAATCACATATCAATTGGCAATTTGAATCCAATTAATGCACAACAAGACGTCAGTAATAATCCTTGATGCAATCAAATTTCACCACAATCTGGGTGTTTCATCCAACCAAATGGTTGGTTGGTGAGCCGATCCAATTGGTTTAGTATGTGAGCTAGTCGGTTCGCTCCCTAGTTCTGGAAGAACTCAACCAATTCAATATTCAATCAACCTAACACTCAAACCATTCATTTCATCACACGAGTTGATTGGTTGGGTGTCTTGTCAACTAGTTTGTTGCTCAAATTGAATACCTAAATACTTTACTAATCAATTCAATTATAATTCATGATTAAACTCCTCTTCTAGGTGAATTCCTATGTGTGTGACCCTATAGGTCCCATATCATGTTGACAGTGAATGCCCATAACTATTTTATGACATCACAAGGGAAGAGTGGTGCCTATTCACACATTAATGCTACCCAAGTGAATGGAAAGTTGGAGAAAAACTTCAACTTACAATCTGCGTAAGGTGTTATAGTGATTGTCTAATTTTTTTGTCCCTGATATTCGGAATGAACTTGTTCAATCCATGTTCCTTGAACCTAGAGTACATTGTTTGATATATATGTGACCTCAATATCATATATTGATACACATTTGCATGCACATGCTTTTCTTAGTCTCTCTTATCAAGTGGCCTAGGTATCAAAGTCTAGTAGGAGGGAAAAATCCCATCTACATCACTCACAATAAATCCCCATTAGTCACATCTACCCAATCATCACCGTTATGGCAATCCTTATTCAGGGTTACATTGTATGATGTCAAAGTATACTGAACAACATGTGATGACTGTAGTAACTTTCGGTCTAAGAACCACATTCACCACCTTCATTATAAGAGATGACTATGACCACCATTTATGGTTTTGATGTGTAACTCTCAAGATGGGTCTATGTGATACACTATTCCATAACAAGTATTTGTGTGTTTGGTTTGATATCACATATCATAAGGGATGAGATTATGTCACCAACCGTATGATATCATTATTCAAATCATGTACTTGAATACATACATCATTTAGTAATATTATTCTTTAGACATTCATTATGTTTACTCAGTATCTCAAAATTAAGTAAAACAAAATGAATTGGAAGCATGCCTTTATTGTATAAAATCAAATCTTTTATGTTATATTCCATGTCAATCATCATATGAATGACTCTCTAAGAAAACATACCAATAGACTCCTACTTGCACTTAGAGCCAATCACCCAAGAATCTCATTCTTAGTGATCTAAACATGTCCATCATGTTTTTACTGTGCAAGTGTTAATCCAGTGAGTTAGCAATACTTTGCTTTTTATCTATATATTGCATGTTTCTCATCTCTTTGTTGTGAGATGAAATTTCCATAATATTCTATCTGGTATTCCTTGCCTAAGAAATAGATCCATTGTTGTCATAGTATCTCTACTATGTCATTAATGGTTGGAACATCTTTAAGTTCATCCATATGAACTTCTAGATCCATGTAGCATCCTTACATGTGTTCATGGCACCCAGATAATAGATTTATATTGTTGAATAGAATTAATGGTCTGTAGTTTGGAACTCTTCCAACTTACAACTCTTTTCTTAAAAGTAAACATTTTATATTTGCGATCAATTTCTATCATTCCGGAAGCTTGCATCAGTGTAACCCTTTACACCCAACTCTTCCTTTTTGCTATAATCTAGCAACTTATCCTTTAGTGCTTCTCAAGTACTAACATATGTCTTTTGATGACATTCCAATGAACCTCATTGGAAACTAATACTATCTTGTCATGTGAAATACATACAAGATTATGGTATGAGTACATTATATAGCATACATGATAGATCCATTTTCCAGTGCATATGACATCTCACTCATGTCTTTTGATTCTTCACAATAATAAGAACATAGGGTGTATGAGAAACTAATCCCATATAAAATGGATAGATTATCTGCCATTGAATACTTCATTTTGAACTCTTTCAATATCTTGCTATTGTATGTGCTCATATTTAGGTCATGAACTTTCAGATCTATCTACAAAGATCTCAATCCCTATCTCATAGGATGTTTCACCTAATCTTTCATTGCTGAAGGTGTTTTCCATGCCATGTTTCAATACTTTAGTGTATTAATATGTTATTCCTCATCAATATGTGGAGTATTCATACATAATCCCACTAAATCGTTTCTAATCACAGATTATCTTTTATCTTTGGCTCTAGTCAAACTCTTTGACTATCTTGTCAAGTCAAAAGATCTCAGCTCTGAGATGCTTGTCTCAACCTTTAGATTGAAATTTGTATCTTATAGACTTTTTTTTGCATTCATGAAGTTATAAAAATTTTAGGCTATGTCACGTATACATCCTTTCATATATTCCTTTTACGGAATGCAGTTTTAAGCTTCACATACCAAATATTTTAGTCTATACTAGCTGCAACAACAAGCATGACAATTAGTAAAGGAATTTCTTCATGTTCAACAATTTGAACTGATTTGAAAACCTTTGCAACCAGTCTATCCTTATAGGTTGTGAGAACCTGTTACACTAAATGAGATTACTTAAAACACAAAACATGATTACACATCAATTAAACACAAACCTAGAAAATAGGGTAAATTAATACCAATTTTAAAATTTCTCAATTGCTTAGAAACATTTATATAAAATGCCAACAACTTGCTTTATTTCACATAATGCTCAATATTCCTTACAACTTCTCAGTAGCCTCAGCTATAACATAAACTTTGAAAAGGTACACTATCCACATATTCCACATATACAAGCATCAACATGCTATCAAAAGCTCGATTCAATCAAAACATCGTATACAAACTTTTCACCCAGACTTGAGAGTACACGGATGACTAGGACACACTAGACAACTAAACTACCATATCTAGGGTCCATCACTTGAGATTCTCCTTGCTGCCATAGTCTTATTCTACTACTGCTGATCATCTAAAAAGATGTCGTGACCCATGAGGTGAGACCCAGTCCCAAAGAGAGATATAACTCTCTCCAACAAATATTGATTATAACAAATTATTTCAACAATGAATAAACTGAGTAGCTAGAGTATTTAATAGTAAATTGAGTATATTGAACAGTTCAGGCATGCGGAACAGATTAAGCAATTAAGCTTAGCAACAAATAAGATTATTGATGTATATACAGGTAACAGATAAATCCATTTCTTCTATCAGATAGCTACTCAAGTTTCATAAGATTTCATATAATAAGAATTGTCATCATTAGTATGACTATCATCATATACCATGCTAATAACACAAGCAAGCTAGTAGCATAAGCATCTCTAGCATCATTAATATGTCTAGTAGCATAACATTGCTATCAATATTGGCATGTTTAATAAACTGATCAAATCTGACAACATAAGCATGTTTACAATATGAGCATAACTAAAACATAAGTAGATCTATCATCTCTTATTGTACTATACATCATCTCTATGTAAGGAAATCAAACAAGGGTTATCATCCAATATGAAGCGTTGTGTATAACCCTAAAAATATATGTTACATGACTGTATTACATCTTTTATTATGTCTTGCGGAGTTTGAATCGTACCATCCAAAGTCCAACTGACCCCTGTGAAGGGCTATTCAGTTCCATACAGGATCTAGGAGTGACGGTATCCTAAGATCTCTCCTCTACTAGGTCCATATGGGCCAAAAAGGTAGTGACATATCAGTCAAAGCTGCCACTACAATGACATATAGTCAAGCTACTAACCACTAGTCCACCCTTGATACAGGTTGCAACACTAGAGAATAGGCTTACACACTGCATGCATCCTTAATTGCTTGATAATAGAGTAACAAGTTGTCCCCGCATACTCAAGATGTTATGTATGCGTTCTGAGTTTCCCTCAAGAATTGCTCATTTCACCACCAGCAAGTTCTGTCACTAAAATGGTTCTATGACATAGGGCACTACATGATTAGAGTTTCACTTGAATTTTTATTACCAATTGGGTAAATTAAGGTTGCATCAAACAAGTGGACATACAAACCCTAATTCATATCTAGCAAGCATTAACATGTAACCACTTCAGAAGATATAAAACATATGAAACTTATTGTTCCTCATCTCATCATCACATGGTACTGTTTGCTTTCCATTCATGAGACTACACTTGTCATCATACTATCACAGGATATGAATCCTTATCATAATATCACAGGGTATCAACCCTTGTCAACATAATAGGATTACACCACATTCAGGGGTCAACCATGCCCAAAGGTCTCTAAGACCATTATATCATTTCCTGCAAGTTCATCATTATCTTTATATGCCTTATAACAAGGCTCAACAACATCGCCACACGTGTGACACATAGACTCAACATAATTTGCATTAAGGAACTAAAAGATGTTCACAGGATAACATTGCATGATTATCTTAGCAACTAAGAGCATTCCTTTAACATATAAACATATAAGGAAGCTAGGTATGATTTTCCATCATCACACTTATAGTGTACAAGTTTAGCATAAGAAAGCATAGATCATGAAGCTAAAATGACCACCAGTTAACACATTAGAGTTCAATCAAACATTAGGAAGGATATTCCATCATTATATTAATTCATTCAAGAAAGGATAACATGATTAACCACCATTATCTACTTGCATTAGGGTTAGGTTTATCAAGGTAGTTTACACTAAAGTTATAGTTCAACATTCATTCACAAACCTTAACCCATAATATCCCCATATAATGTTGGATGCATTAGACACAACATCATCATCACGTTCCATACCATTCTCAAGTATGAATCCACACATAACTCAAGGTGTAACCATTAGGTTATAGTATACTATAGTTACACAACAATAAGAGAGACACCATTGTTCTATTATTCTACTAAGTAATGATGATCATAGTTACCCATCATGTAAGTATTACAAACTATATCCCATTTGGGTTAGATGTCAACATGATATGGTCATTATGCATTCTATTCATATGAGGGAAAATGTAAGACTACCTTATTAAGGGCAAATATCCATTGGTTCAAACATCATTTAACCCATATCACCATACCACAACATCACCCTAATTCATTGAATGCTGAAAAGGTAAGACCATTGGTTATTTACATAAGTAAACACTTTAAACCAAGCATATATAAAACCATAGAGTTGTGATCTAGAAAGAGTCACCATTTAACCCTAGACATACCTTATTTATTAACATAAAGGGGCACTATAGGTTGTGGATTAGACCCATCATCAATTGTACATTTTAAGTAAGCCATCGTATCAACCATGAAGCTCCTTAAATTGATCATGTAAGGAAAATCATCAAATTTAGATTATTAGAAATCACATGTAATACTATAGGTTTCTATCCAAAACATTGGATGTTGAAGAATCCAATCTCAACCAATGGATTAAGTCCATTTTCAAAACTATTTGATGAGAAAGTGCTATATTCTAACCATTGGATTAGGTTCATATTTCAAAACCATCAATTGGAGTATATGTCTAACCCTTGAATCATTTGATGCAAGAAACTATTTGGTTAGGCTTAATTGATGCTACAACTACATAACTAACTCACCACCAATTGTGGAGACCTTATCTACCATCGGTTATGACCATTAAGTCCCCATTGGTTTTTAGATCAACACTATATTCATTTAACACCATGGGATATTAATCTAATATCATCATTGATTGATAGAATCATTAGGGTACTTAATGGTTGATTATTAAGCTTCTAATTGATCAAAAACCTAACCTAAGGGTGACCATCAGTTTTCACCATCAATTTACAACCTTGGTCACCACCATCCATTGTCATTATAGCATCACCATCGATTGTTGCATGGAATCACCATCGAGTCATGCGGTAGTGAAGGAAATAGATTGAAACCCCTAATTTGAACCATCGGTTCTTAAGTTCTTAGCACCATAGGTTGTGATACCAACATGTCCTACATCATATTATACCTTAGGAAGGACATAAAACTATTTACATGTTCATCTAAAAGTGGAAAAGAATAGGGAACACCATAAAAATTTAAAACCCTAAACAAGCATGGTTTCTTTATGCTTAGATCATCACTTGAAAGCATAAACTAAATTAACAAGATTTTAGCAAGCAATATAAGTGAAGAAGGTTATAAAAATCTCCTCTACAAATAATAATATACTTCTTGCAGCAACAAACTCGAGCAAAGAAGGCAAGAAAACCCAAGTTTTGGATCTAAACTTGGCCAAGTAGGCTCCCTTCTCCACAAGGAAGCAAAACCTTATAAGAAGAAGAAAGAAAGGTAGAATCTTGAGTTCTAGAGAAACTTATACCATGAAACACAAAGGTTAAGATGTTGATAAAGGAGGAAGAATAATAGAGAAAGAAACATAGGAAATAAGGGGATATTTACCTGTTTAGGTCAAGATCACCAAGAAGGAGCTTTAAAAACCCTAAAGGAAGCAAATCGTAACCCTAGATGCTTCTACATAGAAGATAAACACCTTATTCTTACTTATAAGATCCTACACAACATAAAAGTGGAAAGTATAATGTCCTATCAAGAGGGAAGTGGCAGAGAAAAAAAGTTTCATTTGCCAAAACGTTAGGATAAAGAAAAAGAAAAACATGAGGTTTCGTAGTAGCTCTCCATGTATCCATGGCCTTAAACTATTATGGATATAAAAGAAGTCACACAAGAAGCTTCCCCACCGTTCATGGAGACCTAATTATCCAATCATTTTTGGTTTTCCAATAGAAAAAAAACATTGGTTGATAGCTTCTAAAGGTAGCTCATCAATATAGGGGTAAACCCTAAAATATCCTTGAAGAAAACACCTCCAAACCAAGGTTCAACTAGGCACCCCATGGCTCAAAAAGCTAAACAGTGATAATATAACATTAAATGACCATAATGAAAGTGAAAAATTGCAAGGAAAACCTCTCAATTGGGTAAATTTCATAAAAGCCCAAAATGTACATAAATTTGCATAACGGGCACAAATAGTGTCCAAATTGGACCAAATTTGAAACTTCATCTTGTCTTATGATTCCAAAGCATATAACAAGGTTATAATATGGTTATAAACATTTCGTTATGGTAATTAATCATGTTTAACCATTTGATCAAGGTTAGGGGTCACACATAGGTTATCCATGTTGGTCTTCCAATGAAAACCCAACTGCACCCTGGGTTTTACCCCCTTTAGGGGGTACTAGCAAGGTCATAACTTGTTAGTGTACATGGACTCCATGATGGCCTTAAGAACTTCTCAAATTTAGGTTCTCAATAGCTTCTATTTTATTTGATGGCTCATCATCTTATTACCAACCTATCTAAGTTGTTGGATTCACAATCTTTCACTCTTAAATGTTCTATAATAGAACTATGAGATTTTGTGTTACATAAGGAACTTGAGATTTCCCAAAAATTAGTGATTCTCAATTGTTCCTATTGTACCTCCTTGTTGACCTCAAACCTTTTGAGTTCTACTTTTACTCCCACTAAGTCTTTTAGATCTCAGTTATCATTGCAAAGAAACACTTTTATAATCTGATTGGGATTAATAGTAGTATTCAACAATTATGGGTTGTGGATAAACCTTTTCAAAAAGCTACTTTCTTTATATAAGTTTCAATCCTTAAGACATGTCAAAACATTCCCATATCATATCTTATATGATGTCTTTTAAACCATTTTATACGGTATATGGTTTAGTGTAAAGTATATATATCTATGAGGAAATTAAAAGATTAGATTACATGATGATCACATCATGATCCATTAGGATGTAATCCCTTCTTTCTATAACATCCTCATGTTTTAGGTGGATTTGAGTTGTGATACACTATCACGGTCTTTCCAGAAGGTCCTCAAACATTTGTTGTAAAGTATTTTAACATTTGATCATATAAAGTTTCTTAATACTTTTATCAAAGTCATACTTCATTAATGTAATATTGAACACTTCAAGATATTCATGTTTGTATTTTACCAAATACAAACATCATATCAACTGATATCATCAGTGAGTATAATGAAGTAAAAATATCTACCTTTAACATTTTATCTAAAAGATATTCATACATCAATATGTACAAGAACTAATAGAATGCTTGTTCTCTCCACTACACCTAGTGAGAGGTGGTTTGTCATTTTGCTCTTAAATAAGACTTGCATGTCTCTTATTGGTTCAATAACCCAAAGAGTCCATAAAAATATCAACATGGATTCTAGAAATGTATTTCTCATGTATGTGCTCTAGATGACAATGCTAAAGATTTTTTGAGTTATCAAATTATAATTTTTTGGTGCTTACATTATAAAAATTCATCTTCAGATCCTTTCATAAAGATCACTAGATGTTTGGGGCATTGCCATACAAGATCATATCTTTGAAATAGAATTATTAACAACTCTTTATTCATTATCATCCTTATCATACAAGATGCATAAAGTAAAACATTTCTATTCATTAGCATAATGAATAGTAGTTCAAATAACTCTATTATATGCCCAATGGGCTAGTATAAATACTTAATGTAGATTGAAGTTCCAGCAACTCTTTCTTCATTACAGTCCATCCTTGCCCTTTCGTAAAGGATTTACTTCTTATCAGATCCAGCACATCACCGTATGTCAGATCTATATCATGTATCTCATACCAAGATGAAGAAGTAATCAAATTTATCTTGTCACATTATACATGAAGTAGAGGCCTCTGCCCCTGCCTTCTTCTTCTTTAATTCCACTCAAAAGAGAGGGAAATTCCTTTTCCAATCTCTAGGCTAGTGATAGTGGTGACAATTGCCTCCCTTCTTTACTCCTCCCTTTGCCTTGAGATCTGAAGACTTAGGTTTTTGGCCAGCTTCAAAACTCTTCTTAGCTCTGCCTTTGCCTTTAGACTTTTACTTTGTCTTGCTGGTTATCATCACAGACTTGAGTTTGTCTTTCTTCATTTGTTCCTTAGCTGTTCTCAACATGCCCAATAACTTTGTCAATGGTTTGTCAAAGTCAATCATGTTGTAGTTCATGACAAACTCACTGTATGACTCTGGAAGATTATGCAAAGTCACATAAATGACCAACTCTTGACCCAAGGGGAATTCCAATCTAGCCAAGTTTTTCACATACCCAATGAGCTGGAGTACATGAGGACCTACTGGATCTCCTTCTGCCATGTTACATTTGAACACTACCTTTGAGACATCATATCTCTCTTTTCTTGCTTGATATTGGAACATGTTCTTGAGACGTGTGACCATCTCAATAACATCCATTTTCTCATGCTACCTTTGAAGCTCATAGTTCATGGAGCATAGCATCAGACACTTGACATCAATGCCATCTTCAATATGCTTCTCGCAAGCATTTCTGTCAGCCTTAGGTGCATTAGGAAGGAGTTCATCTGGCTCTGGTGTCTTTGGGATATAGATCTTGCGCTCCTATATGAGAATGATTCTTAGCATCCCGAACTAGTCATGTACATTATTCCCATTTAACTTGTCATTCTAAAGGACCGATTGCAACAAAAATTTGTTGTTGTGTGTTGCCATTTGATTCTACACAAAATTTACAATTTTGTTAAAAATTGATTTTTGATTTGATTTGATTTGATTAAAAGTGATGATATTAATTGGACCTTTAATTATCTATCACTCTCATTATTTTGATCAAATTGGAAACCCTCAATTATCAATTTGGAAGATTATAATGAACAATATTCTAATGAGCCAAGATCCAAAATGATTCAATTATTACCCAGACAACGCCAACGTCCATAATCAATCTTTAAGGTAGGCAACGTTTACCAATAACATCTTATACAATTCTTGGATAGATATTATGCACAACTCTTTGTCATAATTATCTTCATACTTCTGGTACTTAATATCATCTAGATCACTCAGTTAAGCCCAACCCAAAAGCTGACACGATAATAGTGCACCCTACTCGGTCGGTCCACATTATTACCATCACACTTTTACAAGATAGATAATGCACCACCCTTGTGGTGCCCACACTTAGTCGATCACACTTTTCATGTGTTTCACTAATGGAAGGCATCTTAGACTTAAAATGTTTGATTGAGGGATTATATATATATATCATATATACATATACATATCTAATCACCACATACCCGTACTTTTTTTTTGGTCGGCCAAAAAACGTGTTACTATAAACCAAAACTTTAGGTACAAAGTGCCTCAGAAATAACTAGATCTATGTGTCTCCACACAGGAAGAACACATCAGATCTGAACGAAAGGAGGAAAACCCCAAAATCCAAAACCTAAGAGCTGAAAAAAGACTAACACGAGGAAAACAACTTCAGATGAAACCGAGAGGTGAAACACAGGATCATTGAGCACACCCACAAAAGTATCTATGATGACACCTCTCCTCTCTACTACAAACCATTCACCAGGATTAGACATAGACCTGCAACATAGGATAATAGATAATTGGGAACACAAAGAAATCAATGAGAAATGCTCAATCTGCCACATCCAAGCATTCTCCCTAGAGCACGCATGATCTGCCACACCAAACTAAACTCAAACAAATTGAAGAAAAAAGCCTCCAAGCCAGATACAAACCCTGATTGGGGAGAGACCACCTTTGGCTCACCTAGTGTCTGTGCAGCCAATCATCATCCAACCAATACCACTACGATCAAAGCACCCACAAATTTGTGTTACTGGAGAGGAATCCAACCAACCACTAAGGAGCTAAGTGAGCCAGGAAAAAAATGGAAAAAGGCACCTTTTCTTTTAGATAATGAGCCCAGATTTGGCAAAGCGGTATATTAAGTCATTATTAAGTTTCCTTCAAATTTTGAGATTAATTGGACACTCGGTTTGTGATTTATGGCTTTTACAAATTCCCCAAAAGTGTTGTGATTATAATAAATGTCACACATTTATCAATTTAAATGAAAATAGCTTGGGACGATGCCAGCTATGCATCTCCTACCTTGAGTCCGAAAAGGAAAGCAATGTCTTTACAGAGGGATATTTCCCTCGATTTTCCTCGCAAACCAGCGCATGTGCAAATAGGGAAAGTGGTTGGTTAGATTCGTGAGATGTTTCCTTACCCAACCAGCCTAGGTTTTGGGTGGTTTCATTCATTATAGAAGAAATGCCCAATTGGGCCGAGAGAATGGATGAAAGAAACCCTAGAAGAGCCCCTAAAACCTATAAATAGTACCCCCTCTCAACTCCTCTCACCCTCGCACACCTAACCAACATCTTCCCTGACCTTCTCGTGCTCCGTGGGTGTGTATTGAAGTGTCTCTGGTGAGCCCAGGCTGTGGTGCCACCACGGGTAATTGTGGCTGGTTTGAGCAAGGAAGAACAACAGGAGCCATTCGATCATGGTCAACTGGTGACCACGGGAGCAGATCGATGGCCCTGGTCATCTGTGACTTCAATAGGCTGATAGTGGGCACGATTGAGGCGAGCCACACAATCTGTGTGTCTGTTGGTGCGACCGTTGATCAAACGGCTGGCCTTTTTTTCAGAAATAAGGTAATTACTCGCTCTCTGAACAGAAATCAAAGAAATAGGTGAATATTGAATAAACACTAAAAATACATTCTTTGGCTGAAAAATACAAATAAGTAGTGCTTTTTATCAAAAAAATGCAAGGAATGCAATAAAAATGTAATTGAAGCCTAATTCTAGTTGTAATTCAAAAAGTATGTAAAGATACTATCTTTAATGGTTTAATAAATGAAGTACCCTAATCTTTGATGATTAATGTATTGAGAAGGGTTATATGGACACAGTAGATCTAAAAAGATGATCTTTATGTGTAGTTTAATTTATTTAGGATTCCATGTACATGAATATGCTTTAATAGGCCTTGAAACCCTAATGTTAGTAATTATGACTCTTAATGGCTTTAATTGTTCAAATTCATGAATAAAGTTGAGATATGATGATTCTAAGCTATTTTGAGTATAAAAGTTCCTAATTATAGATAAATACCCATAATATGGGAATTAGGGTTTTCTAATGGATAAAGGTGAAATTAGTGATAAATAGAGTTCATATGTGAATTAGACTATATGAAAGATAAGTTTTTATTTTGAAAGGAACCAAAGATGATAATTGGGCCTAATGATCGTATCATGACTTAAAAGGGTAAAAATGGTGGTTTTAATGTAAGAGGCATAATAGACTTAATTGACATTTAATTGTGTCTATGATGTTGAAATTAGGGTTTGTGGACTAAAAGAGCATTAGAAGTAATAAATGTGTTATGGATACAAAAACCCTAATTGCAATGGAAACCCTAAAAAGGACTAGTAACCCTAGGAAGCAACTTGGTTTAATAGACCTCGATGGCCTGATCAATGATAGGAAAATTGGATGCATATTTTAGGATCATCTTGTGCGCTTGCTTGTTTACTAGATTTCTTGCTTAGTTGGATTATTTCTGTACTTAAGTTAGCCAGACAGGTATGTGGTTACGCTTATTGTTAATCGCTCTAGTTTCACGACAATTCCCAGATGTTTTATCGGTAGCCTGAAAATAACTGCTTGGATGACTTTTATTTCATGCAACTATAGAGTGACTATGACTATCACAATTATAATATAAGTGTGTATTCTTGCACCTACATGCCACCCTGATGGATGATGCAAAAAGATCAAGCCCATGAGGGAAGACCCATGGGTACCATGAGTGGTGACCCCAAACACCAAGCTCGAGATTGAGAAGGCGGTCTTTGTTGCATGACTAATGGGCACCATGAGAGGTGACCCCAGGCACCAAGCTCGGGATTGAGAAGGTGGCCTTAAGTCAATGGCAAAAGAGAAACCCTGAAGAGGGTATTCCAGGGTTAGGGTAAAAGTGGTGGAGAATGTCACATTGAAAGCATAAAGTGGCTAGTTAATTAATTTGATTGTGATATTTAGATTGTTAGCCATATTTGTGAAATTTTGGTTGTCCCCACATACCAGCATATTCATTTATGTTGACCGACGCTTTGTTTGTCGGCATTTTAGGTACAACCCTGAAAAGAACAAATAGTAAAGTGACACATTGTGAAAATAAGAAATAAAGTGCGAGGAGGATTAGATAGAATTGATTCAAGCTGTGGATAGAAGTAGATATCCAAAGTTTTTAAAATGTATGCATAGTTTTATTTTATATCAGCTTTCAGTATTTCTTGGTAGAATTTTATAATTATTACTGATTATTTGTCGAAACTTTGATCCTATTAATTGGGATAACGGCTCTGACCTCTCAGTCTCCCTTAATTGGGGGTTACTGGGAGGCGGGGTCGTTACATTTGGTATCAGAGCATTGGTTCCTCATTTAATCTTTAATAATTATTAAATTTTACAAATTCCATATAACCGAGGGAGTTATTATAGGATTTTCCGAAAGACAAAGGTGTCTAGAAAAGGATCACATTCGGGGGCTGGCAATATTTTCCTCCGCACCGCTAGTCGAAATATGAGGACTCCCAGATCTCTGTGACTTCCTGGCCAATGTCTTAGTATTTTACTCAAAATAAGATACCTTTAGGACTCTCTCATCTATTTTCATCCCTTCTCAACCCTAATTCTATTAGGATTATAAGGTTTAGGGTTTTCTCTCTCTTCATCACCCTCTTGAGGTATGGGTAAAGTTGATAATGTTTAAGGAATCCTCCAACAAATTAATGAAAAGCATGTAAATAAGATGTCATGGACATAAGCTTAATAGTTTAAGCGTAAACTAAAGAATAGTTGCATGCTTAGGTCATATGACATATGTTTTCATGCCCTCAGGAGAGACCTGAGGCTAGACCTTCTTGTCAGGAGGATGAGTAGAGGGAGTTAGTCTTGGAGGTAGAGACCTCCATTATAAGTAGAGATGTGGCACATCCTCTAAGGATGATGCTAACCCTAACCCTAAGTGAAGGTTAGAGAGAGAGATGACACGATGAGCTAGATGTCATGGTAGACCATGTGTGTGAGTGGAAATGCTTTTAGTTTGGATACCCATGATGATATGAGACATGTGTGGTTGGTTGACCTAGTACCTATGGAGACCCAACCCTAGGAAGGGTCGTGCATGATAGGGTGAAGGATAACTCCTTCATTGATGAGGTTAGTGATGACCATATAGAAACCCTATGATCTTACATGAGCAGGGCAATGTTGCACCTAAAGTACGTCAGTAGGGATGACAGTAGGCTAAAACCCAGGCTAGAGAGTATGTCGGATAGCTTATGAGATAAACATGAAGAGTTTTGGATAATCTTGGGTGAACATAGGTTTCTCTCATGTAGGTGTACACTTGTGAGATTTATCCACCTTAGAGAGAGAGGACATCTAGTAGTAAGGTTGTTGTAGGGTTAAGCTCTAGAGAGAGAGAGCAGGGCCCGAGCTAGAAGGTTGGAAGTTTAGACTCCGGGCAAGGAGAAACCCTGAGAAGTTGAGGATGATGTGACCTAAGTGGATGGTTGTGGTTGCCTCGTGCATGACCCCTGGATGCTTTTGGTATCTTGGTTGCCTTTAGAGGAACCAAACCCTAGAGAGAGGATGAGATTGCTGGTACCTATGTGCCTATGGTATAGGTGTTTACCTTTTAGGGATAGGAGGAAGAGTTCCTTAGACCACGAAGAGGTTTAGTAACAAGTTGTGAGGCCTTATACCTAGTTGGTTGTCCTTAAGGAGGACTCCACTCTGAGGTGTTGTTCAAGTGGAATGGTGACAAGACATGCATGTTATACCTCGTACATGTTTGGTACATGGTTAAAAGGCTGAGCATGCAGTTGGACAGCTATCGCATAAAGAGGTGAACCTAGGGTCCCTAGACCTAAGAGGGGAAGTAGTAGTGCCTGGTGCACCTGATGCTCATGACAAGACTTGAGTTACCATAGATTTGAGCATGGCACCCCTCATGTTTGGAGGAAAAGGAAACCCCTTGGTTAAGGTGTATGTTTGATGAACCCCTCACCTATAAGTTGGTGGCATGGGCAAGTCTGATCTTTGTCCAATATTGAGGAATGAGAACAAGTGTGACCTATCATGAAGACTTGGCATGGTTTATTAGGTGGTCTACTTACTAGCTACATGCCCTAGTAGCTTGGTAGGGTTAAGCATGCTCATGTGGATATAAACCTAAGACGTAGGGACGTTTGTGACCTTTGTTCCTATCAAGATGTAGTTTCCTCCCATCCTGGGAGAGGGACCCTTTTGTAGGGTGTATATCAGCTTTTTTTGGGTTTGAGGAAACCCTAAGAGGTCTCATAGAATCTTGAGAAGCTAAGTGGAGAGTACATAGTATAAGAGTGAACCTATAGACCCATAGATAATCATCTCTAAGTGCATGGGGATGGGGCCTGACCGAGGTAGATAGGTTGTCATGGCCCCTATGAAAGGACGTAAGTCAGACTACGAATGTTTTGAGAGATGATGGAGACTTGGGTAAGGTTCTAAGTTGGACATGTACTATGTTAGAATCCTAAGGCTATCCTAGGGTTAGGTAGGGATAAGATCGATGGAAGTAGGAGTTACCAAATTCCCTAGTTGCACATGACCATAGGGTCGGGAGGTAACAACTATCATTCTCTGAGGGCCATGGGTTAGGAGATTCATCACCTTCATGAACTCATGGGACCCAAAGGGCAAATTAAGAGGGCACTCTCTGATGCATAAGGGAAGAGGGATGACCCCAAAAGTGTTGGCACCCTATAGACCTAGAGGAGATGACCAAGGATGTGTGTGGACCCAAGTGGGTTTGAGACCAGTTTTACATGGAAGTAACCTAGATATTGAGATGTTCATGATGTAGATGCATGTGAGGCACGTTTCAGTTTAGATTTGTAGGTGTACTAGAAATGTGGGATGTACCATCTCTACTCTTGGAAGGGGAAGAACTATGTATTTGGACTGCAGCCAAATGCTTATTTCCTCTTGTTATGGGAGTGAGAGATAGAACAGTACGCATGCCATACACCAAGGATAAAGATAATGTGAATGGAAATGTTGCTATGATGCATGAGGATGGAGATAATAACGTACCCTTGTGGAGTGTAAAATGGGTGGATGTTGTAAAAACACTAAGAGAACTAAGGTAGTCATCTTATGAGGATTTTATTATCATGAGATATGCGGCATTTGCAAGCTATACAAGGTTGAGTTCAAAAACTAAGAGGATGAGCTCAGAGTTTTCTTAATGAAGATTGACTTAGAGTTTGAGATGAGATAATAAATGGAGTACATGGAGGTGTATGACTTCAACATTACCATACACATAAGTATGTGAGGTGGTAATGGATGCTCTGGTTGAGATGTAGCTGCCTAGTTTAGCTAGAGGCTAGAAGAAGTTGTTAGGTTATCCCTTAGTTTGAAAAAGGAGATATGTTTGGCTAACACTCAGAGGTAACGAGATATGTTGATCAAGTTAGTGGTTGTTTGGTTATCCAGCCTAGGACTTGATGCAATAAAAGGATGCTTGTAGAACCTCATATGCACTTCTCTAAAGAAGAAGGTGATGAAACCCCAATTAGAGTATTTTCGAGGAATCAATCTTGAGGAATCGTGACATACATGAGATCATGACTTTAAGTCACCATACACCATGGTACTACTAAATGGTAAGTTTCAATAGTACTTTGGATGCCTAAGATGAAGTTGCATGTGGCTTGTCACCATGCATGTTAGGAGGTGAAGGATGAACACCAGTAACCCAGTAAGTTGATACAAAGGATAAAAAGTCCCTGAGAGGGAATGTGAGTTCATCACTATGGATGTCGTGGTAAGTCTCCCCTGGACCAAGGAAGGTCAAGATGCAATATGGGTTATGGTAGATTGCCTTACCTAGATGACATAATCTAAGGGAGAGAGAGAATATTGTCAAGAGATAGATCTGGTTGAATTACATTTAAGAGAGATGGTTCAACTGCACCAGGATGCAAGTTCATAAGTTCTTGAATATGACCTAAAGATTCACTTCCATAAGGTGGAAGTAGATACATGAAGAACTCGATGTGAGTACAGCTTATCACCCCTAACTAATGGTTAGTGTGATCCAGACAAGAGGGTCTGATGAGAGCATGTGTGCTCATTTAGGGTGATACATGGGGGGTAGTTCTTGCCCTATGAGAGATGTGATGATAACCACCATAGCCAGTATCGATATGTAAAGAAGCTCTGTAAGGAAGTTTGTATCGGTCACCACTTCATTAAGATAATGTTGGTGGAGGGACCTCACAAAGGTCAGAAAAGGACCACAGTGTGTGTAGATGAAGTCGCTTTGATCATCCGATGGCTGAGGAAGCCCAGGGGTGACATGAGCCCTGAGCTGATGCAAAGAAGATTGACATGCAGTTCATTGTGGGAGAATATGCGATGTGAAAATCCGACCCCTCTAAGCTACAACTGAGAAAGTTGAGTCCCTGGTATATGGGTCCTTTTGAGATGGATTGGTGGAGATGGTTAGGTTTAGCCTTACCCCTCAGGATAACGTGATGAATAATGTGTTCTACAAGTCTGATCTAGAGCACTATGTGAGGTACCCAAGCCATGTCCAGAGCCATGAACCTAGTTATCTTTGAGAGAAGTTGAAATGTCCTGAGTCACCTATGAGGGTACGAGGTACCAAGGTGAGAAAGAACTCAGATGCAAGAATATGAAATGATGAAGGTTCTTGGGAGGCACCATGGAGAGGGTAAAACTGCATGGAAGCCATGATGGACATGAGGAAGTCTTATCCTATTTGTTTGTATGTTTGAGGGAAAAATTCCTATAAGAGGGGAAGGATGTTACAACCTCAATTTTGCATATGTTCTCATAATTGAATTGTAAAGATTTTGTGAATATGGACTTAATTGAAAAGGTTGTATGCTTTGCTTCAAAATATGGATTTCTTTGCCAATCTCTCTGTTGATAGAAATTTCATAATTTCTATTATTAGATTAATCCAATAATGGATATAAAAGAGAAGAAAAGAAGAAAAGTCCAAATAAAAGGAAAAGATACAAGATAATGGATATTAAACAAAGTAATTAGGAGAAATACATAGAAATCTCTAGAAAGTGGAATTAATGGCCACAATTAAATAAATTTCGTTTCTATGTGATTTCTAATAAAAGAAATATGAAAAGAGGAAAAAGGAAATGAAAGATAAAGAGAAATCCTTGAAAAGAAATATCTTAATAAAGAAATAAGTAAGATAATGAAAAATGAAGAATGTGGATGCATCTAGAAGGATAATAAGAATCCTTCAAAAAGGATTTCAAAATCTTAGGATTTCTTGTGGGTCCAAGGTTACAAAAGAGAGAGATAAATCAAAAGATAAACAAGAAATAAATAATTAACCAAGAATATTTGAAATAAAGGAGATAATGCAAGAAATAAAGAGAGAAGAGAGGGTTTGGCCATAATGGGTGATATTTCAAACCCCACTTGCTTTTGTATATTGCAAGGAATAGAAATAATGGGAAATAAGAAAATAAGAAAGAGAAAAGATGTGAGAAATAAGCCTAATTGAGTAATATCTTGCACCTAAAGAAAAGGCACATTTTCTTTTAGATAATGAGCCCAGATTTGGCAAAGAGGTATATTAGGTCATTATAAGTTTCCCTCAAAATTTGAGATTAATTGGACACTCAGTTTGGGAGTAATGGCTTTTACAAGTTCCCCTAAAGTGTTGTGATTATAATAAATGTCACACATTTATCAATTTAAATGAAAATAGCTTGGGATGATGCCAGCCGTAGGATCAAGATCCAACGCCAGATATGTGTCTCCTACCTTGAGTCCGAAAAGGAAAGTGCCGTCTTTATAGAGGGATATTTCCCTCAATTTTCCTCACAAACCAGTGCATGTGCAAACAAGGAAAGTGGTTGGTTAGATTCGTGAGATGTTTTTGCACCCAACCAGCCCAGGTTTTGGGTGGTTTCGTTCATTCTAGAAGAAATGCCCAATCGGGCCGAGAGCATGGATGGCGGCAACCGTAGAAGAGCCCCTAAAACCTATAAATAGTACCCCCTCTCAAATCCTCTCCCCCTCACGCACCTAATCAACATCTTCCCTGACCTTCTCATGCTCCGAGGGTGTGTATTGAAGTGTCTCCAGCGAGCCTAGGTTGTGGAGCCGCTGCGGGTAATCATGGTTGGTTTGAGCAAGGAAGAACAGCATGCGTCATTTGATCATGGCCAACTGCTGACCACGGGAGCAGACTGATGGCCCTAGTCATTCGTGACTTCAACAGGTCGATAGTGGGCACGATTGAGGCGAGCTACACAATCTGTGTGCCTGTCGGTGCGACCATTGATCAAATAGCTGTCTTTTTTTCAAAATAAGGTGATTACTCACTCTCTGAATAGAAATCAAAGAAATAGGTGCATCTTGGATAAATCACTAAAAATAAATTCTTTGGCAGAAAAATACAAATAAGTAGTGCTTTTTTATCAAACAAATGCAAGGAATGCAATCAAAATGTAATTGAAGCCTAATTCTGGTTGCAATTCAAAAAGTATGTAAAGATGCTATCTTTAATGGTTTAATAAATGAAGAACCCTAATCTTTGATGATTAATCTATTGAGAAGGGTTATATAGATGATTAAAGTTGATGTTAACCTGTTGATTATAAAAAGAACACATTAGATCTAAAAAGGCGATCTTTATGGGTAGTTTAATTTATTTAGGATTCCATGTACATGAATATGCTTTAATGGGCCTTGAAACCCTAATGTTAGTAATTGCGACTCTTAATGGATTTAATTGTTCAAATCCATGAATAAAGATGAGATATGATGATTCTAAGCTATTTTGAGTATAAAAGTTCCTAATTGTGGATAAATACCCTTAATATGGTAATTATGGTTTTCTAATGGATAAAGGTGGAATTAGTGATAAATAGAGTTCATATGTGAATTAGACTATATGAAAGATAAGTTGCTAATTTGAAAGGAACCAAAGATGATAATTGGGCCTAATGATCGTATCATGACTTAAAAGGATAAAAATTGTGGTTTTAATGTAAAAGAGGCATAATAGAATTAATTGACATTTAATTGTGCCTATGATGTTGAAATTAGGTTTTGTGGACTAAAAGAGCATTAGAAGTAATAAATGTGTTATGGAGACTAAAACCCTAATTGCAATGGAAACCCTAAAAAGGACTAGTAACCCTACGAAGCAACTAGGTTTAATATACCTTGATGGCCTGATCAATGATAGGAAAATTGGATGCATATTTCAGGATCATCTTGTGTGCTTTCTTGTTTACTGGATTTCTTGCTTAGTTGGATTATTTCTACACTCAAGTCAGCCTGACAGGTATGTGGTTTCACTTATGGTTAATCGCTCTAGTTTCACGGTGATTCCTATATGTTTTATCGATTGCCTGAAAAGAACTGCTTGGATGACTTTTATTTCATTCAACTATAGAGTGACTATGACTATCACAATTATAATATAAGTGTGTATTCTCACACCTACATGCCACCCTGATGGATGATGCAAAAAGGTCAAGCCCAGGAGGGAAGACCCATGGGTACCATGAGTGGTGACCCCAGACACCAAGCTCAGGATTGAGAAGGTGGTCTTTGTTGCATGACTAATGGGCACCATGAGAGATGACCCCAGGCACAAAGCTCAGGATTGAGAAGGTGGCCTTAAGTCAATGGAAAAAGAGAAACCCTAAAGAGGGTATTCCAGGGTTAGGGCAAAAGTGGTGGAAAATGTCACATTGAAAGCGTAAATTGGCTTGTTAATTAATTTGATTGTGATATTTAGATTGTTAGCCATATTTTTGAAATTTTGGTTGTCCCCACATACCAGCATATTCATTTATGTTGACTGACATTTTGTTTTTGGGCGTTTTAGGTACAACCCTGAAAAGAACAAATAGTAAAGTGACACATTGTGAAAATAAGAAATAAAGTTTGAGGAGGATTAGATAGAATAGATTCAAACTGTGGATAGAAGTAGATATACAAATTTTTTAAAAGGTATGCAAAGTTTTATTTTATACCAGCTTTCAGTATAGTCTGGTAGAATTTATAATTATTGTTGATTATTTGTTGAACCTTTGATCCTGTTAATTGGGGTAATGACTTTGACCTCTCAGTCTCCCTTAATTGGGGGTTACTGGGAGGCGGGGTCATTACACAACATTTGCAACTCATGTGGAAAATACAACTCATAAGCCTCATTCCCAACACGTGCCACCATAGGGTAAGGTCCCAATTATTTGGGAGACAACTTACCCTTCTTCTCAAACCTCAAAACACCCTTTCATGGAGATACCTTAAGATACACCCTATCTCCCACTTGGAACACCAAGGGTCTATGATGGCTATCAGCATATGACGTTTTCCTATCCTAGGTTGCTTTCAACTGTTGTTGAATCATTCTGATCTTCTCTATCATTTGATGTAAAAGCTCAGGAACAAGAAGCTGATATTCACCTATCTCATACCAACACAACGGAGATCTACAATGTCTCCCATATGATGCTTCATACGGTGCCATGTTGATGCTCCTCTTATAACTGTTATTATAAGAAAACTTTATCAAGCGGAGGTGGATATCCCAACTTCCCAGAAACTACAAGACACAAGCTCTCAATAGATCCTCTAAGGTTTGTATGCTCCTCTTAGACTGACCATCTATCTACGGGTGGAAGGTAGTGCTAAACCTCAACTACATACCCAAAGTTGTATGTAAACACTCCTAAAAGTAGCTCATAAATTGAGGACCTCTATCTGATACGATAGTTGCTGGGACACCATGCAACCACACTATCTCATAGACATAGATCTGTGTGAGCTTCTTATTGTATATGTCATCTTTACTAGAAAAAAGTGCGCTAACTTGGTCAACCTATCAATGATCACCCAAATATAATCATGACCTTTGGCTATCCTAGGGAGACCAACCACAAAGTTCATCATCACATGATACCATTTACACTACGGTATATACAATGGTTGTAACGTCCCTGCATGCTTCTGATACTCCTTTTTAACTTGTTGCCACACTGTGTACTTGGCCATGACTCAACCACATCATGCTTCAAGCTAGGCCACCAATACAAATCTTTAAGGTTATGGTACATCTTCGTGCTACCTAGATGCATAACATAGATTGAAGAGTGAGCCTCTTCCGGGACCATCCTTCTCATATTATCAACATCAGGAATCTCGACTTTGTTGTGGTAACACACTGTCCCATCATCTGCCTCATGAAAACCATCATGCTTCTCACTGCCAAACTCTGCTCGTATCTACTGTATCACAATATCATCCTACTTTTTCTCTCGAATCTGTTGCTGCAATGTCGACTCCACCTATAACTGTGCCAACAAACCTGCTAGCATAGACACCTCTAGATTCACGTTCATCTGGCACAAGGAGACCAATATGTCTCTCTTCTGGCACACCAAGCAACACAACTGTGCCTTATCCACAGATGATGATGAAGAAGATTTCCTACTCAATGCATCTACCATGACATTAGCCTTTCCTAGATGGTAATAAATTATACAATCATAGTCCTTGATTAACTCCATCCATCACCATTTCCTCATGTTGAACTCCTACTGTGAGAAGATGTACTTCAAGTTCTTGTAATCTGTGAAGACTTGACACTTCTCGTCATATAGGCAGTGTCTCCAGATTTTAAAGGCATGAACCAATGTAGCTAAATCAAAATCATGGGTTGGGTAGTTCTCCTCATGCTTCTTCAACTGTCATGACACAAAAGATATCACATTCTTATCCTGCATCAACACACAACCCAAACCATTCCTTGACGCATCACAAAAAATTATGTATCCTTTCCCCTGCTCAGGTAAAACCAGCACTGGTGCACTTGTCAACTTCTCCTTAAACAATTGAAAGGCATGGTCACATCTTTCATCCTAGAAAAATGGCACATTTTTCCTTGTCAGCTTCATTAGGAGAAACACCACGAAGTTGAAGTACTTAATGAACCTCATGTAGTATCCTGCCAAACCCAAAAAATTGTGCACTCCTATCAGTATCTTTGGTTGTTCCCACTCCACCACATATTCAACCTTGTTGGGGTCCACAAGAACACTCTCAATAGATATCATGTGTCCTAGGAAAGACACTTCCTTCATCCAAAACTCACACTTACCAAACTTGGCATATAGCTCATGTTGTTTCAACACGGTCAATGCCTGGTGAAGATGATGTTCATGTTGCTAGTTATCCCAACTATATATCAAGATGCCATCTATAAAGACCACCACAGACTGATCAAGAAATGGTCAGAACACCATGTTCATCAAGTCCATGAACATTTTCGATGCATTGGTTAGCCCAAATGGCATAACCACGAACTCATAATGACCATACCTCATCATAAAATTTGACTTAGGTTTGTCATCCACCTTGTTCCACAACTGCTGATAACCCGACCTCAGGTCTATCTTTGAAAACACTATAGCACCACACAATTGGTCAAACAGGTCTTCAATCCTCGGCAAGGGAAACTTGTTCTTCATCGTCGCCTTGTTCAACTATCTATAATCAATACACAGCCTCGTGGATCTATCTTTCTTCTTCACAAAAAACATGAGAGAACCCCATGAAGATGTGCTTGGTCTGATGAAACCTTCCTCAAGCAGCTATTGCAACTATATCTTCAACTCTTCCATCTCAATTGGATCCATCCTATACGGTGTCTACATTATCGGTTGCATACCAATACGAGATTGATATCAAAATAAATCTCACTAACTGGAGGAACACCTAGGAACTCATCTAGGAACATATTCTCAAACTCATGGACCATTGGAACATACTAGATGCTAGGACTCCTCACCTTAGTATCCATCACATGTGCGAAAAATGCCTCACAACCCTTTCTCGTCATCTTCATCACCACCATCGCTGACACCAGACATGTCAAAAGAATCTTCCTATCTCCTTGGAATATCCACGTCACATCACCATCTATGAGTGTTGCCACCTTGGGACTACAGTCCAAGACCACCTGATTCTTATCCAAGGCATCCATTCCAAGGATCACATTGAATCCATGCATATCAAGTGGTATGTGATCCACTTGAATGTTGTGCCTTGTAAAAGAAAGGACATAGGAAGGACACACCTCCTGCAACACCGTAAAACCAACTAACAAGGTTTCTAAGAGAAGATTGTCCCGCCTATGATTAACAGGAAAAAAACAACTATCAATCACTTCTTGAGTGATAAAGGAGTGCATCACAAGTGGGTCAACCAAAATAGATATGAAACAAGATAAAGACAAATCAGAATGAAATAACTTCATATGACCTGTCACAACACGTAGGTTGACCACTCCTTCTGGATGGCTCATAGTGTAGAACCTAGTCATTACCTATTGTCATCTCGTCCTCTTCTGGCCTTAGCTGAAGAACCTGCATGTGTCTCTTGTCCACATCCTCATCCTCCACCACTACTAAACTACTACCTCTGTGAGTCGTGATGGCTTTTCCTCAAATGTTGGGTCACCTCATCATACTTCATGGAACAAAACTACTTGGTATGCCCAACATGGACACACTTGTAACATGTCCTACTCTAATACCACAGCCTAGACGACCCTATCACTAATATTGGCACTATGTTGGGGGCTCCTACCAGTGGAAAACTATGGCCTCTGTCCTTACTGGGTGACCACTGTGTCTGCACACCTGACCTCTACTATGTTGGTGGTGCCGAGAACCTAGGCTTATTGAAGCCTCCAGAAGATTGTCCCTGGTATTGTTCCAGCCTCTTCTTAGCACTCTTCTCACACTTCTCAACCATTGATCTTTCTATCCTTCAAATTGACTCCAAAAATGTAGCAAACTATTCATGATTCTCCAAAGCAGCCACCGGGATAGACACTTCAACACTCAACCCCTTCTCAAAATACTAGATCCTCTCCTGATCTGCAACAACCATGTAAGGATAGAACCTCAACAACTCCATAAACCTCATTTTGTACTCATTGATTGTCATGGATCCCTATCAGATGCGCTCAAACTAGATGATCTTCTCATCTAGGTACATCTGAGGGAAGTACTAACTAACAAATTCATGTTGAAGCTCCTCCAAGCCAAAAAAACTCCTAGACTCTTCTCCTCTTCTATGGCCCACTAATGGCCAACACTCCCCTTTAAGAGATATATGACATGCTTCACCTTGTCAACCTCAGGGATGTTGAGGACCTTGATGGCCTTATCCAACTCTGTCAACCAAAGATCAACATCCACTGGATCCGCCGCACCAGCATACACTGCCCCAACACATCTCATCCTCTTGAAAGTCTTCCTTGACCGGAGATTTAGCACTGGGAAAAGCTGCCTTTGGCTGTGGTATAGGCATTATGTCTACCATGTGTGTCATCGTTGCCATGAACTGCCCGAAAAGAGACCAAAAGGAAGGGCTTTCCATCATATTCTAGTCAAGATGGGGTACCTCTGGTGCCCGATCTTCTCTTGCCTGATCCCTTGCATCACCTCTAGGTGTAGCAACACTGCTATCTACAGCGTGTTCTTCATGTTCTCCAGACATCTTTTCTACTCTTCTTCTTCTTCTGCATGAGCAGAAGTCACTATAAGATATATTAGAGGACAATAGAACAAACACAAACCCTAGTCCTAGGTCCCTATTGACTTGGTGAACCTAAAGCTCTCATACCAACCAAAATGTGGCACCTTGACGTGCCATAAATGAGATTACTCAAAACTATACTAAAAAACACCACTAAACATGCAGATTACCAGATAATATAGGAAATTAAAACCAATTGCACAAAGCATCTCAAACTAGATACCTTCACATATAAGTCCTCAACAAGACACCTGTATCACAT
This sequence comes from Alisma plantago-aquatica, assembly GCA_963693085.1. NCBI lineage: Eukaryota > Viridiplantae > Streptophyta > Magnoliopsida > Alismatales > Alismataceae > Alisma > Alisma plantago-aquatica. The sequence goes on from OY856409.1 coordinate 754,943,496, forward strand.
AACATGAACCATGGTGCTTACATCATCGTTATGCATCATCATTCCTACCATCAACCTGTTACATGAGATATCTATTCCACATATATGCATATACACATGCCATATCATGCATACATGGCTCACAAGCCCAAAAGCCTCATATAGGTAACATATCCAAGAAACACATCGATAAACTCCCCAAGGACCTGAGTGTACAAGGATGACTCTAGGACTCTAACATCAAAAGACTAGCAATACAACCAACCTTAACAACTATTGCTCTTGTTGCTGCTCTTCCTCAGTTGTACAATCTTAAGCTTTTCATGCACAGCCACATAAAAGATGTAGAAAACCCACAGGTGGAGACCAAACATCCCAGCGGGAGATGTAACTCTCTTGCAACATGTATTAAAGCATAGATAACCAAGTAGTAGATAAAGTACTAAGCAGGTTGAGTAGATTGAACTAAACGATATGTAATCAATAGAAAAAAAATAGATTTGGCAAAGCTAGTAATCTACCACTAAGTAATAGAACAATTAATATTCTAAGAAGGAATATGAAGAACATGTATAATAGTTGACTTCTCTTATCATCTTATAATTCAAAAAATTTGTAAAACAATAAGGAAAAAGGTTCAAATAATGTTATTTGTATTTGACCCTAAGCAAGATACACTACACAACTATGATATGTCTTTTATTATTGCATTGAGTATTTGAGTCATATTACTCAAGTCCGACCGACCACTGTTAAGCCAAAATTGGTGCCATATAAGGTCAATGGAAGAGCCAGAATCCATGACCTCCCCAACACCTCTTGGTCATCATAAGAGAAAACACCATAGAGGTACATCGGTCAACTACAACAATGACATATAGTTAAGCTAAAGGATTGGCTCACTCATTGCCATCTAGATATATATATAACACCTAGCCCACCTTGGTATACGTATGATGCTAGAAGAATAGTCTCATGCATGGTTGTTCTAAAAAGAAGGAGTGGCTCCCACATAGTCATCCATACCACAAGGAGATCATCTCACACATGGTTGTCTCACATAACTTGTGATTGTGGATGCAAGGATATACTCGACTTGCACCCCCGCACATTCAAAAATATACACTATGAGTTATACTCATTTCACCAATCGAACAATTAAAGCTGACACTCGAAAGGATCTATGGAACAAGGCAACTACATGATTAGGGTTCCACTTTATTAATTAAGCCAATTGAGTAACTTTCAACATCAATCAAGTTACATCGTTCAAATTCAAAACAAGCTCTACAAAGATAAGGGCATAATACAACTCTAGAAGATATAAAATGTATAGCGTGTGAACTAGTCACATCATCTCCAAATGATACTTGTAATACTTCCAATCACCAGGCCATCACTATCACATCACTATGGGATATCATTCCCTCAATCGTATCACGGGAGAATAACACCTCACAGTAGCAATCAATTATTCACCAGTTCATACACCAAATCACAAAATCCCTATATGTGCACCGCCACATTATGCCTCATCAATGAGCACAGTCACCATCCTATATAATATAGAATTCAGCATAGCATTCACACAGCTATGTCATTCAGGTTCACATCACCTGCAAGGTTAGAGGTTTATAAATAGGAGAGGGAAAAACAATATAATAAGATAACCACTTTAAGAGAGAAAGATAAATACATCACATGGCCCACATTAGGGCTAGGTCTCCATACATGGTCAATTAGGGTTTCATATCACAAGTCCATTACCAAAATCTAATAATGTCACCTCCCACATTCTTGGAGAATACCATAAGTAAAACATCATTAACTAACCATGATTAGAGCATCATGTCAACAACACTAGGTGTCACTATCATATACATGTGTATGTGTATCATTTCATTGTGCCAAACATATTCTACAACCACACACAATCCAAGTGTTGCGACCCACCACACATGGAGGTGTCTCGATAGAGACACACTAGGTGTCTCAACCATGACACATCATGTGTCTCCACCACCTTCCAACATGACATTTTGAACACAACAACTTGATGTCTCGACCGAAACATAAAAGCAAGTCTCGACCCTTCATGAACTAGGGTTTTGACCATCCATCAAAGCACATGTCTCGATCACAAACAAAGGTTGTCTCGACCTTAAAACAAGACCATGTCTCAACTAGAACAAAACAAGTGTCATGATCAAAAAACAGACAACATCTCGACCAACCACCATCTACCAAAGTGTCATCATCATCATCTAAGCCCCAATCCCAACTATGTTGGTGTAACATATCGAATTCTAAAATTTTGTCGTTTGACCCACTTTACCATCTTTTCCTTTCATTTACATCCTTATTGGCTTTTCTATTTAATTAGTGGAATTTATAGTGGTTTAGTGAATATTTATTTACTAATTATACCAATGGAAGGGTTTATGCACAAATACCTCTGTGAAATCTTATTTAAGGATCTAAAATGTAAAATCACCACTTTAGTAGAACAATGGTATATTAATTTGTGCTAGAAGTGCAAGGTCCTAAACCTTAATTAATGTATTAAACAAGATTAATTACCATAATTAAGTCTATAAACCTTTATGTAACTTTTTTATATGATTTGAAAACATAAAATGATCCTAAGTTTCAAATTTGGTTTGATTTGGATGTTGTTTGTGCAAGTTATGCGATTTTAGGTACATTCTGGACTATTATGCAATTTACCCAATTGGGAGGTTTTATTTGCAAATTATCAACTAAATTTTAATCCTTAGATATTCCCTTACCATTAAAGAGATTTCAAACCATTTGATAACCTATTTTCACCTTGGTTTGATGGTATTTCTTTCTAAGGGCATTATAGGGATTACGCTCTTTATAAAGGTGCTTATCTTTAAATGTTATCAACCAATGAGGTTATTTATTTCTTGAAAAATGGTGGGGATGGCCTAGAAGGATCTGTGGGCTCTTAGGACCGAATTTTGATATCCAAGAAGAGTCCATGAGCTGTCCTCTTGCATGTCCATCAAGCCCTAGGCTAAAGACACATGGAAAGTCTCTTAAGACACCTCATGTTTCACCTATTTCTTTATATAGCCATGTATACCCCTTCCCAACTCACAATTCGAAAACTCTTGCTCTCCTTTTCTTTCCTATAGCTTAGATAATAGTTCCTTATGTATGTTTCCACGAAGTTTCTATCCCAAGGTAATAGAGGGAGCCTACCTTGGTGAAAAAGGCTCATAGGGCTTCCAAATTGCTCTATTATGGTTTCTAAAGCTCCTCCTTGGTAATTTCGACCAAAAACTAGTAATTTTCCTCCCTTACTTCCCTATTTTCATACTTTTGGTCTTCCTTACACCTTCTTCTAGGTTGGAACCATGACCATACATGGTAAAACTCCACCTAAAACCCCAAAACATCTCATCTCCATGCTCTTTTGCTAGGGTTTGCACCTCTAAAGTGGAGAAGGTGATCTTTGCTCAAGAAAGGAGCTTAGCTTGGAGCAACCATACCTTATAATATTGGTATCATTTCTGTTTGGACCTTATTACATTCCTAGAGGCAAGTTTTGGTTAACCCCATTCTCATATATTTCTTAGTACATGCTTAAAACCCATGCTTCTATATTGAAAATCGACAATTTCCATCTGTTTTTACCATGTTTTTCTAAGGTTTTGGTTTCTTGTTGTTTTATCTTATCTAGAAGCTCTAGTTTGGTAACCTATGCAACTTTAAACCTGATCTTGGGTCAAATGGTGTTTTCTCCCTCTCCCTCTCTCTTCAAATATCTCGATCGGTTTGATGATGTGGTAATTTCCTATTAGTTAGTATTGAAAAATTCATATATTCTAAACCGCTTATCCAAATTTGACAAATAAATATGTTTTGGAATTGGAACATTAATCTATATCTAATTAAAATATTTTCAAGGTCTGATTTCGTGGTTTTACGAAGGGTTATTTTTGTAAAATGAATTTAATGCATAAAATCCATAAAAATTACATCTTAATCATCATAACTCCAAAATTAACATAAAAATATGTTTTCTTGATCAGGAGAACTTAATAAGTTTATTGATGATGTTTTAAGAGTCTAAATCTGAGTTTTTCTAAAAAGGTCAAAAATTAGGGTTTCTATACATTAATGTGCACTATGTACTCTAATACATGTTAATACATTGAAAATAGGCAAAGTGGAACTTGGACTCAATTAAAGTGGTGAAAGTTAGTAATTAATATCAGTAAGAGAGGTATGTGCATTTACACCTTAAGTTGGGAATAATTGTGCCTTAACCTATTTTTCCATAATGAGGATTTATTAAACCCTATTTCATATACTCTTGAATCTTTTTCTATACTTGCCTCATAAATTAGTTTTGGAACATTATTCTTGGGTCTTGGCACCCCACTTCCATGCCAATTGATTCATATAATTATTCTTTCCATGACTACTTTTTATAGAATGTGGATTTATGTTCTATTTAATTTAAAGTAGCGATACTTATGTACAACCACCCACAGAGGGCATGTAAATAATCACCCTGGGGAATGTCTTATTCTCCCCATAATATTGTAGGTGACTGGGAATGTCTTATTCTCCCCTCACCTACGGTTAGAGGTCCGGTAGGTGCCTCAACCCTACTTAGTTAGGTAGACATAACTATCTTACATGCAAATCCTTTTTATTACATTTGTCAATGGAAAGCTTCTTTGATATATAGCCTCATACTCTTGTTATCTTCATCATATGATAAACCCTAACCTATTTTTATTTGCTTTACTTATCTTGATATCCTAGACTAGTTTTGTGACACATACTTTTATTCCCTTTCCCTTTTTACTGGGTGCCTTCCCAACCACCCAGGTGTTGAGCAAGGTGATGGATAAGACAAGGAAAATCTTAACTTTTAGCTTGGACTTGGTTGATGGATATGTTGCTTGGAGACAAGATTGTAGTAGTCTAGACTTCTCTCTATCTAGATCCTGATTGTGTGTCTTGATGTAAACCCTAATGGGAGAATTTGATGTATTGTTCTAAACCTTTTATGAAATTGAATATAGTCAGTTATTTATTTATTCCGCTGCTTTCTAATGGTCTTTTTTATACCCATGTTTAATAAATTTGGAAAATTTATGCCCATTCCATCATACCTCTAAGAGTGTTTGGAATAGATATCAGTTCTTCAAATTTTTAGTAAAGGGGTGATTTCACCTCTTTACAGCATAGTATCAGAGCCCATGGTAGTCGAAATCTGACTATTTCAGTTTTGTCTCCCTAATTAGAATCCCTACCATACATAGTTCCTTAAGGTGGCATGGTTGCCCGAGAGTTTATCTATAAATGATGAAAGGTTGATTTAGGACCCTATAGTTACATATTAATATCATGATGAATAAAACCCTAAAATACTCATAACTAAAATATGCACAACTTAATGTTGTTTAGGTTTGCCTTTAGGCAACTATTAGGGCATGAAGTTGAAGCAAAGGTGTCTAGAAAGGATCAGGTTCTGGGGGCTAGCAATATTTTCCTCCATGCCACTTGCTTGGTTTATGAGGACTCCCATATCCATATGATACCGGCCTGACCTAAGATGAAATGGATTGTCCGAAATAGTTTGCTTTTAGGCAATAGTGACCTTAGACATCTATGTTGTATATCTTTTTGAACCGTAAGTTTTAGGTGTATGATGACTTGTTTGAGGATGGATACCAAGCTAGTCTCCTAATGTCCCATGGGGTCACATGTTTGGATAGTTTATCCCTAGAACCTAGACTTTGAAGTTTGGAAGTGAGCTATCAGAGTGCACAGTGGAAGTGTGATGGATCTTGTGCATGGTTTAGTTAGACTCATCCTTTAACCCTAGAGTAGTTTGGCTTGATAGGTCAAACTTTTTAAGGGGTGGAGTATAGTTAGTTTGATTATGTTGGGTGGTTAGATTTCGAGGAAGAAATCCTCTTAAGGGGGGTGCAGCCCTATGACATCTTGAAATCTATCTACATTATCTTTAGAAACCCTAACCCCATAATTAGGAGGTTGTTGTGCTTGAAACCTTAGTGGGGTCCAAACAAGTTATAGTTATAGCCTTACGTTATTGTTTATATATTAATGAACATATAATGATCATCTGAGGAATAATTTATATGTTCAAACCCTAATGAATACCTAATGCACATTATATGAGTAACTCACATATTAATCCTAATGGATATGCATGGTGTTTCCCATGTCATAAACTAATAAACTCTAATGAAATGACAAGTAAGATGATTGTATCCTAATCATGGATTTAATACATGCTAAGTAAAATATAGTGATCATATTAACCTAAACCCTAACTTGTAATCATCTAACCTTAACATATACATCCTTAATGCCTTTCATGATACATTTTTTTTAAAGTTCTTTGAATTTATCGAGGGCAAAGCAAGCAAACACCTGTTTTGTCGATAGTTACATGGCATATTGTTCTAGAGAACATCGCTGAAACTTGACATAGATTTTCTGATAAAAGGGAGCATGAAATGAAACGGAAATCAAAAGTTCATGGGGGAGGCACCCCATAACATGCCTCCTTGAGAAGGTAGCATGCATAAATAGATGGAAAATAACAAAATGTTGATTAGTTCTAGATGATCAGTGCCAGTTTAAGCAAAATGTGCATCTATTGTTGCAACAGACTTATGCCAGTCTCATCATCCACCATAGTCTTCAAATCACAAAGAAAATGGGCCTCCGATTTGCCTTCATATCATACCTCAGTCTCCTCCTGGTCCTGCATTCCTGCATATGGTGAGAAAATGAAGATCTGTACATATTTGAGAGATGATGATATGCCTCACTCTTGACACATTGTTAAAATATCTATTGTTTCTTTCAATCTAAATGTTCCAAGTAATGGTGACTAAGAGATCATCACCACTATAGGATGTGAATGGTCTATTTGGTGACAGGTTTAATGGAAAGTTAGCTGATGAGAGATCAAGCTGAAAATTACTGAAAAGGTGTGAAATTATGTTGAGTGAGAAATAACATTTGAAGAAAATGTGATCCACCATGTCCAAGTTGTTATGATATAAAGAGTATTTGGAGGGACCAATGAAACCTCTTCTAAAAAGGTTTTGATCAGTGAGCAACTTATTGTGTAAAAGAATCCAGAAGAAAATTTTGTGTTTTTGTTGCCATTTTTATTTCTAGATTTTGGCAGTGGGGGATGATATACCTCTGTAGGAAAGGTAAGTGTAAGCTTTATTAACTGAGTATGCATTACCCCATTTCCATGTGATGTTGTTTGATGAATTGTGTTCCAGGTTTTGGATCATGGTTGCAAGGCTTTCTGGTTGGAGATGTAAAAGAATGCATCTTTTGAGTGCATTTGATATGTTGCTTGTTAAAAGGCTTAGAGATTTGGCAGTGTTAATTTTGGTGAGGTTGTTGGGTATGGACCAATTTGTGTGTAGATTTAGGATTGAGCTGTTGTTGAACCATGGGTCTTTCCAAAAGGAGATTTTTATGTGTGAGTATGGGGGGTGTTTATGATCTGGATGATTTTTTGAATATTTTTATTTATGTATTTCCAAAGGGGTGAGGTGGATTTTTTGGAAACCTTGTGCCAAGGAGAGGAATTTTGATAGTATTTATGGTTAATTAGATTGGTCCATATTTTCCTCTTATTTTTGGATAAGCAGTTGATGATTTTGGTGATAAGGCAGAAAGCATGGGTGTCTAATTTGAGAATGCCCCAGCCACCTTGATCAATTGGGTTGAAATGTTGTCCCAGTTAACAAGGTGGTAGTGGTTACCAAAATTTTTGTTAGAAATATGGTTGTACCAAAGGAATTTTCTCCGAGTTTTATCTAGTATATTTCTAGTCTTAGATGGGAGGGGGGTGCAGCTCAGGTAATGAGTGGTGATTGGTGTGATGACATTGTTTAGGAGTGTAAGTCGTCCAACAAGATTTAGGAAGTTATTTTTCCAGGATAAAAGTCTCCTATTTATTTTGTCTAAGATGGGAGTCCATGTGGAGTGTGTGATGTTTTGAGGGGTTATAGGGAGTCCCAAGTATTGTATTTGAAATTCTTCAATATTGCATTTAAGGAGTTCCTTGAATCTATTCAGCTCAAAATTTACAATGTGAACCCCAAAGATGGAGGACTTATGGAGGTTTATTTTGAGTCCAGATGTGTACGAGAAGATTCCTATTATTCTGATGATGTTGAGGATAGAAGAGTCTTCAGGAGATGTGAGGATGATTGTATCATCCACGAATTGTATTTTGTTCCCCTGACATTCCATTGGTGAGAGAATGAGGCCATTTGCTTTGCCAAGTTGAAACATTCGGGAGAGAATGGTTGTGACAATAATGAACAAATATGGGGATAATAGGTCCCCTTGTCTTAAGCCATTTGTGTTTCTGAAGTAGCCAAAGGGGACACCATTTATGAGGGTGGAGAAAAGTTTGTAGAGATGCAAGCATGAATCCAGTTGACCCATTTGTCCGGAAAACCAAAGCCAGAAAGTGTTTTTGTGATACATTGCCAATTAACAAAGTCGAATGCTTTTTCAAAATCCAATTTGATAGCTAGCAATGGTGTTCTGTTTCTGTAGCAGAGGTGTATGGCTTCATTGACCATCAGGTAGACATCTTGTATGCTTCTTCCTTTAAGAAAGGCATTTTTATTTAGTGGGGTGATTTTGTTAATATGAGGTTTTAGTCTGTTGGCTAGTGTTTTAGCTATAATCTTGTAGGATGTATTAATGAGGCTGATGGGTCTAAATTGAGAAATTTAGTCGGGTTGGTTGTTTTTTTTATGAGAGCGATAAATGTGCAGTTCAGATGTTTTATGATGTTGTGGATGTTATCACTTTCATGAAGAGCCTTAAGTAATGCGAGAAAGTCTAATTTGTAGTGCTCCCAGTTAGCAAGGTAGAATTCAACATTAAGTCCATCTGGTCCGGGTGATTTATTTAGGCCTAAGGTTTTGATAGCCAAATCCAACTCTTCAGATGTGAAAGGTTTAATAATATCTAAAGGGTGTTCTAAAATAGTGGGGTAAATAGATGGTCAAACTATGTCATTAAGGCAGGAGGGTTGGTGGTTTGTATAGAAGATGTTTTTGAAGTGTTCTATGATATGGTTCGTGATACATTAATGACATTAGGTGCCATAATCAGTTAACATACTTTGATACACATAAATGACATATATAATCAACTAATCACATATTAATCAAGTCGTCAATATGAAATGCATGGTATGTTACCTTGTTATCTAATACACACACGATTAGTCACTTAATGTGAATCAATTCGTAATACGTCTCACCATGATCATTAAAATACATGGAATGGCTTCTTTATGAATATGAAGTGATTAGATTCACATAAATGTCCAAATCAATAATATAAACAAATATGAGAAAATGATTAATGATGACATTAATGTGAGAAATAAAGATAATGTGGTAATGAGATAACATTTAATATAAATATATGTAATTGATTTGACATAATTTGGGTTGAATGAAGACTTAAAGACAAATTGAATATTTCATGCAAAATAATTCTTTATAACTTAAGTGGTGATAGTATAAGGATAATGAAGTCAAAGATCAAAATATTAAGGATAATGATCAAGTATATTCAGGGAATTGAGTAACCCATAATTTTGCTAAAATTCCTAGTAAGATAAATGTGAAATATATATGTATATATATATATATACGATGGTTCATGGATGATAATGAAATATAACCTCCTTGGTAATAAAGTGATTATGACATGCCATAATTAAAATAATGGTGATAATGTGATATCATAATGTATATTATGTTAATGAGTCAAAAATGTAAATAATGTTAAATCTCCTAAAAAGAATATCTAAATAATGGAACCTAGGTGATCCTTGAGAACCTAACCTATGTCGAGATGCTTATGGAGTATATGTTGATGAGTTGTTTGGTGGAAGTTAAGGTTGGAGAAATAACCTGAAGTTTTGTGATGAAATATTGCACACTCACCCTTCCCTTCTTGCTTGTGATTTCAGGGATGAAATCCTCATTAAGGGGTGGAGTGTTCTAACATATTGAATTCTAAAATTTTGTCTTTTGACCCACTTTACCATCTTTTCCTTTCATTTCCATCCTTATTGGCCTTTCTATTTAATTAGTGGAATTTATAGTGGTTTAGTGAACATTTATTTACTAATTATACCAATGGAAGGGTTTATGCACAAATACCTCTATGAAATCTTATTTAAGGATCTAAAATGTAAAATCTCCACTTTAGTAGAACAATGGAATATTAATTTGTGCTAGAAGGGCAAGGCCCTAAACCTTAATTAATGTATTAAACAAGCTTAATTGCCATAATTAAGTTATATACACCTTTATCTAACTTTTTGATATGATTTGAAAACATAAAATGATCCTAAGTTTCAAATTTGGTTTTATTTGGATGTTGTTTGTGAAAGTTATGCAAATTTAGGTACATTCTGGGCTTTTAGGCAATTTACCCAATTGGGAGGTTTTCTTTGCAAACTATCAACTAAATTTTAATCCTTAGATATTCCCTTACCATTAAAGAGATTTCAAACCATTGGAGAACCTAGTTTCACCTTGGTTTAATGGTATTTCTTTCCAAGGGCATTATAGATATTACCATCTTTATAAAGGTGCTTATCTTTAAAAGCTATCAACCAATGAGGTTATTTCTTTCTTGAAAAACAGTGGGGATGACCTAGAAGGATATGTGGGCTCTTAGGACCGAATTTTGATATCTAAGAGGAGTCCATGAGCTGTCCTCTTGCATGACCATCAATCCCTAGGCTAAAGACACATGGAACGTCCCTTAAGACACCTCATGCTTCACCTCTTTCTTTAAATAGCCATGTATACCCCTTCCCAACTCACAATTCGAAAACTCTTGCTTTTGTTTTCTTTCCTCTAGCTTAGATAATAGTTCCTTATGTATTTGTCCATGAAGTTGCTGTCCCAAGGTAATAGGGAGAGCCTACCTTAGTGAAAAAGGCTCATAGGGCTTCCAAATTGCTCTATTAGGGTTTCTAAAGCTCCTCCTTGGTAATTTTGACCAAAAAATAGTCATTTTCCTCCCTTCCTTCCCTATTTTCATACTATTAGTCTTCCTTACACCTTCTTCTAGGTCGGAACCATGACCATACATGGTAAAACTCCACCTAAAACCCGAAAACATCTCATCTCCATGCTCTTTTGCTAGGGTTTGCACCTCTAAAGTGGAGAAGGTGATCTTTGCTAAAGAAAGGGGCTTAGATTGGAGCAACCATACCTTATAATCTCGGGATCATTTCTGTTTGGACCTTCTTACATTCCTAGAGGCAAGTTTTGGTTAACCCCCTCCTCATATATTGCTTAGTACATGCTTAAAACCCATGCTTTTATGTTGAAAATTGATGATTTCCATTTCTTTTTACCATGTTCTTCTATGGTTTTGGTTTATTGTTGTTTTATCTTCTCTAGAAGCTCTAGTTTGGTTACCTATGCAACTTCAAACCTGATCTTGGGTAAAATGGTGTTTTCTCCCTCTCCCTCTCCCTCTCTCTTCAAAGATCTCGATCGGTTTGATGATGTGGTAATTTCCTATTGGTTAGTATTGAACAATTCATATATTCTAAACCGCTTATCCAAATTTGACAAATAAATATGTTTTGGAATTAGAAAATTAATATCTATCTAATAAAAATATTTCAAGGTCTGATTTCGTGGTTTTACGAAGGGTGATTTTTGTAAAATGAATTTAATGCATAAAATCCATAAAAATTACATCTTAATCATCATAACTCCAAAATTAACATAAAAATATGTTTTCTTGATCAGGAGAACTTAATAAGTTTATTGATGATGTTTTAAGAGTCTAAATCTGAGTTTTTTCTAAAAAGGTCAAAAATTAGGGTTTCTATACATTAATGTGCACTATGTACTCTAATACATGTTAATACATTGAAAATAGGCAAAGTGGAACTTGGACTCAATTAAAGTGGTGAAAGTTAATAATTGATATCAGTAAGAGAGGCATGTTCATTTACACCTTAAGTTGGGAATAATTGTGCCTTAACCTATTTTTCTATAATGAGGCTTTATTAAACCCTATTTCATATACTCTTGAATCTTTTGCTATACTTGCCTTATAAATCAGTTTTGGAACATTATTCTTGGGTCTTGGCACCCCACTACCATGCTTATTGATTCATATAATTATTCTTGCCATGACTACTTTTTCTCGCATGCGGATTTATTTTCTATTTAATTTAAAGTAGCAGTACTTATGTACAACCACCCACAGAGGGCATGTAAATAATCGCCCTGGGGTATGTCTTATTCTCCCCATAATATTGTAGGTGACTAGGAATGTTTTATTCTCCCATCACCTAAGGTTAGAGGTCTGGTAGGTGCCTCAACCCTACTTAATTAGGTAGACATAACTATCTTACATGCAAATCCTTTTTATTATATTTGTTAATGGCAAGCTTCTTTGATATATAGCTTCATACTCTTGTTATCTTCATCATATGATAAACCCTAGCCTGTTTTTATTTGCTTTACTTATCTTGATATCCTAGACTAGTTTTGTGACACATACTTTTCTTCCCTTTCCCTTTTTGTTGGGTGCCTTCCCAACCACCCAGGTATTGAGCAAGGTGATGGATAAGACAAGGAAGATCTTAGCTTTTGGCTTGGACTTGGTTGATGGAGATGTTTCTTGGAGACAAGATTGTAGTAGTCTAGACTTCCCTCTATCTAGATCTTGATTGTGTGTCTTGATGTAAACCCTAATGGGAGAATTTCATGTATTGTTGTAAACCTTTTATGAAATTGAATATAGTCAGTTATTTTTTTATTTCGCTACTTTCTAATGGTCTTTTGTATACCCATGTTTAATAAATTTGGAAAAGTTATGCCCATTCCATCATACCTCTGAGAGTGTTTGGAATGGATGTCAATTCTTCAAATTTTTAGTAAAGGGGTGATTTCACCTCTTTACAGCATGGTATCAGAGCCCATGGTAGTCGAAATCTGACTATTTCAGTTTTGTCTCCCTAATTAGAATCCCTACCATACAAAGTTCCTTTAGGTGATATGGTTTCCCTAGAGTTTATCTATAAATGATGAAAGGTTGATTTAGGACCCTATAGTTCCACATTAGTATCATGATGAATAAAACCCTAAAATACTCATAACTAAAATCTGCATAACTTAATGTTGTTTAGGTTTGCCTTTAGGAAACTATTAGGGCATGAAGTTGAAGCAAAGGTGTCTAGAAAGGATCAGGTTCTGGGGTCTGGAAATATTTTCCTCCACGTCACTTGCTTGGTTTATGAGGACTCCCAGATCCATATGATATCGGCCTGGCCTAAGCTGAATTGGATTGTCCGAAATAGTTTTCTTTTAGGCAATAGTGACCTTAGACATCTATGTTGTATATCTTTGTGAACCGTAAGTTTTAGGTGTATGATGACTTGTTTGAGGATGGATACCAAGACAGTCTCCTTATGCCCCTTGGGGTCACATGTTTGGATAGTTTATCCCTAGAACCTATACTTTGAAGTTTGGGGTTAAGTGAGCTATCAGAGTGCATAGTGGAAGTGTGATGGATCTTGTACATGGTTTAGTTAGACTCATCCTTTAACCCTAGTGTAGTTTGGCTTGATAGGTCAAACTCCTTAAGGGGTAGAGTATAGTTAGTTTGATTATGTTGGGTGGTTAGATTTCGAGGACGGAATCCTCTTTAGGGGGATGGAGCCCTATGATATCTTGAAATCTATCTACACTATCTTTAGAAACCCTAACCCCATACTTAGGAGGTTGTTGTGCTTGAAACCTTAGTGGGGTCCAAACAAGTTATAGTTATAGCCTTACGTTCTTGTTTATATATTAATGAACATATAATGATCATCTGAGGAATAATTTATATGTTCAAACCCTAATGAATACCTAATGCACATAATGTGAGTAACTCACATATTAATCCTAATGGATATGCATGGTGTTGTCCATGTCATAAACCAATAAACTCTAATGAAATGACAAGTAAGATGATTGTAACCTAATCATGGACCAAATAAATGCTAAGTAAAATATAGTGATCATATTAACCTAAACCCTAAGTTGTAATCATCTAACCTTAACATATACATCCTTAATGCCTTTCATGATACTTTTTTTTTAAAGTTCATTGAATTTATAGAGGACAGAGCAGGAAAACACCTGCTTTGCTGATAGTTACATGGCATATTGTTCTAGAGAACATCGCTGAAACTTGACATAGATTTTCTGATAAAAGGGAGCATGAAATGAAATGGAAATCAAAAGTTCATGGGGGAGGCACCCCATAACATGCCTCTTTGAGAAGGTAGCATGCAGAAATAGATGAAAATTAACAAAATGTTGATTAGTTCCAGATGATCAGTGCCAGTTTAAGAAAAATGTACATCTATTGCTACAGTAGACTGATTCCAGTCTCATCATCCACCATAGTCTTCAAATCACAAAGAAAATGGGCCTCCGATTCGCCTTCATCTGATACCTCAGTCTCCTCCTGGTCATGCATTCCTACATATGGTGATAATATGAAGATATGTACATATTTGAGAGATTATGATATGCCTGACTCTTGACACGTTGTTAAAGTATCTATTATTTCTTTCAATCCAAATGTTCCATGTAATGGTGACTAAGAGATCATCACCACTATAGGATGTGAATGGTCTGTTTGGTGACAGGTTTAATGGAAAGTTAACTGATGAGAGATCAAGCTGAAAATTACTGAAAAAGTGTGAAATTATGCTGAGTGAGAAATAACATTTAAAGAAAATGTGATCCACCGTGTCCAAGTTGTTTTGACATAAAGAGCATTTAGAGGGACCGATGAAACCTCTTCTAAAGAGGTTTTGATCAGTGAGTAGCTTATTGTGTAAAAGAAGCCAGAAGAAAATTTTGTGTTTTTTTTGCCATTTTTGTTTCTAGATTTTGGTAGTGGGGGTGATATACCTCTGTAGGAAAGGTAAGTGTAATCTTTCTTAACTTAGTATGCATTTCCCCTTTTCCATGTGATGTTGTTTGATGAATTGTGCTCCAGGTTTTGGATCATGGTTGCAAGGCTTTCTGGTTGGAGATGTAAAAGAATGCATCTTTTGAGTGCATTTGATATGTTGCTTGTTAAAAGGCTTAGAGCTTTGGCAGTGTTAATTTTGGTGAGGTTGTTGGGTATGGACCAGTTTGTGTGTAGATTTAGGATTGAGCTGTTGTTGAACCATGGGTCTTTCCAAAAGGAGATTTTTAGGTGTGAGTGTAGGGGGGTGTTTATGATCTGGATGATTTTTTGAATATTTTTGTTTATGTATTTCCAAAGGGGTGAGGCGGATTTTTTGGAAACCTTGTGCCAAGGAGGGGAATTTCGTTAGTATTTAAGGTTAATTAGATTGTTCCATATTTTCCTCTTATGTTTGGATAAGCAGTTGATGATTTTGGTGATAAGGCAGAAAGCAGGGGTGTCTAAGTTGAGAATGCCCCAGCCACCTTGATCAATTGGGGCTGAAATGGTGTCCCAGTTAACAAGGCGGTAGTGGTTACCAGAATTTGTGTCAAAAAATTGGTTGTTCCAAAGGAATTTTATCCGAGTTTTATCTAGTAGATTTCTAGTCTTAGATGGGAGGGGGGATGCAACTAAGGTAATGAGTGGTGATTCGTGTGATGACACTGTTTAGGAGTGTAAGTCTTCCAGCAAGATTTAGGAAGTTATTTGTCCAATATAAAAGTCTCCTATTTATTTTGTCTAAGACGGGAGTCCATGTGGAGTGTGTGATGTTGTGAGGGGTTATAGGGAGTCCCAAGTATTGTATTGGAAATTCTTCAGTCTTGCATTTAAGGAGTTCCTTGAATCTATTCAGCTCAGAATTTACAACGTGAACCCCAAAGATGGAGGACTTATGGAGGTTTATTTTGAGTCCAGATATGTATGAGAAGAGTCCTATTATTCTGATTATGTTGAGGATAGAAGAGTCTTCAGGAGATGTGAGGATGATTGTATCATCCGTGAATTGTATTATGTTCCCCTAACATTCTATTGCTGAGAGAATGAGGCCATTTGCTTTGCCAAGTTGAAACATTCGGGAGAGAATGGTTGTGACAATAATGAACAAATATGGGGATAATGGGTCCCCTTGTCTTAGGCCATTTGTGTTTCTGAAGTAGTCAAAGGGGACACTGTTTATGAGGGTGGAGAAAAAGTTTGTAGAGATGCAAGCATGAATCCAGTTGACCCATTTGTCCGGAAAACCAAAGCCAGAAAGTGTTTTTGTGATACATTGCCAATTAACAAAGACGAATGCTTTTTCAAAATCCAATTTGATAGCTAGCAATGGTGTTCTTTTTCTGTAGCAGAAGTGTATGGTTTCATTGACCATCAGGTAGGCATCTTGTATGCTTCTTCCTTTAAGAAAGGCATTTTGATTTAGTGGGATGATTTTGTTGATATGAGGTTTTAGTCTGTTGGCTAGTGTTTTGGCTATAATCTTGTAGGATGTATTAATGAGGCTGATGGGTCTAAATTGAGAAATTTGGTCGGGTTGGTTGGTTTTTTTTATGAGAGCGATAAACGTACGGTTCAGGTGTTTTATGATGTTGTGGATGTTATCACTTTCATGAAGAGCCTTAAGTAATGCGAGAAAGTCTAATTTGTAGTGCTCCCAGTTAGCAAGGTAGAATTCAACATTAAGTCCATCTGGTCTGTGTGATTTATTTAGGCCTAAGGTTTTGATAGCCAAATCCAACTCTTCTGATGTGAAAGGTTTAATAAGATCTAAAGGATGTTCTAAAATATTGGGGAATATAGATGGCCAAACTATGTCGTTAAGGCAGGAGGGTTGGTGGTTTGTATTGAAGATGTTTTTGAAGTGTTTTGTGATAGGGTTCGTGATACATTAATGACATTAGATGCCATAATCAATTAACATACTTTTATACACATAAATGACATATATAATCATCTAATTACATATTAATCAAGTCGTCAATATGAAATGCATGGTATGTTACCTTGTTATCTAATACACACGCGATTAGTCACATAATGTGAATAAATTCGTAATACGTCTCACCTTGATCATTAAAATACATGGAATGGCTTCAATATGAATATGAAGTGATTCGATTCACATAAATGTCCAAATCAATAATATAAACAAATATGAGAAAATGATTAATGATGACATTAATGTGAGAAATAAAGATAATGTGGTAATGAGATAACGTTTAATATAAATATATGTAATTGATGTGACATAATTTGGGTTGAATGAAGACTTAAAGACAAATTGAATATTTCATGCAAAATAATTTGTTATAACTTAATGTGGTGATAGTATACGGATAATGAAGTCAAAGATCAAAATATTAAGGATAATGATCAAGTATATTGAGGGAATTGAGTAACCCATAATTTTGCTAAAATTCTTAGTAAGATAAATGAGAAATATATGTATATATATATATATATAAATATATATATATATATACATGATGGTTCATGGATGATAATGAAATATAACTTCCTTGGTAATAAAGTGATTATGACATGCCATAATTAAAATAATGGTGATAATGTGATATCATAATAAATATTATGTTAATGAGCAAAAAATGTAAATAATTTTAAATATCCTAAAAAGAATATCTAAATAATGGAACCTCGGTGATCCTTGAGAACCTAACCTATGTCGAGATGCTTGTGGAGAATATGTTGATGAGTTGTTTGGTGGAAGTTAAGGTTGGAGAAATAACCTAAAGTTTTATGATGAGATGTTGCACACTCACCCTTCCCTTCTTGGTTGTGATTTCGGGGAAGAAATCCTCATTAAGGGGTGGAGTGTTACAACATACCAAATTCTAAAATTTTGTCTTTTGACCCACTTTACCATATTTTCCTTTCATTTCCATCCTTATTGGCCTTTCTATTTAATTAGTGGAATTTATTGTGGTTTAGTAAACATTTATTTACTAATTATACCAATGGAAGGTTTTATGCACAAATACCTCTATGAAATCTTATTTAAGGATCTAAAATGTAAAATCACCACTTTAGTACAACAATGGTATATTAATTTGTGCTAGAAGTGCAAGGCCCTAAACCTTAATTAATGTATTAAACAAGCTTAGTTAGCATAATTAAGTGATATAAACCTTTATATAACTTTTTGATATGATTTGAAAACATAACATGATCCTAAGTTTCAAATTTGGTTTGATTTGGATGTTGTTTGTTTAAGTTATGCAATTTTTGGTACATTTTGGACTTTTATGCAATTTACCCAATTGGAAGGTTTTCTTTGCAAATTATCAACTGAAGGTTAATCCTTAGATATTCCCTTACCATTAAAGAGATTTCAAACCATTGGAGAACGTAGTTTCACCTTGGTTTGATGGTATTTCTTTCCAAGGGCATTATAGGGATTACCCTCTTTATAAAGGTGCTTATCTTTAAAAGCTATCAGCCAATGAGGTTATTTCTTTCTTGAAAAATGGTGGGGATGGCCTAGAAGGATCTGTGGGCTCTTAGGACCGAATTTTGATATCCAATAAGAGTCCATGAGTTGTCCTCTTGCATGGCCATCAAGCCCTAGGCTAAAGAAACATGGAAAGTCCCTTAAGACACCTCATGCTTCACCTCTTTCTTTATATAGCCATGTATACCCCTTCCCAACTCACAATTCCAAAACTCTTGCTCTCATTTTCTTTCCTCTAGCTTATATAACAGTTCCTTATGTATTTGGCCACGAAGTTTCTGTCCCAAGGTCATGGAGGGAGCCTACCTTGGTGAAAAAGCCTCATAGGGCTTCCAAATTGCTCTATTAGGATTTCTAAAGCTCCTCATTGGTAATTTCGACCAAAAACTAGTAAGTTTCCTCCCTTCCATCCCTATTTTCATACTTTTAGTCTCCTTAAACCTTCTTCTAGGTATGAACCATGACTATACATGGTAAAACTCCACCTAAAACCCTAAAACATCTCATCTCCATGCTCTTTTGCTAGGGTTTGCACCTGTAAAGTGGAGAAGGTGATCTTTGCTAAAGAAAGGAGCTAAGCTTGGAGCAACCATACCTTATAATCTCGGGATCATTTTTGTTTGGACCTTCTTACATTCTTATAGGCAAGTTTTGGTTAACCCCCTTCTCATATATTGCTTATTACATGCTTAAAACCCATGCTTCTATGTTGAAAATCGACGATTTCCATCTCTTTTTACCATGTTCTTCTAAGGTTTTGGTTTCTTACTATTTTATCTTCTCTAGAATCTCTAGTTTGGTTACCTATGAAACTTTAAACCTGATCTTGGGTCAAATGGTGTTTTCTCCCTCTCCCTCTCTCTTCAAATATCTCGATCAGTTTGATGATGTGACAATTTCCTATTGGTTAGTATTGAAAAATTCATATATTCTAAACCACTTATCCAAATTTGACAAATAAATATGTTTTGGAATTTTAAAATTAATATATATCTAATAAAAATATTTTCAAGGTCTGATTTCATGGTTTTATGAAGGGTGATTTTTGTAAAATGAATTTAATGCATAAAATCCATAAAAATTACATATTAATCATCATAACTCCAAAATTAACATTAAAATATGTTTTCTTGATCAGGAGAACTTAATAAGTTTATTGATGATGTTTTAAGAGTCTAAATCCGAGTTTTTCTAAAAAGGTCAAAAATTAGGGTTTCTATACATTAATATGCACTATGTACTCTAATACATGTTAATACATTAAAAATAGGCAAAGTGGAACTTGGACTCAATTAAAGTGGTGAAAGTTAGTAATTGATATCAGTAAGAGAGGTATGTGCATTTACACCTTAAGTTGGGAATAATTGTTCCTTAACCTATTTTTCTATAATGAGGCTTTATTAAATCCTATTTCATTTACTCTTGAATCTTTTGCTATACTTGCCTCATAAATCAGTTTTGGAACATTATTCTTGGGTCTTGGTACCCTACTGCCATGCTTATTGATTCATACAATTATTCTTACCATGACTACTTTTTCTAGAATATGGATTTATGTTCTATTTAATTTAAACTAGTGATACTTATGTACAACCACCCACAGAGGGCATGTAAATAATTGCCCTGGGGAATGTCTTATTCTCCCCATAATATTGTAGGTGACTGGGAATGTCTTATTCTCCCCTCACCTAAGGTTAGAGGTCTGGTAGGTGCCTCAACCCTACTTATTTAGGTATACATAACTATCTTACATGCAAATCATTTTTATTATATTTGTTAATGGAAAGCTTCTTTGATATATAGCCTCATACTCTTGATATCTTCATCATATGATAAACCCTAGCCTATTTTTATTTTCTTTACTTATCTTTATATCCTAGACTAGTTTTGTGACACATACTTTTCTTCCCTTTCCCTTTTTGCTGGGTGCCTTCCCAACCACCCAGGTATTGATCAAGGTGATGGATAAGAAAAGGAAGATCTTAGCTTTTGGCTTGGACTTGGTTGATGGAGATGTTGCTTGGAGACAAGATTGTAGTAGTCTAGACTTCCCTCTATCTAGATCTTGATTGTGTGTCTTGATGTAAACCCTAATGGGAGAATTTGATGTATTGTTGTAAACCTTTTATAAAATTTAATCTAGTCAGTTATTTTTTTATTCCGCTGCTTTCGAATGGTCTTTTGTATACCCATGTTTAATAAATTTGGAAAATTTATGCCCATTCCATCATACCTCTGAGAGTGTTTGGAATGGATGTCAATTCTTCAAATTTTTAGTAAAGGGGTGATTTCACCTCTTTACAGTTGGGGTCGGCTACATGGATCCTTTGTTTCTATTCAACTCTATCATGGGCCATATTCTAATTGAGATGTAGAGATTCAAAATCTCTCTTTATAAGCTCAGCCTAAATTAACATGGAAACATGGTGTTTCGACCAAGACCAAACCAAAGGTGTTTCGACCTAGACCAAACCAAAGGTGTTTTGACCACAAAGATCATGCCATCTCAAACAACATTTAACCAACACCAAAATAGGGGTAAACCTCATTTAAAATAAAAGGTAACCTCAATCAAAACTACCATTCTCAAGGAGAGAAATTTCTCGCAAAAAGGGTCACCAAAAACCCTAAAATCAAGTGTTATGAAACCATCAAGAATGAAACTCATGCAAGAGAGATAAACTACATTTAACACACCCAAAATGGAACCTACACTCCATGATACATCAAAGTACATAGGCACCATGCATGTCATCAAAACCAAGATCAAAAGACAATAGGGATCCATCTATCTCAGTATCATCTCAAAATCGGGTACCACAAATTAGGGTTTCAGATTCCAAGAAAACCAATCATGATAACCACCAGCAATCAAGTTCTAGAGCATGCTATCATATACTAGTATATTAAGGGTAAGTTCTAGAGAGAGAAACAACAACATAAATGTAGAGGAAAGTGCAATAATAGAGACGGTAGAGGGTTACATCACCCGCCTTAAGGAAGATCACTCCAAGGATCACAAGATCCAAGCACACGATCACCAAGGATGATGAATCTCCACTAAATGCTTCACTTTCGGCCACAAGATCACCTCAAGAAGGAGAAGACACCAAGGTCAAAGATTGCTCAAGGAAAGAGATCAAAAAGATCTCTAGGTTGAACCAAAGGAAGAAGGTGAAAAAGAGAGAAGAAACACCCTCTCACTTGGGTTCCGCCTTGTTAAAACAAGGACTATGACCCTTGTGATGAGGAGCTTACTCTCAAGAATGAACGCCATGGATAGTACATAGTCTAAGGCCAAGAAAGGAGAAGAATATGGGGTAGAAGATCCAAGGAAATGACACAAAAGAAAGGCATATACTTTCCAAGGTTCAAGATGGGCAAGAGTCACCACATGTAAGGATCTCAATCGCCAAGAGCTCCAAGATCAGTTCTTCTTGATCCACAAGGCTCCAAGGATAAGAAAAAGAGGGTGAGGAAGGGAGAGGTCTGAAAGGTTCACTTTCAATTAGAGAAAAGGGGTTATACACTAAAGGAGGAGGGAGGTAGGGAGAGGGGTGATGTGTCAACACCTATAGGCACTAAAGGAACACTTGTCCACCCAAGAAACACACATGCAACCACTTAAACCATGCACGCACAAGTTGCTGATACAACCTAAGTTGGGTCTCGACTTCTGGGGTTCCCCACACATGGTTTCAGTCAAGACACTCCAAAGGAGGTCGAAACAAGAGCAAAGAATCACCCTGGTCGAGACAAAGAGGTCACCAAGCACACTACACACTCCACAAAAGGACAAAATGTCTCAACCCAAACCACCTGAAACCATCATGGTGGATACAAGACATACCCAAGGAAGGTTTCACAATTGAGATACACCCCAATCACCCACATGGTCAAGAGAAGGGTCATGATAAACCAGTGACGCACACATGGGTGAAAACCAAGCAAACCCTAGAAACCCTAATCACCTCTAGTGATGCCACCACTCAACCAAGGTCCAACCAAGGTTC
Organism: Alisma plantago-aquatica; assembly: GCA_963693085.1. NCBI lineage: Eukaryota > Viridiplantae > Streptophyta > Magnoliopsida > Alismatales > Alismataceae > Alisma > Alisma plantago-aquatica. The sequence continues at coordinate 754,966,029 of OY856409.1, forward strand.
CCCAAAACATAACACTCTCTATCATGAAGACTAAAGAGATAATGTACACAATTGGTGTGGAAAATTTCAAGATAACCCTCATAATTGGGTAAATTGCAATTTGACCCAAAACAAACACACAAAGCACACACATCATCCAAACAAGCTCCAATTGGAGACTTAATCTCTCCACAAGATTTAAAACATTTCAAAGGTTTAGAACAAGGTTATAAGCACTTATTTAGTCCAAACAAACATGGTTAGCCCAAAATATAGGCCAGGGGTCTTACATAGAATGAGAAATGTACAACCATACTCATGTGATTAAATATATGATATGTGAACTCACACACATCTGAGAGAATCGTCTCTAGTTCAAGGAACATGGATTGAATGTTGAGAGGATGATGATTCCATGACTCAAGTTCAATCCAAATATCAGTGACAAAGGAACTATATTTTCACAGTAACACTAATTACGTATTGTAGGTTGAAGTTGTTCTCCAACATTCCAAATTACTTGGGTAGCAATGATGTGTAACTAGGCACCACTGCTTGTGATGTCATAATTGGTTATGGATATTCAATTCCAACGTAACTGTGGATCTATAGGGTCATACAGATAGGATACACTTGGATTAAATGAGTATATTAATAAATGATGTTTAGATTGAATACTAACTGTATTTAGGTATTCAATTAAAAAATTGAGGTTCAAAATTGACTGACTGGACTTTGAACCAACCGGTTCAAGTGTTGAACCGATTGGTTAGAGTGTTAGGTCAATTGAAACCAATATTGGTTGAACTTTTCCTAAACTAGATAAGTGAAACGACCATCTCACTTGTGAAAGGACCGTCTCACAATGCAAAACAATCGTTTCACTATGTTAGACGATCAGTTCACCCTTTGGGATTCCAAGTTTAGTTTCTAATTCGATTGGAATAAGGATTGATATTGATTTCATGTTTAGCATTAACCACGCATTGAATACTAATATCATTCAAAATAGGAAACTATGTGAAACGATCATCTCTCTAAGAGAGATGATCGGTTTGCTCACGAGACGATTATTTTTCTATGAGAAATGACTGGTTTGCTATTCTCAAGTTCCAGAAGATTCATGATTCCAAACCATTCACATGAACCCTGACCCTGATCTCTACTATAAATAGAGGGGTACTGGGGGATTCCCAACACACAATTGTGAATCAGTTGCTCTAACAATTGTTGTCTTCTTTGGTTATGGTAACCAATAGAGAGCTCAAGCATATCCTACCCATAAAAGGTAGGGATAGCAAGGGAGAGAACAATAGAGATCAATTGTGGGAGAGCATGTCAGTGACTAGTAAATTGACAGAAGGGAACAACTCCTTCCCATTGGCTCTAGTAGCACATCATGGAGTTATTGGTGGTCCACATGGACTACTCTAGAGGTAGGAGGCTATCATCTTTTGCTAGGAGAACATCGTTAACTGTTGTCCATGGTGCTGCACCAGGAGGCTGGTGGAGATGATTGTTCGAGTGCTACCACTGTTGAAGGAGCATGCTACTGATTGAAGAAGAAGAAGCACAATGCTACTCCAAGGGTAATGTCCCTGGACTTGGTCCAGGAATAGGTACAACCTTGCAAACCTCCTTCCTAGATACATTGTTTTTGACACAATCTTACTGTTCTGGGAAACAAGCATTTAAATTTTTGTTTCTATTTCCTGTATCTGCGCCTGATTTCCCTATAGTGGTATCAGGGCTAGGTTAATTTATGGTGTATCTAGGATATAAATCGATATGATCAGATTTACTTTTCATTCTTTATTACATAGAATGTGAATATTAAAATGATTAATGTGCATATCTGATTAAATTCCACATACAAATCCACAAACTAATATATATATATATATATATATGTAGTCAGGCTAGAATACACTCGAGTGTATTCAGAGCAGAATACACTCAAGTAGTTTTTCATGATGCAATATTTTTTTTAAATATAATCTATCGATATTTTTAAACATCTTGTGAATAACACACACAAAATTTGATCCCATTTGGACATTTATAGTTCATGTTATGAAGATCACAAAAATTATGCATATCAAATTAGTTTCATGCGTCGATTTTGTTTCCCTCAGATGAGTGACTTACACTCATCCAAATGCACTCAAAATTTATATGTAGCCTAATTATAGTATGACAATGAAGATCAATGGTTGATCTACACACACAACTTGAGTGTAGCGTGCGATGCATATATAGTTCCATTTGCAACAGCAGATTTCAAAATAAAATTATATATATATTTCCTGTGTATTCTATCCGGTTGTACTTTTTTAGTCATATACTTACTTTGTTATCAACATAGTTACTTTTTGGTCCTTTCAGTTACTTTGTTTGTCATATGGTTACATTCGGGACTGACGGGTAGTGAAAATCCAGGCTCCCGCACGGGTATTCAATGAATGCATATATATATATATATATATATATATATATATATATATATAGAGAGAGAGAGAGAGAGAGAGAGTCAGGCTAGAATACACTCGAGTGTATCCGGAGCGGAATACACTCAAGTAGTTTTTCATGATGCAATATTTTTTTTGAAAATCTAATCCGTTGATCTTCTTAAACATCTCATGAACAATTCATACGCAAAATTTGAGCACATTTGGATATGTATATCTCATGTTATGAAGACCGCAAAAATTATGCATTTTAAATTAGTTTCGCACGTCGATTTTGTTTCCCTTGGATGAGTGACTTACACTCATCCAAATGGGCTCAAAATTTGTATGTAGCCTAGTTATAGTATGATAGTGAAGATCAATGGTTTACATTTTGCAAAAAATAGTCTTGATATGCAAACACACTTGAGTGTATTCGTGCGATCTATACACTCAAGTGTACTCTAGCCTGACTCTCTCTCTCTCTCTCAAATTTTGTAAAAAATAGTCTTGATATGCAAACACACTTGAGTGTATTCGTGTGATCCATACACTCGAGTGTATTCTAGCCTGACTCTCTCTCTCTCTCTCTCTCTCTCTCTCTCTCTCTCTCTCTATATATATATATATATATATATATATATATATATATAGAGAGAGAGAGAGAGAGAGAGAGAGAGAGAGAGAGAGAAAGTTGAGCTACAATACACTCTAGTGTATTGGGGCTCCTATACACCTCAATTCCTATACTGGGTAAAGATATGTGGGCAAGAATAAAGAAGTGGAAAAGTGTCATGCTATCATTGAGTTAACGGACTGGTGTCGTCAACCTAGACCCCACACACTGCTAAAATGCAGATCACACCCCCGCTCCTCTCTCTTTTTCACACTCTCGCTCTCTCCCACCTCCTGCTCCTCTCTCTCTTTATCTCCCTCTCCTACCTCCCCCTCCTCTCCTTTCTCTCTCCCACCGCATGTTGTCTCTAACCTCCTACTCATCCCCTTTCCTCTTCCTGACTTTCCTCCTTGGAAATGAAGGTTGGTGCTCCAGATTCAGCGAAGGTGGAAGAAGTAGTCTAGATACCTTCTAATTACAATGAATAAGAAGCAACATTCAACATTCCAATGAACAAGAAGTAGGCATGTCGGAATGGTACCAGAGTAGCAATCTTCCCTCAACCACTGACTAACCTTCTTGTTCTCGAGTCATCAAAATATGATTTTTGCTTTGGACCCTAAAAAAGCTCAGGCGGTGTGCTACCAGGACTAAGACGGTGTTTATTATCCTTAATAGACATTGTCTGCTACCGTGCCAAGGTCCTCCATCACTGATTTGAATCCTACTCTCTCCATTCCAGTGGTTCTTTGGCCCGCTCATCTGTACCATCAAATAGTCAACGGACATTCCAGCCACGGGGCAGAGGTACGCATGAACTTTGCTGATCCAAATCTTGGCCTACGCATTTTACCTCCCTATACAATGGTTCAAGCAGTCATCGAATGTGGTGAGTTCCATGCCATCAACGTGTTTGGAGTGAATTCCTCGTATCATGGTGTTCGCTTGTAGTCGGGACGTGATGTTATATTGTGGTTAGCCCCATGTTTAGGGAGATGTGGACTGGATTCTAGATTTCTGTACCATTCAAAGTTAACTCAAGCTTACTGGAACTTATGCCATCATGCTTCGGTCAGTTGTTTAACACTTCATGACCCGTTTAGCCTAACATTACATGAATGATGAACCCACATCATCTCCACCTTCCAAACTCCGTCATAGTTTAGACGTGGTGCAGCTTTGAAGATGGTCCCTTAGCGTGAAACATCACTTGTGGAAGTCAAGAACACTGGTTGTTATTTCCTATTATAATTCCTTAGGGAGACAGACTGTCTTTCGCCTTCTTCCTTCATGAGCAAGAGACAACCCTCAAGTTGTGCCCAGCGGATTTGCTGCACCCGGTTTGGATAGGAGCAGGCTGCTCCTTGCCGCAGATGGTGCCGCGTGTAAGTAATATTTAATCCAAACCGGTATTACACATCTGCATTGGCGCATGAACGGACGTGATAGCAGGAGTAGCGTACTCCTGCAAAAAGCAGGAACAGCAAATCCTCGCTCCAAGTTGTGGATGATAAATTCAGAGATTATGAACTGTGATTAGTTACATTAAATTCTTTATGGGTCATTTTAAATAAATGAAATTAATGAATGCCATAGTGTTTTGTGTAGAACATTAATAATAATATTCAATTTGATATTTGTGATTCATGTCTGCTTGGAAGTATTAGCGTAAGTCACTACACAGTAGTTAACATTTATGTAAATGTGATTGGATCCAATAGTGGCATTCTCCATGTTAATGTGGAAATTGATTCCCTTTGCTATTATACCTTTGATACTATTGTGAAGTTGTCGGAAACAAACTGTCAACATTTACGGAACTCGATACAATTAGCCCGCTTTGAAATATTTGTATGATTCTAACTTCATCTTTGCTACATGATTTTATTTTAAAAACTATTATAATATTAAGAAATAAAGGCTCACACAACTGACACCAGATCAAATCATTTTAACTCCTACTTATGTACGTCTAAAGCTTGCATCTTATCTTTAGCTTTTACTTTGTTTAAATGATACCTGATTACGCATTTGATACTACAATGCTAGAAACATAATGACACAAGAAATCATTAAAGAAATTGTATATGTAATATTCTAGAATGGCAAAGTGTCTCCTAATCCTCTGATCCACTTCTCCCGCAAACATAGCTTGTCTGCAGCGGCTGAGGGCCATAGTAGTAGGTTGAAGGCAGATGGTTTAGGAGCATTTGGACAGAAGCGACAAGGATAAAACTAACCACATATTTAATTAGAATAAGAAAGTGTAAAGTACAGATATACAAATAGGGCGAGGATGGAATTTTAAGGTGGAACAAAGACGGGAGGAGAAAGACAGGAGTTGCGATGAAGAGGAGAGGGGTTGGGAGCACCGCCTGAGTTGGGGGGGGGGGGCGACGAGACTCCTGTGGAGCGTCGTCGTCCTCGTGAGTTGGAAAAGAAGAAGAGAAGAGAGAGGAATGAGAGCTGGGAGATGGAGAGAGGGGGAGAGAGTGGGTGTGGGGTCCAATGACTGGTTCACAGCACCGGTCTGTTAACAGAGTAGCAGTGGGTCACTTTTCTACTTCATTTTGTTTGTCCCCAAATCTTAATCCAATATATAAGAATTCAGGTGTATAGGAGCCCCAATACACTTGAGTGTATTATAGCTCAAAACTCTCTCTCTCTCTCTCTCTCTCTCTCTATATATATATATATATATATATATATATATATAGAGAGAGAGAGAGAGAGAGAGAGTCAGGCTAGTGTACACTTGAGTGTACTGGAGGCACCGTACACCTCAGTCATTTTTGAAGATATAGTAAATTTTTGAAAAATATAAACTATTGATCTTCTTAATTATCACAAGAACATACTATATAATAAATTTTAGCTCATTTGGACACTTATAGGTTGTGCATATAAAGGAGGCAAAAATCATATATTTCAAATTAGTTTTGTGTGTTGATTTTGTTGTCCTTAGATGAGTGACTTACACTCATCCAAATGAGTTCAAATTTTGTATCTGACCTATTATTATTGTAACCATGAAGATCAATGGATTAGATTTTAGAAAAATATGGTCTAGATAGGCAAACATCATTGGGGTGTACGGCGTGATCTGTACACTCGAGTGTATTCTAGCCTGACTCTCTCTCGCTCTCTCTCTCTCTCTCTATATATATATATATATATATATATATATAGAGAGAGAGAGAGAGAGTCAGGCAAGAACCACACTTGAGTGTATTCGAAGTAGATTACACTCAAGTAGTTTTTGATGATGCAATGTTTTTTTCAAAAATCTAATCCATTGATCTTCTTAAACATCTTGTGAATAGATCATACGCAAAATTTGAGCACATTTGGACATTTATAGGTTATGTTATAAAGACCGCAAAAATTATGCATTTTAAATTTCACGCGTTGATTTTGTTGCCCTTGGATGAGTGACTTACTCTCATCTAAACGGGCTCAAAATTTGTATGAAGCCTAGTTATAGTATGACATTGAAGATCAATGGTTTACATTTTGCAAAAAATAATCTTGGCATGCAAACACACTTGAGTGTATTCGTGCGATATATACACTCGAGTGTATTCTAGCCTGACTATATATATATATATATATATATATATTTATTTATATTTATTTATTTATTTATTTATTAATTTATATATATTTATATTTATATTTATATATAGTCAGGATAGAATACACTCGAGTGTATTAAGAGTAGAATACACTCAACTAGTTTTTCATGATGTAATATTTTTTTTCAAAAATATAATCTGTTGATCTTCTTAAACATCTTGTGAATAGCTCATATGCAAAATTTGAGCACATTTGGACATTTATATATCATGTTATAAATACCACAAAAATTATGCATTTCAAATTTGTTTTGCGTGTTGATTTTGTTGCCCTTGGATGAGTGACTTTCACTCATCCAAATGGGCTTAAAATTTGTATGTAGCCGATTTATAGTATGACGGTGAAGATCAATGGTTTACATTTTGCAAAAAAAAATCGTGATATGCAAACACATTTGAGTGTATTCGTATATATATATATATATATATATATATATATATATATATATATATATATATATATATATATATATATATGCAATATACACACTATTGGTATGTATGCCTAGAGAGCCAATCATATGATGATTGGATTGACATATGTTCTGATTGATTTGATAAATATCAAACGCAAGATTCCAATTTATTCTAGTTCAATCAATTATGAGATAAATGATGGAGCAGAATGAATGTCTAAAGAATGATAATACTCAATAACGTATGTTTTCGGGTTAAAGACCTGAACAATGAGATCATACAGATGCTAAGAGTATGTACATTCTTGTTATGTCCCTAGTCGTATGTCATTGTTGAAGGTTGATAGACAACAATGACACATAAAGACTAGAGTGTGTGTTGATTGATGACAATGTCTCATTAGTCATGATATATGATATCAAACCAAGCACACAGATACATGTTAGAGGATAGAGTATCGAACAGACCCACCATGAGAGTGACACATGGAACCATGATATGGTAGTCAGAATCATCTCTCATAGTGATGGCGGTGATTGTGATTCTTATACCTGAGATCACTGCACTCGTCGAATGTGATTGGGTGCACTTTGACATCATCAAACACAGACCTGAAACATAGGTTGTTATAAGGTGATGATTGGGTGGCTTTGACACTTGAGATAGACTGTGAGTGATAGAAATGGGATTTGTCCCTCCTAAGGGAGTATGATGTCCAGGCCACTTGATAAGAGAGAATAGCATGCGCATGCACATGTGAATCAATATATGATATTGAGTTCATATATATCTCAGACAGTCTGCTCTAGTTCAAGAAACATGAATGAACATTAAAAGGATGACAACTCCATGTCTTGAGTTCATTCAGGATATCAGAGATAAAGAAATTATACATTCATTGGAACACCAATTACAGACTTTAGGTTAAAGGTTGTTCTCCAACTTTCCATTCACTTGGGTAGCACTGACATGTGACTAGGCACCTATCTTTGCGTGTGATGTCATAAGCTAGTTATGGGCATTCACTGCCAACATGATATGGGACCTATAGGGTCACACGCATAGGATTAACCTAGAAGAGGAGTTTATCCATGAATGATGTTTGGATTGATTACTCAACCAAACATTCAATCAATAGACTTGACTAAGAATCATCACGTTCAAGTGTTGAACCAACTGATTAGAGTGTCAGATTGATTGAGAACTGAACTGATTGAGTTATGTATAATCTCGACCACCAACCGACTCATTCACTGGGTGAACTGATCGACTCATGGTCGGTGGGACGGCAGGTTCACTCCAGTGAACCGATTGGTTCACTTGGACCAAACGAGCATGTGTTGAGTTTCTCAATCCATGAGAAAAGTTTTCCGTTTCACTTGTTCAATTTGATTGGGACAAGAATTAATCTTTGCATTAATTAGAAATAAATTCGGAAAGTCAATTACAAGAAGGTCTGGCTTGTGAACTAACTTGTTCACTATGCCAACCAACCAGTTCACTATGCCAACTGACTGGTTCACCTACCGCAGTGCAAATTATTCATGGAAAATCTGGACCTTTCTACTCCCGCATAGATAGGGAACCCTGACCATGACCTCTACTATAAATAGAGGGGTACAGGGGGCTTCTCCAAACACACAACAGAGACACAACTCAGTACATCAGTTTCTCTATAAATTTGTTATCCTCTCTAGTTTTGGTAACCAAGAGAGTCCAAGCAAGTTCTACCCGTCCAGGGAGGAACAACGAAGGAAAGACAACTACATAATAACAACTGGTTGTAGGAGAGTGTGTTGGTGACTCATATGCCAACAGAAGGGGGTAAATCCTTCTAGTCCGTTCTTCATGACGACTAGAGTTCCCGGTAGTCTGTCTAGACTATCTATAGAGGTGAGAGACTTCTGCCACTCAGGAGGACGACAGTCAACTGTAGTCTGGGTCAAGACCAGGAGCTGTACAGACACTGTCGAAGATAGGTGGTTGAAGACCGCACTTGTTGTGAGGTATAGATGTTGAACAAGCCTCAGAACCATGTATAACTCACTAAAACTATCCTTCCCATTACATAGATGTTGATGCGATCTACTGGTTATGGGTTTATGGTCAAGTAAAAATTTTATTTCTGCTGCCTACTCTGACCACATAAAACCCAAAAGTAGTATCAGATCCATGTCAATACTCTATATTTTGGGATAATCGATATGATTGGATTTTGGTTTTAACGTCTTTTATTTATTATGATGCAAAAATTTAAATGACTAATGTGAATATCTGATTAATACCACATGATCCCAAACTAAAATATACATATATGATATGGTATATATGCAATCGATATGTGTAGCCCTAAAACGGTTTTGATGGTGGATGTGTAGCATGGTTATAGCCTATAAACCCAATGTGCATGTGTGTGGTTGGTTATGGTTGTTTGCATCTTGAACTGTTCATCGAGCCCTCTTCTTCTATTCTAAATGTAACTTGAGATAACTCGAGATCCTCTTCTACCTTTGTTCCCCTCGAATGTAACTCCATGTTTCACAAAGATTATGTAAAATAGGATTAGCTTTATTTCTTATTATGAGCAAGACTGAAGATGACTGCTTGATGGACCGAGATGACCGATTGAGGAGCAGTTGGTGGACCAACGAGAAGCACAGATGACCAGATGAGCCGACCATTTGTAGGAGCCAGACAACTGGATGGAGAAGACCAACCAATCGATCAAGAGGTGAGTCGACCAGTTCAAAGGTTGAACCAGTTAACCTAGATTGTCAAGCACAAATCTTCATCAATAACATGTTGCATGTGATGTAGACCTTAGATGACAGTAGTTCCTTGTGGCTCCAAGGAACTATAATAGGATGGCCATAATCATTGCTTTATCATTATTGCATGTTTTTGTTGTGGGATATAACATGTATATGATATTATATATGTGGTTATTGAATACATATTTGCATATATAAGCATATTGAAACCCCTCAACAAACATATTAAGTTGAAGATGCCTTCCAGAAGTAGCACACATGAAAATCTTGATTGACTAAGTGTGGGCATGCCTTCGCGTGTTGCACTATCTATCTCGTGGAAGTGTGATGGTGAATATGTGGGTCTACCTTTGCAGGGTGCATATTCATTGTGTTGGCTTTTGGGTTGGACTTAACAAGGTTACCTTGATCGGATCAAGCACCTTGAGGCATAAAGATGAACGTGGCAAGGAGTTGTGTATGACATCTATCAAGAGTTTCATATGATGCAATTGGCAAAATTTGCCTACCTAAAAGACTCTAGTTGTTGATGACAGCCCTAGGTGGTCCATGGCTTAGATGAAATCAGAATATTGCTCACTAGAAGATTATACACTACAATCTTCCAAATTGATAATGACGGTTATCAGTTTGAGATAAAATAGCGAGAAGTGAACATTAATTAAAGACCTAATTAAACATCATCAATTTTCAAATAACAGGAGGAGAAAGACAGGAGTTGCGATGAAGAGGAGAGGGGTTGGGAGCACCGCCTGAGTTGGGGGGGGCGACGAGACTCCTGTGGAGCATCGTCGTCCTCGTGAGTTGGAAAAGAAGAAGAGAAGAGAGAGGAATGAGAGCTGGGAGATGGAGAGAGGGGGAGAGAGTGGGTGTGGGGTCCAATGACTGGTTCACAGCACCGGTTTGTTAACAGAGTAGCAGTGGGTCACTTTTCTACTTCATTTTGTTTGTCCCCAGATCTTAATCCAATATATAAGAATTCAGGTGTATAGGAGCCCCAATACACTTGAGTGTATTTTAGCTCAAAACTCTCTCTCTCTCTCTCTCTCTCTCTCTCTCTATATATATATATATATATATATATATATATATATATATATATATAGAGAGAGAGAGAGAGAGAGAGTCAGGCTAGTGTACACTTGAGTGTACCGGAGGCACCGTACACCTCAGTCATTTTTTAAGATATAGTAAATTTTTGAAAAATATAAACTATTGATCTTCTTAATTATCACAAGAACATACTATATAATAAATTTTAGCTCATTTGGACACTTATAGGTTGTGCATATAAAGGAGGCAAAAATCATATATTTCAAATTAGTTTTGTGTGTTGATTTTGTTGTCCTTAGATGAGTGACTTACACTCATCCAAATGAGTTCAAATTTTGTATCTGACCTATTATTATTGTAACCATGAAGATCAATGGATTAGATTTTAGAAAAATATGGTCTAGATAGGCAAACATCATTGGGGTGTACGGCGTGATCTGTACACTCGAGTGTATTCTAGCCTGACTCTCTCTCGCTCTCTCTCTCTCTCTCTCTCTCTATATATATATATATATATAGAGAGAGAGAGAGAGAGAGAGTCAGGCAAGAACCACACTTGAGTGTATTCGAAGTAGATTACACTCAAGTAGTTTTTGATGATGCAATGTTTTTTTCAAAAATCTAATCCCTTGATCTTCTTAAACATCTTGTGAATAGATCATACGCAAAATTTGAGCACATTTGGACATTTATAGGTTATGTTATAAAGACCGCAAAAATTATGCATTTTAAATTTCACGCGTTGATTTTGTTGCCCTTGGATGAGTGACTTACACTCATCTAAACGGGCTCAAATTTTGTATGTAGCCTAGTTATAGTATGACATTGAAGATCAATGGTTTAAATTTTGCAAAAAATAATCTTGGCATGCAAACACACTTGAGTGTATTAGTGCGATATGTACACTCGAGTGTATTCTAGCCTGACTATATATATATATATATATATATTTATTTATTTATTTATTTATATATATATATATTTATTTATTTATTTATTTATATATATATTTATATTTATATTTATATTTATATATAGTCAGGCTAGAATACACGCGAGTGTATTAAGAGTAGAATACACTCAACTAGTTTTTCATGATGTAATATTTTTTTTCAAAAATCTAATCTGTTGATCTTCTTAAACATCTTGTGAATAGCTCATATGCAAAATTTGAGCACATTTGGACATTTATATATCATGTTATAAAGACCACAAAAATTATGCATTTCAAATTGGTTTTGCGTGTTGATTTCGTTGCCCTTGGATGAGTGACTTTCACTCATCCAAATGGGCTTAAAATTTGTATGTAGCCTATTTATAGTATGACGGTGAAGATCAATGGTTTACATTTTGCAAAAAAATCTTGATATGCAAACACATTTGAGTGTATTCGTATATATATATATATATATATATATATATATATATATATATATATATATATATATATATATATATATATATATATATATATATATATGCAATATACACACTATTGGTATGTATGCCTAGAGAGCCAATCATATGATGATTGGATTGACATATGTTCTGATTGATTTGATAAATATCAAACGCAAGATTCCAATTTATTCTAGTTCAATCAATTATGAGATAAATGATGGAGCAGAATGAATGTCTAAAGAATGACAATACTCAATAACGTATGTTTTCGGGTTAAAGACCTGAACAATGAGATCATACAGATGCTAAGAGTATGTACATTCTTGTTATGTCCCTAGTCGTATGTCATTGTTGAAGGTTGATAGACAACAATGACACATAAAGACTAGAGTGTGTGTTGATTGATGACAATGTCTCATTAGTCATGATATATGATATCAAACCAAGCACACAGATACATGTTAGAGGATAGAGTATCGAACAGACCCACCATGAGAGTGACACATGGAACCATGATATGGTAGTCAGAATCATCTCTCGTAGTGATGGTGGTGATTGTGATTCTTATACCTGAGATCACTGCACTCGTCGAATGTGATTGGGTGCACTTTGACATCATCAAACACAGACCTGAAACATAGGTTGTTATAAGGTGATGATTGGGTGGCTTTGACACTTGAGATAGACTGTGAGTGATAGAAATGGGATTTGTCCCTCCTAAGGGAGTATGATGTCCAGGCCACTTGATAAGAGAGAATAGCATGTGCATGCACATGTGAATCAATATATGATATTGAGTTCATATATATCTCAGACAGTCTGCTCTAGTTCAAGAAACATGAATGAACATTAAAAGGATGACAACTCCATGTCTTGAGTTCATTCAGGATATCAGATATAAAGAAATTATACATTCATTGGAACACCAATTACAGACTTTAGGTTAAAGGTTGTTCTCCAACTTTCCATTCACTTGGGTAGCACTAACATGTGACTAGGCACCTATCTTTGTGTGTGATGTCATAAGCTAGTTATGGGCATTCACTGCCAACATGATATGGGACCTATAGGGTCACACGCATAGGATTAACCTAGAAGAGGAGTTTATCCATGAATGATGTTTGGATTGATTACTCAACCAAAAATTCAATCAATAGACTTGACTAAGAATAATCAGGTTCAAGTGTTGAACCAACTGATTAGAGTGTCAGATTGATTGAGAACTGAATTGACTGAGTTATGTATAATCTCGACCACCAACCGACTCATTCACTGGGTGAACCGATCGACTCATGGTTGGTGGGACGGCAGGTTCACTCCAGTGAACCGATTAGTTCACTTGGACCAAACGAGCATGTGTTGAGTTTCTGAATCCATGAGAAAAGTTTTCCGTTTCACTTGATCAATTTGATTGGGACAAGAATTAATCTTTGCATTAATTAGAAATAAATTAGGAAAGTCAATTACAAGAAGGTTTGGCTTGTGAACTAACTTGTTCACTATGCCAACCAACCAGTTCACTATGCCAACTGACTGGTTCACCTACTGCAGTGCAAATTATTCATGGAAAATCTGGACCTTTCTACTCCCGCATAGATAGGGAACCCTGACCATGACCTCTACTATAAATAGAGGGGTACAGGGGGCTTCTCCAAACACACAACAGAGACACAACTCAGTACATCAGTTTCTCTATAAATTTGTTATCCTCTCTAGTTTTGGTAACCAAGAGAGTCCAAGCAAGTTCTACCCGTCCAGGGAGGAACAACGAAGGAAAGACAACTACATAATAACAACTGGTTGTAGGAGAGTGTGTTGGTGACTCATATTCCAATAGAAGGGGGTAACTCCTTCTAGTCCGTTCTTCATGACGACTAGAGTTCCCGGTAGTCTGTCTAGACTATCTATAGAGGTGATAGACTTCTGCCACTCAGGAGGACGACAGTCAACTGTAGTCTGGGTCAAGACCAGGAGTTGTACAGACACCGTCGAAGATAGGTGGTTGAAGACCGCACTTGTTGTGAGGTATAGATGTTGAACAAGCCTCAGAACCATGTATAACTCACTAAAACTATCCTTCCCATTACATAGATGTTGATGCGATCTACTGGTTATGGGTTTATGGTCAAGTAAAAATTTTATTTCTGCTGCCTACTCTGACCACATAAAACCCAAAAGTAGTATCAGATCCATGTCAATACTCTATATTTTGGGATAATCGATATGATTGGATTTTGGTTTTAACGTCTTTTATTTATTATGATGCAAAAATTTAAATGACTAATGTGAATATCTGATTAATACCACATGATCCCAAACTAAAATATACATATATGATATGGTATATATGCAATCGATATGTGTAGCCCTAAAACGGTTTTGATGGTGGATGTGTAGCATGGTTATAGCCTATAAACCCAATGTGCATGTGTGTGGTTGGTTATGGTTGTTTGCATCTTGAACTGTTCATTGAGCCCTCTTCTTCTATTCTAAATGTAACTTGAGATAACTCGAGATCCTCTTCTACCTTTGTTCCCCTCGAATGTAACTCGAGGTTTCACAAAGATTATGTAAAATAGGATTAGCTTTATTTCTTATTATGAGCAAGACTGAAGATGACTGCTTGATGGACCGAGATGACCGATTGAGGAGTAGTTGGTGGACCAACGAGAAGCACAGATGACCAGATGAGCCGACCATCTGTAGGAGCCAGACAACTGGATGGAGATGACCAACCAATCGATCAAGAGGTGAGTCGACCAGTTCAAAGGTTGAACCAGTTAACCTAGATTGTCAAGCACAAATCTTCATCAATAATATGTTGCATGTGATGTAGACCTTAGATGACAGTAGTTCCTTGTGGCTCCAAGGAACTATAATAGGATGGCCATAATCATTGCTTTATCATTATTGCATGTTTTTGTTGTGGGATATAACATGTATATGATATTATATATGTGGTTATTGAATATATATTTGCATATATAAGCATATTAAAACCCCTCAACAAACATATTAAGTTGAAGATGCCTTCCAGAAGTAGCACACATGAAAATCTTGATTGACTAAGTGTGGGCATGCCTTCGCGTGTTGCACTATCTATCTCGTGGAAGTGTGATGGTGAATATGTGGGTCTACCTTTGCAGGGTGCATATTCATTGTGTTGGCTTTTGGGTTGGACTTAACAAGGTTACCTTGATCGGATCAAGCACCTTGAGGCATAAAGATGAACGTGGCAAGGAGTTGTGTATGACATCTATCAAGAGTTTCATATGATGCAATTGGCAAAATTTGCCTACCTAAAAGACTCTAGTTGTTGATGACAGCCCTAGGTGGTCCATGGCTTAGATGAAATCAGAATATTGCTCACTAGAAGATTATACACTACAATCTTCCAAATTGATAATGACGGTTATCAATTTGAGATAAAATAGCGAGAAGTGAACATTAATTAAAGACCTAATTAAACATCATCAATTTTCAAATAACAGGAGGAGAAAGACAGGAGTTGCGATGAAGAGGAGAGGGGTTGGGAGCACCGCCTGAGTTGGGGGGGGGGGGCGACGAGACTCCTGTGGAGCATCGTCGTCCTCGTGAGTTGGAAAAGAAGAAGAGAAGAGAGAGGAATGAGAGCTGGGAGATGGAGAGAGGGGGAGAGAGTGGGTGTGGGGTCCAATGACTGGTTCACAGCACCGGTCTGTTAACAGAGTAGCAGTGGGTCACTTTTCTACTTCATTTTGTTTGTCCCCAGATCTTAATCCAATATATAAGAATTCAGGTGTATAGGAGCCCCAATACACTTGAGTGTATTATAGCTCAAAACTCTCTCTCTCTCTCTCTCTCTCTCTACACATATATATATATATATAGAGAGAGAGAGAGAGAGTCAGGCTAGTGTACACTTGAGTGTACCGGAGGCACCGTACACCTCAGTCATTTTTGAAGATATAGTAAATTTTTGAAAAATATAAACTATTGATCTTCTTAATTATCACAAGAACATACTATATAATAAATTTTAGCTCATTTGGACACTTATAGGTTGTGCATATAAAGGAGGCAAAAATCATATATTTCAAATTAGTTTTGTGCGTTGATTTTGTTGTCCTTAGATGAGTGACTTACACTCATCCAAATGAGTTCAAATTTTGTATCTGACCTATTATTATTGTAACCATAAAGATCAATGGATTAGATTTTAGAAAAATATGGTCTAGATAGGCAAACATCATTGGGGTGTACGGCGTGATCTGTACACTCGAGTGTATTCTAGCCTGACTCTCTCTCGCTCTCTCTCTCTCTCTCTATATATATATATATATATATATATAGAGAGAGAGAGAGAGAGAGAGAGAGAGAGAGAGAGAGAGTCAGGCAAGAACCACACTTGAGTGTATTCGAAGTAGATTACACTCAAGTAGTTTTTTATGATGCAATGTTTTTTTCAAAAATCTAATCCATTGATCTTCTTAAACATCTTGTGAATAGATCATACGCAAAATTTGAGAACATTTGGACATTTATAGGTTATGTTATAAAGACCGCAAAAATTATGCATTTTAAATTTCACGCGTTGATTTTGTTGCCCTTGGATGAGTGACTTACACTCATCTAAACGGGCTCAAAATTTGTATGTAGCCTAGTTATAGTATGACATTGAAGATCAATGGTTTACATTTTGCTAAAAATAATCTTGGCATGCAAACACACTTGAGTGTATTAGTGCGATATGTACACTCGAGTGTATTCTAGCCTGACTATATATATATATATTTATTTATTTATTTATATATATATATATATATATATATATATTTATTTATTTATTTTTATATATATATATTTATATTTATATTTATATATAGTCAGGCTAGAATACACGCGAGTGTATTAAGAGTAGAATACACTCAACTAGTTTTTCATGATGTAATATTTTTTTTCAAAAATCTAATCTGTTGATCTTCTTAAACATCTTGTGAATAGCTCATATGCAAAATTTGAGCACATTTGGACATTTATATATCATGTTATAAAGACCACAAAAATTATGCATTTCAAATTTGTTTTGCGTGTTGATTTCGTTGCCCTTGGATGAGTGACTTTCACTCATCCAAATGGGCTTAAAATTTGTATGTAGCCTATTTATAGTATGACGGTGAAGATCAATGGTTTACATTTTGCAAAAAAAATCTTGATATGCAAACACATTTGAGTGTATTTGTATATATATATATATATATATATATATATATATATATATATATATATATATATATATATATATATATATATATATATATATATATATATATATATATGCAATATACACACTATTGGTATGTATGCCTAGAGAGCCAATCATATGATGATTGGATTGACATATGTTCTGATTGATTTGATAAATATCAAATGCAAGATTCCAATTTATTCTAGTTCAATCAATTATGAGATAAATGATGGAGCAGAATGAATGTCTAAATAATGACAATACTCAATAACGTATGTTTTCGGGTTAAAGACCTGAACAATGAGATCATACAGATGCTAAGAGTATGTACATTCTTGTTATGTCCCTAGTCGTATGTCATTGTTGAAGGTTGATAGACAACAATGACACATAAAGACTAGAGTGTGTGTTGATTGATGACAATGTCTCATTAGTCATGATATATGATATCAAACCAAGCACACAGATACATGTTAGAGGATAGAGTATCGAACAGACCCACCATGAGAGTGACACATGGAACCATGATATGGTAGTCAGAATCATCTCTCATAGTGATGGCGGTGATTGTGATTCTTATACCTAAAATCACTGCACTCGTCGAATGTGATTGGGTGCACTTTGACATCATCAAACACAGACCTGAAACATAGGTTGTTATAAGGTGATGATTGGGTGGCTTTGACACTTGAGATAGACTGTGAGTGATAGAAATGGGATTTGTCCCTCCTAAGGGAGTATGATGTCCAGGCCACTTGATAAGAGAGAATAGCATGCGCATGCACATGTGAATCAATATATGATATTGAGTTCATATATATCTCAGACAGTCTGCTCTAGTTCAAGAAACATGAATGAACATTAAAAGGATGACAACTCCATGTCTTGAGTTCATTCAGGATATCAGAGATAAAGAAATTATACATTCATTGGAACACCAATTACAGACTTTAGGTTAAAGGTTGTTCTCCAACTTTCCATTCACTTGGGTAGCACTGACATGTGACTAGGCACCTATCTTTGCGTGTGATGTCATAAGCTAGTTATGGGCATTCACTGCCAACATGATATGGGACCTATAGGGTCACACGCATAGGATTAACCTAGAAGAGGAGTTTATCCATGAATGATGTTTGGATTGATTACTCAACCAAACATTCAATCAATAGACTTGACTAAGAATCATCACGTTCAAGTGTTGAACCAACTGATTAGAGTGTCAGATTGATTGAGAACTGAACTGATTGAGTTATGTATAATCTCGACCACCAACCGACTCATTCACTGGGTGAACTGATCGACTCATGGTCGGTGGGACGGCAGGTTCACTCCAGTGAACCGATTGGTTCACTTGGACCAAACGAGCATGTGTTGAGTTTCTCAATCCATGAGAAAAGTTTTCCGTTTCACTTGTTCAATTTGATTGGGACAAGAATTAATCTTTGCATTAATTAGAAATAAATTAGGAAAGTCAATTACAAGAAGGTCTGGCTTGTGAACTAACTTGTTCACTATGCCAACCAACCAGTTCACTATGCCAACTGACTGGTTCACCTACCGCAGTGCAAATTATTCATGGAAAATCTGGACCTTTCTACTCCCGCATAGATAGGGAACCCTGACCATGACCTCTACTATAAATAGAGGGGTACAGGGGGCTTCTCCAAACACACAACAGAGACACAACTCAGTACATCAGTTTCTCTATAAATTTGTTATCCTCTCTAGTTTTGGTAACCAAGAGAGTCCAAGCAAGTTCTACCCGTCCAGGGAGGAACAACGAAGGAAAGACAACTACATAATAACAACTGGTTGTAGGAAAGTGTGTTGGTGACTCATATGCCAATAGAAGGGGGTAACTCCTTCTAGTCCGTTCTTCATGACGACTAGAGTTCCCGGTAGTCTGTCTAGACTATCTATAGAGGTGAGAGACTTCTGCCACTCAGGAGGACGACAGTCAACTGTAGTCTGGGTCAAGACCAGGAGCTGTACAGACACCGTCGAAGATAGGTGGTTGAAGACCGCACTTGTTGTGAGGTATAGATGTTGAACAAGCCTCAGAACCATGTATAACTCACTAAAACTATCCTTCCCATTACATAGATGTTGATGCGATCTACTGGTTATGGGTTTATGGTCAAGTAAAAATTTTATTTCTGCTGCCTACTCTGACCACATAAAACCCAAAAGTAGTATCAGATCCATGTCAATACTCTATATTTTGGGATAATCGATATGATTGGATTTTGGTTTTAACGTCTTTTATTTATTATGATGCAAAAATTTAAATGACTAATGTGAATATCTGATTAATACCACATGATCCCAAACTAAAATATACATATATGATATGGTATATATGCAATCGATATGTGTAGCCCTAAAACGGTTTTGATGGTGGATGTGTAGCATGGTTATAGCCTATAAACCCAATGTGCATGTGTGTGGTTGGTTATGGTTGTTTGCATCTTGAACTGTTCATCGAGCCCTCTTCTTCTATTCTAAATGTAACTTGAGATAACTCGAGATCCTCTTCTACCTTTGTTCCCCTCAAATGTAACTCGAGGTTTCACAAAGATTATGTAAAATAGGATTAGCTTTATTTCTTATTATGAGCAAGACTGAAGATGACTGCTTGATGGACCGAGATGACCGATTGAGGAGCAGTTGGTGGACCAACGAGAAGCATAGATGACCAGATGAGCCGACCATCTGTAGGAGCCAGACAACTGGATGGAGAAGACCAACCAATCGATCAAGAGGTGAGTCGACCAATTCAAAGGTTGAACCAGCTAACCTAGATTGTCAAGCACAAATCTTCATCAATAACATGTTGCATGTGATGTAGACCTTAGATGACAGTAGTTCCTTGTGGCTCCAAGGAACTATAATAGGATGGCCATAATCATTGCTTTATCATTATTGCATGTTTTTGTTGTGGGATATAACATGTATATGATATTATATATGTGGTTATTGAATACATATTTGCATATATAAGCATATTATAACCCCTCAACAAACATATTAAGTTGAAGATGCCTTCCAGAAGTAGCACACATGAAAATCTTGATTGACTAAGTGTGGGCATGCCTTCGCGTGTTGCACTATCTATCTCGTGGAAGTGTGATGGTGAATATGTGGGTCTACCTTTGCAGGGTGCATATTCATTGTGTTGGCTTTTGGGTTGGACTTAACAAGGTTACCTTGATCGGATCAAGCACCTTGAGGCATAAAGATGAACGTGGCAAGGAGTTGTGTATGACATCTATCAAGAGTTTCATATGATGCAATTGGCAAAATTTGCCTACCTAAAAGACTCTAGTTGTTGATGACAGCCCTAGGTGGTCCATGGCTTAGATGAAATCAGAATATTGCTCACTAGAAGATTATACACTACAATCTTCCAAATTGATAATGACGGTTATCAATTTGAGATAAAATAGCGAGAAGTGAACATTAATTAAAGACCTAATTAAACATCATCAATTTTCAAATAACAGGAGGAGAAAGACAGGAGTTGCGATGAAGAGGAGAGGGGTTGGGAGCACCGCCTGAGTTGGGGGGGGGGACGAGACTCCTGTGGAGCATCGTCGTCCTCGTGAGTTGGAAAAGAAGAAGAGAAGAGAGAGGAATGAGAGCTGGGAGATGGAGAGAGGGGGAGAGAGTGGGTGTGGGGTCCAATGACTGGTTCACAGCACCGGTTTGTTAACAGAGTAGCATTGGGTCACTTTTCTACTTCATTTTGTTTGTCCCCAGATCTTAATCCAATATATAAGAATTCAGGTGTATAGGAGCCCCAATACACTTGAGTGTATTATAGCTCAAAACTCTCTCTCTCTCTCTCTCTCTCTCTCTATATATATATATATATATATAGAGAGAGAGAGAGAGCCCCAATACACTTGAGTCTATATATATATATATATATATATATATAGAGAGAGAGAGAGAGAGAGAGAGAGAGAGAGAGTCAGGCTAGTGTACACTTGAGTGTACCGGAGGCACCGTACACCTCAGTCATTTTTTAAGATATAGTAAATTTTTGAAAAATATAAACTATTGATCTTCTTAATTATCACAAGAACATACTATATAATAAATTTTAGCTCATTTGGACACTTATAGGTTGTGCATATAAAGGAGGCAAAAATCATATATTTCAAATTAGTTTTGTGTGTTGATTTTGTTGTCCTTAGATGAGTGACTTACACTCATCCAAATGAGTTCAAATTTTGTATCTGACCTATTATTATTGTAACCATGAAGATCAATGGATTAGATTTTAGAAAAATATGGTCTAGATAGGCAAACATCATTGGGGTGTACGGTGTGATCTGTACACTCGAGTGTATTCTAGCCTGACTCTCTCTCGCTCTCTCTCTCTCTCTCTCTATATATATATATATATATATATATATATATATATAGAGAGAGAGAGAGAGAGAGAGAGAGAGTCAGGCAAGAACCACACTTGAGTGTATTCGAAGTAGATTACACTCAAGTAGTTTTTGATGATGCAATGTTTTTTTCAAAAATCTAATCCCTTGATCTTCTTAAACATCTTGTGAATAGATCATACACAAAATTTGAGCACATTTGGACATTTATAGGTTATGTTATAAAGACCGCAAAAATTATGCATTTTAAATTTCACGCGTTGATTTTGTTGCCCTTGGATGAGTGACTTACACTCATCTAAACGGGCTCAAATTTTGTATGTAGCCTAGTTATAGTATGACATTGAAGATCAATGGTTTACATTTTGCAAAAAATAATCTTGGCATGCAAACACACTTGAGTGTATTAGTGCGATATGTACACTCGAGTGTATTCTAGCCTGACTATATATATATATATATATATATATATATATATATATATATATATATATATATATATATATATATATATATATATATATATATATATATATATATATATATATATATATATATATATATATATATATATATATATATATATATATATATATATATATATATATATATATATATATATATATATATATATATATATATATTATATATATATATATATATTTATATATATATTTATTTATTTATTTATTTATTTATATATATATTTATATTTATATTTATATTTATATATAGTCAGGCTAGAATACACGCGAGTGTATTAAGAGTAGAATACACTCAACTAGTTTTTCATGATGTAATATTTTTTTTCAAAAATCTAATCTGTTGATCTTCTTAAACATCTTGTGAATAGCTCATATGCAAAATTTGAGCACATTTGGACATTTATATATCATGTTATAAAGACCACAAAAATTATGCATTTCAAATTGGTTTTGCATGTTGATTTCGTTGCCCTTGGATGAGTGACTTTCACTCATCCAAATGGGCTTAAAATTTGTATGTAGCCTATTTATAGTATGACGGTGAAGATCAATGGTTTACATTTTGCAAAAAAATCTTGATATGCAAACACATTTGAGTGTATTCGTATATATATATATATATATATATATATATATATATATATATATATATATATATATATATATATATATATATATATATATATATATATATATATATATATATATATATATATATGCAATATACACACTATTGGTATGTATGCCTAGAGAGCCAATCATATGATGATTGGATTGACATATGTTCTGATTGATTTGATAAATATCAAACGCAAGATTCCAATTTATTCTAGTTCAATCAATTATGAGATAAATGATGGAGCAGAATGAATGTCTAAAGAATGACAATACTCAATAACGTATGTTTTCGGGTTAAAGACCTGAACAATGAGATCATACATATGCTAAGAGTATGTACATTCTTGTTATGTCCCTAGTCGTATGTCATTGTTGAAGGTTGATAGACAACAATGACACATAAAGACTAGAGTGTGTGTTGATTGATGACAATGTCTCATTAGTCATGATATATGATATCAAACCAAGCACACAGATACATGTTAGAGGATAGAGTATCGAACAGACCCACCATGAGAGTGACACATGGAACCATGATATGGTAGTCAGAATCATCTCTCGTAGTGATGGCGGTGATTGTGATTCTTATACCTGAGATCACTGCACTCGTCGAATGTGATTGGGTGCACTTTGACATCATCAAACACAGACCTGAAACATAGGTTGTTATAAGGTGATGATTGGGTGGCTTTGACACTTGAGATAGACTGTGAGTGATAGAAATGGGATTTGTCCCTCCTAAGGGAGTATGATGTCCAGGCCACTTGATAAGAGAGAATAGCATGTGCATGCACATGTGAATCAATATATGATATTGAGTTCATATATATCTCAGACAGTCTGCTCTAGTTCAAGAAACATGAATGAACATTAAAAGGATGACAACTCCATGTCTTGAGTTCATTCAGGATATCAGAGATAAAGAAATTATACATTCATTGGAACACCAATTACAGACTTTAGGTTAAAAGTTGTTCTCCAACTTTCCATTCACTTGGGTAGCACTAACATGTGACTAGGCACCTATCTTTGTGTGTGATGTCATAAGCTAGTTATGGGCATTCACTTCCAACATGATATGGGACCTATAGGGTCACACGCATAGGATTAACCTAGAAGAGGAGTTTATCCATGAATGATGTTTGGATTGATTACTCAACCAAACATTCAATCAATAGACTTGACTAAGAATCATCAGGTTCAAGTGTTGAACCAACTGATTAGAGTGTCAGATTGATTGAGAACTAAATTGACTGAGTTATGTATAATCTCGACCACCAACCGACTCATTCACTGGGTGAACCGATTGACTCATGGTTGGTGGGACGGCAGGTTCACTCCAGTGAACCGATTGGTTCACTTGGACCAAACGAGCATGTGTTGAGTTTCTCAATCCATGAGAAAAGTTTTCCGTTTCACTTGTTCAATTTGATTGGGACAAGAATTAATCTTTGCATTAATTAGAAATAAATTAGGAAAGTCAATTACAAGAAGGTTTGGCTTGTGAACTAACTTGTTCACTATGCCAACCAACCAGTTCACTATGCCAACTGACTGGTTCACCTACCGCAGTGCAAATTATTCATGGAAAATCTGGACCTTTCTACTCCCGCATAGATAGGGAACCCTGACCATGACCTCTACTATAAATAGAGGGGTACAGGGGGCTTCTCCAAACACACAACAGAGACACAACTCAGTACATCAGTTTCTCTATAAATTTGTTATCCTCTCTAGTTTTGGTAACCAAGAGAGTCCAAGCAAGTTCTACCCGTCCAGGGAGGAACAACGAAGGAAAGACAACTACATAATAACAACTGGTTGTAGGAGAGTGTGTTGGTGACTCATATGCCAATAGAAGGGGGTAACTCCTTCTAGTCCGTTCTTCATGACGACTAGAGTTCCCGGTAGTCTGTCTAGACTATCTATAGAGGTGAGAGACTTCTGCCACTCAGGAGGACGACAGTCAACTGTAGTCTGGGTCAAGACCAGGAGCTGTACAGACACCGTCGAAGATAGGTGGTTGAAGACCGCACTTGTTGTGAGGTATAGCTGCTGAACAAGCCTCAGAACCATGTATAACTCACTAAAACTATCCTTCCCATTACATAGATGTTGATGCAATCTGCTGGTTATGGGTTTATGGTCAAGTAAAAATTTTATTTCTGTTGCCTACTCTGACCACATAAAACCCAAAAGTAGTATCAGATCCATGTCAATACTCTATATTTTGGGATAATCAATATGATCGGATTTTGGTTTTAATGTCTTTTGTTTATTATGATGCAAAAATTTAAATGACTAATGTGAATATCTGATCAATACCACATGATCCCAAACCATGATCCCAAACTAAAATATACATATATGATATGGTATATATGCAATCGATATGTGTAGCCCTAAAACGGTTTTGATGGTGGATGTGTAGCATGGTTATAGCCTATAAACCCAATGTGCATGTGTGTGGTTGGTTATGGTTGTTTGCATCTTGAACTGTTCATCGATCCCTCTTCTTCTATTCTAAATGTAACTTGAGATAACTCGAGATCCTCTTCTACCTTTGTTCCCCTCGAATGTAACTCGAGGTTTCACAAAGATTATGTAAAATAGGATTAGCTTTATTTCTTATTATGAGCAAGACTGAAGATGACTGCTTGATGGACCGAGATGACCAATTGAGGAGCAGTTGGTGGACCAACGAGAAGCACAGATGACCAGATGAGCCGACCATCTGTAGGAGCCAGACAACTGGATGGAGAAGACCAACCAATCGATCAAGAGGTGAGTCGACCAGTTCAAAGGTTGAACCAGTTAACCTAGATTGTCAAGCACAAATCTTCATCAATAACATGTTGCATGTGATGTAGA
Organism: Alisma plantago-aquatica; assembly: GCA_963693085.1. Lineage (NCBI taxonomy): Eukaryota > Viridiplantae > Streptophyta > Magnoliopsida > Alismatales > Alismataceae > Alisma > Alisma plantago-aquatica. Next base: position 754,991,949 of record OY856409.1, read on the forward strand.
CCTTAGATGACAGTAGTTCCTTGTGGCTCCAAGGAACTATAATAGTATGGCCATAATCATTGCTTTATCATTATTGCATGTTTTTGTTGTGGGATATAACATGTATATGATATTATATATGTGGTGATTGAATACATATATGCATATATAAGCATATTAAAACCCCTCAACAAACATATTAAGTTGAAGATGCCTTCCAGAAGTAGCACACATGAAAATCTTGACTGACTAAGTGTGGGCATGCCTTCGCGTGTTGCACTATCTATCTCGTGGAAGTGTGATGGTGAATATGTGGGTCTACCTTTGCAGGGTGCATATTCATTGTGTTGGCTTTTGGGTTGGACTTAACAAGGTTACCTTGATCAGATCAAGCACCTTGAGGCATAAAGATGAACGTGGCAAGGAGTTGTGTATGACATCTATCAAGAGTTTCATATGATGCAATTGGCAAAATTTGCCTACCTAAAAGACTCTAGTTGTTGATGACAGTCCTAGGTGGTCCATGGCTTAGATGAAATCAGAATATTGCTCACTAGAAGATTATACACTACAATCTTCCAAATTGATAATGACGGTTATCAATTTGAGATAAAATAGTGAGAAGTGAACATTAATTAAAGACCTAATTAAACATCATCAATTTTCAAATCAAATCAAATCAAAAGAGTTTTGGACTAAAATTGCAAATTTCCTTTTTGTAGAATAAATGGCTACCAACAACAATCACTTTTTGTTGCAGTCGGTCCTTGAGAAGGACAAACTAAATGGGAACAACTTCTAAGACTAGTTTAGGACATTGAGAATTGTTCTCACTCAAGAGTGAAAGTACTATGTCCTAGATACACCAGAGCCAGAAGAACCCACTCCCACCGCACCAAAGGATGAAAGGGATGCTTACAGGAAGCATAGTGAGGATGCCATTGATGTGAAGTGCTTGATGGTGTGCTCAATGAACTATGAGTTATAGAGACAACATGAGAACATGGACGTCGTTGAGATGGTTCAACATCTCAAGAACATGTATCAAGACTAGGCACGACAAGAGAGATACAATGTCTCCAAGGTACTATTCAAGTGCATCATGACAGAAGGAGATATAGTAGGCCCTCACACACTTAATATGATTGGATATGTAGAGAACATATTTCGACTAGGATTCCCTCTGAGCCATGTGTTGGCTACTGATGTGATACTGCAATAGTTGCCTGAATCCTACAGTTAGTTTGTGATGAACTACAACATGAACAACTTTGACAGGTCACTAATAGAGTTGTTGGGCATGTTGAGGACAACTGAGGAACATATGAAGAAAGACAAACCCAAATATGTGATGATGATCAGTAGAAAGAAGGGAAAGTCTAAAGGAAAGGGTAGGGGCAAAGCAAAGAAAGGTTCTAATGCTAGCCAGCAGCCCAAGTAATCTTCAACGCTCAAATCCAACGGAGGGGTGAACAAGGGAGGCAAATGTCACCATTGTCATGAGCCAGGACATTGGAAGAGAAATTTCCCTCTCGACATAGATGAACTAAAGAAGAAGAATGAGGGGATGGAAGTCTCTACCTCAGTTATTATGAAATAAACTTAATATACTTCTTTTTCTCAGGTATTTGATACCAAGATATAGATCTAACATATATGATGTGTAGAATCTGAAAAGAAGTGAAGTCCTTTATGAAAGGACCAAGAAGGAACACTCATCAAGAATGGAGCAAGTGTTGCTACCATAGATAGTAGCACCTTTAGTTTATTTCATCCCAAGAGGTATGTAATAGAGTTATGAACTGCTATTTTGTTTTTCCAATAGAAACATTTTTTTATTTCTACATCTTGTAATGACAAGGATGTCTATCAATAAAGTTTATGTTTCAATTTCAAAGATATGATCTTTTATGGTGATGCCTTATTTATCTTGTGGTACTCGGTATGCATGAGATAAAATAATAATACCTAAAATTATTGATGACTCAAACTAAAAATTAGCATTATCATCTAAACAAATAAATGAGAAATTCATCTCTAGGTTCCATGTTGATGGATAAACTAGACTCTCTTGGTTAATGAACCATTAAGAGATATGAATGTCTTGTTTATTAGGCATGATGACTAGTCAATATTCACTAGATGTAGTGGGAGAATGACTATTCTATTATGTATAATACATATTTATGTATATACATACCTTTTGGAATAAATGTTATTATTTCAGATATGGTATTTAATGAAATACAAATACGAATATCTTGAAGTGTTCAAGAATATCATAAATGAAGAACAAACTTGGTAAAAGTATTAATTCTTTAATATGATCAATGTATGAGATACGTAAACCAAATGTTTGAGGACCTTGTGAGTAACTATGATAGTGTGTCATAGAGAACTCATGATCAAGGCATAATAATGTCTAAATCAAATAAGGAATCATACTCTAAATAGTAAGAACAAGATCATCAAACAAATAACTAAATTTCTAAAATTCTTCTAAAGAACATGCTTTACACTAAATAAATGTACCACTCAAAAGGTATAAAAGACACCATATGAGATATGGTATTGGAAATGTTCTGATATGTCTTTTAGTGAGTGAATGCTCATATAAGAAAACTAGTTTCTTAGAAAGAGCTTCATTCACAAATCACATAATGTTAGTTGAATACTAATCTCCATCTAATAACAAAGTGTTTGTTATAAGGATATCTAAATTCCAAAAGAATCAGTGGGAGAGAAGTAGAACTTGAAATGTTCGAGATCAACATAATAATGTTGAAACCTGATTAGGTAAAAAAGGAAATTAAGAACCACAAGTATTGTGGAATCTCAATTTCCTTATGTAACAGATACACCTCATATATCTAGTAGAAAAACACCTTGATCTTGATGGTGATGAATTAGTCATATGATGATGATCCAATAATCTATCTAGATGATGTTGAGGAAACAGATATTGAGTTATGGCTTAAAGCCATAAGATCCAAAATAGCTTCCATGTGAACCAAATAAGGTATGACCTTAATGGTAGAACTTATAGGGATAAAACCCATAAGTGCATTTGGGTCTTAAGAGTTAATACTGACATGGATGACATTTGAAGAGATGATTGGTTGAGATGAATTCAAGTGGGTTCAAGGTGTTGAACCTGATGAATTTATTTAACCAATTGCATTGGCTATAGGCCATAAAGGATCATGCTTGCTATTGGAACTTGAAGACTATGAAATTTGGAATATGGATATTAAAACCGCATTCCTAGAAGGAATAACATGAGGTTGTGTATGTGACACAACCTGAAGGGTTTTAAAATTCCGTTAATGCAAATACAGTCTATAAGTTACAAGAGATTAATCAATATGATACACCTCAGAATTGGAGTCTTTACATTGATTATATAGTCAAAAGGTTTGAGTGATATATCGAAATAAAGAAGGGATTTGTGATTACAAAGATTTAGTGGGAGTGTATTCATGATGATGAGGAATGAAATGTTCTAAGAATAGAAATTGGTGTAGAAATACCTTCTTTAAGGGAATAAAGAGGAATGTCCTATGTGACAGGAATAGAGACCTATAGAGATAGTTCTCGAAAACCTCTTAACTGGATAAAAGAAAACATACATTGGGAGTCTATGCTGAAAGTTTCTATAGGCAAAGATTCAGTGGGAGAAAACTTGTCCATGTTGCATGGAGTTAGTCTCTCAGATGCCTAGTGTCCCAAATTCTTATGAAGAATAAGAACGCATAGATAGATGCCTTATACATTCACAATTGGATCTATCATGTATGTAATCATCCCATTATCATTTATGTATCGAACATGACAAGAAAATATATATATGCATTCATCATCTTATATGTATTGGACATGACAATATGATATGCTCATTCAGTTATCTCGTATGTATTGGAGATGATGAGTGGGTGTATGTCTACTTCCAATGAGAGTCACTAGAATGCCATAAAGAACTTATTTAAGTACTTATGAAGTATTAAAGGATTAGTTCTATGGTAATAAAAGGAAGAGTTGAGTGTAAATTAGTTACACTGATGCAAGCTTCTGAAATGACAGAAATTGATCGCAAAATACAAAGTGAATATGTGTTGATAAATGGAAATGTTCGGAGTAAAATTAAAATTCGTTTAATTCTCAAAGGAATGTCGAGTATCCTTGTTTTGAGAACACCAGAGAATACCATATGGATCTAGAAGTTCACGGTGATGAACTTATATATATATATATATATATATATATATATATATATATATATATATATATATATATATATTCCAACCATTGATGACAAAGTAGAAATACTAAATCAAACAATGGAGCTAATTGTTAGGTAAGGAATAGCATATTACAACAACTTCATCTCATACGAAATGTCATACATCAAGGAGATGTGAAACATGCAATATACTGACTAAAGAAAAATGTTGCTAACTCACTGGATTAGCACTAGTGCAGCAGAAACATGTTGAACATGTTTAGAGATCGCTAAGAATATGATTCAAAGGTGATTGGCTCTAAGTGAAAGTGGGAGTCTGTTGGTATGTATGCCTAGAGATCTAATCATATGATGATTGGATTGACATATGTTCTGATTGATTTGACAAATATCAAAGGCAGGCTTCCAATTTATTCTAATTCAATCAATTATGAGATAAATGATGGAGCAGAATGAATGTATAAACAATGACAATACGCAATCACATATGTCTTAGGTTAAGGACCTAAACAATGAGATCATGCATATGCTAAGAGTATGTACATTCTTATTATGCCCCTAGTCAGATGTCATTGTGGAAGGTTGATAGACAACAATGACACATAAAGACTAGAGTGTGTGTTCGTTGGTGACAATGTCTCATTAGTCATGATATATGATATCAAACCAAGCACAGATACATGTTGGAGAATAGTGTATCAGACAGACCCACCATGAGAGTGACACATGGAACCATGACATGGTAGTCAAAATCATCTCTCATAGTGATGGTGGTGATTGTGATTCTTAGACCTAAGATCACTGCACTCATCAAATGTGATTGGGTACACTTTGACATCATCAAACACAGTCCTGAAACATGGGTTGTTATAAAGGTGATGATTGGGTGGATTTGACACATGATATAGACTGTGATTGATAAAAATGAGATTTGTCCCTCCTGAGGGAGTATGATGTCCAGGCCACTTTTTAAGCAAGACTGAGAATAGCATGCACATGTGAATCAATATATGATATTGAGTTCACATATATCTTAGACAGTCTGCTCTAGTTCAAGAAACATGAATGAACGTTGAAAGGATGACAACTCCATGCGTTGAGTTCATTCAGGATATTAGAGATAAAGAAATTATACATTCACTAGAACACCAATCACAGACTGTAGGTTGGAGGTTTTTCTCCAACTTTCCATTCATTGGGTAGCACTGATGTGCGACTAGGCACCTATCTTTGCTTGTGATGTCATAAGCTAGTTGTGGACATTCATTGCCAACATGATATGGGACCTATAGGGTCACACACATAGGATTAACCTGGAAGAGGTGTTTATCCATGAATGATGTTTGGATTGATTAACAAAGTGTTTAGGTACTCCATCAAACATTCAATCAATAGACTAGACTCAGAATCATCAAGTTCAAGTGTTGAACCAACTAATTTGAGTGTCAGATTGATTGAGAACTAAATTGACTGAGTTTTGCACAATCTGGACCACCAACCAACTGGTTCACTGGGTGAACTGATCAGCTTATGGTCAGTGGGATGACCGGTTCATTTGGATCAAATGAGCATGTGTTGGGTTTCCCAGTTTGTGAGAAAAGTTTTCTGTTTCACTTGTTAAATTTGATTGAGACAAGAATTAATGTTTGCATTAATTAGAAACAAATTATGAAAGTCAATTGCAAGTAGTCCTGTCTTGTGAACTGATCGGTTCACTATGCCAACCAACCGATTCACTATGCCAACCAATCGGTTCACTAGTGAACCAATCGGTTCTCTTTCTGTAGTGCAAATTATTCATGGAAAATCCAGACCCTTCTACTCCTGCACAGACTGGGAACCCTGACCCTGCTCTCTACTATAAATAGAGGGGTATAGGGGGCTTCTCTAGACACACAACAACGACACAACTCAGAACATTAGTTGCTCTACAAAGTTTTTGTCCTCTCTGGTCTTGGTAACAAAGAGAGCCCAAGCAGGTTCTACCCGTCCAGGGAGGAATAGCAAGGGAAAGACAACTGTAGAACAACTAGTTTTGGGAGAGTGTGTTGGTGACTAGTATGCCAATAGAAGAGGATAACTCCTTCTAGTCCGTTCTTTAGGATGAATAGAGTTCCTGCTAGTCCGTGTGGACTATCTATAGAGGTGGGAGACTTCTGCTGCTCAGAAGGATGATAGTCAACCACAGTCTGGGTCAAGACCAGGAGCTGCACAGATGTTGTCGAAGATAGATGGTTGAAGACTGCACTTGCTGTGAGGTATAGTCATTGAGCAAGCCTCAGGACCAGGTATAACTCGCTAAAACCATCCTTCCCATTACATAGATGTTGGTTATGCATTTATGGTCAAGTGAAATTTTTGTTTCTGCTGCCTACTACAATCACTTAAAACCCAAAACACACATCACCCTAAAATCCATTTGGATGGTGGATGTGAAGCATGTTTATGGCCAATAACCCTAGATCTATGTGTGCATGGTTATGGTTTCTTATTCCTGTTGTTACTCGGTCTATGTAACGAGCCTCTTTCTTCTTTTCAAATGTCTATTAGTGCTCTTCTTCTTATTTCCCCTCAAATGTAACTCAAGGCTTTCCCTTTTATGATGTAATAAGAAATAGGATAGTTTTAATTCATGTATTATTGTGAGAAGAAGTTTAGTACAAGATGAACTGATTGACTAGAGGACTAAGGTGGCCAGAAAATAGGAGGATGAACCGATTGATTGGTGGCCCAACCGATCATCTAGAGGTGTCCACACGCCACTTGGACCTATGAACCAGATGAACACTTTAGGAGACCAACTGAGTGACCAGGAGGTGAGCCGATCGGTTCAAGTGTTGAACTGATCAACATGGATTGGTTCAAGCAAAAATATTTATTAATAATAGGTTGCATATGATGTGGACCTTAGGTGGTAGTAATTCCTTATGGCTCCAAGGAATTACAATAGTAAGGCCATAACCATTACTTGAGTGTTTTAATATTGCATGTTCTTGTTTTTGGTTATAGAATGAATATGATACGTACTAAGTATGTCATGATTGGATATGTATATGTATTAATATATAAAACCCCTCAGTATAAATATTAAGTCTTAGATGCTTTCCAAAAGTAGCACACACAAAAAGCTTGATCGACCAAGTGTAGGTTACACCAAAGTATGGGCATCTATCTCATGGAAGTGTGATGGTAGAAATGTAGGTTCTACCAAAGCAGGGTGCATGTTCTATCGTGATGGCTTTTGGGTCAGGCTTAACTGTATGGTCTTAATGAGATTAAGCACCAAAGGCATGCATATGACTATGGAAAAGAGTTGTGCATATCATCCATCCAAGAATTGCATATGATGCAATTGGTAAAAGTTGTCTACCGTAATAATTGTCTATTAGCGTTAGTGTATTGGCTGGGTGATAGTTGAATTATTTTGGATCCTGTCCACTAAAAAATTGTACGCTATAATTTTCCAAATTGATACGCGATGGTTATCAATTTGAATAAAATAGTGGCAGTGATAATTAATTAAAGGCCTAATTAATATTATTAACTTATCAAATCAATGAAATCAAAACTATTTTGAAAAAGTTGCAATATTTCTTTGTGCAATCTAATGTCAATAACAAACACATTTACATTGCGAACAGTCCTTGAGAAAGGACAAAATGGGATAAAGTTCTATGTCTAGTTAAGGATTTTTTATAAGTGTTCTCAATCATGAGTGAAAGCTCTATGTCCTTGAAAGACCAGAGCCAGAACAACCTGCTCTAAATGCTCCTAAGGCTAAAATGAGTGCTTACTTGAAGAATGCCAATGATGCCATAGACATTGAGTACCTTATGCTATGTTGTATGAACTATGAGTTGCATGAATAACATGAAAACAAATCTTGAGAATCATGTAAGGTACAATGTCTTAATGTTGTATGAACTATGAGTTGCATGAACATTCTTTACATGGTAACATATCTTAAGAATCTTGTAAAGCAAGTAAGGTACAATGTCTTAAAAGCATTATTTGAGTGCAAAGTGACAGTGTGAGATTCAGTACAACTTCATATGCTAATTATGATTGGGCATGTGGATTTATTGGGATTTTTATTAGGTCAAGAGTTGACCATGGATATGATTCTAAAAATCATTGTGTGAATCATACAACCAATTTATCAAGTGTTACTACTAGAGTAACTTGGCTAACTTCTATCAAAACTACTTGGCATGTTGATGCCAAAGTTAAAATCAAGAAGGATTAATCTGTGAAGGTGATCTGTAGAAGTGAGTCCAAGGGCAAAGGCAAGGCCAATAAGATTTCTAAGGCTAAGCTAAAGTCCAAGTCTTCATCACTCAAAATAAGGAGAAGGGTAAGTGAAAAAGGAATCTATCCTTTTCACTTAAAGGAACAAAGGAAGAAGAAAGAGATAGAGATCTCTACTTCATGACCCAATAAGAAATAATCTAGAATTGTAAGGAGCAAGAGTTTCTTCCACTATAGTTGAAATATATCATTCATGGGCATAGAATAAAATTAGCAAATTGCTATTATGTACCTACCATTGATGAAAACATCATGTATCTTATATGGACAATAATAAAATAATGTTTCATTTTAAAGCATGAGATTTGTCATGACAATGCTCTATGTCTTATAAAATATACTTGATAGTAATAGAGACAAATGTGTATGACACATATATTGAATGACTTGATGAATCAAATTATGAATACCTATAGCATTGTCATCTAGAGCACATAAATGAGAATGCATTTCTATAACCCATTTGATGGTTATCCATACTCTTTTGGTTATTGAACCAATAAAGACATGTCTATATTATTTGTTGTGCAATATGAAAAAAGCATCTCCACTAAATGTAGTTGGAGACTGATTGTTCTATTAGGGCCCATACATACTGATGTATATAAATTTGTATTTAATGAAATACAAGTATGAATGTATTGAAGTGTTGGAAGAGATTGTGAATGAAGTACGTAAATAACTTGGTAAAAGTATTAAGATACTTTGACGTGATTGATGTTGAAATATTTTAAACCAAGAGTTTGAGGACCTTCTAAAGAGACTGTGATAGTGTATCACAATGAACTCCACCTGAAACATAATGATGTTTCATAAAAAAAAAATCACACCTTGTTAAGTCATGGGTCGATCATCAATAAAATCTAGCTAATCTTCCAATTTTCTTTTGGGCACATGCTTAACACTAAACAATGTACCATCTAAAATTGTTCAAAAGACACCATATGAGATATGGCATGGGAGGTGTCCCAATATGTCTTTTATATTGATTAGGGATGAATGCTTATATAAGAAAATAGTTTCTTGAAAAGCTTTATCCATAAATCACATTAATGTTATTTTTTTTTAATATTACTCTTATCCCACTCTAGTAATAAATTTGTTTGTTAATCTAGATAGTTGTATTCTTGAAGAGGAACTTGGTTCTAGAGGAATTAGTGAAAGTAAAAGTAGAACTGGAAATGTTCTAGGTAGACAAGAAAACATTGAACCTAAAAGTGGTATTGTGGGAACAAAGAATCACAAGTTGTTGTAGAATCTCAAGTTCCTTATGTAACACAAAATATTATAGTTCTAGTAGAACGTACCTTGACTTTGAAACATTATGATATCTTATAACTCAGATAGGTGATGAGTACATCATAGATGATGAGTCAACAAACTACCTAGAAGCTATCGTTGAATCAAATTCTGAGAAATGGTTTGAGGTCATGAGATCAAAGATGGGCTCCATGTAAACCAACAAGGCATGACCCTGGTGGATCCACCTGAAGGGGTAAAGGCCCATTGGGTGCATTTGGGTCTTTGTAAGAAGACTAACATAGAAGGGTATATTGGTTGCAAAGTGTTTCAAGCAAGTTTAAGGTGTTTAACATGATGAAGTCTTTCACCGATTACCATGGTTAAAGTCATCGGTATCATGCTTGTTGTTGCAGCTTATTATGACTAGTGAGATTTGCAATATGGATGTTAAAACCACATTCCTTAACTAGAATAATTATAAGAATGTGTATGTGATACAACCTAAAGGTTTTATAAATCCAATAATGCAAATAATGTAAGCTACAAAGGTCAATCTATGGATTGAAGTAACAATCTTAGAGCTAGAATCTTCTATTTGACTTGACATTCAAATAGTTTGATTTGAGTCAAAATGTAGATGAAATCTATGATTACAAAAGATTTAGTAGGATCATAGTAATATTCCACATAATGATAGGGAATAACGTCCTTATCATGCAAATGATAAAACATGGCAAGGAAAGTACCTTCTCTATGAAGGGTTTAGGAAAGACATCCTATGTGATAGGGATTGAGATATATAGAGATAGATCTGGAAAGATTCTTGACCTAAGAAAGAGTACATACATTGGTAAGATGTTGAAGGGTTCAACATGCCACACTCAGTGAGAGAAAACTTGTCCATGCTCCATGGAGTTAGTTTCTCAGGAGCCTAGTTTCTGATTCTTGTGAAGAATAGAAACACATGGATAGATGCCATATGCATTCGCAATTGGATCTATTAATTCAATAGTATGTACTTATCATGTTATCTCGTATGTATTATACATGATGAGAGAATTATCTCATATGTATTCACATGATGAGAGGATATCCAGTTATCTCATATGTATTGGACATGATGAGAGGATATATATACCTATCTAGCAATCTTGTTTGCAATGGACATGAAAAGGGTACGTGTCAGATGCCAGTGAGAGTCACTGGATTACCATAAAGAACATCCTTAAGTGCTTGAGAAGCATTGAAAGGGTCGGTTCCTTGGTTGTGGTAATAAGGAAGAGTTGGATGTAAATAGTTACACCGATGCAAGCTTCTAAATTGGAAAATTAATGATTACAATCTAAATTTTGTTTGACCTTAAATGAGAAATGTAAGCAGGAAAGGGTTTTGAGATAATGACAATTGTTTAAATCTACAAAAGATGTTGAGTACCTCTGTGTTATGAAAAAAAAACATATGATATTGTATGGATGAAGAAGTTTATATGGGTGAGCTTGAGTGAGGTTCCAACCGCCGATGACATAGTAGAAATATTGTGCCAACAATGGAGCTATCGGTTAGGAAAAGGAATCTCAGATAGAATACTATGACACTTCCATCTCAAATGAGATATTGTACAATGAGGAGATGTGAGAATTGCAAAATATCGAATTCAAGCAAATGTTGCTAAAACCCACTATAAGAGCACTTGCACAACATAAGCATGATGGACATGTTAAAGATCACTTAGAATATGATTCATGGGTGATTGGCTCTAAGTGCAAGTGGCAGTCTGTTGGTATGTATGCCCTGAGAGCCAATCATATGATGATTGGGACATGGCATTAGTTACTTGATTTGATAATAATAAAGGTAACCTCACATATTATATTTGTCTCAGTCATGAGATGATGAAACAAACATAAGTAGATGTATAAAGTATGATGTTACTCGATGACGTATGTCTTCAAGTACATGACTTGAACAATGAGATCATAGGATGCTAAGAGTATATACATTCTTGTTATGTCCCTAGTCAGATATTACTATGGAAGCAAAATAGACAAAAGTAATACATAAGACTAGAGTGTGTTTTGACTGATGACAAAGTCTCATGAGTCATGATATGTGAGATCAAGTCAATCACATCGTACATGTTATAGAACTATGTATCAAAAAGACCCACCATGAGAGTGATACATGAGGACCATGGAATGGTAGTTAGAATCATCTCTCATAGTGATAGTGGTGATTGTGCTTCTTTGGCCTGAAGTCACTACATGACATGTCGTTCAGTATACTTTGACATCATGCAACATAACCCTAAATAAGGATTTCCATAAAGGCGATGATTGGATAGTTGTGACACATGGGGACTGAGCGTGAGTGATGTAGATGGGATTTGTCCCTCCAACAAGAGACTGACATCCATGGCCTCTTGATAAGAGAGATTAAGAAATGTACAACCATACTCATCTGATTCAATATATGATATGTGAATTCACACGCATCTCAGACAGTCTTCTCTAATTCAAGGAACATGGTTTAAATGTTAAGAGAATGACGATTCCATGCCTCAAGTTTAATCCAAATATCAGAGACAAAGGAGCTATACAATCACAGTTTCACAAATCATAGATTGTAGGTTTAAGTTGTTCTCCAACTTTGCAAATTACTTGGGTAGCAGTGATGTGTGACTAGGCACCACTCTTTGCTTGTGATGTCATAATTGGTTATGGACATTCACTACCAATGTAATGTTGGACCTATAGGGTCACACACATAGGATACACTTGGATTAAAGGAGTATATTCATTAATGATGTTTGGATTGAATACTAAAGGTGTTTAGGCATTCAATTAAACAACTAAGGTTTAAAATTGACCTACTAAACTCTGAACTGTCAGGTTCAAGTGTTGAATTAGTTGGTTGGAATGTTAGGTCAATTGGAACCAATATTGGTTGAACTTATCCTGAACTAGACAGGTGAAATGACTGTCTCACTTGTGAAACAGCTGTCTCACAATGTGAAATGACCGTTTCACTATGTGAGATGATTGGTTCACGCTATGGGTCGCCTATTTTAGTTGCCAATTTGATTGGAAGAAGGATTGATGTTGATGTTATGTTTAACATTAATAGGGCATCGAATAGCAATATGATTTTAAATAGGAAACTACACAGAATGACCATTTTGAAGGGATATATGGTACATAGTAGGTAGTAGAATTTAAATATTTATCTACCATATTCCCCATAATCAATAGATTGCATCAATAACTATAATACATGAAGGATGGTTTTGAGGATATACCTGCTCCTGAAGTAAGTCCAACAACATCTCCTCATCGTCGTTGATGTGCAACTGTCTTGGACGGTGTCTGTGCAGCTCCTTGTTCACTAAGACTTGTCTGACTGTTGTGTCCTTTGATATGCATTTTAGGTAGTAGGAATGTTGTAACTCCTCCTGGTCACAACAAAGACTATAGCCACGCACATCATCTTCTTCAGCAGCTCCTCTTGTCACAGACTGTTGGTTGACGTTGTCCTCTAAGAGGCAAACAATGACTTCCCACCTCTATGGTAGTCCACACGGACTTCCTAGCACTCACGTCGTGCTACTGGACCGGAAAGGAAGGAGTCCACCCTCTCTTTCAGTGTACTAGTCACCAACTTGCTCTCCCACTATGACAACTTTTAGTTGTTCTCTCCCGTGGCTATCCTTCCCTTTCTAGGAAGGACTTTCCTGGTCTCTTGTGGTTACCACAACCAGAGAGGACAATAGTTGTCAAAGGAACTGATTCTCAATTTTCTGTGTTGTGCTCTGAGAAGCCTCCAGTACCCCTCTATTTATAGTAGAGGCTAGGGTCAAGGTTTCCAGTTGCTATCCGATGTGGGATTAATGTGCGGGAGGGGAAAGGACTGGAAGAAATTGAATTTTCACAACAATTCTAGAAATTTTACAACTTGTGATAGTCAAAACGTCACATTGTGAGACAAACATTTGGCAGTTTCTAGTTATGTACGAATTTGGCAAATCAATTCCCATCAACGTTAGACTGATTTCCTTGTGCAACAAGTATATCTCAATCGAAATGAATAGGAAAACATCAAGAACCTTCCTCGACTGAGTTGGGTCATCTCGCTCATGTGAGACGTCTATCTCAGTTCACCAAGACAGTCGTCTGGTGACCCAAGTCATGCCTATTTGGTTGGGTTGGTTTGATCCTCAGCCAAATTCAACTCACAACTGGCCTGACACCCAGACGCCCATCTCAACACTTGAGATGACCATTTAGCACTCCAGACGGTCGTCTCTACACTTAAGATGGGCATTTGGCAGTGTTGTCAGCCTATTTGTTGCCTGATTCAAATGTCTAAACACTTTAGCACTTAATTCAACTATCATTCGAGATCTGATCTCCTCTTCTAGGTCAGGACTTATGCGTGTGACCCTATAGGTCCCATATTACATTGGAAGTGAATGTCCATGCTAGCTTATGACATCATAAGTAAAGAGTGGTGCCTAATCACACATCATTACTACCCAAGTAAATGGAAAGTTGGGGAATAACTTCAACCTACAATATGTATATGGTGTTAAAGTGTTTGTATAGTTCGTTTGTCACTGATGTCCAGATTGAACTAGAGGCATAGAGCATCCACCCTCATTATTATTCAATCTTGTTTTTTAAAACCAAGAGTAGACTGTTTGAGATACATATATAAGTTCAATATCACATATTGACTCACATGCGAACGGTGGTGCTTTTCTCAATCTCACTTATCAAGAAGCCTAGGACATCACACTCCAGTAGGAGGGACAAATCCCATGTCTATCACTCATAGTCAATCCACATGTGCCGAATCCACCCAATCATCACTATTATAACAACCCATGTTTTAGGACTGTGTTTGATGATGTCAAAGTGTACCAAACGACATGTGTTGAGTGTAGTGATTTTAGGTCTAAGAACCACAACCACCACCATCACTATGAGAGTTGACTATGACTTCCATAAAGATGGATTCCATGTGTCAGTCTTACGGTGGGTCTGTCTAATACACTATTCTCTAACATGTATCTATGTGCTTGGTTTGACATAGCCATATCGTGAACAATGAGACTTAGTCATCAACTGACTCACACTCTGATCTTATGTGTTATTTCTTATTATCAACCTTCCACAATAACAACCGTTCAGGGACATAACATGAATATGTATACATACTCTTAACATCCATATGATCTCATTTCTCAAGTCTAATACTTGAATATATACGTCATTGAGTAATATAATTCTCTAGACATTTATAATGTTACATCATTATCTCATAACTGAATTAAATAGAATAAATTGGAAGCTTACCCTTTTATCAAATTGTTTACATGATATGCCATTACAATCATCACATGATTGGCTCTTTGGGCATACATAACCAATAGAATCTCACTTGAACTTCAATCCAATCACCCATGAATCTTATTCCATGTGACCTTACATGACCATCATCCTTCTACTGTGAAATGCTTTAGTAAAGGGATCAAAAATGGTGTACTCAGTTGGTACTTTGCAAATCTTAACATCTCATCACTATATGATTTGTCATATGAGATGATGTCTCCTTTGTATATGCTTTGAGCACTGATGCGATCTGGGTTTCTTATCTTGTACAATAACTCTATTATTGTCACAATATAGCTTGATTTCCTCACTGATGCTAGGAACGACCCCAAGTTCTATGATGAACTTCTTGATCCATACAACCTCCTTTGCTTCACTTGATGCAATAGTATGCTTGACCTCTATTATAGAATCAGAAACTATTTCTTGCTTGGAACTCTTCCATCTCACAACTCCATTGTTGAGGTAAAACATAAATCATGATTGCAATTTGTAATCATCTTGATCAGTCTGGAAGTTTCATCAGTGTAACCTTTTACCACCAACTCTTCCTCTCTTTTATATACCAAGAACTAATCATTAGTCCTTCTCAAGTACTTGATGATGTTCTTCATGGCTATCCAGTGAGCATCACCTGGATCTGACTGATATCTGCTTGTCATGCTCAAGGTATACAAGATGTCTAGACATGTACATAACATTGCATACATGATTGATCCAATTGATGAGGCATATGGAATCACACTCATGTGTCCCCTTTCTTCACAAGAATTAGGACATTGATCTCTAGAGATGAGGGCACCATGACGCGCAAGCAGGTTTCCTCTCTTTGAGTTCTCCATGTTGAACCACTTCAACACCTTGTCAATTTATGTACTCTGACTTAGTCCAAGAAGTCTTTTGGATCTATCTCTATAGATCTTTAACCCCAATATGTAGGATGCTTCTCCCAAGTCATTCAAAGAGAATGTATTTCCTAACCATGTCTTTACCTTTTGTAAAGTAGGGATGCCATTCCCCATCAATAGTATGTTATCAACATACAATATGAGGAATGTCACTATATTCGCACTAACCTTCTTGTACACACAAGGTTCATCTTCATTTTGAGCAAAGCCAAACCCTTTGTCTATCTCATCAAAATGAAGATTACATCTCTGAGATGCTTGCTTCAATCCATAGATTGACCATTGTATCTTATATGCTTTATTGGCAAACTTTGGATCCATAAACCCCTCAGGTTGTGCCATGTACACATCCTCGTCAAGATTCTCGTTAAGGAATGCAATTTTAACATTCATTTGCCAAATCTCATAGTTAGGATAATCTGCAATAGCAAGCATGATATTGATAGATTTAACCATGGCCACTGCAGAAAAGGTTTCATCATAGTTAACAAACACTTTGAACTTATCTAAAACCCTTTGCAACTAATATGCCCTTATAGGTTTGGACCTTTCCATCCATGTCGGTCTTCTTCTTGAAGACCCAACCTTGCACCCAATGGGTTTTACCCCTTCAAGTGGATCCATCAAAGTCCATATTTTGTTGGTATACATGGATTCCATCTCATATCTCATGGCCTCAAGCCATTTCTTAGACTTTGGTCTCTCAATAGCGTCTTTATAAGATAATTGGTCATCATCTATGACCAACTCACTACCTTCCTGAGTCACAAGGTATCCAAATCTCTCAGTTTAAGGTGTGTCATATTAGATCTACGAGGTTCCTGTGTTACATGAGGAATTTGAGTCTCCATAAAACTTTGTGATTCTCTGAGTTCCTCTGGTTCATTTATTGATTCTATGTTCTCTTGTTGGTCTCAAACTTCTTTGAGTTTCACTTTACTCCCACTGATTACTTTAGAAATGAATTCCTTTTTAAGAAATACAACATTCCTAGAAACAACTATCTTGTTGTCAATTGGGTGGAATAAGTAGTATCCCCTTGTCTCTTTAGCATATCCAAAAAAATAACATTTATCAGACTTATGGCCAAGCTTTTCAGGAAACGTTTTCCGACACATCCCCAAATCTTCATGAAAGATACATAGGGACGTTTCCCATCCATATATCATATGGTGTCTTTTGAACCGATTCAAATGGTATGTGGTTAAGTGTAAATGCGGCTGTTCGTAGAGCAAAACCCCAGAAGGTTGTCAGAAGGTCAGCAAAACTCCTCATAGATTTCACCATATCAAGTAATGTATGATTCTTTCTTTCTGATACACCATTATGATGTGGTGTTCCAAGTGGACTCCACTGGGATACAATCCCATGGGCTCTCAGAAGGTCCTCAAACTCTTGGCTTAAGTATTCTCCACCTCAATTGAATGAAGTGTCTTGATACTTTTTCCAGATTGGTTATGTACTTCATTCATAAATTCTCTAAACTTTTCAAGAGTTTCCAACTTATGTCTCATCGGGTAGACATAGCCATATCTACTAAAGTCATCAATAAAGGTAATGAAGTACTTGTACCCACCTCTAGCATCTATTGTAAAAGGGCCACATACATCAGTATGTATGAGTCCTAATATATCACTATCCCTTTCACTCTTTCCAGTAAAGGGAGTCTTGGTCATATTGACCAACAAACAATATTTACATGTCTCTATTGATTCAAGATCAAAAGCATCCATATAACCATCCTTATGGAGTCTGGATATGAGTTTCTCATTTATGTACCCCAGACAAAAATGCCAAAGGTATGTTTGGTTTGAGTCATTGAGTTTTTGTCTTTTGGTATTTACGTGTCTCTAGATCTATCAAGTATAAACCATAAGACATAGGGGCTCTGTCATAAAAGATCACATATTTACTAATATAACATATTCCATTCTTTATAAGAAATTCGAATACTTTCTTGTCCAAACATGATATAGATATGATGGTCCTATTAATGATAGGTACGTAATAGCAGTTCCCTAACTCTATTACAAGCCCACTTGGTAGAGATAACTCATAGGTTCCAACTGCGCTGGTCGCAAATCTTGCACCATTTGCAACACACGGTTCAACCTCACCTTTCTCTAAAGCTCTACTTATTTTTAGATCCTTCACATTTGAGAAAATGTGTGATCCACATCCGGTATCTAGTACCCATGATGAGGAAGTAGTGAAGTTAAACTCAATAACATAAACACCATAAGTAGATATCTCAATCCCTTTCTTCATAGGTTTCCTTATCCATCTCCTAATTTTGAGTGTTGAATAGTTGGACCTTAGCTTTTCCACAAAACACTTCTTGGCCTTTCCTTTGTCCTTGGACTCAACTCCACTGATCATCATCATGGATTTTTCCTTCTTCATTTGTGCTTCGACACCGATCAAGATGTCAAGAAACTCTAACAGCGGTCTTTCTGCATTACTCAAGTGGTAACACTTGATAAATTGGCTATATGATTAGGCAAAGATTGCAAAATCATATATGTGGCCAAGTCTTGACCAAAAGGAAATCCCAGTCTTTCAAGATGATTCATATATCCAATCATATTGAGCACATGAGGCTCTACTGGTTATTCTTTTGTCAGTTTACACTCAAATAGAGCCTTAGAGACATTATACCTTTCATGCTTATCATGTTGTTTATGCAACTCATAGTTCATACAGCCCAACATAAGGCTCTTGATGTTCACAACATCATTGGCATGCTTTAAAGAAGCATCCATGTTAGTCTTAGGCAAATTTGGAGTGGATATTGGCATTGGTATTTTAGGATCATGCAGAACACTTCTCAAGGTCATGAACCTATTATGGAAATAAATCTCATTTAATTCTTCCAATCGTAATGTGGATTTGTTAGTCATTTGATTCTACAAGATAAAATTTGCATTTGTCAAAAAACTCTTATTATTTGATTTGATTTGAAAAGTTGATACTAATTAGGTCTTTAATTAATTATTGCTCCTACTATTTTATTCAAATTGATAGCCCTCAATATCAATTCAAAATATTGCGGCGTACAATATTCTAGTGGGACACAATCCTAATTTCTTCCAAATCATGAGCCAACTAGGGTTGTCACCCACAAATTGATTCTATCAGGTAAGCAACTTTTGCCAATTGCATCATATGCAACTCTTTATAAATGATATGCACAACTCTTTTCTATAATCATTTGCATGCCTTAGGTGCTTAATTGAATTAAGATCACCTAGTTAAACCTGAACCAGAAGCCAACACAATATAATATGCACCTTGCTAGGGTGGACCCACATATCTACCATCACACTTCCATGAGATAGACGGCACACCACGCTAGGGCATGCCCAAGCTTGGCCGATCAAGATTTTCATGTGTGCTACTTTATGGAAAGTATACAAGACTTAATATTTAATTGAGGGAGTGTGTTTTATAAGTATATACATATACTATATCCAATCACCACATATATAGTACACATCATATACATTCTATATCTCACAACAAAAACATGCAATAAATGAAAGTGATGGTTATGGCCAGTCCTAATGTAATCTGTTGGAGCCACAAGGAATTATGGTCATCTAGGTCTACATCAAAAGTAGAAACCTATTATTGATGAAGATCTATACTAGCCAATATGGGTTGATCAGTTCAACCCTTGAACCGATGGGCTCGCCTCCTAGCTGGTTGTTAGTTCGTCCCACCAATCATCTGGTCCTTCTATCCACCATCGGCTGGCTCCTCCAGCTGATCAGTCAGGCCCACCAGGTGATCAAATCAGCTAATCCACCATGTCCTCCAAGGTCCTTTAGTCGGTTGACTCATCTTCGGGATGCCTTCATCTTAGTCATAACAGGAAAGTAAAATATCTTACTTTTACATGATTATAAGGAAACCTCGAGTTACATTCGAGGGGAGAAAAGGTAGAAGAGAATTAACTTTACATTGGTAAGATGAGATAGAGGCTTGGGACACAGACTGAGATAAATAGATAAACCAACCACATACAAACATGCACAAATAATGGTTATTGGACATAACCATGCTACACATCCACCATCAAAATCAATTTAGGGTGACACATGTAAATTGCATATATATATATATATATATATATATATATGTATCATATATAAATATATCATATATATATTAGTTTGGGATTATCGTGGTGTCTGGATTCGATAAGATATTATTCACATCATATGCAATAATAGAACAACAAAACCAAAATCTGATCATATTGATTATCTCGTAACATAGTAAATTGACGTTGGCTCTGATACCACTGAAGGGAAATATAGTACAGAGCAGGCAGTGAAATTTAAAATTTTATCTACCATATTCCCCATAATCAGTAGATTGTGTTAACAACTACAATATAGGAAGGATGATTTTGAGGATATACATGGTCCTGGAGCAAGTCCAGTGACATCTCCTCGTCATCGTTGATGCACAACTATCTTGGATGGTGTCTGTGCATCTCCTTGTTGCATTGGAACTCGTCTGACTGCTACGGCCTCTGATTTGCACTTCAGGAAGTAGGATTGCTGCAACTCCTCTCGGTCGCACTAAAGACTGCACCCACAAACATTGTCTTCTTTAGCAACTCCTCTTGTCATAGACTCCTGGTTGACAGTGTCCTCTAAGTGGCAAACTACAGCTTCCCGCCTCTATAGTAGTCCACACGGACTACCTAGAACTCCTATCATCCTACTGGATCAGACATGAAGGATTCCTCCCTCTCTATTGGTTTACTAGTCACCGAGTTTCTCTCCCACAATGAAAACTCTCTATTGTTCTCTCCCGTGGATATCCCTCCATTGTCGGGTAGGACTTGCCTCGGCTCTCGTGGTTACCATAACCAGAGAGGACAACAGTTGTCAGAGGAACTAATTCTCAGTTGTTTGTGTTGTGCTCTAGGAAGCCCCCAATACCCCTCTATTTATAGTAGAGGCCAGTATTAAGGTTCCTAGTTTCTATCCAATACGAAATTAATGTGCGGGAGTGGAAAGGATTGGAAGAACTCAAATTTTCACAACAATTCTGGAAATTACACAACATGCAACAGCTGAAACGGCCGTTTGGCTGAGCCAGATGGTCAGCTCGCATGTGAGATGGGCGTCTCACACTATGAGATGGCTGATTTGTAGTTTCTAGTTGTGTACGAATTTGGCAGATCAATTCCCATCAATGTTAGACATTGATTTCCTTGTGCAACAAGTATTGCTCAAGTGAAACAAATAGGGAAACATCTAGAACCTTCCCCGACCAAGCTAGATCATCTCGCCCATGTGAGACGGCCATCTCAGTTCACCCAGATAGTCATTTTGTGACCCAAATCATGCCCGTTCGGCTGGGTCAGTTTGATCCTTAGCCAAATTCAACTCACAACCTATCTGACACCCAGACTCCCATATCAACACTTAAGACGACAATTTGGCACTCCATACGGCCATCTCAACACTTGAGATGGACATTTGGTAGTGATTTCATCCTTTTTGTTTCCTGAATCAAATGACTAAACACTTTAGCACTTAATTCAATTGTCATTCAAGATATGAACTCCTCTTCTAGGTTAAGACCTATGTGTGGGACCCTATAGGTCCCATATTACATTGGCAGTGAATGTCCATAACAACTTATGACATCACAAGCAAAGAGTGGTGCTTAGTCGCACATCATTGCTACCCAAGTAAATGGAAATTTGGGGAACGACTTCAACCTACAATATGTGTATGGTGTTGAAGTGTTTGTATAGTTCCTTTGTCACTGATGTCCAGATTGAACTAGAGGCATGGAGTAGTCACCCTCATTCTTATTCAATCTTGTATCTTGAACCAAGAGTAAACTGTCTGAGATGTATGTAAGCTCAATATCACATATTGACTCACATGTGCATGGCCAGGTTTTTCTCAGTCTCTCTTATCAAGAGGACTAGAACATCATACTCCAATAGGAGGGACACATCCCATGTCTATAACTCACAGTCAATCCTCATGTGTCAAAGCCACCCAATCATCATTATTATAACAACCCATGTTTCAGGATCGGGTTTGATGATGTCAAAGTGTACCCAATGACATGTGTTGATAGTAGTGATTTTAGGTCTAAGAACCACAACCACCACCATCACTGTGAGAGCTGACTATGAATTCTATAAAGATGGCTTCCATGTGTCAGTATCATGGTGGGTCTGTCCGATACACTAATATCTAACATGTATTTGTGTGCTTGGTTTCATATATCCATATCATGACCAATGAGACTTAGTAATCAACCAATTCACACTATGATCTTATATGTTATTGTTGTCTATCAACCTTCCATAATATCAACTGATCAGGGACATAATGAGAATATGTATATGCAATCTTAACATCTGTATGATCTCATTTCTCAAGTCTAATACTTGAAGACATACGTCATTTAGTAATATATTTCTCTAGACATTTATAATATTACATCATTATCTCATAACTAAATTAAATAGAATAAATTGGAAGCTTGCCCTTTCATCAAATTGTTTTCATGATATGTCATTAAAATCGTCACATGATTGGCTCTCTAGGCATACATAACCAACACATTTCACCTAGAAAGACAACAATTTCTCTCATGAGATGATGGTTTTTTTGTGCAAAATGACGAGCTCTCCATTTGTAGGTTCTAGAAGATTCATGATTCCAGACCCTTCTACTCCCACAGAGACTGGGAACCCTAACCTTAACCTCTACTATAAATAGAGGGGTATTGGGGGCTTCCCCAACACACACAACTGAGAATCAGTTGCTCTGACAATTGTTATCCTCTTTGGTTGTGGTAACCAATAGAGACCCCAAGCAAGCCCTACCCACTAAAGGGAGGGATAGCAAGGGAGAGAAAAATGAGATCAATTATGGGAGATCATGTCATGGCAAGTGTTGGCTAAATTGGACATTAGGTTATCCTATTTTGATGATGACAAACATTTAATTCTTTTGGATCTAAATTGCTACTTAACTGTTTCAAGATCCAAGGAGATCAAACTCAATGGATAGTTGAAGTTAACATGCTTAAATGCTTGTATTTACATGTTTGTATAACTTGTAATAGCTTGTATAAGTGTATAATATACAAGTACCTACAAGTAATGTAAAATCAAGTGTTATATTTCCTCTATCCACCCAAAACCCTTAGTTAGGATCCCACCTAGACATTAGATTCATTATCCTTCATTAGAAAAATCATTTGATAGGTATTTCAAAAATTTGCACACTTGTTTCCTGTAAAATTTTCAGTCCAAAAACTAGTCAACTAATACACCCTAAGTTGAAGACATTGTTGACTGAGAATCACCTCGGCTGAGGATGCAAAGAACCAGAAGAAATCTTACACATTTGTGCTCTAAATCATTTTTTATCGCAAATATTGTCGGCTAAGACACCTTCGTCCAAGAATACATGACCTTAGACCAAGTTGTTCGAAATGGTGACTAGGCATTAGAAAAGTATTTGAGAATTTAACTCACACTCAGTCAAACAAACTCTTGACCGATACATGGTCAGTATACAAATTTCTTGACCGAGCAGGGTTATGGAAACTTTGTTGTTAAATAATTGATTCATTGCAACCCAACTACTTTCTACCTAACGACTAGTAAAGCACTAAGAAAACTCTCGACACGCCCTACAATGTCCCTAATCACTTGTAAACCATTTCTATATATAGGAGAGGCCTTAGGATGCCAAAGACACAAGATATACTTGAGCGATCATTCTAGATAATAAAATAGTTGAATTACACTTGCTATCTTCTCCCTTGAGCTCTAAGTTAGTGTCCTAAAGCCAAAATCTCCTAGCCACCACCTAGAAACGCCCATCTTAAGTTGTTAGGAGGTCTAACTCTTGATATAGGATCAAAACATTGTACTACATTGGTGTAATCTTCCTTCTTCCAATCTACTTCTCTAGGTTGATGTAATTGTGCTCATTGACTACTCCAAGTGTGGTGGGCTTTCTGATGGAGCATGCTTGGAGCTACCTCAAGGTGTGAAGGCTGCTTATAGGAAATTGGAGATACTTCACGGTGTGAAGGTTGTTCCAAGGTGATTGATGCTACTTCAAGGAGGTGAAGGCTGTGTCAAGGTGGTGGGGGTTGATTGTCATCCTTTCATTGGGTTCTCTTTTGTGTCCCTATAAAGAATAGGTTGAGGTGAAGTGATTGTATTCTATTGTGATTCCATGAAAGATAATAATATTGATCACTTGCAAAATCCCAATTGGAGACAATTGGGTAGTGGACTTACATCCTTCAATTCAAAGGGTGGAACCACTCTAAATTGCAAGTCTCTTCCTTGTGTCCCTCTCCTTCTTACAATTTAAGTTTTAAAATAATCTTAAAATTATCAAGAGATCTATTCACCCCCCTCTAGATCTTTCAATTGGTATAGATCTTGTCTTCAAGGAGCTCCCATGAGTCTCGAAGCATGGGCCAAAACTTTCTTAGAAACCTCAACCTTGAAGGGACGTGTGTGAGTCGGACACAAATCAAACTACACCTATTGGAAAAGGCAGATGCAATTATACTTCCAAGGAATATGCTTACAGTTGTGGAGAATGGTGACTCATCCATATGAGCTTCCAATTATAGAATATGATGAATGGGATCCAGAGATGGTAAAGAAGGTTCAACTCAATGCCAAGGCTATAAGCATTTTACATTGTTCAATATCCATTGGTAAATTTAATCGCATAAATTCTTGTTAAACCACTTATGAGATTTGGCATAAACTTCTGGTTACACATGAAGGTATTGTTCAAGTTAAGAATACTAAAAATAATATGCTTAAGAAAAAGTTTGAACAATTTAGTATGATGCCTAATGAATTTATGAGGGAGATGTATGCTAGGTTTCTTCTACCATAAATTGCTTAAATGCTTTGGCAAAGTAAATTAGTGAAGAGGATCAAGTATCCAAGATAATAAGATCATTACCTCCGAAGTACAAGCCTAAGGTGATAGCCATTGAAGAATCCAATGACCACACAAAATTGATGATGAAGTAGCTCATTGGAAACCTTGAGACACATGAGGTCAACCTTGAAGAAGAAGAAAGAGTGGAGGCCGAACTCCTAAAGGGGTGAAGGAAGGATATTGCATTAGAAGCTACAACTAAAGCTCAAGTCACTCAAGAAAGTGATGAGACAAGTGAAGGAGATGATGAAGAGGATGCACTCATTCTAAATGGTAAGAAATATAGAAGGTATAAATATAGAAAAATTCTAGTGCCTTCTTCCTCTACTTCCCTTAGGTGCTTTGAATGTGAAAGAAGGGACATGTGAAGAATGAGTGTCCTAAATCCAAGAAGGGTAAGAAATCTTCTTTTAAGAAGAACGACAAAAGAGACAAAGCCTACAAAGCAGCTTGGGATGAATCAAGTGATGGTAGCAAGAACGGAGAAGAAGTGGAGTGTCTCATGGCTAAGGAAAATTAAGATGAACACTCAAATGAGGTAGATATTTTTGAACTATATAAAACTTATATAGTTAATAGTCTTGAAGAAACACATACTAAATATGTTGATTGCAAAAGAAAATTGAAATGTGTCTCTAAAATTAATGATGAGTTGCATGCTAAACTATATGATCTTCCTTCTGAAAATGAGAGTCATAGTTCTAAAAATGACACTTTGAAAGATTCTATTGATGACTATAATGCCAACTTGCTTGCCTTAAAAATAGTAATGATCTTCTTTCTCAAGAAAAGGTTGAATTGCTTGTTAAGATAAATGACTACCAAACTCAACCTATTCTATGCACTCATTCAGATTATGATATCATTGTTAGAGAAAGAGATACCTTACTTTAAGATTTAGCTCTAGCCAACCTAGATATTACAAAGAAACTTGCTAAAATTGTTGAATTACAAAAATATGTTGATAGTTTAAAACATGATGATATCCTTGATAGAATCTTGAATATCACTTCCAGGCAGGTTGGGAGAAGGGGCCTAGGCTATGTACCCAAAGAAAAATCTTATCAAAAGTCTAGATTTAGAAAAAAAAAACCCTAGAACCAAGACCATCTATGTGCCCAAGAATAATATAACACATACCCAAAATGTTGAGAAAAGAAATCAAATTGAATTTGTTTCTTGTTTTTACTGCCAATGTGTTGGAAATTATTCATTCTCCTGTGAATACAAGAAGAAGAAGGACATTGTTTGGGTTCCAAGACCCAAACTTACAAATTTTGACACTTAGTTGAGATTTGACCTAAATTTCATTGTGAAATTCACATGTGTCTTATCTCAACTGAAATAATCTTTAAAATGAATATCTTTGTGTATTTGATTGTTTTCTTTTGTCACTCATGATTAAAATTGAAAATTATATATCTTGGTCACACTAGAAATGTTGCATTTTTTGGAAATCTACATAATTACCTCTCTATCGACCAAGATCTCAAAAGAGGGACCTTCCGATCAAAGTCAAGATCGACCGAAAATAAGTCCGATTGAACTATTTTCTTGGAAATCAAATCATTTACTTCTAATTAATATTGATATTTTAAATATTTAAAATTATCATCATATTAATTCATTTCAAATACTAAAAATGATATAATCTTTAAGGAACATATATTAATGTAATTAACCAAAAAGGACCACTACATGGGTACCAAAAACTCTCATATCTTGTAGGATTGGGTGGATGATAGTGGTTTCTCTAAGCATATGACCTGAAACAAGGAGGCCATTCACACACTTGAAGAAAACAAGAGTGGAACAGTCACATTTGGAGATAATGCCAAAGGTAAAATCATTGGGATAGGTAATGTTGGTACAAATCTTCAAATAAAAAATGTGCAACTTGTGGATGAATTACATCACAATCTAATTAGTATTGGTCAATTGTGTGACAATGGTTATGATGTTTTATTTAACAAATCTTGTTGCAAGTTGCTCATAGAAAACTCAAATAATGTTATTTATGAAGGAAGAAGAATAGAAAATCTTTACATACTTAGACCTAATTTTATGCAAGGTATTATTGGAAAATGCCTTCTTGTAAATGATGAATCTTTACAATTATGGCATAGAAAGCTAGGACATGCAAGCTCACATATTATTAGAAAATTTCTTAAATATCATCTAGTTCGTGGCTCACCCAAACTTTCTTTTGATAAACATGAAAATTGTGAACCATGTACTCTAGGTAAGGGAGCTAAAACTTCTTTCAAATATAAAGTTTTTCTTAGTACTACTAAATCATTAGAACTTATTCACATGGATTTATTTTGTCATATGAGGACTCAATATATTGGTGGTAAAAAGTATTGTCTTGTCATTGCCGATGACTACAGTAGATATCTGTGGGTACATTTTCTTTGAACTAAAGATGACACTATTAGAATTTTCATTCAATTTTGCTCCAAAATTGAAAATCAACTGCAAAACAAAACATGTACCATTAGAAGCGAACATGGGGAGAGTTTGAACACCATATATTTAAATAATTTTGGTACATATACAGGTTATACACATAATTTTTCATCTCCATGAACCCCACAACAAAATGGGATACTTGAGAGGAAAAACCGGTCCTTACAAGAAATGGCTAGAACAATGCAACTAGAACATAATACACCTAAAAGCTTTTGGGGTGAAGCAATAAATACAATATGCTATGTCTTAAATTATGTTTCAATTCACTCTAATCTTCAGGAAACTCCTTATGAACTCATCTTTAACAAGAAACCTAGACTTAACTACTTTCATACCTTTGGTACACCTTGCTTTATCTTAAACACAAAGGATGATAAAGACAAATTCGTCCCTAAGTGACAAAAAGGATTTTTCTTGGGATATTCAACATCTAGTAAATAATTTAGGATTTACAACTCTACTTTTAAGAAATTTGAGTAATCAATTCATATAACATTTCATGAAATTACAACACAAAATGCTAAAAATAAAATTGAATATGAAAACTTGAATGTTATTGCGCATCAAATTGAGGACTTAACTGTATCAACAAAAGAGTATGAAAATATTGAAATTCAACAAAACAATGATCAAAATAATGAGTCACAATAGCCTGTTCCTAGAATAATCAAAGTTCATCCTCAAGGCCTAATCATAGGAAATCATTTTGATAGAGTAAAAATATGATCATCCTTTAGAGATGTTGCAAACATGGCCTTTGTATCAATTGTTGAACATAAAAAGATAAATGAAACTCTAAAAGATGATTATTGGATAATTTCCATGCAAGAAGATCTAAATCAATTCACTAAGAATAATGGATGGGATTTAGTTCCTAGACCTCAAGGCAAAACCATTATTGGAACTAAGTGGATTTTTCTAAATAAACTTAATAAATATGGGGAAGTGGTTAGAAACAAAGCTAGGTTGGTTGCTCAAGGGTACAATCAACAAGAAGGGATAGACTTTGATGAAACATATGCACATGTAGCTAGACTTGAGGCCATTCATATGTTATTAACTTTACTTGCCCATAAAGACATCAAACTTTTCCATATGGATGTAAAAAGCACCTTCCTAAATGGAATCATACAAGAAGAAGTTTATGTTGCCCAACCACCTGGTTTTGAAATTCCAAACAAGCTTGATCATGTCTATAAACTTAAAAAATCTCTTTATGGTCTAAAACAAGCACCCCGAAATTGGTATGAAAGACTTAAGAACTATCTTTTATATAGTGGTTTCTCTATTCGAAGGTCAGATTCCACACTATTTCTCAAACCATATGAATCAGATTTTCTAGTTGTTCAAATATATGTTAATGGCATTATTTTTGGTGCTTTAAATGATTACTTATGTACTCAATTCAGTGATATCATGCAAAAGGAATTTGAAATGAGTCTTATTGGTAGGTTGACATTTTTCCTTGATTTTCAAATAAAAACAACGCCTGCTGGATTTTTCATAAGCTAATAAAAATATACCAACGAACTCTTAAAATGGTTTAACATGGAAAATTGCAAACAAGCTACCACTTCTATGGCTACTTCTACTAAAATTGATAAGGATGAAGATGGTGAACCCATTGATGACTCATTATATAGAGTCATGATTGGTAGCTTGATATACTTGACTGCATCTAGACCAGATATTATCTTCACTATTGAACTTTGCACTAGATTTCAATCAAACCCTATGTATTCTCATTTCCAAGCTATCAAAAGAATTTTGAGATATCTTACTGGCACTATAAACTTTGGGTTATGGTATCCAAAGGGCCAATCGTTGGATTTGAAAGCTTATACCAATGCCGACTATGTTGGTTGTCATCTTGATCGAACGAGCACAAGTGGTGGTTGTATCTTACTAGGAATACCCTTGGTTTCTTGGTTTAGTAAGAAACAAAATAAGGTTTTTTTAAAAACCCACCAAAGCTGAACACATGGTTGCAAGATCATGTTGTGCTCAAGTTCTTTGTATACATTAAGTCTTGAATGATTATGGTTTCACATTTTCTTTTACGTCGATTTTTTGCTTAATACTAGGGCAATAAGCTTGGCTCATAATCTAGTTCTACACAGCCGTACCAAGCATATTGAGATTAGACATCACTTTTTGAGAGTTCATACTACCAAGAATAACATTTATCTTCATCATGTTGATACAGAGGAATAATTGGCTGGTATTTTTACCAAACTACTTTCTTTAGATCAATTTTGATATATTAGAAGGAAGTTACTCATTACTCCTCTAGACTATGTTTACTTTGATATATTTTCTCAAGAATATTGATTATAATTCATTCTTGGTTTCTAGCATGCATCTTGAAGTTGTGGCTTTCATTTGACATTTTATACTTACTTTATTTTTTTATATCTTAAAACATGGGTAATATAGTAAGGGGGAGTAGCCCATTCAGGGGGATTCATCGTTATTCACATATTTGACTATCTTTTTGAGATGATAAAGGGGGATAAATAAAATTAAAGAAAAATATTTTCATTCCTTGATATTCATGACAGTTTCACAATTTTACTCTCTTGGAAAATATAAATTTGATGCTAAATTGCTTTACAAGATGGATATCATGTTCTGTATCTCTATAAGAATACTAGCACACATTTTTATGCCACTCAAGGATTTTTTCTTCTCAGGTATGAAATTTATCTTTATAACATTTTTCTTATATTTTAGAATTGTTTGCCATCTTCAAAAAGGGGGAGATCGTTGGCTAAATTGGATGTTATCTTATCCTCTATTTTGATGATGACAAACATTTCATTCATGTGGATCTAACTTGCTAGTTACGTGTTTCAGGGTTCAAGGAGATCACACTCAATGAATAGATGAAGTTAACATGATTAAATGCTTGTATTTCCATGTTCATACAACTTTTAATAGCTTGTACTAGTGTATAATGTACAAGTACCTATAAGTCATATAAAATCAAGCATAGATTTCCTCTATCCACCTAGAACCCTTAGTTGGAATCCCCCCTAGAGATTAGAGTCAGTCGACCAAGACATACTGAGTCAAAGACATTGCTGATTGAGAATCACCTCGGTCGAGGATTCAGAGCACCAGAAGAAATCTTCCACATTTGTGCTCTAAATATTTTTGGTCAAAACTATTGTCAACCAAGACACCTTCAGTCCAAGAATGCATGACCGTTAGACCAAGTATTTCAAAATGGTGACTAGTCATTAGAAAAGTAGTTGAGCATTTAGCTCACAATTGGTCGAACAAATTCTCGACCGAGACTTGGTGGTTGACAAAGTTCTTGACCGAGTAGGATTCTGGGAACTTCACTTCAACAATCATTTTAGCCATTGCAAGTCAACTAATTTCTACCTAAAGGCTAGTTAAGCACTAAGAACACTCTAGACACTCCCTACAATATCCCTAATCACTTGTAAGCCATTCCTATATATAGCAGAGGCCATAGGACACCAAAGACACAAGCTACATGTCACAGAACTATTCTTACCCTAATCCCAATCCCACTATCCAGATGGGCAATGTAAAAGGGATTAGAGAGCCCGTCCCTGAGTGGCCCAAAAATCACACACAAATAATATGCAAAAAGTAAATAACATTCTTCTTTTATTGAAAAGAATCAAAATGTTTATTACATCAAGCTCTTAGGCAAACATGGAAATAGAAGTAGATAAGAAAACTAGCCAACGACTACATCCCTTTTAGAAAATTAGCTCCTATGTATAATCTGAATTTGATGTAGCAGTCATTATTTCCAGCATGTAATAAAATGGAGGAGATAGCATGTGCATAGTCTCTAGTTCCTCACATTACCTAAAATCAAGAAAATCATGACACAGTCAATCCAATTGCATGGTAAACTATCAAAAACAAGTAAATCAATTTATAGCAAAAAATAATATATTTGGCAGGACTTATACTCAAATAATTAATCAACAAACAATTTTCTAAAATCATATTAGTTCAACAAGATTTTATTACACATTTCTCATTATGCTGATATCAAGAAGCATGCTTATATATGTTCATGTGCCTCCATCACCCCAACGAGATGGGGGAGGTCACCAGGCTCCTTCTCTCATGTGAGATAGGAGGTCAAATCAACATGTACAAGATCCATCCTTCGAATGAGGAGATCACTTGTACTCTATATCCACATTATCATCATTATCATACTTTCGGGCAGTCATAATGTTACAACCCCAATTTTGGGTTCATATGGTTGGAAATGTAATTTCCCCTATAAATGTATGGGAATTTGTATGAATTATATGTATTGGATGGATTCCCTTTGAAATATTTTATTTGTGCATGTTATTTCATGGACCATAAGATTTTAATGAGTCCAATATGATTAAAAGGAAAAGAAGAAAATCAAATAATGCATAAATAAGAAAAGAAATTGAGATAATGATGAAAATATGAGAAATATGTGGAAATATGGATAATGGAATCATCATGGATGAGATTTTGAGTCCACATGGTTTCTAATGGTAAAAGGAATCCAAAAAAATAAAATAAAAGATTAAGAGAGAGAAAGTATGTATAAAATATGCCTTATTAAGAGATAACTTGCATATGAAGAAAAGTCTCTCATACTTTTGCGTTTGAGTCCAAAACTTTTCACACAAGTAATTTAAGTCATTATGGACTTTCCTTTCAAATTTGGCATTAATAATAGGACATATGGTTTGGGATATATGAATTTTTAAAGTTTCCTAAAGTGAATGGATATCAATAAATGTCACACTTATTTTCCCGAGTAACCTGATATTAAAAAATCATATAAAAACTAGGTGCGCCACACATCAGCCCTTGGATGAAAATCTAAGGGCACCTGGGTCATCTTCTACCTCTGGTAGGGTTGGGAAATAGGAGAGGTTTGATCGATCTAGACTTTCTCTTAATCTTATTCGTGTATGGTTTTGGGAACTCTCCCAAAGAGTTATGGAGAAGATTCCAGACCCAATCAAACCAGGTTTCCCGACCTGAGGAGGACTAGGGAGGATTTCCCCAAAAGCCTGCATCGACCCCTGACCCAGGTCTATATAAGGGGGTATAAGTCTCCCTTTAATAAGGTAACCATGCCCCTGGGACTCTGGTGGAGTCCGCAGTGCGTTCTCCTATCTAATTTTGTGCCTGTACATTTACCTACCCTCTCCCAGCCATGGCATCCTGGCTAAGGAACCTCATGGTCGTTCTGACGACTCCGGCCGGCTCAGATGATGATGAGACCACCAATGGATTCAGCAGGTCACGACGAAGAGATGGAGATCTTGGCTCTCTACTGGAGAGGTGGGATTGGAGAAGTCAACCCATCGGTTGACTGACCTTGGTAGGCTCTGCATCGTGACTTGTGAAGAATAGCGGGTGGGGGTTGAAGACAATATGTGAGGAAAGTACAGGACTCCCCCTGAGTCCAGTATGCTCGGCGAAGGGCCTTCGCATCTTTTTGCGGAGATCAAGACTCATCACGCAAAGGAGGGAGCAATGGATCGTTCAAATCCGGGTTCTGGGTTAAGAGGATCCAAGTAGGTGATTCGCGAACCAAGAGGATCACTGGAGAGATTGGGAGGTCAAACGATGACGTGTCAACCATCGATTGGATGAAAGGTATTTATCTTGCAAAAATTCTAATTAATTATTGATAGCTTAGTTTGCAATAAGTAATATATGAAGATTGATCAGAAAAATGCAAAGAATTCAATAAAAATATAATTGAAGCTTAGTTTCACTTGCAATTCAAAATGTGTACAAAGTTATCACCTTTAATGGTTTAATTGATGAAAAACCCTAAGAATTGATGATAATTAGATTTAATGATGTTATTTGGGTACTTTAATCCAATATTGACTTGTTGTTCATAAAAAGGAGAATTAGATCTAAAAGATGATCTTATTGCATAATTGGCTTAATTTAGGGCTTCATGTATATAAAATGCATTAATCGGCTTAGAAACCCTAATTTTGGTAATTATGACTTTTGATGGTTTTAATTGTGCAAATCCATGAATAAAATAGAGATATGATGATCCTAAGCCAATTTGAATATAAAGGATCCCTAATATGGATAATTTGAGTAATTAAGGTTTTTATGAGTAGAAAATCTATTTTAGGGTTTGTTAACCTAAAAAGGATAAGGTTTGAGAAATTGGTCTAAGAAACTCTAATGAACCCTAATTTGGATTAGAAACCTTAGAAAGGTATCCCAAGTCAATAAAGAGTTGTTTGGGATGAGATGGTGACAACTAGGTGTTACACATGTTTTTAGGATCAATGTTTGCTTGATTGGTTAATTGGCTTGCTTGATTGGACATCTAGTTAGATTTGGATATCTTGTTTATGTTTGAGGCTTCAAATCAGGTATGTGGTTACGCTTATGGTTAAATCACTTTGGTTTCTCGGTGATTTTCATGGTTTTGTCGGTTGCTTGAAATTAACTACTTGGTTAACATTTATTTCATACAACTATAAAGTGACTATGGCCATCACCATAATTATATGTGCATGACTAGCTCAGATCATGGTCCTACTTTGTAGATTTGATGATGATTAGATAGATGACCTAGTACATGGTCTACCCGCGAGGTAGGATCATCAGGCTATCAGATGACCTAGTACATGGTCTACCTGTGTGGTAGGATTATCAGGTTATCACGAGTCGATGTGTTGGTCTACCCTTAGGTAGGACCATACAACTCCATGACCCTATGTATTGATCTACCTATAAGGTAGGATCATGGGGATTAGTTGAGATCTACTATATGAGAGGTAGCATCCATGTCCATTGCAAGGACAGCACAAAGGCTAGGGTATGTAAGGATTGAGTAGTCATGTTTAAAAAGTAAAGTTGTTTTGTGAAATTATAATTTCTTGCAATATGTTGTTACAATTAAATGCATGATTATTATTTCCCCCACATACCAGTATAATTCGTTATACTAACCGCCGTTTTGTTTGTTGGCATTTTAGGTTTATCAAGAAAATGGATATTCCTTTAAAGTGAGAATGATGGAATAAATCTTAATAAAGATTGGAGGATTTTCGATAGATAGATGTTATATGGGGTAAAGTCCCTCAGCTCCTATATTTTGCAAGGTATGAGAAAAGAAAAATTTTATTCCATTTTAAAGCTTAGTTGTTGTAGAATTTATTAATTATTGTTGATTATTTGTAAAACCACTGATCCTTTTTTGGGATAACACCTCTGACCTCTTGGTCTCCCTTAATTGGGGGTTACCGGGAAGAGGGGTCGTTACACATAATGGTAATTTTCATTATGTTTCAAGTTATTTCAAAGTATAATATAGAAAAATTGCAAGACTAATCAATAGGGAACAGTAGCTCAACCAAAAACATAGCCAAGTATATCTTCAAAAGGTACATACAAATATCTTCAATATTGCTAGTCTGGTCAAGGAGGAGACATAATAATAGCATACCTTTTTTATGAGTATTTAGAGTGTGGATTCTAAGAAAAAGTAGATCAAATCCTTGAGTCAGATCCTAGATCAACAAGATTGGATCAAGGGTTAAGATCATACTCTTTACAAGGTCATATTTCAATATTCGAGATTAGGGTTACACTTTCCTATTTCAACCTTAGGGTTAGGTTATCCACTTATAATCAACAATATTTCAAAATGTCCAACATTATTCAAGTGTCAAGAATGTGTTCAAGTATGAATGACCCTCGTAGGTCTTTTAGGAACATATGCCAACCCTAATTATTATCATCATTATTCAAGTCATCATAAAATCTCGAGATCATCATCATTGGAACTCACGATTAGATCAAGTAGAGTCATGGGTTAGATATGTGATTAAGGATTTTGCAAGATTAAGATCAATCATCATCATCTCAAGATTAATCCTTATTTCATGGTGCATGATTCATATTATAGGGTAGACGAGTCAAAAGGTTAGATCTAAATTCTTATCTAGTCGAGTTTAGTTTCAGTGTCACAAGATGATCATTAGAGTCAAGTATTAGGGTTTCCCAAGGATTAAACACAAAATAGAATCGTTAACTAAAATATTATGAGAATAATTACAAATCTAGGGATATAAGTGAGATCCATAAAGAATTATATTACATAAGTATTTTAATAAATTTCTTGGTTTTTTTTATCAAGATTGAGTATTTACTCATAAATTTTGGAGTTGGGATGCATTTTTTATGATTTAAGAAAGATGTAACCTTTTAATGGAATTTCAAGTAGAGAGGAGAAGAAATACCCAAAAAAGAAAGGCTGAGGAAAAATATAGGTTGTTGGATCCCTTGGTCAACCTTGGCCAATGCGGGGATCCCATGGATAGGAGGTCACCCTCTCTTGATCACGTGTGTGAATAGGAGGGAAAGGAGGTAGGTGTGTTTCTTGGTGGTCATTGATATATGGGTTTGGTCCCACATTGACTATGATCCAATGGTCCTGGTCCTTCGTCTAAGACAAAGTGCTTGTGACATGTACGGTGGCAATGTGGCGGAGCAATGGCCAGAGAAAATGGGAGAAAGGCGAGGAGAGAAAGAGAGTGAGATTAAAGGTGTCGATCGAGGTCGTGTGAGAAGGCCGAACTAGGGGGTGAGGCTTTTATAGACAAAGATGGCTAGGTTTAGGGTTAGACTAGGGGTCATAGTGCCATGGAGGTGGTTAAGAGGGGGCTCTAATTTTATTCTCAAAACAAGACAATTAGAAGGGGGAAAAGGGTTAGTTGAAACCGGATTGGTGGGGCAAGTATTTCCATTTGACTTCATTTTCAAAATGGGGTCATATACAATCAGTTACACCTTTGGCCGCCCAATCTCCTCTTCGATGATTATGGGAGGTAGGGTATGACCCCATGATCACTCAATCATGACCTCAATCTATAGGATCCTAATCCAAGGTTTAGGGTCTGCTCCCAAGATTGGTCGAGGATCACTGAACTGGTAAAGGTCAAATAAAAGGCAAATAAAAAAAGGGTTTTCAGCATACGTGACTTCAAAAATTCATAGAAATTAGTAGGAAAATCCAATTTGAGTGTAATTTGGACCATAGATTCACAAAAAATGTAAAGAATCTTTAGAAAAATTTGAGGACCAAAAGATGAAGTTTGATGGACAATTTTATTTTTTGAGTAAAGTGAGTATTTAACCTAACTTGTAATGTCATAAAGTGTATGCAAGTCACATTGGTCACCATATTCGAATTTGAGTGGTAAGTTTTGATTATGTAGACAAGAAAAATAAATTAGGATCATGAGTGGACATAATGAAGGAAAAAATTGGAATCAAACAGAATTAACAGTAAAACTCACTTTATCACACTACACTTGAGCAATCATTGTAGAGAGAAAAACAATTGAATTACACTTGCTATCTCCCTTGAGATATAAGTTAGTGTCCTATAGTCACAATATCCTAGACACCACCTAGAAACGTCCATACTTAGTGGTTAGAGGTCTAACGCTTGATATAGGATCAAAGTGTTATACTACATTGGTGTAATCTTCCTTTTTCCAATCTACTTCTCCAAGTGATGTAATTGTGCTCCTTGACTACTCCAAGTGTGGGAGGTTGTCTGAGGGAGCTTGCTCAAAGCTACTTCAAGGCTTGAATGATGCTCCTAGGTGATTGGAACTACTTCAAGGTGTGAAGGCTGCTCTAAGGTAATTGTCGCTACTTCAAGGAGGTGAAGGTTGCATCAAGGTGGTGGAGGTGGATTGTCATCCTCTCCTTAGGTTCTCTTTCGTGCCCCAGTAAAGAAGAAGTTGAGGTGAAGTGATTGTATTTTGTTGTAATTCCTTGAAAGGTAATAAAATTAATCACTTACAAAATCTTAATTGGAGATAGTTGGGTAGTGGACTGGCATCCTTCGATTTGAAGGGTGGAACCACTATAAATTGTGAGTCTCTTCCTTGTTTCCCTATCCTTCTTGAAATTTAAGTTTCAAATTAATCTTGAAATTATAAAAAGCTCTATTCAACCAACTCTAGATCTTTCAACTAGTATGTCGACAGAAGGGGACAACTCCTTCCCATTGGCTCTAGTAGTAGAACATGGAGTTCTCAGTGGTCTGCGCGGACTACTTGTAAGAAGTGAGAACCAAGAGGGAACCCACTCCCTGCTGATTGATATAAAAGGAAACATCCCATAATTTTTTCTTCAAAGGGGTGATAATACAATTTATTCAAAATCATGTTTCAAAATACCAAAGGTAGTAGTGGAAATAAAAATTTACTAACTATTACAATGCTTGTTAGAAATCATCAACCTTCACCATGCAGGGTGTTATATAAGAAAACTAACAAAGAATCAACGAAGGGTCATATAACCACCTCAGTCTCCCAATAAAGCTTAGTTATATTGTTGTATTCCTTGTCCAATTGGGTCAACTCCTTTGTGTCCTACAACTGGGGTTGGAAGCATACCCCACAAAAAGGAGAAAAAGTAGGTTCATTAGCAAAAGCTGGTATGATCATACTAAAATATGGATTGAGCAGTGTTATGAAATAAAGGATGTCAAATTGTTAAGGCTTCCCATTAAAAATGAAAAGGACCACCCAAATGGGAACAAAAAAATAAGATCACCAATAATATCCAATCATAAATGTGCTTTACAGGTAACTATTCTAGAACAATATAAACATGTCAGTAGGAAATAACACATCTACCATAAATATGGAGTGAGTAGGAACTTATACACATATTCTATGAATATGAGGTAAGTAGGAGCATATACACATCTGCTCTAAACTGGACAGGATACACATCTTCTCTAATAATATCACTTGCATGAATTATCACCTCTGCATTATCAAGTTGTGGGAATTTACACATCCACATATAATAACACATGTCACACTATACTAGTAGTCACACATGATGCATAACAAAAGAGTAGGCAAGTATAAATCAAAATGTGATGGATGAGAACATCCAATAAATATAAGTGG
Organism: Alisma plantago-aquatica; assembly: GCA_963693085.1. Classification (NCBI taxonomy): domain Eukaryota; kingdom Viridiplantae; phylum Streptophyta; class Magnoliopsida; order Alismatales; family Alismataceae; genus Alisma; species Alisma plantago-aquatica. Next base: position 755,030,427 of record OY856409.1, read on the forward strand.
GGTCAAAGGACCCATTAAAGAAGATTCAACAATGTTGATGATGTGAGAGAAACAATCAAAAAGATATCTTTCAAGAACAATATCAAAGGAATTTTATCAATAAAATTAGGATTTTGGGTCTCCAAATAGATCAAAATATGGAAACATAAGTGATTTCTCAATAGGAACAATATGGAATGCAAACATATAATAAAAGAGAGGAGTCAAAAATTGCTCAATATAGAAATAATATGGGATGCAATCATACAATAAGAGAGAGAAATTTCTCAACATAACTAATAGGAGATGAAATCATACTCAATCCAAAGTCTTAGAAACACTCTTCACCCATTCAGCAGATTCCAAGACCCCCTTTGCCTAATTTTAGGTTATACACATGAATTAGGGTTTTTAATTCACATAAATATAAAGGAAACCCTAAATTTATACCTTTTGGAAAAACCTCAGTTTTTGGACTCAAAACCTAGACCAATCGATTCCTTAGGTTCTCATGATCAAGAAAACATATTTATTTGTCCAATTTGAAGTTTATATGAATTAATTACAATTTTTAGGGATTTTACATAATTTATTAGATTACCAAAAATAAACCATAAAAAATATGGAAACCAGATTCTGAAACTATTTCTATTAGATAGAGCCTATTTTTATAATTCCAAAACATATTTTTACTTTATTTTTAGACCAGTAGATTGTTAGTTATAACTTTTGCAAAATCGACCAATCAGGTAATTCCAAAAATCCACATAGACAAAGAAATTTTAAGAAAGAGGGGGGGAGAGAGACCAACCATATGAATTGGTCTAATCCCAAGCAGTGAAGTTATTGGTCAAAGCCCACATGGCCTCGTCCAAGGAAGAGAACAAAATAGGTTTGAATGACGATAATGCCCTTACGTGAGAAATAAAGAAAAAAGGAAGAAAGAAGTGCATAAGAGGAATTAGACGTGGGGGTTTCTTCCCCCTTTTACTAACGCCATGGTAGGCATACAACGAGTTGCTTTCCTTGTGTGAGATTGGGTAAAACATAATCAAGCAATGATTCGAGAAACCAAAAATACAGTAAGAAAGAGGATGCTCGTTCGAACTCACCTCCGCAGTCAATTTGACTACTGGGGTTGCTGAGGTCTCGGGTGAGAAGCCGCAAGCAAGAAGCTAAAACTCTATCTTTTAGAGCCAAAGAAAAAATGTGTGAAGCAATTGAGAGAGTAGAATGACTGGGTAGAGAATAACGAACACCAATGTACTCCTATTTATAAGTGTGGGTCGGTATTGGGGAATATGCAAGGTGGCTGAGAATACTTGCATTCCAAGGATTCAGGTATTTTACAAAGAAGGAAAATTAGGTCTTGTTTTAGGGATTGTTAGGTGTGAATTACTCTCCCGAATCCAATGGGAGTGATTTTTAGAAGTTTCGTGCACTAGGGATCGAGAAATCCTCGTCGAGGTGAAACAATGGGGTCAGAGTATATGTTCACTCCTACCCGAGGTATGAGACGAATCATGTACTACTAGATCAAATCCAATAGTCCATATTTAATGTGAAATCAAGAAAATCCATGCGATCGATGCATAATAAAGAACACTAGAGATCCCAAACAAAATCAAATACTATGATGCATTAATTATTCATATTTTCTCTCTCTACAATTGAGGATGCAAACAAACTCTAAATTGAATGAAATTGGACTCCCAACATAATTTTGACATGTAGAATCCTAGTATAGCATTACTTTTCACTTTTGAGGACTTTCACTATTATATTTAATTATTTTAAAATAAATCATATTTTATCTTTCCTAGATGAATTAAAGGTATATAGATCATCCAATTAATGTGTAACTTCACCCTAAACTAAACTCAAACTTTTGGATCATGATTCTATCATCAATTTCCTCTATTGATGTTATTTTACACATTGTTTTAATATTTTTTATTTTTATGCACTTTCTCTCTCTTGACTTCACTAGAACAATAAAGATTATCTGAATTAGATGATAATTTAGGCATAGGCCAATTTTGATATGAATATTTTAAATATAAAAATCTTTTCCACTTTTCAAGTCATTTAATATTTTTTTATATTTTTGACTCTGCCTCCTATTTTTTTCCAAATATAATTAAATTAATTATTATTATGCAAATAATTTGAAACTTTACTCTCAAGGTAATTGGGACCCAAGAAACTCAAATTTTACATTGGATTTCACTTTTGAGATATCCTTTTATGAGTTGTAATAAAATTAACATTTTATCTTGTGATCATTATATTTATTATAGTATTATTTCATCATTATCATCCTTCATTAAATTGAGTCTCATTGTCCTCGCTTTGTTACAAAAGGGATTATATTTTATTTTGATGCACAAAATATTCCACATTTCACTCATATCACACACTATGTCCATTAATTCCTTATTTGTTTAAATTTGTGAGACATTATTAATATTTATGAACATGAATTCACCATTTGTTACTCAAAAGAATATTTTTTTATTTTTATTTAGCCATTATATTAGAAGAGAAAATATATGTAATATATTGCAAGATTTCATATACATGTTCCCACATAACTAAATTATTATGTAAATGTTTGTTTTTTTAATTTTAATCCTTGTTTGATCACAAACCTAACTAGCTTTGTAATCAGGGAATAGGTGGGATCTAATTTCTAGTTCATTGTACTACTCTAGAGGCGGAAGGCCATCATCTGTTGCTAGGAGGACATCATCAATCGCTATTTGTGGTGCGACACTAGGAGGTTGGTGGAGATGATTATTTGAGTGTTGTTGTTGTTGAAGGAGCATGTTGCTTTCTAAAGAAGAAGAAGCACGAAGCTACTGTAAGGGTAATGTCGTTGGACTTTCTTCAGGACTAGATATAACCTTGCAAACCTTTCTTCCAAAATACTTTGTTGTTGATGCGATCTTGTTGTTCTGGGAAACAGACATTTAAAATTTTGTTTTTTTTACCTATATTTGTGCTCAATTTCCCTATAGTTATGTCATAAAATATTTATATTATTTGATTTACATCCTTACTTTACCAAAGCATCATGATTCAAATTTATGTTCTTGTTTTGGGAAGAGTTAATTATAGCTAACCCATTTTATCCATATGTATTATATGAGGGTTAAGAAATAAACCACAATGACACAAGCTCACCATTTAACATATAATCATAAAATAAATTGTTATAACATTTTATATTACACATTGAACAATAAATTTTTACATATGCACATGCTACACTCTAAAATAGGATCTTTTGACAATAGGTCCAACTGTGCATTTTCCTGTCACACAACTCTCCATTATTATGTTTATTCCATATCATATGTCCCTATAACAAAAACAAGATATTACAAGTGGTACATGTTAGCACAATATACTAAAATATATTGTGTTGAGTACGCTACATGATTCATTTACCTCCTTCATACTATGACTTGGCAATAAGATAAATCTATAACTTGGTAGCAATAAATATAAAAAAGCATACTTGAATTAATATGTGTATTAATAAAAGAGAATATATATTTTAATTGCATTTTTCATTATATCATCCATACATTTGCCACCTGAGGGAATAATACATCATCTTGACTACCAAAGATCTTGAGATGCAAGGCCTAATGATCTACCACCAAAGAGTTAGATCATTTTACAATGTGATCTACTACCAAATAGAATGATCACTTGCCAACACTATGCTACCAAAGATAATTAGTTCTTTCATATAATGGAATATATATCTTATGTTTTTATGTATTAAATTCTATATATACATAAAGTCAAGCAAGGTAACACACAAGAAAATTTATTTCATCAAATATTGTATGCCACGTATTTTTTACATGTATAATATAACCATACTATGTAGTTGGCCAAGTAAGAGGCAAAGCATACCTCGAACAGAGGTATTGTAGTCATCCTTATTCTTGAGTCAACTAACCACTCTTGGTTAAACCCTGATGAAGACAAGATCATGTACTATCATCTAACTCTCATCATTATAACATTGGTTATGTCCATTATAGGGTTAAGCTTAGTTCATTAGGATATTTCATTATTTCTTGTCTCATTACTTTGTAGTTAATTTACCGATGTTTGTTCTAGGTTAGTATTGGTTCTCATACCATTGTATTATTTCCATAATTCATGCATTAACCCTTATATTAGCTACATTAATCAAATTTAGGTTTGATATCAAATTAATAGTAATTATCATGTTCTCATGAATAAAAACTAATTTAATGATTTCATAATCCTATTTCATGTTTAAGACACTAATATGAATTATTCTGAAGAAGATTTCATCATGAATTGAAGCTACATGTAATTTCAAAATTTTATTAGGGTTATTAATCCTAAATAGATTAATTAAGAAAAGTACATGTTTACATGTCCTAACATGATGATATCTGATATTCTATGGATTTTAAACATATTTATGTAGTTAGTGACATATTTACACAATTTTAACTCATCGATTGATATTTATTATTGATGAAACAAGTAATATACATCTTACATGATATCATTAAGGGTTAATTTCAAAAAAAGACTTAACGTTTACACCTTTTCATAAATCTATCACAACGTTTAAAGAATTACAGGTGTATCATCATAAACATTTTTATTTTTCATTTTGAACAAAAGCATCAAGCGAACGTATGTATCTGCCAGAGAAATGTTTCCTGGTAGATCTCCAAAGCAACGAATTGGTCGGGTTCCATATCTCCCTATTCCCACCCCTCCCTTATTTCTACCTCAATCGGTTTATTGCGGAAGAGACATCAACATTTGATTAGGGACAAAAAAAAGAGAATTGGACGCACGATGACCGAACTGCTAACATTTCTACAAACAACTTAATGTACTTTGTTTGGGAACCTTTGTCGACAGCAAACAGGTCCTACTCACAGACCAATATATATCTTCACCTCTTCATTGATATAGCAAAGTCTAGTAAGACCTGGTTGGAGTTGTGTGGGTTTGGCGAGGTGTGGTCACGTAATGGTGTGACCCCCAGCTATGTCTGGCTTGACAAGGACCTTGCCGCCAACGAGTCATGGCCCAAAATGTCACCTCCCTACTGCGTCTCCAGACCCGGTGACATCGGCTAGATTGCCACTAGGAACTGACTACCCATATCGCCAGGTTCGTGAAGGAGGCGTACGAGCTCTTGAAAACTGTAGGGGAGCGTTATACCAAGTATGACACCTCATACGTCTTGTGGCTTGTCATGGGGAACGATGATACTCTCTTCAACCTGAACAACCTCATGACGGTCATCGGCAAGTATAGTTGGGCAGTGCGCACTCCTACTGTACCGCCTTTGGTGGTGCTCGGTTCACCTTCAGCCTCCCCGCCATCGTGTCATTCTCGTGACGGATCCTTGACAAGTATCTCAACTGGTACTTCTGCAGCGACAAGCAAATCCACGCACGCCTCAACAAGCTTGACGTCCCTCTCACCTGCGAACTTGGTTTCCACCAGCTTGACCTCTAGGGCCACGTGTTCAATCTCCGGGTAAGGCACCCCGTCGTGGTGCCACTGCTCAGCATGCCATACCTAGGACTGTTGCAACTAGTCTTGCCGGACAACACCCAGCTTGACGTAGGAAGGCTTGTGGCTACATCCAGGGCCAACCCCTGTAGCAGAGCGTGTACTACGTCCCTGGCCTTCTAACCTTCGGTGGTCCATGTATGTGTTCTGGGGTGAGGTTGTGGCATCCGCAGATGAGAATACAAAGTAGTCTTGTCCGACTATAATAAAAATGAAAACTAAAAAAGTTTACGATGATATTTCTGTAATTTTTGAAATGTTGTGATAAATTTGTTAATAAGTTCAATCATTAATTCTTTTGGTGAAATTAACCCTATCATTAATATTTAACCATAAAAATATTGATATAAGGGTTCCATATTGTTCTACTCACTTTTTTTGAGAATTTTGGTAGATTATTTGTATTTTTCTTATAAACATGCTAATAATTATGCATTTTCTAATATTTATGCAACTTTTGAATATTTGAGGGTGTTACCTTTTTGAGCCAATAGCATGTCGCCACGTGGCCACTAAGTGGCACATCTCTTTGGTTGAGTCAATCGGTGCTTACCCTTTGAAACTGGTCCATGCTATCTTGTCTAATCACTTTTTCATCTGAGAATGTGTTATGCACACGCCTGCCTCCTTGTGAGTGTGTGTGAGCGCCTCCACGTGGTTGATCCCCAATCAGCAATCAATCACTCAAGAGTGATGCCCGTTAGATCCTAGCCTCCATTAGCTTCCTCTTTTATCTTTTTATCTACCTATGTTTCTATAATGATCTTCTCCCTGCCATTGATGATGGAGATGTTGTATATAGGGTCGGCTGACTTGGCTCAGTAGTTCTTGGAAGAACAAGGAAAACCACCCACTTTGTTTCCTTCACTAGACCATGACCATGACATGTGGTGGCAGGGAAAACCACAGAACCATCTGTTCTCCTTGCCTTGATCTAACTGAGAGGTTAGAGACAATTTGACTATCATTAGATGTATCCAAAGGCCGAGATCAGATCCCTTTCAAGGCCAATCTGTGACTCAGCATTTGGAGGTCATGTGTGACACCCAACTACATCCAAAACTTGGGCTACGAACATTTTTATAAGCCTCAAATCATTTAAATCACTATGAATTATTTCACAACTTCAAGTCTTAATATCTCATTTTATGAACAACAAAATATTGTCAAGGTTTAACCATATGTTCCTCATGTCTTAGCGTACATGTCACACAATTTTGGTACCAATACTCAATTGTTTGACCATAAATCAAATCTCTTAAAATGCATAAACTTATGAATCATAATCAGGATATCAATCAACTGACATCCTTACTTCACCAAAGCACTTGTAACTCTTAATATAACTCAAACAAATAGATTCACTTACATCATTATACATTTAAAAATTCTAAAATTTCACTTTATCACATCTACCCTATCACTCCTATACTTTAGTGCCATGCTGAGGACATAAAAAAGTCAAAAATTCTTATGAAAAAGATCTTTTATACCATTTTCCTAATATTTTGGCTTATTTATTGTTACTTACTGAATCTTAAAAGTTTGGGATGGTAAGGAGGTACACCTTTCATTTCACTCATTTTCATTTCACCTTGCCATTTAATTTTGTTTCATACTTTTTCTATCTAGGTTAAATTTTTGTTTGCTTTGTATAAATGCATACCATGTAGTTCATTTTCTTGCATTTTGAATTTTTTTTAAATGTTCTTTTTTTCATGCATTACATTCCATGTAATTTTTTTTTATTTGCATGTTTGTAGCTAAAACTTGCTTGTTTCTTGATTTATGTTTCATAAGGAATGTTTAGATGTGTCTGAAGGAAATTTGGCACCGCTCTGGCTAAGTTTGCCCAAATTTAGAATTTATTTCCTAAAATCATAATTTGACCCAATCTCTACTTATTGGATTGAAAATGTTGACTTTGATACATGCATGCTATGTTATCATGATATATTTCTAAATAATCTCAATGCTTGAATGTTTAGATGTAAATCACATCTTTCATGCTTGTGAATCGCTTTTTTTTTAGTTTAAGCCAGAGGATCTTCTATTCATCCCACTCCTCTCATTGTGGGCTAAATTCGAGCAAAAAGGTTACAACTCCTGCTTACTAAGCAGGTAAACAACCATCAAGAAAACAAACCAAAGGCAGAAGAGGTCCAAACCCGGGCCACCCACGAAAGAACAAGAAAGACTAGCTATGCTCCCATCTGAAGAAGATATAAGGTGTGTCATATCTCTCTAAGATGTTCATTCCTCTTATCCGCATGGGAAGAGAAGAAGGATCAGAAACGATGTAGGGATGCTCGAAATGAGCACCCCACAGCCCAAGCTCTCGAGGAATAGAGTTAATGATCTTCGGGACCAAGGAACCAGAAATGGCTTCTGTATCAAGCAACTCCCGAATCTCTCTGGTGGTATGAGTAATGTGCCAAGGGCCAAGATCATCCTGCCAAAGGATCTTCATCACATGAGGGTCATCGATCTCAATAGTAGAAATAGTAAGGTTCTTATCGTCAGCAATCTTGAGAGAAACCATGATGCCACAGATGTAGGCCGAAATATAATCATTGGCATTCAGCCAGGCTCTGAATGCAAGGCGAATGTTACATCGCCTATCTCTAATGACGCCTGCAACCCATCTTCTAGAAATGTTGTTATCAGTGATGCACTTGCCGGTGGTGATATTCATCTTAAGATTGTTGACGTCGGGCTTGTTCCATCTCACACTGTGAATCCTTCTCATCTTCATAATAGGCTGAATGATATGAGCATCGTTTAGCCTAGAAAAAAGATCAATGTCCTCAATGCAAAAAAGGAAGTGACGACGAATGTTGAACCGGATGATGTGCAGAATATCGGCCCAGGATCGCTCAGGATTGAACGCCTTGTTATCATATCTAGCAGAACATCTTGCTTTCCAAATAGACCAGCAAATGAGGGTAATCAATTCAGTGGTTAACGATCCGCGCAAGGAGTGCTTCGGCTGCTGTCCGCCCAATCGGAGAAGGCCGTCAATGGAGGTGGGCGGGAACTGATCATCAAGCAAAAGATTAGCAGCCTTGGTCCAGAGCTCAGTATCCATGTCACTAAAGATGAATAAGTGAGTGTCCTCCTCGCACGTATGATTGATACAGTAGACACAACGAGACGCCAAAGGAATATGACACTGTCTAATATGGTCGTCAGTTGGTAAAATTCTTTTACCAAGCTTCCAAGTCGTCGCACTGGCCCTTGGGTTAGAAGCACTCCATATCCAGTTCCATTTGTTGTTGTCATCAGGAAGATGATGGCAGGTTGAAAGCATCTTTGCAGATCTAAGACTGAAACGCCCATAAGGATTAGGCGTCCAAACCAGCTGATCCGGCTGTTGGTCGATAAAGGAGTGCAAATTGCGGATGAGTTGGCAGCCATCGTAATCAACAATCTGCTCCAAGGAAGTCCAATCCCAGCCGTTGTTGGGTGTCCAAAAATCTTTGATGAGAAAATCTCTATCAGTGTCTCCTCGATGAATGGCATAAGAATAGAGAGGTTGATCGCACCACCGATTGTCCCAGAAAGATATGTTCCTGCAACCAACAATCCATCTAGTAAGAGGGAGGACCTTAGGAAAGAGGCTCCAGATCTTCTTCCATCTGGGAGACGGGTTAGAACCCAGCTTAAGATAAGGAGGATAACATCCCTGTAAGTGTTTGTACGGCGAGGAATACTTGTTGCGGCAGAAGAGAGCCCATAGCGAGTCACCATTCGTAATTTCCCAACAATCTTTAGTGATATAAGCATTCTCGATATGCTTGATAGAGGTAAAACCCAGGCCACCTTGCCGGGTTGATTGAGCAAGAAGATCCCAAGCAATCCACGCTCTACGTCTTTCATTGCTTCTGTTCACCCAAAGAAACCTGGAACACATAGCTTCGATTCTTTTAGTGACACCAGCAGGGATACCAATCGAGGCAGCAGTATAAATGGCGGTTGAAGTCAAAGCATGGGTGATGAGGAGCTTTCTACCCGCAAAGGATAGAAGTTTTTATTTCCATGACGCCGTCTTTTTCATGAACTTTTCAAGGAGATATTTGAAGTCAGTAAGCCTGTGCGGACCAGCAGTGAGGGGAACACCCAAGTATGAGATGGCGTGTTCAACTGGGGAGATGTTCAGAAGATTTGAAATCAACTGAATAGAGTTCTGCGAAGCTCTGCCAAGAAGGAAGGAATACTTAGTCTTGTTAATAATCTGTCCCGTCGACGTGGAGTATAAATCAAGGGCAGCATCAAGATTGGACAACGTTTGCATATCAGCGTTGAAGAACATAATCCAATCATCAGCATATGCAAGCACAGGGGGTGCGCAACCACCACCTCTAGTGATAAATCTAGAAAGGAACCTGTCATCTGTAAGACGTCTGATATGTCTGAGAATAGGTTCTTCATACATGATAAAAAGCAGCGGAGAGAGAGGATTTCCTTGTTTCAGCCCTCTCCCAAGAGGGAAAAAACCAGCAGTATGATCGCCCACAGAGACCGAGACCCAGGAATCCTGGAAGAAGCGAAGACATAGATGAATGGCAGCTTGATCCATGCCAAAGGCCTGCAGAATAGAACGCAGAATAGACCATTCCACTCTGTCGTATGCTCTGGACATGTCATACTTTATGATGATATTCGGATGAAGCGTTCCTTGATTAAGATCGTGACTAATCTCTTTAGCAAGCTTGATATGATGAGTGATGTCCCTGCCTCTGATGTAAGCACCTTGTTCTTTCGAGTTGAGATTAGGAAGCATAATAGACATTCTGTTGCTAAGAATCCTCGCCAAAATTCTGATAGAAACATTTTCAATAGCAATCGGCCTGAAATCAGAATGAATAAACTTAGGATCGTTTACTTTTGGGATAAGAACCACCTTGCAAGCGACAAGGCTTCTGTGGCACACTTCACCCTTGAAAACATGGGAAACAAGATGCATAAAATCGTCACGAATAATATCCCAGGTAGCTAGGTAGAAGGATACAGTAAGACCATCCGGACCCGGAGCAGTGTGAGAATTCATCTCTTTGATAGTGCAGTAAACTTCTTCAGGAGATGGGGAGGCAATCAAGGTGGCGTTATCATCCATAGTGACAACAGAGCTAATGTATCTCAGGAGGTTATCGTCAAGGGAGTTATTAGTGCCCGAAGAAAAGAAACTATGATAATGGTTGGCAGCGGCAGTAGCAATGAGCTCCGGGTCAATGATTTCAGATCCGTCCTCAAGAACGATCTTCTGAATCAGACATTTTCTTCTTTTGGACTTGACAATAGAATGAAAGAAGGCTGTGTTTCTGTCGCCTCCCTCGAGCCAGTCAACTTTTGCTCTCTCTTTCCAGTGTTGTTCTTCAGTATTTAGGAGATCTTCCATCTCATCTTCGGCAGTTTTCAAGGTGTGCGCATTCAAGGGAGTCGGGTTGTCATCAAAGGCGTTCTGAGCAATGTGAACAACGTCTTCAATATCAAGAATCTTCTGCTTTAAATTTCCAAACGTATGCTTGTTCCAGGATTTGAAATGCTGCTTAAGATGCTTGGACTTAGCGAAGAAAAGAAAGGAGGGATCACCACTTAAGTCAGTGGTCCAAGCAGCTTCAATATTCTGACGGCAATCAGGGTGACTCAACCACGCATTATTAAAAGAGAGAGGTTTTATGGACTCTGGAAGAAGCACAGTTCGTAGCTTTGACGAGAATAGGGCAATGATCGGAAACTCTGAATCTAGTAAGGTGTTGCGAAGCACAAGATGGAAAGAGAAGCTTCCAAGGAGTGTTGAACAGAACTCGATCTAATCTCTCCCAAGTGGTGGGTGTGCCATTCTGCTTATTAACCCAAGTGAAGCGGCTTCCAATGAAATCAGCCTCATGAGAATCAGAATCAAGGATGAAATTGTTAAAATCAAGCATCGCCTGGAAGTCTGGGGAGTCGCCACCTCTCTTCTCATGATGGTTCCTAATAGCGTTGAAGTCACCAGCTATGAACCAAGGCGTGTCACCCACAGTGTCCATCAAGTTGAGAAGATCGCTCCATAAATCTCTTCTAAGATTTCTATGATAGCTAGCATAAATCGCTGTAATGTACATAGGATGACCTTGAGCAGGCTCGATCTTAATCGTGAGGTGTTGTTTGTGAACCTGCACCACCGAAGGTTGAAAAACATCATCAACATAGAGCCATATCTTGCCGAGCTGTTGCTCATTATCCGCAACCCAGTCCAACTTAGTAATATCCGCTAGCTCAACACCTCTGTCAGCGTGAACAAACAGTTCGAAAAGGGCAACAACTTGCGGTTTGTGCTTGCCACAGAGTCGCGCCAAAACTCTACGGGTTGGATTATTTGCAGCTCCTCTAATGTTCCAACAAAGAAGCTTCAGGTCAAGCATGAACACCAAACAACCTACTCGCCTGCTAGCAACACAACGCGTATCAGAAACTATGAGATCTTCTCGCAGACCTGCTGCTGACATCAATCTCATGGACGGACCTAGTGTCATCGTCAAAGGTGTTGTGCCATTCATCATAGTACAAGCTATCATCGTGCCTTTCCTCCCAGTTTAGGACTTCATCAAATCGCATAACATCATCATCAGTTCTCGTGTTTCTCTTGCGGCCAGGGATGATCGGTCTCGGCTCAATGAAGTCGCTGAGTTGAGCTTTGAGCAATCTAGTTCTAGCTCTGGCGGCATCATTAACAATTCTCCTGTCAACAAGGGGTTCCGCAATAGGGCCATCTTCTTTGGGTTGTGCTGCACCGTGCATAATGGGATCAGAACAGCTGGAACGGGCATCGATAGGTTCTATGCTGCTGGGTTCAGCAATGAGTTGCGCTGCCATAACAGAAGGTGACGTAAGATGACTCTTCTCGGGAGGTATCACATCCTCTGAGGGAACAGGTGAAGTCAAGGTGTCTCCGTTTGGGGGGACCCTGAGGGCAGAAGGTGGGACGCCAAGCTCTTTTCCGATCGCAGTGAGAATGAAATCATTGCTGCCTATCCTCCCTTTTGTGATGATATCTAATCTGAGTTCCGATCTGTAGATGTCTTCTGTTAGAGAGATGAAACGTGGGATGTCTTCATTGAATGTCTCCACCAGAACAAGGATCCCGGACGCGTCATCACTAGCCTGCTGCCAATTAGAAATCCAAATAAGCTTGCCAAAGGAATTGACGATCTCTTTGATCGATTCTCTGTTTCTACAGAAAAGCGGAATGTTTTTGATCCGAAACCAGACTGCTTCTTTCATGTGTTGCATCCCTCCTTCACGTAGGGACATCAAGGATAGGGAGACGTCCTTCATCATGATCGATTTGAGCTGTGTGTGACGCTATGCTTCATAGGATGATTCAAAATAGACCACCGCTCTGCGGGCTTCGAATCTGAATATCTCAATAGCCTGAGGCCATCGTTCCCGTAGGAAGGTTGCGACTTCATCCCACTAAACTTTATCATTCCATGCTACGCCGACCGCGAGGTCCAGGGCTCTCATGTAATCTCTTCTGATCGGTGAGTCAGGGTTTAACGTAACTGCCGTTCTTTTAGGGTTGTGAGACGGGTTGCTTCTGACAGGAACGAGACGCGGCAGCGGAGGAAAGGACGCATGAGACGCTAGGTCTAGCCTGGGCGTATCCCTCATTTTTTTATGGCAGGAGCGAGCAACGTGCCCGGCAGATCTGCATATGTAGCATACTCTCGGGTTTTGGCATTGCCGCTGCCAGTGCCCCTTGCGCATACATCTGTAGCAAGTGTCTGAGGCAATCCGGTGTGCAAACGATCTATGGCTGCCATCGTGCTTGTCATTAGTTAGTCTGTATTCACCATGTCGATCTTCCTTCGAGGCCATGGAGGAATTGCTATTCCTCACTGGTTCCCACAGGTGCGCTAAAGAAGGTAGCACTTGATCGGAAGGGATGATCGATCTCGTAAAGATTTGTCTCCTGTTGGCGACCGCCTCCCGTGCGTCGGAAGATCGATGTCCGTCGGGCATCAGGTTAACCGTGAGAGCCGCCGGTCATCAAGGAATCTCAGAGGGTTGGTGGCCCCCAGCGGACGGAGTGTCCCTCTGGGGTGAAGCAGCGGCGGAGCCGCGGTATCGGCCCTCACGATCGCCCAAGATCGTCGGAGCTAGAAGCTAGGGCAAGCGCCGCCTCCTAAGTCTAACATCTTCTACTCTGCTTGTGAATCGCTTGGTTGGATTGTGATTTAAGCAAGCCACAAACACTTAAAGTTTGTCGAATCTCGTTATAAAAATGTAGTTTCACATTGTTCATTCATGTGGTGTTTCACTGCTTGATGAAATTGATGGAGTAAGTTTCATGCAGGAGATCTCATGTTGAAACCCACACTAGTGACCCCTCTTTGACTCACATTTGTTTCACCTTTCCTTATATTCTCTGCCTCGTGAAAAGATGCCAAAAGGCATATATTCAAACTTGGCCACCATCTAAAAGTTTGGGGTGGCCATATATATATATATATATATATATATATATATATATATATATATATATATAGATAGATATATATATATATATATATATTTATTTATTTATTTATTTATTTATATATATATATATATATATATTTATATATATATATATATATTTATATATATATATATATATTTATATATATATATCCCCATTTCACTCTCACTGACATGTGCCCTACCTACACCAATGGAAAAGAAAAAGAAAAAGATAAAACAAAAAGTTAAAAAAGATGCTCCTATTTAATAGAATATAAATAAATAAAAGATAAGTGCTCCTATGTAATAGCACTCAAATCTCTTACCGCAACCCTTTCTTCTATTTGCATGCCCATTGAGCTAGGAAACATCAAACCTAGCTCATTTCACCCTTTTTTGTTGCCGTGCAGGTTAGTGTGGTTTCATATATGAGATTGAATGCATGAAGGTAAAATAGAAACTCTAGTCATTTTTTTTTCACCATCATGAAACAATTTACTTGGAGTTGTGGAAAAACCATATAGATTGATTGTGCATTCTACGCATTATATTTTAAGTTTGAATGCTTAGTGCTTTAATCATGATTGGTTTGTGAAAGAGGAGAGGAAAGAGGTGAATTACATGTACTTAGTCATTTGAGCCTATTTAGTCAATATACATTTTTTGCAATGCATTTGTCATTTCTTATTCATTAAAAAACTAAAGAGATTGAGTTGGAGCATACTTGAGGACAAGTATGTTTTATGTTTGGCATGGTGATGCAGTTGTTATAACCTCATTTTTTCTAAACCATGCAATGAGATTTGTAAATCTCCTTTTAATGATAAATGAAATCAATGGTTAATTTATTTGTTTGTATTGGATGGATTTCATTTACAATAGCCTTGTTTGGTTACTTACTGGGATTTATTGGGTATTAAGCCCAATTAAAAGAAAATGAAAGATAAAAGAAAAGGTAATTTATTTAATAAAAGGAATAAGTAAGAAAGAGAGAAAATGATAAGATAAAAAGGCAAAGGAATATTTCCAAAGATGGGATTTCATGCCTTTAGGGTTCCTTGAGGTCCAAGGAATCCAAGATGATAAGATAATGGCAAAAGAAAGAGGAAATATCAATTAATTTGGTTTTATTAATGAATAACTTGCATATGAAAGAAACACCCTTTTCCTTTGGAATTCGGGTTTCAAATTTAATACACAAGTAGATAATATCAAGACAGAGTTTTCTCTAATATATGAGTGAAAATATTAAATGAGGAGAGAGATATGATTTTCACAAGATTCCATTGTTAAATACCTTTTTTCCTTCATTTATAAAGAAATAAGAAATAGGGGAGCGATGTCAGCCGTTGGATGCCCCGCGTGGTCCAGAGGATCACAGATCTAAGGGTGGTTGTACATCACCCACCTCGAGTCAGAGAAGGAAAGCAAGAGGTAAACTGATATTTCCCAATGCAAATTCCTCGCATCCTACCTCACCTTCAAAGAATCCAAGACCACAAGGGACTTTGGGAGGTGATTCCACATACGACCAACCCAATTTTTAGGGTGTCTCAAGGGTTCTAGAGGAAAAGCCCAATCGGGTTGAAGGACAGGCGGCGGCGAGGGTAGGGAAACCCTAGTGGAGCCCCAAATCCTATAAATAGACCCCCCCTCAATTCCTCACCTCCTCACGAACCCATACGGCTACCTCCCGAGTCCCAGATCCCTCTATCCCTCTGGATTGGCTTCTCTCCAGTGAGAGCACCGTCGCTTCACCGCCACGGGTCTAGTGTAGGAAAGGAAGAGGACGACGAGCAGCGATCATCTGATCATGTTCCACCATGGTCTCGTGAAGGGATCCGAAAGTCTCAAGCTCAGTCGGGTTAATTTCCTCGTGAGTGGAGGCATGCAGCATCAGATCCAAAGGGTGGACCAGTGGACTACTGATCGAGCGGCTCCAAATTTTTGGTAAATCACCCTCTCTGCTCGAATATTCCAGAAAAGTGATTTTCCTTATAAAATTCATAGAAATTGTTAGAAAACTCAGATGAATAAACTTTATACATGAAAGTTGATAAGAAAAATACGAGGAACAAGATAAAAATGGTTTGGTAACATAATTCTGTCTCGTTTTGCAAAAGGATATTACTTTGATGAAAAATGTATTAAAATTTGGTTAGAAACCCTAATTGAGGTTAATGAATGAATATATGAGGCATAATAAGTTAATTCGAGTAGTATTAACTTGTTGAATGATAATGGTAGATTCTAACCTAATTTAGATGAATAATTGCATGTTTTAGGGTTTTGAACCAAGTATGTATGATAATGCATCTAGAACCCTAATTTAGGTAAAAAGAAGAAAAAACCATGTTTAATTTGAATTATGGAAATTTGTTATTAAATAATGATCCTAAACCTGTTAGGAGAGAAAAGATGAATTTAGGGGTTTTATGTAGTTTTGTTTAATTAGGGTTTAAAATACTAAAAGTGGAGGCAAAACCCTAATTGCAAGAGAAACCTTGAAAAGGGGTAGAAACCCTAAATGGGAATAGAAATCCTAAGAAGGAAGATGGGCTTGGATAAATCTTGATAAAAGGAATTTGTATATTTATTTCAGGATTCTTGTGTATAATTTCTTTCTTGGTTGGATTTCTCTACTTGATTAATTCTATCTCAAAAGTTTGCATCACAGGTATGTGGTTACGCTTATGATTAAATCACTTTAGTTTCACAGTGATTCCTGGATGTTTTATCGGTTGCCTGAATATAACTGCTTGGATGACTTTTATTTCATGCAACTATAAAGTGACTACGACTATCACTATAAATAAGTGTATATGACTAGCTCAGATCCTGGTCCTCCTCTATGGCATTGTTAAATAATAAGGATGACCTAGTAAATGGTCTACCTATTAGGTAGGACCATCAGGTTATCATGAGTCAATGATTGGACTATCTATGGGTAGTGCCATGTGACTCTTTAGCATACTATGAGTTAGGGATTGGGCTACCTATGGGTAGTGCCATGTGACTCTTCAACCCTAGGTATTGATCTACCTATTAGGTAGGATCATGGGGGTTAATTGGGATCTACCATATGAGAGGTAGTATCCAGGTCCACTGCAGGGATAGCGCAGAGGCTAGGGTATGTATGGATTGAGTAGTTATGTTTAAAGCATAAAGTTTGTTTGTTAAATCATAATTGCTTTGCGATATGTTGTTAAAACTAAATGCATAATTTGTATTTCCCCCACATACCAGTATAATTCGTTATACTGACCGACGTTTTGTTTGTCAGCGATTTAGGTACAAAATTTGAAAAAGACAAACAGTCTAGTGGTACATTACGAATACATGAATTAAAGTACAAGGAGGATTAGTTAGAATAGATTCCAGTTATGGATAGAAGTTTAAAAATCCAAGATTTTAAAAAGGTATGCACAGTTTTATTTTATTCCAGATTTTCAGTATAGTTTTTGGTAGAATTTTGTAATTATTATTGATTATTTGTTGAACCATTGATCCGGAAAATTGGGATAACAGCTTTGACCTTTTGGTCTCCCTTAATTGGGGGTTATCGGGAGGCATGGTCATTACATTTGGTATCAGAGCATTGGTTCCTCATTTAATTCTTAATAATTAATAAATTTTACAAACTCTATAGAAATGAGGGAGTTATTAGAGGATTTTCTGAAAAAAGGTGTCTAGAAAAGGATCACGGACCAGGGGCTGGCAATATTTTCCTCCGCCCCGCTAGTCGGTCACGAGGACTCCCAGATGTAGTGTGACTTCCTGGCCAATGTCTTAGGTTCTGACTCAAAATAAGATACCTTTAGGATTCTCTCATGTTTTTCATCCCTTCTCAACCCTAATTCAATTAAGGATATTAAGGTTTAGGGTTTTCTCTCTCTTACCCCACCCTCTTGAGGTATGGGTAAGTATGTTAAGGATTAAGGAATCCTCCATCAAATTAATAAAAGATACATAATAAGATGTCATCGACATAAGTATAATTAGTTTAAATGTAGACTAAAGGTCTATTTGCATGCTTATATAGATGGCTCGAGTGAAGACCGTTGCTATCCTGAATGACACTAATGGTGGTGGACCTTCCGACGCTTTATGGATGGAACAATAGAAGATGTTGACTGAGGCCATCAGTGCTCTGGCCCTCTGAGACATAGCTAGAGATGAGAATGGCGAGCCGCTTCCCGTTCACCCTCAACTCGGAGCCACCATCTTGGACTTCGTCAAGCTAAACATCAAGAAGTTCTGGGGAGAGGATAAGTCTGAAGTGGTTGACAAGGCGGAGGCTTGGCTGCTTGCAGTCGAAAATGGATTCAGCATGCTTGAGGTACAGCCAAACAAGAAGGTTCTCTTTGTTGCTCACCTCTTGGAAGGAGTAGCCAAGATATGGTGGGAAACACATATCATAGGATGAGACTTAAGTGAAGACCTGATGGCATGGGCCAACTTCAAGACTATCTTCACCACCAAATTCATCTCGGTCTCAGCTAAGAAAGAGAAGGAAAGGGAGTTCACCAACATGACCCAAGGAAACTCATTTGTGAAAGACTTTGGACGCAAGTTTCGAATCCTGGAGCATTTCGGACATATGATGGATGAGGAAAGAAGTGTGGACCATTTCATAGAGCGTCTTCACCCTACCATCAAGCCCCATGTAATGGCAAGTAAACCAAAAAATTTCATCGAAGCTTACAACACCGCCCTGGACATGGAGAGGATAGTGATGCCTGCTCAAAATTCACCCAAAGGATATTTGGGTTTCACTGAAGGAACCCAAGGCTAGAAGAACAATCACAAGAAAGGTCAAGGGCGTAACCATACCAAGGGAAGACATGGAGGAAAAGGAAAATCCCATCAAGAGAACAACCGACCTCAATCTCTCACCTACAGAAAGTGGCATATAGGTGAGTGCCGCTACAAGAAGAAGACATGCTACCGTTGTCAACAAAAGGGACATCTCCAAGCTGCTTGTCCTCTGCCAGATCCAAGAGGAATAGGACTAGTAGCAGCCCCACCTGTAGCTACAGCCCCACCTGTTGGAGAAAGAAGACAAGCTCGAGTGTTTGCTATTGATAAGGAGGAAGCTCAAGCTAATGCTAATTGGTTGATCGAGGGTAATAACCCTTAGAGTTTTCTTTTATGTTTCAAGATAATCATGTAATAGTCTAATGTATGGTGAAAAACAATGTAGGCATGCTTGAAGTCATGGGACACAATGTAAAAGCTTAATTTGATTTTGGATCTACTAATACTTTCATTTCGGGGAATCTTGCAACTATGCTTTGTTTAGATATCAAGGATTTAGGGTATGTCTTAGATGTTACAACCCCGAGTGATCGAATCTTTACATCCCTTTTAAAAACTCAGGTGATACCTGTTAAATATTGAGATCATGAGTTTCCTACAAACTTTATCCTTCTTGACATGAATGACTTTGATGTGATCATTGGTATGGATTGGTTTTATACTTATAGGGCTAATATCAACTGTAGGGAGAAGAAGGTAATCATTAAGAAACCAGGTCACCCACCTTTCATCATTAGGGGTAGGAAGGATGCCACCACCAGCCTGTATGTGTCAGCCTTGAAGGTAGAGCGGATGATGATTAAAGGTTGTCAAGATTTCCTAGCAGTAGTTACCGAGCCAGAGCCCAAGGTGCAACCCTTAGAGGAAATAGAGGTAGTCAGGGACTATGCGTATGTTTTCCCGGATGATCTACCTGGGATTACGCCTGAGAGAGAGGTAGATTTTTCGATAGAGCTAGCTCCTGGGACAAGCCCTATTTCACGAGCACCTTATAGGATGGCCCCTGCTGAGTTGCTCGAGTTAAAGAAACAATTGCAGGAATTGCTAGATAAGGGTCTTATCTGCCCTGGCACATCACCATGGGGAGCATTGGTTCTTTGTGTGAAGAAAAAGGACAGTTTGCTCAGAATGTGCATAGACTACCGAATGATCAAGCATGCTACCATTAAGAATAAATACCCTTTACCCTGGATAGATGACTTGTTTGGCCAGTTGAGGGTCAAGAATGAGGACATTCTGAAAACCACTTTTAGAACCCGTTATGGCCACTACGAGTTTGTGGTTATGCCTTTTGGGTTGTCCAATGCACCCAATGTCTTCATGAACCTTATGAACAGTGTGTTTCAACCCATCCTTGACTCATTTTTCATTGTGTTCATAGAAGACATCATGTCTATTCTGATGACTTAGAACAACACCGAGACCACCTTAGTAGAGTCCTTGATATCTTGAGAAAGTAGAAGTTTTATGAGAAATTCTCTAAATGTGAGTTTTAGATAGACTGAGTCATGTTTCTCGGACACATCATCTCAGGAGGAACGATCGTCGTAGATCCAACTACAAGTGTCAACAGTTTGAGACTGGCCTGCACTGAAGAACCCCTCTGTGGTTCATAGCTTCTTGGGGTTAGCAGGATACTATTAGTGCTTCATCGCGGATTTCTCAAAGACCGCCTTGCCATTGACCATGTTGACTCAGAAGGATGTGAAGTTTGTGTGGTCTGATGTATGTGAGGCTCATTTCCAAGAGTTGAAGGAGAAGATGACCACTGCCTTAGTGTTGACCCTACCTTTCGGTAATGAGGATTTTATGATATTCACTGATGCATCAAAGATGGGAGGTGGATGTGTGTTGGAACAGAATTGGTATGTGGTTGCATATGCCTCCCAACAGCTCAAGCCCAATGAGGTGAATTACCCGACGCATGACTTAGAATTGGCTGCTATCATCCATGCGTTGAAGATATGGTGGCATTACCTATACGGTGCTACCTTCGAGATCCTCATCGGCCATAAGAGTTTGAAGTACCTCCTGACATAGAGATACTTGAACCTACGACAGCGACGATGGATGGAGTACATGAAGGATTACGACTTCACCATCACCTATCATCCTAGTAAGACAAATGTCACAGTTGATGCTTTGAGTCGGAAATAGCTCAGGTGTGCGGTTGTTTTGTCCAGTCAGTGGAAGAGCTTAGAGGAGTTTGTGGAGTGGACTCTACAATCGCTAGAGGATCGAGTCTGAATGGCCAACAACTAGATTCAGTCTGAGTTGTTAGGCGAGATCGTGGCAGCACAGTTGGTCAGTGGGGAACTCGACAAGATGAAGGGCTTGATGAAGAAGCCACAGACGCGTCTCTTAGTGGGAGTGGACGGAGGGATCAGATTCGAGAATCGTATATGGGTTCATGAGGATTCACCGCTAAGGGAACATATTCTGTAAGAGGCTCATGGTTCTAAGTACACGGTGCACCCGAGAACTACCAAGATGTTCAAGGACCTATAGAGGTTTTTCTGGTGGCCAGGAATGAAGAGAGACATTGCGGCATATGTGGCCAGCTGTCTTACGTGCCAAATGGTGAAGGCTGAACACCAATGACCCAGTGGACTTTTACAGTCGATAGAGATTCCAGAGTGGAAATGGGAACAGATCACCATGGATTTTGTGGTGGGTCTACCCCAGACCAAGAAAGGTCATGATGCGATATGGGTTGTGGTAGATCACCCTACCAAGTCAGCACACTTCCTTGCCCTAAAGACCACTGCCAAGGTGTCAGATCTAGCTGAGTTGTATATTAGAGAGATAGTATGTTTGCATTGTGTACCTGATTCCATCATCTCTGATAGAGACCCAAAGTTTACTTCCAAGTTATGGAAGCAAGTTCAAGAGAAACTTGGTACAAGGTTGAATTTCAGTACCGCTTATCACCCCCAGATGGATGGATAGTTAGAAAGGATAATCTAGACCTTAGAGGATCTGTTGAGAGCTTGTGTTCTTGATTGGGGTGGATCGTGGGAACAGTACTTACCTTTAGCCAAGTTTGCCTACAACAACAGCTACCAAGCCAGTATCGGGATGCCTCCATATGAAGCTCTTTATGGGAGACAGTGTCAGTCACCGCTTCACTAGGATGATGTCAGTGAGAGGACCCTATTGAGGTCAGATGAGCTCCAAGTGTATGTTGATAAAGTTTCTTTGATCAAGCAGAGGCTAAAGAGAGCCCAGGATCGACAGAAGTCGTATGCTGATGTGAAGCAGACTGATGTGCATTTCAATGTGGGAGAGCATGTATTTCTGAAAATCTGACCACTCCAAGCTATAGCCAAGAACAGAGGAAAGTTGAGTCCCTGACATGTGGGTTCGTTTGAGGTGTTAGAACAGATTGGTGAAGCTGCATATCGTTAAGCATTTCCCCCTTATTATAGTATGATGCATGATGTGTTTCACGTGTCCAATCTAAAGCGATATGTGCAAGATCCGAGCCATGTGCTGAGCATTGAGCCTGTTGAGCTTCAAGGGAAGCTGACTTATCCTGAGTCACCTTTGCGGATTCTAGATATCAAGGTGAAAGAGCTTAGAAATAAGAATATAGAGATGGTGAAGGTTCTTTGGAAGCACCATGGAGAGGATGAAGCCACATGGGAGTTGAAGACGGACATGGAGAAAGCATATCCTGATTTGTTTGTTTAATTGTTGAATTTTGAGGGCAAAATTCCTATAAGGAGGGGAGGATGTTATAACCTCATTTTTTATAAACCATGTAATGAGATTTGTAAATCTCCTTTTAATGATAAATGAAATCAATGGTTGATTTATTTTTTTGTATTGGATGGATTTCATTTATAATAGCCTTGTTTGGTTACTTAGTGGGCTTTATTGGCTATTGAGCCCAATTATAAGAAAAAGAAAGATAAAAGAAAAAGGAATTTATTTAATAAAAGGAATAAGTAAGTAAGAGAGAAAAGGATAAGAGAAAAAGGCAAAGGAATATTTCTAAAGATGGTATTTCATGCCTTTAGGGTTCCTTGAGGTCCAAGGAATCCAAGATGATAAGATAATGGCAAAAGAAAGAGGAAATATCAATTAATTTGGTTTTATTAATGAATAACTTGCATATGAAGGAAACACCCTTTTACTTTGGAATTTGGGTTTCAAATTTAATACACAAGTAGATAATGCCAAGACAGAGTTTCCTATAAAATTTGAGTAAAAACATTAAACGAGGAGAGAGATATGATTTTCACAAGATTCCATTGTTAAATACCCTTTTTCCTTCATTTTTAAAGAAATAAGAAATAGGGGAGCGATGTCAGCCGTTGGATACCCCGCGTGGTCCAGAGGATCACGGATCCAAGGGTGTCTATACATCACCCACCTCGAGTCAGAGAAGGAAAGCAAGAGGGAAACTGAGATTTCCCAATGCAAATTCCTCACATCCTACCTCACCTGCAAAGAATCCAAGACCACGAGGTTCTTTGGGAGGTGATTCCACACATGACCAATCCTATTTTTAGGGTTTCTCAAGGGTTCTAGAGGAAACGCCCAATCAGGCTGAAGGATAGGTGGCGGCGAGGGTAGGGAAACCCTAGTGGAGCCCCAAATCCTATAAATAGACCCCCCCCTCTCAATTCCTCACCTCCTCACGAACCCAGACGGCTACCTCCCGAGTCCTAGATCTCTCTATCCCTCTGGATTGGCTTCTCTCTAGCAAGAGCACTGTCAGGGTGCCATCGTGGGTTGAGTGTAGGAAAGGAAGAGGACGACGAGTAGCGATCGTCCGATCACGTTCCATTGTGGTCTCGCGAAGAGATCTGACGGTCTCAGGCTCGACTGGGTTAATTTCCTCATGAGTGGAGGTGCATGACATGCAGCGTCAGATCCAAAGGGCGGACCAGCGGACTACTGATCGGGCTGCCCCAGATTTTTGGTAAATCACCCTCTCTGCTTGAATATTCTAGAAAAGTGCTTTTCCTTGTAAAATTTGTAGAAATGGTTAGAAAACTCGGATAAATAAACTTTATATATAAAACTTGATTAGAAAAATACCGACGAACAAGATAAAAATGGTTTGGTAACCTAATTCCATTTCATTTTGCAAAAGTATATTAATTTGATGAAAATTATATTAAAATTTGGTTAGAAACCCTAATTGAGGTTAATGAATGAATCTATGAGGCATAATAAGTTAATTTGAGTAGTATTAACTTGTTGAATGATAATGGTAGATTCTAACCTGATTTAGATGAATAACTGCATGTTTTAGGGTTTTCAACCAAGTATGTATGATAATGCATCTAGAAACCCTAATTTAGGGAAAAAGAAGAGAAAACCATGTTTAATTCGAATTATGGAAATATGTTATTAAATAATGATCCTAAACCTGTTAGGAGAGAAAAGATGAGGAATTTAGGGTTTTTATGTAGTTTTGTTTAATTAGGGTTTATGATACTAAAAGTGGAGGCAAAACCCTAATTGCAAGAGAAACCCTAAATGGGAATAGAAATCCTAAGAAGCAAGATGGGCTTAGATAAATCTTGATAAAAGGAATTTGTATATTTATTTCAGGATTCTTGTGTATACTTGCTTGCTTGGTTGGATTTCTCTACTTGATTAATTCTATCCCAAAAGTCTGCATCACAGGTATGTGGTTATGCTTATGATTAAATCACTTTAGTTTCCCGACGATTCCCAAATGTTTTATCGATTGCCTGAATATAACTTCTTAGATGAATTTTATTTTGTGCAACTATAAAGTGACTATGACTATCACTATAAATAAGTGTACATGACTATCTCAGATCCTGGTCCTCCTCTATGGCTTTGCTAAATAATAAGGATGACCTAGTACATGGTCTACCTATTAGGTAGGACCATCAGGTTATCATGAGTCAAAGATTGGGCTATCTATGGGTAGTGCCATGCGACTCTTTAGCATATTATGAGTTAGGGATTGGGCTACCTATGGGTAGTGCCATGTGACTCTTCAACCCTAGGTATTGATTAACATGTTAGGTAGGATCATGGGGGTTAATTGAGATCTACCATATGAGAGGTAGTATCCAGGTCCACTACAGGGACAGCGCAGAGGCTAGGGTATGTATGGATTGAGTAGTTATGTTTAAAGTGTAAAGTTTGTTTGTTAAATCATAATTTCTTTGCGATATGTTGTTAAAACTAAATGCATAATTTGTGTTTCCCCCACATACCAGTATAATTCGTTATACTGACCGATGTTTTGTTTGTCGGCGATTTAGATACAAAAATTGAAAAAGACAAATAGTAAAGTGGTACATTGTGAATACATGAATTAAAGTACAACAAGGATTTGTTAGAATAGATTCTAGTTATGGATAAAAGTTTAGAAATCCAATATTTTAAAAAGGTATGCAAAGTTTTATTTTATTCCAGCTTTTCAGTATAGTTTTGGTAGAATTTAGTAATTTTTATTGATTATTTGTCGAACCATTGATCCGAAAAATTAGGATAACAGCTCTGACCTTTTGGTCTCCCTTAATTGGGGGTTACCGGGAGGCGGGGTCGTTACAACAATCCAATTTTATAGATTCATCTTGTGTCTTATTGAACTTCAATCACATCTAAATCTGTTAGGATGCATCTTATTTTCCTCAATATGCATATTGTTGCCAATGAACTTATGGATGTTCTTTGCATGTTTTACAGGTACTTGGACCACTCTTGGATGACAGAGAGAGGAGGGTGATCCTAGGGTTTCTCTACCATTAGAGGGGTCCAAAGAAGATCTGAGGGCTTCCCCAACCTACCCCTAGTGATCAAGACTCAAGTGAAGAAAAGAAATCCATGGAAATCCAAAGTTCAAGCTCAAAGTGTCTTAGAAGACCCCAGCACAAATGTGGTGCCAAGGAACGATCGTGCTACCATAGAAATTTCAAAGTGGATTCACGTAGATGAAGCAAAGGAATTCAAGTCCAGTAGCAAAAACATGTTGCACAAAACAGACATGTCAAGGAAGACTAAGAATGGTCATGCAACCTGCCACGATTGTGTTACCAGAGATTAGTATGCATGTGCCCATCAAAATGGACACCACTTTTCCAGACCAGAATGGTCGTGTGACCCGTCACGACCATGGTGTCACAGACCCACCACATCTGTGGTTCGCAGCACAGCCATGCGACCAACCCCATAAATCCCAAAAACAACATGACCCTTTTCCATTTCTCAACATGGCCATTCCACCCCCACAACGAATGTGCTACCTATTATCCACCAAGGTCGTGTTGCCCATCACAAGTGTGCTACTAGAAAACCTAGTAGTAGTTTTGCAATGTATTTTCCATTTTACCCCCACTTGACCTAGTTCTTACCCACCATCTATTTATAGTTAGGTGGCAGTTAGAGCATGATGTTAGCTACCTCTCAGCCCATCCTAGCCCCCTCTCATCCACTCACTTCATCCACTACTCCATTTCACTTACATTTCATCATCTTCGACCTCAAAATCCTTCTTTTAGGGCTCTTGGCCACTTCCCACCACATTTCCATGACATTCCACCTTAGAGGAGAGAGAAGCTAGAGTTGTTGATTCTATTTGGTGGATAAGCAGGAGTTTCCATTGAGATACCATGGATTCCCACTCCTCCACTCATTCTTCTTTCTCCATTTTTGTGTTTTCCTTTGTTATAAGTAGCTAGGCCTCTTCTATGGGTTGTCTGCGGTCAAAATTGTTATTTTGATACCATGTTGTGGGAAATTAATATGTAAACATTATAGTTTCGTCTACTAATGATTATTTTCTACTTTTATCTCATTTCCCAATGATTGCTTTGCGGTTTGTGCTTGAAATCACCTAGGATTCTAGGAAAATTGCTTATATATAGCTAATTTAGGAAATTGTTCTGAGGTCTAATTAGTGGATCTCTATATAGGTATTCACCTTCCTACATGCTAATCAGTTCTCCTACACCTAGGTTTTAAATCTAAGTGTCTAGTTTAGAAGAATTTAGTGTAATTTACTTGGAGCTCCCTAAAGGCTAGATGGTAAGTGATGTGAGTTTCAAAACCTCATTTCCAACTTCCATTACTACCCTCAGTCTCCAATTTCCCTAGAAGTCCTAGAAACCTAAATTTGATTAGATCCTAACAAAGTTCCACCTAAACCCTAATCCAAGTGAGCCTCATAAGGGTGGATAGGAGGTGATAGGGACTAGTTCCCCTATACACATCCTACCTCATCCATGCCCAATTTTATAGTTTAGGGAAATTCGTCAGCATGTATCTTTTTGTTTGGTTTGGTAATCTAAGTGATAGAGTAATGGTTACATGTTATCAACCCCAACTCAACTGACAATTACATTCTCCCAAACATCCTACACTTCTCATAATTTCATTAAAACCCTAATTGCTTTCTTGCTTAGCTAGTCTTTACTTGTTTAGATTTTAACTTGCTTAATTAGTCTATTGCCTTACTCTTGCCTTGTTCTTTCTAGTTTAGGTATTTCCTTTCTCTTTTGCCTAGTTTTATAGTCTAGTCTTAGTGTCATCTCTTTCATTTCTTTCCTTAGTGTAATTTTCTATATTCATTGCTTAGCTTCCTTTCTTGCTCATTAGAACTAATTGTCTAGGATTAGCTTAGGTTTTGATTTCCTTACTTCTTTAATTTTTTTAATCATTTGCTTAATCAATTAAAAACCACCTTCAAATTCTTATAACCCTAGACTCCACAATATAAACATAGCCCAAAACTAGCTAAGCTCTAGTACCCCCTCTCTCCCTTGGGTTCGACCCCTAACTTGTCGCTTTCCTATACTATAACACAACCACATGTGATTGAGCATGAAGTGTGTAAGTTTATGTGAGAGAGCCTATTAGGTATATATAAGTTTCAAAGGACCTTGGTGTGTTCCTAATGTGCATCTAGCCAAGTCAATTGGCTAGGGGTTCCTGAAAACACACCAGTAACCTTGAGTTACATTCAATGCGAGTTTAGAGGGAATGGAATTAATTACATTTTGAAAGATAAAAAGGATCAACGCTCCACCATCCACAACATGCATAAGAGGGGTTTCCAAGCCATAACATGCATACATCCACCACCTAAAATATATTTTCAAAGGGTAACGTCTATGATTTTATAGGTATATCAATCATATACATATATATTTATTAAAGATTGCAATCCTTTTAATGTGGGTCTTTCCCCCATTATACAATTTTTGACTCCGACATAAACAAGGAGGGGTACACATGTGACAGTCTACAAAATTTCATTTTTTTTGCTCTAGGAAAAATCAAGTTTTATGTGGTCGACCTCATCTATCAATTAAAAAAGATAGATCTACAATGTATGTGGAATTAGATTAGATACACACATCAACACTTTTACAGTCTGTGTTGCATGCAACCATAGAAAATGGAATACATAAATCTAATCCTATCAATATCAATTCAAATATGTTGTAGATCGATGTGTTTTTGATACCACTATTAGGAATCATGAGGCGAAAAATGCAGCAAAAACAACAAAAAAATTCCCACATATTATACAAGAAAATCTCGCCAACAACAATGTATTCAGAAAGAGGATGCGCAAGGTATACCTTGCCATGGAGCAAGTCCAACTATGTCCTTGTGGTGTGGTGATGTTTGTCGCTAGTCACATGTACTGGAGGTCCTAGTAGACGTCCTCTGAACGCAGAAGCTAGTCATCTGCGTCCCTACGAAGTCCACGCAAATGGACTAGTACTCCTTTTCTTACTATCTGAGCCATTGGGAAGGAGAATCCTCTCAATTTTTGAAGTGATAGCATTGTGGCCATTCTCCTTCTCTCTCTCTCTATCAAGAGTATATAAGTGATCCAACCATCATGATCTTTTAAATAGGAGAGGAAATGAAGTAGGGTTTCAAAACCCAATGAAACGAAAGGTTACATCCAAGTTTGAAGCAGGCCGCTCGTGGACAACCAACTAGGAAATTAGAATATTCTAGAATAATGTTGTTAATTAATTAGTCAATTAATGACATTAATTGATTATCTAATTTTCTGTCACCCGACTATAAACTCTAACTGGTCATTTAGGGTTAGCTTGTCGACTTATCATATAAGTCAATAATTTAAATTCAATCAAATGGCTTAAACCTTTTAACTAATTATCTTAGATTTTATTCTAATATAATTATAGTTGATTACAATAAACATTTTAGTAATCAAATTGACTTGGAACATTTCCAATCATGTCCAAAATTATGCTCCTATTCTAATGCATCCTATGTGTGTGACTCTATAGGCTCCAAATTGTGTTGGTAGTGACGCTCGTAATCATATTATGACTTCACAACCAGTGATTGGATCAAGATAGACTTCATTTCCACCCAAGTAATTGAAGAAGTTAGATAACAACTTTAACCTAGTATTGTGACCAATGTTATAGTGATTGTATGATCCCTTTGTCTCTGATATCTAGATTGAATCTGAGGCATGGAGATGTCATGCTCTTAATATCTGATCTTTTCTTCTTGATCTAGAGTAGACTACTTGAGATTCACATGAGCACAATATCATATTTTGACTCACGTGAGCCTAGCCATGCATTTCATAGTCTCACTCATCAAGTGGTCAAGATATCCCTCCAATAGGTGGGACAAAATCCATCTACATCACTCACATTAATTCACATATGTCACAATGAACCCAAGAACTACTTGTATAGAAACTCATATTCAAGTTCATGTTGAGTAGTTTTAAAGCACATCAGACGATATGTAATCAATGTAGTGAGTTAACATCTAAGGACCACAATCACCATTGTCACATTGAGATGTTATTCTGACCAACATTATTGGCTTCCATGTATTACACTCAAAGTGGGCATGTGCAATATAGTTGTTCATAACAAGTACCAATGTGTTTGATTTGATATCCAATCATGACTTATGAGACGTAGTCATCAATTAACACAAATACCGATCTTGATGTATTATCGTTGTCCTAATGTCCACAGTAATATCTAACTAGGGACAAAGACAAGAATGAATACTCTTAACATTTCTCATGTTCAGGTCCTCCACTTGAATTCACATCTTATTTAGTTGTACATTTTCAGTACATTATTATATATATTTATTATGTCATACTTTAAATAACATAATAATTGAAATTGCCTTTATTAATAATGAAATCAACTACAAGATGTTCCATTACAATCATCATATGATTGGTTCTCAAGGCATATTGCCAACAATACATGTCTTAGAAGAGATGACTCTTGGGGATAGTCTTGAGATAGTTTGGACTTCCCACTTCCTAGATATTGAAGTTGTTTCTTCCATATAAACCCCAAGTGAGATTATTTTGTAAACTTGTGAAATTGAATAAAGTCATTTTTTCCGTTGTAATACTTTGGTCTTGAATACAATTACTTTATAAAATGAGAAACTACACCTATTCTAATATACTTGTTAGTGTGTTTGGATTAGATGGTTTATTCCTCAAATTGAGTAATTAGTGGATCCCCTCCTGGGTCCCATTCCTTACAAACAGATTCCATTTTCTTAATAAAATTGACGACACAACTATCCTTGTCAGCTAAATTATAATTGATAAGAAAGTACAATGGTGGTCATCATAAGTGGGTAGACTACACAGGCCATACATCAACGTCAATTTCTTTCTTCCACTTGATGATACAGAGCTACGCCATTGGTTACTCTACAATAAAACTGATATGAAAGGATGGACCTTATCCACAACTCTTATCCATCAGTATAGAAGAGTACATTTATTAGACACACTTCTTTAAAGGAGGATGGTGATGGCTATAGTCATACTCCCTAATGTTATTAGGAAGGAGTGTTGAGTCAAGTTACAACCATGTCCCAAAGAGGTGTCAGGTCTTGACAACAAATATGACAACTATTGAGTGGTTGGAGTATGGAAGAGTTAGGCTATGGCCACATCTCTCGCCCTAGCTTCTAAGTAAGAGAAAGATAATATCTATATATGAATACAATTAAAAGATGAATAAGATTATTACTCCTTTGCTTATATATTGTGTATTCTTTATTTAGCTACTCACTTTTATAACTAGAATTTTCCACGTAGCCATGATCTACCAACATGATTTCATTTGAGAAAGTAACTATTTTCCATGTTTTAATGATCCTAAAGTGGATTTCTATGTTAATAATAGTTGAACTCACATATGTAGTTTATCATACTTAATTACCGAATGGGGGCTCTTATTCACAAAGCTAGAAAAATCATATGAATCTATTGAAATTATTCATGTAGAGACATTTAATAGAAAGGAGTCATTTTTGGTCTATTGTAGAGTCTTAGAGTCTTTCCAGCACACTTAGGTCGGCAGTGTGTCGAGATCGCCTTGTTTATCACTTTTGCTTATTTCTTAGTTGGTAGATAGATACATACATGTTATAGTTTCTTAATATCATGATGCAATGAAAGATGCCATAATATCATATAGAAGTTTACATATCTTACAATATGGATCCAGATGTATAACTTTCATGTATAATATGATTAAGTATTATAATAAAAGGATGTTATCTATGTAAGTTGTATGTCTAGATATCTATCTTGTCATTTGTGCCCATGTTGCCTCTATGCATTGGTTTTTATTTGCTTCAATCTCAGTTGTCCTTAGTGCATAAGGGCTACAAGATATGTTGTTGATTCAAGAGGACTTTGTGACAGATTATTGGTTTGATTCGGTTTCTATTGGTTTAGTTTTTCGATTCGAGGTGAGTTGTGTTAGGATTTTGCCTCTTATCCTAATTGGATAAGAAATAATATGTAACAATATTAGGAAAGTGCAAATTAATGTTAGACTTGAAGTCCAAGGCATTATTTTCTTATAATTTTGTATTGTCATTTCCTAATCCCTATAGAATAGGTGTATCCTCTCTGTATCGTCTAACCAGCACTCCCTATCTATATAAATTGGGATAGACATTGATGGAATACAGTGTGCCAATGTGTGTGGGTTCCAACATGTGGTAACTTTGGGTGTCCCAACGTGGGACAACATTGTGTACCTAAAGGGGAAGTCAAAAAAGTAGCCAAAGAGGGGAAAGAATGAAATTGGATTACGTGATTCTATTATGGACACAAGATTGTAAGAGAGAAACGATCCTTGCAATCTTTTGAGGATGCTTAATAGAATTATGTAGAAAGTCGATAATGTTCTCTGCTTGGTTATTTATTTGGTGGTTATTGGCTTTGTTGATATGGGCGGTCGTGATTTTTATTTTGCATGTTTGGGTTGTATCTCATGTGGCATTTTTCTTGGGCTTGAAGCTTCTACATATCTCTTCAAGTGGTATTAGAGCAGGGTTCATGTAAGACGATTAGAAAGCACGAGAGGCACAAAATAGCATAATGACTTCGACAACTGTCGTTGGAGGCCATTCGATAGAAAATTTTGATGGAAATATTATCATGGAATCGTATGGTATGAATCCACTAGTTGTGAAATATCAATGTGGGGTGGAGTCATGCTATCTACTTGCAAGGGAAAAGTGGTCGTGGAGGTTGCCTGATTCTATCAACTAGTTGAATATTTTCTAACCAAAAGATGAGCGAATGACGAGAGGATATGAGAAGCGTAGATGATGTAGTAGCATGGATGATGGGCGTCATGAACCTGAAGATTGCTACATGTATTCAACTCTCACAGGCAGTCTAGTGTGAGATTGCAAACTCGGCTATAAATTTCAACAGGTGCAGAGGTGAAGCTATCAATTGTTGGAATGAGGAAGTCGTGGTTGGACCGACCACACGGTGTCTTCAAGTAGGCGTGGATAAAAGAAGGCACAACCCTATTGCATGGGGGCCAAAGATGTGAAGGATTCAGTTCTTTCAACTGCAAGTGGAAGTGGTACAGTTTCTCAAACTATACATCTTGAGGATGTACATCTTAAGGAGCTCTCACATGAATGGTTTGGGCAGACATGTTTGGACACGCACTCCGTATAGGTGTGCATGATGATACGCTTATGAAAACAGAAACAACTTCAAAGGATGGAAGAATGCGAGTAGATTTCTTGGAGGAGCAACTTTAGCAGATAATATACAAGGTGGAGATTGTTAGGATTTTGTCTTTTATGCCAATTGGATAAGAAATAATATCTAACAATATTAGGCAAGTACAAATTAATGTTAGACTTGAAGTCTAAGACATTATTTCCTTATCCTTTTGTATCATCGTTTCCTAATCCTTATAGAATAGGTGTATCCTCTCGTACCGTCTAACTAGGAGTCACTATCTATATAAATAGATGTAGACACCGATGGAATACGATTTGTCAATGTGTGTGAGTTCCAACTTGTGGTAACTTTGAGTGTGTCAACATGGGATAACATTGTGCACCAAAAGGGGAAGCCAAAAAGATAGTCAAAGAGGGGAGAGAAAGGGAGTGGGTTATTGGGTTCTATTGTGACACATGATTGTGAGAGAGCAACGATCATTATAATCTTGTGAAATTATTTAATAGAATTTTGTGGCATTCTTCGTCAATCATGTTTAGGGGTGTAAACGGTGCGGGTCTGGTCATACCCATACCCATACCCATACCCATCTAATTTAGCGGGTCCGGTTCCGGTTCTAGACCCGCATAATACAAAACTTGGACCCGCACCATACCCGTACCCGCAATAATAGCGGGTATGCAGTGCGGGTATGCGGTTCTATAAATCATCATATTATTTATGTAAGAGAAATGACTATGTTATATATATTTAACACAACAAGATATTTTTATCATATAGTATAATAACATGTAATAGTTATATTAGACAATGCTATATTCTATACAATAAAATTAATTGAGTAATTGTTTACATATTTGTAGTCATGTTCATAACATTTAATTTATGTAGAACGTAATGTAGATTAGTGGACATTTTGATTTTAAGTTTACATATGATGTTCATTATTGTAACTAGAATAGTTAATTCTTAGTTATATTACTAGTCTCAACCTTAGAGTAGGATATAATCTCAATAATTATATTAATTAGACTAGTAAAGTATGATATATATAACATATTATTTTAGTAGTTACTTATGTATAGCAGGTACATGGGTCTAGCGGGTATGGGTCCAAGCATACCCATTATTGGACCCGCTTATATGCGGGTCCAAGGGTATGCGGGTATAAAAAATTAGACCCGTGACGGGTTTTTTGAGGGTCCGGATTTGCGGGTCCGCGGGTCTACCCGTACCCATTTACAGCCCTAATCATGTTCTCCGTTTGGTTATTTATTTGGTGGTTATTGACTTTGTCGATGTGGATGGTCATGACTTTTATTGTGTATGCTTTTGTTGTATCTCATGTGGCATTTTCCTTGGACTTGAAGATTCCGCATATTTCTTCAAGTTGCGATTAGTCCAAGTGTGTTATGTGATTTTGGATCTCTTCATGTTGGATCCACTTGACACGTATGCACGCCTTTTGTTCATCTAGAGGGCAGGCGCCACAAGATGCCTATATATCTAGTTATTTTTTTCAGAACACTTATATGCATCTAATCATAATAGTATCATATATGCTGACAGTTTATTTTGACAGGTTAACCTATCTTGTAATACCATGACAAAACCATACAAGACTGGGTCTCAAGAATTTCATAGCAAACATGACCGCACTACGTGTCCAAACCACGCACAAGCGGAATTTAAGAGCAAGCAAGACCACAGTATGTGTCCAAGCCAAACTAGACTATGGCATGGTCAAGTCTGCTTCGATCTGATGGTTAAATTTAATTTTCTTCCCAAATCTTTTCCGACCAGTCCCACCCATGAGGGCCCCTTGTATCACAATTCTGTTATAACACTACCATTTTGTCTCACACTCGCCTTTCAGTGGCGCGATGTTTCAGGCGACCGAGAAAAAGCTACATTTGCTAATATCTTTGTTTTCTTATATGGAAGGGAATAATATAGTATGTGAGAAATATGAATATCAAAATATGTTTATGCTTCTTCAGAGAAAAACAATTGAAATATACATACTCAGTAAAACTTATATAAATAATACTATATTTGGAAACATCAACAAATATACTAAGATCCAATATTATATTATATCTATGTCATAACTGAAAAACTTACATCTATTTTCAATATACATTATTAGGATATGGAGTCAAACGGCCCTTTATAGCTTACTTTAAGCCCCCATCCTATTTTATCAACTTGATTTATTTATAAGAAAAAAAATGCTGTGGTCGTTTCGTAACCTGTTACCAGCATCTATACCATTACTAACTTGCACGTGGCTGGTGTAGGTCAGACTCTGTATTTTTTTTAAATACCTCCACAGGAAACACTTCGTCCCAGATTTGAAAATATTTTTTAATTGGATCCTGTTTTTTCAATGACCTATTAATTGGTTGAAGAGAAAAAGGAGCAATATATGTCCATTTTGTCAATATAAAAATCAAATACGACGATAATGAAGGTATAACTTATTCAACGCACAGCTACATGGAAACAATTCCGACTGATACATTTGAACTCTGTAGCGAGATGCATAGAAGCTCAATCCCACCAGGAATTACATAATAACTAATTATCTTTTGATATAATATTTCTGGTATTTTCTGTCATCTTCTTTTCATTTCAGTTACAATAGCTTAAAAGTATTTTCTGTAAATTAAGGCTTTTACAAGTAAATATTCCTACAAAGTTCATTATATATGTATTAACAGGGTAAATGTTCATATTGTGCACTCCATGAACTTGTTGAGATTAGTTGATAGATAAGGTGGTTGTAAATTAAAGACGTAGATTTAAACTAAAAGAAAGTTTTTTGGTACGTATATCAACCGAAAATAACAGTGCAACAAGTTAAAAATTCAAGGCTAAAGTGCGTCATAAGCATTTTCGAAATAGGAGTGCCGTGAAAATCAAAATACAGACGCACAACAGCCAAGCTGACATGCCATTTCTATTATCGTTTACATTCAGCTTCTCATATATATCCAATGATACCTGTTCTAAATGTCCTATTAGCTCATATGATGTGCTTAATGCTATCGATCACAAGTGTAAGCAGGTAGCCAACCAGTAACGTTGACGTAAAATAACCACTCTATCCTGTGTGTACAAGAAAGCCATCCCTGAAGGTAAACAAAAGTAGATGCCGTTGGTAGAGATCCCCAGCCACCACCTTCTAGTCGCTAGCTTGGGACATATTTGACACAATGATTGTCATATTACTCCCAAAGGAATAGCAAGAGTGATGAAAACCCTACTGTATGGAGTATACATAACTACCAAATAAGCAGCAGTGATGAAACGAAACGAATAGGCAACCATTATTTAGTCATTTATATAGGAAGAGAAGGATGTTTCTCTAGTTCTACTCCCTTTGTCCATAGTAAGCGTAACATATACTGCTGCTCCAGCAAAGATCAAGATCATGTATGAAATCTTATGATTATATTACTAGTTCCTGCATTAAAGACAATAAAAGAAAATGAGTGAAATGTGTAAACTTCTCATCGGCTCATTTACTAAATCAGAGAGACATGTCCCTCTTATTATAATGCATAGCTGAATTCATATTTGTAGATCCTAAGCTATCAACAGTAGGCCACTTCAAACAAAATTTTCAGTGTCACTTCAAAAGAGGTTTATACAATAAAGTAACTTCTGTGAAATCCTATGACAGATTACTTTTGAATAATACTGAAATATATTGGTTATTGGACTGAGGAAGATACCATACAGTTTTCGCACTTATGAATATAGCAAATCAAGGTATAACATTTAATTCAACACCTACTTGGATTCTGGACGCCACATTCATCTTTGGTGCTTGTTCAGCCACTAGGATGTAGAAGAGACCCATAACTCCAGTATGCATGTGGGAGCTGCTGTAGTTAGATTCCAAGGTAAGAATCTCTCCATCAAATATTTGGATAGAGCCCGGCTGAGGGTAGCAGGTAGACATTCCAACAATATATCCGGCTTCATTTCCTGCTTCATTGCCATCCCCATATGCCGGCGTGGAAGAGCACAAAATACGACCATCCTAACAGTCCGCAAGAATGTAACATTTAGCTAATTCTGTCAAAGAATGTCAATACAACAACATAGCATTTGCAACCCAATCTTAGTAAAAAATTGGTAAACAAAGATACTGAACTTTATCAAAATATAGAACAAAAAAGAGTCTTGAAAGTGATGGATCAACTGATAATGTCAGAATCTCTTTTCCAGTACCTATGAAAGAGCTCTCTTGGTTACCCATGCCACAGGTGACAGGTGATAAATCAACGAACCAAAAATATCCAGTATATGGTGTTTTGGTTATTAGGTACTAAGCTCCTTTCTATGCAATGTTCTCACCATGATTCAGTTTTTACAATCTTAATTTAAGATCCCAGTCATCTTCATTTATTCATAGGATAAAAACATCTTTAGCAATTATGAATATACAAAGTACAAGATATTTAGTTTTTATGTTAAATTCCCCTGTATTTATCCAAAACGATCTGCCTTTCTTTACAAATCACTAACTCTTGGGGCAAAAAAAGGATCACCAACTTCTACTGATCACCAACTTCTACGATTTTTCCCCACTTGAAGTATAGTTTAACAAAAATATTCTTTCAAGTTCCATCTGCATTTCTTCAAAACCTACTTGTTCATGTAAACATTATCTATTATCTAAACTGTAAATTTATTTAGACATAAACCTTTTATAACAAAACTATTTCTTTAGTACATTAGTTTTCTTAATGTCCTGCATTTTCTGATAGATGAATGCCACAATCCAGCAAATGAAAGCTAGTGGAAAATAAAGACAGGGATCTGCCTTATTCATGAAATAACGCTGTTGCAGACATACATAATCCTTACTATAAGTGGATGACTCTGTGACAAATTATTGTTGCACAGTTTTCTACCTTATTATTATCCAAATTATCCAAGAGATAACAGTGCAGAAGGTGGTAAGAGATACAACCTGACCATAGAGAGCTCCACCAAGCCCACCTGAATGTTGATGGGCAACCCCGTAGATTATGGTACCACCTTGAGGGATAGCCATATCTGACCTCAAATTATGCACACATTTTTTGCTCATTTTGTCGCTTGGTTGACAGGCACTTATACCATATTCTATCTGAACAGAAACGGATAACAGAAACACTTTTAGTTTACAGAAAAAAATGGATAGTAATGATCCACCTTTTTAATAAACATAAAGTAGTACCATTGAACAATTAAATATGATAATATAAAAAGCATCCAATTCTTACAAAACTCGAGCAGTCAATTCGGTGTCAGAATATATTTCTCAAGTAAATCTATATGACTTTGTAATACTCAACCATGTTCTTTCAAATTAATATGTTGATTTTCTGTAATGAGGTTATCCAACGTATAGGGTAGCACAGTTTGGAGAAGTATGTTGCCTTCATACCTTAGAATTGGCAGTGCTCAAGAGACAAAAAACCAGATGAATAAAAATTTCCTAACCTCACCAAGAAGCATATATCCAGTCATAAAAACTTACAGAAATCGGTTGTTGCAGTCATGTACGAAACTCCATTGAAAACTTCCACTTCACACAAATAATACTTATGGAGGAATCCAACATCAAAATTGTTAACTGGACATCAATGTGCTATACAAAGTAATTTCGTGAAACTTTTATATATTTCAACAAATTTTGAATAAAATGAGATATTTTATAAACATCAACACATTTTCCATGGGTTTGATAAAGATTCAATAAAAATATTTTTTTCCAAAAAATAATTTAAATAAATGATGTAGGACAATCGTGGCCTTTAGCAGTCATTTGAGTAACAAATATTATGTCATATAAATTTACATGTGTTTTAGGTGTTGTTTAACATTTTCCTAATTTAGGTTTGTGATATTTTTGCAGTTTAGATCTCATTGTTAAGTTCAAGGCCAATGTCCATCCTACCATTCACATTCTGAGTTGCCAAGTATTGATCTGTCATTCTTCATCATCTCGCATCGTCAGCTGAAAAAGATGACCCCATATCTATTGGATGTGATCGACGCTCTACAGGGGCTGGAGATATCCAGGGGCTGGATTTTATTCCCAAAACAAGAGGGGATCATTCACGCGTTATAAATGTGACGGAGACAATGTGGCAACATGTGAAATATTTGTTTAATACCTTTGAAACAGGTGGCTGAAAACTCAAAATTATAAATACACAACTCTGGAAGGTGACAAGAACAAAAGCCGAGGAGAATCATATCCTGGAGCATGAATGGTTGAAGAAGGATGTACCAAAATGGATCTTCTACGTTTACAAGGCTGTGAATGGAGTGCTAACTACATTAGGAAAAAATCATATTTGAAATCCCAACGTAAATATGATGTGCATGTTGTGTGACAATGGGGAAGAGAGACAACCATTTGTTGTGTGGCTGCAAATTCACTAGAAAAATTGAGTTGATTTTTGATGAGTTTAAGTTAAAAATTGGAGCAGGGGGTGAACTTACAAAGATGTTGATCAAATATGGCAAGGAAGAGGAGAGATGTTCGCTGCTCTATCTTTCACGTTTAGTGTGAAAGGAATAATAAAAAACATTGCGGCAAAATTTCTAATATGTTTGGCTGCAAAATTTGTAAATGTATAAAATATTGAATACACAAATAGATAGTAAAACTAGTGAACTATTCTTAGAAAAGTTGTAGTGTTGGGCTGCATGTATCTCTTTGACCTCCTATATTTTTAGAGGAAGTCGGAATAATATTTACCACCCATGCACACACACAATGTTTTAACTATATATATACACATACATATATATACATATATATAAAGAGAGACATAACATTTGTGCGTGTGTCGTCATATCCCGTGTTTCTCCAGCTTCGTCTCTAGAAATGTGTCTATGCTTCCTAGCATACATCCTATATTATCCTTTCATGAAACAAATTTACCATATCATCCCCATCTTTGCCTCAAAATGAACAAATACAATTATATCTCACCGTGACGGTACTACTGAGTTTTTTATGAGATATACAATTAGGGTATCAGCCATTTGGTCCTTATAAGGTCTTGTAATGAACCAAATGTTCATCCAGATTTCTTCACTAGAATACACTTAGTTATTGTATACGAGACCATTATCATCAATTACTCTTAAGCATTACTAAATGGAACTTTGAAACAGAAACTACCATAGCTAGAGCATGAACATCATTCCAAATAGCACAACCGCATGTTACTCTAAGTCCCCAGTTTGATTACAAAAGTATCCATCTTTTTTTATCTTTCTGTTGCAATCTAATTTCATTATTGAAATTCAACATCTGCCCCAACGAGTATCTATGAAGATTTGTTTTTTCTAAACATATTAAACATATATTTATGAATCATCCTAGTCAGATCTAGGAAGCACAGACACGAACACAAACATGGATATGGACACGGACATGGACACGGGACACGGCGATTCCCAAAACTATAGGACACGAACACGGCACTGGACACGGAAAATATTATATATATATATATATATATATATATATATATATATATAGTCAGGCTACTAGAATACACTCGCGTGTACAGATCGCATGAATACACTCAAGTGTGTTTGCATATCAAGATTATTTTTTGCAAAATGTAAACCATTGATCTTCACCGTCATACTATAACTAGGCTACATACAAATTTGAGCCCGTTTGGATGAGTGTAAATCACTCATCCAAGGGCAACAAAATCGACGGGCAAAACTAATTTGAAATGCATAATTTTTGCGGTCTTTATAACATGACCTATAAATGTCCAAATGTGCTCAAATTTTGCGTATGAGCTATCCTCAAGATGTTTAAGAAGATCAACGGGTTAGATTTTTAAAAAAGATATGGCATCATGAAAAACTACTTGAGTGTATTCTGCTCTGAATACACTCGAGTATATTCTAGCATGACTCTCTCTCTCTCTCTCTATATATATATATAGTCAAGCTAGAATACACTCGAGTGTACGGATCGCACGAATACACTCAAGTGTGTTTGCATATCAAATTTTTTTTTACAAAATTAAACCATTGATCTTCGTTGTCATACTATAACTAGGCTACATACAAATTTTGA
This sequence comes from Alisma plantago-aquatica, assembly GCA_963693085.1. Taxonomy (NCBI): domain Eukaryota; kingdom Viridiplantae; phylum Streptophyta; class Magnoliopsida; order Alismatales; family Alismataceae; genus Alisma; species Alisma plantago-aquatica. Next base: position 755,071,409 of record OY856409.1, read on the forward strand.
ACCCATTTGGATGAGTGTATGTCACTCATCCAAGGACAACAAAATCGACGCACGAAACTAATTTGAAATGCATAATTTTTGCGGTCTTTATAACATGACCTATAAATGTACAAATGTGCTCAAATTTTGTATATGAGCTATTCACAAGATGTTTAAGAAGATCAACAGATTAGATTTTTGAAAAAAGTATTGCATCATGAAAAACTTCTTGAGTGTATTCTACTCCGAGTACTCTCTCTCTCTCTCTCTATGTATATATATATATATATTCCATTGATCTTCATGGTTACATTAATAATAGGCCACATACAAAATTTGAGCGCATTTGGATGAGTGTAAGTCATTCATCCAAGGACAACAAAATCGATGCACAAAACTAATTTAAAATGCATGATTCTTGCCTCTTTTAGATGCACGACCTATAAGTATCAAAATGACCTAAAATTTATTATATAGTATGTTCTTAAGATATTTAAGAAGATCAACGGTTTAGAATTTTTAAAAAGTTACTGCATCTTTAAAAATGACTGAGGTGTATGGTGTCTCCGGTACACTCGAGTGTACACTAGCCTGACTCTCTCTCTCTCTCTCTCTCTCTATATATATATATATATATATATAGCACATATTACTGTCAAATAATAAAAGAAGGCAAATTGTTGTATTAGATAGGAGAAACCCTGCTCCTATAAATAGGAGAACAGGGAAGCGTACAGACTTAACTAAACCCTAATGGGCCAAGACACAGAGAGGCCCATATTACAAGGACAATATAAATAACTAATAAATAGACTCTCTAACACTCCCCCTCAAGCTGAAGTTGGGAGAATCCCAAATCAGTTTGCAGATAGAGAGTCAAACTAGAAAACAAATAGACAGAAATAAAAGGATAAACCAAGCCCATACAAGAAATTGCTCCCCCTCAATATTACAATAAAGCACACAAATACTCATACACTCCCCCTCAAGTAGATACTCCAGGCAAGCAGACAAGCAGGTCACAGAAGCTTCTCGATCATCTGGAGTAGAAATAAGCAGCAATACAATCATCTGGAGCAAAAGATATAATAGTTGATAGGCACTAAGCTCTTCATCAACGTCGTCGTCGTAGTAGCCAGAGAGTGTTGGGTCACAGGCAGCAAAGTCCAGAGAGTGCTAGATCACAGGCAGTAGAGGTCAACGTACAAATAAAGTACGGACGGGTCAACGTGCGAAATAAAGCACGGACGAGCCAGATAGTGCTGGTACACAGTAGTAGAGAGTCGACATGCAAACAAGGCACAGACATGCCAGAGAGTGCTGGCGCACAGTAGCAAAAGTCGACGACGTAGGAAGATAGAAGACCAGTGTACAAAGTAGCAAGCAAATAAATAACTCCAGTATGCAATGTAGAAAAAGCTCCATGTAAAGTCACAACAAAAGTCTTCATCATCTTCCCTCTTTATAAAGCATCCATCACAGTAGTAGACGTCATAAATCCAAAGAGTGTTGGTCCACAGAGTAGAAAGTCAACGTGCAAATAAAGCACGGACAACAGAAGCAAAGATGACGTCCAAGTATGCAACTTCACAGCAGTAGTCGAGGTAGATGATGAATAAACAATCTAGCAACAAAATATACCAAATAGCAGCAGAAGACTCCATATATCAGTAGTAAATATAGCACGAAGATCCATAGAACAACAGAATGAAATTCTTCTTCTTCATCTCATCTCTTCTCTATTTCTCCCCCTCACACCAACCACGGAAAGAATCAAGAGTGGTTGGGGTGGATAATGATAAAGGAACACTCCAGAAAGAAATACAGGTCGTAGCACTGCCGGGGGGTTTGGGGGGCGCGGCCCCCCAATTAGGGGGTCCCGCTACCCCTCAGCGGGCGGGAGTCGAGGGGAGGCCGCCCCTCACGGGGCCTCGGGGGCAACGCCCTCGGAAAAAAAGGTCTACAAAGATTTTTGAAGAGAAATCAAGCACAAATCTTCATAAAGATTAATAATATTACGGATAGAATGCATCAAAATTTGCTCTGGCCAGTCCAAGAAATTTGCAGCGGGAGCGGCGGGGGGTGTATGGAGCAGGAACGGCGGGGGGCATAGTAGTAGAGGCAGCGTAGTAGTAGAGTCGCAGCCCAGCAGCAAAGAGCCGATGGCGGCTCATCTAGAATAGGCAAGAGCAGCATATGCAAGTGGCGGCGGCGGCGGCTCGAGATGGTGACGGCAAGGGCGGTCACAGGGGTAGGTAACGGCATGCGCGCGGAGCAGATGTACTGTAGCGGCGTATTGTAGCGGCGTACTGTAGCGGTGCGGCAGTACTGTAGCGGCGCGGCAGTACTGTAGCAGTACTGTATTGCTGAAGGAAAAGACGCCCGGAGCAGCAAAAATGAAAGTAATAGCCTCGGAGACCATGGAACAGCCTGCGGGCAGCCGACCCACAAGGAAGAAGGGTGGTCGCCCGCCGGCTACATCTCCCTCTTGTTTCTCTCTCTCACGTACGACGGCGGCTCAAGATTGCTGCTTTGATACCATGTCAAATAATAAAAGAAGGCAAATTGTTGTATTAGATAGGAGAAACCCTGCTCCTATAAATAGGAGAATAGGGAAGCGTACAGACTTAACTAAACCCTAATGGGCCAAGACACAGAGAGGCCCATATTACAAGGACAATATAAATAACTAATAAACAGACTCTCTAACAATTACGACATATAATATGCTATATGTATACACACACAAAATGATCTACATAGACTATCCACAGAGGAAATCACCGGGAAATCAACAAGCATTCTACATATAACATCATATCCACAAGTCATAATATGAATTAAATCAGAACATATATTAAGTTGTTTGATTTGTTGAAGTAAAAATATATGGAATTGTAAAACTTAAAGAGCCGTAAATTTTGGGGATAGTGGTATTTTTATTGTTGATGGAAGTAATGGTGAACAGCATGTATTATCAAGAGAAGGGGAGGGGGCAAGGAAACATGTTGTTGCTGGTGGTGTAGTAGATGGGTGTCTTGTAGGTTGAGAGGGAAGAAAGGAAGGGCAATACATTGGAGAGCTACTTAAGATGGAGAGGCAAGAGAAGAGGAGGGAAGATGGAGATGTAGAGAAGCAAGAAAAAGAGTAAGCATAGGGAGGACAATATTCTGCTACTTTTACTTGGAGAAGAAAAAAGAAGAGTAGGAGTGGAGTAGCAATAGAAGGTAGAAGGAGTTGTGGAGGACCAACATGAAATAAGAGGGGGATGGGAAGCAATGTTGTGGGTGCTACCTCATTCAAATTAAAATAGAGGGGGGTGGGAATGAGAAGAGTAACAAGAGGGGGAGAAGAAAAAGTAGATGAGGGAGAATCACACATATAGAGAAACTGAGGCTTGTTTATTGAGTGAATAAAACAGTGTACAATGCAGTCTCTTATATGACAGAAGAGAATAGAGACTAAAGTAGAGGTGAGCAATATGGGACTAAACTACAGAAGAGAACAACATAAGTGAGGCACATGCTAATGACATTGTCGGGGTTTGTCAAGATACCGGCAGATGAATCCGACAACAGCAGTAAGATCAGCTCGTGTGACAGTCAAATAAATAACTTGCCTACCAGCCTCCTGAACTGGTGATGATCAACATAGGGAGGAGAGTTTGCATCATCCCAGTCCATGTTTGGGTCAAGTGCCAGTTTCCAGAAGCAGATCAAGCATATATTTTCTCTGAGATAGACACAGTCCTGCAGATGATCTGGAGACTTCAATGCCTAAGAAATATCGAAGTTTTCCGAGATCTTTAGTGACAAAGTGCTTTTCTAAGTAAGCTTTAGTTTCCTGTATGCCTACAGTATCACTGCCAGATAAGATAATATCATCCACATAAACAATCAGAATGACAAGTCCAACCACTGTCTTGCGAATAAAGACTGAATGATCAGAATGAGAACGAAGAAAGCCAAAGGTGACTAATATCTGACCAAGCTTGTCAAACCAGGCTCACAGACTTTGTTTGAGACCATAGATAGCCTTGTTCAGCTTGCATACTTTGGAGGCAGACTCCCCCTGAGCAACAAACCCAGGTGGTTGCTCCATGTAGACTTCTTCCTGTAAATCTCCGTAAAGAAATGTATTTTTCACATTAAGTTGAAAGAGAGACCAGTCTTTATTTAGAGCAACAGAAATCAGAATGTGAATAGAGTTTAATCATGCAACAGGAGAAAATGTCTCAAAATAATCGACATTGTATGTCTGTGTGTAGCCCTTTGCAACAAGACGGGCTTTGAGACGTTCAATAGTCCCATCAGGCTGATATTTAATAGTAAAGATCCAACGACAGCCCACGGTAGGGCAAGAAGAAGAGCGATCCACAAGCTCCCATGTATTGCGATCACACAGAGCCTGCATTTCCTGGTCCAGCAGATCATACGGTGTTGGCTGCATTTCCTGGCGGCAACAGCAGGAAGGTGGGGGTTGCGGCGGCGGGTGAGGTGGTGGGGAGGGCAGGTGGCTGTGGCGGTGGGGGGTTTGGGGAGGTTGGGGGTGGCTGCGGTGGGTGGGAAGGGAGGACAGCAGCGGCGGCGGGAGTAGGTAGGGAAGCCGGCGGCGCGGGGGAGGAAGGGGGGCTGAACTCAAGACATAGGGGCAGGGTGGGAAGAAAAAAATTGAATCGGACCTGCTCTTGATACCATATAGAGAAACTGAGGCTTGTTTATTGAGTGAATAAAACAATGTGCAATGCAGTCTCTTATATAATAGAAGAGAATAGAGACTAAAGCAGAGGTGAGCAATATGGGACTAAACTACAGAAGAGAACAGCATAAGTGAGGCACATGGTATGCACATGACACTCAACAAAACATAACAGAACACAAACATATCTCTATAACACAGAGGAGCGGGAAAAAAAGGTGAATGAACATTTTTGTAGCTAGTACAACTTTAGAGTAGAAAAAGAAGAGGGGGCAAGATGAAGCACGAAGAGAAAGATGGGGGAAGCAAAGGAGGAAGAGTTATATGGAACTCGAAGAGATTGCGGTAAATCCAATTGATTTCCTCCTCGTTGGTGATGTTGCAGCCCCTGAATGTTTATTAGTTGATGGAGATGATACTGCTGATGATTGCTATAGTTGCTAAAGAAAGGCGTCGACGACTTGTATGTAACTACTGTAGCTTAACCATCTAATATTAGTAGGGCAAGAAGCATTGGAGGACAAGAGGTGGGATTTCGAGAAGGCTTGGGATGGCACGTCTTGGATGTGTCCACGAAGTGCCCAAGCCGTGTCCTACACTGCAATAAAAAAAAAATTCAAAGTGGACACGGTGATGGTGTGTCTGCCACGTGTCCAGGCGTGTCCAAGGTGTGTCCATGTTGGACACGTGTTGGACACGGACACGGCAGCCTCCGGGAAGTGTTTGTGCTTCCTAGAGTCAGATCATCTTCACGGTAACACCTCAACCTTTTGGGTATACAGTTCTCTACATATAGAATATGAGGCTTCTATAAAACATCTAAGATGGAAACTCACTAGAAGGAAACTATCCCAAGTTAAGGTACAGTTGATTTTTGAGATCAAACTATTTTTTGAATATTAATACTACGATGAGAAGCAGATGCAAAGACATCAGATCTACTGATGTAAAGATATATAATTTGCACGCTTTGGCCCAATAATGAAAATACTAAAGCTTGATAGATTGAATCACGGGAACTATCAACTACTTGCAAATTGAATTTAGGCTTGTTCTAGGATATATTCTTGCCAATGTATCAGAGAATATAAGAAAAAAGACACTTCTAAGAACCTCCAATGAATCATTCTTTAGCAATTTGAAACAACGGCATTTTGAATAAGAACCATATCTTCAATAGTTACATGAAGCCACATTATCATAGAAGAGAAACCCTAAAGAAAATACAAATTACTCTCTGAAACCGTGGATTATATACTAGGTTGGAGCCAACAGAAAGTGATGAAGACTTGAACTAGCATAACTAGAATGGCCTACGGAACTGTTTGAATTATAATCAGTTATTCATGAGTTAGCATTCATTTGACTAGGATGTCAGTTTACAGACATCATTAGCATAGAAAATAAGTTGAGAATGGTTCATTCATGCATCCAAATCTCTTTGTAATGAATTGACACTAATGATTAAAACATTTTACAAAAATTGATGCTAATGACCAAAACAACTTACAAATGATGCCACTGGTGATAAACACTAATCGGAAGGAAACAGATAAAAAAATAAGTTTATGTATGCCAATGGTGATAGTCAGTCCTTATAAAACTACAGAAAATAAGAATCATGCTTTCTGCATATAAGTTTCAGAGTATGCCACAAATGTAACATCACATAAGTCACAGTACTTATCCACAAAAAGTTATGAATAGTAATGTTATGGCTAAGTGTATGGATGTAGTGTTTCAAATGATTGGTTTTGCCATCCAAAAAGGACTAGCGGCGTAGCTTGTTGCCCGCTTGTCTTCTATTCCGATGTAAGATCAATACTTAAACAGTTATCTTTAAGGTTTGTTTAAAATACATTGACAATATGTGAATCAAAAACGGCAGGCATCCTCACTCTAATTGGACATATAAGATTCACTATGGTGAAAGGTGTACTAAAGTAAGATTTCTTCAGCAGAAACTGATAAATGATTATATCATGGACCATTTTTCATAATCAAATAGTAAGCACATACCATACAGTGAACAATATGGGAATCAAAGGTAACATTTTGTGAAATTGGGATCACATACCTTGCAAGTAAAAGCATCACTATCATCTGAAAGAGTTGATTTATTCTTAGTATACGTGATATCCAATATATAAATCTTTACAGGTACAATGTTCTCACTCCAGTCCATCCATTCCACAGTATACTTTAGAAAAAGTTTTCTTTTAACACCACTGAACCCATTCCTCAGCCGACACTGTGTCCCGTCAGAACAACATCTCAGACCACCAATGTAATCTTCATCCACTGGTCTACCAAACTCATCAATAGTCACGTTGTAAAGGCTGCATCGGCATTCCGTGCATCCCAACCTGTCTTCAACTCCACGAGTGTCTATAGCATGAACATTCATTAACCACCGCTCCTCATACCCTTTTGGTACCTCTTCAGAGTTCCCAACTTCGATCCCATAAGGATCCGGCACCCAAGTCAAAGTACCACGTGTCTCCGACCCGAGCCCAAAGTACTGCCCAAGGTTTTGACAGAGTCCAGAATTTCTGGCAAAAACAAACTTTGGAAGCTGAGACCCGAAACCAGAGCCCTTGCCATCAGAAGTTTCTGTCTCAACAAGACTGTAGTATCTGCCCACAACCCAGTGATGAAGGTAAGTCTCATGAAGAGGTACGGAGTTCCCAGCCTCATCGACAACTTCGGCGTCAAACCTCTTGACAGCAATGTGACCTCTGGGGAAATCCACGCTGTAATAGAACTTGTTTTGCACTTCTCCTGGACCAAGATTAAAGGCAGGGGAGTGGAAGACTGCAGTTTTCAGTGACTTGTGTTGTTGAATTGCAGTCAGTGCGTGTTTCCGTGCTTGGACTGTTGTAAATGCTACTGATGTAGACAGCACCAATATACATAACAGAAGGAGATGAGGCCAACGGGAATTCAACATCTTAAAATTAAGAGTCAGAGAGATCTGCAAAACCCAAAAACAAAAAACAAAATATTTACTGCCCGTACATTGCCAGCAAGATTTATCAGAGTTAAAAATAGGATTCATCTAACATCAAACGTCATACATCACCCATGCCCACTAAAAACTGACATGAAAATATGAAATGGAAGAACTCTGAACACTACAGCTTGTAGTGTAGTAATTTTTGTAAAATCTCACATTGCATAAACTATGTGCACTCTTACAGTCATCAGCAGTCTGAACGTGGAAGAGCAAGAGCAGTCGTTTCTTTTAATGACACGTATTCAAAGAGCATATCTCAACAACCAGGAACTGGTCATGTTCATCATGCGCTAGAATAGCGGATCTGTAACAACCATGTAACAACTCAGCCCCTGTTTCGGCTGCACGTCTGCACTTCTCTCCTCTAATCTCTTCTATATAAGACACTGTATCTACATTCAGTAATATAACAGAAAGAGAGATTTCTCTCGCAGTCTCATCTTGCATTTCTTCATGGTATCAGAGCATACCACGGCGTGATAGCTTACTACTACGACCTCAAGTCTTCTTCTGCTCCCAGTCATCATGGCGCCACATACTTCATCCAACTCCCCATATCCCTACCCCTCCACTCTCAACATCTGCAATCATGTCTCACTGGAGCTCACAAAGGACAACTACATCCTCTGGCGAGAACAAATGCTAGGCCTGCTCGAGACTCACGACCTCAACAACTTCGTCACCGGCACCGCCCCGGCACCCGCAGCTGACTCCCCCACACTCGCGGCATGGCGTCGCACTGACAAGCTTGTGCGTAGCTGGATCCTCAGCAAGCTGTCACCGAGCTGCCTTTCTGAGGTCGTTGGCCTCCCGACCTCACATGAAGTATGGCAAGCCCTCCAATCTGCGCACGCCACTGACAGCACCGAGCGTCGCTTCCTCCTCCTCCAGAAATTAAAGGACCTCCGCAAGCAGCCCACCACCTCCGTCCATGAATACATATCCTCTTTCAAATCCATCTGTGATGATCTAGCCCTCATCAACAAACCCCTTGAGGATAATGAGAAGGTCTTCTACCTCCTCAATGGCCTTGGTGACACCTACAACCCTTTCACAACATCCATGCTCAAGCCACTCATTCCGTCCTATTCATCCCTTATCCCCCAACTCATCAGCTATGACACCCACACACAGGCAACTGAGACATCGGTTGTCACCCCAGCCTTCACCGCCTCACGCTCCCCTACCCGCGGTGGCCGTCGTGGTGGCCGGGGCTCCCCAACACGTGGCGGCTACAACCGGTTCAACTCCCGCGGCCGCGGATTTTCCCAACACCATCAGGCCAGCCGCCAGTCTTACCCTGCACCAAACACCAACTCTACTGCCAGCCACCCTTCTCTGTGCCAAATCTGCAACCAACCCAACCACTCTGCCATTTCCTGTCCCAAGCGGTTCAACCATGCCTATCAAGATGCTCACATCCCTGCGGCCCTCCATAACCTCCACCTTGCCGAGGAAGCTGATACCCAAGCCTGGCTTGCAGACACTGGCGCCGGTGCGCACATGACATCACTTCCAGGTTTGCTTGAATCTCCTTCACCCTATCGTGGTTCTCAATCGGTGGTGGTTGGCAACGGGTCTCAACTCCCGATCTCCCACGTTGGTAATGTCACTGTGCCCATTTCCGGTCATCTGCCTCTACGCCTACAGAGAGTATTGGCTGTCCCACAACTCTCACGCAATATACTATCTGTTAGCCAGTTAACAAAATCATCTCCTGTTGCTTTTGTGTTCTATTCTAATAGCTTTTACATCTTCAACTACCTCACCCGTCAGGTGATCGCAACGGGGACGCGCTTGGGGGACCTCTACTTCCTACGCCACAGTAAACCGGTGCCGACCTTCACCGCCCAATGCCTGCCTGCCACCGACATCAGTACGTGGCACCGCCGCTTGGGACATCCCCACGTTGCTCTTCTCCGCCGCCTACAACAACACGGCCTACTGCAGATTTCTGCCGCCTCCAGTTCCACTGCCTCCACCGTCTGCGACAGTTGCCACATCAATAAAGCTCATCGCCTTCCATTTCAACCCTCTTTACATCGTTCCAACAATGTTTTTGACAAGATCCATTGTGATCTATGGGGCCCTGCGCCGGTCACTTCTATTCATAAATTTCGCTTTTATGCTTGTATTGTTGATGACTATTCCCGCTTCATGTGGTTCATCCCACTTAAAAATAAAAGTGATTTCTTTGAGCAATTTCGCCTATTTGATCGCTATGTTGAACGACAATATCAAACTCACATCCGCATCTTCCAATCTGATGGTGGCGGCGAATTCACCAGCACGACCTTTCGCCAATACCTGTCCGCCCGCGGCATTCGCCATCAGTTTTCCTGTCCCAACACGCCGCAGCGAAATGGGGTTGTGGAAAGACGCCATCGGACCATACGCGAACATGGTCTAACTCTCCTTCACTCCAGCGGCATTCCACATACATACTGGGTCGAGGCTTTTACCACCGTCGTCCACCTCCTCAATCGCCTCCCATGCACCCCTGTACAAGACACCAGCCCCTACCATGCTCTCCACAAAAGGCTCCCAGACTACTCCAGCCTACGCACTTTTGGATGTCGCTGCTTTCCTTACATCTGGGATTCTCAGCCGCATAAATTCTCACCTAAATCACTCCCCTGTGTTCTTCTCGGCTACAGTGATCGTCACAAAGGATACCGATGTCTGCATCCTCCAACAGGAAAGATCATCATATCTCGGCATGTTGCCTTTGACGAACAACACCTCCCATACAAACACCGTGTACAACCCCCCATGCCTACACCCCTCGTCACTGAAATCACCAACTACCGCGAATGGTTTAACCAACCTGCTTCCCCCCCTCTCCACCTCCAACCTACCAACATCCGTCGGGATCCCCGTCTTCTGGACTCCGTCCACGCTGTGCCACCGACCTCATATCCTACACCACCCCTGCCACCCACCATTCCACATGCCGACCCACCACCTTCCACTACAAATGCATCCCCCCTGGACCCTGTTCCCACCAGCATGCCTCACCCACCTGAAACACATGCCAGTCCCTCCACTCCAACTAGTCCAGCCATCCCCCCCTCCAATCCACCCCCTCACCCCATGATCACGCGTACTCGTGCTGGAACACACAAGCCCAACCCACGCTATGCCAACCCCGTCACCATTGCCATGCACACAACCCTGCCAAGAACCGTCCAACAAGCTCTTACCCACAACAACTGGTTGCACGCCATGCAAGACGAGCTACACGCCCTACACAAACAACGCACTTACACTCTGGTTCCCCGACTACCTCACATGCGTGTCCTACCCACTAAATGGTTGTGGAAGCTAAAGTATAACGTCGACGGAAGCATTGCTCGCTATAAAGCTCGTTATGTTGCCAAAGGATTTAATCAAGTTCCTGGTATCGACTTCAGTGAAACGTTCTCCCCTGTCATCAAAACTGGCACCATTCGCCTAGTCCTTTCCATTGCGACAATGAATAAATGGGAGGTTCGTCAGCTTGATGTAAATAACGCCTTCTTGCATGGCCCCTTGGATGACGACATCTACGTTCAGCAGCCAGCTGGTTTCATCGACCCTCAACACCCCTCTCATGTATGGAAGCTCCACAAAGCCCTTAATGGCCTCCGACAAGCCCCGCGGGCGTGGTTCAACTGCTTGAGTTCCTTCCTCCTTTCTTTGGGCTTTCGATGCAGCTCCGCCGACCCATCCTTGTTCATTTGGCACCAAAATGGACATCACATATACCTTCTCCTATACGTTGATGATATCCTCCTTACCTCCTCTTCTCCTTCACACCTTGAGCACCTCATTCATCGCCTTTCCTCACAGTTCTCTCTTAAGGATTTGGGTGTCGCCCATAACTTCCTTGGGATTGAACTTCGCCCAACTCCCTATGGCCTATTCCTCAACCAAACCAACTATGCCTTAGACATCCTAACCAAGGCCAACATGCTCCACTCAAAACCAGTCAGCACGCCCATGCAAACCAAGCATTCTTCACCCCTCAGATGACGCCCCATACCCAAATCCAACCGACTATCGAAGCCTCCTTGGTGCACTCCAATACCTCACTCTCACCAGACCTGATATCACCTTTACAGTTAACTATCTAAGCCAATTTATGCATGCCCCCACCTGCACTCATTTCCTTCAACTTAAACGCCTACTTCGCTACCTTAGCGGTTCCTATCACATGGGTTCTCGCATCTATAATTCCCCCTCATACCAGCTCCGGGCGTTCTCAGATGCAGATTGGGGCGGCTGCCCACAGACACGGCGATCAACCACCGGCATCTGTACGTTCCTTGGAAAAACTTGCATTACCTGGTCAGCAAAAAAACAACGGACAGTTGCGAGGTCCAGCGCCGAAGCCGAATATCGTGTCATGGCCTCCGCTACTGCAGAACTAACGTGGCTAACTACTCTGCTTCGAGAACTCGGCATCCAACTCAGCAGCCCGCCGTGCTTACTCTCAGATAATCTAAGTGCCTTGCATCTAACCACCAATCCGAAGTTCCATGCCCGCACGAAGCACATTGAAATAGACTACCATTTCGTCAGAGAAAAAGTCGCACAAGGAGCCCTGGTTACTCAGCATGTATCCAGCAGTTTTCAACTAGCAGACGTATTCACAAAGGCTTTACCGAAAGCTCAACACTTCACCATCATGGACAAGCTTGGCCTCTGTTGCCCAGCCATGCCAAGCTTGTGGGAGACTAATGACACGTATTCAAAGAGCATATCTCAACAACCAGGAACTGGTCATGTTCATCATGCGCTAGAATAGCGGATCTGTAACAACCATGTAACAACTCAGCCCCTGTTTCGGCTGCACGTCTGCACTTCTCTCCTCTAATCTCTTCCATATAAGACACTGTATCTACATTCAGTAATATAACAGAAAGAGAGATTTCTCTCGCAGTCTCATCTTGCATTTCTTCATCTTTTTGATAAAAACTTTGGATTAGGCAGTCATACGAAAGCAGAGTTTCTCATCTTTGTTAGCAAGTAACTAAATAAAGCAAGTAGACGAGACTAGACTGAACATAACATGGGTTTCAATATAATTAGCCGTAACCGCATAAAGGAAAAAAGTATCAGAAAAGAGAACCCGTTTAAAATATTCTCTCCAGAAAACTATCCGGAATGAAGAAAATTAGGAATTAGGGGGGAAAAGTAAGCAGAAAAAGGAAATTAAAAGAAAGGAAGACAAAGTACAGTGAGATGTGGGTGCGTGGTCGCAGTTCATTGAGAATCTTCACTTTCTAGTTCTAGGATACTGGTGTACAAGTAACAAGGAACAAAGCAAGATAAGTGTAATATTGGGTGCTTCTCTTTGATGCAACCGGAGGCGGAAGTGGAAATAGAGTCTGGAGCTACGAAACTGAGAGTTACCAAACTCAATAAATGAAACCATAAACTTGCCACAAACAAAAAAAATCAAATTATAGCAAACAATTCGAGTTCACCCTTTCTGAAGATAGGGACGCCAGGGTTTATTTGATTAGAGTGGCGTTTTGAAGCTTGTGATTAGTGAAAAGCAAGATTGTTACCACCCACATCTTATGAGATTATGAGTTCAAAGGGAATAGGATACAGTACATATTCATGTTTTATTACCAAATGATCAAAAAGTAACTCGTTCCCTCAAAATTAAATCAGACTTTCTGGGTTCGTTTGTTATCAGCTGTGCTTGCAGCTATATCTCATAATTGCAGACACGTTAGTAGGTGGCAAATTGTAATCAGAATCATGAATTAATGAGACGGAAGTAGGACACAAAAGAGGCGAATTTTGTAGCAGCAGAAAAATCAAATGCAAACTTTGAGTGTGTGTTTGTGAACTACCCCCAGACGGATTGGGAATCCACCTTCCTGGACAGCTGCCCTGAGTGCCTTGTGGGGATGACCACGGGAACCAAAAAAAAAACGAGAAACTAGGCGATAAGCGAAAGAACAGCATGAGAGGGGGAGGCTTAACTGACCTCCAGCTGGAGCGCCTGTTCAGTGCCACACACACAGACGCTCTGTGTACGCAATAAGAGTTTTCTCTTCCTCTCGAACCTCTGTTTACATCATACATATATCCCCTGCTATGGCGCTAGGGGCGATGGCGCCATGGCTTGCGCAAGCAGACGGAGAATTTATTGCGGGATCGGCATGGATATTGCGCTGGTGAGGGTAAGACAACGCCCGCGCTTGTTGTCTGGTTGTATGTTGTCAGGTAAGATAGCGTCAGGGCTTTGAATCTCTCTCCCGGACCCAGTTCGATGGAGAAGTCGGCTGACACACACACCAAATGAGCGTCGGCAGTTACTCATCAACTTACATGGTTTTCCCCCAAAATTTTCTGCCAAAACAGTGAAACACAACTTTGCTCGACAATACGCTGCCGCGAAGCCTTTGTCCTGTGTGGCTGGAAGCAACCAGGTTTCATCTAAAGTTGTTCCTCATGTACAAAAGCAGTCTACTATCTCCTAAATTAATGAGAGCAGTTAAGAGGAGAGAGAAAACAAAAGGAAAAAGTGAAAGTTAGAAAGAGAGAAATACAATTCATTAAATTTAATTTGAAGTTAGAAAAAATTATTTTGTTCATAAATTTCATTCCTTAAATTTTTTAACAAAATAAAAAGTATTAGATTTTTTATAAAAAAATACTTTCAAATAAGATTAACGTCAATAAACTTTGGAATAAAAATATCTGATTGAGCAGATAGAAGTATATTAGCATTGTACGAGAAACAAACACCTACAGTACGAGAAATACAATATAAGAGAAAAAAAATAAGATATAGATTAGAGAGAAGTAATGTTACTCTCGTACGAGAAATAAATATATACAACACAAGACGTACAATATGAGGGAGAAAAAAATAGGACATAGAGAAGAAAAAACTAAAAAATACACATTCTCACATTGTTTTACGAGATGTATTGCATCAGAAACAAAGGCGTACATTACGAGACGTATAGGACAAGACGGTACAGTACGAGACATGCAGTATATGCGTACAATACGAAAGATGGCAGACGTTCATGTTATTTTTTTCTAAAATATGTCAACATTAATTTTATTAGAATGTACACATTAATACTACACGAGACAACAACAACTTTTTTTCTCTAAAATATATCAACATTAATCTTGTCACATATATACTAGTAAACACACACGTGGCCATGCCCGTGACACATTAAATTAGATGAATTTTCCTTGTATCAGCATAAGATTCTTTTCGGGTTAACTTAATTCATGTTATTGAGTGACCAATAATGGACTACTATGTGAAACAAATATCAAAATATATGCTAAATGATGATGGCATCGACAAGAAACATGGATTATATAAAACTTTTGTTTCAAGCTGGCAAAAGTTGAAAACAATACAAACATATAGAATAAAACTTTTCGAATACGTTTGACCCAAAGAGTATATAATTGACAAATAGTGATTCTAAATGCATTCATATAAGAAAATAAATTTTATTATACACAGTGAAAGGAAAACATCAATATTCATACTCTATCCACTCAATTAATCTAATTAATATTAGTATGTCCCTTGCTCGTTCTATTGCATTTAAAAGAACTTTTTCCCAATTGTTGTAGTTTGACACCTTGTTTCGTGTGTCATGTATGTTAAGAAGAACATGTTTTAGATAGAAGCAAAAATATAAGGTAAATGATAATGAACTCATTAACATAATAGATATGTTTTTGTATTCTCTCTAAATCAACAACATATAGAACCAAACCTGATAGTAAGAGAACATACCGTGAAGAATGGGGTGTTAAGAATCTGAGGTGTGCAAGGAGTTGCTAAAGAAGTGGAGAAGATCAAAGATTAGTTATCCACGCGCTTGAAGTCAAAATATGCTAAACTTCTTTTTTCTTGATTTTTAGATAGTAGGCCGGCAAAAATTGGGTATTTTTAAATAGAAAGATTGTAATTTAGATAAATTGGAGCGTCAATTTTTTTAACAATTAATATTAATTTATTGTTGAGAAATCTTAGATAGGAGGCTAAGGAGCACATGTTGACAAAAAAGGGCATATGAGAGCTAGGATGTGAAAAAATATTTTTTTTGCAACTTTTCTTTTATTTTTAGAGAGGTGCATTTTATGATTGATAGACATTAAATAAAACAATATGATAAACAAATTACATCTGATTGTATTAGTAACTAACTATCACTAAGATTAAAAAAACTTATCAAAAAATAATGTATTTAGTGTTTTCAATCTAATGACTATGATATAGAAGTTAGTCTGTTTTCAACGTTTGCATGTATAGTATACATGAATATAAATACACCATGTTTGTGAACCAAATTAATATTTGATTATAGATCTCACTTATACATCCAATGCACATTACATAATTTTTATTTAGTTGTTACTCATTTATGATAATATAAATACATATTTGCCTCAGAATTATTATGCATATATAAAAATTCAGATCATGATATAATAAATTATTTCAGCTAAAAATGGCAAGAGATAATATTCAGAAATGTAAGTTGTGTGGTTTGTAAGGGATGGGAAGGCATTCGATTGTTGTATTAAATTAGCCAAGAGAACTTGTGCTAATGGGAGGTTTAGTTATAAAGGAGAGAGAATAGTTAGAAAACAAGAAAAAAAATGGAGAAAAGACATGAGGAGATGTAGTTAAGCGGAATGGGGAGTCGAGGGTAAAGAGTGGGCAGAACGGGTTGTCATTAGTGATAATTATTAATAGTGAGATAGAAGAGGGAGAATTAAGGAGAAAATTGTGGAACCAATTTGAATGGGATGAAGGGAGTGCGATAAAGAGAAAATTGTGGAACAGATTTGAATAGGATGAAGGTAGTCCATATTGAAGACGAAGTTATGGAGAAAGTGGGATCGTGAAGGGTGGAGACATCAATTGTTTCATGTAGAGGGAAGGAGAGAGAAAGAAAGATAATTGGGAGTTACACTTTGAGAGTGGGACCAAACTGGGAGGCAATGATCCATTTTTTGGTAGAAGAGAATTTATGAAGAAAAGTATAAAAAAAAAGCAGAATAAAAATAGAATCAAGGAGAGTGCGTCATTTTGAAATAGAAGAATGTGATTAGTGTGAGGTGTTACAATGGAAGTAGAGAAGGTCAAGGAGTCGTTGTCCACATGCTTGAAGTCCAAATAGGCTAAATTTTTTATTTCTAGTTTTTAGTTAGTAGGCCGACAAAAAGTAAGTACTTTCAAATTGAAAGTTTCTTAGTGCAATTTTTTTATTAATTAAGGTTAATTTATTGTTGAGAAATTTTAGACATGAAGCGACGAAGGGTCAATCTAAGGAGCACATGTTGACGAAAAAAGGGCATATGAGAGCTAGAACTTGAAATTTATTTTATATTTTTACATCTTTCCTTTATATTAAAAAAAATATTTTATAATTGATAGATATTAAATAAAATAATATCATAAACAAATGACATTTGATTGTATTAGTAACTAAGTATCACTAAGATTTAAAAAATTATCTCAAAATAATGTATTTCATATTTTCAATCTAATGTAAGCTATTGTCTATTTTTAACATTTGCACATTTGTATAGCATGCACTAATATAAATATATCCTGTGTGTGAACCAAATTAATATTCCATCAAAGATCTCACTTATAAATTCAATGCACATGACATTATTGTAATTTGGTTGTCACTAATTTATGACAATATAAATGCATAGTTTTCTCAAAAATTATATATATATATATATATGGTTTATCTTTAATACCCGTGCGGGTAGCTACCCGCCCCCTATTTTGGTTACTTTTTTTTAGTTTCTTACTTTTGTCATGTAGAGGGTTACTTTACCTTGTAAACTGTAAAGTTTCATGCATAGATAGTTAGGTTTGCAACAGCAGATTCAAACACACGGTTATATACATATCTGTTGTGTATTTTTCGCGCATTTACTGTTTTAGTCGCATAGTTACTTTTTTGATATCAGGATTACTTTTCTGACCAGAAGAGTTACTTTTTTTGCTGTCAGGTAGCGAACTCTAGGTTACCCGCATGGGTATTAAATGAACGCATATATATATATATATATATATATATATATATATATATATATAGAGAGAGAGAGAGAGAGATCATGGTATAATGAAAATTTTAATATCTTGCATGACAATTTTACTTAATATAATATTTAAAGAATGAAAAGATTAATTGAAATTATGATGTACATTATCTAGAAAGGAGTAGGAATGAACTTATATCGATCGTCACAATGAATTTGTTTATCTAATGTGTATTAATAGTAGGTTCGGTTAAAAATGACTAGAGAAAGTATTTAGAAAAATAAGTGGTATGGTTTGTTAGGAAGAAGACTTCCATTTGTTGCATTGAATTAGTCAAGAGAACGTGTGCTAATGGGAGGAGTTATAAAGGAGAGAGAAAAGTTAGCCGATATTGAAGAGGGGGTTATGGAGAAAGTGTGGTCGTGAAGGGTGGAGAGATCATTTGTTTCATGTAAGGGGGAGGAGGAAGAAAGAAAGAGAGTTGGGAGTGGGACCAAGCTGGGAAGTGAGGATCGGCTTTTTGGAAGAAGAGAATTAATGAAGAATATTCTAAGAAAAAGGAGAACAAAGATAGAGCCAAGGAGAGTGTACCATTTTGAAATAGAAGAATCTGTGAGGAGTTCCAACGGAAGTATAGAAAGTCAAGGAGCCGTTATCCATGTGTTTGAAGTCGAAATAGGCTAAACTTTTTATTTCTGGTTTTCAGTTAGTAGGCCGGGAAAAATTAGGTACTTTCAAATAAAAAGTTGCTAAGTATATTTTTTTAGTAATTAAGATTAATTTATTGTTGAGAAATCTTGGACATGAGGCAACAGAGGGTCAATCTAAGGAGAACATGTTGACGAAAAAAGGGCATATGAGAGCTAAGACGTGAAAAATGTTGTTATATTTTTTTACATCTTTCCTTTATGTGAAAAAAGTCACTACAAAAAAAAGACGATTTAGCTACAATTATTCTAGCTATATGTATGTATTTGTAGTTAAAAATGACTTTTCTTTACAAAGTAAAAAATATAAATAAAACATATATAGCTATTTCTAATAACTACAAATTTGACTACATATTTTAACTCCCTACAATATTTTATTCCCACGCTCCCTCTCCCCCTTTCAAATAATCAAAATGCTAAAATTTTCAACTTTGTCGTGTGTCGCTCGGTTCTCCCCCTATTGGTGCGATCAATACTCCCTCCTCCCCCAATCACCGTCGACACCCACAATGTGCCTATACTCCGTCTCCCAGAACCCCCGGACAATCCACTCTGATAGCACCTCACCCATCACTCCCTCTTTCAGTCGCTCTCATTTCCTCCCCACCCTGATCCCCTCCCCTTTGCTAGCACTTGGCATCACAGACCGACGGAGAGGAACTCATGGAAGGACAAAGCTCAATAAGGAAATTGAAGAGGGTAGAAGGTCACGCCTGCATCTCTTCGATAGCTACGTCAAGGGAAGCCAGAGATCAATGTACTCAAGAGAAGGCCACACTTGCAGCTCCGGTGGCAGCGACCGACGACGAGTTATGGATGATTTTCAGAGGGCCCACTAGATGTGCCATTCAAGAAGATTAACCCCAAAATCTGGACCAGGTCTTGACCCATCCTCACCTAATTACATGGAAAATGGTGATGTTTGGTCCGGTAGAACTTTGATTATATCAATTATTGCCTAGTGTAGTCATCTGACATATCCACCGTGGAACATTTTGTGTCATTGTATTATACCTTTCTTCTCATACGTTTCATACACATCAGAAGGCGATGGACCCAAATCCCTGATCTTCTTTGTGGTCTCCTATAGTTTGACAATATGGAGATTTATTTTTTACCAACTGCTCTAAATATTTCACTACATCTTGAAGCATATTTTCACACACTGCTTCACAGTTCTTTAAACTCTGATTGCTCTTTTATTGTTTATTTATGTTGTCACTTTCGTTAAAATTTTATATTCTACTTTTAGTTGTTGTTTAAATTCTTCTACAACAGATTTTGATTCCTTTAATTCCATTTTTCTCCTTTTAGTTTCTTCATATAACACATATAAGTATTCAAATGATTTTATAGCTTCCAACTCTTATTCTCTTGACACAAGTATTGTAGAGAAATTCATTTCCATCTCCCATTTTCTAGTATAAATATGGATTTGATTTGTTCAGTAAATAATGAGCTTGTCGTTCAACATAATAATATGCGGATTTGATTCAGAGATTTTCTTTGTTCTTCATTCCTTACTTGACCAATAAGGCGTGTTCCCTTTTCAGCTTATTTCATAGTAATGCTTGCTTTCAGCTGCTCAACCTGGGCACTGGATAGCCTGTAGATATTTCCATAGGACTAACATCTTCGTGTTTTTGGTGTAATTGCTCAACTCTGCCAATTTTTTCAATACTAGATGCCACCATGGTGACAGAGCCAATGTCGAGCACAAGAAGCACATAACCTCAAACAAGAGAAAAATTATCAAATGCTTCCCAGGCAGCACACTTCTATGTTAACAAGTACATGGAGCATTGAGGGAGTTGCTTGAGTAATTCCTCATCACCGACAATGAAAAGGAAGAGTGATATGCTTTTTAGAATTCCTTGGTTGACTTCCATAGTGTGTTGTCTTACCAAACATACGCGTTTCTTCTCAAACCTGTGATATCCACGTGTCTTGACAATCTTAATTTTTATTACTAATAGAAATATATTGTAGCATGAAATTATACATGGACGTACCCTCTATGCACAAGAAATTTTTCCTAAACTATTGACAATAGTGGCATATCAACTTTTCCCTTTGCTTTTGAATATATTATTTCTTATTTATTGAAAGTGTTATCTTTTATGTAGGTTACTTCCCAATAGATTAACATGGTTACGTGTGGCTGCATTGGTCTGTCCCAGTCATAGATATCAACAAAACTGGAAAACGGACATGTATACTTCCTCGCCCGAATTGTTGATTGTAGATATGAGTGAAATCACTCGTGTTGACTTTGTCTAAGGACGAACTAAACATGACTTCTCATGTTATATGCATTTCTATTTTCTACTTTGGCACATCCAATTGCTCCACACACCCCTACACCTTCATGCACACATATGGACACATACACACAACTATTGTAGAATATGGAAATGATAGGTTATTGTCTGAATCTATGGTTAAAGCTCTCAGTTGGGATCTATTCCAGAGATGATTGACATTCTGTACAAATTATTATGATATATGATTTTGCCTTGTATCCATGTACTGCAGTGTAGTACAACTCCTGACCTTTGAACTTGTTAGTTAATACATAACATATGCAATTTTTGAGTCTGTTGATGTTCCATATTGGAAAAGAGACTCATTGGAGCTAAAGAAATATTAAAGAAGCTCTATAAGAATATCTAGTAGGTTTTGATCACTTTTAAACATGTAGGAAAACATAAAGCTTATGAAAGTATAGATCTGAGTGAATGTGCTACTATTTTATTTTTTTATTTAATCAGTAACATAAGAGGCATGCTAACTTTCCTGTAAATGGAATCATCACTTCAATAAGGACATACAATTTTCAACCCACACATTTCTTATGGGTTTGTCGTTGTGAACAAATAAGACTCATATCTTGTCACTTCTAAAAGTTTCCTCTTCCATATATAAGCCCTCCCATGTGGATCATCCTCATATTTGAATGGTTTCCCACATATTTTCGTGCATCTAGCTATCAATCCTCTCAAATTTTTGGTTAATTATTATATGCAGGGTCTTCTCAAGTTTGTACTCATATTTAAATTCAATTGAAACCTTAAGGAAACCTAGTCTAGCAGCAAATAGAAAGAAACGCCACTCATTAATAGATAACATGTGATGCATTATCTTAGAAAGGAGTGAAGAAGCAATACAAGACACTTTCATGTGGCACCAGACACCCTTCAGAATAGTAGCACAACAGCCAGGAGAAAACAATAGATGCCAACATATCCAAAGATACCTACACAACATAACAAAACTTCAAGCTTTGATGACATCCTACTAGCAGTAAGGTCATTTGTGCCATGACATACGTAACCTTCAGACTTTCAAAGACTGAGGTTTACAATATTTGAACTTGAGCTTATCTAGATTGTTCTTGTCAGGGTGTCTGATCAATGACTCTTTATATAAGAAATGGTAATGTTTGTACTTAGAACTTGATATCAAATGCAATATTTGTTCAAGATGCAGTGCAAATTTTCTTCCGGCTTCTTCATGAAGAAAAATTGTCTACAATCATTCAGAATTCAATGTACAATGTGTATGTTTTTTATACTCTTTTTCATTGCAATTCAGCATCTTAGACATCTCGTGTTTTGATTAAGATAAATGAACACACAATAAATAAACTGATAGACATCTTGCACTACAAAATATTCACATAACTATTGTAGGGTTGTTGTTTAGTTTCAGGGGAAGAAGGATTACACCAAGCTCATTGCTAACTACTTGCTAGCGTTACTATTAGGAAGTCTTCATTGTATTTGTAGGGCCACCATCTCATGAATTCATATATACCAATATTAGTGGAAGAAACATTACATCTAACGGTAGAAACGTTGAGGCTTGATTCTCCATTGTAGAAGAAATATAAATTTTTTGTTTGCCTGCTTATGATTTGCTAGAAATGGCATGGAATGCTATCAACATTTAGTGAGATCTTGTGCTAAGGTGGCATGTTGAGGTGCTCACTTCTTGCTTTCATATCATGTTCTTACACTCGTGTCCATTGGAACTATTTTTCTCTAAGGTTAGTTTGAATGAGGCTCTTCCTGTCCTGATGTTAATATATATATATATATATATATATATATATATATATATATGTGGAGATCTTTTTTTATTCTTGAAATCTATTGTGACTCAACTTTGCCATATCTACTATTTTTGAAAAGCTTGGTCTTCCTTATATCAATGATGAGTCTTTTTATTTTATTTTGAAGTGTTTTTGGAATTTTTTGATGGTCTATTGGTTATTAATGGAGTCAATAGAAAAGATTCTCAGTTGCTATTTCTGATCCATCTATTGTTGGGTTTTTTTTCCAAACCATCTGTTAATGTTTCTATGATTTCTTTGCTTCATGGTTCGTTCTTTTATGGTGGTAGTCCAAGTTGAAACTTGTGGTGTGAATATCAAAATAATTTGTAGCTTGGATTGTTCATTTCCAAGTTGAGGTTGTTCTATGAATTCAGATTTGTTTGGTTGCCTCCTCTTCTCATCTGTAGATTCAATATTTTGTCAAGTGGTCTGTCCACCTTGCAAAAAGGCCTATCTATATAATATCCATATTCTCTTATTAGCTTGGTTATAAATGTGGAAAGCATGATAACTTTTTGTTTTATTTAGGTACAAAAGGATTATGGAATGCTTATCTTTTTGCATAGCTGATACAGAGCATGAATGGAGGCCAGAAGCAGAGTAGTACAAGAACCCTTGTTGAACCTTTCTTGCTTATAGAGTGTTGGATTAAACTTCAAGTGGTTTTTATACTGATGAAGGCTCATTTGAAGAACCTGTGGGAAGAGAGAGCCTGCAGGAACTACGATAGAAGTAGAAAGAAGACCTTGCTTCATATACCAATGTCCATAGCCACAAAAGAACATGTTCAGCATACTAGGCAAGTTCCTTGAATTTTTGATATAATGATCTAATTATTTAAATTTCCATTTGTAGTCACTCAATTTCTTTCCCTTTCCCCTTCCATATCAATAAGCTCACAAATATTATCTACATGTCGATTGTATTATCATCCCCATTTAATTATCCACATAATATTTGCACAAACAAGGAAAAATATGTTATGTTGATCCAATTGAATGGAACTATCCATGCAGTTGTTGGAGGTGGTGCTCACCTTTCTCAGTTCACAACTATGAGATCCAAGTGGAGTATTTTGCAAGATTATGATTTTGGATTCATAAGACTCATCGCATGGTAACCTTTTAGTAAATTGGACATATACAGTCAATGAGAAGTATGAATTATTATGTCATCCAATAATACTTTTCTTGTGAATTAATCATTGAATCATAGTTATGTTGATTTGGGTAAATGATTATCTATAGAGCTAGGCTAGCACATCCCATGCTTCTACTATTGGATTTGTAATTTTCTCCCTCTCTATTGTTGGAGATGAGGGGTCATTCTTTTGGTGCCATTATAGGATTCTTCTATGTGCAATGTCACATGCTTCTTCCTTTGTCATCACCTCCTAGAGGTCATTGGTGGCAAGGATTGTACATTCATCCTCTTTTATACTGAGAATGACTTTTACCTCTGGATCAAGGATGATCCATGGTTTTAGGTACCCATCACCTGCCCAGACAAAAGCATGGTATGATTATTATACTAATTGTAACTAGATTATGAAATGTTATGGCATTTTCATATAGGCATGGAATGGATTACTAATAAAATTACACCACAACATAAGCATTGTTAGCACCCTATTAGCCTAACTACCAAAGAACACCTATGGGTGAGTATCAGGACCCATGTAGGTTGTTCCATAAAGGTCAGCATAGAGGCTTTGTTGATGATGCAATTGTAACCATGTGTGAGAAGGGTAGTTTGAGGCCCAGAAGTATAATATATAACCAGGTTTCAAGACTTAAAAAGTACTATAAAGAAGATCCTTAGAAACTACAGAAAGAAGCTCCAACCATTTATTCTAACCATAGTTAATAAAAGAGCAGCAATTACATGAGAAGTGCCCTATTTAACTATGCATAAAGAAGTATACATAAAACCCCTTTCTAGGACACTTTGTTTTCATCTTTACATTGTGTGCAATCAGATCCCTATTAATCTAGGATGATCTCTTCCTAGATGTCATCTGACCCACTATCTTCATAGAGGGTGTCACATTCAAGTGGCAAATTGTCTTGCCTTTTCCGCTTAAGCTTCATATCATTCATTTCAAACTCTAAGGATCTTTTTCTCTAGGCATGATTCTAATCTCCTATCTATGTTGATGTCTAAGAACTACATCCTCAAAAGTGAAACAAGGTTTAAAAGTGTGTGAGGCACATCGAGGCATTATCGTCTCAGTGAGGTGAGGCGTAAGCCTTGAGGCGGTCAAAGCGTAACCCTCAGATTGTACTGAGGTGCACATTATATATATATATATATATATATATATATATATATATATATAATTTAATAGATATATACATATATGTATGAATACATACTCTTAACCCCATAAATATATACATACATATATATATATTCATATATATTGTTATATTCCTACAAACACTTATATGTTCTATATAGACACATATGACATTGATAGTCATATATACATATATGAAATAGAAATACATTTACATTCCATGTGTGTATATATATACATATATATACACACACATATATATACATACACTGATATATATATATATATATATATATATATATATATATATATATATATATATATATAACAAATACACACGTACAAGTATGTGGGTACATACATACATATAATGATATTATTATTTAAGATATATATAGTTATAAACACACACACATAAATATACATAAGTATAAACAATTTGGGGTTAGTTTGGCCTCTATTAAGCCTAAATTAAGGTATTCTAGGTTTTTTTAAGGATGCAGACTGAGGCTTATGCCTCACCACCTCAAGCGCCTCGATACGCCTTGACAAACTGAGGCACACACCTCACAAGGGCAGACTGAGGCTTAAGCCATGAAGAGTACCAGAGACAACCTCACCTCGAGGCGTACGCCTCTAGTGCCTCAAGACACATTTTTTAAAACAATGAGTGAAACACACTCTTCTTGAAAATCTAGACCTCTGGATGATAATATGAGACTAGCAACCATTCTTTATAGATTTTGTATGTAGCCTCTAATCTACAGATTCAAAATACCAAAATCACTATTAACAAAAAAATGTCATATCTATGAGAATATAAAAGAATATTGAAAGAAAAAATATATAGAGAATTGATAAATCAAGTCACAAGGATGGCGGCAGGTGCGAGGGGGAGAGGGGTGATTGGTGATGGCGGCGGTGGCGGGCACGCGGTAGGGGTCGGACTTTCTGCAGCAGAGGGGTTGGATAGGGGACCTGGGGGGCGCTGGCAGTCTTATTACAGGAGGTAAGGAACAAGAAGCGTCGATACTGCATAACGAGAAGGGGTTTAGGGTTAACAAATGTGGCATCGAGTTCAATTATGGAGGCTTACGAGGGAACTCAGAGTACCAACAAGGAGAATGGGAGAACAAATATTCATTGGTCTTTCCCGAGTTAGAGCGGGATAAGGATAGAAGTTATGGCAGCATGGCGACAAACCCTAACAAGGAAGGTTCGCAGTGGGTGTGGAATACATCGAGATCTCAGGGTATGCATAAAGCAGGAGATAGCAGAAAAACGATGGGCACCGAAGGGACGATTCAAAGGACGCATGGAGTAGAGGGAGAAGGGTTCTTTCTGGAAAAGTTGTTTGAAGATAAACTAGATCATAGAGATGTTATGTTGTCAGATCTGGATGGCGAGCTTGCAATAGAAGTTAACTCGGAGGCCATAGATGACCTGGAAAGACCCTAGCAATACGCAGTGGTGGCACGCCTGGTGGGTTCGGAAATAGGGTATATGACCCTGAGGGATCGTCTGAAGGCCATGTGGGAGATAACAGGGAGATTTAACATGTACAAGTTGGATCTAGGGCACTTTGTGGTACAATTATCATGCATGAAGGATTTCGAAACAACACTATTCGGAGGGCCCTGGAAGATTTTTGGCAGAAGCTTGGCGGTATGGGAATGGTACCCGAATTTTGTGTCAACTAGGGAGCTTCCACCCCACATGGTCACCTGGGTCATAATCGTGAGCCTACCGCTACACCTCTACGTCCCTACCATATTCGAGTACATTGGCCTGGCATTGGGGAGATTGGTCAAGGTGGATAATATACACTCAGCAGATCCCAGAGTAAATTTGCGAGGTTGGCTATCGAAATCGACACTACAAAAAAGATAGCCCCGTCGATCTGGATCAATAACATGGAATATCTGATTGATTATGAGGGAATCCCATGGACGTGTTTAGCATGTGAGAAGAAGGCCATCGATCGAGAGATTGTAACAACGTCTCTGCACAGAATTAGGATGAACAACGGGGACAGGAGGACAACTCTGTCAAAGGACAAGGAGGGCACTGTGCGGAAGAATGGCACACCTAAAGGGGACATAAGGGAACTAGAATAAGACAGGGTACAAGCAAGCATAACGAGGCTGCCCCTAGTTACACACAGAACAAATTTGCAAATCTTGAAGGGGACGACGTAAATGAGGTGGACAACGACATCATTAACAAGTAGCATGAATAAGGAAATAGACAGAAGGAGCAAGGCCAGGGAAGTACATCTAAGGAGCAAAGGCCTCCCAAGATATGGAAGAAGGTGGCGAGGAAAGAGGGGAGTAACAAGTCGACAACCAATGAATCCAACCTAAAGGACATCTCAAATGTTGCTGGCAACAGAAGGTGTGGGCTCCGATCTCCAAACCACGAATTAATCCCGATTTAATCATGTGCGGAAGCAATCGGTAAACAGCGGAAGACAAAAATCACGGGAAATTAAAACTTTTCGAGACAAGAGCCTGAAACCACAAACCTTTTCCATAGAAAAAGGATTTAACTGTTTACATCACTGACAATTACTTCTCGAGTAATTATATACAACATGATACCAAAACTCTCAAGAATTCATACTCCAAAACACTCCAGGACCTGAGAGTACAGAGGACACATAGGACTTGACTCTAACTACACCATGAAGCAGGCTAGATCTCCACCTGAGATATTTACTGCTCCTGATGCTGCTGTTGCTGGGATTGTTCACCTGAGTTCTTGTTCCTTCGTCTTCGACGACCACCTAAAAAGTAGAAGTCTACGGGGTGAGACAATTATACATAATTGCCCCAGCGAGAGTTATAACTCTCCACTAGGCTTTATAAGCAAAGCAAGGAATAACTAAAGCAATAAGAGCCTTCAAGATATTCACTGGCAGTTCTGATGATAAGCAAGAGTTCAATCAATATTAAAATATGAGAACATCTATGCTATTCAAGGTAACATCAATCAAATAACTCGTAATTAACTCTAACAGATATACTACGATGTTGTTTATGTTTTTCAAACATTATTATGCCCTGTGGAGATGAGGCATACCACTCATACTCCAACTGATCGCTAAGAAGTCACATCAGTATCATACATAGGTCATTAAGAGAGCCGGATTCTTATGACCTCATCTTCCTCAGTCAGTTAGAGGATTGATTGTTTGACATCTGGCGGAATGTCTTTATAATAGCTCACCAGGGTACTCTGGTCCTTCGCTATTTTTAGAGTTACAGTGGCATTCTGTACTCTCTTCACTATCGGAAGATTTCTTGTTTATCTTTCACCGATACGGTATTTGTGTCTTTAAGGGAGTGTAGATATACATCTCACCTTTAGGACTTTATGGTGGGGTCTGATGGACTACTAGAATCTACATCATCCTCTCACCTTTTCTTTTATAGTGAAGGTATGACGGACTACAAGAATCTACATCAAATACCTACACTAGGATGTAAGGTTCTACACATCCATGTACCCCACATACTCAAAAGTATGTGATCCAGGAGTTCCCTGAGGAAAACCTGTTTCACCATCATTTAGACTCTGACAATGATGGATCTATGATCAGGGCTCTACATTTCACTTGATTAGTTAGGTACATTCAGTATTCATATCATCATACAAAAACATTAGCATCACAGCTATATATGAGAATACTAAAATGTAGCAGGCCTAACTCATTTCAATTACCAGATCTCAATTATCTCATCACAAGTCATCTGTCAAGCATGACCTTGATGGTGTTTATGGCTCTTACAACCCATAAATCACAAAAGATGTCACTTAGCAGTGCATCAAGATGATTCACTATTCCTAAAGCTTAAGACATGCTTTCAATGAATATAACATGGTATTTCATACCTGGGTATGACCATTATCTCATAATAACCTGCATAGTTAGTTCAACAGATAATAGTAAACAATTCAACAATTTAGGGTTTACTATTCATCTTTCAAGTCATCACCCTAAAATTAGGGTTTACTATTCACACCATGGTGAATGGTACTCATTACATCATCATGTAAGAGAAACATCATCATTAAGACTCTTAATTAAGATTAAGATCCATTAGATATCATATTTAGGGTTTCCATGACCTCACATAGGTGGGTCATTCCCTAATCATGCACACTCATGTGTATTTGAAGTATCTCACTTGAGTTTCCACCTTAAAAAGGGTACTTTCTCTCTCTAGGATACTTTCTCTCTCTTGGAATACTTTCTCTCTCCTCTCACTAGTAGATGGTGATGACACCACTCTAGATTAGGTTGGGTTAAGTCCTCATTGACTTACATAAGCCAAAACATCATCATCATGTGATTAGGGTTTGATTAGAATAAGGTTTTACCTCTTTAGACCCCTCAAGGGTATTTTGGTAATTTGCCTCATGATCACCATCATGGGTCAACTCACTAATCACTTAGTCCCTTAATGACCTAGGTTACCATTAGGGTTTAGATTAGATCACCATTGAACTAATTACACCATCAATTGATTAAGTACAAACCACCATGTACACCTTCAAACGGTTTCAACCTTCAAACGGTTTCAACCACCAAACGGTCTTGAAACCGTTTGGTCTCAAACGGTCTTGAGACCGTTTGCTCCAAACGGTCTTGAGACCGTTTGGATGTGTTGACCGTTTGGAAGAGTTGACCTTCCAAACCGTTTGGAGCTCAATCGGTTTGAAACCGTTTGATCACATCAACTTGAGATCGATTGGACCAAACGACCCTGAGATCGTTTGAGCCCAAACGGTCTTGAGACCGTTTGGTCCAAATGGGCTCAAACCGTTTGGACCTCCAAAGTGGTTCAAAAGTTACAATTGGTCATGGATATGTATGTTGAACCCCTCAATTAACCAAATCCATGAAAACCACTTATAAATTGAGTTAATTAGAATGAACCTTAATCACTTGGACACCAAGTTGACCCTCAATTGAAAGCCAATTAGGGTTGAATCCTTCTCAATTAGGGTTTCAAATCGGATGGTCATCAATATTCAACAATGTGAATCAATTCAAGGTTGAACCTATCAATTGACCTCCAATTGGGATCAAACTTGGACCAAACGGTCTTGAGGTCGTTTGGATATCCTCCAAACGGTCTTGAGACCGTTTGCCCAAAGTTTGACCAAAAACCAAGTCGTTTGGACTAGGGTTGAACTCCAATTAGGTCTAAAATTAGTATTTGTATCAATTCATCAACTTATTGCGATTGGACCTTCAAACCATTAGATTATCTCAACCCTAGACCTCCAAACGGTCTTGGGTTGTGCCCAAACGGTCTTGAGACCGTTTGGATGAGTTCCAAACGGTCTTGAGACCGTTTGCCCATCCATCCTTTGGACTCTAGTGAAAATTCATCAAGGTTTGATCTATAGAGTTGATCATCACACCAATACTTAATTGCAATATGGTTTGGTGCCTTTGGACCTTCAATTGATCAACTATACTTGACCCCAGACCTCCAAACGGTCTTGGGATGACCCCCAAACGGTCTTGAGACCGTTTGGGTGATTCCCAAACGGTCTTGAAACCGTTTGGGCTAATCAACCCAAAATCTCAACTTAACTCATTGGAATTTCAGCACTGTTTTCAATTAGGGTTTGCCTAATTGAATAGCCTTCAACTCATGATTCCTTGGGAGTTAATCCCTCAAATTCGGTGAGTCATTATATCACATCATTAGGAACAGTAATCCCAAACGGTCAACGCTTGGTCAACGCACTCAAACGGTCTTGAGACCGTTTGCCCAAAAAGTTCAATTAAATCAGATTGAAAAATCAGCACTTAATCCAATTAGGTTTCCCTAATTGATTAGGCTTCAACTCATGATTCCTTTGGAGTTAATCCCTCAAATTCGGAGGGTTATTAATAAACATAATTATGAACAGGAATACCAAACGGTCAATGCTTGGTCAACCATCTCAAATGGTCTTGAAAGCGTTTGCTCAACCAGGTCAAGTTAATCAGGTTGAAAATCAGCACATAATTCAATTGGTTTTGCTAATTGATTTGCTCATAACTCACGATTCTTTTGGAGTTAACCTCTCAATTTTTGTGGGTGATTAACCTACATAATTATAAACAAGATTCCCAAACGGTCTTTGCTTGGTCAATGGGACCAAACGGTCTTGAAGACCGTTTTCTCTCAAACGACCCTGAAACCGTTTGCCCACCAAACGGTTTGAAACCGTTTTGAGCAATAGGTGGAGGTCGTTTGATAAAGTGAAAAACCGTGGATAAGCATAGAAATTAACGCCCTTATCTTCTACCTTGAGAACAGTAGCAGTTCTTCACGATTTTGCTTGCAAGGATGCAAGGAAAGATAGGGAAGAAGAAGAACTAGCAACTATATGCATAGAAAAGGATGTATAATCAAGCATGAAGTTTAGAGTTATAAAACCCACCTAAAGGTTGATCTTAGAGCTCCAAGCCTTCAAGCTCCAAGATTTAATGGCGTCCTTGAGCTTCCACAACTTGGTGAGAGGTGAATTATCCAAGGAAACGTTGCTTTGGTCGGCTAGAACAAGAAGACTAAGTAAGCTAACCATAAAACCAACTTTAGAAGGTGAATTCCTCCATGAATTTGAGCTTAGAAGGTGGGGTTCTCTTACCTAGAACAGGTTGGTCGTCCCCCCTGAGCTCCAGAGCTGTCCTTGGTCGTTTGAGAAAGAAAGGAAGAGAAGTGAAGGAAAGAAAATTCGTTCACTTAATTACAAGGGAAAAGGGCTTATATATTTTAGCCTCTTTTACACCCTAAGGACCTCTCAAGATTGGAAATCACATCTAGGTCCCTCCTTGCTCAAGGGAACGACCAAACCTACCTATCCTTATGCAAATATCATGAAATCTCAAGATCTAAGGGTAAAGGAATCCAACCTTCAACTAGGGTACACTCATGAAAGGGTTTTAGGCCCATTTTAGGTGATTTCTTTCACAAAGATCATTTTTCCCATCTGATTATTAAATGATGTATCCCTTTCATCATTTTTACTCTAAATGATGACAAGAGTCATAAAAGATGTTCTAGATGGTGAAAATTACAAGTTGGACCCCTCAATTTGGGTAAATTGCACTTTACCCCAAATTAGGGTTTCTAAGCATGGGAATTGCTTCCACAGCTGCACCTTGGTGCTCAAGCTTGGGAAATCCCTCAAACTTTACCATAACCATTCTCATGATGTTTCAACATCAAAGGAACATCTTATCTTGTGAATTTTGCAAGCTCAACCCTTAAACTGGGTAATTTGCACATAGGTCCCTACATACAACACAATGCTACAACTTTATACAAAAAGGAGCAAAATTGAAAGTAAATGTTCCTGAGGAACTTAATTACATGCCAGGGAGTGTTCACAAGTATATTAATTACATATTTAGGCAAAACTTCCAGGGTTAGGTCATAACCCAGGTCAGGGGTGTTACAAATTCTTTACCCCTTCAAAAGGATTTCGTCCCCGAAATCGATAAAGCATATTATAAGAAAAGAGCAGGATATTTTCTTCTCATTTCACCTTCTAGTTCCCAGGTGGCTTCTTCAACACCACGATGGTTCCAGAGGACTTTTACAAGGCTTATATCCTTCTTCTTTAACTTTTTAGTTCTGTTATCGAGGATTGACACTGGTCCCTCCTCATACGTTATATCTTCATTCAATTCTACCTCCATAGGTTGTAGAACTGACTCGGTATCTGGATGACATTTCCTCAGCATGGAAATGTGAAACACAGGGTGCAGCTTCTGCAACTCTAGAGGTAACTCTAGTCTATAGGCCACCTTTCCAATTTTTTCAACAATTGGATAAGGTCCCAAAATCTAGGAGCTAACTTTCCTTTCTTCCCAAGACGAAGGACTCCTTTCCAAGGTGAGACCTTGAGATACACTCTGTCTCCATCCTGGAATTCTAGGGGTCTACGACGTTTATCGGCATATGATTTCTGTCTATCTTGTGCAGTCTTAAGCTGTTGTTGTATAACTTTAATCTTTTCTGTAGTTTGCTGCACAAGATCAGGGCCTAATAACTGGTGCTCACCAGTTTCATACCAACACAAGGGTGATCTACAACGTTTGCCATATAAGGCTTCATATGGTGCCATATCAATGCTATGTTGATAGCTATTGTTATAGGCAAACTCTATCAAGCTTAGATGTAGATCCCAACTCCCGGTAAACTGGAGAACACATGCTCTCAACAGATCTTCTAAGGTCTGTATAGTCCTTTCTGACTGTCCATCAGTTTGAGGATGAAAGGATGTACTAAACCTTAACTTGGTGCCTAGGGCTCTGTGTAACTGTTCCCAAAAGCGACTTGTAAACTGGGGACCTCTGTCAGAAACTATAGTGACAGGAACTCCGTGCAAACACACTATCTCTTGGACATATATCTGGGATAACCTTTCAGCAGTATAGGTTGTTTTGACATGTAAGAAATGCGCTGTCTTTGTCAACCTATCAACAACTACCCAAATGGAATCATGTCCTTTGTTTGTCCTGGGTAGGCCAACAACAAAGTCCATGGTTACATGGTCCCACTTCCACTGTGGTATGGGTAAGGGTTGCATTGTCCCTGCAGGTTTCTGGTGTTCAGCCTTGACCTGCTGACACACAGGACACCTCAGAACAAACTCAGCTACATCTTTCTTCATCCCAGGCCACCAATACATATCTTTCAAGTTTCGATACATCTTGGTGCTCCCTGGATGCATAGCATACATCGAAGAATGAGCTTCTTCCAGGACTAACTTCCTCAGGTCGTCCACATCTGGCACTATCATCCTTCCATGATAGCATGCCACCTGGTCATCTGACTCATGAAAACCTTCTCGCTTCTCATTTCCAAACTCAAATCTAATCTGCTGTACAGAAACATCTACTTGTTGTGCCTCCTTTATCTGCTCTCTTAAGGTAGGTTTAATCTGCATCTCAGCTAATAGACCAGCTAACAATGATACCTTCAACTGCACATTGTCATGCCTTAAAGAGATAAGCATATCTCTTCTAGAGCATACTAAGGAACTTAGTTGTGCCCTATCCATGGTTGATGTTGCTGATTTCCTACTCAAGGCATCTGCAACCACATTGGCCTTGCCCGGATGGTAATCAATCGTACAATCGTAATCCTTGATTAACTCCATCCAGCGACGTTGCCTCATATTAAGCTCATGCTGAGTGAAGATGTACTTAAGGTTCTTGTGGTCTGTGAAAATCTGGAAAGTTTCTCCGTAGAGATAATGTCTCCAGATTTTCAAAGCATGGACCACAGCAGCTAACTCCAGATTGTGTGTCGGATAATTCTCTTCGTGTTTCTTAAGTTGTCGGGAAGCAAAAGAAATCACTTGGTTATCCTGCATCAACACACATCCAAGTCCATTCTTGGAGGCATCACAAAAGATTATATATTCCTTTCCTTGCTCAGGTAACACAAGCACAGGTGCACTTGTCAACCTCTCCTTCAACAGCTGAAAAGACTGTTGACACTTATCACTCCAAGCAAAAGGAACATCCTTCCGGGTTAACTTGGTCAAAGGTAAGGCTATAGAACTGAAATTTTTAATAAACCTTCGATAATAACCAGCTAACCCCAAGAAACTTCTAATCTCCGTCGGTGTCTTCGGTTGTTCCCACTGCAGAACAGACTCTATCTTTGCAGGGTCAACACGAATTCCCGAGGCAGATACCACATGTCCAAGGAAGGATACTTCAGATAACCAAAACTCACACTTGCTAAACTTAGCGTATAGCTTATGCTCTCTTAGCAAGGTCAAAGTCTGGCGAAGGTGTTGCTCATGCTGCTGAGCATCCTTACTATAAATCAGTATGTCATCTATGAAGACGACAACACACTGATCAAGGAAAGGTCGAAAGACTCTATTCATGAGTTCCATGAATGCAGCCGGTGCATTGGTTAGTCCAAACGACATGACCGTGAACTCATAGTGACCATATCTTGTCCTAAAGGCAGACTTAGATATGTCACTGTCCTTAATGCGGAGTTGATGATATCCAGACCTTAAGTCTATCTTAGAAAAGACTGTTGCACCACGCAACTGGTCGAAAAGATCATCAATCCTTGGAAAAGGATATTTATTCTTTATCGTTACTTTATTGAGTTGTCTATAATCAATGCACAACCACATCGATCCATCTTTCTTTTTAACAAACAAAACCGGAGCACCCCAAGGTGAGGTACTCGGTCAGATGAAACCCTTCTCAAGTAACTCTTGAAGCTGTTTCTTGAGTTCTGCCATCTCAGCAGGCGCCATCCTATACGGAGTCTGGGCTATGGGTTTCGTATCTGGGACCAAATTGATCTCAAAATCAATTTCTCGGGGTGGTGGTATACCAAGAAGTTCTTCGGGAAACACATCCTCGAATTCCCTGACTATCGGAACTTCAGCAGGGTTGGAACTCTCCTTGGTAACATCTACCACATGGGCTAAGAATGCGTAGCATCCTTGCCTCATCAACTTATCAGCAACCATAGCTGATACAAGACAGGTGGGCAGAATCTTTCTTTCACCTTGAAAGATCCATGTGTTGCTTTCATCAGCAAACATTGCCAGCTTGGATTCACAATCCAAGACAACTCGATACTTTTCCAAGTTATCCATCCCTAGGATTATATCAAATCCTTGCATATCAAGCGGTATGAGATCCACTTGAATGCGATGCTTAGAAAAGAAAAGTACGCAAGGAGAGCATACTTCTTGCAGAACAGCAGACCCACTCAACGGAGTCTCCAACAACAACTTATCTGCCCTATGACTAGTTGTCATATTGTAGTTACGAATCACTCTTCGAGTGATGAAAGAGTGCGTAGCACCCGGGTCAATCAGAACAGATACTACACAAGATTTAGACATATCAGAATATAAAAGTTCCATCTGACCTGTCACCACTTGTGGATTGACCACTGCTTCTGGTGGGTTCATAGCATAGAACCTTACTGTAGCCTGCTGTTGAGGTGGTGCTGATGATCCAGCTTGAGACGCTTGTCCACGTCCTCGAGCTGCTCCTTGATGTTGTCTATTCTGAGATCCCTGTCGATTCTGTCTCGGGGTTTGTTGTGTCACACCGACAGCCCTAGAACGACAATCCTTCATCAAGTGTCCCACCTTACCACAGTTGTAGCAACTCTTTTCCTGTTGTTGTGGTCTGGGTGGTCCAGTAACTGACACAGATGCAGAACTGTGCGTCCCTTGAAGCGGTTGACTTCGTCCTCTACCTCTGCTTGGTGTCCATTGAGTTTGAAAACTCGATCTGGGTGGCGGAGGGTTAGGTGCAGAGAATCTAGGTTTCTTGGAATCCCTAGATGAAGAACCCTGGAACTGTGGATATCTTTTATGGGTTTGTCTTTTCTCAACTACAGATCTCTCTATCCTTCGGACTGACTCAACGAAGGTAGAGAATCTCTCTCGGTTCTCTAAGGCAGACACTGGGGTAGACATGTCAGCATTCAACCCCTTCTCAAACCTTCTGATTCTTTCTTCTTCTGTGGCAGCCATGTGCGGACAAAATCGCAACAGCTCCATGAACTTAGCTTCGTACTCGCTAATGTTCATAATACCCTGTCTCAGTCTCTCAAACTGAGAGATCTTCTTGTCTAGGAAGGTCTTGGGAAAATATCTATTGATAAATTCCCGACGAAACTCTTCCCATGAGAACTCTACCCCAGGTCTCTTCTGCTCTTCCATGTTCCACCAGTGACCAGCACTTCCTTTGAGAAGATAGACAGCATGTCTAACCTTCTCAGCTTCAGGGATGTTGAGGATCCTGAAAGCCTTCTCCAGCTCTGTCAACCACAGATCAGCATCTGCGGGGTCAGCAGTCCCATGGTACTTGGTAGCTCCGACACGACGTAGTCGCTCGAACGTCTTCCCGATACCTTGCCCCTCAGGCTGGGCAGGTACCCTAGGTGCAGGCATAGGCAACCTGTCGGTTATGTGTGTCATGGCAGTCATAAACTGCCCAAACATTGTCTGGACTGCTGGGTTACCCATGTCATCTGGATCAAACTGGGGTGGCTCTCTAGGTTGTTCTGGTACAGGCTGTTCCAATCCTGGTACTCCTGCACCACCTTGAGGTGCACTAGCACTACTTTCTTCCACATTCTCATCATGTGGCTCTGACATCTTAAGTATCTTCTTCTCCTAAGGAGTAGAAGATTCTATTAGATAAGGAAGGAATACTAAAGATAGACTCGACTTCCTAAGTCCTATGCCTCTGTAGACTCGAATGAACCTGGGGCTCTGATACCACTTAATTGTGGGCTCCGATCTCCAAACCACGAATTAATCCCGATTTAATCATGTGCGGAAGCAATCGGTAAACAGCGGAAGACAAAAATCACGGGAAATTAAAACTTTTCGAGACAAGAGCCTGAAACCACAAACCTTTTCCATAGAAAAAGGATTTAACTGTTTACATCACTGACAATTACTTCTCGAGTAATTATATACAACATGATACCAAAACTCTCAAGAATTCATACTCCAAAACACTCCAGGACCTGAGAGTACAGAGGACACATAGGACTTGACTCTAACTACACCATGAAGCAGGCTAGATCTCCACCTGAGATATTTACTGCTCCTGATGCTGCTGTTGCTGGGATTGTTCACCTGAGTTCTTGTTCCTTCGTCTTCGACGACCACCTAAAAAGTAGAAGTCTACGGGGTGAGACAATTATACATAATTGCCCCAGCGAGAGTTATAACTCTCCACTAGGCTTTATAAGCAAAGCAAGGA
The DNA here is from genome assembly GCA_963693085.1 of Alisma plantago-aquatica. Classification (NCBI taxonomy): domain Eukaryota; kingdom Viridiplantae; phylum Streptophyta; class Magnoliopsida; order Alismatales; family Alismataceae; genus Alisma; species Alisma plantago-aquatica. The sequence goes on from OY856409.1 coordinate 755,109,066, forward strand.
ATAACTAAAGCAATAAGAGCCTTCAAGATATTCACTGGCAGTTCTGATGATAAGCAAGAGTTCAATCAATATTAAAATATGAGAACATCTATGCTATTCAAGGTAACATCAATCAAATAACTCGTAATTAACTCTAACAGATATACTACGCTGTTGTTTATGTTTTTCAAACATTATTATGCCCTGTGGAGATGAGGCATACCACTCATACTCCAACTGATCGCTAAGAAGTCACATCAGTATCATACATAGGTCATTAAGAGAGCCGGATTCTTATGACCTCATCTTCCTCAGTCAGTTAGAGGATTGATTGTTTGACATCTGGCGGAATGTCTTTATAATAGCTCACCAGGGTACTCTGGTCCTTCGCTATTTTTAGAGTTACAGTGGCATTCTGTACTCTCTTCACTATCGGAAGATTTCTTGTTTATCTTTCACCGATACGGTATTTGTGTCTTTAAGGGAGTGTAGATATACATCTCACCTTTAGGACTTTATGGTGGGGTCTGATGGACTACTAGAATCTACATCATCCTCTCACCTTTTCTTTTATAGTGAAGGTATGACAGACTACAAGAATCTACATCAAATACCTACACTAGGATGTAAGGTTCTACACATCCATGTACCCCACATACTCAAAAGTATGTGATCCAGGAGTTCCCTGAGGAAAACCTGTTTCACCATCATTTAGACTCTGACAATGATGGATCTATGATCAGGGCTCTACATTTCACTTGATTAGTTAGGTACATTCAGTATTCATATCATCATACAAAAACATTAGCATCACAGCTATATATGAGAATACTAAAATGTAGCAGGCCTAACTCATTTCAATTACCAGATCTCAATTATCTCATCACAAGTCATCTGTCAAGCATGACCTTGATGGTGTTTATGGCTCTTACAGCCCATAAATCACAAAAGATGTCACTTAGCAGTGCATCAAGATGATTCACTATTCCTAAAGCTTAAGACATGCTTTCAATGAATATAACATGGTATTTCATACCTGGGTATGACCATTATCTCATAATAACCTGCATAGTTAGTTCAACAGATAATAGTAAACAATTCAACAATTTAGGGTTTACTATTCATCTTTCAAGTCATCACCCTAAAATTAGGGTTTACTATTCACACCATGGTGAATGGTACTCATTACATCATCATGTAAGAGAAACATCATCATTAAGACTCTTAATTAAGATTAAGATCCATTAGATATCATATTTAGGGTTTCCATGACCTCACATAGGTGGGTCATTCCCTAATCATGCACACTCATGTGTATTTGAAGTATCTCACTTGAGTTTCCACCTTAAAAAGGGTACTTTCTCTCTCTAGGATACTTTCTCTCTCTTGGAATACTTTCTCTCTCCTCTCACTAGTAGATGGTGATGACACCACTCTAGATTAGGTTGGGTTAAGTCCTCATTGACTTACATAAGCCAAAACATCATCATCATGTGATTAGGGTTTGATTAGAACAAGGTTTTACCTCTTTAGACCCCTCAAGGGTATTTTGGTAATTTGCCTCATGATCACCATCATGGGTCAACTCACTAATCACTTAGTCCCTTAATGACCTAGGTTACCATTAGGGTTTAGATTAGATCACCATTGAACTAATTACACCATCAATTGATTAAGTACAAACCACCATGTACACCTTCAAACGGTTTCAACCTTCAAACGGTTTCAACCACCAAACGGTCTTGAAACCGTTTGGTCTCAAACGGTCTTGAGACCGTTTGCTCCAAACGGTCTTGAGACCGTTTGGATGCGTTGATCGTTTGGAAGAGTTGACCTTCCAAACCGTTTGGAGCTCAATCGGTTTGAAACCGTTTGATCACATCAACTTGAGATCGATTGGACCAAACGACCCTGAGATCGTTTGAGCCCAAACGGTCTTGAGACCGTTTGGTCCAAATGGGCTCAAACCGTTTGGACCTCCAAAGTGGTTCAAAAGTTACAATTGGTCATGGATATGTATGTTGAACCCCTCAATTAACCAAATCCATGAAAACCACTTATAAATTGAGTTAATTAGAATGAACCTTAATCACTTGGACACCAAGTTGACCCTCAATTGAAAGCCAATTAGGGTTGAATCCTTCTCAATTAGGGTTTCAAATCGGATGGTCATCAATATTCAACAATGTGAATCAATTCAAGGTTGAACCTATCAATTGACCTCCAATTGGGCTCAAACTTGGACCAAACGGTCTTGAGGTCGTTTGGATATCCTCCAAACGGTCTTGAGACCGTTTGCCCAAAGTTTGACCAAAAACCAAGTCGTTTGGACTAGGGTTGAACTCCAATTAGGTCTAAAATCAGTATTTGTATCAATTCATCAACTTATTGCGATTGGACCTTCAAACCATTAGATTATCTCAACCCTAGACCTCCAAACGGTCTTGGGTTGTGCCCAAATGGTCTTGAGACCGTTTGGATGAGTTCCAAACGGTCTTGAGACCGTTTGCCCATCCATCCTTTGGACTCTAGTGAAAATTCATCAAGGTTTGATCTATAGAGTTGATCATCACACCAATACTTAATTGCAATATGGTTTGGTGCCTTTGGACCTTCAATTGATCAACTACACTTGACCCCAGACCTCCAAACAGTCTTGGGGTGACCCCCAAACGGTCTTGAGACCGTTTGGGTGATTTCCAAAAGGTCTTGAAACCGTTTGGGCTAATCAACCCAAAATCTCAACTTAACTCATTGGAATTTCAGCACTGTTTTCAATTAGGGTTTGCCTAATTGAATAGCCTTCAACTCATGATTCCTTGGGAGTTAATCCCTCAAATTCGGTGAGTCATTATATCACATCATTAGGAACAGTAATCCCAAACGGTCAACGCTTGGTCAACGCACTCAAACGGTCTTGAGACCGTTTGCCCAAAAAGTTCAATTAAATCAGATTGAAAAATCAGCACTTAATCCAATTAGGTTTCCCTAATTGATTAGGCTTCAACTCATGATTCCTTTGGAGTTAATCCCTCAAATTCGGAGGGTTATTAATAAACATAATTATGAACAGGAATACCAAACGGTCAACGCTTGGTCAACCATCTCAAACGGTCTTGAAACCGTTTGCTCAACCAGGTCAAGTTAATCAGGTTGAAAATCAGCACATAATTCAATTGGTTTTGCTAATTGATTTGCTCATAACTCACGATTCTTTTGGAGTTAACCTCTCAATTTTTGTGGGTGATTAACCTACATAATTATGAACAAGATTCCCAAACGGTCTTTGCTTGGTCAATGGGACCAAATGGTCTTGAAGACCGTTTGCCCTCAAACGACCCTGAAACCGTTTGCCCACCAAACGGTTTGAAACCGTTTTGAGCAATAGGTGGAGGTCGTTTGATAAAGTGAAAAACCGTGGATAAGCATAGAAATTAACGCCCTTATCTTCTACCTTGAGAATAGTAGCAGTTCTTCACGATTTTGCTTGCAAGGATGCAAGGAAAGATAGGGAAGAAGAAGAACTAGCAACTATATGCATAGAAAAGGATGTATAATCAAGCATGAAGTTTAGAGTTATAAAACCCGCCTAAAGGTTGATCTTAGAGCTCCAAGCCTTCAAGCTCCAAGCTTTAATGGCGTCCTTGAGCTTCCACAACTTAGTCAGAGGTGAATTCTCCAAGGAAACATTGCTTTGGTCGGCTAGAACAAGAAGACTAAGTAAGCTAACCATAAAACCAACCTTAGAAGGTGAATTCCTCCATGAATTCGAGCTTAGAAGGTGGGGTTCTCTTACCTAGAACAGGTTGGTCGTCCCCCCTGAGCTCCAGAGCTGTCCTTGGTCGTTTGAGAAAGAAAGGAAGAGAAGTGAAGGAAAGAAAATTCGTTCACTTAATTACAAGGGAAAAGGGCTTATATATTTTAGCCTCTTTTACACCCTAAGGACCTCTCAAGATTGGAAATCACATCTAGGTCCCTCCTTGCTCAAGGGCACGACCAAACCTACCTATCCTTATGCAAATCTCATGAAATCTCAAGATCTAAGGGTAAAGGAATCCAACCTTCAACTAGGGTACACTCATGAAAGGGTTTTAGGCCCATTTTAGGTGATTTCTTTCACAAAGATCATTTTTCCCATCTGATTATTAAATGATGTATCCCTTTCATCATTTTTACTCTAAATGATGACAAGAGTCATAAAATATGTTCTAGATGGTGAAAATTACAAGTTGGACCCCTCAATTTGGGTAAATTGCACTTTACCCCAAATTAGGGTTTCTAAGCATGGGAATTGCTTCCACAGCTGCACCTTGGTGCTCAAGCTTGGGAAATCCCTCAAACTTTACCATAACCATTCTCATGATGTTTCAACATCAAAGGAACATCTTATCTTGTGAATTTTGCAAGCTCAACCCTTAAACTGGGTAATTTGCACATAGGTCCCTGCATACAACACAATGCTACAACTTTATACAAAAAGGAGCAAAATTGAAAGTAAATGTTCCTGAGGAACTTAATTACATGCCAGGGAGTGTTCACAAGTATATTAATTACATATTTAGGCAAAACTTCCAGGGTTAGGTCATAACCCAGGTCAGGGGTGTTACAGAAGGAATCTAGGAAAAGTGAATGAAACAGAAGATGAACATCATGAGATGGTAAACCCAAAGGTTGATGAAGTGATTGAGGTGGAGACATCAAAATAGCCAGGAGCCGACGATGCGAACTGTTGAAGGAAATATAACAAAGGGGAAGGATGGTCAATCGTAGAAATTGAGGGGGAAACAGAGGAAGAGAGACGATACACTAGGGGTGGACAAGAGCATTAGGGGAAGCAACACAAGGATGAAGCGAAGAGGCAAAAAACAAGTAAATAATTTACCAATTCCTGAACTGAACAAGGAAAAAGATGTGAGGATATGGAACCTATCTAGCAATGGGGCCTATACTACACAATCTGCGTACATGATGTTAAGGAAGGGCAGGGACATACACACAAATGGGAGGTGGAGTAGCATATGGCAGTTTAAAGCACCGAGCAGAATGTGCATGTTCCTTTGGCTCATCGAATATGATGCATTACTTACTAATGTGTAGAGAAAATCAAGACACCTCACGGATGAAAGCACATGTAGTCGATGGCATACCGGTGAGGAAACTATCCTACATATGCATTAAGAGATTGCAGTAGATCGAAGTTGGTGTGGGAACTACTCAGTGATGCACGATACAACCAGGAGTTCTGGAGTGTCTTGAATACAAAAGAATGGGTGCATTCTAACCTGGGAGCTGCAGAGGAGGAAAATAGAATGGAATTATTGGTCTCCTGCCTATATATATGGAAATGTAGGAACGCCTATATCTTTGAGGGAGTTGAACATTCTACACAACACAAGGTGAATTATATTGTGAGGAACACCAAGTTGGCACTAGAGGCCATGCAAGCACCTACGATAATAATGGAGCCAAAGGAAGAACCAAGATGACGAGCACCTAGACTTGGCTGAAGGAAAATGAATACTGATGCAGCCATGACTAAGAAGGGGGCGGTGATTGCGGGTGTGGGACGTGATGGAGAGGGAAACTGGATAGGGGGTTTCATCAAGCAGGTAGCTACTAAGTAGGACTTATGTTCACAAGCTATGAGCTACTATTTCCTAGGTTTTTGTACAAGTATTGCCATTAGTTTTTCTGCCACTCTATGGAGGAGCCTCAAGCTTGATGCTAGTGTGTGAGAATTGGTGTTTTTGCTTTGATCTCACATTTTGGTCATTTTTTGCATACATTATACTGAGTTCGGCGTTCATCTTGTTCTTCATGCAGTGCACTATAAGCAAACTGATGAAATTCATTTGAATGTTGTTTTTGATTGCTTGACTCAAGTAATAAATGAAACTGGTGAAATATTATCCTTGTTGGAGAATCTATATGCTGACTGGAAGCTAGCCATCATGACTCAGACTCTCCAAATAATTAGTCCTACTGATAGTAGGTAACTACTACCTACTCATGTGTAATAAATGTTTTCTCTTATGATGTTTTGTTGTTCTTATGCTACTGAATTGCGGACAAATGCAATAGAAGTTTTTAATGTTCCTAAGATCCCATAAAATTTATTTGATCTTGCTGGTTTGAACAAGAGATTACATCTTTTTCTGGCTTAATGTGTACCAAAGTGTCTGGGGTATTACGGATAAAAACATGGACATATTAGTATCCCACCAGGGTTTGATACTATTTTTTGGATGAGTTTTCTAATTGATACTACCTTCTGAACAGATAGAAAATTCACTAGAACCATTTGACTACCCAATCGGAAAATACACCAAATAAGGCACTTCTCCAATCTCTTATAGTCATTTTTTGGGCATTTTTGTGAATGTTAGATAACCACCATCCTTACAATCTTCTAGCACATAAGAGTTCAATCATACCTTGATTTTCTATATTACTCATGTATTAAGCATAGCTTTATCATCACAATATGAGAAACTGATAATCTTCAAGTAAGAAAATTATTTTCTATCAATTCAAATTTCTGTAAAGCTGTTGTTAGTGTATATTAGTAATGTTTTATTTGACTTAGAAATTAGATTCTTATATGTATGGTTAACTTGGTAGCTCCTTATACTAATTAACTTGTTATTTTCTAGATACCCACCATCAACATTTCGTGTTGGATTTATCTTCTTCATCTAAAAGTGTGGTTTTTTATGTCTTTTCTATTTATGTGTGGGTGAACAATACATCAAAGTATCTTGGCAACATAAATTGTTAACTGACATATAGTAGTTGGAAATGAAATAAGTAACATTGTGTGGGGGATTAGTTTGTATCTGAATTACATTTATGAGTAGATATTAAAGCCCCTACTATAATGTAAATCATTTGCAAGCCTTCCATTAAAGAACTTCCAGACTTCTTGTTAAAGAGAATAGGTCATCTAGGTATTGTACCCACCACATCTATTGAGAACACTCCAGTCTCGCTCTAGCATTTCTACAAAAAACTCCAAAATATTTCACTTTACTAATTTCTTTCCATACCTTGAGGAGTCTAAATCTTGTAGTGGGGTTGTTTTTCCTCACAATTGTAGTTAGTGAATCATGTCACTCTTCAATGACATCTATTACTGTCTCTATTAAGGTTTCAGTAAATGCAGCTTCTTCCTAGTGATCTAATAGGTTTCTACCTGTCTTCTTAGTTGGGCTAATCATTGTGTTAAACTCCTGCATACCCCCACCCAACCTCCATTCATGTTTAGACTGAGGTTGAATAGTGTTTTCTACTCAAGTCAAATAGTGTTGTCCACTCTAGGAAACTCCCCTGCTTCACCTCCACGAATGCCATTCTTTCATGAGTACATTTCGCATACTGAACTGTAATAAGTGCATGTTACATTTAGGCATATGAAGGAGTCTTATGAGGTGGGTGCCTATACTAGAATGGGACATATCTTGTGCGAAATATGTTTCAAGGACCCTATATGTATTGTTTATTATTGTCTTATGTTGCAAATTAAGCAAGAAACTGGGACTGAGTACACTTTTCTTATATTTTATAGCTAGTATCGATATATGGGTTCGGATTTTCATTTCTATAGACATATCTAAAGTTTCAATTGCTAGCTTACATAATGTTGACAAGTATATCTAATATGTCAAAAAAGGGAACTAATATCTATAATGGTCGTTTTAGACATGAAAACCAACCAACCAATGGTATTCCTAATAAGATGGCATGGAAGCTAAGCTCCACATAAATGCTTAATGTATTTTTGAACTGATCTGGTTGCATGTGCATGTCATTGCTCTTTTATGTTGTTCAAGACCCCCCTCCAAGCTGTAGTTTTAGTTGTGATTCATTCACATGCTACAAAGTATATGGCGACGCATTGAGAATAGTGTATTAAAATGACATCACAGGGATTTTGCATGTTTGAACCGTGTAAACCTCACATCTTGGGGTCAATAATTAGTCAACCTTGAGGAGTCTTGTATGGATTTTGAATCCTCATTTTGGGTTCATGAGTTGGTCGACCATATGGTGATTAGCATTTGAAATACAATGCTACCTTTTCCATCTTTAATTGGGATTGATTCTAGTTTTTTTTAGAGTTTGTACCCATGCCTCCATGTTGAAAGATAGTAATCATTACTGTCTAGATCACTTGAGTTCTCTAGAGAGCTCTACGACAAGGCTGTGAGGTCAACTGGGTTGCAAGTATCCCTAATATATTTGTATATGCTCAAAGTAAATCTATTAAACTAAACTTGACGGACTGTAATGCTAGCATCCTTGATTTTATACGACATGTGTTGGTCATCCTCTTTGGCCTTGGTCATATACTTAATGGATTCTAGTATGTTTCTTGTAGGTACGCCATGGACTGTATTTTGAGAGATAGTAGTATTGGTCTATATTGTTAGGTATGCAAAATTTATTTTCAACAATTAAACTATGTCCGCATAGAGATTATTGTCATAGAGGTGATTTTTTTTTTGTAAAAAGTGGCAAAATTGACATTGCATGCCTTATACAATATGTAGTAGTGATAAGCGGCAATGGCTTTACAAATGAGGTGAATGCATGATTATGATATATAACTGCAAAACCGTCGCACAGATCAGGTTAGTCATTTTGTTACCTTTCAACAGCTATAATGAACTAAGAGGTATGCAATCCTAATGAGTACCACTATCTTTACAAAATCATGAACAAAAATAATGATTCTAACTACAAAATTGTCATTGGGAACAGGTTGGTCGGTCTTGGTAACTCTGTTCAACTGTAAGTTTGCAAGAAACTCCACTGGTTCTACGTAGGTATGCATTTAGGGTATCCCCTTCTTTTCAATTGTGTCAAAAAAACCACACTTGGCTATCTGCCAGTTCAGGCAATAGTTTTCCATTATCCAATGTTCCTACATCTTTGCATTAGTGGTTGTTCCATCTTTTCCTTCTTCAAAACTGCTATAAACTCACATAACTTCATATCGTCGTCTGGAGATCCAAATAAAACATCCTTGCAGTCACCATTTTGTATGGCACCAACATCGCAGACTGTATCAGCAGTGAATGATGAAACAACATTCATGCAACCTATCGAAGAAGATACTGCCTCATTCGGGAAGCTTTGTACAATAGGAACACATTGTCCTGAAATACCATGTTCATTTGCTGACGCTGATCGCTTCTTATTTGGAGAGAATCTGCAATAGTGGTTCCTTCTTTTCTTCATTTCCTTCTTCACGACTGATATAAACTCAGAAAGCTTCATTTCATCATCTGAAGATCTTAACAAAAGTTCCCCACAACCACGATTTTGTATGACACCATCATTGCAAGTCATTTCAGAAACAGAGAATGGAACCATATCCTTATTTTGAGAGAATCTGCAATAGTGGTTCCTTCTTTTCTTCATTTCCTTCTTCACGACTGATATAAACTGCTCAAAGAGGCCATACTCCAATTAACTACTCTGATTTACATGCATGGTTCTGATCTGTTTCTTCTTGTGCAGAATTATGCTGATGTCTTGATTGTGTATCTTTTGGGATTATGCTTCTGTCTAGTGAAAAGAAATGGTGAAGCCTAATATTGGCTTGCTGCAACACACAAATAAGGTACAAGATCATATTTGACAACATTGTTCTTTTATTGTGTACGACAGATAGGATGTATAGATGCAAGTAAAATGAGATCATTATTTTTATCAATTGGTGATCCCACATTTCTCAGGTCCAATTGAAGTTTGAAGTAGCCAGCAATTTTCTTTGCTTCCATGTTTGGTTAGATTTGTATTTATCTTCATTCCATTTTGCACAGGTTAAGCGAGTGGATTGCTAGACCAGATGCTTCCAAACATGCTAGAACATATCTAACTGAAGTGCCAGAGGTAGGGGTACTGTATCAACAACTACTGTGTGTAAAATAATCTACTAGTGTTGGATAGTTTATTTCCATTATACTGCTTTCTAGTAGGGTTTCATTGAGGTACAGACTGTAGTTGGATAGATTATTAAACCACATTTTCCATACATGTACATCATCTCATGGCCTTTTGAATTTAAGTGAATGGAATTATAATACAGTTGCTACTAGCCTACTTATGAATAAAGGTATTCACGTGCTTATCTTTGGATATGAAAACCCACTTATGACATGTCCCACGTTGATGTCATATACTAATTAACATTGAATTATCTTATTGAATGCATAATATTTGGTAGGGCACTAATCTTGCTTGATGGACATACAGGACAAAAGAGAGTTTGTCTCAATGGTGTAGCTTCGTGGGGCATTCAACGCCATAAAGTCAATTCCTCCATGACCCAAATTTCATTCAACAGGGTATCCATGCAGTTCACTTTCATCGCCATCTGCTGGGATTGTTGTGTGGTCACAGAGTTGTCCTCAACTTTTGAACTAGGAGGCCTACTACAATTTTAGACGTGAGATGTAGTCCTCATATGCAATTAGAATCTGATGGTGATGGTGGTCCATACCAAGTCCTAAAATGGTAAAAAATCTACACTAAACAAATCATATCTTGTCATCTACCTTTCTTTATGTGATTAACTATTGCAGGTTCAGATTCTATCCATGCTTAAAGATTGTACTACTTTGAGGGAAGAACAGGAATGACGGAGATTGCGAATAAGGTGCATCTTAAAAATGAATGAAATAATTATTCTATTCAATGACTGTGATTTTGATACATATATGATGCAGGATAAAAAAAGGCCTCAATGTCAACTTATTGCTAAACAAGAATCCCTCTTTGGGTCTAGATCAAGTCCAACAAAACAGAGTACAAAGAATATTCCTAGAACATCTATGGATGGTCCAAGTTGTAATAGAAAGATGTCACTATGAGGGGTGATGCTACAATCTTCAAATCAAGACTTCTTCCATTCAACAAAATTGACCCACTCATTAAGGAAATTGGATGAAGGGCCAACGTGTCACAAGGTCACAACTTTGTGCAACACAAGAACCTATGCTATCGCCAACTCATTGAATAGAAGGAGAAGACAACAATGATTCTAAAACTGGTCGAGAAAGATACATACTCTTTTTCCAAGATGCGTGTAGACCTCACCGAATTTATTAGTATATGTATATCCTTTTCTTTGTACACATTATGTAATAGGGGCAAGGTATACGTCCTCCCCATGTACATTTGACATTTTAGTATAAATGAAAGTAAGTTTGTTGGCATAAAGAGCATAACTTGGTCTAACTACTACAAATTTGTTACTAAAAGAGCTTCTGGACTAATTACACAATACATGAATAATCAAACTATACATATATGTATATGTGGCACTACATATGTAGCTAGTGCATAATCCAACTACATATATATGTGTGCAGTAGATGCTGCCTTTCCCTACACATTAACTACATATAATTTGTATTAACTTCATGTTTTTGCTACATATTGACTACATATACAATTGTAGGCATACATTTAGCTATAATTATACCTATATTTAAATATGTAAGGACAATATCTAGCTACGCTTCTGGATAGATATGAATTTGTAGTGAATGTATTATCTAACTACATATTTGAAAAATATAGTTAAAGGCTTTAGCTATACGAGCATATACTACAATTTGTATGTGTAAAGAAATATGTAGTCAAAGCCTTTCACTACAAAATATGGGGTTTTTGCTACAATTTTTTTTATAGTTAAAGACCTTTTTTTTAGTAGTGAGTACATTTTATAAGCGATAGATATTAAATAAAAAAATATCATAAACAAATGACATTTGATTGTATTAGTAACTAAGTATAACTAAGATTAAACAAACTTGTTGTAAAATAATGTATTTAATATTTTCAATCTAATGACTATGATAAATTAGCTATCGTCTATTTTCAACGTTTTCACGTTTGTATAGTATACAAGAATATAAATATGAAAATTCTTGATGTAACAAGATCCACACCCTCAACCACAGCCAATCCCACACCCCTAGATGTCGTTCGACCTACACCCCAAATCAATGCCATACCTAAACCCCAAACGTCACCCATTTTGACCATTCCCCAAACGTTTCTCCCCCGATTCCTTGCTTCTTCTCCTCCCACGTGATTTCCATCCCCAATGACTTCCTCTCCTTTTCCGCCCTTCACCCCTTTCGACGCACCTTATCATCTCCTCTCAACAGTGCACCCTCGAGCGTGAAGATTGGAAATACGAATACCAGCAAGGTCCAAGAGGAGAAGGTAGTGCTATCTACCAGCTGCAAGTCATTGAGTCAAAATTAGACACCGTCACGAAGGACGCAAAGCAGTTTGTGCACATGTGGTGTCCATGAATGTGGTGCACGTGCAAGATTTGAACCAGGTTTGCGATGAGATCAACTGGGTGTCTCTGTTCTCCAGGTTGAGTAGGTCCGCACAATAATAATTCAATTTGTTTCACTGTCAAATCTAGTAAAAAGAGTAGAGAAATTTGAGTAAAATACTTTCTCATCTTTCCTCTATTCCCCCAATCTCTCATCTCGTTTTTCACTATCAAATCTAACTGATGAACATACCTATTTAGAGCAATCAAGGTCCTTAACATGCACAATGAGATACTAAGGCTCTGTTAGCTGGTTGTGTGCTCACTCTTCTAGCCTTGTGAACTTATGTGTGCTCACTCTTCTAGCCTACCTTCCCAGACATATATGATAAAGTGGTGGTGACAGCCTACAACCTAAAGGTAAACGATCAAATAGGAGGGTTGTTAAGTCTTTATGTTTTAGTAAAGTAAACTAAACGTCACGATGATTATAGAGAACTCCTCTACGAGTATGTTATGTTTCTATAGTTGTTGCCTTACTACCAATACAAATTGTATGATTTGTCCTCTATGAGGGTGTTCTGGATCTACTTCTTACAAAGAAAATGGATAGGGGATTCTTAAAAAAAGAATAGCATATTCTCTTATGTTACCCTAACTTGTTCCCTCTCATTCTCAATGTTATTTTACTCTCTGTTACTCACCTTAACTCTTTGTTCCCTCATCACAGGCACTCTGTGGTGTGTACTGGAAACAGTCACCACATTAATGCTGAATAACCGGTGCTATAGATCCATCACTGGCCGTATAATGTGTTGTACATTTCATCCATATTCCCTCATGACCCACCACTACCCATATAATGTATTGTACATTTCAAGAGTCATTAAACCATACATTAAAACCACTACCCATATTTGATCAGACAAGCTTCATTCATATTGTATTCTTGTTGCAGACTGTCGTGGAGATTGTGGGTTGTTCTGGTGGACATAGGTCGCCATTCTTTCTTTGTATCAGAACCAGATATGTCTATTTGCAATCCAAATGTCTACAATACAAATCTGTAGTGACAATGTTGTCTGTATAGATAGTCTTATAAATGTGAGTTTACAATAATATGCTTATAAATGTACAATACAACCTGTCCTTGTGAATTGCTCTGTGCTCACTCTTCTAGCCTACCTTGCCAGACATATATGATAAACTGGTGGTGACAGCATGCATCCTGAAGGTAAATGATCAAATATGAGGGTTGTTAAGTCTTTATGTTTTAGTATAGTAAACTGATCGCCATGATGATTATAGAGAACTCCTCTATGAGTATGTTATGTTTCTATAGTTGTTGCCTTATTGCCTTAGATATAATTGTATGATTTGTCCTCTACAAGGGTGTTCTGGATCTACTGCTTACAAAGAAAATGGCTAGGAGATTCTTAAAAAAAACATATTCTCTTATGTTACCCTAACTTGTTCCCTTTCATTCTCAATATTTTTTTGTTACTCCTTCATTCATATTGTATTACACATGGTTCAAACAAGCTTGATTCATATTGTATTCTTGTTGCAGACTGTCGTGGAGATTGTGGGTTGTATTGGTGAACATAGGTCACCATTCTTCCTTTGTATCAGAACCAGGTATGCCTATTTACAATCCAAATGTCTACAATACAAATATGAAGTTGCAATGTTGTTTGTATAGATAGTCTTATAAATGTGAGTTTACAATAATATGCCTTATAAATGTATGCTAGTCTTATAAAACATGGAAGATCCCTTATGCTAAGATGTCATGGACACTTTATGCTAAGATGTCATGGATGATCCCTTATGTTACCCTAACTTGTTGATTTTCTTTATTCATCATTTGTTTTAAATATATTCACAATGTTATCATAATCATGATCATGCAACCTTGTTTACCTTATGGTACTTGCCAGATTTGACAGTGAAATAAACTGAATTCAAGATGTATAGTCGAACTATAATATTTGGCATAGATCCTTGGTTAATACTAAACATGATACAATAGAGCAGTACTGGGGTTACAGAACTATGAGGCACACTAGAAAAATCCAATAATCATACAAAGACAAGAAACTTATTATGTGGAATAACATGCACATTGGAAATTAAAATCCTAAATACACCATGATATTATACATCATGTTCAATAAGTACAATTTCTATGAAGAAAGTAAACATAACATTGTCATTAAAAATTATGAATTTTTCATTTGTACTAACTAATTTTACTATTTATTAATTTTTTTAGATGTTGCAAAATGCTTTAATTGATCTGAACCAAGATTACAATCAAGGAAATGAATCTAATATTGGTCAAGATAAGATAGATACAACACTCACTATCATTGAGAATTCCATTGATTTAGTTATTCCTAAACCAACTGGTGATGTAGATAATCCTGTAGTCGGGATGGTATTTCCATGTGAATCTGTTGCAAAGGCTTTCTACGAGAAATATGCAGATTTTTGTGGTTTTGGTACCAAGATTGCACGTTTAGAAAAACTGGCACCAAATGAGGAAAAAAAGGATAACATATTCATGTTTGAAAGTTGGAACTCTGCCAAACCATTTTAAAGACTCTCTATACCAACTAAAGCCAATTGCAAGAACTTCCTGTCTAGCTCAGATTACATTCAAAAGAATCTACATTGATCAGTATGCTATAACTACTTTTATGGAAGAACATAACCATGAGCTATAGGATTCATATATGGTTAGACTACTACCCTCTAAAAGAAAGATCCCCGATGAAATATTTCGACGTATCAAATTTAACGATAGTGCCATAATTGGTGTATAAAACTATGGTGAATCTATTGGTGGAAGCATGAGGCTATGAAAACCTTACATTTACATCTAGGGACATTCAAAATCATCTCAATTATTCAAGAAATTCAAGGCTAGGTGAAGGAGATGCCCAATCTATACAAGCATACTTTATAAAGATGCAAGAGATAGATCCTGACTTTTTGTGTGTCCTTGATTTAAATGAAAATGAAGTTCTTAGAAATGTTTTTTGGGCTGATTCTCAATCAAGGAGGGCATACATTTTTTTGGGCGATGTTATCACTTTTGACACTATTTATTTGACTAATCAATATGACATGCCATTCGCACCGTTTGTTTGCATAAATCATCATTACCAATCCATATTGATGGGATGTAGCTTATTATGTGAGGAAATAATAGAGAATTACATATGGCTTTTTGAGACCTGGCTAAAATGCATGGATAAATACATATCACTACTTTATTTGATAAAAGATAAGTAAAAAATAAGTATTAGATAGACTCAATATGTAATTTGTATATCTAAAGAATTTTTCTAAATTGTTTGTATAAGAAAACCTCTAAATGCTAATGTAACTAATCATGCCCAGAGTATAATGAATGTTGTCAAAGCAATTTTTTCGTCTACTAGACACAAACTTTGTCTATTGCACAATATGAAGAAACTGCCTGACAAATTTGGTAAAGATGACAAGGCAGCAAGACTGATTAAATTTGTTGTGTATGAGAGCTCTTCCATTGAAATATTTGAAAAGAACTGGCCGGCTACTTCTCTACAACACTATTGTAGTACTAAGATCAGTTGGCTTGATACTATGTATGGAATCAAATAGTTATGGGTTCCACCATATGTGGATAATTTTTTTGGACAAATAGGACAACTACTCTGTGCAACGAATCAATGAATTCATTTTTTATTCATATGTAAATTCCAAGACGTTATTGAATCAATTTGTAAGTCAGTATGAAATTGCCTTGGAAATAAAGTTTGAGCAAGAAAAAAAGTTGATTATGAGTCACTATTCAAGAATGCACCTTTGAAGATGGAGTTTCTCATGGAGGTTCAGGTGAGAAAATTATACACATTGTCAATGTATAGAAAGTTCCAAACAGAATTAGAAGGGATGATTTGTTGTGAGGCAAAGATGATCTCTGATGATGGTGTGAATGCAACCTATGGATATTGAACAATGTAGGATTTGGCTTTCTGATTCTGAAACAAAATTAATAGACAAAGATTTCCAAGTGCAATATGAACGCCGTAATAGAAATATTAAGTGGAGCTGCCATTCATTTGAATGCAAAGGCCTCCTTTGTCGTCATGTTTGTTGTGTATTGATTAGAAATGTGAAAATTGATGATTATCCAAATCAGTACATATGTGAAATATGGAGAAAAGATGTCTGTTAGAGGTATTACTTGAAACAAAGGGTAGAAAAAATTTCTGATCAACCTATAGAAAGAATTCAGAATCTTTCTAATATTTGTGGCCAAATATTTGACATAGCAAGGATTTATAATGAAATCTATGAAGATTTTAGGGAGTGTCTTGTAGATTCTCTTTCTACACTAAGTAATAAATATCAAAATTTGATAATTCCAAATTTTGTCATTTTTACTATCTAAACTTTATAGGAAACGTATCTACTTCCTTTTATATGATTCAAATGGTTTTGTTTTTTATGAAATGAATGAAATGCTTAGGATAAACTTAAAAAAGATTATACTTAAAAAGATTATACGTAAGTGAAACATAGATATAAATTAGTTTAGAATTACTTAACTAAATCTATTTATGCAAATCTCAAGTAACTCTACTTGCATTTTAATCATACATTAAATTCCTTGTGCAAAACCTATCATGACAAGCATTAAATTCTAACACACTTACTGTTGAATCCTAGTGCACCCACTTTGAGGTGTCTGCACTAGCATTCAAATCATATTTCAAAGCTTTGTTCACATACTAACAATCTTTAAGAGGAAATTGAATCATAGAATAGTGAGAACCGAATATAGAGCACTTGATGCTAAGCATTAATCCTATTTCAATGGGGATAAATATAAGGAAGTGGTTCATCCGATTTTTATCAAATCAATTGTAAATTCATTGATTGAAGCAATAGTTATGAAAGTACTAGGCTATTTACCTTTGTATTTTTCTTTTAGTTCCTACTTGTGTAATTCTTTTAAATGTACACAAATGTTTTGGAGAAGATACAAGTTCAATGTCAATAAAAAACCCAACTTCATCCAAACGTTGTGGTAGACCCGATTCAGTCTGTAGGAAAACATGGAAAGAAACTCATTCCTAAAAAACCAATTCAGTGAAAAAAAAGAAATGCCAAAAAGACAATAAAGTTGAAAGACAAGGTACCAAATACAACCATTATAATTGAAGATCTGAATGCTCCAGTTGGATACAAGTTGGATCTAAATTCAAACATTATTCTCCAGGAATTAGATTGACAATAGTATGTAACTATTGTTTTTTTTCTTATTTTAGTTATATGTTTCACATAGTTTTAATGATATAAGTTTCAATGTACAAGAGAATATTATATCAAATAAACTCAGGTATCAAAAGATCCTCTTCATCTCAACACAGTACAGAAACCAAATCATATTCAATAAACCAGGCATCAAAGATCCTTTTTGTCTCAATATAAGACCAGTAGAAATACATCCAACCTTTGATCAGAGTTGTATGTAAGATAATACTAGCAGATAAACCAAAGTTGTATGTAAGATTATGTTTGTCTCAACACAGTACAAAAACTAGATTATATTCAATAAACTCATGCATCAAAGATCCTCTTTGTCTCAATATAATACCAGCAAAAATACATCCAGCCTTTGATCAAAGATGTATGTAAGATAATGCTAGTAGAAATACATCTAGCATATGATCAGAGTTGTACACAAGATCAATATTTGTATCTAATATTATACCAAAAGAGTTCTCTGAATAAATTGAAGTAGTAATATGTTAACTAATGGTTCATAACATGACTTTTTATCCAACATGAACCCAGAAGAGTGATATTAAAGTTATCTTCAACATGATCACAACAACAACCCTTTATAGTTGTTGAAAAAAAAATCATTAAGTAATAATTTTTGAAGTAGATATAATCAAGTTCTGGACATATAATCAAGGTTTGCAATTCAAGCTAGCAAGAAGAGTGGCATTACAACAAGAGAGATAAGTTTATAAAAAAATGTTTGAAAGGGGTTGCTATTGCATGTTTGCATTTGCTAAGATGGTTATTATATAATAGTTTTTTTATCCAACATGATCACAAAAGAGTGATATCAGAGTTATCTCCAACATGGTAACAACAACAATCTTATAAAAGCTATTGAAAAAATCATCAAGTAATAAGTTCTAGAACAGATAATCAAGTTTTCAATAGAGAAATAAACACAAAACTCAAAAGTTTGTTGCACAAAAAATATAGAAGAGATATTAAATAAATGAAGATTACATTCATTAATCTTGTCCAATTCACTCATACATTAATCGAGTAAATGACAATATATCTGAAACAGACACTCAAAGTCAGAACTTACGAAATTACACACAAATTTTTATGGCAACTCATGCAGTACAATCAACCGTTGAATAGATAATCCATAGTTGAGACAAAGAGGATCCTTTGATACCTGAGTTTATTTGATATAATCTGCTTCTGTCCTGTATTAAGACAAAGAGGATCTTTTATGCCTAAGTTTATTGAAATTGTGGTTCTGACAAAGAGGATTTTTATGTAGTGTGTTGAGACGATTTCTGGTTCTTTATAGCTGTTGTAATAGGAAATTTTGAACCAGCTTGTTGCAAATATGCTACGTTTCAAAGGATGTGAACAATTTGCTTCTAAGGATCATATTTTTTAATCAGTTATTGCTATTTTTCTATAGGGAAAAATCCTTTTATAATAGCTTACTTCCAAAATACATTCAATGTTATTGAATTACAATTTGTAAAAACTTAAATATATTAGATAGCAATTTATATAGAGAAATACAATCTGGATGATCAGCCAAACATTGCTCCATTATTATTCAATTATTTTTAGATAATTGTTTATATATATTAAAGTTTTTGAGCAAATCAATAATTGAGATTATGTTCTCAAACTACTAAGTTCATAATTGAGAACATTCAATGATTTTGTATGTTTCTACCCCTCTCTTTCTTGTTGAGTTTTGTGGAGAAAACATGCACGACAGAAGCAACAAAAAAAATTCCACTCAACCCGAAATAGGATCTCATCGACAACAGCGTATTCAGAAGGAGTGTTTGCGGGATATACCTTATCGCGGAGCAAGTCCGGTGATGTCCCGCTGCAAAAAGGTGTGCAACGACGCTTGTCTACACGGACGGAACTTCTCTCCCATTCACTGTCGCAGGAAGATCCGGCGGCGCTCCTTTCGTGCGATGATGTGCGCCGCTCGTAACACGCACGGATGATCATCGTTGTCCTCAGAACGCAGGCGTCTCAACGTCTGCGTCTCTACTTCGTCTACGTGGATGGATTGGAACTCCACGTCGCGCTTCCTAAGCCGGCGGGAAGGAGTCGTGTCTGTGTGGCGGCGTGCTAGTGGCTCGTTGCTCTCCTTCCTCTCCTAAGGACGGTGACAGCTAGGGTTTACATACGTGAGCGTAAACTGAAAAGCGTCTCTTGATATCTTATATAGATATCGGCCGTCAATCCTCCTTTAAATAGGATACGAAGGGAAGTAGGGTTTCCTAAACCCATCGGTAAACGAAAACGTTGCATTAATTAAACGCTCGTGCATTAATTTGAATATGTTGGAATTCATTAATTAACCAAATAATCACATTAATTGATTAATTAATATTCGACTCCATGCAATCGCTTGGGATGGCTCTATGAGCATATATACCAACAGACTCCCACTTGCACTTAGAGCCAGTCACTCCAATATTATTCTAATCGATTACATAAACATTTTAGTAATCAATGTGATTCAGAGCAATTCCAATCAAATCCACAATCATGCTCCTATTCCAACACATCCTATGTGTGTGACCCGGTGGGCTCCAAATTACGTTGGTAGTGATATCCATAATCATATTATGATTTAACAAGCAAATATTGGTATCTAGAAAGACTTCATTGCCACCCAAGTAATTGGAGAAGTTGGAGAACAACTTAACCTATCATTCATGACTGGTGTTACAGTGATTGTATAGTTCCTTTGTCACTGATATTCAGATTGAACTTAAGTCAACGTTCAATCCATGTTCCTTGAACTAGAGCAGACCGTCTGAGATATATGTAAGCTCAATATCACATATTGACTCACATCAGCATGGCCATGCATTTCTCAGTCTCGCTTATCAAGAGACCGGAATATCAAACTCCCGTAGGAAGGACAAATTCCATCTACATCACTCATAGTCATCCCCATGTGTCTCAGTGCACCCAAGCACCATCTTTGTGGCAATCCTTATTCAGGACCACGATGGATGATGTCAAAGTACACCGAACAACATGTGATAAGTGTAGTGACTTCAGGTCTAAGAACCACAATCACCACCATCATTATGAGATGTGAATCTAACTACCAATCATGGTATCCATGTGTCACTCTCAAGGTGGGTCTATCCGATACACTGTTCTCTAACAAGTATCTATGTATTTGGTTTGATATCTCCATATCATGGATAATGAGATTCTTCCATCAACCAACATACATTCTAATCTTATGTGTTATTGATGTCTATGGATATTTCCACAATAACAACCAATTAGGGACAAAACAAGAATACATACTCTTAGCATACATATGATCTCACTGTTCAGGTCATCAACCCAAAGACATATGTCATTGAGTATATTATTCTATAGACATCTATAAGTTTTATGGTCATCTCACAATATAAAACACAAACATATAGACTGGAAACTTGCCTTTATTGATATTATTAATGTAGTATTACAAATCGTTTACATAGTATCCCATTACAATCATTGAATGATAGTCTCTATGGGCATACATACCAACAGATTCCCACTTGCACTTATACCCAATCACTCATGAATCTCAATCCAAGTGATCGAACATGTCCGTCATGTTTCTGCTGTGAAAGTTCTTTTGTGAGCGGGTCAGCTACATTGCTTTCTATAGGTACTCTGCAAATCTTCACATCTCCTCGTTGTATGATCTCTTGTATGAGATGGAACCTCCGTAGAATATGTTTGGAATGTTGGTGCGATCTTGGTTCTTTAGCCTGTGCAATTGCTCCGTTGTTATCGCAAAACAACTCAATTGCATCACCAGCGCTTGGAACCACTCCAAGTTCAGAAATGAACTTCTTGATCCACACAGCTTCCTTTGCAGCATTAGATGTAGCAATATATTCTACCTCTGTTGTAGAATCTGCAACCGTCTCTTGCTTGGAACTCTTCCAGCTCACAGCTCCATTGTTCAGGCAAAACACAAATCCAGATTGCGATCTGTAGTCATCTTTGTCAGTTTGGAAGCTAGCATCGGTGTAACCCTTTACCACAAACTCTTCCTCACTACCGTATACCAAGAATATATCCTTAGTCCTTCTCAAGTACTTTAGGATGTTCTTTACGGCTGTCCAGTGACATTCACCTAGATCTGACTGATACCAACTTGTCATGCTCAAAGCATATGACACATCAGGACGAGTACATAACATTGCGTACACGATAGATCCAATTGCTGATGCATATGGAATCTTACTCATGCGTGCCCGTTCATCACATGAACTAGGACATTGGGCTTTAGAGATTGTAACCCCATGGGACATGGGCAAGTTACCTCTCTTAGAACCCTCCATGCTAAACCTCTTTAGCACCTTGTCAATGTATGTGCTCTGGCTTAGGCCTAGAAGCCTTCTAGATCTATCTCTATAGATCTTGATCCCTAGTATATAGGATGCTTTGCCTAAATCCTTCATAGAGAAGGTCTTCCCTACCCAACCTTTTACTGTCTGAAGAGTAGGGATGTCATTTTCGATCAATAGTATGTCATCCACATACAGTATGAGAAATATGATTGTGCTCCCACTAACCCTTTTGTAAACACAAGGTTCATCTTCATTTTGACTAAAGCCAAACTTTTTGACTACTTCATCAAAATGTAGATTCCAGCTCCGAGATGCTTGCTTCAATCCATAGATTGACCTTTGTAGCTTACATACTTTATTGGCTTCCTTTGGATTGATAAAACCCTCAGGTTGTGTCACGTACACATCCTCGAGTAAATTCCCATTAAGGAATGTTGTTTTAACATCCATCTGCCAAATCTCATAGTCATGATAAGCTGCAATGGCAAGCATGATCCTGATGGATTTAACCATGGCAAATGGTGAGAAGGTCTCGTCATAATCAACACCTTCAATTTGATGGAATCCTTTCACAACCAATCTACCTTTATAGGTTTGAACATTTCCATCCATGTCAGTCTTCTTCTTGAAGACCCACTTGCACCCTATGGGTCTTACCCCTTTGGGTGGATCCACCAAGGTCCATATCTTGTTGGTGTATATGGATTCCATCTCAGATCTCATGGCTTCGAGCCATTTCTCATATTCTGGTCCCTTAGTAGCTTCTAGATAGGAAGTTGGCTCATCTTCTATGCCCAATTTGTCACTGTCTTGAGTCACGAGAAATCCAAATCTCTCAGGCTCAAGTCATGTCCTACTAGACCTACGAGGTTCCTATGTTACATTTGGAACTTGAAATTCCACAACAACTTATGAGTCTTCATGTTCCTTATGTACCTCCTCAGGTTCTCTTCTTTCTTGTTGGTCTCGAACTTCTTCGAGCTCTACATTCCTCCCACTAATTCCTTTGGAAATAAATTCCTTTTCAAGAAATATAGCAATCCTAGCAACAAACACTTTGTTGTCAGTTGGTGTGTAGAAGTAGTATCCCCGAGTTTCCTTGGGGTATCCAACAAAATAGCATTTTTCCGATTTGGGTCCAAGCTTTTTAGGAAATTGTTTCCTAACATAAGCTTCACATCCCCAAATCTTCAACATAGACAAATTGGGACGATTCCCATTCCATATCTCATATGGTGTCTTTTGAACTGATTTGGAAGTTACACGGTTAAGTGTAAACGCTGCAGTTTCAAGAGCATATCCCCAAAACGATATTGGAAGTTCGGCTGAACTCATCATTAATCGTACCATGTCTAATAATGTACGATTCCTTCTTTCTGTCACACCATTATGCTGTGGTGTACCAGGTGGAGTCCATTGTGATACAATACCACAGTCTCTTAGAAGGTCCTCAAACTCTTGGCTTAAGTATTCGCCACCTCGATCTGAACGGAGTGCTTTAATACTCTTACCAAGTTGCTTCTCTATTTCATTCATGAAAGTCTTGAACATTTCAAGAGTTTCTGACTTGTTTTTCATAAGATATACATATCCATACCTACTGAGGTCATCAATGAAGGTAATGAAGTATTGATAGCCTCCTCTAGCATTTGATCTAAAAGGTCCACATACATCAGTATGTATGAGCCCTAGCAGATCACTGACTCTCTCACTATGTCCAGTGAAGGGAGTCTTAATCATCTTCCCTAATAAACATGCCTCACATGTCTCTAATGATTCAAAATCAAAAGAGTCCAGATAACCATCCTTATGGAGTCTAGATATGCACTTCTCGTTTATGTGCCCAAGACGACAATGCCATAAGAATGTTTTGTTTGAGTTGTCAAGTTTTAACCTTTTAGTATTTACGTTGTATATGTTAGTCTCAAGTTCTAACAAGTAGATACCATAAGACATAGGGGCATTTCCATAAAAGATCTCATCTTTAGTTATAGAAATAATTCCATTCTTAATGTGAAATTCAAATCCACTCTTATCCATACAAGATACAGAAATAATATTTCTATTAATGGCAGATACATAATAGAAATTCTCTAATTCTATTACAAGGCCCGTAGGAAAAGATAAACTAATAACTCCAACTACGGTGGCAGCAACTCTTGCTCCATTAGCGACCCGCAACTCGACTTGGCCCTTTCGTAAAGGCTTACTTCTTATCAGATCCTGCATATTAGAACATATGTGAGATCCACATCCCGTATCCAGTACCCATGATGAAGAAATATTTAAGTTTATCTCAATAACATATATACCTGAAGTGGAGATCTCTATCCCCTGCTTCTTCTTCCTCAGTTCCTCTAGGTAGAGAGGACAGTTTCTTTTCCAATGTCCAGGCTGGTGACAATGGTGACAACTGCCTTCTTTGGAGATCCCACCTTTAGCTTTGAGCGCGAATGACTTTGGCTTCTGCCCAACTTTAGAATTTTTCTTAGCCTTGCCTTTGCCTTTTAACTTTCCCTTTGTCTTGCTGATCATCATCACAGACTTGGGCTTATCTTTCTTCATATGTGCTTCAGTTGTCCTCAACATGCCCAACAATTCTGACAACGGCTTGTCAAAATTGTTCATGTTGTAGTTCATGACAAAATGATTATATGATTCAGGCAACGATTGTAGAATCACATCAGTGGCCAACTCTTGACCTAGGGGAAAACCCAGCTTGGATAAGATTTCCATGTACCCAATTAAAGTGAGTATATGGGTGCCAACTGAGTCCCCCTCTTTCATCTTGCTCCTGAACAAAGCCTTTGAGACATCATATCTCTCCTGTCTTGCTTGATGTTGATACATGTTCTTGAGATGTGTTACCATCTCCATGACATTCATGTTCTCATGCTGCTCTTGCAAATCATAGTTCATTGAGCACAACATCATCAAGGTGCTTCTTGTAAGCATCCTTTTCAGCCTTGGGTGCATTTACGGCAGGTTCCGCTGGCTCTGGTGTTTCAAGGACATAAAGCTTACGCTCATGTGTGAGAACAATTCTCAGCGTCCTAAACCAGTTTTGAAATTTGGTTATGGTAAGTTTTTCCTTCTCAAGGACCGATCACAATGAGAAAGTGTGAGTGTTGTTTGCCATTTGATTGCTACAAAAGAAAAATTTGCATTTAGTCCAAAACATTTTGACTTGTAAAGATTTGATAAATGAGATTAATTAGGCCTTTAATTAATTAGGCTCCCACTATTTTATTCAAATTGATAGCCCTCACTACCAACTCGGAAGATTGCAATGCACAACCTTCTAGTGAGCCAAGACCCAAAATAATTGGATCAATGCCCAGCCAACGCCGGCGTCAAAGACCAAATACTAAGGTAGGCAACTTTTGCCAATTGCATCATATGCAACTCTTGGATAGATGATCATGCACAACTCCTTGCCATGATGCATCTGTGTGCCTCTAGGTATTTGATCCTATCAAGGTTCCCTAGTTAAGTCCAACCCATATGCCAACACGACGAGTGTGCACCCTACAGAGGCAGACCCACACACCCACCATCATGTTGGGTTTTAGGGAAGGCAGAGAAGGCAGCGGAAACAAAAATTTTCTCATCCCCAAACCCAGAATAAGGAAACGCGTCAACGTCTATACAATAGGAAAGGATGGTTTGTGGAATCATACCTTGTCCCAAGGCTTGCTCGGCGACAATACCTCACGCCTTGCGTGGTCTTCACCTCCAGTCTTGGACGGTGTCTGTGCAGCTCCTGGTCTCACCGGGACTGATGACTCCTGGTCTCACCGGGACTGTCGGGATTGACAGTTGTCCTCCGAGCGGAAGAAACCTCCCACCTCTGAAGTAGTCCACACAGACCACCTGGAACTCCAATCTCCTTGTCCCACAAGGAATTGGAAGGAGTTGCACCCTTTGTCAGCGTACTAGTCACCGACACACTCTCCTGCCACCAGTCGCTTTCTACAGTTGTCTTTCCCTTACTATGCCTCCCTTATCGGGTAGCACTTACTCGGGCTCTCTCTCGGTTACCAAAACTACAGAGAATGACAACTTCACAGAGCAACTGGTTGCACTGGGTTGTTTTTTGAGAAGCCCCCAATACCCCTATATATAGGAGGGTCATGGGATAGGGTTCTCCATCCCGGGCAATGCGGGACTAAAAGCAGGAGTAGAAGGGTTCGAGATTTTCCACAAAACAATCAACTCGCAACCTGAACCGATCGTTTCACAACTGAAACGGTCGGTTGGGGACCTGAGCTGGTCGGTTGACACCTCAACCGATCGGTTGGGACACCTCAACTGGTAGGTTCACTTCTGAACCAGTCAGTTCGTGGTCCTGGTTAGTTCTCGATTGACTTTCCATCTTTTGTTTCTAATTGGTATCAAATACCAATCCTTGTTCCAATCAAATTGGGCAAGTGAAATGAAAGGAAAATTCTCACCAATCCTACTTTCCCAACTTGCTCGGTTGCAACAGTTGAACCGATCATTTCAATACTTGAAGAAATTGTTTCACCCTGTCCATGAGTCGATCGACTCACAACCTAAGCCGATCGGTTCGCCAAGCTAAGCCAATTGGTTCATCACATGAGCCGATCGGTTGGGAGTGCAGATTGTGCAGAATCAGTCAATTGCAGTTTCAATCAATTCGATACTCCAATCAAACGCATCCAACACCTTGAACATTATGATACTGAGCTATCAATTGATTGAGTGTTTAATTGAACTACTAAACTCCTTTAGTAATCAATCTAAACATTGTTTGTGGACAAAACTCCTCTTCCAGGTTAAATCCTATGTGTGTGACCCTACAGGTCCATTTCACGTTGGCAGTGAAAGTCCATAACACTTATGACTTCACAAGCAAAGAGTGGTGCCTAGTCACACATCAGTGCTACCCAAGCGAAATAGAAAGTTGGAGAACAACTTTCAATCCTACAATCCGTGAATGGTGTTACAACGAATGTATAATTCCTTTTTCACTGATATCCCGAATGAACTCGAGGCATGGAACAATCATCCTGTCAACGTTCACTCACTTTCTTGATCTCAGAGTAGATTGGAAGAGATATGTATGACATCAATATCACATACTGATTCACACATGCATGCGCACACCTATTTCAATCCTACTCATCAAGTGGCCTTGGATATCAAACTCCCTCAGGAGGGACAAATCCCATATCTATCACTCACCCCTCAAAAGCCCCATGTGTCAAAGCCACCCAATCATCACCTTTATAACAACCCATGTTTCAGGACTGCGTTTGATGATGTCAAAGTGTGCCCAACGACATGTGTTGAGTGTAGTGATTTCAGGTCAAAGAATCACACTCACCACCATCACTATGAGTACTGACTGTGACTACCATGTCATGGTTCCATGTGTCAAACTCACGGTGGGTCTGTCTGGTACACTTGTTCTCTAACAAGTACCTATGTGTTTGGTTTGATATCTCTATATCATGACTAATGAGATTCTGTCATCAACCAACACCACAATCTAGTCTTGTGTGTCATTGCTGTCTATCTACCTTCCATAATGACATCCGACTAGGGACATAACAAGAATGTACAAACTCTTAGCATCCGTATGATCTCATCGTTCAGGTCCTCAACCTGAAAGCATACGTCATTGAGTATTGTCATTCTCTAGACATTCAATCTGTTCTATCACTATCTCATATGACTGAACCAGAAAGAATTGGAAGCTTGCCTTTGATGTTTATCAAATCAACCTTAATGTATCCCACCAATCATCCCATGATTGGCTCTCAGGGCATACATACCAACAGACTCCCACTTGCACTGTGAGCCAATCACCCTTGAATCATATTCATAGTGATCTTCTAACATGTCCCACATGTTACTGTGCTCTAGTGCGAACATAGTGAGTAATGGAAACACCTTGCCAAAGTCAGTATAAATTGCATGTCTCTCATCTCTTCGATGTACGTCACACGTATGAGATGGAGTTGCCGTAATATGCGATCTAGTATTCCTTTGCTAACCTTTAGCCACATTGCATTATCAAGGATTCCATACTTGTCATCAATGACCAGAATATCTATAAGTTCATCTCATGAACTTCCAGATCCATATAGTATCCACTGCTGTTCTCTAACATACAGATACTCAACATTTCCTTTTAAATGGTTTCATTGGAACACTTCCAATTATCAACAAACTTTCACTTTTATATATCCTATATATATATTTTGCAATTAATTTTCTGTCCTTTTCGGAAGTTCGCATCAATGTAACTCTTTACATCGAACTCTTCCTTATCACCACAGAACTAGTACTTCTCAAGTACTTATCAAGTTCTTATGGTTTCCAATAACCCTTACTGGAAGTAGACAGACATCCACTCGTCATGTCCCACATACGAGTTATCAGGATGAGCACATCATACTGTCATGTCCTACATACAAGATGATGAATGCATTTTATTCTTGCCATGTACATACATGCAAGATAATGGGATGATTACATACATGATAGATCCATATCTATTCTTAGTGTTCCCATTCTTCATAAGAATTGGACACTTGGCCTTGGGATACTAACTCCATTTTACATGGACAAGTTTTCTCCCACTGAATCTGTGTACACTGAACCCTTCAGTACAGATTGCCAATGTATGCTCTCTCTTTTCCAGGTCAAGAGGTTTTCGAGAATTATCTATATAGATCTCTATTCCTATCTCATAGGAAACATCTCTATCTTCCTTAAAGATAATTTCCACTTTGGATTTCCATTCTAGAACATTTCCATTTCACATCAACATGTGGAATGTGAATACGCTCCCACTAAATCACATATCCCTTCTTTATCTTTGACATATCTGTCAAACCCTTTGACTATATCATCAAAGTAAAGATCCAATTCTGAGTTGCTTGTACTCAATCAATCACATTGATTAGTCCATTGTAACTTATAGACTTCATTTGCATTAGTAGATTCATAAACCTTATAGGTTGTGTCACGTAGGGCTGTAAATGGGTACGGGTAGACCCGCGGACCCGCAAATCCGGACCCTTAAAAAACACATCACGAGTCTAAATTTTTATACCCGCATACCCTTGGACCCGTATACCCTTGGACCTGCATATAAGTGGGTCCAATAATGGGTATGCTTGGACCCAGACCTGCTAGACCCGTGTACCCACTATACATAAGTAACTACTAAAATAATATGTTATATATATCATACTTTACTAGTCTAATTAATATAATTATTGAGATTATATCCTACTCTAAGGTTGAGACTAGTCATATAACTAAGAATTAACTATTCTAGTTATAATAACGAACATCATATGTAAACTTAAAATCAAAATGTCTACTAATCTACATTACTTTGTACATATATTAAATGTTATGATCACGACTACAAATATGTAAACAATTACTCAATTAATTTTATTGTATAGAATATAGAATTGTCTAATATAACTATTACATGTTAATATACTATATGATAACAATATATTGTTGTGTTAAATATATATAACATAGTCATTTCTCTTACATAAATAATATGATACTTTATAGAACCGCTTACCCGCATATCCACACCGCATACCCGCTATTATTGCGGGTACGGGTATGGTGCGGGTCCATGTTTTGTATTATGTGGGTCTAGAACCGAAACCGGACCCGCTAAATTAGATGGGTATTGATATGGGTATGGCCAGACCCGCACCGTACCCGCACCGTTTACACCCCTAGTGTCACGTACACATCCTTGTTTTATTCCTCATAGGAATGCGGTTTTAGTATCCATATGCCAAATGTCTTAGTCATTAAGTTGCAATAAACAAGCATCATCCTTCTCAAAATGTTATCCATGTGTCTTAACACTTAAGACTTATTTTCACTTATGGATTTTATTCCAATGGGTGCTACCATCAAGGTCATACCTTATGGTTCACATGGAAGTCATTAGGATGTAATGGTCATAAACCATAACTCAAGATTCGGTTCCTCATATTCATCTGGATAGTTGACTCATCACATGAACAACTCATCACATAGATAATTGAGGTGTGTCTATTAAGGATATAAGAACTCACAACTCCTTGTGATTCTTAATGTCCTTTATTAGTGTGGGGTATTCTTTTATTAAGAAGAATTCAGTTATTTGATAATCATTCTCTAACTCCTTAGAGTATGATTCCTTCTTGATTTAGACATCACCATGCCTTAATCATGAGTTCACTATGATACACTATCATAATCACTCATACGGATCTCAAACATTTGGTCCAAGTATTTCATTCATTGATCTAATCAAGAATTAACACTTTACCAAATTTGCACTTCATTTATGATAATCTTGAACACTTCAAGATATTCATATTGGTATTTCTCTAAACACCATTTGAAGTATTAGCATTTGTTCCAATAGGTATGTAAATACATCACATGTATTATACCTAATAGGATAATCATTCTCCCACTGCCTTTAGTGAAGATTGATTAATCA
This sequence comes from Alisma plantago-aquatica, assembly GCA_963693085.1. Classification (NCBI taxonomy): domain Eukaryota; kingdom Viridiplantae; phylum Streptophyta; class Magnoliopsida; order Alismatales; family Alismataceae; genus Alisma; species Alisma plantago-aquatica. The sequence continues at coordinate 755,139,517 of OY856409.1, forward strand.
TGTCCAAGATATTCATGTCTCTTACTAGTTCTCTAACCAAAAGAGTCTAGATTTATCCATCACATAGAAACTAGAAATGAATTTCTCATGATTGATGCTAATTAGATTGTTTGAGTTATCTATAACTTTTAGGTATCATTTTATCTTATGCATACCATGTATCACAAGATAAACAAGGTATTGCCACATAGATCAAATCTTTAAGATTGAAACATCAACTTTATTAATTGCCATCATTGTCATACAATATGCAAAAATAAAGTGTTTCTATCTATTGGAAATATATGAAATAGCAGTTCTCAACTCTATTTCGTGCCCTTTAGGCTAAAATAAACTGAAAGGTACTCCTATCTATGGCAGCAACACTTGCTCCAATGATGGGTACTCCTTTCTTGGTCCTTTCACAAAGGCCATCACTTCTTTGTGGATATTGCATATCATATATGACATATCCATATCTTGGTATCATATACATCAGATAAAGAAGCGGTTCATTTCATGATACCTTAGGCAGAGATCTCGATCCCCTCCTTCATCTTCTTTTGTTCTTCCAGATATAGAGGGCAATCCCTCATACACCATTTCCCCATGTGCCTTGAGGCTGAAGACGGTTTGGATTGCTGGCTAGCATCAGAACACTTCTTTGCTTTGCCCTTATCCTTGCCCTTAAGAATTACCTTTTTCTTTGATCACATCAAAGATTATGGTTTGTCTTTCTTCATCTTTGCCTCTACTATCCTCAACATGTCCAAAAACTTTGTCAACGCTTGTCAAAGTTGTTTATGTTGTAGCTTATCATGAATTGTATGATCCTCGCAACATTTGCAGTATCATACCAATAGCCAACTTTTGGCTTAGAGGGAATCCTTCTTAGTCAGGTTTTCCACATACCCAATCACATTGAGTGTGTGAATACCTTACTGGATCTTCTTCTGTCATGACATACTAGGATAGTGTCCTTGAGACATCATATGTCTCTGCAACTCATAGTTCAGAGAACACAACATCAAGCACTCCTCATCAATGTCATCCTCGATATGCTTCCATAAGCATACTTTCAACCATTGATGTGGTGGGGTTGAGTTCATCTGGTTCTGGTATAACTAGGACTTAGAGCTTTCACTGTACGATTGAGAACACTTCTCAATGTCCTAACCAGTCGTGAAAAATTCCCATTTAATTTGTTGGTCTCAAAGACCGATCACAAATAAAGTGATTATTGTTGATCAACCATTTATTTTAACAAAAGGAAATATTTGCAATTTTAGTCCAAAACTCCTTTTGACTTGTTTGATTGATTTGAAAAGTTGATGATATAATTAGGCCTTTAATTAATTATCGCTCCCACTATTTTACTTCAAATTGATAGCCCTCACCATCAATTCAGAAGATTGCAATGTACAACCTTCTAGTGGGCAAGATCCTGAAATCCTCTAAGCCATGGACCAGCTTGGGCTGTCACCCACAACTTAGATCTCTCAGGTAGGCAACTCTTGCCAATTGCATCATATGCAACTCTTGATAAGATGTCATATGCAACTCCTTGCCATGATCATCTCCATGCCTCAAGGTGCTAGATCCTATCTAGGTCACCTTGTTAAGTCCAACCCAAAGCAAACACGATGAATATGCACCCTGCTTGGGCAGACACACATATCCATCCTTCACACTTCCACGAGATAGACGGTGCACCACACTTGGGCGTGCCCACACTTGGTCGATCAAGATTTTCACGTGTGTCACATTTGGAAGGCATCTAAAACTTAATATTTAATGAGGGATTTGGTTTTTATATACATATACATATCCAATCACTACAATACATAGTACGTATCATATACATGCTATATCCCACAGAAAACATGCAAAACGATAAAAGCGATGATTATGGCCATCCTAATGTGATTCCTCGAGCCAAGAGGAATCACGCTCATCTAGGTCTACATCACATGCAACCTGTACAAGATGAACTCTATGCTTTGCCTTTCTGTGTTTGATCAACTCATCACATGAATGATCGGCTCGCCATCATACTGGTCAGCTAGGTGCCACCATCCGATCGGTTGGCTCCTCCAACCGATCAGTTATCCTGGTCATCGTGCATCTCTTCATGGCCGTCACCCGCTCATCTCTCTCCTCGAACTAGTCATCAACTGATCGGTTCACTCCTTGAACCGATCGTCTCGAACGTCAACCGATCGGTTCACGCCTTGAATCGACCATCTCAGCTGTCGTCAGGATGTCCTCCATTCTTTGACATAACAGGAAATAAAATTCTATCCTATTTTATATTGTAAAAGAGAAACCTCGAGTTACATTCGTGGGGAGCAAAGATAGGAGAGAAATCTTGAATTATTTCGAGTTACATCAGGAATAGGAGAAGGAAGATCGGTGCACAGACCGAGATGCAAGCAACCACATACAACCATACACATATAGGGTTTATTGGCCATAACCACGCTATACATCCACCACAAAACTCGTTTAAGGGCGACGCGTATCGAGTGCACTAATAATACATATCATATATGTAAATAGGGATTTGTGGATTTAGGATTGGACATGCATAAATCCAATATTATTCGCATCGTATGCAATAAATAAAGGCGACAAACCAAAATCGATCATATCGATATTTCCAAAGTATAGAGCAGTTGACGTGGCTCTGATACCATTGTTGGGTTTTAGGGAAGGCAGAGAAGGTAGCGGAAACAAAAATTTTCTCCTCCCCAAACCCAGAATAAGGAAACGCATCAACGTCTATACAATAGGAAAGGATGGTTTGTGGAATCATACCTTATCCTGAGGCTTTCTCGGCGATAATACCTCACGCCTTGCGCGGTCTTCACCTCCGGTCTTGGACGGTGTCTGTGCAGCTCCTGGTCGCACCGGGACTGATGACTCCTGGTCTCACCGGGACTCTCAAGATTGACAGTTGTCCTCCGAGCGGCAGAAACCTCCCGCCTCTAAAGTAGTCCACACGGACCACCTGGAACTCCAATCTCCTTGTCTTACAAGGAATTGGAAGGAGTCACACCCTCCTATCAGCGTACTAGTCACCGACACACTCTCCTGCCACCAATCACTTTCTGCAATTGTCTTTCCCTTGTTGTGCCTCCCTTATCGGGTAGCACTTGCTCGGGCTCTCTCTCGATTACCAAAACTAGAGAGAACGACAACTTCACAGAGAAACTGGTTGCACTGGGTTGTTTTTTGTGAAGCCCCCAATACCCCTATATATAGGAGGGTCATGGGACAGGGTTCTCCATCTCGGGAAATGCGAGACTAAAAGCAGGAGTAGAAGGGTTCGAGATTTTCCATAAAACAATCAACTCACAACCTGAACCGATCATTTCACAACTGAAACAGTCGGTTGGGGACCTGAGCCGGTCAGTTGACACCTCAACCGATCGGTTGGGACACCTCAACCTGTCGGTTCACTTCTGAACCGGTCGGTTCGTGGTCCTGGTCAGTTCCCAATTGACTTTCCATCTTTTGTTTCTAATTGGTATCAAATACCAATCCTTGTTCCAATCAAATTGGGCAAGTGAAACGAAAGGAAAATTCTCACCAATCCTACTTTCCTAACTTGCTTGGTTGCAACAGTTGAACCGATCGTTTCAACACTTGAAGCGATTGTTTCACCCTGTCCATGAGCCGATCGACTCACAACCTGAGCTGATCGGTTCATCACATGAGCCAATCGGTTGGGAGTGCAGATTGTGCAGAATCATTCAATTGCAGTTTCAATCAATTTGATACTCCAATCAATGCATCCAACACCTTGAACATTATGATACTGAGCTATCAATTGATTGAGTGTTTAATTGAACTACTAAACTCCTTTAGTAATCAATTTAAACATTGTTTGTGGACAAAACTCCTCTTCCAGGTTAAATCCTATGTGTGTGACCCTGCAGGTCCATTTCACGTTGGCAGTGAAAGTCCATAACACTTATGACTTCACAAGCAAAGAGCGGTGCCTAGTCACACATCAGTGCTACCCAAGTGAAATAGAAAGTTGGAGAACAACTTTCAATCCTACAATCCGTGAATGGTGTTACAATGAATGTATAATTCCTTTGTCACTGATATCCCGAATGAACTCGAGGCATGGAACAGTCATCCTGTCAACGTTCACTCACTTTCTTGATCTCAGAGTAGATTGGAAGAGATATGTATGACATCAATATCACATACTGATTCACACATGCGTGCGCACACCTATTTCAATCCTACTCATCAAGTGGCCTTGGATATCAAACTCCCTCAGGAGGGACAAATCCCATATCTATCACTCACCCCTCAAAAGCCCCATGTGTCAAAGCCACCCAATCATCACCTTTATAACAACCCATGTTTCAGGACTGCGTTTGATGATGTCAAAGTGTGCCCAATGACATGTGTTGAGTGTAGTGATTTCAGGTCAAAGAATCACACTCACCACCATCAATGTGAGTATTGACTGTGACTACCATGTCATGGTTCCATGTGTCAAACTCACGGTGGGTCTGCCCGGTACACTTGTTCTCTAACAAGTACCTATGTGTTTGGTTTGATATCTCTATATCATGACTAATGAGATTCTGTCATCAACCAACACCACAATCTAGTCTTGTGTGTCATTGTTGTCTATCTACCTTCCACAATGCCATCCGACTAGGGACATAACAAGAATGTACAAACTCTTAGCATCCGTATGATCTCATCGTTCAGGTCCTCAACCTAAAAGCATACGTCATTGAGTACTGTCATTCTCTAGATATTCAATATGTTCTATCACTATCTCATATGAATGAACCAGAAAGAATTGGAAGCTTGCCTTTGATGTTTATCAAATCAACCTTAATGTATCCCACCAATCATCCCATGATTGGCTCTCAGGGCATACATACCAACACATCACACTTCCACGAGATAGACAGTGTACCACGCGGAGGCGTGCCCACACATAGTTGATCAATCTTTTCATGTGTGTTGCTTTATGGAAGGCAACTAAAACTTAATATTATTAATTGAGGGGATTTATTAATACATATACATATCCAAACACCACATACTTATAGTACGTATCATATACTACTATATCCACAACCACAAATGATAGACACGCAATCACAAACACAAATACATCAGTTATGGCCATACTATTGTAATCCTTTAGAGCAACAAAGGATTACGGTCCACCTATGGTCTTATGCATCTCATGCAACACCTGTGAATCAACCTATAAGCTTGTAATGATCAACATTACAATGAACAACTTCATGGATGCTTCATGAGGTTGGAACTTCAAGTTGCTTCTTGGAATTGGATCTTCTTGTTGCTTCTCCATGGACGCTCCTTGGAGTTGGATCTTCAGGTTGCTTCTTGGAATTAGATCTTCATGGTGCTTCTCCATGGACACTCCTTGGAGTTGGATCTTCAAGTGGCCTCCTTACATCAAGTTTACAAAAACAAAAACTAATCCTCTCTCTATTACATCATATGAGTACAAATATAAAAGGAAAGAATTAATTACACTTTGAAATAAGAGATGAGGCTCGGCATGCAAGCCAAATACTTTAAATAAAAGATCCATATGTAACCATTATACATCCATAGAATTCACAAACAAATATATCCACAAGATTGACATCCACATTCATCCACAACATTCACAAAAGGGGATAATAGGCCATAACCGTGCATGCACTCACCACATAAAACAAATTTTAAAGGCGATGTGTATGCTATCATAGGGATATCTACATATACGTATGTACATATTAAATTGCAATACTTTTAATGTGGGACATTCCCCATTAAATAAAATTTTGACTCCCACGCAGACTATGCAGGGTACACAGGGTTAGTGGGCGGGGGTCGAGGGGAGGCCGCCCCTCACGGGGTCTCAGGGGCAGAGCCCCTGAAAGGTCTACGGAATTTTACTTCCGTGCACTTAGGAAAATCAATATTTTCCATAGTCAACCCCGTCAAAAATAGAAGCCTGCGACGTATGTGGAATTAGGTTTAGATTTGCACATTAACAGGTTTAATTCACATCGTATGCAACATAAAAATAGTATACAATGATTCGATCAATCGAAATGAATCCAAATACGTCGTAGATCAACGCTGCTCTGATACCACTGTTGGGTTTTGTGGAGAAAACATGTGTGGCGGAAGCAACAAAAAAAATTCCAGTCAACCCAAAATAGGATCTTGTCGACAACAGCGTATTCGGAAGGAGTGTTTGCGGGATATACCTTATCACGGAGCAAGTCTGGCGATGTCCCGCTGCACAAAGGTGTGTAACGACGCTTGTCTACACGGACAGAACATCTCTCCCATTCGCTGTCGTAGGAAGATCTGGCGGCTCTCCTTTCATGTGATGATGTGTGCCGCTCGTAACGCCCATAGATGATCGTCGCTGTCCTCCGAACACAGGCGTCTTAGCGTCAGCGTCTCTACTTCATCCACGCGGATGTAATGGAACTCCACTTCGCGCTTCCTAAGCCGGCGGGAAGGAGTCGTGTCTGTGCGGCGGCGTGCTAGTGGCTCATTGCTCTCCTTCCTCTCCTAAGGACGATGACAGCTAGGGTTTACGTACATGAGCGTAAACTGAAAAGCGTCTCTCGATATCTTATATAGATATCGGCCGTCAATCCTCCTTTAAATAGGATATGAAGGGAAGTAGGGTTTCCTAAACCCATCGGTAAACAGAAACATTGTGTTAATTAAACGCTCATGGATTAATTAGAATATTCTGGAATTCATTAATTAACCAAATAATCACATTAATTGATTAATTAATATTCGACTATATGCAATCACTTGGGATGGCTCTATGGGCATATATACCAACATTTCTACCCAGTAATGTTGCCAAAGGTTTAATTGAATACCAAGTGTTGATTGTGATGAGAACTTCTCCCTGGTCATCAAAACGGGTACAATCAGGTTAGTCTCATCACTCCACATTAGCTGAAAATACACCAACTTGATTTTGCTAATGAGATGGACTTTAAAGATATCCATTATTCTCAACTTTGTGGTTTTCAACATGATGTGTCTAGTTGAGTTAGAAGAGCGGTTAATTCAAATCAGAAGTAAACACTCCCCCAGTGGGATATGTTGAGTTAGAAGAGTGGTTTTGATGATGTCTCTGGTTCAGTTAGAAGAGTGGTTTTTAACATGATGTGTCTACGATGCTTTGTGAAATATGTTGTATTATTTACATGACAACACTTATCCAACCAAAATTAAACACAAAAACATATACAGTTTGTGAATCCACACCATGTGTACAAAACTATACACATTTCAAAGTAAAACTATACACATTCCAAAGTACATGTGTACAAAACTATATATGTGTACAAGATAGAACACATATGTACCTATACAATTTTGTACACATCTATACAAGACGGAACATAACTGTACAAATGGCACTACGCCTGTACAGTTTTGTACACATGTGTACATATGACAATACACATGTGTACAAGACTATGCAAATGTGTACACATGTACAAGACTGAATAAAACAATATAAAGATCCATGTGTACGCATGCGTATAAGACTGAATAAAACTATACTCAAGGAACTACACATACATAAAAGACTATGAAAATGTGTACACATTCCAATGTACATGTGTACTCATTCCAATGTATATGGTCGTACGCATGTGTATGAATCGTCATACAAAACTGTACACATGTACAAAACTGGTCAAAACTGTACACATTGCACTACACATGTTTACAAGACTATAAAAATGTGTACACATTCCATTGTACATGTTACAAGACTTCATACGCATACGTACACATGGTCATAAAAAATTGTACCCATATAAAGATCCATGTGTACTGTAGTGTACATATGTGTACACATGACTGTACAAAATCCATGTGTATTGTTATGTACAAATGTGTACACATGATTGTGCAAACTTTACACATATAAAGATCCATGTGTATTGTTCTATACACATCTGTATAAGACTGAATATAAATGTACACATGTGTATAATGTTGTATACATGTGCACACATGACGATACACATGTGTACAAGACTATACATATGTGTACACACTCCAGGGTACATGTTTACAAAACTGTATACATATAAATAGCCATGTGTACTGTTGTGTACAAATGTACAAGACTGATTAAAACTGTACACATGCCATTATAAATAGTGGCAAAACCAGAAAATTACAGCAAGAGGGGCTAAAATCATATATGTGTGCATTTTAGCACATAGGGGTGGGGGACTGAGCCAAAAAAAATACCAACATTGAGAATGGAACCCACGTCACTTGTTCCAAAAAAAACAACTTTCTACCACTCCATCTAGCTCCTTTCTTTGTAAATTATTACACAGTTAATGTATTTATTTATACATTTCTTATAGTTACTTGGGAACCACCCCCGAGGAGGAGCCACTTCGGTGACCCCACCCCGGCAATGTAAACCCAAGGGACATGAGCAGTGAGTGGTCCCGTCACCCACTCCCACACCCAATTAAATTCAATTACTTTTCGCAGAGCGCCTACGACATGATTCGAACCCGAGTCCTTCATTGGGACTTACTAAGCCGCAACCCGCCGAGCTACTATGGCCGGTAATCTATATTTAATACTAAAAAGACTACTACTTGTATTAACTTTTTGGAGGGAGGGGGATAAAGCCTCGACAGCCTCCCCCTGGCTACGCCCCTGATTATAAACATTTGTACAAGTATGAACTTAAATGTACACATGCCATTATACATGTGTATTGTGGGCTCTGATCTCCAAAACCCGAGATAAACACATAACTTCGAGTTTAAACTTAGCGGAAGTGATTTGATTAGCAGCGGAATACCAAAAATCAGCGGAAATTAAAAACTTTTTGAGATAAAGCATTGAAACCATAAAACTTCATTCATAAAAGGAGATAAACTGTTTACATCTCTGTCAAATTACTTCTTGAGTAATTATACACATCATGATTCAAAATCTCAAGAATCGTTACAAAACTCAGACCAACAACTCCAAGACCTGAGAGTATAGAGGACACATAGGACTGACTCTATCTACACCACATAGCAGGCTAAATCTCCACCTGAGATTTACTGCTGCTCCTGGTGCTGCTCCTGCTGGGACTGGTCACCTGTAGACCAGTTCCTCCGTCTTCGACGACCACCTAAAAAGTTGAAGTCTACGGGGTGAGACAATTTTAAATAATTGTCCCAACGGGAGTTATAACTCTCCACTAGAAGCTTTATAAGGCAAAACAAAGAATAACTTAAGCAGTAAAAGCTTTCAAAGTATTCAACAACAATTTTGGTAGTAAGCAAGAATTCAACATTTATGAAACATGAAGAACATATGCACTATATAGTGTAACATCAATCAATTAACTCGTAGTTATCTCTAACAGGTATACTACATTGTAGATTATGTTTTTCAAACATTATTATCATGCCCTACGGAGATGAGGTATACCACTCATACTCCAACCGATCACTATTACGTGCCTCGGTATCATACTAGGTCATTGAAAGAGCCGGATTTCTCATGACCTTCACCTTCCTCAATCAGTAAGAGGATTACTTGCAGGATATCTTGTGTCTCTGCTATTATAGCTTACCAGGGTAATATGGTCCTTCACTATTTTAGAGTTACAGTGGCGTTCTGTACTCTCTTCGTCATCAGGAGATTTCATGTTTACCTTCCACTGATACGGTATCTGTGCTTTCTTCGTCATCAGGAGATTTCGTGTTTACCTTCCACTGATGCGGTATGGATTTGTAGTGAAGGGTTGACGGATTACAAATCTACATCAATACCTACACTAGGATGTAAGGTTCTACACATCCATATACCCCACATACTCAAAAGTATATGATCCAGGAGTTCCCTTAGGAAAACCTGTTTCACCATCATTTGATCTCTGACAATGATGGATCTATGATCAGGGCTCTACATGGTATGATTACACTTGATTAGTTAGGTACATTCAGTATTCTTTTAACATCATACATTGTTCTCAAACAATAACATTAGCATAGCAGCTATGAAGGGAGAATACTAAATGTAACAAGCCTAACTCACATTAATTATCATTTCTCAATACTCTCATCACAAGTCATCTCTAAAGCATGACCTTGATGGTATTTATGGCTCTCACAGCCCATCAATCTCATAAGATGCCACTGACAAGGCATCAAGATATTTTACTATTCATAAAGCTAATAACATGCTTTCAATGAATGTAGCATCATCATCCATACCTGGATATGATCATCCTCATATAAGAACCTGCATAGTTAATTCAACTGATAAAAGCAATTCAATTCAAGAATTATACCTTCACTCTTGCCATAAGAGCTAAGTTCCCTGATTCTCATCAATTAGGGTTTACTATTCACATTACATGTCATCACCCTAGAATTAGGGTTTACTATTCACATTATGGTGAATTGAACTCATAACATCATTATGTATGAGGAACATCATCATTGATGCTCTCAGATTTAGGTTAAGATTCATCATTTATCATAATTAGGGTTTCCATGATCTCACATAGGTGGATCATACCCTAATCATGCACATTCATGTATATTGAAGGTATTTTACTTGAGTTTCCACCATAAATGGTACTTTCTCTCTCCTCTCACTAGTAGATGGTGATTACACCACTCTATATTAGGTTGGGTTAAGTCCCCTTTGATCTTCATAAACCAAATCACCACTATCAAGTGATTAGGGTTTGATTAGAACAAGGTATCACTGAATTGAACCTCTCAGGGGCATTTGGTAAAATTACCCATTGATCATCATCATGGGTCGATTCATTAGTCACTTAGTCCCTTAGTATTTTAAGTTACCATTATGGTTTAGATTAGATCATCATTGAACCAATTATACCTTTAAGTGGTTAAGTATAAACAACCATGAAAATATCCAATTAGGTTAGGGTTTAACCTTCAACCTTCAACCCATTTGAACCCTCAAACGAGTGTGGACTCACTGAGTTGAAATGGGTGTAAACCCATTTAAGATGAAACGGGTGTGAACTCGTTTGGATTGAAACAGGTTGAACTCGTTTGGATTGAAACGGGTTGAACTCGTTTGGATTGAAACGGGTTGAACTCGTTTGGATTGAAATGGGTTGAACTCATTTGGATTGAAACAGGTTGAACTCATTTGGATTGAAACGGGTGTGGACTCGTTTGGGTCTAAAAGAGTGTGGACTCGTTTGGGTCCAAACCGCATGGATATGAAAGGTGATACAAAGGTTATGATTGAATAGGATTTCCTATGTTGAAGCCTTCAATTGGCCCAAGCCATGTTAACCACTTACAAATTGAGTCAAATAGGATGAGCCTCAATCAATTGGACACCAATTTGACCTTCAGTTGAAAGCCAATTAGGGTTAAGTCTAACTCAATTAAGGTTTCCAATCGGCTACTCATCAATTTATCAACATCTTGTGATTGGACCCTAAAACCATCAAATTTCTTTAACCCTAGACCTCCAAACGGTCTTGGGGTGTCACTAAACGAGTGTGTGACCGTTTGGATGAACCCCCAAATGGTTTTGAACCCGTTTGGGTCCTTCAACCCAACAGTCAACAAGATCTATATTGAAAATCAGCAATTTTAACCCGATTAGGGTTAGGGTGTTGAACTGCCTCCAACTCTTAATTGGTTATGAATTAGATTATGATTATTTGTAGAAATGAAATTCAATATATTATGAACAGTAATCCCAAACGGTCAATGCTTGGTCAACTCATTCAAACGGGTTGGAACCCATTTTCCCAAAAGGTTCAATTTGCTTAGTTTGGAAAATCAACACTTAATTTAATTCGATTGCCTAATTGATTGGCCTTCAACCTACGATTCCTTTTGAATTAACCCCTCAAATTAGGTGGGTCATTAGTCTACATAATTGTGAACAGGAATCCCAAACGGTCAATGCTTGGTCAATGCCCTCAAATGGGTTGGAACCCGTTTGGCCAAACCGACCTATTGAACCCGTTTGCCATTCAAACGGTTGGTCAAGAAGGGGGGGGGGGAATCATAAGATCGTTTGATAAAGTTGGATAAGGACCAACATAGGTATTAATGCCCTATGTCTTCAACCTTGAACCAAGGTCTGTTCTTCACGAAAAAGCTTGCAAGAGTGCAAAGAATGATGGGGAAGAAGAACTAAGCTTAAAAAGCAAGAATAAGGATATGCATAATAAAGCTAGGAGTTTAGAATTATAAAACCCGCCTCAAATGTGGTTCCTAGATCTCCAAGCTTCCAAGCTTCAAGCCTTTAATGGTGTCTTGAGCTCCATAGGTCATCCAAGATTGTTTCTTCAAGGAAGAGATGGGGAAGATCGGCTAGAACAAGAAAGCTAAGTGAATTAGCCACGAAACCAACCTTACACAAGAATTTTCTCCATGAATTCAAGCTAGAAGGTGGTGTTCTCTTACCTAGAACAGGTTGGTCGCCCTCCTATTCTCCAGAGCTCTGTCCTAATTCGGTCTAAGCAAGGAAATAAGAAAGGAAGTGAAAGAAACGTTCCTTTACAATCAAAGGAAGGGTGTATATATATATCTTGAGGTCATTTCCAACATAAGGACAACTAGTTTCTCCTTTTCTTAATGAGGTCCCTCCTTTCTTATTGGCACGTCCCTTCTCCTTATTATAAGCCAAGTTTATCCATTTCATACTTAAGCAAAACTCATCTTAAACCCAAGGTCCAAAGGTGAAAAAGGTCAACTTTCAACTAGGGTTCATACATGAAAGATCTCCATACCCATATATGGTGAATTTCATGCACAAAGATCACTTTTCATATCTGATTATTAATTGATGCATCTCTTTCATCATTTCTACTCTAAATGATGCCAAGAGTCATATAAGATGCTCTAGAAGGTGTACTTTACAAATTTCACCCACAATTTGGGTAAATTACACTTTACTCCAAATTAGGGGTTTTAAGCATTAGGATCACTCCACAAGCTGCATCTGAATGCCCAAGCTTGGAAAATCCATCATGCCTAATCATAATTACTCATATGATGTCTCAACATCAAAACAACATCTTAACCTGTGAAATTGCAAGTTAAACCCTTAAACTGGGTAATTTGCACATGGGTCCCTACATTACAAAACAATGCTACAACTTTGTTTATAAAGGAGCAAAATTGAAATATATGTTCCTGAGGAACTTAATTACATGCCAGAGAATACTCACAGGTGTTTAATTACATAATTTAGGCAAAACTTCCAGGGTTAGGTTATAACCCAGGTCAGGGATGTTACAAATTATCCACCCCTTACAAGGATTTCGTCCCCGAAATCGATAAAATGCATTAAGAGAAAAGAGTAGGGTATTTCCTTCTCATCTCATCCTCTAGTTCCCAAGTGGCTTCTTCAACACCACGGTGGTTCCAGAGGACTTTCACAAGACTTATATCTTTCTTCTTTAACTTTTTAATTCTGTTATCAAGAATGGACACTGGTCCCTCCTCATATGTTATATCTTCATTCAATTCTACTTCCATAGGTTGTAGAACTGACTTGGTGTCGGGGTGACATTTCCTTAGCATGGAAATGTGAAAAACATGATGTAACTTCTGCAACTCCTGAGGTAACTCTAGTCTATAGGCTACCCTTCCAATTCGCTCAACGATTGGATAAGGTCCCATAAATCTAGGAGCTAACTTCCCTTTTCTTCCAAAACGAAGGACTCCTTTCCAAGGTGAGACCTTGAGATACACTCTATCTCCAACCTGGAACTCTAGGGGTCTACGATGTTTATCAGCATACGACTTCTGCCTATCCTGTGCAGTCTTAAGCTGTTGTTGTATAACTTTAATCTTCTCTGTAGTTTGCTGCACAAGATCAGGACCTAACAACTGGTGCTCACCAGTCTCATACCAACATAAGGGTGATCTGCAACGTCTACCATACAAAGCTTCATAGGGTTCCATATCAATACTATGTTGATAGCTATTGTTATAGGCAAACTCTATCAAACTTAGGTGTAGATCCCAACTTCCAGGAAACTGGAGAACACATGCTCTTAATAGGTCTTCTAAGGTCTGTATAGTCCTTTCAGACTGTCCATCAGTCTGTGGGTGAAAGGTTGTACTAAACCTTAACTTGGTGCCTAAAGCTCTGTGTAACTGCTCCCAAAAACGACTTGTAAACTGGGGACCTCTGTCAGAAACTATAGAGACAGGAACTCCATGCAACCGCACTATCTCATCAACATATAACTGAGCTAGCCTTTATGCATAATATGTTGTTTTGACAGGTAAGAAATGCGCTGTCTTTGTCAACCTATCAACAATTACCCAAATGGAATCATGTCCTTTGCTTGTCCTGGGTAGGCCAACAACAAAGTCCATGGTCGCATGGTCCCACTTCCACTGTGGTATGGGTAAAGGTTGCATTGTTCCTGTAGGCTTCTGGTGCTCAACCTTAACCTGCTGACACACTGGACACCTCATCACAAACTCTGCAACATCCTTCTTCATCCCGGGACACCAATACATATCTTTCAAATTTTGATACATCTTGGTGCTCCCTGGATGCATAGCATACATTGAAGAATGAGCTTCTTCCAGGACTAGCTTCCTCAGGTTATCCACATCTGGCACTATCATCCTCCCATGATAGCATGCCACATGGTCATCTGAGTCATGGAAACCATCTCATTTTTCATCACCATAATCAGACCTGATCTGTTGAACTGCAGCATCCTCTAACTGTGCCTCCTTTATCTGCTCTCTTAGAGTAGGTTTAATATGCATCTCAGCTAACAAACTGGCTAACAATGACACCTTCAACTGTACATTGTTTTGCCTTAAAGAGATAAGCATATCTCTCCTAGAGCATACTAAAGAACTTAGTTGTGCTCTATCCATGGTTGATGTTGCTGATTTCCTGCTCAAGGCATCTGCAACCACATTGGCCTTGCCCAGATGGTAATCAATCGTACATTCATAGTCCTTGATTAACTCCATCCAGCGACGTTGCCTCATGTTAAGCTCATGCTGAGAGAAGATATACTGAAGATTCTTGTGGTCTGTGAATATATGGAATGTTTCTCCATAGAGATAATGCCTCCAGATTTTCAAGGCATGAACCACAGCAGCTAACTCCAGATCGTGTGTCGAATAATTCTCCTCGTGCTTCTTAACCTGTCGGGAAGCAAAAGAAATCACTTGTTTATCCTGCATCAACACACATCCAAGTCCATTCTTGGAGGCATCACAGAAGACTACATATCCTTTTCCTTGCTCAGGTAGCACAAGCACAGGTGCACTTGTCAACCTCTCCTTCAACAGTTGGAAAGATTGTCGACACTTATCACTCCAAGAAAAAGGAACATCTTTCCGGGTTAACTTGGTCAAAGGTAAGGCTATAGAACTGAAATTCTTAATAAACCTTCGATAGTAACCAGCTAACCCCAAGAAATTTCTAATCTCCGTCGGTGTTTTCGATTGTTCCCATTGTAGAATAGATTCTACCTTTTTAGGGTCAACACGAATACCCGAGGCAGATACCACATGTCCAAGAAAAGACACTTCAGGTAACCAAAACTCGCACTTGCTAAACTTAGCGTATAGCTTATGTTCTCTTAGCAAGGTCAAAGTTTGGCGAAGATGCTGCTCATGCTGCTGAGCATTCTTACTATAAATCAGAATGTCATCTATGAAGATGACAACATACTGATCAAGGAAAAGTCAGAAGATTCTATTCATGAGTTCCATAAATGCAGCTGGTGCATTAGTTAGTCCAAAAGACATAACCGTGAACTCATAGTGACCATATCTTGTCCTAAAGGCAGACTTGGATATGTCACTGTCCTTAATGCGGAGTTGATGATATCCAGATCTCAAATCTATCTTTGAGAAGACTGTTGCACCACGCAACTGGTCAAAAAGATCATCAATCCTCGACAAAGGGTACTTGTTCTTTATTGTTACTTTATTGAGTTGTCTGTAGTCAATGCACAAACACATTGACCCATCTTTCTTTTTAACAAACAAAACCGGAGCACCCCAAGGTGAGGTACTCGGTCGGATGAAACCTTTCTTAAGTAACTCTTGAAGTTGTTTCTTGAGTTCTGCCATCTCGGCAGGCGCCATTCTATATGGAGTCTGGGCTATGGGTTTCGTATCTGGGACCAAATTGATCTCAAAATCAATCTCCCGAGGTGGTGGTATACCAGGAAGTTCTTCAGGAAACACATCCTCGAATTCCCAGACTATAGGAACTTCAGCAGGATTGGGACTCTCCTTGGTAACATCTACCACATGGGCCAAGAATGCATAACATCCTTGCTTCATCAGCTTATCAGCAACCATAGCTGATACAAGACAGGTGGGTAGAATCTTTCTTTCTCCTTGAAAGATCCATGTGTTGCTTTCATCAGCAAACACAACCAACTTGGACTCACAATCCAAGACAACTCTATACCTCTCTAAGGTATCCATTCCTAGGATTATATCAAATCCTTGCATATCAAGTGGTATAAGATCCACTTGAATGCGATGATCAGAAAAGAAGAGGATGCAGGGAGAACATACCTCCTACAAAACGGCAGACCCTCTCAATGGAGTCTCCAACAACAAACTATCTGCCCTATGACTGACAGTGATATTGCAGTTGCGAATCACTCTTCGAGTGATGAAAGAGTGCGTAGCACCCAGGTCAATCAGAACAGATACTACACAAGATTTAGACATATCAGAATATAAAAGTTCCATCTAACCTGCCACTACTTGTGGATTGACCACTGCCTCTGGTGGGTTCATAGCATAGAACCTCGTTGTAGCCTGGTGTTGAGGTGGTGCTGATGATCCAGCTTGAGACGCTTGCCCGCGTCCTCAAGCTGCTCCTTGAGATTGCCTTCTCTGTGATCCCTGTTGACCTTGTCTCGGAGGCTGTGTCACACTGACATGCTTAGATCGTCAGTCCTTCATCAAATGTCCCACCTTACCATAGTTGTAGCAACTTCTCTCCAGTTGTTGTGGTCTTGGTGGTCCAGTAACTGACATTGATGCAGAACTGTGAGTCCCTTGAGGCGGTTGACCCCGTCCTCTACCTCTACTTGGTGACCATTGAGTTTGAGAACTCGATCTGGGTGGTCGAGGGTTAGGTGTAGAGAATCTAGGTTTCTTGGAGTCCCTAGATGAAGAACCCTGGAACTGTGGATATCTTTTCTGGGTTTTCCTCTTCTCAACCACAGATCTCTCTATCCTTCAGACTGACTCAACGAAGGTAGAGAATCTCTCTCGGTTTTCTAAGGCAGACACATGGGTTGACATATCAGCATTCAAACCCTTCTTGAATCTCCTTATTCTTTCCTCTTCTATGGCAGCCATGTGCGGGTAAATCCGCAACAACTCCATGAACTTAGCTTCATACTCGCTAATGTTCATCATGCCCTGCCTCAGTCTCTTAAACTGAGAGATTTTCTCATCCAGGAAGGTCTTCGGGAAATATCTATGAATAAATTCCCGGCAAAACTCTTCCCACGAGATCTCTATTCCAGGTCTCTTCTGCTCTTCCATGTTCCACCAGTGACCAGCGCTTCCTTTGAGAAGATATACTGCATGTCTGACCTTCTCATCTTCAGGGATATTGAGAATCCTGAAAGCCTTCTCCAACTCTGTCAACCACAGATCAACATCTGCGGGGTCGGCAGTCCCAAAGTACTCGGTAGCTCCGACACGACATAGTCGCTCGAACGTCTTCCTGATACCTTGTCCTTCAGGCTGGACAGGTGCCCTACCATATCGGCTGGGTCAAACTGGGGTGGCTCCCGGGGTGGCTCAGGTGCAGGCTGTTCTATTTCTGGAACCCTTGCACCGCCTTAAGGTGCACTAGCACTACTCTCTGCCACATACTCATCATGTGGCTCTTCCATCCTTATGTATCTTCGTCTCCTGAGGAGCAGAAGATTCTATTAGATAAGGAAGGAATACTAAAGATAGACTCGACATCCTAAGTCCTATGCCTCTGTAGACTCAGCGAACCTAGAGCTCTGATACCACTTAATTCTGGGCTCTGATCTCCAAAACCCGAGATAAACACATAACTTCGAGTTTAAACTTAGTAGAAGCGATTGATTAGCAGCGGAATACCAAAAATCTGCGGAAATTAAAAACTTTTTGAGATAAAGCATTGAAACCATAAAACTTCATTCATAAAAGGAGATAAACTGTTTACATCTCTGTCAAATTACTTCTTGAGTAATTATACACATCATGATTCAAAATCTCAAGAATCGTAACAAAACTCAGACCAACAACTCCAAGACCTGAGAGTATAGAGGACACATAGGACTGACTCTATCTACACCACATAGCAGGCTAAATCTCCACCTGAGATTTACTGCTGCTTCTGGTGCTGCTGCTGCTGCTGGGACTGGTCACCTGTAGACCGATTCCTCCGTCTTCGACGACCACCTAAAAAGTTGAAGTCTACGGGGTGAGACAATTTTAAATAATTGTCCCAGTGGGAGTTATAACTCTCCACTATAAGCTTTATAAGGCAAAACAAAGAATAACTTAAGCAGTAAAAGCTTTCAAAGTATTCAACAACAGTTTTGGTAGTAAGCAAGAATTCAACATTTATGAAACATGAAGAACATATGCACTATACAGTGTAACATCAATCAATTAACTCGTAGTTATCTCTAACAGGTATACTACGCTGTAGATTATGTTTTTCAAACATTATTATCATGCCCTACAGAGATGAGGTATACCACTCATACTCCAACCGATCACTGTTACGTGCCTCGGTATCATACTAGGTCATTGAAAGAGCCGGATTTCTCATGACCTTCACCTTCCTCAATCAGTAAGAGGATTACTTGCAGGACATCTTGTGTCTCTGCTATTATAGCTTACCAGGGTAATCTGGTCCTTCGCTATTTTAGAGTTACAGTGGCGTTCTGTACTCTCTTCGTCATCAGGAGATTTCATGTTTACCTTCCACTGATACGGTATCTGTGCTTTCTTCGTCATCAGGAGATTTCGTGTTTACCTTCCACTGATGCGGTATGGATTTGTAGTGAAGGGTTGACGGATTACACATCTACATCAATACCTACACTAAGATGTAAGGTTCTACACATCCATATACCCCACATACTCAAAAGTATGTGATCCAGGAGTTCCCTTAGGAAAACTTGTTTCACCATTATTTGATCTCTGACAATGATGGATCTATGATCAGGGCTCTACATGGTATGATTACACTTGATTAGTTAGGTACATTCAGTATTCTTTTAACATCATACATTGTTCTCAAACAATAACATTAGCATAGCAGATATGAAGGGAGAATACTAAATGTAACAAGCCTAACTCACATTAATTATCACTTCTCAATACTCTCATCACAAGTCATCTCTAAAGCATGACCTTGATGGTATTTATGGCTCTCACAGCCCATCAATCTCATAAGATGCCACTGACAAGGCATCAAGATATTTTACTATTCATAAAGCTAACAACATGCTTTCAATGAATGTAGCATCATCATCCATACCTGGATATGATCATCCTCATATAAGAACCTGCATAGTTAATTCAACTGATAAAAGCAATTCAATTCAAGAATTATACCTTCACTCTTGCCATAAGAGCTAAGTTCCCTGATTCTCATCAATTAGGGTTTACTATTCACATTACATGTCATCACCCTAGAATTAGGGTTTACTATTCACATTATGGTGAATTGAACTCATAACATCATTATGTATGAGGAACATCATCATTGATGCTCTCAGATTTAGGTTAAGATTCATCATTTATCATAATTAGGGTTTCCATGATCTCACATAGGTGGATCATACCCTAATCATGCACATTCATGTATATTGAAGGTATTTTACTTGAGTTTCCACCATAAATGGTACTTTCTCTCTCCTCTCACTAGTAGATGGTGATTACACCACTCTATATTAGGTTGGGTTAAGTCCCCTTTGATCTTCATAAACCAAATCACCACTATCAAGTGATTAGGGTTTGATTAGAATAAGGTATCACTGAATTGAACCTCTCATGGGCATTTGGTAAAATTACCCATTGATCATCATCATGGGTCGATTCATTAGTCACTTAGTCCCTTAGTATTTTAAGTTACCATTATGGTTTAGATTAGATCATCATTGAACCAATTATACCTTTAAGTGGTTAAGTATAAACAACCATGAAAATCTCCAATTAGGTTAGGGTTTAACCTTCAACCTTCAACCCATTTGAACCCTCAAACGAGTGTGGACTCACTGAGTTGAAACGGGTGTGAACCCATTTAAGATGAAACGGGTGTGAACTCGTTTGGATTGAAACGGGTTGAACTCGTTTGGATTGAAACGGGTTGAACTCGTTTGGATTGAAACGGGTTGAACTCATTTGGATTGAAACGGGTTGAACTCATTTGGATTGAAACGGGTTGAACTCGTTTGGATTGAAATGGGTGTGGACTCATTTGGGTCTAAACGAGTGTGGACTCGTTTGGGTCCAAACCGCATGGATATGAAAGGTGATACAAAGGTTATGATTGAATAGGATTTCCTATGTTGAAGCCTTCAATTGGCCCAAGCCATGTTAACCACTTACAAATTGAGTCAAATAGGATGAGACTCAATCAATTGGACACCAATTTGACCTTCAGTTGAAAGCCAATTAGGGTTAAGTCTAGCTCAATTAAGGTTTCCAATCAGCTACTCATCAATTTATCAACATCTTGTGATTGGACCCTCAAACCATCAAATTTATTTAACCCTAGACCTCCAAACGGTCTTGGGGTGTCACTAAACGAGTGTGTGATCGTTTGGATGAACCCTCAAACGGTTTTGAACCCGTTTGGGTCCTTCAACCCAACATTCAACAAGATCTATATTGAAAATTAGCAATTTTAACCCGATTAGGGTTAGGGTGTTGAACTACCTCCAACTCTTAATTGGTTATGAATTAGATTATGATTCTTTGTAGAAATGAAATTCAATATATTATGAACAGGAATCCCAAATGGTCAATGCTTGGTCAACTCATTCAAACGGGTTGGAACCCGTTTGCCCAAAAGATTCAATTTGATTAGTTTGGAAAATCAGCACTTAATTTAATTCGATTGCCTAATTGATTGGCCTTCAACCTACGATTCCTTTTGAATTAACCCCTCAAATTAGATGGGTCATTAGTATACATAATTGTGAACAGGAATCCCAAACGGTCAATGCTTGGTCAACGCCCTCAAACGGGTTGGAACCCGTTTGGCCAAACCGACCTATTGAACCCGTTTGCCCTTCAAACGGTTGGTCAAGAAGGGGGGGAATCATAAGATCGTTTGATAAAGTTGGATAAGGACCAACATAGGTATTAACGCCCTCCGTCTTCAACCTTGAACCAAGGTCTGTTCTTCACGAAAAAGCTTGCAAGAGTGCAAAGAATGATGGGGAAGAAGAACTAAGCTTAAAAAGCAAGAACAAGGATATGCATAATAAAGCTAGGAGTTTAGAATTATAAAACCCGCCTCAAACGTGGTTCCTAGAGCTCCAAGCTTCCAAGCTTCAAGCCTTTAATGGCGTCTTGAGCTCCATAGGTCATCCAAGATTGTTTCTTCAAGGAAGAGATGGGGAAGATCGGCTAGAACAAGAAAGCTAAGTGAATTAGCCACGAAACCAACCTTACACAAGAATTTTCTCCATGAATTCAAGCTAGAAGGTGGTGTTCTCTTACCTAGAAAAGGTTGGTCGCCCTCCTCTTCTCCAGTGCTCTGTCCTAATTCGGTCTAAGCAAGGAAATAAGAAAGGAAGTGAATGAAACGTTCCTTTACAATCAAAGGTAGGGTGTATATATATATATATCTTGAGGTCATTTCCAACATAAGGACAACTAGTTTCTCCTTTTCTTAATTAGGTCCCTCCTTTCTTATTGGCACGTCCCTTCTACTTATTATAAGCCATGTTTCTCCCTTTCATACTTAAGCAAAACTCATCTTAAACCCAAGGTCCAAAGGTGAAAAAGGTCAACTTTCAACTAGGGTTCATACATGAAAGATCTCCATACCCATATATGGTGAATTTCATGCACAAAGATCACTTTTCATATCTGATTATTAATTGATGCATCTCTTTCATCATTTCTACTCTAAATGATGCCAAGAGTCATATAAGATGCTCTAGAAGGTGTACTTTACAAATTTCACCCACAATTTGGATAAATTACACTTTACTCCAAATTAGGGGTTTTAAGCATTAGGATCACTCCACAAGCTGCATATGAATGCCCAAGCTTGGAAAATCCATCATGCCTAATCATATTTACTCATATGATGTATCAACATCAAAAGAACATCTTAACCTGTGAAATTGCAAGTTAAACCCTTAAACTGGGTAATTTGCACATGGGTCCCTGCATTACAAAACAATGCTACAACTTTGTTTATAAAGGAGCAAAATTGAAATATATGTTCCTGAGGAACTTAATTACATGCCAGAGAATACTCACAGGTGTTTAATTACATACTTTAGGCAAAACTTCCAGGGTTAGGTTATAACCCAGGTCAGGGATGTTACATGTATGATCTTGTACACATGTGTATACATGATGATACAAATGTGTACAAGACTAAGCAAATGTGTACAAATTACAAAGTACATGTGTATAAAATTGTACACCTATAAAAAACCATGTGTACTGTTATGTACATAATTTAGGCAAAACTTCCAGGGTTAGGTTATAACCCAGGTCAGGGATGTTACATGTATGATCTTGTACACATGTGTATACATGATGATACAAATGTGTACAAGACTAAGCAAATGAGTACAAATTACAAAGTACATGTGTATAAAATTGTACACCTATAAAAAACCATGTGTACTGTTATGTACACATGTACAAGACTAGTCAAAACTTTACACATGGCACTACACATTATCGTACACATGGTTGTTCAAAATTGTACACATATAAACATCCATGTGTAATGTTGTGTACACATGTACAAGACTGGTCAAAACTATATACATGGCACTCCACATGATCGTACACATGTGTACACATGGTTGTACAAAACTATACACATGTGTACAAGACTATACACATTCTAATGTCCTTGTGTACAAAACTATAGACATGACACTACACATGTGTACAAGACTATGCAAATGTGTACACATTCCAAAGTACATGTGCACATGACTATTCACTTTGTCGTACGCATGTGTGCACATGGTCATACACATTTGTACAAGACCTGCACATATGTACACATTCCTAAGTACATGTGCACAAAACTGTATGCTTGGTCGTACACATGTGTACACATGGATGTACAAAACAGTACACATGTAAACGTCCATGTGTACACCTATGTACAAGACTAAATACAACTGTACATATGGCACTACACATCTGTACAAGACTATGAAAATGTGTACACATTCCAAGTACATGTGTGCAAGAGTGTACACATGATCGTACACATGTGTACACATAGTTGTACAAAACTGTACAATATAAAGATCCATGTGTACTATTGTGTACATATGTGTACACATGGATGTACAAACTGTACACATACAAAGATCCATGTGTACTGTTTTGTACACATCTATACAAGTCTGAACATAAATGTACACATGCCATTATACATGTGTATACTCTTTTACACATGTGTACACATGACGATACAAATGTGTACAAGACTTTATATGTGGTCGTACGCATGTGTACACATGATCGTACACAAAACTATACACATATAAAGATCCATGTTGTGTATAGATGTGTACACATGGTTGTACCAAATTGTACCATGGAAAAGCAAGAGTGAACCATGGCTATACTAAACATCTATCTTTGTACAATGTGTACAAAACTATGCACATGGCTATCAAAACTGTGCACATGCACAGATTCCAAACTATATGGGTATAAAACTGTACACATGTACATGTGTACACATCTGTACACATTCCAAAATACATGTGTATAAGATTGTTCACATGTACATATGTACATATGTATACATGTGTACACATGACGATGTATAATTTTGTACACATGTACACGTGTACAAATGACTATACACATGTGTACAAGACTATGCAAATGTGTATACATGACAAAGTACATGCGCACAAAAGTGTACATGTGTACAGATGTGCACAAAATTGTACATGTGTACACATATGTACAAAAATGTACATGTGTACAAAACTGTACATGTGTACACATATATACGTATATGTACGTGTACAAAACTGTACACGTATAGAAAACTATACATGTGTATGAAACTGTACATGTGTACACATATGTACACAACTATACATGTGTACACATATGTACACATCTGTACATGTGCACATATGTACACATGTATACATATGGCAATACACATGTGTACGACACTATGCAAATGTGTACACATTACAAAGTAACTTTACACATTATGAAGTACATGTGTACTGTTATGTACATATGTACAAGACTGATCAAAACTATACACATGACACTACACATGCGTACAAGACTATGAAAATGTGTACACATTCCAAAGTACATGTGCACAAGAGTGTACACATGGTCGTACACATGTGTACACATGGTCGTACACATGTGTACACATGGTCGTACAAATTGTACACATACAAATTATGCACATGTACAAGACTTCATATGCATGTGTACATATGGTCATACAAAACTTTGTACACATGATTGTATACATGGTTGTACGCATGACTGTACACATGTTCGTATGCATGTGTACACATGGTCGTATAAAACTATACATGTAATGCTCGGGCCCACTGCCCAAGGCTCTAGTAGAGTTTCAGGAATGACGACTGGCCCCACAGACCACCACTAGCCTTAACTGCACGCTTTGTCCTCACTCACATGCAAGCTGGGGTCAACTTCCCGACTGGTCATCCATCCTAGTACTACTCCAAGTCGAGCACGCTTAACTATGGAGTTCTTTAGTGATGGGCTCCCAGAAAAGGAGGTGCACCTTGGTGATATGGGTAGTCCAATCATTCCTTTTAAGAGTGTTTTATCTGAGGCCTCAAATCCTAGGATGTTACAATCTCCCCCACTTAGACTCTTGACGTCCTCGTTAAGGCTCAACTATAAGGCCTTTTAATCTCTTCCCCATTTCAGTGTAGACTCACAATGGCCCATGGACACCCAGCTACCGATCACGAAATACCAGCGCAAGGGTGGCTACGTCAACCATGGACAACCCTTTCCTACATGCCCAGACTGCATGGCTCAAGACTGGCATGCCATGCCCATGTGGGCCCCACCTACTGAAGGGGAATTGGCTCTGATACCATTTGTAATGCCCGGGCCCACTGCCCAAGGCTCTAGTAGAGTTTCAGGAATGACGACTGGCCCCGCATACCACCACTAGTCTTAACTATGCGCATCTGTACATGTGCACATATGTACACATATATACATATGGCAATACACATGTGTACGACACTATGCAAATGTGTACACATTACAAAGTACATGTGTATAAAACTGTACACATTACGAAGTACATGTGTACAATTATGTACATATGTACAAGACTAATCAAAACTATACACATGACACTACACATGCATACAAGACTATGAAAATGTGTACACATTCCAAAGTACATGTGCACAAGACTGTACACATGGTCGTAAAAATTGTACACATACAAATTATGCACATGTACAAGACTTCATATGCAAGTGTACACATGGTCATACAAAACTTTATACACATGACTGTATACATGGTTGTACGCATGACTGTACACATGTTCGTACGCATGTGTACACATGCTCCTGGCCCCACATACTACCACTAGCCTTAACTACGCGCTTTGTCCTCACTCACACGCAAGCCGGGGTCAACTTCCTGAATGGTCACCCATCCTAGTACTACTCCAAGTCGAGCACGCTTAACTATGGAGTTCTTTAATGATGGGCTGTCGGAAAAGGAGGTGCACCTTGGTAATATGGATAGTCCAATCATTCCTTTTAAGAGTGTTTTATCCGAGGCCTCAAATCCTGGGATGTTACAATCTCCCCCACTTAGACTCTTGACGTCCTCGTTAAGGCTCAACTATAAGGCCTCATAATCTCTTCCCCATTTTAGTGTAGACCCACAATGGCCCATGGACACCCAGCTCCCGATTATGGAATACCAACGTAAGGGTGGCTACGTCAACCATGGACAACCCTTTCCTACATGCCTGGACCGCACAACTCAAGACTGGCATGCCATGCCCATGTGGGCCCCACCTACCGGAGGGGAATTGGCTCTGATACCATTTGTAAAGCCCAGGCCCACTGCCCAAGGCTCTAGTAGAGTTTCAGGAATGACGACTGGCCCCACAGACCACCACTAGCCTTAACTGCGTGCTTTGTCCTCACTCACGCGCAAGCTGGGGTCAACTTCCCGACTGGTCACCCATCCTAGTACTACTCCAAGTCGAGCACGCTTAACTATGGAGTTCTTTAGTGATGGGCTCCCAGAAAAGGAGGTGCACCTTAGTGATATGGTAGTCCAATCATTCCTTTTAAGAGTGTTTTATCCGAGGCCTCAAATCCTGAGATGGTACAATACACATGTACAAGACTGGTCAAAATTGTACACATTGTACTATACATGTGTACATGATTATGAAAATGTGTACACATTCTAATGTACATGTGTACAAGACTTCGTACGCATGTTACACATGGTCATAAAAAACTGTACACATATAAAGATCCATGTGTACTGTTGTGTACAGATGTGTACACATGGTTGTACAAAACTATACACATATAAAAATCCATATGTACTATTGTGTACAGATGTGTACACATGGCTGTGCAAACTGTACACATACAAAGATCCATGTGTAATGTTCTATACACATCTGTGCAAGACTGAACATAATTGTACACATGGGACTACACATGCGTATAATCTTGTACACATATGTACGCATGATGATACACATGTGTATAAGACTATACAGACATGTACAAACTCCAGGGTCATGTGTACAAAACATACACATAAACATCCATGTGTATTGTTGTGTACACATCTACAAGACTGGTCAAAACTATACACCTGACACTACACATGTCTGTTGTTTCACATGTACAGTTTTGTACACATGTACATTGAAATGTGTATAATGGCATGTGTACATCTATGTTCAGACTTGTACAAATGTTTACATGTATATTGAAATGGTCGTATGCATGTCTACACATGGTCATGCAAAACTATACACATGTACAAGACTAGTCAAAACTGTACACATATGACTACACATGTGTACAAGACAATGAAAATGTTCACATATTCCAATGTACATGTATACAAGACTTCGTACGCATGTGTACACATGGTCGTAGAAAACTATACACATACAAAGGTCCATGTGTACTGTTGTGTACAGATATGTACACATGGTTGTACAAAATTGTACACATGTACAAGATTGGTCAAAACTATACACATTGCACTACAAATGTGTACAAGACAATGAAAATGTGTACACATTCCAATGTACATGTGTACAAGACTTCATATGCATGTGTACACATGGTCATAAAAAACTATACACATATAAAGATCCATGTTAACTGTTGTGTACAGATGTGTACACATGGCTATACAAAACTATACACATGTATAAGACTGGTCAAAACTGTACACATTGCACTACACAGCTGTACAAGACTATGAAAATGTGTACATGTACACAAGACGTCGTACGCATGTGTACACATGGTCATAAAAAGTTGTACATATATAAAGATCCATGTGTACTATTGTGTCTATATGTGTATGCATGGTTGTACAAAACTATACACATGTATAAGACTGGTCAAAACTGTACACATTGTACTACACATGTGTACAAGACTATAAAAATGTGTACACATTCCAATGTACATGTGTATAAGACTTTCTACACATGTGTACACATGGTCGTTAAAAATTGTACACATATAAAGATCCATGTGTATAGTCGTGTACAGATGTGTACACATGGTTGTACAAAACTGTACACATATAAACATCCATGTGTACTGTTGTGTACAGATGTGTACACATGCTTGTGCAAACTATACACATAGAAAGATCCATGTGTACTATTTTATACACATCTATACATGACTGAACATAAATGTATACATGGCATCACACATGTGTATAATCTTGTACACATGTGTACACATGATGATACACGTATGTACAAGAATATACACATGTGTACACACTCTGACGTTCATGTGTACAAAACTGTACACATATAAACAACCATGTGTACAGTTGTGTACATGTGTACAAGACTGATCAAAATTGTACAGATGCCATTATAAACATCTATACAATTTTGAACATAAATGTACACATGCCATTATACATGTGTATAATCTTGTACACATGTGTACACATGACGATATAAATGTGTACATGACTATGAAAATGTGTACACATTACAAAGTACATATGTACAAAACTGTACACATATAAACATCCATTTGTACTCTTGTGTACACATGTACAAGACTGGTCAAAAATATACACATGGCACTACACATGATTGTACACGTGCACACATGGTTGTAACTGTACACATATAAACATCCATGTGTACTGTTGTGCACACATGTACAAGACTGGTCAAACTTGTACACATGGCACTACACATGATCGTACACATGTGTATACATGGTTGTACAAAACTATACACATGTATACAAGACTATATGCATGTACACACATGCGTACAAGACTATACACACATGTACACATTCCAAGTACATGTGTATAAAATTGTACACATATAAATAGCCATGTGTACTATTGTGTACACATGTACATGACTGGTCAAAACTATACATATGGCACTACACATGTGGTCAGACTATGAAAATGTGTACACATTCCAAAGTACATGTGTACAAGACTGTACACATGGTCGTACGCATGTATACACATGGTCATAAATTTGTGCACAAGACCATGCACATATGTAAATAGTCCAAATTACATGTGTACAAAACTATATGCATGGTCGTATACATGTGTACGCATGGATGTACACAAGTAGTACACATGTAAACCTTCATGTGTACACATGTGTACAAGACTGAATAAAACTATACACATGACACTACACATCCGTACAAGACTATGAAAATGTGTACACATTCCAAAGTACATGTGTGCAAGAGTGTACACATGATCGTACACATGTTTACACATGGTCGTACACATGTGTACAATACCATGCTCATATGTACACATTCTGAAGTACATGTGTACAAAACTATATGCATGGTCGTACACATGTGTACGCATGGATGTACAAAACAATACACATCTAAACCTCCATGTGTACAAATGTGTACAAGAGTGAATAAAAATGTACACATGGCACTACACATTTGTACAAGACTATGAAAATGTGTACACATTCCAAAGTACATGTGTGTAAGAGTGTACTCATGATCGTATACATGTGTACACATGGTTGTACAAAACTGTGCAATATAAAGATCCATGTGTACTGTTGTGTATAGATGTATACACATACAAAGATCTATGTATACTATTCTGTACACATTTGTACAAGTCTAAACATAAATGTACACATGTCATTACACATGTGTATAATCTTGTACTGTTTTGTACACATGACGATACACATGTGTACAAGACTTTGCAAATGTGTACACATTGAAAAGTACATGTGTACAAAACTGTACACATATAAATGTGTACACGACTTTGCTAATATGTATAAGACTATGCAAATGTGTACACTAATTTATTCAGTATTGTACACATGTGTACACATGACGATACACATGTGTACAACACTATGAAAATGTGTACACATTACAAAGTACATGTGTAAGAAACTGTACACATAGATATCCACATGTACTGTTGTGTACACATTCCAATGTACCTGTGTACAAAACTGTACACATGCGTACAAGACTATGAAAATGTGTACACATTCCAAAGTACATGTGTACAAGAATGTTAACATGGTTGTACGCATGTGTACACATGCATATGACACATGGTCGTACACATATGTACAAGACCATGCACATATGTAAACATTCCAAAGTACATGTGTACAAAACTGTATGCATGGTCATACACATGTGTACGCGTGGATGTACAAAACAGTACACAAGTAAACCTCCATATGTACACATGTGTACATAACTTAATAAAATTGTACACATGGCACTACAGATCCGTACAAGACTATGAAAATGTGTATACATTCCGAAGTGCATGTGTTCAAGAGTGTACACGTGATTGTACACATGTGTACACATGGTTGTACAAAACTGTACACATATAAAGATCCATGTGTACTGTTGTGTACAAATGTGTACACATGGATGTACAAATTGTACACATGCAAAGATCCATGTGTACTATTATGTACACATATGTTTAAATCTAAACATAAATGTACACATGCCATTATACATGTGCATAATCTTATACACATGTGTACACATGACGATACAATTGTGTACAAGACTGTACACATAGTCATACACATGTGTACACATGATTGTACAAAACTGTACACATACAAAGATCCATGTTGTGTACATATGTGTACAAAACTGTACACATGGCTGGCTAAAGTACAAGTGTACATATGACGATACACATGTATACAAGACTATACAAATGTGTACACATTACAAAGTACATTTGTACAAAATTTTACACATTTAAATTTGTACACATATAAATGTGTATAAGACTATGCAAATGTGTACAAGACTATACAAATATGTACACATTTGTACACAATTTTATTCAGTCTTATACACATGTATACACATGTGTACAATACTATGCAAATGTGTACACATTACAAAGTACATATGTACAAAACTGTACACATATAGACATCCATGTGTACACATTTTAGTGTACATGTGTACAAAACTATACACATGGTTGTACACATGTGTACGTGTCTACAAACTATATACATTCCAATGTACATGTGTACAAGACTATAAAAATATGTACACATTCCAACGTACATGTGTACAAAAGTGTACACATGGGTATGCCTCAAAAGGTATAAAGTGACTCGAGCGAAGCGAGAGGCGTGATAGCCACTCGAATAAAAAGAAAGATTTTGAACAAAGGGAAAAATGAGATTTTGGAAAGCGATTATATAATAATCTAGAGTTTTTGCTTTATCTGATGATACTTAACGCTCGTCAAGCAACTTTTCATTTGCTTTTTCTTCCACCGGTCAATGTAAACTACAATCCTTCATTCATTTTAGCATCTTGCTTTGCTTTCTTTTCTCCACGCTGGCACAAGGGTTTTAAGAGAAGAGGGGAGTGTTATTTTACACATATGTATACATGGTTGTACAAAACTATACACATATAAAGATCCATGTGTACTATTGTGTACATACGTGTACACATGGTTGTACAAAATGTACACATACACAAATCCATGTGTACTGTTGTGTACAGATCTATACAAGACTGAACATAAATATGCATATGGCATTACACATGTGTACAAGACTATGAAAAAGTGTACACATTCCAAAATACATATGTACAAGATTGTATGCATGACTGTATACATGTGTACACATGTAAACCTCCATGTGTACACATAGACGTACAAAAGTGTACACATATAAAACCATGTGTACACGTGTACAAGATTAATCAAAATTGTACACATGTGTAGTGACATGTGTACACATTTGCTTTGACTAACATGTGAGACTCAAACTCCTGTGTATCTGCATTGTTTTTACTCAAATTGGGATAATTAGATCAATTTTGATTTCTATATTTTTGTTTAGATGTTTAATGATCGGGTAGATCCAAGTTTTGTTAGTTCAATTTTTGGGTTAAGAAAAAAAACCCAACAAAACCTCCATGGCTATTTTCCACTCACTACAATTCTTAATATGCTTCTTTCCCCTAGTTGACATCTTAGAAAATAGGAGGCGTACGGAAAAGGTGGCTATGAACTTTAGTTGCTTCGAAGATGGTGCACGTGTAAGCCTGGGTGGGTTAATATTTTTGAGCTGGTGTAAGGAACGATGGTTGCATGGAAATACAAGTCGTCATTGTATGCATTGTGATGAAAAAAAAAGGCTTACAATAAGGAAAATACAGCTAAAAAGAACAAAATGTTTTAGAGAACCAAGCTCAAATTAAGGAGACAGATTTTAATAGTCAATTATCGATAGCTCACACATGACTCTTACAGCATGACTACAAGGATGATTAGAAATAGAATCAATAATGACCATGTAGACAGAAGCAGTGCCTTTATGGCTCGTATATATTCGAAAAAGTAAGGGACTTCTACACGAACATACACTTGATCCTAGACCATACAACTAACTTTAAAAAACGAAGCGCTACAGCAAGCTACCAATCATATACTAAAAAATTCCATAGATATAAGGCATATACAAATCATGTATGTTAGTTAAAAAAATATTTCCCTTATCTAAAACATACCACTCCATAAATTATTTTTTAGGATCAAACATGGTGGTATACAAAGCTGTAAGAATAGATGAAGGTGCATTTAATGCACAACCATATATTAGTTGAGTACCAGCTCCTTTTATTTATGCACCAGAAGGTCAACATGACAACAAGTAAGCTCCGCATACAGAAATGATATATACACATCCTGTTGGAGAAGGAAACTGCATGATTAGATAGTTCTAAGACAAACATTGTTCAAGTATCTGGTGAATATATTGAAAGAAGATATACAAATATACTGACTCAAATAGTTACATATCAGAAACTAATGTCTAATATGTATAAATATCCATAACTACATTTGACAACTATGAAATACGAGGCAAAACTGTACATTCATTTCTATATACAACTTATGATAACACAAATAATTCAGATTTAAAGAAAAAAACAATAAGAAATATATAGGTAGCTACAACTATTATTGTTAGTGATATGTTCATCAAGGAACTTGCACTAAATCATTCAAGCATGTTTTGAACACAAATCTGAGCATGATTAACATATTTGACATTCTAGAAATCACATTTCTCTATTTTTACAATGACATGGAACAAATAAGATACAAATAGAAATAAAGAGTCAAGAATGTGCATCCATTATCTGTATACACGTTGGTGACACGTAAAACACTCTTGAAAACATATATTACTTATTCAAGAATGTACATTCATTATTAGTATACACATTTTTCAGATCCATTGAAAAAAACACAACCAGTAAGAAATATACAGATAGCCACATCTATTACAAATTGGTTCAGTAGTCAACAATGTGTTAGAGAAAGACAAAGGGTGACCTATAGATGATGATGATTCCAACAAGCGATAAGCAATTGACCACTCATAAAATGAAAATCTTTACCACACACATCTTCAATGGGCTATGTCTCCATGGTGCATTCTATCCATCTCATCACATACACACTACAATCATTGCTCCCTGGAACTTGTTGGGGAGCAATTTTATCTAATTCAAATCTCCATTTTTTTCCAAAAAATTCTCCCATTACAAAAGGTAATGTCTTCTTCAATACATATCACTGTAAAGTAAAAATAATGTGTGTTATAAACAATGGATACAAATTAAGGTCATGGCAACTTGTAATTCTAATACAAACAAGAAGCAAATAATAAGACAAATAACCTACCACTTATAAAGCATCTTTAGCATGTTGGTTGGATGCTTTTCTCCTGCGTGGCATAAAACTATCATAATGAACCATACATATATCCTTCATCCATACAATAAATAAATGTCAGTGATGGGAAGAAATGATAGGAACTAAAAGTACTGAAGCTCTTTTGATCTCATCACAATGGCTAAACAAACTCATTCGCAGAAACTCTCTATTTTTTGCAATATTGTATGTGCAATACAAGAATCAAGGATAAAAAACCATGTATCTTTGCACTCCAAAAGTTCACCTCTAAGCAATTGACAATATCCATCAATGACCTATTAAAAAAATTAAAATAAAATAGAATCAGGTAATAGAAAATAGTAAATTAGTATTTATTTTCTATCAAGAATAGTACGAATGATTCATGTTTTCAAAACCCTTTTAGATATTACCAATCAGTGTCATTTTGATATACATTGAGCTAAGGAAACTAATTAACATTAGTATGAAGACATCTAAGTTAGTAAACTTTCATCTAAACATTACATCAATAACTAAACTTGATGTTAACTATACTCCTATAAATATCATGATTGGGAAATTTTAAATACTTTAATCACATCAAACTAATTATGATTTACCTCAGGACATCTAATATCAGTGAACTTCCAACTGAAATAAGATCAATAACTCACTTAGTGTAGTCACTACTATGTATTTGATATAAAGATCAAGCAAAAGATTCTTCCACTGGATAGCACTTTTTCACTATGTGAAACAATAGTGTCACCCAACACCAGTAAGGAACAAGTCACCTTTTTTTTCATGTATCAGATTCACCTTAGGCAGCAAATTCAAGCACCAATGACTTATCTAGTACATCAACTCCCCACCCACATGCAACACCCAGAATCACTCAACAATATTACCTCAACTCCACTTCTTCATATGCATACTAATACTCCAGCCAGGGGGCCTACTAACATACATGAAGCAATAACCATTTCTAAATTGTGTAAGGCCAAGCAAGATAAACTTCAAGCTTTAGGAACCCAAAAAATCTCCCCTCATCCAGCTGCTAGCAAGTATCAGAACAAAATCGATATATATATATATATATATATATATATATATATATATATATATATATATATATATATATATATATATATATATATATATATATATATATATATATATATAAAGTATAACCATGGTGGTGGAATTTGCCGAAGGTTTTAACCAAACATTGGGTGTTGATTTTGATGAGAACTTCTCCCCCCGGTCATTAAAACATGCACAATCTAGTTAGTCTTGTCACTCACAACCATGTTAGCTGGAAAAGTACACCAACTTAATTTTTCTATTTCTTTTCTCCATGTTTCCATTAGAAAATAGGTCTATGTTCATCTGGAATGCATGCCAACTGTACACATGGCAATAAGACATCGAATAATACTGAACTTTCAATCTGAAATAAGATCAATAAATCACGTAGCCTTGTCAATGTTGTGTTTTTGATATAAAGTACAATGGGGATCCCCAAATCATTCAAATGGATAGTATTTTTTCATTATCTGCAACAATAGCATGACCCAACACCAATACGAAACCACTCACTTCTTTTTTGGATGTATATTATATAAGCTGTTATTGTGTAAACCATAATTGCATTGTACTTTATCTAATTCATAGGAAGAACAATCTTCCTATCAATTTTCTCTCCACACAACTCATCCTTGCTCGCTAAACTACAACTAATTGAACATCGGGCAAACAATAAGATCAACCATTATCCTAGTCTTGTTCCTACTTTTTCTTTGCTCCACCAAACCTTTTACTAAACAAATTTAAACTCTTTCAAAACCACTAAAATTTCAGAATAATTCTTCAATAAGATACAAAGTTAATCATGTAAAATTTATTTTATCTGACAAGTAATCACTTAAATTGTATATCAAGGTGGAAGGTGGTTGGAGGAAATACAACTAGATAATCAATTAAACTTACATGATTGCAAATTTGTCTGCCAATTCACATCATTCTCATGAAATCCCCTCTAGTAATTTTTGTGTTAGGAGATTCAAAAATTGTATCCTCTGGACAACTCTTTTGTCTCATGACTTGTATTGTTAGTTTGTTCTTTTTTTTATCAAATATATAAAAAAAATACAAAAAAGTTAGTATAAAATTAATAAATTCCAATAATTACCCACATTTTGAAGTCTCTTTTTGGCATACTCACTTAATTGATCAACAACTAACTCATCCTGACATTTCATTATACAGATTTTTCACAAGTGTCTTGGATGAACTTTGTCTTTCTCACCCTGGGACTATGTTTAAGACACAACACTAAAGATGATAGACTAACAAATTTCTTTTTAGCCTTTTTCAACTTTCTTGTCTTTTCCTAAATTGTATGTATCTTTATAGATGTCTTGAATCCAAGTGCATAACTCATTTTCCTACAAATCATTTTAAGGTTACAACATTACATTTTTGTTTTCTATTACACGTAAATCTTTTTTTAGACCTTACTACAACAATTATGACATTACCTATATAAAAGAAAGTGTATGTGAAGAAAAAATAAATCAAATAATGTTTGAATCTTTTTGTAGTTCTTACTTCAATTGATGTGATATCTTTATCCATCATTAATGCAGTATCTTTTTTCTTAGACAATCCTTGATCAAATAAAATTCTTGAGTTTCGATATTAGCAAGAATATAGTCCATCTAATCATCAGTAGATGTGATGTCAAACCAATCAATGCCCTAAAAAATTTAATTAGATTTATTGTAAGAGAGCATTAAACATAGTAAAATGTAGTGAAAAATATTACAAAAAATTTAATGTGCTAACCTTTTTGACCGTATCAACTTTCACAGGTCTCTTGACCTTTTCCATATTCTTAGAAACATATTCATTAGTATATCTTGTCTCAACTCCCCCATAGATCGAAATAGTTGTTCCTTTTATAGGTTCTTGTTCATCAAATTTTAATTTGTAAAATAAAAATTAACTCTCCATCAGTAAAACAAAAACAAGTTAATGAATAAAAACTCAGCCAATAAGATTTTTTGTTACCTTCCTAGTGTTCCTATTTTTCCCCAAATCTCACATGCATCTTCATTCACAGGAAAAATCTTAAATTATTGTACAAAATATTACTTAGCAATCACCAATACATATTATTATTAAAATGAAGAATAAATAAAAGGTGTAGAATGTCACATTTCCAACATTTTCATGGATGTTAAATGGGGATTTCATATCGTACATGTCAAGTAGATTCTAATTAGGAGACATCTACATAAGAAATATCATTAGAATTGTAAAAAAAATTCTATTATATTTCCTTGAACATTTAATTTTTTTTATTACCTTACTGTTATTGCAAACCCTTTTCAAAGTATCAGTCACATAGACATCTATAAAAATATCTTTAAGTCCCTATACATAACATATCAAGTCAATAAATCCTTATAAGACTTTAGCAAATCTGAGATAATATACATAACATGTAATTTATTTTTACCCTTTTAGTCTTAAGAGCATAATAAATATTTTCAGCCAAATCAACAACTTTTGAAATGGAGGAGATCTATAAAAAGGAGAAAAATATGATTGTTGTATAAAACCAAAAGACCACGTATTATATTTGATTAGTATTACCTTTGGATCTTTAAAATTTTCTTCACTTTTCATGATTAGAACACATGAAACTTCCTCTAAATGTGTTATTTGCATATTAATATTTTACAAAAAAATATTATAATAAAACATCAATGTATATTCAAAAGAAGAAGAAAATAAATTTAATATATTACCCATAATGTGTTTTGTATTACCTCAGGTGATTTCTCTATTTTCTGTGATATAATAATTTGTGCACATTGCACATCACCCAAATCTATAATTTCCAAAGCATCAATCTCTAGATAAAAAATGTATTTGAATATGCATCACATTAAAAATGAAAATTTATTAATTAGAATGAACAATGTAAACAAGTACATGTGTAAAATCAAAATACCACATGTTATATTTGGATTTTTAGAGAGCTGTGAACAGAAGAAAGGGAACCCAGAGACTGGTGGGTGGGGCAGTTCACATATGCCATCTGCCACTCTCTTTCTTTCCCTCTTTCACCGAACACTCTACAGGTAAAGGAGCTAATGACTGTACATCCCTCCTCCCTAAAATAGATATACCTATATCTCACTACTCTTGTCATAGTAACACATGTAACTATTTGGTGACAAATCCCAAGATGTTGGTGATGGTAGGAAGGGGATGCACTTGGACTGGTTGTTGTGTGATAAATAGTATGACTTGATGATGTATGTCTTGTTTTCATATTACCAATAATGAACTCAAAGAGATGTGGGAGTTAGTAGGTAGATCATGCAACATTCAATAATATTACAAGGCAGAATGTCTCTACAACAAAAATTCATTCTTATAATATAACTTGATGCAAATTCTAACTAGTTCATGCATATGATTTGCATCATGTCAGCCATCATGGGAGGAGATCTTGAGAAGCCTTTGCTTCCGTCTAAGGCAAGGAACTGGAAGTCACCACTGATCATTCTAGGTGAGTTCTCGATCTCATCATCCTGTACACACGGACCTGCAGGATGGTGGTGGCTACTAGTTACCTTTAGGTTACTGATTCTAGTTAGGTTTGTTTTGTGTCATGTAGGATTTGAGTGTTAGGAAAGAACAACCTTCGATGGCGTAGCATGAGATACAATTCCATCTAGTTTGTTCTGGCATATCCATAACTACAATAGACAACTATGACATTCAAAATTTACCTTTAAATCTTTAGAATTTTATTTGTGCACACTATTCATATTAATATTCTATAACAAAAATTATAATAAAAAACCAATGTATATTCAAAAGCAATAAAATATCAATATAATATATCACCCATGATATGTGTAATGTATTATCTCTAGAGATATTTCTTTTTCTGACATATAATAATCTGTACACATTGCACATCATCCAACTCTATAATTTTCAAATCATCAATCTACAAAAAAAATTGTGTATGAATATGCATCACATCAAAAATGAAAAATATATTCATTAGAATGAACAATGCAAACAAGTACACATTTTTTAAAATTCTAATACCTTATCATTCAATTTTACGGCCATATCAACAACTTTTTCAATTGATCCAGGTTTAGATTCTTCTCTAGATCTGAATTCTTATTTATCCTATACATCATTGAACACAAAAATTCAATAAAAAATTAGGAAGCATAATCCGTAAACCAAACAGAAAATGTGTTAATCATTAAACAGTACAATAGAACTTGACTATATGCCACTATCTTCTACAGAATTTTGATAACCATCACATGGTACTTGTGTGTTATCATTATAATCTAAACTAGGATCTGGAATGCCACGAGATTTTAAACCATTTATCAACAATTCAAGAGTATACTTACTGCTATTGTAAGCTCTTTTATAAGCAATCAACCGAGCTTTGCATCGACTCATATATGTTCTTAATCCAGAGACTTCTTCTCTATGTTTAATCTTGATCATTTCTATAATTTTATTCATTCAAAGGATTTCTATATTTAACTCAGAATCTTTCAACCGAACAAAAGAAAATTTTATTTTGTTAATAGAAAAAAAATAAGATTAGTAAGATTGAATTAAGAAAAGAAATTACATTACAGGGATATTTAAAAATAACCATTACTAAATTAATCGATTTTATATCATTAACCAATATAAAAAAAAAGAAATCTTTGCTTTAAGTTTTATACCCCCATAAGTGTATATCACTGTCAGATTTCATCAATAAGTGGACTATTTTAGAAGTTATTTTAAGTATCAAATTAATATTACAAACATGTCTCCGATCAAAAAGATGAATCCTATTTCAATTTGTATATTTCTATCAAAGCCTTATTCTTTACTTTTAACAAATGCAACTTTTCACCTGCTAGCCATTTGTTTGTTGTATAGGTAGCAAACGAAAAAATATGCAGTGGTTGTAAAGAAGGTAGAAAACAAAATCCACATTTTCATATATCTCTAGTTTGCTATTTTGTAATTAAAAACAATGACTTCTTTTGCAGAAACTAGTATTGTGAATGATTTTTTAGATAAAAATCAATATAAACATACAACACCTAAAGTAATAAAATACTTACCAATCAAATTCATGAAGAAGGTTGTTTTTATATCTACAATCTTATCCTTTTTAGTATCAACAATCATTTCAAACCCCTTAGAAATAAGATCACTATATAGAGACTTGATCTCAAAATTCAAACTTTCCATGTGAACACTAAACGTGGTCTTATATTTCCATGTATTCAACGTTGGAGTGTGGCATTTGGGAAATATGCAATCATCAATTTTATAACTTTTCTGATTCATACCTACAAAAAAAATCATAATGAAATTTTTGAGTTTTCAACTATATATATATATATATATATATATGTTACACCCCGATCTCACAATTACCACTAATCATGAGATTAAGGCATAAATTGAGGATTTAACGTAATACAAAGATTACCCTTAACTTTTTATTCTTTTTTAAATTCTTTGTTTTCTCGCATTGAACTACATAAACTAACTTTACAAGGGAATCTAAACATTGATTTCTTTAATATGATCTCAACATAAATGATACACATCCATACGTTCATTCTCAGGTACATACGACATGATAATCAGATGCATTCTCTCTTATTAAGGAAATAAAGATACAAAACATTACATACAACACTCTCACATCTATATTAGGACTTAGAGTGACAGCGACCGACTGAACTTAACTAATCTCGTACTTAACTCATG
This sequence comes from Alisma plantago-aquatica, assembly GCA_963693085.1. Lineage (NCBI taxonomy): Eukaryota > Viridiplantae > Streptophyta > Magnoliopsida > Alismatales > Alismataceae > Alisma > Alisma plantago-aquatica. Next base: position 755,180,097 of record OY856409.1, read on the forward strand.
TGATAGATCTACTCTGATGCTTGGACCTTCTTCAAGTCCACGTGGTTTCCCTAAAAATTGTGAGTAGAGGGGTGAGCCTACTCACTCAGTGAATGAGTACTTTAAAGAAACAATCTAAAGCACTGATATAATTATAGATATACTTTTGAGAAACTGATATCAATTATAACAACAATAAGCTTTAAAGAGATTGATCATTGACAGTCATAAATATGGTAGGATACTCTAGATGTCAACAAGAGTAAATCAATATATGAGCATGCTTGATTAATTTCAACGAGAACTAATAATTCAGAAACATACAAAGAATAATTGTTGGGAAACTATACTCGAATCTTTCTTAGCCTTTCTTACTTATAAGAAACTCTTTCAACCTATATGAACATATTTTAGCTTATGCCCAGATCATACGCAGTGTACTTTACATATGAAGACTCATAGCGAACAATGATCTCACCGTACAAGACTTAGTTTACACACCCAGGAATGCTAAGCCTGATTATGTCACTGATCTGTAATAGGAAAATGGCTCTCTGGCCTCGGCACACCTATTATGCCATAAAAACTGAACTCCTCCTCTAACCTGAGCACACAGGCAGAGAGTCAAGCCACCTATTGGCTTTTCTATACTCTAATGCCACCAGGACCTCTGGTTGATGTTGGATACTACATGTTGTATATTAAGGAGACTTCCACTAGGGCTTTATCCCCCGTACCACTTGTTAATACATTCCGAACCCCGTATACTAGACACTTCCAGGGTTAGGTCATTTCATCCCTATGACGCAGACCTCTCATAGGGAATCTACGGTGTTCAGGGCACTTAAGTCTATTATTTTATTTTTCTTGGAAAGCTCTTACTATATTGTATCTTTTCCCTTACTTATACTTGACTTTGGTATCTCTATGGTACCATGTCTATTTATTTGAATTTTATAATACAACATGTATATCATCCTTAACTTGGCAGAGTAGTATATTCAAACACTGTAATATACTGAGAAATCAACATACTATACATGTAGGCAAACTGAAATACTTAAATAAATATAATGCATGTCTATTTGGCACTTATACACTAGAATCATGCAATTTAACATCTTAATATACTGATAAGAGCTAATTACTTGGCATATGAGTAATCATCATTTGCACCCATAAATTATTTGCACTTTCTTGGAAAACGTGCACATCGACCCAAATCCTGGGTTGTGCATCTCATACTAAGAACATGGTAATCAAAATTCTTAATTTATTGAACACCCTATCCTTAGGGTTTCATTTACCTCATTCACTTATCACATGGCTCTCATAAGGATTTAATATGTCATAAACATCCACTAAATACATATTTCTTAAAACAAGTCATATACAATCAACATATGTATGAAATCCTCGAATTGAGATAAATTAGGGTTTTCCATGACATTCATTGAGATATTATGAATCAAGAATAACATTGCATAAATAGAGTCTATGATGCCAAGAAAAACACTTCAAATGGATTTCACCATATTTATTCACAAATTTCCAACTTTCCACTCATATAGGGCTTCACCCTCTTTACGAAGATATCAAGCACACACTATTCACATCAAATGAAATCCAAAATAGTATCTGACATATATGTACTATGCATTCAGATAAACAATCATTCATAACCAAGGGGATCCAGATAAACAAATTTCTCTATTTAATTATACAGTAATTTCAGTCACAGACAAATTCCCTATATTTCATTTTACTCTTATAACCTTTGCAAATACTTAGGGAATTCTCATTACTATGTATTGTATACATTTTTAATATAAATTTATCATCTGAAATTCAATCAAACAGAGGAAAATCCATTTCATATCATTTTGCAACAACTTAGATCAAACAGACAATTCAAGGTTTGTAGTCACATTCTAAGCAATTAAAGATTATGGATGATTGAACCAATTTTCGTACAATATATTGTTTAAAGGAAGTTCCCACTCACCCTAAGGTGTGAAAACACCTTAAAAACGCAGCTCATCCCTGAAAATATCAATCTCATATCAAATCCCTAGCAATTCACCTAATTCTTCTTCCTTTCAACTCAGAAACCCTAGAATTGAAGATTAGGAGAGAAAGAGTGAGAAAAGGACTTGATTTGATATTATTTCGAATCCAAATAGGGGAGGGACAGAATCTTGACATCTGAGAGAAGATTCACCATGAAACTATATCCAAAGAAGCTAAACTTACATGATTTCATCATTCCTCGGATCGCAAAACCCTAGGTCAGCATCTCCATCACTTTCTCCTCTCAAACCCTAACTCTCCCTCTCTCTCTAGGATTTCATTTCTCTGGATTGAATCACGAATTATGAGATTTCCTTGTATGCTAGGTTGACCATATAGATCAATTGAGTTGCTTGGGTCAATTGCACATTGACCCCTCACTATACTTTCTCTTATTCAGCTGAATTTTCTGTCAGAAAAATATTACTATAATTCATCTACTGATAAGGTCTAAATGCATCCAAAAATTATGAAAATTTTTACATGTTTATGATCGTGTTTTAGATCTCCAGTTAAAATTTCAGATCATTTGGAATTACCAATAAATAAATAAAAATAAAACACTACACTGTTGAAAAGCACTCTGTTAGCATTTTGGTCGAAGTATAGATCAACTGAGAACCACATTGAAAGAACACTCAAATATTCTAACAATTTTCTCCAATATGCATGATTGAGTTATCCATATCATATACAAAATTCAATTAAATACAAAGTTTGTATAAAATATGAAAAATCATTTACCACACTGCTATCCTGATCAAATTCCATATTCATGTACTATCAAAACCCTAATTTTTACCGATTAGGGTTTACATTTCTCAAACCCTAATTCTTCAAAATAAAATCATAGTTAGAGTTTCTTCTTAGGTTTGAAACATCACAATTGATCTACTATCATTAATCAAGTCTAAACAATGTTCAATCTAATCAAGCATGTAATCATTCAGGTAAACCCTAGTTTACCAATTAAGCACAAATGTGGTCATTACAATATATATATATATATATATATATATATATATATATATATATATATATATATAAATCCATAATTGAATTACTAGTACTTGACATCAAGGGAAAAGGAACCAATTCCCAATCCTATGACAGGGTCCTACAATGCTGCATACTACTAGAGCTCTTTTGGACCATATATTCATTCATTTGTTGTTTGATACCCTTAATGTTCAAATTTTTTGAAGAGAACTTGAAAGGGATGTAAAATGAAAGAATAGACTAATTCTTCATGAAGTTTTAAAGTCAAAATTGTACTTATCATCTATAATAAAAAAGAAGCCAAACCGAGTAAAATGTAAAATATACAATTTTCCCTAAATATCAAGAGAATAAATCCTATTTAAATCATGTTAACAATTCTTTGATCTAATATATGTAGACCATAACCATTTTGGACATCAGGAGAAGCAATCCTATTTACATCATGTTAAAAATTAGATAGAAAATGTGATTCTTACCATTAAAACAAAGCAACAACCCTTTAAATATCCGATCATTTTTCTCCCCATGGTGGTCATGCTATCATTAAGAAATTTAAACACTGTTTCACTCCATTTAAAATCACCAAGAACACTTAAGTCATCATAGTAAGTCTGAATCATACTATGAATGTTATATCCTCCATATGGAAATAAGAAACTAGACATAAGAAGAACTAGCCAAACTTTTACAAACTCAGATTGACATATGTTTTCAGTCTTGGATGACAATTTTAGAAGAATAGAGTAGGCATCAATAACCTTTGTATCTACTTTAGGAAAATACTTTTCTCTAATTGAGATATTCTTTCTATTTTCCAAACAAATAAACTATGCATCAAAAATCTACAAAATAAAAAATTGTTAACTTACCAATTGTTGGAAGACCTAATATCATTTCAACATGTATAGAATTAAACTCCACAAAAGTAGTGCCAGTTTTGAAACATCTCCTTTCAGAATCATACACACTTACAAGATCCCTAATAATATTAACATCAAAAGACCTCAGAATTTTCAGATCTATAAAATGCCCAAAAGGAGTTTCCTTCAACATTTTTTTATGATCTTCAGATGCAATGTCCAAAGATCATCTAAACTTTTCAAAGATGCACCTGAGCTGAAATCTTTCAACTGCTGTAGGTTTTCCAGGATTTGAATTTTTCGTGGAACTCATGTTTTGATTAACTGTTCCCGAAAATAATAAATATTTAATAAAAAAGAACAAAAAAGTAAGGTGTGTTAATGTACATAGATTGATATTCAATATCAAATATAAAGATTTAAACAAATGAAACATACTCATTTTATTTAAGAAAATAGATACTAACATTACACATTAAAATTGAATGAAATAAAGAAACAACATACTTTTATAAAGAGCCAGAGAACAAACAATATGCCTAACATAACATTGATATGTCAAAAAAGTCAGTAAACTATAGTTTAAGGTAGATATTAAATTTTATATAGATATGTATTAGGAGCACAAATGCATTTCTAGTTCTTTTACTTATTGACTTAAGAGCTACACTGATATAGTAAGCACTTTTAATAGATTTTTTCCAGATGTAATACCTTTGTTTTAGATGTAATTAGGGCAGAGCAAGTGCTTTTAATAAATATGTTTTAGATGTAATAGCTTTGTTTCAGATGTAATTAGGACAGAGGAGATGGCTAACATAGTCATGGGATGATGATGTAGCAAGCACTTTTAATAGATTTGTTTCATATGTAATTAGGGAAGAGGAGGAAATGGCTTACAATAACAGACACACAAAGATGAGGAACTGATATTACTCAGATTAATTTCATTTTTATATATAGGTTGGGTATATATACTTAGAAAAATTTTCATCATAGCCATTTCATAGAGTACACCTTATACCACATAAAATTTTAGTAGGGCTAGGATTAATACCTACTATACACAAGTTGATAGAGATACAAAATACAAGTTGAAAATAGCAGCACTATCAATAACCATGGCAAACCAGAAGTCTTGATCATATTCAAGGATCAATATCCACAAATTTTCAAAAAATAGTATGTCATGGGTTTCCATGCCCACATTTTAAACATATATATAAAGGTGTTTTAAATGCATTACATCCATGCACTCTAGGAGCTCATCTTCATTATGTTCATCTGGAACTATTGAAGACTCTTCATAATATGTTTTCCTATGGTTGAAGTGTTGTTTACACAAACATGTGCACCTGGATTTATAGTCTAATTTAACTCTACCTGTACATGTACCTTAGTGGTCAGACTTTAGAGGAAGTCCCAGAGAATCCACGAAGGTCACGCCTATGAGATCCAGTCCCAGCTATGCTGTGCAGACCTAGTCGATCAAGTTCTCTTTGTTCTAGGAATACATAGACACTCAGAGAACACACCCACCTACCTACACATGCGCCTAGCCCCTTCTCCTTCCTTTTCCTCTACTTCAATAACTAGTGGCGCCAACATGGCTTCAATCACCACAAGCCAAGAGAGAGCAAAACGAAACCAAATCCCCTTGCCTACCTGAACTTTATCCTCTTCGCAACCCTCCTCACGATCCTGATCACCTATCTTGTGCCCATCCTACCAAGCCCCAATTTTCACTCCAAGATGCATCGCCGCATCAACGAAGTTGCTCTTGACATCTATGATGCAGGTAACCTTTTTTTCATGGAACATTAAACTGAGCTCTAAAGTAGGGCAGACAACTAGACGATAGTTAGGGAGATAGGAAAAGAGTGAGAGAAGGAGAACAAAAGAGAACAAGGATAATGAGAAAAAAGGTGGAAGCATGCGACAAATGACTGACGAGAGGTGTTGTCACCAGTTCCTACTCTCATGTCGAAAAGGGGGAAGAACGCCGAGGATTGCTTGAAGGTGGAAAAGGCAAGATAGTGGGGAGACAATTTTTGTGGGGGGTTAACGTTGGTGGGCCGTTAATCAGACTGCTAGTAAATTACTGGACTGGCTGTTATTAGGCTGTTTTGGGGTGTAGAATAGGGTGTGGGTATGGTTACATGAATCACAATCCATATAATATATCTTGTTTGTGAGCCAAATTAATATTCCATCAAAGATCTCACTTATACATTCAATGCACATGGTTGTTACTGATTTATGATAATACAAATGCATAGTTTTCTCAAAAATATTATACATATATAAAAATTTAGATCATGATATAAAGAAAAAATTTATATCTTGCATGACAATTTTGGTTTATCTAATATTTAAAGAATGGGAAGATTAATTGAAATTATGATGTACATTATCTAGGAAGGAGTAGGAATGAATTTACCTTGATTGTTGAAATGAATTTGTTAAATAATGTGTATTAATAATAGGTTTGATTAAAAATGATAAGAGAAAATATTTAGAAAAGCAAGTGGTATGGTTTGTTAGGGAGGAGAAGACATTCATTTTGTTGCATTGAATTAGTCATAAGAATGTGTGCTAATGGGAGGTTTAGTTATAAAGGAGAGAGAAGAGTTGGAAAAGGAAAAAAATGGAAAAAAGACATGAGGAGATATAGTTAGGGGGAATGGGGAGTCAAGGAAAAAATTAATGATCTGTTTCAACGGGATTAGAAATTGAAGCGTAAAGATGTAAAGAGTGGGTAGAATGAGGTGTCATTAGTGGATAATTGTTCATAGCGAGTGAGTAGGGGAAAATTATGGAGAAAAATGCGGAACTATTTTGAATGGGAGGAAGGGAGTGTGAGAAGGAGAAGATTGTGGAACCATTTTGAATGGGATGAAGGGAGTGAAATATTGAAGATAAAGTTATGGAGGAAGTGGGAACATGAAGGGTGGAGAGATGGGTAGTTTTGATTAGAGGGAGGAGAGAGAAAGAAATAGGGTTGTGAGTTACACATAGAGAGTGGGGCCAAATAAGGAGGTGAGGATCGAATTTTTGATAGAAGATATTTTATAAAAAAATTCTAAAAAAAGGAGAAAAAGGATAGAGTCAAGGAGAGTGCACCATTTTAAAATAGAAGAATATGATTGGCTAGTGGCATTATTTTTTTATCATTAAGCATGCTACTCTCTATATTACCGCCAAATGTAAAAAATTGTACAAGTGGGGGGGAGATGACTTGCTTCTCAAAGAAAAAGACCTATATATACAAGCTTTTATAATCGTTTATTATTCTATTCCACACTACTTTTGTAGTGGGCTTGGCATCATAAAAAATTAACTGGTTTTGAGTAAACCAAATGTAATAAAGGACTGTCATAATTAGCAACTTTTCTTTGTCTCCCTTTATCATCATAAGGCCATCCCTACAAGTTGGAATAAGAGGAAGTTCAAAGCGAGCCTTCTCCCATAGCACACAAGCAAAATTGCATGAGAAAAAAATATGGGTAGCATCTTCTTCCCTTTCCATGCATAGACAACATCTAGAGGCTAGGTAAAAGCCTCTATTGTTTAGGTATTTTTTAGTCACTAGTTTCCCCTGCAATAATCTCTAGCACTGGAATTTAAATATTTAGGGAGCCTTCGACTTCCAGGTCCATCTTGCCCATTAAGCTGGCTGGCCTGGAGTTCTGCAAGCATTCCAATCAGCCTTTAGTGAAAATGGATTCACTTCATTAAAATAGAACTGGTCTTCATCTTCAGAAATAAGTGTATTGGAACATATTTTAGCAAGCCCATCTATACCTCTGATGTTTGGTAGCTTCCATTCTCCATTATGAATTATGGAACCGAGTTTCTTATCCACTGTCAGGCCACTACATAGAGACAAGTTTGACCCAATGCATTCATTAAGAAACTTCCCTTCAACCCACGGGTCTGACCAGAGGGACAACTTTGTTCCATTGCCCACCCTACTTCTAAATCGAGGGAGAAATGAATCTTTGTAATTTAGAATGGACCTCCACATCCAACTATGGTACTGTTGAGCATGGAAAGTCCAAATAGTGTCATTTTTTATGTATCTTGCATGCAACCACCTAATCCAAAGTGAGTTTTTGTGGTTTGATATGTCCCACAAGATCTTCATCATCCCTGCCTTAGACCAGTCTTCAACTTTTTGAATACCCAAACCTCCCTCAAGCTTAGGTATGTAGATATCCTCCCAGCTGATTGTATGGAAATGCTTTGCATCCTCACTATCTCCCAAAAATAAAAAATCTACACAATCTTTCAATTTCTTGCATGGTGCTTTTGGAAAGAGGGAAGGCACTCGTCCAAAACAGGTGGTAAGAGGATAAGGTGGATACTATCAATTCCACTCTCCTGATAATTAATAGCAGCCTTGTATTCCATGAATCAAGCTTGTTCTTGATTTTGTCAATTAGGGGATTGCATAGACTCTTAGTCAAGCATTCTGTAAAGAGAGGCAGCCCAAGATATCTCATAGGCATACTTGTTCTACAAATGTTCATTGTTGAAGCAATACTGTCTGGAGTGGTTTTTCTAGAAAACAGTTGGATCTTAGATGGATTTAGGTTCTGACCAAAGACTTTGGTGAATAAATCTAGGCAACTTTTGTTCCCTTTGATATAATTTGTCATGCCAATTGAAAATATCAGCAAGTCATCAACACATAATATGTGGGAGACCTCCCTTGTACCTACTTTTAGAGGGGTTATGGTTTTCTTGCTTACAGCTTCATCAAGGATGGAAGATAGTCCCTACATCCCTATAATGAAAAGGTAGGGAAAAAGGGGGTCCCCTTGCCTTATGCCCCTTGTTGCTTGAATCAATTGTGATGGTGCCCCATTTACCAGAAATTGGAAAGAATTGTTTGAGCTTCCTTCTCTAGGTTTTTTAAAGAGTTTGTCATGTCTTAATTAGATTCCCAATTCAAAGTCTGGAGCATTCTTTTGGTAGTCTTCACTTTTTGGCATAACCTGTACATCAGATTACCCACTTGCTTCTTTTCCCAAGTGTCAGTTACTATCTTTTTTAAACCTTCTTTTGTTGACCAGACATTAAAATACCTAGTAGGATATTTTCGTCTATTTTGCTCCTCCTACAGATGTAATACTTGGATGTAGTGGTCACTATAGATAGTTGGCATAATCTCAAGCCATAAAGCAGGAAAGCCTGTCATAGCTTGTAATTGACCAAAAGTTCTATCTATCTTGTTTATAATATTTTTTATTCCTTCCAGTTGGTTGTTCCAGGTGAAGTAAGCACCCTTTGTATGGATTTCCACTACATCTATATTAGCTATGACTTTATTAAATTCAAGAATAGATCTTGCAGATGGATAACATCTTCCTTTTCTTTCATTTGAAGCTCTTACTGCGTTGAAGTCACCCAGGATAAACCATGGGGCCTTTAGTTGCAACTTGAGGCATCACAAGTCATTCTAGATACTCACTCTTTTATTATCTTCATTTTCAGCATACACAATTGTACATTTGATGCATTTTTCACTAAATTCCACCCTACAATGTAGATCCTGCTTTGATTGGAAACTAGTTGTAATTTTGTAATCAAATCCTCCCAAATAATAAAGATTCGGGTTTTATTTGTGCTCAAAGAGTTGTCAAGACAAGTAGCATTAGGCCAAGACTTTCTCATCATATTTATGATCTTCTTTCTTCAAATTTTGACTTCTAACAGGAAGTCAATGTCAAACTTTACTCTTCCTAATTCAGCTCAAACCATGTCTTACTTATCCAACTGGGATAAGCCTATGACATTCCAAGCTACTATGGTAGGAGGGGGGTCAACCATTAGCAAGAGGAGGGGTTGTATTGCCACCCTCCACTGTTATGTCATCTTCATTCTCTAGGTTCTTCAATCTATTATCTTGGTGTTTATTCTTCTTTGCCTTTGAGGTACTCTGACTTCTAGTTTATCTTGGACTCAAAGTATTTCTTGGGTTAATGAATCCATCATCCTTGCTGCTATTCACCACTGTACCACCTGAAGCCTCAGGGGAACTCTGTCGAACATGTTGTGTGGTATTTGCGTTCCTTTATTGTGTACTAGGATCTTAATTATCCGGCACAGAGATCTTCTCTAGTTGGGGTTTGCACAGAGCTTTGTCATGCCTGAAGATGCCACAATGGGGACATTTCTCTGGAACCCATTCATACTTGACCTGGACAACATAGTCGCTTCCTTTATCTGTCCTCAATTTTATCGATTTTGGGAATGATGAAGTGACTGACATCAAGACATTGACTCTGATGAAGTCGATACAAACTTTTGATTTAGTCTGACTATCTAGACATTGGGGCTTGCCCAGATAAGATGCAATCCTTGCTATCATCTTTTTGCTTCACAGTTCGAGTGGGAGGTTTTGTAGTTTGAGCCATACTGGGACTGAGGTGAGTTTCTCCTGCTCTAGTAGCTCCCCCTTCTCCCAATTTTTGAGGATCATGGGATTCCCGTTGATGTACCAGGGTCCACCTTCTAGGGATGAGTTCATATCTGTTTTAGATCGAAACTTGATAATGAAGCTGCCTCTAGCTCTCCCCATTACTTCCATTGCTTCTGCTGGCTTCCAGGTTTATAGAAGGTGCTCCTGGAGGGTAGCGACGTGTGGCCAAAATCCAATGATGTAGCCCACAAGAGTGTTCTTCCACAAGGCTGCATTGGTATCCACCTCATCTTGTGGGATGCTTGTGTCATCCTTGATTGTGATCTCCTCTTGTGAGATCCTCGTATTGATATCTCCTATAGGGATCTTGGTGAGTGCTGCCCAATCCTTCAGATTCTCAACAACTCTGACTTGATCAGGGTTTGGCTGGCATGGTCATCGTCCCCCTTAAGATGGTAGGGTTCGCCGATCGCCTCCAGCGCCGCCACCCCGTGCGGTCATCGCGAACCTTTAGTGGCATTATTTTGTTATTTACTTGTCAAACTTTATCATTTTATAATAGTATATATATACATATATATCATATTATTTTTCTCTAAAGTATGAGACATACGGTATGTGAGGAAAAAAAGAAATAAAACATAGAGAAGAGAGAAGTACACATTAGTATTGTATGAGAGATGAATACATACAATGTTTATGAGACGTACGTTATGAGAGAGGAAAAGAAGTAGGACATAGAGAAGAGAGAAGTATACATTAGTGTTATACCAAAAACATATACGTACAATATGAGAGGTACAATGGAGAAGAGAGAAGTACACATTAGTGTTATACGAGAAACATATACATACAATATGAGATGTACATTACGTGCTTACAATATGAAAGATGAGATGTATACATATATCTCATATTATTTTTTTCTTTAAAATATGTCAATATTAGTCTTGTTAGAAAGTATATTTTCTATGGAATTTGTTGGTTTTTATTTTGGGAAAAAATTCTTTATGAGTTAAGAGTTATGAGAAAAATAATTTTCTCACTCCTCCTTTTTCCTATACTTCTCTCCTCTTTTTCTTTTGCAAAAAAGGAGTTATTGCTATAGAAAAAATGGGTACCCCTCCCCACGCGTAACAACAAACTCCCACGTTTGGGTGGGTGGCCAGGTGAATCCCGAGTTACCCCTAAAATGTTTCTACAAATTCCATGGTGGCACTTTGTGTCTGAACCTAGGGATCAATTTACATTAACAAGTGGCGTGTGGAGCTGTACCCGCTTGTGTTTAGTGCCATTCGAAAACTTTTTGTGTTTTGATTATGCCTTGATGAAGCGAACAAACTAGCAACATGATTGGCAAACGGCTGAGTCAGTAAGGCTCATGCGAAATATTAGCTGGTACGACATTGTGACATAATGTGTTTTTTTTATAAATATTTTTTCAAGTAAGAGGAAAGGATCATCCTTATAATAGAATTGTGAAATTATCAGAGTTGTGATAGAGTATTTCATGCTATAAATTTTCACTCTACCATTTTTTATTCATTATTTAACCAACAACATGATAAGAAATCATGTTGATAAATTTAAGCTAAAAAATCAAAATAATATTTTTTTATTCAAATCTTATTTATCAAATATTATGTTTGAGGGCAATGCGTTCGTAAGGGAGACGAATTGCTCTTGATGGGAAGAATATCCCGATTCAGGGATGCATTCTGTCTCCAGTTGGGAAGCATTAGCCCCACTATGGGCAACATGTCTCTTCTGGAGGCATTACTTCTTATTCTCTATAAATTTGATTCTTTTTAGCTTTATCTAGCAATACTATATTTAAATTTATATTTTTAAATGTAATGAATACGATGCAGGAGGGGATCCACTCCTTACTAGACCAAATAAGAGTCAACACCATATAAAGCACACACCAAATTTTCACAATGGATGAAAAATTGTTAGTTAATATTTCATAAATGGATATCATAACGAACAAATCATATCAACCAAATAAAGTATAATTACTATCTATAATCTTACAAGATATATTTGGTCACCCTCATTTGGGTACATGTAGTCAAAATCTTCAACAACTAGGAAAATGGTAGTCTGAGTTATTTCAAGTCTATCTCTCCCAAAACTGCTATATTAGACAAGTGATGGTCATCATGGTCATCCTTCTAAAGCCTTTGTAACATAATATTAGGGGAAAAGATGAAAATAAATTTGACAAGGCTTCCAATAAAGAGGGAAGTAGAACATTGAATTGGATTTCAAAGGGAAATAATTTGATATATACAAAGATTGACTTGTCATTTAACAAAATATCAACATGTGCCACATAAGAAAAACAAATAGAATGGGCACACAACCTATCAAATTAATTAACAACTTGACATGCAAGTCATATAAACATAGCACTAGTGTAAAGATAAAAACAATGGCGATTAGGGCACATAGCCAAAACATGATAGAGAATGTCACATACATCTAAACTTTCAAAAACAAAACATTGGTTGGAAAATACACATTGTGGGAAAAATAAGTGTGTCCTTTATAATTAAACGAGTAGAAAAGTAAACCCTACTAGGGGAATAAAATATCAGGGAAATAAAATAACAAATGCACAACATTATATAACTCTAGTACTATTGAATCAACCAGGATGAAATAAAGTAGAGGCAAGTGAAAGTTTACTCATAATATGGATTATGTGAGCTTTCCATAACATAAATGGATAATAGAAGACATCCACTACAATAGTGGGCATAATAGTTAATCTCCATAATTAAGATACATCATAAGACTCTAAGAGACTTACATTAGGAAATATAATTCCATTTCATAAGACAGTCAATCTAGTTCCAATCCACAAATAAGGGTCCAATTTGAAATATGATGATCAAGATATAACTTTGAGAGTCCAAATTGCATTTCCAACATTTTCATAATATTAAGGGATCAATTTTAGAAATCAAACCAAAATGGGGAATTAAGACATGAAAGGGGAATTTTAAAATCACAATGCCTCAAAGAGGTCCAAAGAGAGTAAAGAAAGTAATTGCCAGTATGACTCATAGGGGAATGAATGTACCTGAATTTGACTCTAGAGATATCTAAATTCAAACTTAGGTCTTCAACAGAGCATCAAACAACCTATTGAACACATATTTGAAATTAGGGTTAATATATAATTCATTACATGAATCCTAAAATTGGTTTTTTAATTAAAAATGATTTACTTTATCAAACATTTGGTGTTTTGTAGATAATACTTTCATGATTTCATAGTATATTTTACTTCAACATTCTTTTTTATAGATATTAGATATGAATTTCTAAATCTAGGTAAAAAAGAAAAATACTTGGAAAATATATAATATATATGAATAAGGTCATCAAACTTATACCATATGTATGGAGAATGATCTTGTGGTTCTAAAATAGATTTGGATTGTTTTGACTCTTCAACAATTAGTCATTGATTTTCTCAGTTAATGTATTTAATTGGATTTTATAGATCATAATACTGGTGACTAGACATAGATTCCCTTGAATCATGTTTTCTCATTATATATAGTAGCATGACATGGCATATTGGACCCTTCAATGAGAAATAAAACTTGAGTGGCTTGGTACACACTAAAGAGCAAGATTCTCTCATGAGGGGTGAAAAAAATAGGAACTTAACTATGGACAGAAGCGTCACTAGGCTGGTTGGATTGTTCTCACATGAATAACTCAAAATTATGAACAAATCACAATTAGAATTTTTAGAGTCCAATCCGTGGATCCATACTTCTAATGCACAATTTCATGTTGTTGATGAGTTCATTAGAAGAAATTGGGTTCAATAGCCTAAAGGTCAGGAAAAAGAAAAAAAAATCCTTCACAATGGTCCATGCTATTATTGTCCTAAGACATGAGCCAAAACATGGAACTAAATAGAAAAATGAGGGAAGCATCATAGCAAGAAAGAACCAATGCCTCCATTGACTTCATCAAGCCAAACCAAATCCAGACATACAAAATTATGCCAGAAAAAGAAAGCCAAATAGAAAATTTAGCTTTAGGTTTTCAAACACATATGAAGGAGGCCAAGAGATGGAGATTGGAAATTTACCTCAAATCCAACACAATGACCACCCAGAAAGCTTCAGAGGTGTAAATCAAAGTTGGTCATACAATATCTGTACTCCCTAATCTGTCGTGTGCTCTCCTAGAGCCAGAATTGTGACTAAGTTAGCCATTATTGGGGGAGTATTTAGGGGATATATCAAGGAGAACAAAGAAAGTGGATGGTTTACTTGAAGGTAGTTGATGGAGTACGAGAAAGGAATTTCACTTTGATGATAGTTGTTAGCAATGCCCAAGCCAAAAGCCATAGGAGGAAGTTAGATTGGTTGGACATATTGGGCAAGTCTTTGAGTAATTAAATTTAGTAGAAGGTTGTTGAAGGGCCATCGATGATGAACAAATGTTCCTATATATGTAGGGTTTGGCAGTGTGGCTTCTGCAAAAAGAGATAGGGAGAGGTGGTTTAGGGTTTTTTGCTAGGAAAAGAATTAGGTAGGAAAAGTCATAATGATCAGTTATAAAATCGAACGAGGAAACCAGAGGAGTAGGAAGCATCAAAAACCACTAAGAGGCTAGGGAGTTAGGTGGAAAGAAAAAAGCAAGTAAATAGCCTCCACTATACGCACGACCTCAGTCTCCTACCCAAGATATGAGATGAGTTGTGTTGGTATGTATGCCCAAAGAGCCAATCATATGATGATTGTAATGGCACAATTTGTAAATGATTTGTTTAATAATAAAGGCAACTTTCCAATTTGTATAGTTTATTCAATTTTTTGAGATAATGAAATAAAATAATAAATGCCTAGAAAATGCTATTACTCAATGACATATGTCTTCAGGTTGAGGACCTGAACAATGATATCATACGGATGTTAAGGTATATGCATTCTTGTTATGTCCCTAATAGGTTGTTATTGTGGAAGGTAAATAAACATCAGTAACACCTAAGATCAGAGTGTGAATTGGTTGATGACAGAATCTCATTAGTCATGATATGACGATATCAAACCAAGCACATATATATACATGTTAGAGAACAATGTATCATACAAACCCACCATGAGACTGAAACAAGGAAACTATTACCATGGTAGTCAAATTCATCTGTCATAGTGATGGTGGTGTTTGTGGGTTTTAGACCTGAAATCACTACACTCATCACATGTCATTCAGTATGCTTTGACATCATCAAACGCAATCCTAAAATATGGGTTGTTTTAAAGGTGATGATTTGGTGACTGTGGCACATGATGACTTACTGTGAGTGATAGAGATAGACTTTGTCCCTCCTATGGGAGTATGATATCCAAGGATGCTTGATTGAGAAAGATTGAAAAATAGATGTCCATGTACGTTTGAGTCAGTATATGATATTGAGCTTAGACATATATGATATAATATACTATATCAAGAAACATAGATTGAATGTTGAAGAGGATGACAGATGCATGCCTTGAGTTCAATTTGGATATCAGTGACAAAGGAACTATACAAACAATATAACATCATACAGATATTGTAGGTTGATGTTGTTCTCAAACTTTAATTTACTTGGCTAGCAATGATGTGTGACTAGGAACCTCTCATTTCTTGTGATGTCATAAGTTGTTATGGACATTCACTGCCAACGTGATATGGGAGCTATAGGGTCACATACATAAGAACTCATCTAGAACATGAGTTTGATCTTGAATGATGATGTGATTGATTACTAAAGTGTTTAGTTATTCAATTCACACAACAAATCAGTTGGCTGGACTACCAAATGATCGGTTCAAGCGTTGAGATAGTCATTTGGAGTGTCAGGCTAACTGTATTGTACATTGGTTGGAATTCAGCCTGATCTGGGCTGTGAGTGCCCATCCCACTTGTACGAGACAACCATCTCGTCTGCACCAAACAGATGGTGGGGTGCAATTCGATTGCATTAGGGATTGGTGTTGACGTCATGTTATGCATTAATCAGAATTGAATTTCCAAAAAACATGTAGAAAATTGGGAAACTAAAAAATATTGTCTCTTGTGCTAGGCAATTGTCTAGGTTTCCAGATGACCTTTTATTGCCACAGGTTGTGAAATTTCTAGAATTTTGAGAAAATTTGAGATCTTCTGATCCCTTCTACTCCTGTATAGATTGGGAACCCTGTCCCTAACCCCACCTATGAATAGAGGGGTACTGGGGGCTTCCCAGAGCACAACACAGATAATTGAGAATCTGTTGCTCTGACAATTGTTTTTCTCTCTGGTTGTGGCAATGAAGAGAGCCCAAGCTAGTCCTACCCGACTAGGGAGGGATAGCTACGGGAGAGAATTAACTGAGGATCATTATTGTGGGAGAGAAGGATGGTGACTAGTACACTAATAATAGGGACAACTCCTTCCTGTCTGTTCTAGCAAGACGACATGAGTTCTAGTTGGTCCATGTGGACTTCTCTAGAGGTGAGGTGTCCTTTGCCCGTCGCTAAGGAGGATGATATCAGCCAGTAGTCTACGACAAGAGGAACTACTGCAGAAGATGGTGTTCGAGTCTGATGTCCATGGAGGAGCAATTAGACGAGTCTGGTGCAACTAGGAGCTACACAGACATCATCCAAAATAGAATGCACATCTACATCAATGAGGATTATCACTAGACTTGCTCAAGTACCAAATGTATCTTCATTAAACCATCCTTCCCATTACATAGTTATTGATATGATCTACTATTTAGTCGGAAATATGTTAATAATTTTTTTTTTATTTTCGTTGCCTATCTTATGTTTTATTTCATTACAAGTTGATCATCATGCAATATAGATCCAATGGTGGGCACAAGTCATGCATTCAAACAAAATCTTGAAACCATTGAAGCATAATGTGACAACCCAATAAGTTTAGAAATTTTGTGTGACATATACCAAATTGGGAACTTAGGGGAATTAATAGTATTAACCTAAATATCAAACATATTAGGGTATTTTTAAGTATTATCTTTCTTATTTTGATTATGTTATATATAAAACACCAATTAGTATGAAAATTCATACATAGGCTAATCACGACATGCCCAATCTGTATCTTCCTTTACATTCCTTTTTACAATCATCCATTATTTTATTTAATTGTTTTGAGTTTAATTTATATTTTCTTTCCCTAATGAAATAAAGGCATATAATATTATACATTTAATGTTAATCTTGTGACATAAGCCAACTAAAACAAGAGGAATTTGATTCTCACATTACTTTTCACTTTTAACATCATTAATTAAGTTATCCAATGGACTAGGGTTGGAAAATGTTATTTCCCATTTATTCACCATTTAAATATATTTTTGAATAATATGTTGACACTAGATCATTTTAGGATATTCTTCTCATGAATATAAGGAGGGAAACCTAAGAGGAAATCCACTCCTCATTAAATCGAACAAAAGAAAACATCCCATATGCCAAATGCACAACTAAATTTTTGCAAAGGGATGAAAATTTAATTTATGCAAAAGTATGTTTAAGATAGCAAAATGTAGCAGCAAAATAGAATATCTAATTATTAAATTGCTATCATAAACCTTCATAATATAGAGTTACACATAAGAAAACTAATCTATATCATAAGACTTGTAGAGGGTTATCTAACCTCCTCTAATCTACCTCTCAAGAAGGATCAACTACACTTGAATAAGTTGTGGACAACTTTGGTCCACTCCTCCATTCTCTCTACCTAAGGGGTTGGAAGCATACCCAATAAAAGAAGACAAAGTGGAATTTGTTAGCACAAAATTTTAGTATGAGCATATAAATAGGGAACGAGAAATATTAGGAAAAAGGACTACAAATATAACAAGACTTCCCATCCAAGAGAAAAGTACCATCCAAGCTGGTATAAAAAGAATGTGAATTTTAATCAGATGATAATCAACATATACATTTACAATTAAATAAAATAAGGTATGCCTTAAAAGTACACATAATGATTTTAAGGCCCATAACCCATCAACAATAATAATCAACTTGCATGAAAACACTAATACATAAATGCCCTATCTCATTGGTTACTTTTGGCATATCTCAATGGTTATTAAATAACGACTAAGTGATCAACGCTATAGCTCAAGATGTACACCGTCAGCTATTTTGGAAAAAGAAAACTGACAACAATATGTAGGGAAATATGGGAATAGAATAAGAAACAAAAACAAAAAAATTAGCCTTATTTCCCATAACTGCAAGATCTCATCAAAAACTATGTAATGGGAATGATAGTTTAATAAGTTCATACCTAGTACTAGAGAAAGTCCAATGACTATAACTCATTGTAGTAGTGCAACACTCCTAGTTGTATTTATCTCATCTGTAGCAGTTCCTAGTCTTCACCATAGACAACAGACTCAGACAACGTCTGTAGTAGCTCCACCACGGACTGTAGGCTGACGTTATCCTCTTAGAGGTAGTCAATTGTCTCCTAGACTCTAGAGAAGTCCACACAGACTGCCTAAAACTCATATCATTCTACTAGCACTAGTACAGAAATGGCATATAACGTCACTTTTAGTAGTGTATGTTACTAAAAAAGACGCCAAAGAACAACACTATTGGTTAATTAATACTACTGTCACATATGTGAAGTCTTTCCGATTTAGAAAAGACACCGATTTAGAAAAGACACGAGTACCACTTTTACTTTAATGTCAGTTTCTTTTCATAGAAATCAACGTCTAAACTAACGCGTGAAATATAAATTTTTAGGGATAAAAATTTGTCTCCAAAATTTTCAGTCTGGCATCACATTTTCTTATAACTAACGACACATGATTCATGCCATGTCCCTATGGAAAAATTTATGCTCTTGTTAGTTGTCATCTCTAACAATTAGTGGATGACTGATCCCCTTAGTGAGACAAATTCTTTTTGGGGGGATGGGTCTATAACGTCATTTTTGTAGACAAAACTGACAACTAGGTGTTTATATACCTTGTCCCCACAAAAATATTCCCCCCCAATTTGCTCCTTCGTCGTCATTTTTTATTGGATAACCGACGACTATGGTCCTAACACCAGATCAGATTTTTTTATTTGGATATGTATATAGACGTCGGTTATGCCAGTCGTAACTAATGACTATTTCAAAATTGTATCATCGGTGTAGTTTTAAACCGACGACTATGGCCCTAAGCCATGGTCTATTTTTTGTTTGGTTAGGGAATTAGTCGTTAGTTCTTCACAACTAACCGAAAACTATAACCCTAACATGAGGGTAATTTTTTTGTTTAGATTTGTACTTAGTCGTTAGTTTTTGCAGATGTAATCGACGACCATTGCCCTTTGCTAGTGTCTATTTTTTTTGGTTTAGGAAACAGTCGTCGATTTTTCTCTAGAAACTGACGACTAAATCCTTAACCGTTTGGTTTTTGGTATAACCGAAGACTATGTCCCACTTAATACCTATGAAATTTCTTCCCCTTCCCACATTCTCTATTTCATTCTTTTCCCGACCTAGCTCTGGTGATTCTAGTTTCCACCGTTGTTCGCTCACCACAACCACCACTACTGGAGCTAGCCACTATCGATGCTGGATCTAGCCACCATCGTCGCCACCACCATCATCTCTTGTTTGGTCGTCGTCGCCTCTTTGGTGCTGTCTAAGAAGGTATATGCCCTGTATTCCTAAGTTATGTATTGTTTCAACACATATGTTAATGCATAATATTGATCAAAGTCTTAATCTTGCATCCACTTGACATCAACCCTCACTCTAATCTCTAAAACATTCAGATTTATGCCACTTCATGCCACAAATTTCGACCCTTGCCCAAAAAGTTGTAATATTGCATCCATTTCACTTCTTTGATTTATATGACATCAAAATGTATGAATATTACTTGTTTTGGATCGTAAATGACAAAAGTTTCTCTATTTTTCTATCTTTTCTTCTTAATATTGCATCCATTTCTCTATTTTTCTTCTTAAAGAAATTTGTGTTATCCATATTAACCACAAACCTAGATGCATAGGTATAGATATGCATGTCTTTAAAATTCAATATGGATCTAGAATAAAAATAATAAAACTAATATATGAGGGAAAGAGTAGTTATATATATAAGAAGGTTGTTCTTATAAATTTACACATGGATGAGTTTTATTAACACAAATTTAGATTATAAACCATGGGGTAAAGCAATTGATGAAATGCCCTATTATATTTCATCTAAATTGTACTTGTCTTTGGGAACATAATCAAGAATGAGTTGAATTAAATGATGTACCATAAAACCTAGTATATGAATGATGAAACTATGAGCATAGGTATAGGCATGACAACATATATATATTTCTGACATTGGCCTAGAAACCTGTCTGAGATTTACTCATTATGAGTAAATTTTGGATAGTCCCCAGTTTAGGGATGTTCTTGAATGCTTAATCTCACTTAGAATGTAAGTGTATAATGTATATTTGGTTTTCAATATGTTTTGTCAGTACTTCCACATTTGTTCTCTAAGTACATATGTTTGTACTTGGAGAACTATGGGGAAATGCTATTGAAATATTCTTGAAATCCAAATATATATATTATACACTTACTAGTGAGATTATATGCTCAAGAATGGGAAGGTGGTACACACATTCATTATTGGACACTAAAACCTAATCTTTTAACCCTAAACTCTAATCTTTTAACCCTAAACCCTAATATTTAAACCCTTACCCTAAATCTAAAATAATAAGCCCTAATCTATCTGTAAATCCTTGGCTTAATATGTAAACTCTAAACCCTAATACTTGTTTTCTCTTTGATCGTAGAATGCATAGATCAAAGATGTCCATTCCAAATCGCTACACCCCAGAGTTTATTGCTGGTCTTGATCAGGTTATAAGATTTGCAGAGCAACATAAGAAACAACCTGGGAGATAGGTTCTATTGTCCATGTAGGCATTGTGGTACAACTTGAAAGTTAGCATCGATGATGAAATCAAAAGTCATGCCATGTGCAATGGGATTGTACATGGCAATACAAAATGGTACTGGCATGGAGAGATGTCAAATCTAAGATCAGTAGATGTCGATAGCGATGCCTGTGTTGAATAAGAAATTGCCACCAATGATGTAGATATGAACGAACCGATTCTGATAGACATCATTGATGTGATGCTGGATAGTTGTGGGATAGTGCACACTGATCCACCTTCGTTGTTTAGGAACATTGTGCATGATGTTGATAGACCATTACACACAAGTTGTACTAAGTTTACAAATCTAAGCGTTGTGTTAAGGTTGTATAATCTGAAGGCTAACAATAGATGGAGCGACAAAAACTTCATATCGTTGTTGTCTTTGTTGAAAGAAATTCTTCCTAAAGGAAACGAGCTTCCAATCTCAACATACGAGTTAAAGAAAATATTATGCCCAATGGGAATGAAGGCTCAAAACATACATGCATGCCAAAATGATTGTGTATTATTTCAAAAGGACTATCTCAATTTGAAAGATTGTCCAAAATGTGGGACGTGAAGGTATAAAATGATGACTTTGGGGAAGTTTAAAACTGGCTCTCCTGCCAAGGTGATGTGGTATCTACCTATAATACCACAGTTATAATACTTGTTTCCCAATCCGATAGATGCGGAGAATTTAAGGTGGCATGTAGAGGTTAAGAAAAAATGATGGGATCCTACGACATGCGTCTGATTCCCCACAGTGGAAGAACATTGATTTATTGTACCATAAATTTGGTGAAGAAGTTAGGAATCTAAAACTTGGGCTTTGTATTATTGATGGGATGAATCCATACAGCACATTGAGCAGTCAACATAGAACTTGGCCTATTATGCTTTTTATATACAATCTTCCTCCCTAGTTGTGTATGAAAAATAAGTACGTTATGTTGTCGTTGTTGATATCGGGCCATAAACAACCTGGAAATGATATCTATGTTTATCTTGAACCTTAGATTGATGACTTAAAGAAACTCTAGGGTGAAGGTGTGATGACCGATGATGCTTCATGTAGAGAGACATTTTGGTTGCATGGTATCTTATTTTGCACTATTAATGACTTTCCAACATATGTGAATTTGTCTGGATATAGTGTAAAAGAATTTAAAGCCTGCCATATATGTGAAGAGAACATTGATTCAATACGAATAAAACATGGTGGAAAGACTATATATCTTGGTCATTGAAGGTTTCTTCCAAAATTCCAACCTTATCGAAGGTTGCAAAAAGCATTCAATGGATCAAATGAGGAACAAAGTGCCCCTAAACCTATACCAGGGGAGGTTGTTTATGAAAGAGAAAAAGACTTTGTCAATGAATTCAGTAAGAGATCACAATTTACCATTCCCACACAAAGTGACAAATTTTTATTCAAGAAGAAGTCAATATTCTGGGATCTTCCTTATTGGAGTTCTTTAGCATTTAGGCATTGTATTGATGTCATGCATGTTGAGAAAAATGTTTGTGATAGCATCATTGGTTCTCTATTGAATATACCAGGTAAGACTAAAGATGGCATCAAATCCAGAATGAACCTGCATGAACTTAGAATAAGGAAAGCATTAATAGAAGTAGTTTGTAGTGATCGTAGAACATATTTACCTCCTTGTTACACGTTGTATAGAAAGGAGAAGAATTTTTTTTGCAAGTGCTTTCTTAATGTTAAGGTACCACATCGTTACTCTTCCAATATCCATAGATTGGTATCAATGAAAGATCTGAAGCTGATAGGTCTTAAATCTCATGATTGTCACACTCTAATGCAACAAATATTTCCCGTAGCAATTCGATCTATACTGTCAAAGCATGTAAGGTTTGCAATCACCAGACTTTTTTTCTTCTTCAACAGTCTATGTAGCAAAGTTATTGATCCTGAGAATCTCAATAAGTTGCAAAGAGAAGTGGTTTTTACCCTATGTTAGCTTGAGATGTATTTTCTTTCTTCATTCTTTGATATCATGGTACATCTTGTTGTCCATTTGACTAGGGAAGTGATAATATTGGTACCAATTTTCTTGCATTTGATGTATCCTTTTAAACAATACATGAGAATTTTTAAAGGTGATCTCCGAAACCATTATCATTCTGAAGGGAGAATTATTGAGGGTTATGTGGAGAGGGAGGTTATGGATTTTTGCAATGAATTTTTGAGTGGTAATGAAGCTCCTATAAATGACAAGAATATTGAGGACTATTCTGGAAAAGGGACTTTAGGAGCATGAATGAAAGTAATCAAACGTGAGCTGTGGGAACAAGCTCACTTGTATATTTTACACAAAATCAACAAAGTGAGTTTTTATATCACCAAACATACCAATTTCATCAAGAAATAATATCCTCAAGCCAATTCAATGTGGCTTGCTAGAGAGCATTACAAGACATTTATTAAGTGGTTTGAAGATAACATCTTACATCAACAATCTCAAAAACCAAATAATGTTGCTGAAAATCTCAAATGCCTCACCTTCAAACCAAAAATGAATGTTATGTCTTATGAAGGGTTTGACATAAATGGGTTCTCATAGTACATAAAGCATAAACATGATAAGAGTGTCGTCAAAAATAGTGGGGTCACTCTAGTGTGAAGGATAAGAGTCCATGTGAAGATAAAATGTCATATTACAGTGTCATTGAAAGCATATGGGAGTTTGACTATGT
Organism: Alisma plantago-aquatica; assembly: GCA_963693085.1. Classification (NCBI taxonomy): domain Eukaryota; kingdom Viridiplantae; phylum Streptophyta; class Magnoliopsida; order Alismatales; family Alismataceae; genus Alisma; species Alisma plantago-aquatica. The sequence goes on from OY856409.1 coordinate 755,204,146, forward strand.
AGTTTTCAGAATTCCGCTCTTTAAGTGTAATTGGATTGATAACACCAAATGAGTTATAGTGGATGAATTGGGTTTCACATTAGTGAATTTTGAAAAGATTGGCAAGAAGGGTGAACCATTCATATTGGCATCACAGGCGTGTAAGACCCCTGACCAGAGTTTTGGGGTAACCATATTGTTTTGGCTTAATCATATGTTTAGAACCTTTTTTTAATCTTTTCAAATGAAATTGGGGCTTGTGTAGTGTTTAAGCTCCAAGTTTGAGCTTGTTTGGATGTTGTTTGTGCTTTGTATGATAGTTTTGGTGTGAATTACAATTTACCCAAAATAGGGGGTTAATGTGCAATTTGTCACCTCTAGAGTGAACCTTCCATCTCTTGACATCATATAGAAGAGAGAGAGAGAGAGAAGTAGGTGCCTTGTTTGCATCTTGGATGAGTGGTGACATACTTAGTGGTATATAAGGCTTCTATGTGTTATATGTGCTTTAACCTTGGAATGTATATGGTGTGTTGCCTTGGGCTAGATGGGTCGCACCCTTGGTAGGTGGATAAGAGGCTGAGACCTCTAGATAGATTGTATCACCACGTTTTACATGTTAAGAAAGAATGGTTACATGTGGATCTTTTTGCATGAACTAGTGTCTCCTAGATGGCTTAAGGAGAGGACACCTCACCTTTGCTCCTTCTCTCATCCCACAACTATATAGTTTCTTTCCTCTTCACTCTAGTAAACCTTTTAACCATTCTTGCTTCCCCCTTCTTTGTGGATGATCTTGGAGGTTGAGGAGCAAGAAGGAGCCTCCTTGGAAGCTTGGTGATCAGATCCTTAGCTCGTGGTGGTTCTTGCTCATCTTCATACCTTGGTGAGTTGTGCTTCCTTTATGATGATCTCCTTAGTATCTCTTCTCCATCCTCCTCCTCTCTCTCGGCCATGGAACATACCTTGGTATGAAAGCTATTCTTGAGGCATATCGTGATGAAGTCCTCTCATCCTTTTCTTTCTTCCTCTTCTTTAGATTGGCCATGATTGCCTTTCTTCTCCTTTTTGACCTTAGTATCTTAGTTTCTATGGAGGTGTTGTTGTGATCGAGTTTGGGACCTTTGATGGATCATCTTCAACCTTTGGACCATGTATAAGGAGCTTTGATCTTGGAGCTTGCATCTTTGGTGGGAGTCTTCTCAAAGGAGGGTTATATAACTCTTTCCTCTCTATTATTGCACTCTTTACTTATGCATGAATTTGTTTCTTTTTCTAAAATCATTCTCCCAACATGCTAGTACTTAATGCTAATCTTAACTTGTTGTTTTGGGGTATGTGAAGTATGATCTTTACTCTTGAACATGGTACCTTCTTGAAGAAAGTTTAAGTGCCTATCTTGTGGAGTTTTCACCTTGGTAACGACAGAGTTTCTTATTGTTCCAAATCTTGTCTTTCCCTATTTTGACATTGAACATGTTAGTGATGATCTTTGCCATGTAGTTTTGTGCCTGACACCCTAAAAAGCCATGGGTATTACCCATAACAGCTTATGGCCGATGCCCTATCATGAGAAGTAACCAGTGATGGCATGCACCTAGCCTTAGTGAAATCCATGATGCAGGTGGCTGTTACACATGCTAGTGTAGAGATGACACCCTACATGACTAATAGGCCGTTATCCTAACCTAAGTTGTAACTCATGACAACCTATAGCCGATACCCTAGTGATGCATCACTGACAACCTATGCTGGTTAGTTGTCATTACACATGTTGTTTAAGAAGAGATATACTATGTTGAGGCTAGGCCGACACACTAGCTATAGATGCAACCCGTGATGGCTTGTGCCTGATACCCTAGCTATAATTTAGCAACAACGCATGTTGGTTAGTGCTCGACACAACTTGTGTAGATGCTAGGATGATACCCTATCAAGATAATAGAACTTTCACACCTTGTTAATGGTAAACTGATACATGACATGGTTGTCAGGCTGATAACCCTTGTTGACGTTCGACCGACACCCTATGCTGATGACAGGCCGAGATGCTAGGATAGTGATAAATTGACACCTTGGGGTAAGGTTAGTCTGATGCCCTATATTGATGTTAAACTGGTACCCTATGATGATGATAAACTGAGATATCATACACCATCCTGATGGTTAGCCGACACACCATGATGGTGTTAGGCCGATACATCACGTTGATGATAGGTCGACACCCCATGAAGGTGTTAAGCCGACACATCATGTATATGTTAAACTAATAACCTATGTTAATGGAAGACTGAGACACCATGTTGATAAGTGATCGACACATGGTTATAGGGCATGCTTGGATACTCAAGGATGCATTTGTATGAGTAGTGAATAGGTCATGTAACATGTTGTTTGAAATATCATTTAATCCTCAAACTGGATGTACTCCAAGATAATGGGAGGTAATGAACTTGGGAGTTGGATGTTGAACTAACTTGGTGAATCCTAATTGGCCAAGAAGGGGCCTTAACCCTAATAATGAACAATGTGACTTACTTGTTTCCTTTTATGGAATGGCTATGATGATAGAATGATTATCTTTATTATTATGAATTCCTAACCACGATCATGCTGCTCACTTCTCAGCCTTTCTTCCCCAATCTGAGTTCTGCTATGAGGGCGGCGCGCTGCTCCTGGGTGATGGAGCTTCCTCCACAGGTGCTCCCTGGCGGCTAGGATCAAAACTGGGTGTGGTGGTCATGCGCGGTGTTCGGTTCTGGGCTGGTTTCGTCTCCTCAGCTGCTGTCGGCGGGTGGCCTATCAGGTTGCCCCATGATCCAAATAAGATCGAGTTTCTCCAGTCGCTACAAGGACCGTTGCACTGACGGAGTCCCTTCTGGTGCACAGGTGCCTCTTCCCCCTCCGGCCTTCTGTAGGCGATCGGCTGGTTCTCATGGCTTCCTATGCTGGCTGGTCCAGTGTGGGTCCTTTGTTGCTGCGAGCTCGAACACCCACTAGGTGTTTGATGGGGAGCTTGTGGTTCACAGGGGTCTTGGTTGGGGCTGGACTCAAGGGGGAGGGGCGTCTTCTTCTTCTCCTTGTGCTCTTCTGCAGCTGTGTGTAGTAACACCTTCAAGGTGTTCGATGCTTTGCTGTAGTTTTTTTCTAGCTTCTTCTTGGACACCTGTATCATGAGCTAGATGTCCTGTGCTGTCTGCAACCTCTTGTGAGGTTGGGATGGGGGGGGTTCCTTCTTCCTTTCTTCTCAGTCCTCTTTGATGTTGCGAGCACCAAGTATTCAGTGGAATGCTTCTATTTTATCAGAAGTGTTCGCAACCTACTTTTTCCTATGGTTTTTTGCTGTGTAGACAGCTACCACCATTTGTTCTTGAACCCTGCGGGTGAGCAACCAGGTGGTGGGGCGGGATATTAGCTCATTGGATCTTCCTAATCTTGGCGTAGTACCACAATTTGTGGGTGCTTTCTTTAGACAGTTGGTGCTGTGCTGCATGAAGGAGTGCCTTTGTGCTGATCTCTCTCTCCCAATCTTTGTTGTTAAAACGCGGTGGTTCTTGCTTGGAGTTGGATAGCTGAGAAGACCAGAAACTTCTTGTCTAGGTACAGGCTGGTTAGCTAGATTTTTTTCGATGTCAAGCTGCTATTACTAGTTGTGGGTACGCTGAATGCATGTAATAGTGGTTTGCAGTTGTCTTTTTCTGGTTGGTCCTTTTGGACCTAGTTTGTATAGTTTGCCTGGTTTCCTTAGTTTTGTTTTCATCTAGTTTGCTTGTGTATCCCCCTGCGTGGGGTATTTGTTCCTTGGTTGAGCTCTGTAGCTCCTTGTGATGTAATGGGGTACTCTGTGCTCAAAGTTTTTGGTTTTATAGTAACACACTTTTTGACCGACCAAAAAAAAGAATTCCTAACCATGTAGGCATTGCATGTTGATATGCATAGCTAAGTGAAATCTATTGTAATTATAATATGATACAGGTTGAATGAGTCTCCATAAGGCATGTTGTAACATCTGTACTTTAAGAATCATGTAAATGGGTCTTCTGAACTAGAAATGATTTATTGCCCAGTATGGGGTTACATTCCCTATGATGAGATGAGGGAATGATGTCCTATGACATATGGCTTTGATGATGATGATATTGTGAATGACTATGATACATGCATTATGTGATGATAATGTGATAAGATCACATCTTACATGCTTTTACCCTATAAAAATATGTTATACCCTTATCTTTGTAGAGTTTGATATGCCTTTGTACGTTGTAACTTGATTGATTTTAAAAGAAACTTAATGGACTTAAGTAATCCAGTGGAACTTAATCCATGTAGTTTTTCCCTATGCCATAGATCTATCTCAGTGTCAGCACTTGTTGGATGGTGAAATGGGCTTTCCCTAGAGAAGGCTTGGAGTCATATACTATTGAGTATATGAATTCATAGGATTGGTTACGGGCCATACCCTGGAGGGAGTGCGGCTGTGGGCCGTAGTTAAGTGACTTGATGATTATAAGGTTTCACAGGATTGGTTGTAGGCCACACCCTGATAGGAGTGTGGCTGCGGGCCATAGCTCAGTTTCACTAGCATCGTGACCTATACTAAGGTGAGCTAGGTTTTTTATAGCTTGACTATATGTCATTGGTTGCAGTTGACTGGTATGTCTCTACGGTGTACTGGTGTACTAACCATGAGGTTTGGTGAGGTCGTGGATTTTGGCTCTTCCATTGACCTTGTATATCACCGATTTTAACTTATCAGTGGTCAATTGGATTTGGGTGTATGACTCAAATCCCCAGGGCATAATAAAATATGTAACCGGCCATGTAGAATACTTGCTTAGAATAAAATATGATAACATTGGATGAGGCCTTGCTTATTTTAGTATAATATAGTTGGTAGTGGATATACATATTCTTCATATTCCTTTTATGATGATAAGATATTCCATGATCCAATTGCAACCACTTAAACTATTCTTCTTTAAACATTTCATGTAATTTAACATGCTTATCATAATAGTTGCTTCACTTCTATTCTTTAGAATTGGTGGAGAGTTATATCTCCCGCTGAGATTTGGATCTCATCCTGTGGGTTTTCCACATCTTTTAGGTGGACGTACACCAGGAAGTAGAGATCATGCAGCTAATGCAGAGCAGCAGCAAGAAGGATAGTAGTAGATAAGGTTGGGGGTGTTGCTGCTAGTCTTTTGGCATAGAGTCCTAGAGTCGTCCCTGTACACTCAAGTCTTTGGGAAAGTTTTAGGCGTGTTTTGGCTTGTATGCCCTTTGATGTCCTGTTCTGACAGGTGTTAAAATATATGTTTTTCTATATATGAATAGGTGTTTCTTGTAATAAGATAATGGCATTTGTGATAAGAATAAGTTGATGATAGCATCCTATGATCTATGATATCCGATACTAGTGTTCTTTTTGGATTTATATGTAAAGGTTTTTGCTGCTTTGGTGTTTAATCAAATTGGTTTTAAATTTTCAATGTTTTCTGATAATCTATTTGTTTAATCTTGATTCCACAGTTAAGTTTTGAGTAATCTCACTTTGTGTGGTGTGGGGCGTCACAAGGAGAAGCAAGTATTTTATACCGATGATCCTGCAAATGAAAAATGGCCAATTGTTTTTCATGGTAAAAGGCAGTTCATTAAATATCTTACAGATGAAGAAGAGTACTATGATAAGTATGATGACTCTAGTCCATACTCAATTGGCTTGACAACACCAAATATTGAAGGTAATGATGAATTATATGTGCGTGAGATCACACCGAAGGAATGTTAATTGATAAAAGATCTTAATATTAGAGTTATGTTTTTAATTTTTTAAATGTTTTATTTTTTTTGAATGTTAGATCGATGTGAACTTTACAATCTTATATAAATTTCATTGTTAAATGTTAAATGTTTGATTTTATTATATGATACTTTTTTAGATGGTTTACCATGAGTATGATGATCACCATGAGGGTGGGGTGTCGCATCACGATGTAAGTTTTACAATATATCTAGATATATGTCCGTTTATAAGTTATATCCTATATGTGTTTTTTTGTCAATTTTTAGGTTGAGGATGTACCCCCTGAAGACCTTGTGCTACTTGATGAGCAACATAAAAAAACTAAAAGAATCAGGGGCATCACTATGATGAACAAGTTACTACAACAAAGGGAAATGGACCAAAATTGGTTGTGGATTTTGATCATGCAGGAAATCCAGTTGGAAAGAACTGCAACTTGTTTGTTTCATATTTTGGGGTTCTTACTCATGGCCATTGTAGTGTAAATGCAGAATCTTAGTATACCATTGATAAAAGCAAGAAAGACTTCGTATGGAAAAACTATGTGTGAGATATTATCATTTGCAATTATATTTTTAAAGCTATTTACAATTCTATTTTTTAGAATAATCTATTAAATATATGAAATTTTGTAGAGTTTATTTGAACTGGATGAAAGCCTACATCGTAAAAACGTGATGCACTACTGTGGGAGGGTCCTAAGGAACTATAGGACAACTCTCAAATGATTATATATACAAGAGGTTGATAAGAGGAAGAAGGCAATCACTGAGCAATGAAACTACCTGGACCCAACTCAGCAGAAGGTGTTTGTTGCCAAGAGAAAAACCGATGAATTCATAATATTAAGCATCACTCCCAATTAATTAGTATGCATTCTTATGAATTCATTATTTTATGGTTGACCTTGATTCTTACTAACCAATTCAATTTGCTTTCTAACAAGGCTATCAATGATGCTCAAAGAGCAAGGCGTGCACTGAATATGCATGACCACACGATGGCTCCAGGTGGCTATGCAACCCTTTGCCTAAAATGACATGCATATGCCATTCACCCACCCTACTACTCCTACTGCTGAGACCTTTAATACTCTCATACCTCTACATTGCCATGACGGGTGAATATCTGGGAGGAAAAACAAAAAGGAGATATAACCAACCTGACAACTGTTGAGGTGGCTACAAAAATGGTAAATTCAACTCTCAAAGTAATTATTATTGATGGTTGTTATGTTTACTTACCAATTTCCATTGATGATGATTAGCGGGAGCTTCATGAGTAGAGGAAGAAAGGCCCGTTCATCCCTCAGGGCACAAGGGATGAATTAACAATTACTCTCAATGACCTAGAGCATCCTAGATGTGTTAGGGCTGTAGGTGCTGGTGTGGGCCTAAGAGCGTTCTTTGGGCCATCACAACACAAACATGTCCAAAAAGAGAGATTTTCAAATGCTAAGGTAACTTATTCTTTTTTTAGAATGTTATTGAAAAGGGAATTCATGAATCAAAGAGCATTTCTTTTGGACATGTATAGGTAGATGAGTTAATTGATAAGAGAGTTCATGAAGCAATTGAGCAAGTGGAAGGCATCTTAGGCTGCCACTCAAACAATACATATGCCATGCCACTCTTCCCCTACAACTGAGGTGGTTGGGAGTACTCCTGTAGACCCACCACCTTGCACGTCTACTGTAAGTATTTTTATGACATATTAGCAAGTATTTTCAATAAGATATATATAGGTATATATAACATACTCTAAGTAAATTTGTAGGGGTTGAGGTGATGTCATCAAAAATTACAAGAATACGTCATTGTAGAGGGCGAGGCATACCCACACCTTCCAGGGCACACAATTCATGGCACTCGAGTACCAGATGGTGTGGTTCATGTGAACCTAAGGGTTGTCTTCCCCACTTGGAGGCAACATCCATTGCCATATGCCCACCCAGATGCTGACACGCTTGGTGAAGTAGAATATAGAGTGGTCTTATGGACCAAAGCGGGAGTAATTGATACTGATCATGTATGGTAAATTTACATTATTTGTTAATTTGTATATGTATATACATGACAATTGATATGAAATAATATATACGAGACAAAGGGAAGAAACTCAGTACAACTCATTCTCCTCCACCTCCACCTCTTCCTAAAGTACCTAGTTGTCTTACAAAGGACATATTTGACCCGATAGGTCCTCAATGTTGGGGTATGGAAATATGGATAGGCAAACATCCCAAAAATTCACCTATTATTGTTTCTATGCTGGAGGATGCTATAGGCCAATCATACAATAATAATATATTTCTACAAGATATTTTGGAGTTGTTTCATTATGCTTGGATGCATTCATCTATGATAGAACTATGGATATGGTGAGATCTTATTTATATATTTATATACCTCATTTTATATATGGTGACCTATTTTCTTATATATTAATGCATACATAATATATGTTTTGCATCCACTTACATATGATCTTTACAGATTTTTCAATGACCCATGTGGGATTTCTAGTTCCATCCTTGATCAATCTTATAAATGAAGACCCTACATCAGTTACCTTATACTGCTCGATTGCTTTTAAACATTTTGGTGAAGAAAACAAGAGTGTGATTATAGCTCCATATAATGTTGGATAAGTTTACTTTGCTTATAATTTTGAATTAAGAAAATTACATTTCATTGTGGATTTTGAGTTATATATTTTTTACTTTCTTATTACAGGCAAGAATTGGGAGTTACTAGTTGTTGTCCCTAAGATGATGATTGTTTATTATCAAGATCCTAAGGGGACAAATTATTCCATTCAGGACACGATTTGAAAAGGACATTATTCATGTGAGAAATTTTTATATTTATATCCATTAACATCTATTATTACATGATTATTTACTAATGCAATTCAATGTTATACATTAATGTATAGGGATTTAAAAGATTTCAAACAAGCTAGAGGAAATGTGGATAAGAAAAAGAAAGCGATAGTTTGAAAGAATGTGTATGTAGTTTCCCGACTCCAATGCATATTTTATTTATGTGAACTATGCTTGTTTTTATTTATTAACATTTTGTATGTTGAAATTTATAGTGTGTTGTATAAAAAAATGGTTAGGTATGTGGATACTACGTGATGTGCTATATGGACATAATTGTCAGATATGTTGCATGTGACATCAAAAACGTACAACAAGTAATATATAGTCTTGATCATCATAAGTATATAGCTAGTCTTAGTAGATAATATGAAAAAACAAAACTTATTATTATATATATATATATAATTCTCTTTGAAGGTGTTTAAAACTAATGAATTCAATACAGGGGAAAAGCTATTAGATGTATATATACCCTATATAATAGAAAAATTAGATGACATAAGAGAACAATGGGCAAAATCCTTTAAAAAGGAGGCAATTTTTTTATTATGATTTGAGTGCTGATGAAAGAATGACATTTCTAAACTTTGATGTCATCATTTTTGTATATATGTGGTGCTTATATATACATGTGTAAATGACCATTTTTTAATTGTCTAATTGAAAGTTGATCTATATACATGTGTGTGAATGTGAAGATGAATGAATGAATTGCGTTTCTATATGTGTATGAATGTGAAGATGAATGAATGAATTGTGTTTCTACATGTGTGTTAATGTGAAAATGGATGAATGAATGGAACTACACATTTGTACATCTTGTTATTTATACATACTATATTCATCTGAAATCATAGGATGTATATATAGTCTTGATATATAGATAGTATTGATCATCTTGTTTTTGCAGGTTTGTGGCTTGTTGTTAGACAGAAATCACATGATGTTGTAAACCTACAATTTAAAACTAAACTACAGGTTTTGCATCCTGCTGACAATCCAAACAGTAGGACTACAACCTGATATTGAAAAAAATGACACTTAGTCATCAATTATTTAAAACAACCATAATTGTAGGTTTCTGTCGTCGGTTATTTGTAAAAAATCGATGTCTATGTCCCTAACATGGAAAAAAATTGTTTGGGTATGGCGATAGATGTCAATTTTTGCAAACATAAACAACGACTATGTATCACTTTATTGTCGATTTTACTTTGAACCGACGAATATGGACCAAACATGAGATATTTTTTTGTTTATAAATGGAGTAGTCGTCATTTTTTACTAAAATAATTGATGTCTCTGTCTATAACCCATGCCAAGTTTTTGTTCGGGTAAGAAGATAGTCATTGATTTTCTATAAATAACTGATGACTATGGCTCCTACCAGTGTCAGTTCTATTTTTACTACAATCAGGGCCGATTCTGTGTCATTAATTTTAGAACAGATGTCGTAGGCCTGTAGCTTTAGTGTCACCCACTTGGGTGTCGCTTGGAAGCCCACATAAAATGTCTATTTTAACCAACGTTAAAGGTAGTATATTTACTAGTGTAGAACAAACATGAAGGATTTGTCCCTCATGTTGGTCTACTAATTACCAACTTACTCTCCCACAAATATTCTCCCTTACTATCCCTCCCTCTATCGGGTATAACTTGCTCAGGCTCTCAATTGGTTACCACAACCATAGAGGACAACAATTGTAAGACGCAATTGAGTTGTTGTCTGAGAAGCTCCTATTACCCCTCTATTTATAGGTGGGGTTAGGGTTTGGACTCCCTGTCTGTGTGGGAATGGAAGGGACCAAAACATCACAAAATTCACAACATGCGAACGGCAAACCGGTCATTTCTCCATGTTTCCAAATTGCATATGAATTGGAAATTTGAATCCAATTATTACACAACATGATGTCAATACTAATCCTTGATGCAACCGAATTTTTCCATGAACTGGGTGTCTCACCCTTACAAGCCATTCATCTCACAACCCCAACCGGATGGCTGGTGACCCGAGATGATCGGTTCACTATATGAACTGGTTAGTTCACTCCCTAGTTCAGGAAGAACTTAGTCAATTCAATTTTGAATCAACCTGACACTCCAATCAGTCATTTCATCACACGAGCCAATCAGTTGGGAGTATAGTCAACTAATTTGTTTCTCAAATTGAATACCAAAAAATGTTAGTAATCAATTCAATTATCATTCATGAATAAACTCCTTTTCTAGGTGTATCCTAAGTGTGTGACCCTATATGTTCCATATTACATTGGCAGTAAATGTCCATAACTAGTTTATGACATCACAAGCAAAGAGTGGTGCCTAGTCGCACATCAATGCTACCCAAGTGAACGGAAAGTTGGAGAACAACTTCAACCTACAATATGCATAAGGTGTTATAGTGATTGTAAAATATTTTATCACTGATATCCAAAATGAACTCGATGCATGAAATTGTCATCCTCTTCAATGTTCACTCCATGTTCCTTGAACCTAGACAAGACTGTCTGAGATATATGCGACCTCAACATCATATATTGATTCAAATGTGCATGCACATGCTTTTCTCAATCTCACTTATCAAGTGGCCTTGATATTAGACTCTAGTAGGAGGGACAAATCCCATCTACATCACTCACAGTAAATCCCCATGTGTCACTGCTACCCCATCATCAATGTTATGTCAATCCTTATTCAGGGTTACATTAGATGATGTCAAAGTATAGGAAATGACATGTGGTGAGTGCAATGATTTCAGGTCTAATAACCATAATCACGACAATCAATATGAGAGATGACTATGACTACCAAATATGGTTTTCATGTGTCACTCTCAAGGTGAGTATGTCCGATACACTATTCTCTAAGAAGTATCTGTGTGCTTGGTTTGATATCTCATATCATGACTGATGAGATCCTATCATCAACCAACACACACTACAGTCTTGTGTGTTACTGGTGTCTATCTACCTTCTATAGTAAGAATTAACTAGGGACATAATAAGAATGTACATACTCTTAACATCTGTATGATCTCATTGTTCAAGTCACGTACTTGAAGACATATGTCATTGAGTAATATCATTCTTTAGACATTCATTATGTTTCCTCATTATCTCATAAGTGAGTGAAACAAAATGAATAGGATGCTTGCCTTTATTATTATTAATCAAATCCTTATGTAATATTCCATAACAATCATCATATGATTGGATCTCTGGGAATACATACCAACATAATATATATTTCATCAGTTCCACATTACAACCAAACCAACTTAATAACACACAGTGTGCAAAATGTGGTTTCCTTTTGTAGCTCCTCACTGGTTATTCCAAGGAAAACTGGCGAGGTAATGCTCAATTATGTAGTCACTTTATTATGAAATAACAAATGAGGTTTAAGTGAATAAATAGTAAAAGTAAGGAATTTTTTGTCGATTTCTTTCACACAAACAACAGAGTAGGTTTATGTAGTCAATTTCTTATGAAATAATCGACGAAAAATGTGTTTTTTATAGGTATGCATACCTATTGTCCAGCTGCTAGCCTTTCTAGAGCCTGTAGTTCATTAGAATTATAGACTTTGTAAGCATCACAGCTTAACAACAGTCCAACAAACCTACAAGAAGAAATATATATACATATATGTATATACATATATATATATATATATATATATATATATATATATATATATAAGAAATATTCTATTCATTTCACTTCAATGCATATACATATGTGTGAACTCACAACTCAATTGATCCAATTCTCATCCACATATTCTATTTCATAAATATTCACAAATACAAATTAGAAAGTGTACTCAATAACATCCAATCCTCCTCTTGCACTTCACATTTAGTTTATACACACATATGAATCAACACATATACACATCAAAAACCACAAAGTTTAAGTCCACATATGTAAAATATATAAAACAAAATATTGAAATCAAAGTTTGAATACATGATATCAATGAACCATACCAATTAGCTGACAAGCCCACATGCTCGATGAAGCAGTTTGCCCACTCTTCACATAGGTCATTCAACCACTTCAACATATAGGCTTCAGTAGTGTCAAAAAATTGTACAGAGAATGAAATGTAATTCAAATTAGATTTGATTGTTTGTATTATCAAATGAGACTACTTCATTAATTATGATCCAAAACTAATAATAATACATTCACAATAGAATTGATATCTAGTAATTCGTGCCTGACAATATTGTCCATGTACAACATCATGTAATATCTACATACCCAATCATTGTCTTCTATAGGGCTACTGGATTTCAATTATGTTAATAAATGAATTAAATAGAGATGGTAATATATATGCATTAGAGTGGGAAGACTGTATACATTAACACTCCTCCAAGCTACTAATTTCTTTTGAGTGTCTACTTTTCCTTTTCCGCTACGGAATACTTTCATACCCCTATAAGTTAAATTAACAAATATGGTGTATTACTAAACTATCAGATGATGTAAAAATTAACAAATATGTTGAGCACAAAGAAATATACTTATTCATGATTTGACAATTTCAGTGGATATCCCTCATTTGTTGTTAGTTTTAGACATGAAGGATCAAGGAAATACACAATATAGACGAATAATTACTAACAACTTACAATGCTTATTTCTGACTAAATAGAAGGTATATAAAATAAATATTAAATTTCACAACACTTGTATATTCATAAGTTGGAAATACAAATAACAAGTCCAAAACTTACACAATGTTGAAGGGAGTTATGATCACAGTCTTGAAAGCAACACCAAAAATCTTCATCACGGTGGTCATGCAATTAGTGATGCTACTCAGGTCTCCAGATGCATCACTAATCATTAGTGTCATTAGAAATCCAAATACCATATGAACAATTAACAATTAACAACCCCAAAAACCTTACTCTTTCTCTTTCTCTCTCAATGGGTGATGTTTAACAAACCACCTAAAGGTAATCAGTCATTGTGCACATTCTTGTCACGCCTTTTTTTAAGCTTGATTAATTAAATAAGAATATTGTTCACTAATCATATCAAATCATAAGAATGTAATCAATTTAACACTTCAAACTCATCTTCTTGTATCTTCTCAAGAAATTATTCCCATTTTTTTTATCAAGATAGGGCCATTGTAGAGGGGTCCTTGTCTTCTTGGATCCAAAGATGTAGTCTCTTGTGAGGATTGTCTGCCAATCTCTAAGTCTTCTCCAGATGAGCTGCATACCATTCTTACAATCCGACTTTTCATCAAGCTCATACAAGCCCTAAAACAGTTCAACGTTCACTACTTTTAGAAATGTGATTTGAAAGAATTTGAAAAGATTATAATAATGTAAGCGCACATATCTCATCTCTAAGTCCCTATAGATGAGGTCTTTAGTGGCCTTATCCACATGTCTGAAAAACACTAGAGGGGGGGTGAATAGAGTTTTTAAAATAATTTTTACAATTTGTTGAACTCAAACAACCACAATTGAAATTGGAAGAAGGAGACAGGTGTTTAGAGTGGTTCCAACTTTAGCAAATACTAAAGTTGTCAGTCCACTACCCAGTTGCTTACCCAACCGAGATTTTGAAAGTATTTATTTTATTACCTTCTCAAGGATTTATACAAAATACAATACTTTCCTTTACACCCTTTGAACAGCCTTCACTTGAAGTAGGTGCACCAACTTTGAGGTAGCCTTCTTGAAGTAACTCCAAGCTCCCCCTTGAAGTAGCCTTCCTCTCTAGAAGTAACCTCCCGTTGCACCAGCCTTCTGAAGTAGCTCAAAGTCACCTTCTTCACCAAGAAGATCTCCACCCTCTCCAATCAGCAGCCTCCAACCTAGGAGTAGCAAGGAGAGTACAAACGGTAATAGAGAACAAGAAAGGAAAAAGGAAATTACAACTTATCCTTTATAGCCCAAGGCTTGATTTGCCTAGATCAAGCGTATAGATCTCCTAACCAAGTGTATGGACTTGTGATTGCAGTGGGTAGGAGATACTAGCCTATAGGACACGAATTTTGAGCTAAGGAAGGAAGTAGCCAATTGTCACAATGCTCAAATTGCTTACAAACAGATTGCTCAAAGTATGCTCAAGGATTTCTCAAGTGTAACAAGTGTGTTTGAGTGTCCTATGGCTTGTCCTATTTATAGGAATGGCCTAAGGATGCTTAAGGACGTTCTAGACAACTTCTAAGGGTTTCTAAGTGCTTAACTAGCCGTTAGGTACAAGTTTGTTGCTTTAACAATGACTAATTAATTAATTCCGCAGTTGCTGTCAGAGACCATCTCGGTCGAGGAATGGTCGACCGAGACACCTACTCGGTCGAACTTTTGTCGACCGACAGGCTCTCTGGAACAAGGTTTTTGCAACGTTTATCTCCAACTACCAACTACCTTGTTAGTTGTGTCTAACGGCTACTTTGGATCTTTCTCGGTCGAGAAGATTGTCGACCGAGAGTGTCTCGGTCGAGGAGTTTGTCGACCGAGATTGATCCTATTTCAATGTTTCAAATTAGGCACTAATTATATGTATGCGTGTGCAAATGTGATCCTATTTGAAGAGGGTGACTTATCTAAATGTGGTGTTTAGCTAGGGAGAATCTAACGCTTGATTTACATGAAATCTAAGTACTTGTACATTATATATTTGTACAAGTTTTTACAAGGCGATTACATTTCATGAAAACATAAACATGTAAGCATATGGATTTCCCTAGTTGCTTTGTCATCCACCTTGTTCCTGCACACTCAAGTAGCTCGTTAGATCAATAAGAATGAAATGTTTGTCATAATCAAAACAAAGGGATTTATAGATGTCCATTTAGCCAACAATCTCCCCCTTTTTGAAGATGACAAACATTTCCAAAATATAAATGAAGGAAATATAAAACATATGAGTTTCATACCTTTAGATTACCTTTTGTATCTTTTCCTCTTGTTCATAAAATGTGTGCTTATTATTCCCCATGAATTATGGAACATGAAATCCAATTCACTAGGGAATATAGCAACTTTCAATGTAAAGCCAAGGGTTTATTTATGAAACGCATTGATTGAGTTTATAATTACTAAGTTTTAGTTTTATATTTATTTCTCCCCCTTTGTCATTTCAAAAAAAATATCCATGTTGAATATTTGATAATACTTCTCCCCCTTAATTTTGTACTATGCTCCCCTTTAGATAGATATCCCAAGGTATAAGTGCTTTGCAATAGATGTCAATTTAGCCATGACTTTAACTTTTAGGTATTTGCAAATATTGTCATCCATTTTGATTTCTTTATTTTCATAACAAAAATTACTTTCAAGAATACTAAGGTCATAACAAGCTTCAAAGCTTTGTAAACTTCTTAATCTTATAATCAAATTTGTTTTTGTGAGCTCCCCCTTAATCTTATAATTAAGACAATTTAAGGATTCTAAGGTCACAAATGATTTTTAAGATTTGATTTTGACCTTTTATTAAGGCTCCATGTTTTCAATATGATAAACTCATTTTGAGTCAAGATACTAAGATTAAATGTATTAAAATGATGTACAAATAAGCATTTTGTCAAAGCTTATTTTAGGTCGACCTTGACTTCGACCATAGCGCCCCTTGGCTAAATTTTATTTCAACCAAGAGGCAAAAATCTGCAGATTTCACATGTGAAGTATAAATTTTGCAGGTAACTTAAAGAGATATCAATTAAATTACTTTGAATAAAACTTATTATGAATGATGTCCTTTTTACTATGAGTGCATAAATCAAGTCCTATTTCTGTTCATATTAATCATGTGATTCTTCAAGAAAAGACATATATCCTTGAAGGCATGAATGATATCTCAATTTCTTGTAGATACCAATTGAGAAATTCTTTATTTTATGTTTTGCAAACCTTAAAGTTATTTTATGTATCATCAAGGATCCACGCATACAATAATCATTATCTATTTGTTCTATGTAACATAGCATCATCTTTATGAGCTGAATGATAAAATATTGAAAGCATATCCATGATGTAATGATAGAACAATAAAATGATAATTCCATGAAATACAGTGATTGTGATCATTTAAACTAGATGTCATAACACGATTTCTATATAGATAGACCAGGAGATGCTTAAAAAATCATGTAAAACATTATAAAATAGTGATTTCTAAACATGATTTTCAGTTTTTCCTTATTTAGAGGATCAATAGAAATGATATCATTTATATTCAAAAAATGATCTTCAACTTGTTTTGCATGTAAAACAGTCATTAACAGCAAATAGATAGCCACTTGATCAATCAAATTATTCAGCAATGTTACTACAGACTGAAATCAGTGACCTGTTCGGTCGAAGATTTCTCGACCGACTGACTGCTCGGTCGAAGATTTCTCGACCGACAAGGTTTCTGTATTATCTTCAGAACTATTTATTGATTCCAAGTAAAATATAGACTATATTTAATTCAATTATGCAATTTAAAAATCAGTTTTAGTTGAGATAAAGCATATGAATATCAAAGTAACATTCATATTCAAATCTTTAAGTTTTGAGGACCTTAATTGAGATAAATTTTCAAGTTAGAAATTTTAGTTACTTGAATCATTTTGTATCTCTTTATGTTAAGTTGAGATAGACATAAGGATATGCAATTTAAAGTCTTCGGTCATATCTCAACTTAGTCTAATCAATTCAATTTGGGGGTTTTGGAACCCATACCAACTCAACATCCTTTTTCTTGTATGGGCATGAAAAAGAGTAGTGTCCAAGACGTAAGCAATAATGGCAACATATAGAATCAACCTTAAGTCTTTTTCTATGGTTTTGTTCTAGGTTGTTCTTTGGTACAAATGTATTTGTTCCTTTAGGTACATATATAGATTGATGTTCTCGTGTCTTTCTCCAACTAGGTTGTTGATAAGATTTCCCCTTAGGCTTGTAACCTAGTCCTCTTCTCCCAATTTGATGATAGGAATCATCCAATATTTTATCAAGGATTCCATTGTTGCTTAACCTACTAACTTCTTGGTGCAACTTAGCAATCTCATCCATTCTTTTCTTAATATCTAGTTTTTCTTGATCTAGATTAGATGATAAAGAATTCCTTTCTTTCACTATATTATCATAATCTAGATGTGTACACAAGACAGGTTGTTTTTGAAGATCATTTAACTTTGCAAGTAATCCAACCTTTTCTTGAGATAGAAGATCATAATTTGTTTCTAGAGTAAAAATCTTCATATTACTACTACTTAGAGATGATTTCAAAGTATGATTTTCAGAAATAATGCTATCTTTTTCAAAACTAAGATCATTTAATTTAGCATATACATCTTCATTTTCAGATGTAAGAGCAAGAAGTCTAGCATTTAACTCATCATTTGCTTTAATAGATTTCTTTAATTTCTTCTTGCACTCAACATATTTAATATGTGTTTCTTCAAGACTAGCAACTAGTTCTTCTTTAGATAAATAAAAAAGACTTACCTCTTCTTCTTCTTCACTAGTTGTAGCAATAAGACAATCTTTGTGCTCATCTTCCTTCTTTGATCTCCATGGGCATCTAGTTGTTGTGTGGCTTGTTCATAAGCACCAATTGCAACATGTTGTAGTTTTATCCAAGCAGCACCTTTTGTTGTGATTGTAATCACCATTACCATCCATTCTTCAAGACCTGGTTAGGGTTCCTTGAAGCCTGCTCTGATACCAATTGAAAAACACTAGAGGGGGGTGAATAGAGTTTTTAAAATAATTTTTACACTTTGTTGAACTCAAACAACCACAATTGAAATTGGAAGAAGGAGACATGTGTTTAGAGTGGTTCCAACTTTAGCAAATACTAAAGTTGTCAGTCCACTACCCGGTTGCTTACCCAACCGGGATTTTGAAAGTATTTATTTTATTACCTTCTCAAGGATTTATACAAAATACAATACTTTCCTTTACACCCTTTGAACAACCTTCACTTGAAGTAGGTGCACCAAATTTTAGGTAGCCTTCTTGAAGTAACTCCAAGCTCCCCCTTGAAGTAGCCTTCCTCTCTAGAAGTAACCTCCTATTGCACCAGCCTTCTGAAGTAGCTCAAAGTCACCTTCTTCACCAAGAAGATCTCCACCCTCTCCAATCAGCAACCTCCAACCTAGGAGTAGCAAGGAGAGTACAAACGGTAATAGAGAACAAGAAAGGAAAAAGGAAATTACAACTTATCCTTTGTAGCCCAAGGCTTGATTTTCCTAGATCAAGCGTATAGATCTCCTAACCAAGTGTATGGACTTGTGATTACAGTGGGTAGGAGATACTAGCCTATAGGACACGAATTTTGAGCTAAGGAAGGAAGTAGCCAATTGTCACAATGCTCAAATTGCTTACAAACAGATTGCTCAAAGTATGCTCAAGGATTTCTCAAGTGTAACAAGTGTGTTTGAGTGTCCTATGGCTTGTACTATTTATAGGAATGGCCTAAGGATGCTTAAGGACGTTCTAGACAACTTCTAGGGGTTTCTAAGTGCTTAACTAGCCGTTAGGTACAAGTTTGTTGCTTTAACAACAGCTAATTAATTAATTCTGCAGTTGCTGTCAGAGACCATCTCGGTCGAGGAATGGTCGACCGAGACACCTACTCGGTCGAACTTTTGTCGACCGACAGGCTCTCTGGAACAAGTGTTTTGCAACGTTTATCTCCAACTGCCAACTACCTTGTTAGTTGTGTCTAACGGCTACTTTGGTTCTTTCTCGGTCGAGAAGATTGTCGACCGAGAGTGTCTCGGTCGAGGAGTTTGTCGACCGAGATTGATCCTGTTTCAATGTTTCAAATTAGGCACTAATTATATGTATGAGTGTGCAAATGTGATCCTATTTGAAGGGGATGACTTATCTAAATGTGGTGTTTAGCTAGGGAGAATCTAACGCTTGATTTACATGAAATCTAAGTACTTGTACATTATATATTTGTACAAGTTTTTACAAGGCGATTACATTTCATGAAAACATAAACATGTAAGCATATGGATTTCCCTAGTTGCTTTTTCATCCACCTTGTTCCTGCACACTCAAGTAGCTCGTTAGATCAATAAGAATGAAATGTTTGTCATAATCAAAACAAAGGGATTTATAGATGTCCATTTAGCCAACAATGTCTCCAATCCTTAATACGGAGAGCTTGCTTTGACTAAGGAGCCCACAATAGCTGATGAACTCTGTTACAACCCCAAATTTTGGGTTCCTTTGGTGAGAAATGTGATTTCTCATATTAAAGATATTTGAACAAATAATGATATAAATTGGTTTGAATAAATGGATTTCGTTTACAATAGCCTTGACGGTTTTGTTGTGGGCTTTATTGGCTATTGGGCCCAAATAACAAGGAAATTCAATTAGTGAATGAATAATTGAATATTTAAGAAAAAAAAAATGTGGAAACCTATAGAAGGCAAATCCAAAGAGGGATTTCGTGCCTGTTGGGTTCCTTGGGTTCCAAGGAGTCCATAGTTGCATAGAGAATGCAATAAGAAAAGAAAAGATCAATTAAGTATTTCTTTATTGAGAAAGAAATTGAAAATAATGGTAAAATGTGGAAAATAAGTGGGAAAAGGTGGAATTGAGTTATCCTTAGTGGGAATTCGTATCCCAAGGATTACTAATGTAAAAAAGAAAACCAATGAGGAAAATTAAAGAGAAATAAAGAGAAATCCTCAAAAGGAGATATTTTAATAAGAAATCAACATGATAATGAGGAATAATGCATTTAGATGCATCTAGAAGGATATTGAGTATCCAATAAATAGGATTTCGAAATAATAAAGTTTCTTGGGATCTAAGGAGTCCAAGATACCAAGATATTGGCATAAGAAAGAGAAATTACCAATCAATTTGGTATTAATAAATGATAACTTGCTTGCAAAGGAAATATCATTTTCCTTTGGAATATGGGTTTCAAATTTAATACACGAGTAGATAATGCCATGACAGAGTTTCCTTTAAATTTTGAGTGAAAAATGTTAATCGAGTAAAGAGATATAGATTTTACAGGTCTCCTTTGAATAACACATAATTTTTCCTTGTTTTAATAAAAAGGGAATCGA
The DNA here is from genome assembly GCA_963693085.1 of Alisma plantago-aquatica. Classification (NCBI taxonomy): domain Eukaryota; kingdom Viridiplantae; phylum Streptophyta; class Magnoliopsida; order Alismatales; family Alismataceae; genus Alisma; species Alisma plantago-aquatica. The sequence goes on from OY856409.1 coordinate 755,224,890, forward strand.
GGGAGCGATGACAGCCATCAGATCCCCACATGGTCCAGGAGACCACGGATCTGATGATGGCTGTGCATCGTCTAGTCCAAGTTACAGAAGGAAAGGGAGTGGGAAAGGAATCTGGCCTTTCTCATGATTTAAGAAATAAACTAGGGAGTGAATGAGTCCATCACCCTCAGGAGAATGTTCCGAGTAAAATTAACCTAATTTTTGGGTAGTTTCATCGTTTATCGGAGAAGTCCCCAAATCCCAGGACTCAAGGGACGTACCCTATATATAGGGGGTGCTTCTTGATGCCAACACTCCCACAAATAGTTCTCGTGAGATCGGGATGCTGAGACAAGTGTTTTGGTGTGGTGAATTTGGAACTTCACCATGACCTGCCCATCACCGGATAACAATACAGCCAGAAGAGGCGCGCCATCGATCTAGTGAAAGGAGGACGAAGAGGACAGAATTAAGGGCACCGATGAGTTTGAGGGAGCGTGGCGGAGCTCCCGATCTAGTTGTTTTGCTCGCAGACACACGGAAGCCCGAGGTCAACCGGTGGGGTTGACCACCTGCTCGCGCACGGAGCAATGAGAGGTTGAAGACGATCCCCTGAAGAATTACCAAAACACCCTTCTGTTCCTTCTTGCCGGGTAAGGGAATAATGGCCTTTTGCTCCTTTTCTTTTGCAAGTCAGTGCGAGTATAGGGAATCGTTAGATCCGTGTGGTCCAGTGGACTACGCATCGAGCGGCTCAGAAAATTTAGTAAATAGTCTTCTCTATCGAAAATTCAAGAAAAACTGATGAATCTTGCATAATTCACTAAAAATAGGTTCTTTGGCAGAAAATTGCAAATAAGTAGTGATTTTTGATCAAAAAAATGCAAGGAATGCAATGAAAATTAAATTGATGCCTAATTCTTCTTGAAACTCAAAAGTATAGGGTTTTACATCTTTTGACGCATTAATTGATAGAAAACCCCTAGAATGATGTAAAAATAAACATGATGAATCTTTTATATGTTTTTGATCAATCTTAACCTGTTAAGAATAAAAGGAATGGTAAAATCATAAAAATATGATTAGTATGTTGGTTTTAGGGTTTTATGATCATGAACATGGTTTAATAGACTAAAAACCCTATTTTGAGTAAATATGAGTTTTAGTGGTCATAACATGATATTGCAAGAATAAAACTATAATATAATGATTCTTGAACATAGTTTGGATTAGAGAATTATTAATGAAGATAATTGAGATGGTTAGGGTTTTGTAGGAAACCTTAGAAACCCTAAATTGAATATAAAGTATACATCTTTGAAGACTAATAGGTTAATTTGAAAGATATTAACCTGTTGATTAATAATATAGAGTTTTCATCCGTTTGGTATACAAAATTGGTAGTTTTAGGGTTGTAATCCATAAATGAAGAATAATTCATATGGGAACCCTAATTGGGGTAAAAGAAGAGGAAAATCATGATATTTTAGATTAAGGAAGTAAATTACTAAATGATGATCCTAAGACTGCTAAGAATATTAAAAGGAGAGAATTCAAAGGTTTTAAGTAGATTTGATTAATTAGGGTTCTTAATAACTAAGAATGGAGGCAAAACCCTAATTCCCAAGGAAACCCTAAAATTGGAATAGAAATCCTAAGGATGATGATGATATTGGATAAATATTAATAAAAGGAAATTGGTATATTTATTTCAGGATTCTGTGCATGATTGGTTGCTTGATTGGGATTTCTATATTCTGATTAATTTTGTATCTGAATCTGCAATACATGTATGTGGTTACGCTTATGAATATATCGAGTTATGTTTTCCGAGGTTTACCGAAGTTTTCATCGATGACATGAATTAATTGTTGGATGATTTTAATTCATGCAAACTATAATGTGGATATGACTATCACGTAAGATATGTGCCTACTAGCTCAGATCCTGGTCCCCTCTGTGGCTTATTAGTTGACCTAGTACATGGCTACCTATGGGGTAGGTCCATCAGGTCATCAGATGACTTAGTACATGGCTACCAATGGGGTAGGTCCATCAAGTCACTTTGAGTTAGATATTGAGCTACTTCTGGGTAGTGCCATGCGACTCTATTACCCTATGTATTGGTTACCTGTAAGGTAGGACCATGGGGATAAGGATCTACCTAAAGAGAGGTAGCATATGAGGATAGCACAGAGTTAGGGGATAGGTAAGGATTGAGTAATGTGGCTTAAAACGTAATCTTGGTTGTTAAATGATTAATTGAAAGATTACATTGTTAAGAATAATTGCATGATTAGTGTTTCCCCCACATACAGCTTCGGCTGACCGACGTTTTGTTTGTCGGCGTTTTAGGTACAAACCAAAAGAACAAAAAGTAAATCATCATATTGGGAAATACATGAAGTAAAATACAAGGAGGATTAGTTAGAGTAGAATCCTTAAGTGGATAGAAGTTTAGAGATCCAAGTTTTCAAAAAGAGAAAAAAAGAGGTATGCAAAAGTTTATTTTCTTACAGCTTTTCAGTTTAGTCTGTTAAAATTTAATAATTGTTCTTGTTTAATTGCCAAACCTTTGATCCGAGTTATTGGTTAATGGCTCTGTCCTTTTAGTCTCCCTTAATTGGGGGTTACTGGGAGGCGGGGTCGTTACAAACTCTTTCATAATTGGCATTCCTATATTAAATTCAACAATGCCCTTCTTTCCTTTGTCCCTAGTTGAGACTTTTTTTAATCAAAGTTGTACCCTTTCCTATGTGTAGACTTAGCAACACCGTCATCACCCTAGTTAGGAGGCCCAATAGGATCCTCACACTCAGGATCCTCATGCTCAAGATCTTTGTGCTCCTAGTTAGTTTTTAGCTATGAAATCCAAAAGTAAACATATGAAAAAGTCATATCACATAGAAAAAAACATGTTATATAATGCAAATATAACATACAAAGCAGAGAATGGAGTAGATACATCACACTTAATGCATGTATGTACTATACCTTACACTAATATCCCTTCTATGTGATCTTCATGTGTATAATCATCAATTTTAGATTCAATATTTACTCTTGGTAAGCCAAAAAATAATGTACTAAAGTCAGCATACTTGTCATAGTATTCTTCTTCATAAATTGGATCTGAAATGAACTATCTTTTCCCATGAAGAACCAATCTTCTTTTGGAGGATCGTCGGTATAGAATACCTACTTTTCCTATGATGTCATGATGAATGGTTCATCCTTCTCAACTATCCATTCAAAATTCACTATTGTGAAACCTAGTTCATTAACTACAACTCATTTGTTGTTATCAACCCATTTACATCTAAATATTGGAACTCTAAAATCGGTGTAGTCAATTTTCCATATTCTGCAATGACACTATAATAAGACATCTTTTCTTCATGCATGTTCTTATCCTTGGCACTAGAAAAATACAATAAAGATGCTTGAATAGTGACTACATTGTTTTGGATGATACTCTTATCATCTTGATGTTTTGTGTAGTATGAAAATTCATTTATGTCAAATCGTTCATAAGATGTAACATGTGTCTTTGGCTTATATGTGAGCCATTTGATAGTTTATGTAACAATATATGGTGTTTGCGATAGTTGACTGAATAGTTTCTCTTCAAACCACCTAATAGATTTCTAACAATGCTCTCTAGTAAGCCACATTGAATTGCCTTAGGGATATTTTGTCTTGAGATCATTGGTGTTTTTTGTTATATAAATGCTCACATCGGCAATGTTGTGTAAAAGATACAAGTGTGCTTATTCCCACTACTAACCACTAATATCTATTTGTCGTTCCTTCAAAGTATCTTTTTGTTGGATTAAACGTAAGGATTTGAAGAATTAGAAGGAGTTTTTTTGCAACTCAAAAAGTAATTTTAAAAGTACATAAATTCCCTAGAAACATACTCCTCAATAATACTCCCTTTAGTTTAGTAACAATTCTAAAATTACCTTTAAAAACACTCATGTACCTCTCAAAAGGTTACATCCAGTGCAAAAAAATTAGACCCAACATTTTCACTTCCCTAGTTAGAAGGAAAACTACATGTACCATGATATAACATAATGAAGGGGGGAAATAGTTTTCAATTTGGCATAGGTTAGCGACCACTTCTCATTGCAACTTATCCAGATTCTCATGATCAATGACTGTGCTACATAGAATGTTGAAGAAGAACCAAAGCCTAGTGATTACAAACCTTACATTCTTAGGAATGATAGATAAAATACCCACATGTAATATGTAACACCCGTCTTCTAGAAATATTTATAACATACAATGAAAGAACACATTTTTAATACTTTCAAGGGGAAATCATTATTATGATATTCTTTACAAAAAATAACATTTATATAAACCATCACAGAAGGAAAAAATCATAATTTTCATTCCCAAATCCTTAACAAGGTTCACATATACATATTTCTCAAGAAAAAGAAAGGAAATTAGTATAGTTGGCACCCCGTCAAAGCTTTTGTCCTTGAAGATCCTTGAACTAGGGTTTGTACATCAAATAACTTTTCCCTCCTTAGCTTGCTCCTGACCTATGGGCATTGCACCCCCAGTCATGTATAAAACCAATAGTAATCAGAATTGAACATATTATAGATTAAAGAAAACATTTAAACTAAAAATAGACATTAAACATTCAACATTGAGAAATATACACAATTTCTTTTTAAATTAGTTTCTTTTATCTTGACCTATATAACAATACTCGGGTTTGCACATAAGTTCCTCTTCTCTTATGCACGATGTACCTCTTCTGTTATGCACCAGAGTGCCTCTTCTCTTAATGAGGATCTTATATAAGCTATCTTTTATCTATTTCTTTCCCTTAAAAACTCTTTCTTATATCTTATCATGTAATCTTAATGTGCATGATGTACAATAACATTGACAATAGGCATAGAACTTCTTAATATAAATTGTTGATTTTTACCAATTGAAAAAGTAAATAGAACAAACATAACATTCATTGCATTTCATACATACATATATAAATTCAAACAATAACTATGTTCAATTTGCATGGACCACTTACCTTTCACTTAGAGAAGATCTTATTTCTCCTCCTAAGTTGAGTAAAACCTAATCACGATCCCAAAGTTTGAAAAATCCTAAATACCATGTTCAAATAACATTTCGTATTAATATGCATTTTATCCAAGCCAATAAACCCGAATTTCACTCCACATAGAACTAGGATTTGACAAAGTGAAAAGAAACTCTAAACCTTGGGTATTCAGACTCCTCATGAAAAACACTTTTCAAAATATTTTTTTGCTCTTTTTTAGCATCCAATGAATTACTATAAATTTTGGAAGATCAAGCCAACCAGAAATCACTAAAATGCCAAGTAGGACTTATCTAAATCCAGCGGCCCATCCAGGAGTAGGGTTCGCGCTAAGGTGGGCCAATCAAGACACAACCATGTGGCATCAGACCCTCTCAAACAAAACATGCAGACTGTTGAGTTGTCAAGTGAGAAAAATACCCAAAAGCCCATGTTTGAATAATTAGCTGATTAAAATTACAGAGATGCCAAGGTCAATGTATGACCTGGCTTGTTCCCCTTCCATCCACGACTTGAGGCGCTTTGACAGAGCATCCATTGAGTTCTGAGGCTCGATAAGGAATGTCTTTTGTGGAACCGGAGATTTTCCAAGGCTTACTTGCTCCAAACCAAGGCCGGTGAGTGAAAACCCTGGGCCAATCAAGCATTGGATCAGTAGCTCTATGCCATATCCATGGCAGGAGGTTACAAAGATGTAAGGTCACTGGCATCAAGAAAACTATGTGAACTAAGGCATGAGTTGTAATCCTAGAGAGTAGTTGATGATAAGAGGACATGTGCAAATGAGGACTATAACCTAGAACTCATGGAACCCTATCTGGAATCGCAAGAATGAGAATCAAGCGTAAACACAGAACTACCAGGAAGGAGTTGATAACATAAATTTGGGTGTCAGAGAATACTTAATGAGATCTATATATCCTTCACGGAGCATTTCTATGGTTGAAGAGCCCTTAGATAGCCATGATGTTGAATGTCGGTGAGGGCCTCAAGCGAATCCATAGGGTACAACAACTAGGTGAAATTGGAGAAAGCCATCGATGCGAAAATGAAGCCAAGGGTAGAGGATACTCACCTTGTTTGCAATTAGGCTGAGGTGGTTGGAGCCTGGAGAACCAACCTATCTTCATTAGAGAAGAAGGAGTAGGTCATGAAACTAGGAACTAACATGACTTCAATTAAGGGTGAAGGAGAGTAGGGTGGAGGCCGATGGTGATTTAGGATACTAAAAATGGTAGTGGAGAAGGTTGCAGTAGCGGTGGTGGGTTTTAGTAAAGAGGGGAAGAAAGCCCTAAATGAGAATTTTATCTATAAACCACGAGAGAATATGACCAAGGGGTCTTCAGGTTTGGGAGAAAGAGGCTAAACTATTGGCGAAGAAAAATCTCAAAATAAAGGAGAGATCATGGAGAAATGAATTGGGAAAGGAAACATTATGCTTGTGTTCAGACTTACCAAAAAATGGTGATGTAGGGGATGACTTACAAGTCATCAAATCATGATTGCACAATCAAAATAGCACATGTAAAAAGGAAAGGTGTGACAACACATATATATAGAACTTTAGGGAATTTGATGTATTAAATGCATTTCAAGATTAAATCCAATTATATATAATATATTAAAAAACGTCCCTAATTTAAATTAGAGGGTGAAACAAAGTCCAAACAAATCCAAATTTAGAGCATAGGCTAAAAAGATACTCTAGACCTTTTCTGACTAGTATAAGTTAAGTTTTTCACATCTTGCCATGTTGCTCATTTAACTTAATTTTAATGCATTAATAGATTTGACAATTGTGGGGAAACTTTCCTTTGAGATCTCTTGATTCAAATCTCGAGATAAACAATTATCATCCACTCAAAAGTCATAATCTCATAACTTTATGCCTTTTGGAGAAATTTTCTTGAAGAGAAAAAGAAAAGATAGTTCTTTTTCCTTTATATGTAAACAAAAGTTAAAGTCATTTAGTATTTGTGTAAATGAGAAAATTATCTTATAATTTTGAAATTGGTGCATAGGGGTAGTTATTATTCTTTTTGTAAATCCAAAGAGGAGGATAGAGAAACAAAGAGATCAATGCTATTATTTTTTTTATAATAAAGGGACTTCTATTTATATTTTTAAAATTCCATGCCTATTTTCTTTCTCTATCATTTCCTTTAAACTTCCTCAGGAGAAGAAGAAAGGAAACTAACCATTATCATCTTTCAAATTCATTGAAATATACATTTTAAAATAGAAAGATGTTTTGAGTCCTTTTTCATTTTTTTTCTTCATTATTTAAAAATTAACCCTACTAAGTCCCTTAGAAAACTCTTATTAAAGAAAACTACACTAAAAGTCTCAAAATATTCATGAAAATTTGGAATGTTACACAATATATGTTGCATTAGAGTGTGAGAATCATGATATTTAAGACCTATTAACTTCAAATCCTTCATTGATACCAATATATGGATATTGGATGAGTATCCTTGTGGTACCTTACCATTAAGAAAGAACTCGCAAAATTTTTTCTTTTTCTATCTAGACAAGGTGTAACAAGCATGAGGCAAATAAGTGTGGTGGCCCTTTCTAACTTCTACAATGAATTTGTTCCTTATACCCATTTCAGCAAGGTCCATTCTAGATTTGATGCCATCTTTAGTCTTTCCTAATATATTCATTATAGTACCAATAATGCATCACAAACAATTTTCTCAACATGCTTGAAATCGATACAATGTCGAACAGTCAAATAACTCCAATAAGGAAGATCCCAAAATATCATCCACTTTTTGAATAAAGACTTTTCACCTATAGGAGTAGTACATGATCTCTTACCAAAATTATTTACAATGTTATGTACTCTTGCATAAACATCCTCACCTAACATAGGTTTAGGGGTACACTATTCCTTAGTTGAACCATTGAATGCTTTGCACAACTTTTGTTAAGGATGCACCTTTGGCAGAAACCTTCGATGACCAAGATATATAGTCTTACCACCATGTTTTATGTGGATTGAATCATTATTTTCCTCACATACAGGACATGCCTTGGATCCTTTTATGTTGTACCAAACAAGTTCCCATAAGTTAGAAAGTCATTAATAGTGCAAAACAACATAGCACAAATCAAACATCTCTTCACACAAAGCACCATATGTCATCACACCTTCTCCCTAGAGTTTCATTAGGCCATCAATCAGTGGTTCAAGGTAAACATCAATGTCATTCTCAGATTGTTTGGGTCTGATAGCAGCAAGGACAATATGACATGTTTATTCTTCATACACAACCACACAGGACAATTGTATATAACAATCATAACTGGCCAAGTGCTATGTTTATTGCTTAATATTCAATATGGATTCATCCTATCACTACAAACTCTAAGTCTAAAATTCTTAGCTTTTTTGTCAAATTTAGGGTACAATAAATACATCTTCTTCCATTGCATGAAATTAGAAGCATGTCATATCATACCATCATTGTTTTTATTTACCTATGCATGCCAAGATAAATTTTGTGCATCTATAGAATTAGCAAATTAAGCATTGAAACTGTGGTATTATAGGCAGATACAAAATCACCTTGAAAGTAGACTCAGTTTTGGTCTATGCAATGTCATCCTTTTGTACCTAGACTCCCCACTTTTGGGACATTCTTTCAGATTGATATAGTCCTTTTGAAATAACACAAAGTCATTTGGGCATGCATGTATCTTTTTAGCCTCCATTCCCATTTGGGAACAACATTTTTTAATTACTTATGTTGATATTTTAATCTCGTTGCCTTTAGTGAGAATTTCTTTCAACAAAGACAACAGAGAAGTGAAGCTTTTGTCACTCCATCTATTGTTAGCCTTCAGAGTATACAATCTCAACCACAATTCTCAACTTTTGAAATCTTAGTACAATCTAAGGAAAACATTTCCTCAACATCATGAACAATGTTTCTAAATAAGGAAGGTGGATTTGTAACATTTACCCCGCAACTATCTAGCATCACATCAACCATGTCTGTTGGAATTGGTTCATTCACATTAGCATTGTTAGTTATTTCTTCTTAGACACAACTACCACTAATGACATCTATTGATCTCATACTTGGAATATCTCCATGCTAGTACCATTATGTATAGCCATGTACAATCCCATTGCACATGACATGATTTTTTATCATGTCAATATGTCAAATTTCAAGTTGTTACTACAATTCCTATAGGGGAAATAGAACCTATCTTTAGGTTGTTTGCTACGTTCCTTTGTAAATATTACAAATTGATCAAGGCCATTAATAAATTTTGGAGTGTAGCAATTTGGATCAGACATCCATGACTGGTCCATTCTATGATCATATGGGAGATGAGTAGCTCATCAACTATTTCTAACAAGTTAATTTTAGAAAAAAATATGTTTGTGTTGAGCCATAATCATCTATTAGAATTCACATTGAAAAACCTATACTACCTATCTAATTATTGAGAACTTCATCTCACTAGTAATTGTATAATGTGTGTTCGATTTCAATAAATTTTGGTAGAATTTCCTCATAGTTCCCAAGTACACTGATGTAGATGGGCAAATACCCACCTACATATGTACCCAGAGAACAAAAGGGGAAATGTTTTTGAAATTTATTGATATCGAACATGCATTATACACTTACATCCTAAGTGAGATGAAGTGCTCAAGAATGGGAGACTATCTAAGGTCTGCTCCTAATGAGTAAATCTTGGATGAATTTCTAGGCCTACAACATGGTTTAGATTTTAGGGTTTAGAATGTAGGGTTTATAGATTAGAGTTCACATATTACCATTTACTTATTAGGTTTTAGAAATTATGGTTTATGTATTATGGTTTATGTTGTTCTCCACAACTTGAGAACATGAAGTTAGAATTGCACATATTATTCAAACAAATCAAAAAAAAAATTCAAACAAACCAAATAACCAATTCTAGAAAATAATATTCATAAAAAAGAATTCTAAACAAATTAATATCCATTATACATGCATTTTCATCACAATTTGTTAGAAATATTCATTTTTGCCTATGTACATGTGCTGAAAATCAGATTTTGAAGAGGGGAGATGGAGGAGATACCTCTGGAAGAGGAAATGGTGTCACTGGTACCATGAGGAGTGGGAGGAGGAGAAGAAACAACAAGAGTAGAAGGATAAGGAGGTAGTGGAAACACCATGTCAAGCAGGAGGAGGATCCACAATAGAGGTGGTTGGAGGAGGTGGCAGTGTCAGTGAAGGAAGTAGCAACAACACCACGCCAAGTAGGAGGAGGAGTAGCAACAATTGCAATAGCTAGCGGAGGAGGTGATTGGAGGCAAAGAAACAGAAGTAGACTGGAGGAGCAACAACGACATACTATAGGAGGATGACCAATGGCGGTTGGAAAAGGATCAACAACGACTGGAGGAGGAGTGGCACCTGTGTAGAAGAGTAGTTGTGGCGGCCGATTGTAGGAGCAGCAAAGATCTCTGATGGGGTATTGCATGTAAAGAGGGAGATCAGAGAGTAGGCTCATGGGGAGTGAAAGATGTTGGCTAAATGGACATCTATAAATCCCTTTGTTTTGATTATGACAAACATTTCATTCTTATTGATCTAATGAGCTACTTGAGTGTGCAGGATTAAGGTGGATGCCAAAGCAACTAGAGAAATCCATATTCTTACATATTTATGTTTTCATGCAATGTAATTGCTTTGTAAAAACTTGTACAAATATATAATGTACAAGTACTTAGATTGAATGTAAATCAAGCGTTAGATCTTCCCTAGCTAAACATCACATTTAGATAAGTCATCCCCTTCAAATAGGATCACATATGGACACTCATACATATAATTAGTGCCTAAATTGCAACATTGAAACAGGATCAGTCTCGGTCGACAAACTCCTCGACCGAGACACTCTCGGTCGACAATCTTCTCGACCGAGAAAGATCCAAAGTAGCCGTTAGACACAACAGACAAGTTAGTTGGCAGTTGGAGAAAGACGTTGCAAATCACTTGTTCCAGAGTGCCTGTCGGTCGACAAAAGTTCGACCGAGTAGGTGTCTCGGTCGACCATTCCTCGACCGAGATTGTCTCTGACAGCAACTGCAGAATTAATTAATTAGCCGTTGTTAAAGCAACAACTTTGTACCTAACGACTAGTTAAGCACTTAGAAACCCCTAGAAGTTGTCTAGAATGTCCTTAAGCATCCTTAGGCCATTCCTATAAATAGGACAAGCCATAGGACACTCAAACTCACTTGTTACACTTGAGAATTCTTTGAGCATACTTTGAGCAATCTGTTTGTGAGAAAATTGAGCATTGTGAACATTGGCTACTTCCTTCCTTAGCTCATAATTCGTGTCCTATAGGCTAGTATCTCCTACCCACTGCAAATCACAAGTTCACACACTTGGTTAGGAGATCTATACGCTTGATCTAGGCAAATCAAGCCTTGGGCTACAAAGGATAAGTTGTAATTTCCTTTTTCCTTTCTTGTTCTCTATTACCGTTTGTACTCTCCTTGCTACTTCTAGGTTGGAGGCTACTGATTGGAGAGGGTGGAGATCTTCTTGGTGAAGAAGGTGACTTTGAACTACTTCAGAAGGCTAGTGCAATGGGAGGTTACTTCTAGAGAGGAAGGCTACTTCAAGGGGGAGCTTGGAGTTACTTCAAGAAGGCTACCTCAAAGTTGGTGCACCTACTTCAAGTGAAGGCTGTTCAAAGGGTGTAAAGGAAAGTATTGTATTTTGTATAAATCCTTGAGAAGGTAATAAAATAAATACTTTCAAAATCCCAGTTGGGTAAGCAACCGGGTAGTGGACTGACAACTTTAGTAGTTGCTAAAGTTGGAACCACTCTAAACACCTGTCTCCTTCTTCCAATTTTTAATTGTGGTTGTTTGAGTTCAATAAATTGTTAAAATTATTTAAAAACTCTATTCACCCCCCCTCTAGTGTTTTTTTCAATTGGTATCAGAGCAGGCTTCAAGGAACCCTAACAAGGTCTTGAAGAAATGGGTGATGGAGTGCTCAACAACCTTAACCTCGAAGGGACACTTGTTGCTAGGCCTCCAGCGTTCGATGGAACAAACTACCAGTATTGGAAGAGAAGGATGCAATTCTACTTCCAAGGGATCAATTGGGACTTATGGAGAATGATGTCAACCCCATATGAGCTCCCTCAAACTCAATTTGCATAATGGGATGCAAATACGGTAAAGCTAGCTCAAATGAATGCAAAAGTTGTAAGCATTTTATATTGTTCTATATCAGTAGGAGAATTTAATAGAATATCTAATTGTGACACAGCCTATGATATTTGGCATAGACTAACCATAACCTATGAAGGAACAGTCCAAGTTAAAAATTCCAAAATTAGCATGTTTAAATAAAAGTTTGAACACTTTCGTATGGATCCTGATGAATCAATTAGTGAAATGTTTGCAAAATTTTCTACTATTGTTAATGGTTTAAGTGCCCTAGGAAAACCTGTCCTTGAAGAAGATTAGGTATCAAAGATCCTTCATTCAATTCCTCCAAAATATAAGCCAAAGGTGACATCCATTGAAGAAGCAAACGACCTCACTCGACTAAAAATGGAGCAACTTATTGGCAACTTAGAAGCTCATGAAGCAACCCTAGAAGAGGAAGAAAGAAGAGCACGTGAACTTCAGCAAGGAAAGAAGAAGGATGTGGCTCTAAAAGCTTGAAAGGTTGTCACACAAGAAAGTGAGGAGTCAAGTGAAGAAGAAGGAGAAGAAGCCTTGATAGTCAATGGTAAGAAATACAAAAGATTTAAATCTAACAAAATCTCCAGTTCTTCTTCTACTCCTCCTAGGTGCTTTGAATGTGGGAAGAAAGGGCATTTCAAAAATGAATGTCCTAAAGTAAAGAAAGGAAAGAAAAGCTCACATAAGAAGAAGGGAGAAAAAGCCTATAAAGCTGCATGGGATGAGTCAAGTGACAGTGAAAGCGGAGAAGAAACGGTGGATTGTCTAATGCAAGAGAAGATAATGAAGACTCTCAAGAGGTAAGCCTACTTGATCTTCCTAAAGAAGAGTTAGTTACCAGTCTACAAGAAGTTCATGATAAGTATATTGATGTCAAGAAGAAACTAAAGAAGGTTATCAAATCAAATGATGAGCTAATTGCTAAATTAGATAATCTTTCTTCTGAAAAGAACAACATTGATCTTAAGAATTTATCTTTAAAAACATCTTTAGATGACTGCACTAGAAAGCTACTCACTTTAGAAACAAATGTTGATCTTCTTTCTAAAGAAAAGACTGACTTGTTAGCTAAACTAAAAGATTTTCAGACTCAACCCATTTTGTGTAACCATCTAGACTATGATAATGTTATAAAAGAAAGAGATTCATTGTTATCTGATTTAGATCAAGCAAGAAATGATCTACACAAGAAGATGAATGATATTGCTCAGCTGCAAAGAGAACTGTATGAGTTAAGAAGAAAAGATATACTTGATAACATTTTAAGCATTGGTACTGTTTTCAACGGAAGAAAAGGTTTGGGATATGCTCCAAAGAAAAATCAACCCAAAAGAACTCAAACTATGTTTGTACCCAAGAACACAATGGCTAGAAAGAGAAATGAAGTTGATTCTATTACTTGTCATTTTTGTTTACGTCTTGGACACTATTCCTTTTCATGTCCTTATAAAACTAAGGATTCCGACTTAGTTTGGGTCCCAAAACCCCAAACTTAGTAGAGTCAAATGTGACTCAGTTGAGATATGGCCAAACACTGCATTTGGATATTTATATTGTCTTATCTCAACTAAACAAAAGAGTTCATACATATTGTTAATTTTCTGCACTATTAATTTTCTGCACTGTTAAAACAGAAACTTAGTCGGTCGAAGTATTATCGACCGAGCCCTTAATCGGTCGAAGTATTGTCGACCGACCGGATGTCTGTAACAAATAAAAATCTACAACAACCAGAAGGAAATTATTACAGTAACCTTCTCGATCGACAATTAGTCGACCGAGACAAATGTCGGTCGAGCAATTGTCGACCGACTGAATTTCTGAATCAGGATTTTTATACAAGTTTTTACTTAGATGATTCTAACCATATCAGACCATCACATGGGTACCAAAATCTACATTTTAATGCAGGAATGGGTGGTTGACAGTGGATGCTCCAAACATATGATCGGGAACAAAGATGCATTTCAAACCTTTGAAGAAAAGAAAAGTGGAACGGTCACCTTTGGAGATAATGGTAAGGGAAAAATCGTTGGAATAGGTAATGTTGGTACAAACCTAGAAATAAAGAATGTTCTACTTGTTGATGGTTTGCACCACAATTTGATAAGTGTTAGTCAATTATGTGATAGTGGCTATGATGTGTTATTTAACAAAACCTGCTGCAAGTTATTGATAGAAAACACTACAAATGTTGTTTATGAAGGAAATAGAGTTGGAAATATTTATATCCTTAAACCTAACTCTATGAAATCAGTAGTGGGTAAATTCTTGCTTGCAAATGAAAATACCTTACAACTATGGCATAAAAAGCTAGGACATGCTAGTTCACATGTTATTAAAAAGTTAGTGAAATATGATCTTGTTCGTGGATTGCCTACTTTATCTTTTGATCAAGTTGAAAATTGTGAACCATGCACAATGGGAAAACAAACCAAAACCTTTTTTAAACCAAAACATGTACTTAGCACCAGTAGGTCCTTAGAATTAATTCATATGTATTTATTTGGACCCATGAGGACACAATCTATTGGTGGTAAAAGATACTGCTTTGTGATTGTTGATGATTATAGTAGATACACATGGGTACACTTTATTGCAACTAAAGATGATACTATTCATGTTTTTATACAATTTTGTTCCAAAATTGAAAATCTATTTCAAAGCAAAATATGTACCATTAGAAGTGATCATGGTGGAGAATTTGAAAATCATACATTTGAAGAATTCTGTACATCTCAAGGGTATACTCATAATTTTTCTGCTCCACGCACCCCATAAAAAAATGGTATAGTTGAAAGGAAAAATCGATCACTACAAGAAATGGCTAGAACTATGATGCTCGAACACAACACACCAAAAACCTTTTGGGCTGAAGCTGTAAACACTGCATGCTATGTGCTAAATAGAGTAACTGTTCACTCTCATTTGAAGAAAACTCCATATGAAATAATACATTCTAAGAAACCTAGAGTTGACTATTTTCATACTTTTGGTTCCACATGCTATATTTTAAATACCAAAGATGATAGAGATAAGTTTGATTCTAAATCACACAAAGCATTCTTTTTGGGATATTCCACTTCTAGCAAAGCTTTTAGAGTATATAACACTATCTCTAGAAAAGTTGAGGAATCTATTCATGTTTCTTTTCATGAAGAGGCCAAATCTGAAAATCTAGAAATCATAGATCTCACTAATCAATTCGAAAATTTAAACATACCAAATGATAGTGAGAAAGGTACTACAAATAATCACCAAGCTTAACCACAACCTACACCTAGGCTTATTAAAGATCATCCTCAAGAACTAATTATTGGAGATCCTAAAGATAAAGTCAAAACTCGGTCTTCCTTCAAAGATGTTGCAAACATGGCTTTTGTTTCTATCATTGAACCTAAAAAGATATCTGAAGCTCTCAAAGATGATTATTGGATAATAGCCATGCAAGAAGAATTGAATCAATTCACTAAAAATGATGTATGGGACTTAGTTCCTAAACCACAAGATAAAACCATAATAGGAACTAAATGGGTTTTTAGGAACAAGCTAAATGAGGCAGGAGAAGTAATAAGGAATAAAGCTCGATTAGTAGCACAAGGATATAATCAACAAGAAGGAATAGATTTTGATGAAACATATGAACCGGTAGCTAGACTTGAAGCTATTAGAATGTTACTAGCTATTGCTGCACATAAAAACATCAAACTCTACCAAATGGATGTAAAAAGTGCATTTCTAAATGGCATCATTCAAGAAGAAGTATATGTTGCCCAACCACCTGGTTTTGAAACACCGGAAAAAGGTGACTATGTTTATAAACTTAAGAAAGCACTTTATGGTTTAAAACAAGCACCTAGGAATTGGTATGAAAGGCTCAAGACATATATTTTTGATAATGGTTTTTCTATTGGAAATTCAGATTCTACTTTATTTTTCAAAACATATACATATGATTTCCTAGTTGTGCAAATATATGTTGATGACATTATTTTTGGAGCTTCTAATGATTCATTGTGCACACAATTCAGTGACATTATGCAAAAAGAATTTGAAATGAGCCTCATGGGTGAACTAACTTTCTTTCTTGGTTTTCAAATTAAGCAAACACCTGCCGGAATATTCATAAGCCAAGAAAAATATACTAAAGAACTCTTACAACGTTTTGGGATGGATTAGTGTAAACATGCTACTACTCCTATGGCTACTTCTATTAAGATTGATAAGGATGAAAATGGAGAACCTATTGATGATTCCTTATATAGAGCCATGATTGGTAGTTTGCTTTACTTAACTGCTTCTAGACCGGACATTATGTTTTCCGTTGGTCTTTGTGCTCGATTTCAATCACAACCTATGCACTCTCATTTTCTAGCAGTTAAACGAATTCTTCGTTACCTAGCCGGCACTACTTGGTGTGGTTTATGGTATCCAAAAGGACAATCCTTGGATTTTAAAGCTTATACTGATGCGGATTATGCTGGTTATCGACTTGATCGCAAGAGTACTAGTGGTGGCTGTTTCTTATTAGGGAGAGCTTTAGTATCTTGGTTTAGTAAGAAACAAAATACGGTTGCCCTATCTACAACTGAAGCTGAATATATGGCAGCCGGGTCTTGTTGTGCTCAAGTGCTTTATATGCAACAAGTATTAAATGATTATAGTTTTACTCTTTCATCTACGCGTATTTTTTGTGACAACACGAGCGCTATAAACTTAGCACACAATCCTATTTTACACAGCTGAGTTAAACATATTGAAATCCGTCATCACTTTTTAAGGGATCACATCTCCAAGAATCATGTTTCCCTTCATCATGTTGATACGGAAGATCAATTGGCTGATATTTTTACAAAACCGCTTCCACTAGATCAATTTAACAAAATTAGGAAGCAACTGCTTATCACTCCTTTGGAAGATGTTTTCTTTGATATTTGTGCTACTTAAACAAAAACTCTTACTTGCATCATGATATTTTGGCTTTTAAATGGACATCTTTTTCATTAGATTTTATGGGACATCTAATTAAGGGGGAGTTTTTTTATTTCTAACAGATATCTTTTTGAAATGACAAAGGGGGAGAAATAAATATAAAACTAAAACTTAGAAAAACTCAATCAATGAGTTTCATAAATAAACTCTTGGCTTTACATTGAAAGTTGCTATATTCCCTAGTGAATTGGATTTCATGTTCCATAATTCAAGGGGAATAATAAGCACACATTTTATAAACAAGAGGAAAAGCTACAAAAGGTAATCTAAAGGTATGAAACTCATATGGTTTATATTTCCTTTATTTATATTTTTGGAAATGTTTGTCATCTTCAAAAAGGGGGAGATTGTTGGCTAAATGGACATCTATAAATCCCTTTGTTTTGATTATGACAAACATTTCATTCTTATTGATCTAACGAGCTACTTGAGTGTGCAGGATTAAGGTGGATGCCAAAGCAACTAGGGAAATCCATATGCTTACATATTTATGTTTTCATGCAATGTAATCGCTTTGTAAAAACTTGTACAAATATATAATGTACAAGTACTTAGATTGCATGTAAATCAAGTGTTAGATCTTCCCTAGCTAAACATCACATTTAGATAAGTCATCCCCTTCAAATAGGATCACATATGCACACTCATACATATAATTAGTGCCTAAATTGCAACATTGAAACAGGATCAATCTCGGTCGACAAACTCCTCGACCGAGACACTCTCGGTCGACAATCTTCTCGACCGAGAAAGATCCAAAGTAGCCGTTAGACACAACAGACAAGTTAGTTGGAAGTTGGAGAAAGACGTTGCAAATCACTTGTTCCAGAGTGCCTGTCGGTCGACAAAAGTTCGACCGAGTAGGTGTCTCGGTCGACCATTCCTCGACCGAGATTGTCTCTGACAGCAACTGCAGAATTAATTAATTAGCCGTTGTTAAAGCAACAACTTTGTACCTAACGGCTAGTTAAGCACTTAGAAACCCCTAGAAGTTGTCTAGAACATCCTTAAGCATCCTTAGGCCATTCCTATAAATAGGACAAGCCATAGGACACTCAAACTCACTTGTTACACTTGAGAATTCTTTGAGCATACTTTGAGCAATCTGTTTGTGAGAAAATTGAGCATTGTGAACATTGGCTACTTCCTTCCTTAGCTCATAATTCGTGTCCTATAGGCTAGTATCTCCTACCCACTGCAAATCACAAGTTCACACACTTGGTTAGGAGATCTATACGCTTGATCTAGGCAAATCAAGCCTTGGGCTACAAAGGATAAGTTGTAATTTCCTTTTTCCTTTCTTGTTCTCTATTACCGTTTGTACTCTCCTTGCTACTCCTAGGTTGGAGGCTGCTGATTGGAGAGGGTGGAGATCTTCTTGGTGAAGAAGGTGACTTTGAACTACTTCAGAAGGCTGGTGCAACGGGAGGTTACTTCTAGAGAGGAAGGCTACTTCTAGGGGGAGTTTGGAGTTACTTCAAGAAGGCTACCTCAAAGTTGGTGCACCTACTTCAAGTGAAGGCTGTTCAAAGGGTGTAAAGGAAAGTATTGTATTTTGTATAAATCCTTGGGAAGGTAATAAAATAAATACTTTCAAAATCCTGGTTGGGTAAGCAACCGGGTAGTGGACTGACAACTTTTGTAGTTGCTAAAGTTGGAACCACTCTAAACACCTGTCTCCTTCTTCCAATTTTCAATTGTGGTTGTTTGAGTTCAATAAATTGTTAAAATTATTTAAAAACTCTATTCACCCCCCTCTAGTGTTTTTTTCAAAAGAGGGAAATGTATTTGTGTGGAGTTATCAATAGTAATTATCTCATCTGTTATTGTAAACAAAAATGATGATGAATCCAATTTGGGTTTCTCAAGAGATTTGGCATTAACCTTATATTCTTGGGTCATTGGACCAAAATAGCTGAAAAAACCTATCTCCACATGAGCCTATATCATCAATCAATTAAGAGCAGATTGACGACTAGCAACGCATCGTAGTGACACCTACATCATTGAATTCATTTATGACAACCAACTAGACAATCCAATTGGGGGGGATTTGGCAGGATGTTTGGTACATACCCTTTCTCATCAATCAGTATACACAAAACTATTGAGATGGGTTCCAAGCATTATGCTTCTGTCTCGTCAGTTAGTGTATGCAAAACCAACGAGTTAGGGTTTCATAGGAAAGTGAAATCTCCCCCAAAATTTTGCATGAAATTGTAATTTGGAGGGTACTCTATGTCCTCAGTTTTCTCTATATATAATGGACGAGATAAATAAACTGCATCCTGAGTTTTTTGGGTTGGCCAACCATGGCAATTTTATTGTGGTAGCCAATGAGATATCCTATCTCATCAACTTCCTTAGGAAATGCAATCGACACTAGAATATTTATGTACTAGTGAAATGAGACAAACGTAGAGCTAGCAAAATACAAATAAATGATGCCATTTAGGCAACATAACCCAAAACTTGATAAAGCATGCAACATAACAAAAGTCTCCAATATATTAAAAGTGGGCATGAAATTTTGGGTATGGGGCACATAACCTAAAAACTAAAGCACTTATATCTATCCAGGGCTACTGAATCAATTGGCATGTAATAATGTAAAGGCAAGTGAAAGTATAATTAGAAAAATAGAATTAATGAGATTCGCATCACAAAAATGGGTAATACGAAACATTCACCACAAATATGGGAAATTAGGGTTCCATATCACAAGAAGAAACAATTTAGCTCAATTTTACAGTTAGGGTTTCACTAAAAAAAGTAGATGAACAAAGTACACGTTTTAGACTCCAACAAGATATCAAAATAGCTCAAGAACATTTAGGAATTGAATATATGAAACCCAAATAGGTCATGAAGGTATGATAGTAGAAATCCAATATACTAATACCTCACAGAGGTTCAAGAGAGAGAAAAACTAGATTAATTTATCAATATGATTATGGTGATGCGACATACATCAAGATATATGAAAAAATAGGTAGAGTGTATACATCAAGAGAGAGAAATTATGGGTGTTTTGATCAATATGATTAATAAGAGATGAAACACACATCAAGAGAGAGAAAACTAGATATATTGCGTAATAGATCTTAGGGAATGTAGCATACCTTGAGAAGTGTGTCAATTTTTCAAAGTCCAAAACCTAGATCCAAGTCAGGGTACTTCTCCACCAAGTATTGAATTATATATATATATATATATACAAACCATTAATTAGTATGTATATAGTAAACCCTAGCATGATAACTATTATAGTTAGGTTTGGGTTATGAGCTATATTTATTTGGGTAGGGGATAATTTTTTTTTATTATAGTGGGTATTTATTTCTAATTTTGACAACCATAGAATTAATTATGAATTTAGTAAGTTGAGTTGTTTTACTAAATTATAAAAATTGATTTCACAATTACTAATGTGCCAAACATATGGTTATCATGTCATAGTGTATGATGGGCTGGGTTGGTAGTTTCATAGAGATCCAAAGATCATAAAATCAAATGACTTAAAAGAAAAAAATGACATACAAGCCCATGTAAGGTGTGACAAGAACCTAAATGATACGAGGATAACCTAGTAGAATACTAGGGATCATATTCCATGATGAATCTCATACACAAGGATCTCCATAATACAACATAGTTTGAATTTCTAGTAATCAAAATCTATCTTTTAGTCACTAAATCTTAGAAACAACATAACCAACAAATTTTTGGGGCTCAAGTGGACTCACTGAGCCCAAAAAAGGGTCCTCAAGGTCTATTGACATCCAACCAGACCATACGCCGTGACCTATAGGAGAAGCAACTCACAAAAACTATGGTACAAGGATAACATGATTAAAATAAGAGCCATTGCAAGAACAAAATCATCAAAGAGTAGTCAAAGCAAGATAATCAATGGCAAGGTGAGACTTTAGTGTAACCAATCCCAAAACAAACATCACAAGTGTTTGATGGCATAAAGAGGAAACATGAGCACTCAACTTTTGAGGAAAATCAGTGACAGTAGAAACTTTTCCAAGCCTCACTAAGGACATATGTGAATCCATAAGCCAACTCAATCCCAATGACTTGCCCCAAGGTTAGCTATATAGTGGAGATCACAGGATATCACTTTCAAACTGGAAAGGATTGGATGAAGGTATTCTAGGGTGATTGGGGAAAGAAGATACGGAGGAAGTTGATTGAGGGGATTGAGTGAAGGTTTTAGGGTAGGCATATAGGGGTTTGAATGCCTATAGATGTAAGGAAAAGGGAAGGAAAAGGAAACTATACAGAAATAGGGTGGAAATAGGAGAAATTAGAGGATTGGGTGTGATAGAATAGATGAGATCACAAAATCCTCTAGTACCCAGACTTCAACAATACATAATCATCTAAGGAACTCAATAGTGAAGAAATCTCAAAGAATTAAGGAGAGATGAGGGAGAAAGAGGTGAGAGAAAATTGTAAGGAGGAAAAGGAAAACTCGTACAATGGTTGCTATCTCCTATTTATGTTAGGAGAGACCAACAATGTTCGATCAAGAATCCATGGTCTAGACGGGTCCGTGAAAAACATTGAGTGGGGTGATTTTTTGAAATAAAAACTTATGTGACAACCAGAAATTAACAAACCTTATGAAACCATAACACATTGATTAAATAACTGGAATATTAAGCATTTTAAAGTGTATTTTCTTTCCTATCTTATTTAGGGGATCAAATATTGCTCAATTATTACCAAATTTTGCACCTAGGTTAATTTTGACATGCAAATTCTAATTTTGGTATTAACGTCCACTTTTTGAGTCACACAATAATTTCTTTGATATTTTGGATTTAACCTTATATTTTCATTCCTAGATAACATTAAGGCATTTAAAATTGTTCAATTAATTTGAAACTTGGTACCCAAACTAAATGGAACCCAAGGATCACAATTTTACTATTATATTTGGGTTCTGAAATTCGCTTTTATGATTTCTAATGAAATTAGTGTTTAGGCTCATTACCATTATATTTATTATAATATTACATCATTATCATCAACATTCATTAAGTTGAGTCCTATTATCTTCACTTTGTTACCAAAAGAGTTACCTTAAATTATTATGCATGGATTTCCATATTTTGCTTATTTAACCTATTGAGTTTATTAATTCAGCATTAAGTTATATGATGGCACATTATTCATATCGATGGACATGAAAATTCCAGCTGTTACAATGATTTATGTACTAAGCATATTATATCTCTCACTAGACATATCTTAGCCATTGTGGATATCAGTTAGCAAAGGAAACATATGTGACATATTTTATTAAGTCACTAACATGTCTAAATTAAAGAAAAACCAATGCTCCATTATTTCATATATCCTTTTTATGACTATTAATGCATTATCCATCATTCTTGCTATATGCATATGTTCAATCTCATCTCCACCACTATTCAATATTTTAATTGAATTAGGTACCTTATTGAAGGTTGGGGACACATTAACATATTTAAATGCATGTATTATTCATTACATGAATCTTGGCATATATTGTTACATGGATTTCTGAATTATACTTTATTAGTTCATTTTAAATTTATGACTTTCTTTCATTATATGATCTAAGATTTATTATGAAAAAGTCTAATTATTTATTATGCATCAAGTATTAGTCATCCTAGAAGTAACTACTTATTATTTCCACTCTATTTAGTTTAAGGGTTAAGAAGGCATCATGCACATTATATATCCCTTATATTTGGTTTAAGTAAAAGAAGATACCTAAGGTCATCAAAACCACTTATGTTTCCATACTAAGATATAGGTTTTACCTTTTTTGGGGTTAAGGCAAGATCCATGCACATAGGTACCTAAATCATGGAATTATAGTTTTGGGTATTAGGAAGGTAGGTTTCAGTATGTTATGATAAATTAATTTATCTATTTAGTATTGTTAACATCACATGTTATTTGAATTCATTTGTAATACAATAATTATAATAATTGTTTAATTTTGCAAAATAGATGGTATAAAGAAGCATAGTCATCAATCATGATTCAAGTATATAAATAGTAGATGTTGACATATACATAAATCCAACTAAAAAATATATATCTATATGAATGTCTTTGTAGATGTTGATCTACAAGATATTTCCACAAGAATAGAAATGATCTAGGAAATAGTATGTCCTTACTTATTTCCTCACATGCTGTCATTTCCTAAGATCTTGTAAGATGAATCTTTGCAGGGATATCATGTGGATAAGCCTCTATATTGTCAATTTCATAAGAAGAGGCTCACTAGGTTCAGGCTTAATGTGAAAGATAGAGGTGGGTTGTATAGTCTCCATAGACTAGGTATGAACTCATATAAGGTGTTGCAGAGTTGTGGATTACAATAAGCAAAAAATGGTACAAGTGCTACACCTACAAAGTATGGCACTAATTGTGGTGATGGGGTGTCTAGAATAGAAGAAGAAAATCCTAGTCCATAGTGATGCATATGTGGAGATGGGTGGCGTATGGAATAAAAGTAGATCATTCTCTAGTGTATTGTCCTCATTGTCGTCAACCTACTAACTAGGGAGTGAAATGGGGAACTGAGTATATGGTGTAGAAGGAGTAGGAGTTGGAGTAGGTGTAAGAGTAGGAGTGGGAGAACGAGTAGGTGAAATAGTAGAGGTATGAGTGGGATGGGTGAATGAATGTAGGTGATATGTACAACCATACTCAGGAAGACTATCCAAGTAGGACCCCTAGATGCTATAGACATCATCCTACATAGGATCTAGGATGCACACTTTTTCATGTACCTATTAATAGTAATATATATACAATATAAATATTAAAAGATAAACATATAATAAAATAGATAGATAAATGGAAAAAAATTATAGTTATACTCACAAAGTCGTGTTGCCCACAAATTATTTGATAATACATTTTCGGTGGATGAGGTAGAGGTCTTACTAAGTAGATGGAATGATACCAACTGTAGCGCATTTGTGGGTTGAAGATTGTTTCTAGTGCTTATGTTTCTTTCTCCAATGTTGCAAATCTTTCCTATAATGATGCAGCCAATCCTCAATAGAATGACCTCTCCCATCTATTATACTAACCCATGGCAAGGCAGTAGTAGGTTGTACATAAACAAATTTGAAGTATCGAAACACTCTATCTCAGAGGTGTCATTGTACTACCACATAGGAAATAAGAGACACTCGGGCCAACCAAATCTCACAACCCTCTTGACACTATTTTGGAAGCCTCTATACAATCTCATCCTTGTACAAAGTTAATTGTACATGGTAACTTCTTCATCATAAATATCGTATAACATATATCATAACAATTAATAATCAAGTAAATTAATAGATCAAAACTAAATTTCATATGAGAGGAAAAAATCTGGTCAAAGACAATATTATAAAACTGGACAGATCTCTTACAATATCACCCTTTCTAATAGATTTTAACCATCTATTGATAAGCATAATCAAGTCATATAAAGATATACCATGTTAAATCTGTAGAAAATCATGTTTGAGTTTGTTATGCATACCCCAATGGGAGACCTTGTGGCCACTCCTCCTAGTTCATAACTAGTGATCATGGGCGTCCAAATCCTATCCTCTCCCATCACCACATATAAGGAAGACATACATGAACAAACATATGTGCCTTTGACTTTGAACAAGTAGTTTTCTTGTACAACTCATATTCAAGCATCCTAGAGTTGCAACATCCCAAGACAAGGTGATATAGCTATCAAAAGTTAGCCACAACAGGAAGGTATTGTATATGAACTTGGTCTCTAGTACTATACAATTTAAGGTAACTACCCAAGATATAAAGGAGATATGATCTAGTTTACAAACACATAAGTCTTTCTTGATTCTCTAGACCCCTCTGAATGAAATACATACCTGTAGAATATCACACAACGAAGTAAGACAAATATGTCATGTAGACATCCCATCAGTAATTGACTCCCCAAGTAATGGACAGAAAGTTGAGCCCATGTCTACATTTGTACTTATTGGATATGTAGCTATAACTAAAGCCCTAGAAACCCTAATATCTAGAACAAATACCACGTCCATAAGTATCACAGTCTTCTCAAAACAAAAAAACTTAAACATGTTGCTAGTGATGTTCCTAACAATCTACTAGGGCAGTTATGATTTGGAATTTAGTTGGATAGGATGCAGATTATGAACAACATTGAAACCCACTAAGGAAATGTTTTATATTACACCATAGTCAGCAACTAGACACTCTAACATATTGAGTTAATGTTGGGTGAATCAAAATGATGATTCTCTATGAGACATGTCAATTTAAAAAAGAAGTGTATCATAATTTGGATTACTAGAAACAAGTAAACTTTATAAAACTGAAAATATTACATGACATCGCAAAAATTAAAACGTTACATGACATGAACAAATTAAAAGGATTATATTACCAAGTTAAAAAATATAATGTGACATGGCCAAATTAAAAATAGAACATGACATGACCGAATTGAAATGTTAAAAAATATAAGAAGAGTAGAAGTGTGTTTGCTATGACCCTTTATCCCACACTTATGACATAGATATGGATATTAGTTTAGATCATATCCATGGATTTGCACATTCTATAGAATTTGGTCTTCCTACATGATTTCAGATAGTTGGGGGTATTTAGGGATAAATTTCTCTACTTTCCCCAGAAGGTGGCCAATACCTTTTTTCAAAAACATCATGAAAATTAGCTTTTTAGGAGGAATAATATATTTGACTTATTAAATATGATCTCACTAGTTGGTTGTAGACAAAGTTGACAGAAGCAACAAATACCCAAATATGAGGAGCATGATATGTTCAACTCTTGAGGATAACTAAAATTGTATTGACTTACACCATTTGGTCGTAACTCAAAACCAACACCTAAAACACTTGCTTTAGTCAACGAGTATCATGTTTTTGTGTGGTTTAATCATCCATAAGGTGGGTATATACTATCCCTATGATATACTATGATAGACAATTCATAAATGGAATAGATTTTGTAGTTGATGGAAAATATTGCATGGACATATAACTTTCTTCCAAATTAGTGAATAATTGATGGGTATAATAGATTGACTAGTGTAAGACAAGTTAGAGAGAAAATGAAAATCATATTAGAATTCATGCACGTGAACTAGATGTCATGTTCCAATAATAAAAAAAGATATGGATATTTATCAATCCATTTTAAAAATTGATTATATTTATTCTTAATTTATATTCTGAATTATGGTTTTTTATATTATAAAGACACATAAATGTAAAAAATCTAAATTTTTTCAATTTCATTGTTAACAAGAAGTGGCACTTTTAAGATCAAATTCTAAACCAACACTATGATACATTTGTATATGTGTTTTTATTCTTAGTTATGAATACATTTTCAATTAAAAGACAGTTAAATGTAAGAAAATAAAAAAATAGATATTTTTATGGAAGAAAAATGATTATCGCAACACTTTATTTATTTCATTTTAAAGATAAATAAATATTTCAAGTCTTAATTCCAGAGTAATGGAAGAATGCATTTTTCTATGTAATCTATATTCTTGATTGTAGAACCATAGTAATTTTTATATGTTTTAATTTAATTATATAGAAGTAATAGTTTTAAAAAAAAACCTCAGGTGAGTTACTAATCATCATGTGTTGCCATTACAAGAAAATCGAGATTGCTAGTATTACAATGGTGCAAGTAGCTTCATCTCCAACCAGGCTAGTCATAAACTCTAGATATTCCTCCCATATACCTGAGTTACCCTCAATGGACATTGCCCATTTGGCAATTGCATAGGAAGCCTTATTAAAATCTCTCCTATAGAAGTGAATACTAAAAACATAAAAATTAGATGATTTTTTTCTAGGAGATTGCACCATGGTTTATATTTGGCTGGGATGTCCATCCCCTTGGAAATCATCTTGAAGGCTAGTCCACGATCTGCCTTTAATAGAACCTTCATGTATATGCCAATGCACTCTTGGACCCTAACA
The DNA here is from genome assembly GCA_963693085.1 of Alisma plantago-aquatica. Lineage (NCBI taxonomy): Eukaryota > Viridiplantae > Streptophyta > Magnoliopsida > Alismatales > Alismataceae > Alisma > Alisma plantago-aquatica. The sequence goes on from OY856409.1 coordinate 755,252,227, forward strand.
AAGATTGCCCTTAGTTCAACTACAATTATGTCAGTTCCCTTTTCCTTGTTATAGCCTATGCTTAGCCAAGAACTTTCGTGGTTCCTCACAATGTACCCAAGTGAAATCATATTCTGGATTTTCTTTAGGGACACATCTACATTTGTTTTGACCCAGTTAGTGTCCAAGGGGACCAGAAGCCTAGATTAGTGTGCTTTCTTCTTCTATGGTCTTCATTCTGGTTGAAGGAAATGAGACATGTGAGTAACTCCTGTTTAATAGCACTCAACATCCCTTCTAGTGTCCTTTGAGGTCATGGAATACAATTTGGCATAAAAAAGACCACACATTCCACATGATAGTGGTGAACTGGATATGACAATCCTAATTTGTGCATTTGTTCTTCAAGTTTGATGTAACTCATGTTAGGCATGGTTGTGTGCTAATTACCTCAACTCTTGTCTTATGTTGGATAAGCCTCCAGATTGAGTGGATATCCTTGGATCCGTGAAGGGTGTGTGACAAGATATCCAACTTTGAACCACATATTGTGCAAAGATCATTTGCAACAAAACCTCTTTTTGCAATGGGTGTAGTTGGTCATTAGGTTGCCATTCATAATGAACCACAAGGTCATATTTATTCTCTGGGGGAACCTTGAGTTTACAAACTGGTCCCCATCGACCCATGGTCCTTGTCATCTTTCTTTGCTGAAGCTATTGGTATACTCTCTTGGATGAAAGTTTTCCTCGATGGTCTTCAACAAGATGATGTTGTATGGACCAACCTCTCTATGCAACACTGGGATCGTCTTGATAAGGTCACAAGTATCTTCTTTGAACCAGTCTTGGTTGAAACAAATGTCCCAATTTCCTTTCATGTTGATCAATGACTCGACTTTGAGATCTTGGACCTTAGCTGAGAATACTTTGTGTCTCTTTATCTGTGGGATACCAGCTGCCCATCTCTCTCTAAATATTGGTGGTTGATCACGACATAATCACTCTGTCGTATCCTTCTAGAGTCAATTTTCAATTTTTGCAATAAACTTCTAGAGCCTTGATCCGTTGGATGTCTTGAGGTTTAGTACATGTTTTAAATAAAATTAAGTAAAACAAAAGATCTAATTAGCTGAAAAGAACATACATGAAGTGGATAAAATCCCTCATAGATAAAAAATTCATAGAATATAATAGAGGAGAAATATCTCATTGGATGAATAGAAGAAGATGCTGCCAACTCTAGAGAAGAGAAATCCACAAATGTAACCATTGGAATTAGCTGGAAACTCCTCAAAGAGTAGTTAAAAATTGAAATAATGGTGTTGGAAGAGGATCTAAATTTGTCCAACTTATATCGAGCATCAATATATCCCAATTGGAGCCATATTAGCTTTACTATGGGGTCTAAATTTTGTCCCCAAAAACCATATAGTCATTATGAGAAATAGTCGCTTTCCATGGTGGGGCTAATGCATCCCTATCTGGGATGTATAAACATGTTTCCTCCTATGGAGGCAACATATCCCATCCAATGATGCATTTTCCTTAGAGAGGGTAATACATATCTCGTTAGCTCTCTTGTCAATCCAAAAACACACCATGTTGTAACTTTCCTACACTATATCATGGGAGATGCAAATAGTCCACAATCTATGTCTATACCTCTTATTGTCCATAACTTCATCGTCACTTCAAGCAAACAAAATAGACACAACTCAACTATTGGAGTCCCTAAATCACTATCTAGTTTAAAGGCCAGGAGAAAAGGAAGCATCTCATAGAAGGACCTCCCACTGATGAATCTCTTCCACAGTGGGAACAACATGATGCCAACCTCTATCTCTGTTCTATGGATTTCAATGAAGCCTCATATCACTAATATCAAAGATCACATGACTAATTGTAAGTTGATTTGGGATCTATCTTGAACTGATGTACTCCAAAAATATCTCTCAGATGAATGCCATGATGGTTGAGATGCACAATATTTGGATAGGTCACTCACATCACAAAAGATATAACCATTATTCATCCTATATCCACATATCTTGTTAAACTCCAAAAGTAGTGAGATCATATTGTTGTCATCCCGTTCCTTGCTAGTCCACTCAAGGATTATGATAGAGTTAGAAGTGAGATTTCCTTGCCAAAAGCATATCAATGTGTCTCCAGAGTCTTCCTTGAAAAAAATCTTTAGCAATTCCTATCAGAGATTCATCTACCTTCATCTCCCAACACCATCGATCTATCTTCTAGAGGATGTTGTCGATGTCAAACTCGTACACCTATTGTCAACCTCACTATCATTGAAGAATCAATTGAGCAAACTTCTCATCTGATCAATATGATTGATGAAGAATATAATCTGCTCCTACGGATCCAGGCATCCCATCAAGCATACTCATATGTTGCTTCATATGTTCAGATGCTAGGCATGCCCAATTCTTCTACATCCTACATACCTCAATCCCCAAACATAGGCTCATCATCTAAGATACTCAGTTCATGTGCAATAGATCATATTACAAGTATACATAGTCTTATTTCCAATATGTCCACCATAAGAGGTAGTACCTCTAAATCCACCATTACAAATGGATCCTAAGTTGTTGTTTAGGACACACATACTGTCTCACCCTTTCCTCATATCAACTTTCCATCCTCCTTTTTAATTCCTTATTTTCTATTTAATTATTATCTATTAGTAACTTAACCCATACTATTCATGCCTACATCACTTTTGACCCTAATCAATGTTTTATACAAGACATTCAAATGAAGGTATTTATCGGTGTCTGATATGAGGAAGCTGGTCTCTACTATATAGAAAGGGCTGTAAAGGCTCACATGGTTGTGTTTACTTTAATCATACACAATTACCTTGGTGAATTATATCTTGAGAAGCTTCACATTTTACATTCTCAATTTTCCCATTTAGATAAACTTGATTGTCAAGCTTGTCTACTAGGAAAGCACCATAGATCTAATGTTTTATCTGTAGATGTTATGCATAAAAAATCTATCATGCTATTGTTCACTTAGATGTTTGGGGGACCTAGTAGGGTCTCCTCAAAACTTGGTTTTTCATATTTTCTTACTTTTTTTGATGATTTATCAAGAAATACATGGTTGTCTCTCATGAAAGACCATTCTAAAATTTTCTATATTTGTGCAATTTTTTTGTCTACTAAAACAAAATTCTCTCAAAGTATTCACCTTATTTGAACTAATAATACAAAAGAGTACGTTGTCATATTCTCACCTCTTTTTTTCAACAAAGGAACTATTCACCAATCTTTTTCCCCCATTCTCCTCAACCAAATGGGATAAAAGAATGAAAAATAGGGATATTATTGATATAGCAAACTCATCTTCACCGTGTGAATTATTTGTACCATTTTTGGGGAGATGTTGTCCTCACGGTTACCAATCTCATTAATTGTATTCCTTCATCCTTTTTGTATAATTGAATCCCATTTTATATTTTATATCCTAATCTTTAGCCCCCTATATAGTGTTCTGCCTTAAATTTTTGGGTGTGTTAGTTTTGTCTAAGAATTAGGTAATAGTCGTGACAAGCTCAATCCTCAAGAAGTGAAGTGTGTCTTACTTGGATATCAAAAATCGCAAAAGGGGCATTGTTGTTATAGTCTTGCAACATATTGTATTCTAGTATCTACAGATGTCATGTTTTTTGAAGACACCCCTTACTTTGGAAAATCCATAGAAACATCTCAGACTTCTCCAGTAGATTTCCCATCATAGTTGGTTGTCATGATTCTACACCAAATCCATTTCCTATTACTAGTGACCCATCCATAGGTCCATGCACCAAACATGCAAGATCATAGATCACTCAAAGATAGATACAAGATGATGGGGCATATCTCAATCCTCCTCCAAGCTGTGTTGCATCTATAGGTTCCACAAATTTCAATGATCTACCTATTGCCCTAACAAGAGGGAAGCATTTTTGTAGTATCCATCTTGTTTCTATTTTTTTGGTCTTATGATATTATCTGTTTCATGTGTTTCCTTTATCTCTAGCCTATCTACTATCCCAATGCCACATAGTATCTCTATTGCACTAAATCACCAAGATTGGAAACAAGTTATGGAGGATGAGATGACTGCTTTGTCTAAAAATGGCACATGAAGTCTAGTACCCTCTCCTCTAAATAAAGTAGTAGTTGGTTACAGATGGATTTGTTTAGTTAAAGTTGGTCTAGATGGGACTATTAACTATTTGAAAGCTCTCATCGCAAAAGGATACACCTAAGTTTATGAGGAAGATTATATATAAAAGTTTTCTTCCATGGCCAAAATGACATATGTCCATCTGTTCATCTCATTGGCTATGCACTTCTCTTTGCCATTACATCATCTAGATATCAAGAATGCCTTCCTTCATGGTGACTTGTCTAGAGAAATTTATATGGATAAAACACTTGGGTTCATTTCTTAGGGGGAGTCTCATCTTGTCTTTTAACTTCATAAATCCTTGTATGGGTTAAGCAGTCACCCTTAGTGTGGTTCGAGAAACTTCATCAATCTATTGAAGCCTTTGTTCTAAAATAGTCTAGTGTTGACCATTCTATCTTTTTTTAGCACAGATCCTCTTATTATATCCTTCTAGTCATTTATGTGGATGACATTGTTATTAGAGGTGGTGATCACCAAGAAATTTCATGTACAAAATAGTTTCTTCAATGAAAATTTCAGACCAAACATCTTGACCCTCTCAAATACTTCCTTGGTAATGAGTTGGCAAGATCCGAAGATGGAATTATCATCTCTCAACACAAGCACATTCTAGATATCCTTGAAGAAATGAGCATGTTGGGATAAAAAACTGCAGCATCACAATGAATCCACAATTTTAATTGTATAATGATCAGGTGGAGCCTCTTCTTGATCTTGGGCAATATAGACTACTAATTGGAAAATTGAATTATGTCACAGTTACTCAACCAGACATCTTATTTTCTGAAAGTGTGGTTAGTCCATTCATGAAAAAACCACATATTAGTCATTGGGATGCATTTATTAACATTCTTACTTATCTCAAACAATCCCTCAGTAAAGGTTTCCACTACACTTGTGACAGGCAGCTAAAAGTGCATGGTTTTTCTAATGTTGAGTAAGAAAGCTTTGTTATTGACCGACGATCTGTGACTGGATATTGTGTCACTGTAGGAGGTAACTTGTTCTCTTTGGAAGAGAAAGAAGAAGAATGTCATTTCTCACTCAAGTGCAGAATTTAAATATTAGACTATGGTTCATATCACCAGTGAACTTCTATAGGTCATGAACCTCATGGAAGAACTGGGGTTTCCACAATCCAAAGAGATGGAATTGTAGTGCGGCAATAAAGCTACAGTTCACATAGCTTCCAAACTCGTCTTTCATGAAAGTATAAAACACACTGAAGTCGATTGTCATTTCATCAAAGATAAGGTTCAAGAAAAGTTCATCAAACTCATATTAATCCGCTCAAAAGATCAACTTGTAGATGTAGTTATGAAATCCTTAACTAGATGTCGGGTTAAATTCTTATATAACAAATTGGGTTCCTATGATATCTATGCACCAATTTGAGAGGGATTTCTAAGTATATAAGTTTTTCCATACTCTTCTATATTGGAATTATTCCCACATTGTGTGAACGGTTATTGGAATTTACTCATAGTCCTGTACAAAGGATAGCCCTCTTGTCTAGAATACACACAAGATATTCTCCATTTTCCCTTTAAAAACAATTCTTAGTGATAAAACTCATTCTTATATGTATAGATTAAAAGGAAAAAAGTGGGGAACAATGTGAAACTAACCCTGACCTTCATGGAAATATAACTGATTCTACTTTTAGGGTTTGCAATGATTGATAAGAAAGATACACCTAGCACCACGTAAACTACAAGAAATGCATGGTCTCATTTTGATAAAGTGGTAGTTGATAATGTTTGCAAACCCAAGTGCAAATATTGTTCATACCTTCTGAATAATTGGCCCAAAGATGGGATCTCTCATCTATCCTATAATATTAAAAGTAAACATCATTATTAAGGGGAACAGGTAGACTACACATATCTAGTACCTAGTAGATAAGATGGTGCAGTGGAAGTAGAAGAAATATGAATTCCATCAAGACTTAAGTCAAAAAGATTAGTCTAGGATGATTGTTTCACAGGAATATCCATTTTCAATGGTTGATCATTTTGGGTTTCATGATTGTTAGCAATCTCCAACCTCAATTCAAATTGGTCACTAGGAATACTATAAAGGGTGATTGCATGCAATTGTACAAGAAAGAAAGAATCAAATTGTATAATGTTACATAGGGGTTGTCTTCTCATATTTCACCTACAAGTGATATATGGACATAAAATAGGAACAATGGGTCTATGTCCTTAAATACTCTCTACTTTGATGATTCTTGGAAATTGCAAAGAAGGATTCTCAATTTTTTCTTTGTTGCTACTCCTTACACCAATGATATGCTCCTACAAGCATTGATTGAAAGACTTTACAACTAGAACATTGATCATAAATGGATGTGACTTGTCCTTGATAATTGTAGTACTAATATGTCATAAGTAGAGAGTTGAAATATAATCTCAAATATATAATCTATTCATTGTTAGATGGTATAATGTTTCATATTTGATGTTGTGTACACATATTGAATTTGATTGTGCAAGAAGGTGTTGATGTCATATCTAAAGTGATTGGTAAAATATGTGCTTCTTTGAAATATGTTAGGTCATCCACACCAAGACTTCAAACTTAATATAGATTTTTTCCATGTGAGGGGCTCTACAAACATGTCTCTTAAGTTTGATCTACCTTGTCCTTGGAATTCATCTTATATGATGTTGAAGACTGCATTGAAATTTGAGGATGCATTGATATGCATGCTTTTTTATCTAAAATTAAAACAAATTCCTAATGATGATGAGTGGGACAACACTAGATTGGTGTGATGTCTTGAAGAATTTCTATGTAGTAACTAAACTATTTTTTTGTACCTTGTATCGTTTTTCTAATACTATTTCTTATAGAAAATGGATGATGAAATGATTCTCAAGTTCGATAAACATAGGAATGTTGGTTTTTCTATTTTGGATATAGCTTCCATTCTTGATTTACACATGAATATGAAGTATTTGAGCTAAACTCATGTGACGTGTACAATCTAGAATCTAATGTTGAAGTTGAGAAGATTTAAAATATGTTTCTTTATCTTTCTAATGAGTTTCATTGTAGTATTGTAGATGTTTCTATTATATATGGTCTTGATGGAGAATGTGTGTCATTATCTAGTGATTGCAACATTGGATGTGGTGGTAGGGTTGAAAAAGCTTCTAATAAAGTTTCAAGTTACATAGATAAGGTGAATTGGGGATAATCTGTTATTTCTTGTTAGAGTCTATATGTATTTGTCTCATGTTTAGTCCAACATCATGAATTATGGGAGTACCACTGTATCTAGACTCCTATTTATATAACCCTCATACTCACTTATTGCTATCTCAATCTAATCTCATTTAATATTTTGCATGGTATCAGAGTAGTGATACAACCCTTAGAAGAGAGAATACAATTTTCTTCCACCTGTGAGAGGATGCCACTCCTTGGCTTGGTTGTCTGCTAGGCTTCTATCCAACCTTCATGGCTTCATGGACCAGTTTTAACTTCCCTCATCCTTTTTCCCTCCAAGGAAATAGCTTTATTTTCTCCCTTTGTTTATTTAGTTTGTTGCTCTTCTTGCTTCCTTTCTTGCACATCCTCACCCACTCATTTTTTTATCAAATTCCCATCAAACCATTTCAACTTTGTTTTAATTTTTTTTTTTTGAGGAACTAGAGCTTAAATATTATTCATCCCACGCTCTAAAGCAGGTTCAGACATAAAGGGGTTGATTTTTACATGCTGAAGCCAATCCGACATGGAATGATGGAAAGAAAGAACTTAATTACTAGAAAGAGATTGTTTAGGTATCACATCTCAAATAGTATTCAATGTGTGAGGGATGTATTGTAGCTCAACGTCGAGGTGAGCATTGCCACTGCATGTATCCCGAAATTGCCTCCATAGCAACTAGAGAAGGGGAGGGGGTTGTGAGCATGAGAGATGTCGAACTGCTGCTTGGGCATCTCAAAGGATGAGGACTTTTCCCAGGTTCATTTCACTGCTGATGCGTGATGCATGGACAATAGCCAATGCCTCAGCCAAGGTGGGCGAGCTGTTATAGAAGGGTTTCCTGATACCAAGGATGGGAGTGCCTGAATTGGTCATGACAAAAATGCCTAAGCCTGCTCCTCGTGTTGACCCATGGAAGGAGGCATAAGTGAACACAATGTGGTCATAGCCAATAATGCAGATGGAGGAAGTGGAGTCCCTATTTTTTGTGGGTTTGCTTTGAGCGTTCCACGTCTCTGAGATAGTATTTGTGCTTTCTTTGATGAAGGCAGCCCTGGATTGAGTATGAGGCTTCTTCCCAGCATGGACAAGGTCATTCCTCACCGACCATACGTGCCAGCAGGCTACAAGGAATAACGCGGCTTGTGAGTTGTGCACAATAGGATGTATAACTGTAGAAATCCAAGCATCCTCGGTCAAGGAAAAGAAAATGGGTGCCATATCCAGCTCCTCCCATATGGGTCTAATAATAGGACAATCCCTGAAGTAGTGGAGAAGCGAGTCATCCACATTGTTGCAAGTAGGGCAGGTACTGTCTACCATGATATGTCGCCTTATCTTCTCCCCATTGTGTAGAAGGGCTTTGTGGAGCAAGATCCAGGAAAAGATCTTTATTTGCTCAGGGACTTTTAGATGCCACACCTTATGCCAGTCCCCATGAACTGAGACGTCCATGTTGTTACAGAGCCACTTATATGTTGATTTTGCAGTTAGCATGCTGGTGGGGTCGTGTGGCCATGCCCAACTGTCCGGACCCAGAGACTGTCTGGGTGGGGGAGTAAGGTAGACTAAGTCCTTAGAACTACTAGGGAAGTATGAATAAACAAAGGAGTGGTCCCAATCACCATTGTTGAGGACCATGCTTGCAATAGTTAAGTCGACAAGACCAGAAGGAGGTGTGAACGTAGGGTCAATTTCTTGAACAGAAAGGCCCGTAAGCCACTTGTCGTGCCACAGCTGAGTCGTGGTACCAGACTGGATGATCTTTGTACATTAGCTTTTAACAAGGTCAATATTTCTCTTGATGAAAGGCCAGACAGGAGAGCAGGGTTTCTTCAGAAGGGCTTCGTCCTTCATGTATTTTTCAGTCATGATGCGGACCCATGGAGTATCCATCTTGTTGAGAAAGCACGAGACATTTTTGAGCATTAAGGCATAGTTGTATTCACAGGCATCCTTGATACCCAGTCCTCCTAGTGCTTTAGATGAGGTAATATTTTTCCAGGAGACAAGAGAGAGTTTCTTGTATTCTCTACCACCAGACCAGATGAAGTTCTTGACATGCATGTTAATATTATCATAGAGGCTCGAAGAGAGCTTGACCGATTGCATGGTGTAGGCCGAGATGGCTTGCAGTGTAGATTTAGAAAGAGTAATGCGACCAACAAGAGAGAGTTGATGGGCTGCCCAACTATTCATTCGGTCTTATAAGGTAGTAATTATGTCTTCATGGGTGTTCTTGTTGAGTCTATGGTGAAGTAGCGGCACACCAATATATTTACCCAAGTTTTCAGTGTGTGGGATGCCCAATGCTTTGCTGATATTGTTCTTGGCACGCTGTGGCGTATTGTGTGAGAAGAAGCATTTGGACTTTGCTTTAGAAATTGTTTGCCCGGAGACTAGAGAAAAGTTCTGCAACACACTGGTGAGGACTATAGCCTGGTCCATAGTTGCTTCCACAAAGAGCATAAGGTCATCTGCAAAGAGGATGTGAGAGAGTGGACAACCTCTCCTGCACAATCTGATAGGTTTCCACCTTCCAGAGTTGACCTCATAGAAGATGGCTTGGCTCAATCATTCCATACACATCACAAATATATACAGACTGATTGGGTCACCTTGTCGAACACCCTAGGTTGGTGCGAAATGAGGTAAGGGTGAGCCTTCCCATAGTATGGACGTAGTACCACCAGTGATGATCCTCATGATGAGACAAATGATGTTTTTAGGCAGACCAACCTTTTGAAGAGTGTCTTTGATAAAAGGCCATTGCATCCTATCAAAAGCTTTGGCAAGGTCCATCTTGATACTAACCCAAGAAGATTTTGATTTCATAGAGTATATCACCTCCTAGACAAGAAGGATATTGCCACTAATATGTCGGCCTGGTACAGAGCTCGACTGTGTGTCAGCAATCCAGCCACTGATGTGTGGTTTTAGTCACTCGACGATGACTTTAGATATAATCTTCAGGCAGGAGTTGTTGAGCGAGATTGGTCGAAGATCGCTGCAACGTAGTGGTTGTCTCACTTTAGGAATAAGGACCATAAGAGATTCCAGTAGGGAGGGGCTGATGCAACCTGTGTTGAAGGCATGTTGAACCATCATAACCATTGATAATGTTACAGAGGGGTTGTCTTCTCGTATTTCACCTACAAGTGATATATGGACATCAAATAGGAGCAATGCGTCTATGTCCTTAAATACTCTCTACTTTGATGATTCTTAGAAATTGCAAAGACGGATTCTCAATTTTTTCTTTGTTGCTACTCCTTACACCAATGATATGATCCTATAAGCATGATTGAAAGATTTTACAATTGGAACAATGATCAGAAATGGATGTGCCTTGTCCTTGATAATTGTATTACTAATATGTCATAAGTAGAGAGTTGAAATATAATCTCAAATATATAATCTATTTTTTTTTAGATGGTATAATGTTTCATATTTGATGTTGTGTACACATATTGAATTTGATTGTGCAAGATGGTGTTGATGTCATATCTAAAGTGATTGGTAAAATATGTGCTTATTTGAAATATGTTAGGTCATCCACACCAAGACTTCAAACTTAATATATATTTTTTCCAGTTGAGGGGCTCTACAAACATGCCTCTTAAGTTTGATCTACCTTCTCCTTGGAATTCATCTTATATGATGTTGAAGACTGCTTGGAAATTGGAAGATGCATTGATATGCATGCTTTTTATCTGAAATTAAAACAAATTCCTAATGATGATGAGTGGGACAACACTAGATTGGTGTGATGTCTTGAAGAATTTCTATGTAGTAACTAATCTATTTTCTTGTACCTTGTATCTTTTTTCCAATCCTATTTCTTATAGAAAATGGATGATGAAATGATTCTCAAGTTCGATAAACATAGGAATGTTGGTTTTTCTATTTTAGATATAGCTTCCATTATTGATCCACACATGAAGATGAAGTATTTGAACTAAACATGTGTGATGTGTACAATCTAGAAGCTGATATGCGTTGTTTAGCACACCAATCACTAGGAAAATTATCCTAGAGTTTAATCCTTTTAACTCTCCGGCTAAGGCTAGTATAGAAAGGGTCGAATCCCAAAGGACAACTTTTGAAGATTGTTTCTTGAAAACCCAATTATTTGAAGAACTTATTTGATTTGTTTTTGGTATTTTCAGATTTAAAATAGAAGTAAAAGTCAGAATGGGAGTTTGGTTGATTACAAGAAATAAAATGCTAAAATTGAAATTGCACTTAAACAAAATATTATTTGCTCTGTAAAAGGTAAACAAAAATTGTTGTTAGCACAAAAAGCAATTATGAATTAAAAGACTAACAACTAGAGTAAACAAGAAAATCGACGGTTGAAATCAAAGGGGGAGAATTGAGGCTTTAGGGGTTTTCACCACCTTATCCATGGTAAAAACACGAATTAATTGTTAATCGATAAATAGATGTCGACATGTGAATCACAAAAGAAACACAAAAGATGAACTCCACATGAGCCCATTGGTCCTGATGCTCATGTTTCCTAGTTCTTCATCCGAAAAAAGAGATAAATCTACGGTCACATCAAAATCTCTATGCAGATTGGTTTATCATTCTAAACTCAAATTTCCATGGTCATATCCATCCGGATTAACAAAACATCTAAGCGAGTAATTAATTTGCTAGATTATCAAATTAATAAACCAATCACCATCTAAAGGAATCAACTAAAATTAATCCGATCAAACCATGGCTAAGGGGCTATTCCCCTTGCCTCGATAACGAACTACTCACTCATAGTTGAGGAGATGGGGGAGACGGAGGAACAAAAGTACTGGAGCCATAGTCTAGCCCAAAATTAGGAGGTTAATCCTTATTCTAGAGACAATAAAATGGCTAAGTTCTTAACTCCTTACTCTAGAACTAAAGGATGGAGAAAAGAAGATCTATGAACTGAAAGCGGAATGAAGAGACAAGAATAATATAAGAAAGAACAATGCTTGAAGAAAAATCTACTTTATTGCAGAACTAGAGATGAACACAAGAATAGAAATGCTTCAGAAGGGGTTAGCGGAGGCGGGGGGCGATCAAGGGGAAGGAGGAGGAGAGGCGGCGGCAGATGGACATAAGGGCTGTGGCGACGCACGCACCAAAGGAGGAGGTGATTCATCGGACGATAGTAGCAAAGATGAGCGCAGACGTCACGATGGAGAGGAGGAAGAGAGACAACTAACAAACCCTAAGACCCATGCAGTGCTGAACACGTCAACCCAGAAGGAAGCAGGCGCGGAAAAGATTAGTATTCCTCAAGTTGGAATCGAGTTTCACTTCGGCGGATTGAGGGGGTCTCCAAGTACCTATAAAGGAGCATATACACAAGAAAGATGGAATTTTGATCGTGGATATGGTGCTATGATGATGGACGCGAGCGGCGCACCAGCAGTTTCCTTCCCGCCACTCCATGGGCACGGTCACGCTACCAGCAAGCACGATAGCCAGACCAAGGGCAATGTTTGGGCAACCAATACCACCAGATCTGGAAACAAACCTTCTGAACAAGGAAACTCAGATCTATTCTTGCAAAAGCTGTTCGAGGAAAACCTAATCCCGGAGGCGGTGAGCTTAACGTTTATTGATGAAAAGCTGGATATCATCGTCGACCCGATGGAGGAAGAATTCCTGATCAGGCCGTGGCAGTATGCTGTCATAGTGAAAGCAATGGGAACCCAGATCGGATACATGACTTTGCGTGATCGATTGAGAGCCATGTGGAGTCTGATCGGCAAGTACAATATATACGAACTAGATCTGAATCACTTTATCATACAACTATCCTGTCGGAGAGATTACAAGATGGCAATGACGGGAGGGCCGTGGAAAGTGTTCGGGTGCAATCTCTTGGTCTGGGATTGGAACCCGTCCTTCATCCCTTCGAATGAACTTCTGAGGAAAATTTTCTACTGGACGAAAATACTCAACCTTCCTCTTCATCTGTACGTCCAAACCATGTTTGATTGTATAGGCAAGGCCCTAGGTCATCTGATTAAAGTCGATGAACATACCATCAAGAGAACAAGGAGCAAATTTGCAAGATTGGCTATAGAAATTGATACCACGAAGCAATTGGCACCTTACATACAAAACAACGGAATTGATTATGAGATTGAATATGAAGGGCTACCTTATGCTTGCGCCAAGTGCGGGGAGGAGGGACACATATCACAATACTGTGAATCGGTGAGCAATCAGACTAAAGAAGAATCTGAAAGGGTAGAGCACCCCAAGAACAGCAATGACATGCTCAAAGCTCCTGAAGAATCACAGTGGCAGACTCAACGCAACCGCCACCGGCGGCAGGGTAAAGAGTCTGCAGGCAAACCCCCCGGCATACCAAACACTACAAAAAACAGATATGGCGATCTCACAGAATATTATGGAGAAGAAGAGATTGAATCAAGCAGCCATCAAACTGAAATGGGAATGTATAACACTGGAGGCCATAAAACAGCTAAAATCTGGAAAAAGAAGACCAGTACGAAAAATATAGAAACCAGAGCACAGAAGGTGGAGGCACTCAAAGATATAACCAACGATTTAATGATTCAAAGCAAGACCCAGGCGAGTGGAAGTAACAACAACAAGCTAAGAGACCACACCATGGCCAATCCAGATATTGATGAAGTTGTGGAAATTTTCTCAATTTTAGAAGAGATAACAATAGAGGATGCACCTGTTCTAGAGAATCCAGCGAGAAGCACTACCCCCGCCACACAAACAACAGCTAAAAAGGAAAAAAAATCCTAAGGAAGACAAGATCGGGAAGATATACGAAGGGAGTGGTACGAGGATGAAGAGGACTGGCTCAGCTAAAATGAATCTAGAAGGCACACGAAGGAGTCCTCGACAGAGAGGGAGTCTAGATTCTGAAGTTATCTTGGAAGCTTTGAAAGCTGTTTCTAATAAAGAAAACGTAGAGCCGACACTGTAAGTGGACTCTCATCCTTGTGTTCAAACATTCCTTCTTGGATGACAAAGATCCTTTACTGGAATACCAGAGGGATAGGCAAAGCTGATACCTGTAGAATATTAAAAGAATACATCTCTATACATAAGCCAATGATTTCTGTTATCACGGAGCCTAGAATCAGTGCTGACAAGGCTGTAAACACCATGAAGAGGTTGGGATTTTCGAACTCTCATAGATCGGAAGCTTGCGGTTTTTCCAGGGGTATATGGGTGTGCTGGAGTGCAGCTTCTTGCACCGTGGATATCATCAATACCCATCGTCAGTTTGTAACCTACAGAATCAACAATTCTTTCTATGCTACCTTCATATATGCTAATCCTCATGTCCAGGTTCGCAAATTGATCTGGAAACACATTGTAGAGATGGGAGAGAGATATACAGATCCGTGGTTGGTTGCAGGTGACTTCAACACAACTATAGCTCCAGCTGAAAGGATCGGCTATCTGACTTTCAATCATAGAGAAGCACAACTTTTTACCGCCACGATGATGCAGGCAGGGTTATCGGACTTTGGCTTTTCTAGACAACGGTTTACTTTCTGCCATGGCCTGAAACAAAGCAGACTTGATCGAGGCTTAGCTAACCGTGCTTTTGTTGAAATATTTCCTAATGTGTCAGTGATACACCTCACACGAGTTGAATCGGACCACTGCCCCCTTCTGATCAACATGGATAGACGAGCTAACCATCAAGGGTGATTCATGACCAAAGCTTCATGGAAGAAGGAAGTGTCTTTCAGACCTTGCCTTGATAATATCTGGCATAGGGACCTTGATTTCCATAGTGCGCTTGCTATTTCCTGTCTGCAGCTAAAAATATGGGACGGCGAACTACAAAAGACTAAGAGAGCAGAGAAGGACCGCCTCTTACGTAATATTGAAACCCTGCAGAAAAACTTGGCCAACAGGTATGATGATATTACTGATAATCTGTGCTTAACTATGCAGGCTAAGTTGAATACACTGCTAAGAAAGGAGGAGGATGATTGAAAACAAAAAAAGCCATATTGACTGGCTAAAAGATGGTGACTCAAATTCACGTTTCTATCATGCCTATATCAACCAACGAGCAAGAATGAATAGATGTGAAGCCATCAAAAGACCTGATGGAGGCTGGGTAGCTGATTCTAAGGAGGTTTTCAATCTGGTCACAGATTTCTTTATAAAACCTTTTACCTCTCCAAGCTGTGTCAGTCAGCAGGTCATGCGAAGAATCCCATGTAATTTTGAAGCTATTCCGGAAAAATAAAGACAATTCCTCGCGAGGGAGGTTCAGATGGAGGAAGTTGAGAAGATTTTGTTCTCCATGAATCCGTTCAAAGCGGCGGTCCCAGATGGAACAACTACACACTTCTTACAATCTAACTGGTCCAACGTTAAGGAATCTGTTACAAAAATGATTAAAGAGGCCCTCAACTCTTCCAACCTTGACGACAAGCTTTGTGAAGCAACCATTGTTCTCATACCCAAAGATAAGAAACCAGAATGTCGGAGTCAGTTCAGGCCTATCTCTCTTAAAAATACTATTCTTAAGCTTTGCTCAAAGGTGGTTGTTGAACGTCTGAAACAGTGGCTGCCTAAATGGATCAATCTGGCGCAGAGTGCCTTTGTACCCAGAAGGAAAATCTCTGATAACATCATGGTGGTACAGGAGCTCATCCATAGGATGAAAAGCAGGGCTTCAAGCAAAACTATGGCCATCAAAATTGATCTCACCAAATCTTATGATAAAATGGCGTGGAGCTTCATACAGGATACTCTTGAGAAGACGGATATTCCTATCAACATACAAAACTACATTATGAATTCCATCAGGTCGGGTAACTCGCAAATTGTCGGGAATGGTGCGAAGACACCTTATTTCAAACCTACTAGAGGATTACGATAGGGGGACCCTCTCAGCCCGTATATATTTGTTCTGTACATCGAAAGATTAAGCCAACTCATAAATCAGTTAGTGACAGAAAGAAAGTGGATTCCTATGAGGCTAGGGAAAGGAGGACCAAAAATAGCTCATCTATGATTTGCTGACGATATCATCCTCTTTGCTAAAGCAAGTGAACCCAACATAAGTACCATCATGAAGTGCTTCAAAGACTTCGAAAAAGCATCTGGACAAGCTATTTCTATCGAGAAAACAAGAGTCTTCTTCTCGAAAAGTGTAACGAGGCGGGAAGCAGATGATATTTGCAGAAGATGTGGCCTGCAAAGAATGCATGACCTTGTAAAATACCTTGGTGTACCTATTCTTCACAACTGGGTTAATAAGAAAACCTATAATGAAGTGCTGGAAAAGGTTACAAAGATGATCAACTCCTGGGCAGCAAAGAGTTTATCTATGGCGGGTAGAGTAAGCCTGGCCAAGAGTACTTTAACCTCCATCCCTACCTACGTTATGCAGACAGCCAAGTTGCCTCTACAGTTATGTGATAGAATTGATGGGGAGATTAGAAGATTCATATGGAATGGGGGGCGTGGCAAAAGGGGGGTCCATCTCATCTCATGGAACCGGGTCACTAGCAGAAAGATTCATGGTGGACTTGGGATTAAATCTTTGAAAGAATGGAACCAAGAACTGCTTATGAAGAATAGCTGGGATATTTACAGCAGGAGGAAGACCATCTGGAGTGAGGCCATGTCTAAGAAAATTTTAAAGAACACACCAAACTCAGCTCAAGATCTCTCTCGGATGTCCAGAAATATTGTTCTCACCAAGCCATTTATGGAAACCAATACCTATATGTGTCCTGTGAGTGGCACGTCCATCAATGTTTGGCATGATAAGTGGATACCGAATGAAATTCCTTTGAGAAAATATGCTTTACATCCCATTCCGGCTGATCTAGACGATCTGACAATAAGCAGCTTGGTCAATCTGGAGGGCTAGTGGGACCGTAGCTTCCTAGAACACTGGTTTCCATCTGATATCACAAAGGCTATCTGCAATTTAACTCCTCCTACAGACCCTGATGGGGAAGATATGAGGGTGTGGATGCTTAATGAAGGGGGTAGTTATACAGCTAAAACGGCCTACCATGCTCTGCGAGCTGGAACAGAAGTTCAAAGACAAGGTAACTGGTACCGTTTATGGAATGCACATGTGGCGATGCGTGTCAAGATGTTTATGTGGCTAGCTGCAAACGGAGCACTCCTCACTAACTATAACAGGAAACGTCGGCATATGACAACTATTCCTACCTGTCCCAGGTGCAATGAGAAGGACGAGACCATTCTACATGCTCTCCGGGATTGCCCTAAGGCTAAAACTGTGTGGCACATACTGCTGAGTTTTCACGCCTCTCATCAATTCTGTACTATAGAGAACTTTGATCAATGGTTGAGTCAAAACATTAAGACTCCTGACAGCCATCAAATCCTGTTCTTAATCGCTTGCTGGAGCTTGTGGAAACAACGTAGTCTTTGGATATTCGAAGGGAAAGATAACTGCACCCAACACCAAGTCAGTCTTATACATCAGGAGGTCACGATGAACACCAAAGCTTGGAATGATGTGCAGAACAACAATGAGCAGAATCGAAGATCAAGACCACCAAACCCCATTCCGAATACTACTCGGTTCAATACTGACACAGCTTGGAAAAAGGGGGAAGGTGCCATAGTTGTAGTTATCAAAGATTATAATGATCAATGGTTAAGTGGAGTAGGCCAATTAATTAAGGCGGACAGTCTGCTGGAAGCAGAACTTATGGCTATTGCGTTGGCAGCTAAGGTCATCAAAATGAGTGCTATACAGAGAGCGGAAATAGTCACCGATTGTCTGCAGGCATCCAATATGATTAATGATGATTACCGGAAACATCCTCGCTTTGCTAATATCATCCGAGGTATTCAGTTTATAAAGAAGGACCACTGTGATTTACCACACTGACAGAAGGAACAATAAGCAAGCTGATGCCCTTGCTAAATTTCATTTGAACCAAAGCAGTGGGTACACTCACTATAAACCCCCCTACTGATGTGTTTGATCCGGGTCAAACATCTTATTGTAATGGTAATAGTACTACCATGTTTCTTTCCTTGCAGTTATCCAATATATGTAATGCTTCTTTAATTTCGATTGCACGAGGTGGGCAAGATGAATAAGATGACCACCTGACTTACCCAAAAAAAGAAATGCTTCAGAATGCCCATACAAAGTGAAATCCCAGATACCCAAAGGAGGAGGAAGTGCCCCTCCTTTTATAGGAGGAGGGGAGGAAGTCGTAAGAGAATACAAAGAGTTTGAGGCTATTGGAAAGACTTGATTAAAAGAATAATATTTGTCAATCCTTGATTGCTCTCTCTAGAATGTTCTGTAGATTTCTATAATTGGACTTTACAATATATTTCTCCTTTGTAAAACGCTCATAAGAAGTCAAAAAATACATTTTTACTGTAGCACATGTAATTATCTTTCTAAAACATATTTATATTCTAAATTTGGAAATTATATGTGGAAGCTATGACTGTTTTGGTGAGAGATATATCAGACTCTGTGAGAAAACGTAAGACTATGTTCACTGGTTAAGTGTGCAGCTAAATAAATGCCAAAATTGCCGCAAAATATGTCTTTTTTGTAGCCAATAAAATTCTCTTTTCATTCCATAATTGATCTTGAAATTCTGCCTTTAGATGCAAAAGATATGGCTATTTTGGTGACAAGTATCTCAGGCACTGCGGGAATATTTGAAAAGTCTCAAATCTTCATCTTTTATTTTCTCAATTTAATCACTTAGATCATTCCTGAAAATTAAGAAAAATATCATAAGAATTTAGGAAAAGTATATTAAGAAGATGTAAGTGCTATTTATTTTTGAATTATCTAAAATTAACAAAAAATTCCTAATTAATTATTCTAAATGAAGCAAAAATAAGAGATGAATATGCATTCATCAAAATACCCCAAACTTATACTTTGCTCGTCCCGAGCAACATGAAAATCAAGAAATACTTTCAAGACATACTCTCAACCTATCATCCTTACTCTCCTAACAATCACTTGATTTCTTCCACCAAAATATGGCCAAGCGACCCTGACTTCTTGAATTCACGAAAAGTGACTTTTATATTTCCTACTTCACAAACTTGCATTTATTCAAGACCTGCAATAAAACAGATTTTCATTTCAACTTTGCATTTGGTACTCTAATTTTTTTTTTAAAGTTTTACACAAGATCAGGGCTGATTTTGGATGGTTGGGGTTTTTGTAGTTTTCTCATGGGTATAAAATTGGAGTGAAGGAGGTATGGAAGAAGGATAGACTCTCCTCTATTCGATTCGAGACCTTTTTATTTAGTGGACATGCAGTTACATTGACCATATTTTTTTTCTTTGATTTTTAGTGATACACCCAATTGCGTGGGTATGGAAGAAGCGGAAGAGGGAGAAGGGGTGCCACCCCAAACTTAGCGTTTTAGGCACTATTGGCTTTTTTTTGACGAATGTTAAGATTTGGAAGTGGTGGAAGAAGAATAGAATCGGTTGTTCTTGTGCAACTTTTTTTTTCATCTTTTTTTTTAAGTTTTAATAGTACCATGCATTGGTTCAACTATTACCGAATCATGTGAAAAATCAAGAAAATTTATACTAGTTTTACATGATAAGAAAACATCAC
Organism: Alisma plantago-aquatica; assembly: GCA_963693085.1. Lineage (NCBI taxonomy): Eukaryota > Viridiplantae > Streptophyta > Magnoliopsida > Alismatales > Alismataceae > Alisma > Alisma plantago-aquatica. The sequence goes on from OY856409.1 coordinate 755,272,249, forward strand.
TCTTGAATCCTATCAGTCCTCTATGGCTTGTCATCTTTTCCAAGGAGTGATTATTATTTGACGTCCTAAGTGACAGGTTGATTTCTAGTCATGAAAGTTTCAAAATTTTAGTTGCAAGGCAGTTACATCATTAAGGGGATTATTTTAACAAATGATCATATCAAGGCGGACTAGATATGGACCAATTGTACTATGAAAAGAAAGAAAAAAAAATAACTACATGCAATATGTAAAACAAAGAAAAGATACTAAAAGGGAAAGAAAAAGGGGTGGAAACATACCACCCATCCCCACCCCGAACTTAAGACTTTGCCCGTCTCGAGCAAAATCAAAATCTGAGATGGGGGAAAAGAATCCATGTGGTGGAGGATGAAGGACGACGACAGTAACTCCCCAAAAGAGAAGAACAAAAAAAAGTGATGATGTTAGAAAAGAAAAAAAATATGCAAAAATTATTTGGGTTGCCTCCCAAAAAGTGCCAAGTTTTACGTCGTGGCCTGCAAGAGACAGATCAGTCTATTGGGATTCTGGGGAAGTTGTGGGTTCAGATAGGTTTAGGTCTTTCAAAGATGAACATTTGTTTGAATCTGAAGCGACAAGGTCTTCAGTGGTGATGTATCTTTTAAGTCGGTGTCCATTAACCTTAAACTCACCCAAAACTTTATCCCAGAGAAGAAAAGCGCCATCTGGATAAGCACACTTGACAATGTAGGGGCCATACCATCTTGACTTGAGTTTTCCAGGGAAAATTCATAATCTTGAATTAAAAACTAAAACTTGATCCCCTTCTCTAATGTCTTTGCGCTTGATGTGACCATCATGCCACATTTTGGTTCAGTCCTTGTAGATTCTGGCATTTTCATAGGCACTCATCCTAAGTTCATCAAGCTCATTCATTTAGAGAAAACATTTCTCTCCAGCCATGGAAAGGTCAAAATTCAAACTTTTGATGGCCCAACTGGCTTTGTGCTCTGGTTCTATTGGTAAGTGACATGACTTACCGTAGATCAATCTGAAGGGGGTGGTACCAATGGGTGTTTTGTAGGCAGTACGATATGCCCACAGAGCGTCATTGATTTTTAATGCCCAATCTTTCCTAGTTCATCCAATAGTTTGTTCTAAAATGGATTTTATTTGTCTGTTGGATACTTCTACCTGCCCACTGGTCTGAGGATGGTAAGGAGTGACGACTTTGTGATAAACTCCATATTTTTTCAAAAGATCCTCAAAACGTTTCTCCAAAAAATGGGATCCCTCGTTAGAAATGACGGTGCGAGAGACTCCAAATCTGGGAAAAATGACATCTTTAAAGAGTTTCTTAACAGGTTTAGAGTCACATGTTTTAGTAGGTATGGCTTCAACCCACTTTGACATGTAATTGACCGTGACTAAAATGTAAGCAAACCCATAAGAAGAAGGAAATGGGCCCATATAATCGATTCCCCAGACATCAAAAATCTCTAATTCCTGCCAAGAGGTGAGAGGCATTTGGTCACGTTTGGAGATATTACCCATCCTTTGACATTGGTCACATGAGAGTACATAATTATATGAGTCTTTGAAGATGGTGGGCCAAAAGAATCCGCATTGTACGGCTTTTCTGGCCATTTTTTGGGATCTCATGTGACCACCATAGGGGCCAGAGTGACATTGTTCCAAAATGGCGATGCTTTCTTCGTGGGATAAACAACGACGATATAAACCATCGACACAAAGTCAAAACAGGTAAGGTTCGTCCCAATAATAATTTTTGACGTCATGTAAAAATTTAGCTTTAGAGTGTCCCGTATACTCGGGGTGCAATACACCTACAGCTAAATAGTTTACAAAATCAGCAAACCAAGGGAATTGGGAGTCTACCTTGAGCAATTGGTCATCGGGTAAGGATTCATTTATGGGATTTTTGTCAATGGGGCTGTAGCTAAGTCTATTGAGGTGATCAACCATGACATTTTCAGATCCCTTTTTGTCTAGGATTTCTAGATCAAATTCCTACATTAACAAAATCCATCTTATGAGTCTAGGCTTGGCATCTTTTTTGGTCATGAGGTAGCGAATAGCTGCATGATCAGTGTAAACAACAACCTTTGATCCAACAAGATATGAGAGAAATTTATCGAATGCATAGACAATGGCTAGCATTTCTTTTTCGGTGACTGTGTAATTTCACTGAGCTTCATCTAAGGTCTTGGATGCATAATAAATGACGTGGTGTTTTTTTGTCAATTCTCTGTCCTAAAATGGCACCTACAGCAAAATCACTAGCATCACACATGATTTCAAAAGGTAAGGCCCAGTCAGGAGCACAGATGATAGGAGTGGTGGTGAGAGCATTTTTCAAACATAGAAAGCTCTCCATGCATGTCGTATCAAAATGGAAAGGCACCTCCTTTTGAAGAAGATTGGTGAGAGGTTTTGTGATTTTGGAAAAATCACGGATGAATCGCCGATAGAAACCGGCATGTCCTAAGAAGTCTCAGATGTCTTTTACTGAGGTTGGGGGAGGCTGCTTGGTGATGACCTCAATCTTAGCTTGGTCTACTTCTCCCAATTAAGGACTAAGTCTGATTCAATACATCTATCAAGGACAAGGGAGAGGTTTTGAAGGCAGGAATCAAAACTGTCTCCATAGATAGAGAAATCATCCATGAACACTTCCATGACATTTTCAGTTAACCCTGAAAAAATAGCAGACACACATCTTTGAAAGGTGGCCGGTGCATTGCACAGACCAAAGGGCATTCGTCTAAAGGCATATGTACCAAAGGGGCATATGAAAGTGGTTTTCTCTTGATCTTAAGGATGAATGGGAATCTGATAAAAACCTGAGTAGTCATATAGATAACAACAGTATTGTTGATGGGCTAAATGTTCAAGAACTTGATCTAGGCAAGGAAGGGGGAAGTGATCTTTCCTAGTTGCTTTGTTGAGCTTCCTGTAGTCAATGCACATTCTCCATTCTATGACTATGCGAGTGGGAATGAGTTCATTCTTCTCATTATGAATGATAGTAGTCCCTCCCTTTTTGGGAACAACTTGAACTGGGCTGACCCATGGGGGGTCAGAGATGGGATAGATGATTCTTGCAGTCAAACGTTTGATCACCTCTAGACAGACTACTTCCTTCATATTTGGGTTGAGTTTTTGTTGTGGATCATGAGAAGGTTTGGTGTTCAGGTTTTTCTATGGTGGAGATCATTTTAAGGTCCTCAATCTCAGCACATGGGATTTCCTCAAAGTTATCCAAATGAATCTTGAGTTGATTTGATGGTTCATTGTCAAAATCACATTCGGCGGGGATAGTGAGGGTGGTGCATAGGGGGTCATCAACTAATTCTCATTCTTGCCTTAGTTGGGATAATTCATTAATGCAATCCAGGAGGTAAACTTCTTCCTCAAGACTAGGTCCCCTCATGCTTGCAAACACCCTAAACTCTAGGGTTTGCTTCCCTAGCCTTAACAAAATGGTACCAGCCTCAACATCAATTAAGGAACGAGCAGTTGCTAAGAAGGGGCGTCTGAAAATGAGAGGGTAGCATAAATCTTCCTTGATATCCATGATCACAAAATCACAAGGGACGTATGCATCATTTCCAACTTTAACCGGAATGTCTTCTATGATTCCCATGGGTTTAGTTGTGGATGAGTCTGCTAGTTGGATGGTCATGGCTGTGGGTAACATGTCATTGAATCCTAGTCTTTTGCAAAGACTATATGGCATGATGGATATATTGACTCCTAAATCTGCTAGGCCTTTTCTACAAGCATTGTCACCCAAGTAGCATCCTATTCCAAAAGAACATGGATCCTTCTATTTTTTAGGCATCTTACTTAGGATAATGTCTGATGTGGTCCTAGCAAGTTTAACAGTCTCGTATTCTTTAGTAACATACTTCCTAGTCAAGAGATATTTCCTGTACTTGGACTAGGCAAGCATGTCTGCCAAAGCATCAAGGAAGGGAATGGCGACATGTATTTTTTTCATAGCATCCCTAAATTTCATGAAGCGGGCATCAAGTCTTATTTGTTTGAGGTGGGCTTGATAGGGAGGTCAGGGTTTGTAGATTGGTTCTTCATCTTCTACTTGAGGGGTTTTGGGGACGGATGGTTTGGGTGTAGCTTCAGGTTCGACAACTACCATGTCCTCATCCTTGAATTCTAGAGGTGGGTCTGAAGATTTTTCTGGAGGGGGAGGGGCGTGCACTTTTCCCGAATGAGTAGAGACAACCTTGAGTTATTCAGGATGTTTGGGGTTGTTTTCAGGCTGCCCTGCAAAAGTCTCGGCAGGAGGTTTCTGTTGGGCAAACAGACGAGCTAGTTGGGCGTTTGTCCCCTTTTGATGAGCTTGTTGAGCAATGATGATTTGCTCCAAGGCAGCTATCCTTTCGTCAGATGTAGGGGTGGTGGTAGGGACATTTGGTTGAGGAGGTGGTTGATTGAGGTTTTGAGGGGGAAGGTTTAAATTTTGAAATTGTTTTCCTTGATATGATGGTCATGTTAGATGATTTCCTCGGTAATTTCCTTGGTTTCCAAAGTTCCTTTGATTGTTGTACGGGAATCCAGGTGGTGGTCAATTGTTACCTTGAGGGTAGGGAGTACTTTGTTGGGTTTGGGGTTGGCTAGAGTTCTCGGCACCTGAAGGGTTCCCATATTGAAAACCAGGGTGGTTTCTAGTTTGGTTGGGATTGTAGTAACCTTGTCCTGGTATGGTATGGATTGAATTGAGGTCTTCTGGTTGTTTTCCTATTTCAGGTTGCATGGGCATGTTGTAGAGATATTGACAGTGGAGGGTGGTATGGTCATATCCTTGGAAAATACCACAAAGAGAATCCATGACTTTTAGTTGTTGGGTGACTCTCTAAGGGTGACCAAGGATGACTCTAACCGATCTTATTTTAAGGCAATTAATTTAAGGCTTTCTACTATGCTTTGGATATCATTATTAACTTCTGCCTTGGTTACCTTAAGGATTCCACCAATTCCTCTTCTAGGACTTGTTTCGAAATCCCGTTTGACTACTTCCCATGCGCTAGTCAAACTTTGATGCATGAAATTTCTTCCAGACAAGGAATCGAGAAAGAATTTGGTATCATCATCAACACCATGGTAGAAGATCTCTATGAGTTGGGCTTGAGAGATATCATGGTGGGGGCAGTTCCTAAGTAAGTCTTTGAACCTCTTCCAGGCTTCTCCTAAAGACTCTCCTGGGGACATAGAAAAGTGAGTAATTTGGCCCCTAAGTTCATAGGTGAGAGAAGGGGGGTAAAATTTCTCAAGAAACTTGCTTTGTAGAACTTCCCAAGTTGTGACATGTTCTTCGCTCTCCATAGTGTTGTACCAGCTACTAGCTTGGCCGGAGAGGGAATACTTGAACAACCTAAGACGAATGACATCTTCAGAGACACCCAAAAGTTTGTTCAAAGAGCAAAGGTCAATGAACCTTTGAAGATGATCTTGACAAATTTCCCCATTGTTGCCTGAGAAGGGATTGGCTTGCATCATGGTGATCCATTGTGTTCGGATCTCAAATTGTGGAACAATAATGTCAGAGGGTATGATCGGATGTTGTGCATAGGATGTTTTGGGAATACAAAAGTCATGTAACTATTTTTGCCTTTTGGCTTCCCTCCTATCGACTTCTATGGTTTCTTGTTCTTCCCTAAAGGTTGCTCACAAATTGGCTTCTCTTTCTGCTTGTTTGGCTTAGATAAGCTCTCTTTGAGCTGCGAGAGCTTGGTCAATCCTACGGGCGACTTCCTCTTCATTCATTCTTGCTAGATTTTGACGGTTTAAACGATGGAAAGTCCTTTCTATTTCCTGGTCAAACGGTTGAAAATTGACATTTGGGTGTCGCATGCACAAATGAAGCAGTTAATCGTGTAAAAATGGACTATCAGAATGGAAACTCGGTAGAAAGAGGAGTAACACTTCCAGAATGTTACTCGGAAGGCATAAAAAAAGAAAAATAGTTTTACAAAAAAAATTTTCAGGGTTCGAAAGAAACAAATCCGTTGTCCCCGGCAACGACGCCAAATTGATATGGGTCGTTTAGCACACCAATTACTAGGAAAATTATCCTAGAGTTTAATCCTTTTCACTCTCCGGTTAAGGTTAGTATAGAAAGGGTCAAATCCCAAAGGACAACTTTTGAAGATTGTTTCTTAAAAACCCAATTATTTGAAGAAGTTATTTTATTTGTTTTTGGTATTTTTAGATTTAAAACATAAAGTAAAAGTCAGAATGGGTGTTTGGTTGATTACAAGAAAGAAAATGCTAAAATTGAAATTGCACTTAAACAAAATATTATTTGCCCTGTAAAAGGTAAACAAAATTGTTGTTAGCACAAAAAGCAATTATGAATTAAAAGACTAAAAACTAGAGTAAACAAGAAAATCGATGGTTGAAATCAAAGGGGGAGAATCGAGGCTTTAGGGGTTTTCACCACCTTAGCCATGATAAAAACACGAATTAATTATTAATCGATAAATAGTCGACGACATGTGAATCACAAAAGAAATACAAAAAATGAACTCCACATGAGCCCATTGGTCCTGGTGCAATGTTTCCTAGTTCTTCATCCGAAAAAGAGATAAATCCACGGTCACATCAAAATCTCTATGTGAATTGGTTTATCATTCTAAACCCGGATTTCCATGGTCATATCCATCCGGATTAACAAAACATCTAAGCGAGTAATTAATTCGCTAGATTATCAAATTAATAAACCAATCACCATCTAAAGGAATCGACTAAAATTAATCCGATCAAACCATGGCTAAGGGGCTATTCCCCTTGCCTCTATAAAGAACTACTCACTCATAGTTGATGAGAAGGGGGAGAAGGAGAAAGAAAGTACTGAAGCCATAGTCTAGCCCAAAATTAGGAGGTTAATCCTTATGGTAGAGATAATAAAATGGCCAAGTTCTTAATTCCTTGCTCCAGAACTAAAGAACGGAGAAAAGAAGATCTAGAACTGAAAGCGGAATGAAGAGACAAGAATAATATAAGAAAGAACAATGCTTGAAGAAAAATCTACTTTTTTGCAGAACTAGAGATGAACACAAGAATAGAAATGCTTCAGAATGGCCATACAAAGTGAAATCCCAGATACCCAAAGGAGGAGGAAGTGCCCCTCCTTTTATAGGAGAAGGAGGGGAGGAAGTCTTAAAAGAATACAAAGAGTTTGATGCTATTGCAAAGACTTAATTAAAAGAATAATATTTGTCAATCCTTGATTGCTCTCTCTCTAGAATGTTCTACAGATTTCCGTAATTGGACTTTACAACATATTTCTCCTTTGTAAAATGCTCAAAATAAGTCGAACAATATATTTTTCCTGTAGCACTTGCAATTATTTTTCCAAAACATATTTATATTCCAAATTTGGAATTTATATGTGGAAGTTATGACTATTTTGGTGAGAGATATATCAGACTCTGTGGAAAAACATAAGGCTACGTTCACTGGTTAAGTGTGCAGCCAAGTAAATGCTAAAATTGCCGCAAAATATATCTTTTTTGTAGCCAATAAAATTCTCTTTTCATTCCAAACTTGATCTTAAAATTCTGCCTTTAGACACAAAAGATATGGCTATTTTGGTGACGAGTATCTCAGGCACTGCGGGAATATTTGAAAAGTCTCAAATCTTCATCTTTTATTTTCTCAATTTAATTACTTAGATCGTTCCTGAAGATTAAGAAAAATATCATAAGAATTCAAGAAAAGTATATCAACAAGATGAAAGTGCTATTTATTTTTGAATTAGCTAAAATTAACAAAAGTCATAATTAATTATTCTAAATGAAGCAAAAATAAGAGATGAATATGCATTCATCAGAAGCTAATGTTGAAGTTGAGAAGATTCCAAATATGTTTATTTATCTTTCTAATAAGTTTTGTTGTAGTATTACAGATGTTTCTATTATATATGGTCTTGATGGAGAATGTCTGTGATTATCTAGTGATTGCAACATTGGAAGTGGTGGTAGGGTTGACAAAGCTTCTAATAAAGTTTCAAGTTACATAGATAAGGTGAATTGGGGATAATATGTTATTTCTTGTTAGAGTCTATATGTATTTGTCTCATGTTTAGTCCAACATCAGGAATTATGGGAGTACCACTGTATCTAGACTCCTATTTATATAACCCTCATACTCACTTGTTGCTATCTCAATCTAATCTCATTTACTATTCTGCATGGTATCAGAGCAGTGATACAACCCTTAGAAGAGAGAATAAAAATTTCTTCCACCTGTGAGAGGACACCACTCCTTAGCTTGGTTGTCTTCTAGGCTTCTATCCAACCTTCATGGTTTTGTGGATTAGTTTTAACTTCCCTCATCCTTTTTCCCTCCAAGGAAATAGCTTTATTCTCTCCCTTTGTTTATTTAGTTTGTTGCTCTTCTTGCTTCCTTTCTTATACATCCTCACCCTCTCATTTTTTTATCAAATTCCCATCAAACCATTTCAATTTTGTTTTAAGTATTCTCAGTCATCGCACATATGCTTATTTTATCTCTAATAAAACAAAAATCATTGTTTCTTTTATCTCATTCTTTATTCCTCTTGTTCTTTCTTCCTCTTCTTCCTTTTCTTGTTTTCATCTTCCTTGCATCATTATATTAATTTTTCCAATTCATTTTCATTTCTTATATTCCTTCTTTCTTTCATTTCCTTGTCTGTCCACATCCAATTTTGTTTATGTGCTTCTCCTATCACATTTTCAGATAACCCCTTTCCCATTATGATCGTACCCCCTCTTCAATTTCTTGTTCCACCATGTCCCCAAAGGCAAACCTATTCCCTGAATTCCAAATCGCATGTCTTCTCCTCCTTATCATTCAAACCATGCAAAAGAAATTTGGTGTTCCACCACCTTTGTTTCACTCATCCTAGATGTCTTGATACTCTTCTAGACATGATTTGCACCCCTCCACCAGCAGTTTCTACCCCTTCACTGTTAATTCTCTGCATACTACTAATCTTCATTATATAGCCACACATCTTCCACTGAACACTCTATTTTACCCTCCCCCTTGTGAATCCTTTTATGATCAACCAAATAAATTCATATTAGAGATGGTGAAATGCCCCAAAATTCATTTTTCATCACATCATTCAATATTAGGGGGGATGCCCCCAACCCCAATAGTGCTACGATCAATATTTTTATCTAAGTTGATTCTTTATCATTTTCTACCCCAATCATTGTTATTCTACATTCTTGGTGTGAGGGGGGAAATAAAGAACAGAAGATGCTAAATGAAAGATGACATGAAGAGTGGAAATTAGTTTTTGCTTCTATCTATGAGGATCTTTTTGCTACTGATTGTATATTTGTGGATCTTTATTTTAATACATGTAGATATCAGGAGATCTTGTAGAAATTTATTATTGAGATATGCATCTTAAAGTTTTTTTTATTTCTACATGTTTCTTGGAGAGCTTGATATCTGGAGCATCATTTTTACTACTATACACATCTTGAAACTTGTTACTGCATATTGATTTGTGTGTGTGGTTATTCAATCTGAATATGTTATCTGTACTATTTTTTGTTTACTCATGATTTATTTGTACATTGAATTTGTTTATGTCTTGTACATGTTGACCTTCTATTGTTTTGTTCAATAATCTTTAAGTTGTCCATGCTTTGTTTGTATGTTGACTCTGTGACTATGCTTCGTATGCATAATGACTTCCACTGCTATGACCCGACACTCTCTTGGGAATGATAACAACTTAATTTTTTGATGTTATATGCCTACTTTACCTTCTATTTCACCTATTTTTCTAGGCTCTAATATAATAAATCTTGTATTTACTTGCATTAATTATCATTTCCACTTTTTAATAATAATCTTGCATATTTTTGAAGGAAAATTTTGAATTTTGGAGTACATAATCATTTCATTGGTTGAACATATCAATCAAATGATGGAAGCGGCTGAGCATGCCCAACCAATGCCTAAGTAATCCATCGCATGGAATTTTGGGGCATCATCGAAAATATTCTACTGATGATTCACCAAAAGCCTCTATTGTTGACCCAGCTGGCTCTATATGCAAATGTGACTCCAGACTAAAGAAATTGATGAGAGCCCTGCCTTATGACAAATTATGGAAGTGCTAGAAACATCAACCAATGAAGTTTCTATAGTCATCTATTGATGTCAGTGTAGATTTGGTCATATACTAATGACATAATAGAGTTATTAATCTACAGATGGACCTTTTGTGATAGCATTCATTTCTAAAGTTACTTAACAAAACATCCAAACAAATGTTATCTGGATCTTGAGGCTCAAGTAACGCTCTTACCCTCCAGGTGCCTCAAGTCTGCAACTGATCCCTATGGATCACAAGCCTTTAAAGGAAGGCACATCTTTTTCTACACCAAGTGTTGTCGAACTCCACTAACATGGATAAGAGTCCAAAGTTCATCGAGCAATCTTTATTGGAGACATCTACAATCTACCTCTAAGAGAAGGGAGATTAGAGAAGCTTTCTCCACCATCACCGCCTCCATAGCACTAAAGAGAAGGTCTTTTCGTACCCACATAGCTATTATCTGCTTGCTACCTATTTCTTCCTCACTCTGTCCATATCCATCCCTTGTTCTTCTTTGGTGTTAGCCTTCATTTATTGTAACTCAAGTTTGTAACTTGTAAATATGAGTGGATAGAATCACTAACATGGGCTGGGAATAGCCACAAAGGCCCTTCAAACATGTAAATATATGAGTTCCTTGAATGTATATACTATTAGAAATATTTATCCTGACGTCCCCAAATTTTCTAAAACTTAATCTGGTGTGCGACATCCAAATTGAAACCCTCACCTCAGTGAGGATCTCAATTTAAACATCCCACATAAGGCTAAGAAGAAGAAAATCAAAGGAGTCAGAAGGAAACAATCAGTAGCACATGTACATGAACAATAATAAAACCATACACACATGTTCACCATTCAACATATAATTCCAACATAAATTGTTACAACATTTGATATTACATATTGAACAACAAACTATACATATATATGTACTACCACTAAACTACATGATCTTAAGACAACAGGTCCACCTGTACATCCGCTCGCCACACAACTCTCAACTATCCTGGATCTTCAAGAGCATAACCACAACCTAAACAAAAGATTACATGCGGTACACGTTAGCACAATATTCAAGAATATTGTACTGAGTACGCCTACGTGTCTTTTATATACCTCTCATCATATCTTGGCAATAAGATAAAAGTAATACTTGGCAGATATAAAGAAATATAAGAAAATCATATACTTGCATGAAGATGCTCATTAACAAAAGAGAACACATATTTTAAGCACATTTCCATCATACATCTCATGCGTCTGCCACCAAGTGGCTTTGACGTCTTTAGGCCTTATGATCTACCACCAAGTGGTTTGTGATCATTATACAAACATCATATGATCTACCACCAAGTGGTTTGTGATCATTATGCATGCGCTCTACCACCGAGTGGTTTATGAGCTATCTTATGATGGAACATTTATATTATGTTTGCTGGTGTTCATAGCCATAAGTATTGAAGATCAAGCAAGATATCATACAAGAACAATCATTTCAATCAATACCATATGCAAAGTCTTTACTACCATATAACACAAGCATAATGTATAATAAGCCAAGTAAGAGGTAATGGCGTACCTTGATCAAGAGACAAACCTAATCATCATATCCTCATATCAACTACAACTTTGTTAAACCTGATTAAGACAAGATCATGTAATATCATCAGATTCTCATCATCTTACATCTCATCTTAACCCTAATCATGTTCATTGGAGTTTCTCTTAGTTCATTAGGATATGTGTATCATTACTTGTATTCTTATCTTATGATTATCTAACTGATGTCATTTTCTAGATTACATCTCATTATCAAAGTTCATCATCTGAACATATTAACATTATGTCACACATTAACCCTAGGTTACATGCATTACTCAAATTGGGGTTTATATCACATTAAGAGAAACATCATCGTATAACATGGATTATGGGTAACATCCTGATCTCATATTTAATTATGAGGTTCCAGATACTGATATGAGCTTACTCTATAGATTTCATCATTTATTGTGCATGTATGCATTAATTGTATTATCTTTAGTGTTATTAGCCCTAATTAGCCATATTAATCAACTTACATGATTTCGTACATCAACATGACCATAACTGACATCATATGCATTATAAACATGATTTATGATTCGATGGTATTTTCTCATAATTTTAGGTCGTTGTTTGATATTTATTATCTATCAATTAAGAATTTCACAACTAATAAGATATCATTGATATTAGTGCAACAAAAGACTGATATTATGATCTCATGTTGTTCTAATTATTTTTCTGAACATTTCAATACCTTGTTTGTATTTTTCCGATGAGCGAGATAATTTCTACGATTTATTGAAGAACTGAGCAATATCTGATTATTTACCTCATATGGCCAATAGGGATCAGGCACGTGTACCCCAGGGCTGCGGATCCCCCTTGACGCTGGCCTCAAGTGAACTAGTGGTTCACTTCTGAGAGAAACTAGTTCTCTGGACCGCTCACTCTTCCTCTGCGTGAGTCGCCTGGTGTGGCTCCTTGTTTCTCCACAGCGTAGGAGCGCTGCCGCAAGGGCCAACTCTGGCGAGAAACCGACAGATCTCAGGCGAGCCTCATCAGTTCCTGCTTGCGGCTCAAGTAGGCTGCCACCATAGGATGCGGTTGCGGTAGAGAAGATAAGGGGAGGACACCCTTGATCCTCTCTGCGTGAGTCCATCGGGCTGTACTCTAGCCTCCGCTGATGGGTCTGGTCAGAGACCTACGCCACTCTACTCTCCTTTGCTCGGCAACCATCAGCTCTTGCAGTGCGGCATACCTCAATGGTGATGTGGTTTCTTGGCTGGGCTTTAGATATCTGCTTCAGCTCCGAGCCCTGCCGCCTATAACAGACTGCTCCGGCAAGCAATTTTCTTCTTGGTTTTGTCACTGGCGCTAGGGAGAACCCCATCTTGGAACAACCAACATCCATGCCTCCTCTTCAGATGTTCTGGATTGCAATAGATTCAAAGCTCGTGGATCCCTTGTTCAGCTATGATGCAAGCACTGCTGCAAGGCTGGAATGCCAGTGAGAGATAGGCCATGGTCTCTCCCTCGCCAGCACCTTTCACTACAGATCCTTTTTCAGTGTCTACCCACGACAATGGAGAAGGAGGAAGTTGGCATCTGTTCTCACTAGTCTCTTACCCACTATCCTCAAGTGAGGTTTGTATTGGTCTTCGATCGAAGCCGAACTGTTCGGTTAACTTGCACGTACTCTTGTCTCTCTCTCAACGTGCGATCATGGGTGACTACAACTTCCATCAACTCCACCGTCTCTCCTACAAATAGAGTCTCCAATCCCATCCTACAGTCTAAACAGTGCCACACAGCCAATCCAAGGCCCACCAAGTCTGCCGATTGAACATTCACTTACAGAAACTTGTGTTACACATTGGTTAATACAAACTTAGGTTAGAAAAGGATAAACTCTTAGTCTATCATACATCAAATGCACATGATTTCATAATATTCAAACCTAAATAATTTCCTCTAGGAACATCCAATTACAACTAAATTTTAACCATAACTTCCTCACTACAAAAGGTACATTGTACACAAATTTGGTGCCGAAACTCTATTATTATACCATTCAATTAAATTCCACAAGAAGACATAAAAAATTAAGGATCTTTAATCATGATATTAACATCCATCAACAAACCTATTTGTCAAGAGCTTGGAACCCTCCATCTATCTCAACCTTATGGTTTCACTTAAGTCATTGGACATTTTAAGATTCCAAAAGTCCACTCCATCACATCCTACACACCTTAAAAGATATTTCATCCTCGAAATTAAGCCAGAAAATCCACTTTGTCACATCATATACATCTTAAAAGAACTTTCATCCTCGAAAGTAAACCATACTCATACTTCTAGGGAAAACCTTATCTTGCCTTCATCCACGTGTAGGCACTATTCTATGTGTAACATATCCACAAAGGTTACCTAGAACCATGTATCCAAAGCACTATTAGGGGTTTTACAACCATCTTGGGTGCACAAACACTCCATTCAGGGTTGAACTCAAGGATTAGAAGCTTAGCTTATGTCATTCCATATCTCATATATTAGGGTTGCATCTTCATCTTTATTCATGCGTTATTATTCAACATCATATTACCATGTTCCCAAGGAGTTAACCCAAGTTAGCCCATACATCAAGGTGTCATCAACATTTTATTGAGATAATTGTTATAACCCCAAATTTTGGGTTCATTTGGTGAGAAATGAAATTTCTCATATTAAAGATAATTGAACAAAGAATGGTATAATTTGTTTTGAATACACGGATTTTGTTTACAATAGCCTTGATGTTTGTGTTGTGGTCTTTATTGGCTATTGGGCCCAATAACAAGGAAATAACAAGGAAATTCAATTAGTAAATGGATAATTGAATTCTTAAGAAAAGAAATATGTAGAAACCTCTAGAAGGCACATCCAAAGAGGATTTCGTGCCTCTTGGGTTCCTTGGGTTCCAAGGAGTCCAAAGTTGCATAAAAAAAGCAATAAGAAAAGAAAAGATTAATTATGTATTTCTTTAGTAAGAAAGAAATTGAAAACAATGAGAAAATGTGGAAAATGAGTGGAAAGAAGTATAAATGAGTTTTCTTGGGGAAATTTCGTATCCATGAGGTTGCTAATATTAAAAGGAATGCCAATAAGGAAAATAAAAGAGAAATAAAAAGAAATCCTCAAAAAGAGATGTTTAATAAGAGATAAACAAGATAATGAGGAATTATGTGAAATAATGCATAAAGATGCATCTAGAAGGATAATAAGTATATAATAAAAAGAATTTCGAAATAATGGAGTGTCTTGGGAACCAAGGAGTCCCAATAAAGAGGAAAGAAAGAGAAAATACTAAAAAGGCAAAATAAGAGGATAATGTGTTACATTATTAATGAATTATGTTGTATTGTTTAAAAGGATGATATTTTCTATAAAGGAAAATGGGGTTTCGTGGTTAATGGATTAAAATGCAAGAATAATGATGATAGGAGAAAGGATTTTCAAAACCCTAATGTTAGAGGAGGAAGGAATAATAAAGGAATATGAAAGAGAGAGAGAAACTTGCTTAAGTAAAGGAATATATTTCCTATTAGGATTAGGCTTTATTCCTTCATGGGCAAGCATGTTGGGGCAGAAGGGACCCTCATCTATAAAAGGGTAGACCCTTTAGATGAGCCCAAGCAGTTTCCTTGCGTCTCTCTCTCCACTCCGTCTTCTTCTTCATCAAAGCCCTAACCATGAAGGCTTGGTTATAACGCTAGCCACGAAGGTCATGACGTCGTCCTACTGAGGGCATGAAGTTTCCTGGGCAGCCTATGG
Organism: Alisma plantago-aquatica; assembly: GCA_963693085.1. Lineage (NCBI taxonomy): Eukaryota > Viridiplantae > Streptophyta > Magnoliopsida > Alismatales > Alismataceae > Alisma > Alisma plantago-aquatica. The sequence continues at coordinate 755,287,724 of OY856409.1, forward strand.
ATAATCGACCAACTTCACGTTGCTCCCACATGTGTGCATCGTCGCCGGAGGGCTGCAGCAAGGTTGCATCTTGTAGGCCGAGCGCGGCACCCCCAACCATCTGGAGCACCTGAAAAAGGCATGGGCGAGTGCGGCCAACGACCGCGGAGGTAGGAAAACTGTCTCCGACGAGTTTCAGGCCAAGACACGGGAGCAAGAGCCATCCCTAGGTCTGTGCTCGGCGGCTAGGGTGGCAGCATCGAGCTGCAGCAGGAAGATGAAGGGAGGAACCACATTGGACGGTTTTACCCTCAGCCTTACAAAGGATGGGCCACTCAAGTGAGGGGCAGAAGATTCATTCGATTCTAATTTTATCAAACAACGTTGCATGTATTGCATGACGTGGCGGCCTACTATTGGCTCAAGTAAGTGAGTTCTTTCAAAAATCATATCTAATAAACCGTAGCTCGGATTAAAACAAGTCTTATATGAAAATTAATCCTCAGAACGAGGGGAATTCAATAAAAATATGTTTAGAAGCTAATTCCTCTTGTTATTCGAAAAATAGTGTAAATTATCATCTTTAATGAATTAAAGATTAAGAAACCCTATTTTGAAATGAATAAAGTGTTTAATAGGGTTTAATGGGTCATTAAAGATGATATTAACCTGTTAAATGTAAAAAGGTACATTATGTTCAAAAAGGAAGAACTTTGCACGTGATTAGTCTAATTTAGAGTTTATATGCATAAATATGCTTGAAATGTGAAAAGTACATAAAGTTATCATCTTTAATGATTTAATTATGGAAAAATCCTTAGATTTGATGGTAAATGGTCTTAATGACACTATTTGGATAATTCAAGCTGATATTAACCTAGTGATAATGAAAAGGATGTTTTAGATCTAAAAGAATGATCTTTGTACATAATTGTCTTAATTTAGGGTTTCATATACCTAAGTTTGCATTAATGGGCTTAGAAACCCTAATTTAGATGAATGTGTCTTTTAATTGTTTTAATGGTTCAAATCCATAAATAAATAGGGATGTGATGATCCTAAGTCAATTTGGGTATAAAAGACTATTAAAATGAATAGTTGAGCAATTAAGGTTCATAAAAATGGAAAAGGATATTTTAGGGTTTGTTAACTTAAAAAGGATAAAGTTTGAGAAATTGATCTAAGAAACCCTAATGAATATTAATGAAACCTTAATGCAGATTAGAAACCATAGAAAGTGAATCCAAGTTAATAAAGTAGGTTCTTGATAAAGTGTGTAATAAATAGAGTACATATTCTTTTCAGGAATTATGTGATTGTTGAATTACTTGGATTGCATGCTTGGTTGGATTTTCTTAATGCTTCTGAAATCATCAAATCAGGTATGTGGTTAATTATGAATAACCACTTTAGTTTTCCGATGGATTCTCGGATGTTTAATCGCATTGAATGCAACTAAACTGTTTGGATGTTCATAGTGCAATTATAAAGAGACTATGATTATCACATAATGTATATGTCTTCTAGCTCAGATCCTGGTCCCCTCTGTGTCATAATGGCTGACCTAGTATATGGCTACCTAGAGGGTAGGTCCATCAGGTCATGAATGACTTAGTATATGGCTTCCTAGAGGGTAGGTCCATCAAGTCACCTTTACAGAGGTACCAAATAAGTCCTTACAGGGACAACACAGAGTTGTGGATAGGTATGGATTGAGTAGTTTGGCTTAAAACGTAATCTTGATTGTTAAATGATTAATTGAGTGATTATATTGTTAACATAGTTGAACATTATTTGTTTTCCCCCACATACCAGCTTCGGCTGACCGACGTTTTGTTTGTCGGCATTTTAGGTACAATGAAAGAACAAACAGTAAAGTGGCACATGTGGTACTAAATGAGAATTAAAGTGCAAAGGAGGATTAGATAGATTAGTATCTGTGTGGATAGAAGTTTAGAGATCCAAGTTTTTAAAAAGGTATGCAAAAATTTATTTTCTTACAGCTTTCAGTATAGTATGTTAAACTTGTATAATTATTTTTGGTTAATTGTCGAACCTTTGATCCGGACGTCATGGGTGCGGCTTTGACCTCTTAGTCTCCCTTAATTGGGGGTTATCGTGAGGCGGGGTCGTAACATTTGGTATCAGAGCGTAGGTTCCTCATTTAACCATTAATAATTATTAAATTTTACAAACTCTATAGAACCCAAGGGAGTTATTAGAGGATTATCTGAAAGACGGAGGTGTCTACAAAAGGATCACGACCGGGGGCTGGCAATATTTTCCTCCGCACCGCTAGTCGGAATATGAGGACTCCCGGATCCGTGTGACTTCCTGGCCAAAGTCTTAGGGTATGAATTGAAATAAGATACCTTTAGGACTTCCTCATCTTATTCATCCCTTCTCATCACAAAATTCTGTTAAGGACCTAAATGATTAGGGTTTTCTTTCTTCACCCTCCTGAGGTATGGGTAAGGTTAATAAGGTTTAAGGAATCCTCCACCAAATTAATGAAAAGCATGTAAATAAGATGTCATGGACATAAGCTTAAGCACAAATTAAAGAATAGATACATGCTTAGGTCGTATGACATAAGTTGTCATGCCCTCAGAAGAGACCTGAGGCTAGACCTTCTTGTCAGGAGGATAAGTTAGTCTTGGAGATAGAGATCTCCATTGCAAGTAGATACCTGGCACATCCTCTGAGGATGATGCTAACCCTAACCCTAAGTGAAGGTTAGAGAGAGATGAGTTGGACCAGGTGTTTGAAAGGACATGCCTTTGGGATTCCATATGATCCATGAGTGCCCTAGCACCTTTTGGCAATCCAACCCTGGAAAGGGTCGTGCATGTTAAGGTAAAGGATAGCTCCTTAGATGATGATGTTAGTGAAGGACCATAGAAACCCTATGGGCTTGTGCAAGTAGGGCATAGATGGCACCTAGGGCACGTCATAATGCTGACAGTAGGATGAAACCCTGGATAAGGAATTATGATGGAGCATAAAGGGTTATGGATGATCTGGAGCAACCATAAGTTCGAACCTAGGCTTCAGCCATGTAGAGCATGCTTTTGAGGTTGATCCTTCATGGAGAAAGGACCTCTAATGGTGAGGTTGGATGTAGAGTTAGCTCTAGAGAGAGTAGGAAACCCAACAAGAAGGTTGGAAGCCTAAAACCCTAAATAATGGATGATAGTGGTTGCCTCATGATCGATCCCTGGAAGTTGATGATACCTTGGTTGCCTTTAGAGGGACCAAACCCTTGAGAAAAGATGAAGCTTCTGGTACCTACGTGCCTATGGTATAGATGTTTACCTTCCGAGGTAGGAAGAAGAGTTCCTTAGACCTAGAAAGGTTTAGTAGCAGGTTATGAGGCCTTGTACCTTATGGTTTGTCCTTGAGGAGGATCCAACTCTAAGTGTTGCTCGAGTTGAAGGTTGAAAGATGACAGGAAGTGTGTTATGCCTTTTGCAAGCTTGATTTATGGTTAAGAGATAGAGCATGAAGCTGGACATCAAGAACATGAACATAGGGTTCCTGATATAAGAGGGGAAGTGGTATACGTAATGCTCATGAAGAGAATTAAGTTGCTATAGTTTCGAGCATGGTACGCCTCATGTATAGAGGAAAAGGGAAGTCCCTTTAGTTTAAAGTATGTTTGATGAACCCCTCACAGCTAGGTTGTTGATAAAGAAAGGTATGATCTTGATACAACTTTGAGGAAAGAGGACAAGTATGACCTAGCATGATACAATAGGTGATCTGCTTGTGCCGTAATAGCTTGCTAGGGTTAAGTAGGCTCATATGGATGTAAACCCTAGACCTTAGAGCTTTTGTGACCTTGTTGTCAAGAGATAGTTTTCCTCCCATCCTGGGAGAGGGACCCTTTGGTAGGGTGTATATCAGTTTTGTTGGTGACCTAAAGAGGTCTCACAGGATCTTGAGAAGTTAAGTGAAAAGTACATGGTATGAGAGTGAACCTGTAGACCCATAGATATCCATCTCTAATTGCATATGAATGTGTTACCATGGAGGTAACCAGTATGGGGCTTGACCAAGGTAGGCAGGTTGCCATGATCCCTATGAAAGGATGAGGGCCAGCCCATGAATGCAGAAAGAGAGATGATGAAGACATGGGTAAGGTTCTAAGTGAACATGTACTATAATGGAGAATACTAAGTCTATCCTAGGGTCAGGTAGGGGTAAGACTGATGAAAGTAGGAGTTGCCTAATTCCCCAATTTCACATGACCATAGGGTCAGGAGGTAACAACTATCATTGTCTGAGGGCCATGGGTTAGGAGATTGATCACCTTCATGAACTCATGGTACCCAAAGGGCAGATGAGTAGGGCACTCTCTTGATGCATGAGGGAAGAGGGATGACCCCAAAAAGAGCCGGTACCCTATAGACCTGGAGGAGATGACCAAGGATATAAACCTTGGTAGGTTCAAGACTAGTTTGATATCATGATGTAGAGACATATGTGGCACGTTGCAACTTAGATGTAAAGGTGTATTGGCAAGGTGGGATGTACCATCTCTACTCTTGGAATAGGAAGAACTCTGTATTTGGACTGCAGCCAAATGCTTATTTCCTCTTGTTATGGGGGTGAGAGATAGGACATTACACATGCCATACACCAAGGATAAGAGATGATGTAGGTTGGAACGTTGCCACGAGAAATGGGGATAGAGAAGATAATCTACCCTGGTAAAGTGAATGATACATGGATGGTTTGTAAACACTATGAGGAATGAGGTAATCCCCTTATGAGGATGTTTTTATCATGAACTATGTAGAACTTACAAGTTATACCAGGTTGAGTTTGATCACCATGATGATGAAATCAGAGAAGTGTTCTTAATGAAGATAGACATAGAGTTTGAGGTGTGATGATAAGTAAAATACTTGGAAGTGTATGTATTCAATTTTACCTAATACCTAAGGATGCGAAGTGGTAATGGATGATCTAGTTGAGATACATCTGACTAGAAGCTAGCAGAGGTTGTTTGGCTAGCCAGTCTAGTCCTTGATACAATGAAACAATGGTGGTAGAACCTCAAGTGAGCTTCTTTGGAAAAGAAGGTGATGAAACCCCGACTAGAGTGGTTTAGGGTTTCGGAGGAATCGATCTTGAGGAATCATGACATACAGGAAATCATGATTGAAGATCACCATACACCGTGGAAAATGGCAATAGCACTTTGGATGCTTAAGATGAAGTTGCATGTGGTTTATGGGCATGCAATCCAGGAGGTAAAGGACAAACCCCAGTAACCCAGTGTATCGATATAGAGGACAAAAGTGTCCCTGAGAGGGAATGGGAGCTCAACACTATGGATGTTGTGATAGGTCTTCCCAAGGCCAAGGAAGGTCGAGTTGCAATATGGGTTATGGTAAGTCGCCTTACCTAAATGACATGAGAAAGAAAGAGTTTTGTGAAGGGAAAAATCTAGTTCAACTACCCATGAGAGAGATTATTCAACTACACCATGAAGCGAGTTCAAAGGTTCTTGAGTTTGACCTAAAGATTTTCTTCCAAAAGATGGAAGTAGGTGCATGAAGAACTCAATGTTAGTATAGTTTATCACCCCTAACTATGGTTAGTATGATCCAGACTAGAGGGTCTAATGAGGGCATGTGTGCTCGTTCAGGGTGATATCTAGAGACAATTCTTGTCCTATGAAAGATGTGATAATGACCACCATAGCCAGTGTCGGGTTTTATACTCTGCAAGGGAGGTTGTGTCGGTCACCACTTCAGTAAGGTGATGTTGGTGAAAAGGACTACATGATGGTTAGAAAAGGACCACATGATGGTTAAAAAAGGGACCCCAGTGCGTGTAGATGAAGTCACTTTGATTGTGCAAGGGCTGAAAGGAGCCTAGAGATGATGAGAGTCGTGAGTAGATGCAAAGTAGACTGACATACAAGTTACTGTGGGAGAATATGTGACATGAAAATCTGACCCCTCTAAGTTATAACTAAGAGAGCTGAGTCCCCGATGCATGGGTTCTGTTGACATGGTTTGGTGGAGAAGGTTAAGTTTGACCTTACCCCTCAGGATAAAGTAATGTGTGATGAGTTCCATGTGTCCAATTTAGAGCACTATGTGAGGTACCCGACCATGTGCTGAGCAATGAACCTAGTGAGCCCCAAGGGAGGATGACATGGCCTGAGTCACTTGTGCAGTTTATAGACGCCGGGATGAAAGGACTCAGAGAAAAGAATATGTGATGATAAGGGTTTTGTGGAAGCGCCATGTGTACGGTAAAGCCACATAGGGGCCAATGATGGACATGGAAAAGTCTTATCCTGAATTGTTTGTTTGCTTGATAGAATTTTGAGGACAAAATTCCTATAAGAGGGGAAGGATGTTATAACCCCAAATTTTGGGTTCATTTGGTGAGAAATGAAATTTCTCATATTAAAGATAATTGAACAAAGAATGGTATAATTTGTTTTGAATACATGGATTTTGTTTACAATAGCCTTGATGTTTGTGTTGTGGGCTTTATTGGCTATTGGGCCCAATAACAAGGAAATAACAAGGAAATTCAATTAGTAAATGGATAATTGAATTCTTAAGAAAATAAATATGTAGAAACCTCTAGAAGGCACATCCAAAGAGGATTTCGTGCCTCTTGGGTTCCTTGGGTTCCAAAGAGTCCAAAGTTGCATAAAATAAAGCAATAAGAAAAGAAAAGATTAATTATGTATTTCTTTAGTAAGAAAGAAATTGAAAACAATGAGAAAATGTGAAAAATGAGTGGAAAGAAGTATAAATGAGTTTTCTTGGGGAAATTTCTTATCCATGATGTTGCTAATATTAAAAGGAATGCCAATAAGGAAAGTAAAAGAGAAATAAAAAGAAATCCTCAAAAAGAGATGTTTAATAAGAGATAAACAAGATAATGAGGAATTATGTGAAATAATGCATAAAGATGCATCTAGAAGGATAATAAGTATATAATAAAAAGAATTTCGAAATAATGGAGTGTCTTGGGATCCAAGGAGTCCCAATAAAGAGGAAAGAAAGAGAAAATACTAAAAAGGCAAAATAAGAGGATAATGTGTTGCATTATTAATGAATTATGTTGTATTGTTTAAAAGGATGATATTTTCTATAAAAGAAAATAGGATTTCATGGTTAATGGATTAAAATGCAAGAATAATGATGATAGGAGAAAGGATTTTCAAAATCCTAATGTCAGAGGAGGAAGGAATAATAAAGGAATATGAAAGAGAGAGAGAAACTTTCTTAAGTAAAGGAATATATTTCCTATTAGGATTAGGCTTTATTCCTTCATGGGCAAGCATGTTGGGGTAGAAGGGACCCTCATCTATAAAAGGGTAGACCCTTTGGATGAGCCCAAGCAGTTTCCTTGTGTCTCTCTCTCCACCCCGTCTTCTTCTTCATCAAATCCCTAATCGTGAAGGTTTGGTTATAACGCTAGCCACGAAGGTCATGACGTCGTCCTACTGAGGGCATGCAGTTTCCTGGGCAGCCTATGGATAATCGACCAACTTCACGTTGCTCCCACATGTGTGCATCGTCGCCGGAGGGCTGCAACAAGGTTGCATCTTGCATGCCAAGCACCGCACCCCAACCATCTGGAGCACCTGAAAAAGGCATGGGAAAGTGCGGCCAAGGACGGCGGAGGTAGGGAAACTGTCTCCGGCGAGTTTCGGGCCAAGACACGGGAACAAGAGCCATCCCTAGGTCCGCGCTCGGCGGCTAGGGCGGCAGCATCGAGCTGCAGCAGGAAGATGAAGGGAGGAACCGCATTGGACGGTTTTACCCTCGACCTTACAAAGGACGGGCCACTCAAGTGAGGGGCAGAAGCATCATTCGATTCTAATTTTATCAAACAACGTTGCATGTATTGCATGACGTGGCGGCCTACTATTGGCTCAAGTAAGTGAGTTCTTTCAAAAATCATATCTAATAACCCATAGCTCAGATTAAAACAAGTCTTATATAAAAATTGATCCTCAGAATGAGGGGAATTCAATAAAAATATGTTTAGAAGCTAATTCCTCTTGTTATTCGAAAAATAGTGTAAATTATCATCTTTAATGAATTAAAGATTAAGAAACCCTATTTTGAAATGAATAAAGTGTTTAATAGGGTTTAATGGGTCATTAAAGATGATATTAACCTGTTAAATGTAAAAAGGTACATTATGTTCAAAAAGGAAGAACTTTGCACGTGATTAGTCTAATTTAGAGTTTATATGCATAAATATGCTTGAAATGTGAAAAGTACATAAAGTTATCATCTTTAATGATTTAATTATGGAAAAATCCTTAGATTTGATGGTAAATGGTCTTAATGACATTATTTGGATAATTCAAGCTGATATTAACCTGGTGATAATGAAAAGGATGTTTTAGATCTAAAAGAATGATCTTTGTACATAATTGTCTTAATTTAGGGTTTCATATACCTAAGTTTGCATTAATGGGCTTATAAACCCTAATTTAGATGAATATGTCTTTTAATTGTTTTAATGGTTCAAATCCATGAATAAATAGGGATGTGATGATCCTAAGTCAATTTGGGTATAAAAGACTATTAAAATGAATAGTTGAGCAATTAAGGTTCATAAAAATGGAAAAGGATATTTTAGGGTTTGTTAACTTAAAAAGGATAAAGTTTGAGAAATTGATCTAAGAAACCCTAATGAATATTAATGAAACCTTAATGCGGATTAGAAACCATAGAAAGTGAATCCAAGTTAATAAAGTAGGTTCTTGATAAAGTGTGTAATAAATAGAGTACATATTCTTTTCAGGAATTATTTGATTGTTGAATTACTTGGATTGCATGCTTGGTTGGATTTTCTTAATGCTTCTGAAATCATCAAATCAGGTATGTGGTTAATTATGAATAACCGCTTTAGTTTTCTGATGGATTCCCGGATGTTTAATCGCATTGAATGCAACTAAACTATTTGGATGTTCATAGTGCAATTATAAAGAGACTATGATTATCACATAATGTATATGCCTTCTAGCTCAGATCCTGGTCCCCTCTGTGTTGTAATGGCTGACCTAGTATATGGCTACCTAGAGGGTAGGTCCATCAGGTCATGAATAACTTAGTATATGGCTGCCTAGAGGGTAGGTCCATCAAGTCACCTTTACAGAGGTACCATATAAGTCCTTACAGGGACAACACAGAGTTGTGGATAGGTATGGATTGAGTAGTTTGGCTTAAAACGTAATCTTGATTGTTAAATGATTAATTGAGTGATTATATTGTTAACATAGTTGAACATTATTTGTTTTTCCCCACATACCAGCTTCGGCTGACCGACGTTTTGTTTGTCGACGTTTTAGGTACAATGAAAGAACAAACAGTAAAGTGGCACATGTGGTACTAAATGAGAATTAAAGTGCAAAGGAGGATTAGATAGATTAGTATCTGTGTGGATAGAAGTTTAGAGATCCAAGTTTTTAAAAAGGTATGCACAATTTTATTTTCTTACAGCTTTCAGTATAGTATGTTAAAATTTGATAATTATTTTTGGTTAATTGCTGAACCTTTGATCCGGAAGTCATGGGTGCGACTTCGACCTCTCAGTCTCCCTTAATTGGGGGTTATCGGGAGGCAGGGTCGTAACAATAATTGTTAGAACATGTTCAACATTACCATATGTCTTTTTAGGAGGGAGTTAGCTATCATTAACTCACATTATCCATCTAGATCATACCAAGGTGTCATACATGTTATGTTGTGCTAACCTTCAAATTACATTTTTTCTTTCTTTATTAAGCACTAAGATTAACACCTCGTGTAACATATATCTCTCCTATGATCTTGTTTCATTGCTCATTATAAATTGTCACATTTACGAAGTTTTCATCGCAAGATTAACCAACTATATCACATTGTCATCATTATTTATGTAAATGGTTAACCATTTATGCATCGATATGTATTTAACCATCTCTAGGTTTACAACATATCATATTTATATATTACATCTTGAGATTAGATCACATGCTTACCTATTTTATATCATGGTTGTGCTAACAAACTTATACAAGTGGCTTATCAAAACTTTATCTAGTCCAAATGAGGTTTTCTTGACCCATAACATGAGGGTATTGCCATGCTCAGTCTCTTTGAGCTAACTCAACTCTATGAGTATATCATATGCATATACTTTATCTTTCCTCTCATAGTCTAGGGTTCTCAGATTACCTCATTGGAACTAGTGATACCTTACAAGCTCTAGACACATAAGCATCAACCAAAGCATGCTATTACATACCCTTCATAGGTCTTCTATCCATGAAACATGCTTACCCAAAACTCTCTTATATACACCACTAGATTCCTATGTGGGAAACCACCAACCCGAGCATGAGGCTTCACAGAAACTAACATAGCTACCTCCTCCAGGGTCTTGGGCTCTCTCCCTCACCCAGATGGCAGGCACTCATATTCATATTCATATATGCACATATAACCAGCCTCTCTTTGTCTCTAGGGTTTGGTCCTCTCAAGGACATCTAGGGTTCAAAAGGACTATAGGAATCATGCATAAAGAAACTAAACTTAATCACTCAGGAGTAGTCTAGTTTAGGACATATCATATCACATATCTCAAATTCTCATATCTTGGAGTTTAGATTCTCTAACCTTCTCCCAATGGGTCTCACTCTCTCTGGAGTTAACCCCAAAACTGGTCCCAACACTAGAGGTCCTCCTTTTTAAAAGAGCTTGAGGCTCATGTTGACTCACAACCTTGTCTTAACTTAGCTTATCTTAACTTAGAAAAACACACATACTTTCATCATGAAAACTTATCTCAAAACCTCAAATCTGAACTCATGTCCTCAAAGACAATCATAGATCATCATAACCATTTTATACCACCTATATAAAACTTGCATTATATCATCATAACTTATTTCATCTATTCCATCTATCACATATATTCCAACAAGGCTCTAGACATCTAATCTAGAACTACTCTCTCTTCTAGACTAATGTCATTCACTTTCACTTAGTTTGCATGATCACCTCCTACTTGTACAGTGGGGACACATTTTTGTAATACATATATATATAATAAAATATTATATAGTTTTTCTCCGATAAAACAAGCGTCAGAGAAAACTACCAAGGTTCGATCTGATTGGAATAAAAAACCAAATCCTGAAAACGAGTGTCCCACACATAGTAGAGAGTCCAGTGTCATGAAAACTAATGAAAAGAGTGAGAACATGGTGTAGACTAGCGTAGCTACTCTAGACAAAGAGCGCCATATGTCTAGGGTTTCTCCTCCCTTGATGCACGTCATTTCCAAATAGTGCAACGTCCCATACCGCTGCACTACAAGGAAAGAACGACATCTAAGGACTTGCTACTCAACAAGCACCAATCTAGACCTAGTTCTCGGACATCTAGGTGCTAACCTAGAGCCTAGGTCAGATCTAGTCTCTAAAAGATGACTAATCTAACCCTAAAGATTACTAAGTTCAAGGTTTTCATTAGTTTGAGTTGCATAATGAGCAAATGTCAGGCTTTGCTATTGTTCATGCTCTGATACCACTTGTGACGTCCCCGAATTTTCTAAAACTTAATCTGGTGTGCGACGTCCAAATTGAAACCCTCACCTCAGGGAGAATCTCAATTTAAACATCCCACATAAGGCTAAGAAGAAGAAAATCAAAGGAGTCAGAAGGAAACAATCAGTAGCACATGTACATGAACAATAATAAAACCATACACACATGTTCACCATTCAACATATAATTACAACATGAATTGTTACAACATTTGATATTACATATTGAACAACAAACTATACATATACATGTACTACCACTAAACTACATGATCTTAAGACAACAGATCCACCTGTACATCCGCTCGCCACACAACTCTCAACTATCTTGGATCTTCAAGAGCATAACCACAACCTAAACAAAAGATTACATGCGGTACACGTTAGCACAATATTCAAGAATATTGTACTGAGTACGCCTACATGTCTTTTATATACCTCTCATCATATCTTGGCAATAAGATAAAACTAATACTTGGAAGTTATAAAGAAATATAAGAAAATCATATACTTGCATGAAGATGCTCATTAACAAAAGAGAACACATATTTTAAGCACATTTCCATCATACATCTCATGCGTCTGCCACCAAGTGTCTTTACGTCTTTAGGCCTTATGATCTACCACCAAGTGGTTTGTGATCATTATACAAACATCATATGATCTACCACCAAGTGGTTTGTGATCATTATGCATGCTCTCTACCACCGAGTGGTTTATGAGCTATCTTATGATGGAACATTTATATTATGTTTGCAGGTGTTCATAGCCATAAGTATTGAAAATTAAGCAAGATATCATACAAGAACAATCATTTCAATCAATACCATATGCCAAGTCTTTACTACCATATAACACAAGCATAATGTATAATAAGCCAAGCAAGAGCTAATGGCGTACCTTGATCAAGAGACAAACCTAATCATCATATCCTCATATCAACTATAACTTTGTTAAACCTGATTAAGACAAGATCATGTACTATCATCAGATTCTCATCATCTTACATCTCATCTTAACCCTAATCGTGCTCATTAGAGTTTCTCTTAGTTCATTAGGATATGTGTATCATTACTTGTATTCTTATCTTATGATTATCTCACTGATGTCATTTTCCAGATTACATCTCATTATCAAAGTTCATCATCTGAACATATTAAGATTATGTCACACATTAACCCTAGGTTACATGCATTACTCAAATTGGGGTTTATATCACATTAAGAGAAACATCATCGTATAACATGGATTATGGGTATCATCCTGATCTCATATTTAATTATGAGGTTCCAGATATTGATATGAGCTTACTCTGTAGATTTCATCATTTATTGAGCATGTATGCATTAATTGTATTATCTTTAGTGTTATTAGCCCTAATTAGCCATATTAATCAACTTACATGATTTCGTACATCAACATGACCATAACTGACATCATATGCATTATAAACATGATTTATGATTTGATGGTATTTTCTCATAATTTTAGGTCGCTGTTTGATATTTATTATCTATCAATTAAGCATTTCACAACTAATAAGATATCACTGATATTAGTGCAATAAAAGACTGATATTATGATCTCATGTTGTTCTAATTATTTTCTGAACATTTTAGTACCTTGTTTGTATTTTTCCAATGAGCGAGCTAATTTCTATGATTTATTGAAGAACTGAGTAATATCTGATTATTAACTCATATGGCCAATAGGGATTAGGCACGTGCACCCCAGGGCTGCGGCTGCCCCTTGACGCTGGCCTCAAGTGAACCAGCGATTCACTTCTGAGAGCAACCAGTTCTTTGGACGGCTCACTCTTCCTCTGTGTGAGTCGCTTGGTGCGGCTCCTTGTTTCTCCACAGCGTAGGAGCGTCGTCGCAAGGGCCAACTCTGGTGAGAAACCGACAGATCTCAGGTGAGTCTCATCAGTTCCTGGTTGTGGCTCGAGTAGGCTGCCACCATAGGATGCGACTGCGGTAGAGCAGATAGGGGGAGGACACCCTTGATCCTCTCCGTGTGAGTCCATCGGGTTGTACTCTGGCCGCCGCTGATGGGTCTGGTCAGAGACCTACGCCACTCTGCTCTCCTTTGCTCAGCAACCATCAGCTCTTGCAGTGTGGAAGACCTCAACGGTGATGTGGTTTCTTGGCTGGGCTTTAGATATCTGCTTCAGCTCTGAGCCCTGCCGCATATAACGGACTGCTCAGGCACGCAGTTTGCTTCTTGGTTTTTTCACTGGCGCTTGGGAGAACCCCAGCTTGGAACAACCAACATCCATGCCTCCTCGTCAGATGTTCTCGATTGCAATAGATTCAAAGCTCGTGGCTCCCTTATTCAACTATGATGCAAGCACTACTGCAAGGCTGGAACACCAGCGAGAGATAGGCCATGGTCGCTCCCTCGCCAGCACCTTTCACTGCAGATCCTTTTTCAGTGTCTACCCACGATAATGGAGAAGGAGGAAGTTGGCATCTGTTCTCGCTAGTCTCTTACCCACTATCCTCAAGTGAGGTTTGTATTGGTCTTCGATCGAAGCCGAACTATTCGGTTAACTTGCACGTACTCCTGTCTCTCTCTCAACGTGCGATCATGGGTGACTACAACTTCAATCAACTCCACCGTCTCTCCTACAAACAGAGTCTCCAATCCCATCCTACAGTCTAAACAGTGCCATGCAGCCAATCCAAGGCCCACCAAGTCTTCCGATTGAACATTCACTTACAGAGACTCGTGTTACACATTGGTTAATACAAACTTAGGTTAGAAAAGGATAAACTCTTGGTCTATCATACATCAAATGCACATGATTTCGTAATATTCAAACCTAAATAATTTCCTCTAGGAACATCCAATTACAACTAAATTTTAACCATAACTTCCTCACTACAAAAGGTACATTGTACACAAATTTGGTGCCAAAAATCAATTGTTAGACCATTCAATTAAATTCCACAAGAAGACATAAAAAATTAAGGATCTTTAATCATTATATTAACATACATCAACAAACCTATTTGTCAAGAGCTTGGAACCCTCCATCTATCTCAACCTTATTGTTTCACTTAAGTCATTGGACATTTTAAGATTCCAAAAGTCCACTCCATCACATCCTACACACCTTAAAAGATATTTCGTCCTCGAAATTAAGCCAGAAAACCCACTTTGTCACGTTTATTTCCTTGATCTTGTTCTTGAATAAGTCACTTACGTGATTAGCTACCATCTTGTATGTTTGGTATCTAATGCCTTTAATGGGTAGTGTTACATAAAATATGTAGCTAGAGAGTAGTGTAAATGCATGAAAGTATTGGATCACTAGATCTAAATATCATTCGTTTATGTGTTTGATTATTTTTTCATCTTGAGAGAGAGACATGCTTATAGTCTAGATCTAACCTGATCTCAATATAGGAGGGAACAAACACTAATGATGAGTTCTCATAACAAAGCTAAAGGTATATAATGGGTATGAGTGTTTGCATGTTAGTGAGTGTGCCTAGTTGATGAAATCCAATCCAAGTTCTATTGAAAATATTGAACTCCACCACAAGAACCACAATTGGTCTTATTTTGTTAACTTGGTTTCCATTTACTTTGTTATCTTTTTTTGTTAAATTAGTTTTGTTTCTTTCACCTAGATTCCATTTACTCTAAGTGAAGAACACTAAACTTACTCTTGATATGACTTAGCATAGCTAAGATCTTAAGTCCTAAACATATTGTCGCCCTTGTCCTTGTGTTTGACAACACTTACTACTTTGGACCAGTATTATCATTGTGATGTCAAAGGTGTTGTGTTATATATTTAGAGTTTGATTTGTCTCAATTAGTTTTCACTTTTTAACACACACATTGTAGGTGATCAAATTTGGCATCATTTTTAGAGACAGTGCAATAAAAAAATATTAAGGATGTGAGGTCTACTTATATTTTTTCAGTGCAATCGAATCTAGTAATGGACACTATTGCACACACATTGAACCAATTTCACTGTATCTTGAAATCTTGATCATGTATATGGTATCTTACCAAATCATAGAACTTCTTCAGGTACCTAGTGTGAAACTAGCTCTTTCTTCATTAAGATGGATGTTATGGTTGCACAAGGATATAGATAAGGGGATGGAAACAAACCACTACCACCACCACCACCACTGGTGCTTCCATGTATTTGTTCCTCAAAAACAACTTATGCTAAAAAGACAAGACAACATGTAGTCCTTCCAAGAATCAACACGGCCAACATTGAGATGAATCCAGCTTCCATATTCATATCTCAAGAATGAACATTTGAAGTGAACTCAATTGAGTACAACCCTTACCATCACATTGATTCTTTCAAGAATGCTTTTCACACCATGAAGATAAACACAGTTCCTCAAGAGATGATATACTATAAGGAATTCTCCTTCTTTTTAAGGGATAAGGTGCTTATGTGGTACCATACTTTGAAACATGGAATTGTACTAGACTAGGAATGCTTGGCTAATACTTTTGTTACTATGGTCTTCCCAATTGAGAAGATGATCAGATGCAAAACCAAGATCTACAACTTTAACCGTAAACCTACAAAAAACATGAGTGATTTCTAGGAGAGACACCAAGTCTATTGGAGGGAATTCCTCCATCATAGGTTTTATGAAGGATATTTGATCACTTCTTGCTATAATAGTTTTACTCAAAAAGCAAGAGGAAATTCGTAAATGCGGTAGCAGAGAGTGACTTCATGGGGAATAACTGAAAGCCATCCATGGAATTCATAGATAATGAATGCACTACAATCCAATTGGGACTACGAAATAGGACCCACTTGAAATGTATCTTCTGTAAGAACTACTTCTGATTCAAAATCCATAGAAGCCCTTATAGCCACACTTGACAAGATAGCCACAGATGTTCGTACCTTGAAGGAAAGAAACATTAAGGGAAAGAACCATGCAGAGACAGTCATTAAATATGTTACATGTGGAGAGAGTGGGTATATTTACAACTATTGCATCTACAAACATGAGTAATAAAACAAGTAAGGAGCATAGAAAAAGTCACCTATAGAAATTATAAGAGATGTGATCATCCTAGATTATCCTATGGGAATAAAACTACAATAAAGAACTCTCACGTGATTAACCAGCCTACCAATACACCTTATAAACCACCCAGGTTTGGGAGAGGTAATGGACCATCCAGCTATACTCATAATACCAACTCCCAGTAGAATAAGAAAAACCTTCAAAATCAGAATCAACCAAAATTTGACTTGATCACAAAGTTGTCTTCCTTCACAAATTGGTCAGCTAAGATTATGATAAACCAAACCAAATCACTATTAACAACAACAATACAATAAGCATGATGTAAGGACATATATTAAATGTGATTGGGAAATTGTTTGATATGCAACAATTAACAAAATGATTGATCAATAGCTAGAAAATCTACCAGACCTTATAAAGGGCACAATCAAAAGAATCATGTATAACATAAAATAGATATCATGTAGTTATGAAATCACTATGATGGACACCCTAAGGTTAGGAACAATTCTTGATTATATAACTATTTTCATCCAACAAGAAAGTATTCCTACATCTAATCTTTGACCAGACTTAGTTAAAATGGAACAAGATAAAATCCTTGAAACTATTTTTGAGAAGACAACAACAAAGGAGAAAGGTAAGGGGAAGAAGTCACATCAAGATAAAGAAATTGAGTCTACTGAAGATGTTCTCTTCAATAGAGACCCATATCCTCCTAGAATCCCTATCCCACATAAATTGATCAAAGCTCAGATGAAGAAGAGATATGAGCAATTTATAGAAGTTGTAAAGAAGTTGCACCTTGATATCCCTTATTACATTGCTATTCAAGAGATGCAAACCTACATTGAGTTCTTTAAGGACCTTATAACCAAGAGAAGGTGATAATATGAGGTAGTGATGGTCTAATTTGCAAAGATGTATAGTAGTTTTTTTGCAAGTGAAGACGCCTGTAAAATAGAAAGATTCAGGTGCCTTCACGATCCCATTAAATTTGGAGACAAACAAAAGGAAAGGACTAACTGATTTGAGAGACACCACAAGTTTGATGACCTTAACTCTAGCACAGAGACTTGATCTAACATACATGGTAAAAATTGGGATGAAAATCCATTAGATGGACACACCTTCAGACGACATGTTGTCTTTGTCAAATATGTTTCAATCAAAACTGGAGGATTATTTATTACATGTGATATTTCCATAGCTGACACAGTCAAAGACCCATCCTACCAAATTATATTTGTAAGATCCTTCCTTTCTATTGAAAGAGCATTGATACATGTGGAAGCATGCATTATTACAATCACAATTGGATATGATCACATTGATTTTAGGGTCCACAATTCAATGAGGTGGCTTTCCTTATTCAAATATATATATTTCATTGACAATTACAATCAGCTCCATGCAAACATCAAAGAATAGAATGGTATTGTGAATCTTCTAATGAGGTCCCTCACTGATCATACCACTATTGTCAATGACCCCAAGTTTGGGGAATATTAGATACTGGAATACTTAGATGTTGACAAAGAAGACAATATAGTTGAGGATGTTGAAATTGTTAAATATGCTTCTACAAAAAGAAATCCTAATGACAAACAAGCTCCCAAATATTCTCTTGAGTTGAAACAACTCCCTAAGGGGCTTAATTATGAATTTATACATAGAAAAGAATGAAATCATGTCATTATAAACTCTACCTTATCTAAGAAGAAGAAAGGACAACTTCTTTCTAAATTAAGGTTGAGGAGAAAGGTAGTTGGATAAATTGTGGATGACATAGAGTCATTAAATCCTATTGAATGCATGCACATGATCCACTTTCAATAGAATGCTAAGCATATTTCCCAAATACAAAGAAGGTTGACCAAAATCGACAATAGTTTATCAAGAAATAGGTTATCAAAGTGTGTGATGTAGGAATTATATATGCCATTAGCAATAACAAATGGGTAAGACGTCTCCATGTGGTGCCCAAAAAGGGAGGAGCATGACTATGATGAAAGGAGAAAATGGTGACAAAATCACAACCACAACTTTGATCAGGTGGAGGGTGTGTTTTGATTATAGGAAACTCAACTCAAATACCAAGAAAGACCATTTCCCCTTGCCATTTGTTGACCAAGTGCTTGAGCATATAGCCTGCCATTCTTATTTATAATATCTCAATTTATATTTTGTATTCTATCAAGTACCCATCCATCCTAATGATCAAAATAAAACCACATTTACATTCTTTTTATGGTACTTTTGCTTTCATAAAATTGTCGTTCGGCTTGTGCAATGAACCTATGACTTTTCAAATGTGTGTGATTTCTACCTTTGTTTATTTTCTTGAAGATATTATGGAGATATTTATGGATGACTTTTCTATCTATGGAACATATTTTGACCAATGCCCAAGAAACTTATATTTACTACTAAAGATATGTGAAGAAGAACACCTCATTCTTAACTTGGAAAAGTGCCATATCATGGCACATGAAGGTATTGTGCTAGGGCATAAAGTCTTTGAAATGGGGATAGAGCTTGATTGGAGAAAAGTAGAAGCTATATCAAAACTTCCTATACCCAAGTCAATGTGGGGAGTTAGAATTTCTCGTAGACATGCTAGATAAAGGTGCTTCATTAAATAATTAAAAAAAATCTCCAAACCTTTATCTAGTTTTCTCATAAAGGATGCAACTTTCAATTTTTTTTTAAAAATCCTTTAATACTATGAAGCATGCTCTCACCAAAACACCTATAATCCAACCTCCATACTGGGACCTATCCTTCAAGTTGATGTGTGGCACAAGAAATTATTTGGTATAATCTATTTTTGGGACAAAATAAAGACAAGAAAAATCATGTCATCTACAATGCTAGAAAGACACTAGATGAACCACAAGTGAATTATATAACCACTAAGAAGGAAATGTTGGCTATTATCAATAATTTTTACAAATTTATATCCTTCCTAACTAGTTTCAAAGTAGTATTGTACACTATATATGGAGCTATGAAGTGTGTTATAACTAAGAAAGATAAGATTGTTGAGAGGGACACTACTTTTACATGGATTTATCACAAGATCATTGATAAAAAAGGATTATAAAATATTGTAGTCAATTATCTATCTAGAATTCAACTAGATAAAAACCATTCCTTATCGATAAATGATAGTGGTACAGATGAATCTCATGTGTGAGCGAAATATATTGACCCATCGATATAATGGTATGTGGATATCTACAACTATTTAGCTTGTCAACAACTTCCTCTTGTTATTATCTATAATGCGATAAGAAGAATGTTCAATGTTGGGATGACCCACTACTATCCAAATGGTGTGTTGATAACCTCTATGAAACATGCATACACAAAGAGGAAGTGCCTAAGATCCTCAAAATATTCCATGCTTCACCTTATGGTGGACATTCAAAGGAAGATAGAACAACTTTCAAGGTTCTACATTTAGGTTTCTACTAAAAAACTATTTAAGGATTCACATGCCTTTGTAAAATCTTGTAATGAGTGTCAAAGACATGATATATATCTAGGAGAAATGGGATGCCAATGTATGGTTGGATCAAAGTTGAAAATTGTGATTTATGTGATATTGATTCTATGGTCCCTTCCCTTCATCATGCATCAACCATATATTTCGGTTGTAGTTAATTTTGTGGATATTGGGTTGAAACCATAGATACTCCTGACTGTGACTCTAAAGTTGTGATGAAAGTTTTCAACAAGATTATCATTACAAGGTATGGGGTTTCCAGAAATGTCATAAGTAATAGAAGAACTCATGTTGCAAAAATGCAATTTTAAGCTCTTCTAAGAAAGTACAATGTGAAGAATATGGTTGCTACACCTTATCACCCCTAGACATCTTGTTAAGTTGAAGTCTAAAATAGACAAATTAAGCATGTTATGGAAAAGATAACTAAGAAGTCAAGGAAGAATTGGTCCACCAAGTTAGATAAATCCCATTTGGCATATAGGACATCATAAAAGACACGTATAGGGACCCGTTGTTGGGTTTTATGGAAGGGGGTGCAGTAGAATAACAACAAATTCTTCCATTTCTATCCAAACCATTAGATTCGTCATAGTTATGATACACTATTGAATGAAATTACAACATACTAAAACCTTCCCTCTGATCCATGAAAATCCAAATTCCCCTTAATTTGATATCCATGGCAATGATAGGTAAACCACCAAACATGGTATAAACAATACCCTCCTAGATCTAAATAGCTTTTGTAAGTAATGAAAATGAATGTTTTCACATATACTTGTTAAAATATGTTGAGAAATGCATCATATATATATATATATATATATATATATATATATATATATATATATATATAAAGAAAACATTATTTATGTAATTGACATAGTCACATAAAAGGTTAAGGAAAGTCATAATATGAAGAAAACCCTATAACAAATCCAATAGCAACATGTTATCCATAAATATACTTATTTGGTAAATATATATGGATACAACACTTTTTAATAAAAAAATCACTATATAGCTTAATAAATAGTCTCAAACAAGGATTTAGAATGTTGTTAATTTGATGTACTTCAATACTACCCAAAAAATCAAGTCGTGAAAGGGGCGGCGATGAGTGGCAGCGCGCTAGGGTTTTCTGGGCGATATGGCAACCAGGAGGACGAAAGGGACCCTGGAGGAATGAGAGGAGGAATGATTTCACTGGGGAACTCAAGACTTCAGTGACAGTACTCGATTCTGAAGAACCAGAATGGCAAATCACAAGCAGTGAGATGGCAACAAAGTCCACATGAGTCGGTGATGGATATAGAAGGAGGAGACACTGCCTTCCCTCCGTTGGGCAGCCCGGACCAAAGAGAATCCCAAAACAAAGTAGGAAACGCAGAGGGAACTAATGCTGATCAGGCGGTCCGACCAATGCACTACAAGGTGGCTGTCATCGAAAATTAAGATAACCCACACGGTTATATTCATATTTATGTAGATAAGACCGGGATTAACCTTTAGAAAGATGATATCATCGAACCAGTAATGGAAGGCTTCCTAGCCTTTAACATTACGACAGAAGCACGCACTAACCTCCTAAAACCCTAGCAATTCATTGTGGTCGTCAAGCTTATAGTGAGGGAAATTGGCTATATGACCTTACGTGACAAGATCTGATTGCTGTGGGCTCCTGATGGTGGATACAACCTGATTGATCTAGATAACGACTATTATCTCGTACAACTTCAGAAACTAGA
Source organism: Alisma plantago-aquatica (assembly GCA_963693085.1). Taxonomy (NCBI): domain Eukaryota; kingdom Viridiplantae; phylum Streptophyta; class Magnoliopsida; order Alismatales; family Alismataceae; genus Alisma; species Alisma plantago-aquatica. The sequence continues at coordinate 755,309,584 of OY856409.1, forward strand.
TGATTATCTAAAAGCCCTTATAGGTGGACCTTGGCCGTTGTTTGGGTCTTACTTGACGGTGCAACATTGGAACCCTAACTTCTCTCCTGAAAAAGCACAGTCGGAGCACTTCATTGCGTGGGTTCGGATTCCCAACCACCCTATCGACCTATACTAGGACACTTTGCTTGAGGCTATTGAGAACAAGATTGGTAAAACCATTAAGGTTGACACTAATACCATGTATCAGAGGAGGGGGAAGTTTGCAAGGATAGCGATAGAATTGCAGACTGGAAAACCTCTGGTACCTGCTGTGTACGTTGAAGGGAAACAACTCACGGTACAATACGAGAATATTCCACATATCTGCATCAGGTACGGCCACGTCAGACACATGGAAGGAGAATGTGTGGTACGACCTCAGCCTCAGTAGACCACAGGAGGAGAAGGCACTGAAGGAACAAGCAACAACGATAACAATGGAAGCATGGGGGCGTTTGCTGAAACCATCCATGCTCAACCCATAAGGCGCAAACCTAGGCGTAAGCAGCAAGAACTGAACACCAAGCAACTGAGTACCCACAATAAATTTATGAACCTGGATTCGCAAGAAATTGAAGAAATCCTAGACTTGAATAGTGATGAAGTACCAGGAATTGAAGAGGTGGCAGAGCGAATCACAAGGAATGATTGGAGCACAAGGAAGCAGAAATAAAGACGGGAGAAACATAGCACAAACAACAACCAACGTCCCCCAATGGGTGAGTCCAATGCTGGTAACCTGCATCCATCCCAGATTCGGAAGCAAAATGCTCATAGCCAAAAAGGCAAAGGCAAAGAGAATGCCCAATCAGCGGTGGTGTTGGTGGGTGACGAAACAACAACATGTACCAACTTTGCTGTGAAGGACTTCAGCAACAACCCAGTTAGTCCATTCTTCATGGGAGCTACTGGTCCATCCAAGGCTCAAGCCTGTCCATTCCCTGGAAAGGGGAACGTAGCGATACACTTACGCAATAGGAAAATCCCTTCCATGCCGAAACCCTTGGAGCCTGGATCAAAGAAGAGAGGCCGCAAGGGCATGAAGGAAGTTGTTGAACTGCCGAGAGAAGGTGAAGAGGGGCCAAACCCGAATCCTTTTAAATGAATGTCCTCTACTAGAATGTGCAGGGTATCTGCCATAACGATACACAAGGGGTTGTTAAGGAGCTGGTGAGAAAGTATATGATCTCGATCCTGGTTGTTATCGAGCCACGCACTAGTGGCGCTCAGGCGGAAGCCATCATTAACAAACTTGATTTTCCCTTCTCGCACAGGGTAGAGGCTATCGATTTCTCGGAAGGCATTTGGCTCTTGTGGAAGAACTCTATATCGGAGATGGAGATCATTCTCAGCCATCGGCAATTCATCCACTATTGCGTGGATAGAAAATACTACATGACCTTTGTTTATGGCATGATAACTTGAGAAGGAAGAAGGTTACGGTGGCATAGACTCCACGCCCTAGCACAAGTGACCACGCTACCTTGGACAGTGATGGGGGACTTCAATGCCTATCTCCATGGGGATGAGAAGATGGGGGCCTGGGTCATGAAAAAAGAATCTGCGATGACTTCAATGATGCCCTTAATGCTGTCAGTCTGTTTGAGATTGAAGTGTGTGGACCTCGTATGACCTTCAAAAGGGGCTTTCTCCAGGAGAAACTTGATAGGGTGCTAGGCAATTCGGCGTGGCTGGGAATGAATATTGAGTGTCGGGTAGAAGTAGTTGAGCAGCTCAGGTCAGACCATGCACCGCTTCTCTTGAATATGGAGACGCGAGAGAGGCAAGGAACAGCCAGATGATACTTTACAACCAAGTCTAGCTGGCAGACAACTGAGGGATTCCAACATCTGCTCAAGGCAGAATGGCCACCTAATGTGGGATTCACGACTTCCGCCAGGTCCTTCCTTACGAAGGCTACCACCTAGAACAACAGTGAGCACAGGAAGAAGACTCATGCTAAATAGGCGCTTCAAGTGTGCCTCCTCCTGGCCTAGGAGCAGCTCACACATACTTATGATCAGGAGACAAAGAACACTATATTGGACATCCAATACAAGCTGAACGAACTTCTCAAACAGGAGGAATTAGATTGGTAGCAGCGTGCTCGATGCGATTGGCTTCACGCGGGGGGATAGGAATACTAAGTTCTACCACATGTTCGTTAAGGAGAGAAGATGGAGGAACAAGATAACCAGACTGCAAGGGGAGGATGGCATTTGGCGGGACAATGAACATGAAATACAAGCGTTAATCGAGGAGTACTACAGAAGGCTCTACATTGACGACAATCCAGGCGGCAGACTTCAGCAATGTGCTAAATACATTGGTGCCTTTCCAATGTTACCGCCACACCAATGCGCTGAGCTGGGGAGGATGCCTAAGGAAGATGAAGTGCATAAAGCACTTTTCTCCATGGCAAAGTTCAAGGACCCATGGTTGAATGGAGTGGACTCTAATTTCCTGCAATGTAATTGGAACATCATTAAGATTTCCCTAACCTCCTTTGTTCATAATATGTTTGTAGGAAACCAGTGGGACAGAAGTGTTGCTAATGCACTCATGGTCCTAATACCCAAGAAACGTAAACCAGAGACATGTGCTCAACTAAGACCCATCTCGTTGAACAATGTTTGCATGAAATTGGTGACAAAGATCATCGTGGCTTGTATCCAACCTCATCTCAATGCCTAGATCCATCTAGCCCAATCAAGCTTTATTCCAGGAAGGAGGATTAGTGATAATACTGTCTTAGTGCATGAAAACATACACTCTATGGAAAAGAAGAGAACTAAGCACCAATCGATGGTGATTCAACTAGACATGGCTAAAGCCTATGATAGGATGAGCTGGGAATTCATCCAGGATACTGTCAGGCAAACATCCATACCTAGCAACTTGGTGGCCATTATCATGGATGTGATTTCAGCGGGCTCAACAACCATCCTGTGGCAAGGAAGAGAGACTGAGGCCTTTCAACCGTCTAGAGGAGTCTGGAAAGGGGACCCTCTATCTCCCTACATCTTTGTGCTGTGTTTAGACCGTCTGAGCCAAGCCATCGAGAATTTAGTAGCCCGAGATCAGTGGAATCCAGCCACCTTCAACGTCGGTAGGACCCATACTTCACATGTCTGCTTTGCAGACGACATAATGCTTTTTGGTGAGGCATAAATAGAAAAATCTCGTATCATAAACATGTGTCTTAGGAGCTTCGCAAGAGCGTCAGAGCAGCAGCTAGCTAAAGAGAAATCTAGTGTCTTTTTCAGCAAGGGCACACCTCGAGCTACACGACGCCATATCTGTAGCAGACTCAGTATCACTAAAACCAGCGTGATAGGAAGGCACCTGGGCGTTCCAATCATCCATCATAGGAAGAAGAAGGAAATGTATCTATCCATTATGAACACCATTGACAGTAAGAGCTGGCTGGGAAAACAAATGTTTGACAATGGCAGGTAGAATCACTTTGGCGAAATTAGTCCTAACTCACTCATCTATATATCCAATGCAAACGCCGGCCATCCCACTCACGGTCTGTGATCGCATCAACCAATTAATAAGGAGATTTGTGTGGTCCGGCAAGCCAGAGAAGAGAGGCATCACTCTGGTAGGCTGGAACAAAGTCATCACACATGTTGATCAGGGAGGCATGGGCATTTGCTGTGCGAGGGAGCAGAACAAAGCGTTATTTATGAAGCTTGCCTGGGAGTTCATCAGTTGTAGGCCCACACGTTGGGTTAACATGATGGTCCACAAGTATAGAAGGGGTGACGAGCTCACAATGAATGAATCCCCGATCTGGAGAGCTATTAGACCTCTTATTCTCAAACTCAAAACAGATGCTAGATGAACTATCAGTGATGGCTGGAATATCAACGTTTGGTCAGACGGCTGGACCAGAAGTGGTCAGGCACCGACCCTTAAAACAGGGATGATTGTACCACAAAGCTTGAAGGACCTCACTCTGAGTAGCATGGTCATTAGTGAGGGAAGATGGGACAAGAGCTTTATTACAGAATGGTTTGATTCAGAATCGATAGAGGACGTACTCCTGACAGGCACCCCACACCCTAAAGGGGGACCGGATGGCTAGTTTTGGCCCGATAGCAAGTATGGATGCTTCTCTACGGAGAGTGCTTATTCAAAGATTTTACAAACGAGAGCCCAGGATACTGAAGGGGAGTGGAAGGCCATTGCTAAAGCTAAAGTGCCACAACGAATCCGAGTGTTTGGCTGGCTATTGGGCCATGACCGGCTATTAACTAATCAACTAAGATGTAGATGGGGTATGACTACTTCCTCCGCCTATAAGAAGTGCGGCTCAGAGGAAACATCAATGCATGTGGTTCGTGACTGCAGAGAGAGCTATCAGACATGGAAGAGTATCACTACCCATCTACCTACTGAATTCTTCAATCCTACCACCATTTCAGAATGGTTTGCCATGAATCTCAAGCCCCAGCAAGAAGGCAGACCATGGCACAACACTTTCCTTACCACGTGCTGGATGTTGTGGAAACATAGGAATGAATATGTTTTCAAAGATCATACTATACCGGTTGAAGTTCTAGTCATGAGAATTTGGAGCCAACTGCAATCCTTCTCAGAGCCATTAAATGGCCACCTGCAATGGGGTGACAAGCTCAAGACCAAGCCGGTGGGCGGGTTGCCCTGCCCCACTACAGAGGTATACCTCAACGTTGATGTGGCGGTAGACAAAAGGAAAGGCATCATCTGCACCAGCTGGGTACTGCGGAACTACCAAGGCTCATGGATTGAAGGCAGTGCTTGGATCCTCAGAGGAAAAGACCCCTTGGAGGGGGAGATGCAGGCCATTCTTCTCGGCCTAGATATTCTTATTGATCGAGGATGTGTGTCATCATGTATTATGTCTGATTCCCAGCTCTCAATCAAGTTCATTTAGGGTGTTGTAGATGCGCCGACATACTTATCAAGCTTGAAACAAGAAGGAGTGCGGAAGATGCAGACCAATCATGACTACAGATTGATCCACTACCCATAGGAACTCAACAGACTGGCTGATGCTCAGGCCAAATGGTTCCTCAAGAAACCAGCCCCCAGTATTAGATTAGCCTCTTGCCCTCAGGAGCTTTTTCCTATATATGTTAGCGAACATCACCCCAATAAGCCTCCCTAGCACTATCTAGGAGACGAAGAGGCGAGGGCAAACAGTCTGTACTAGGTTTTGAATTAATGACGATATGTTCTATTAAAAAAAAAGAGGATTTAGAAGTATATTCAAGATTCTCATGATTTGGTTATCTTGTAGGCCAATTTTTATGTTAAATGATGTGTTAACTTAAATTAGGGAACTAGATATAAAATTAGAACTAAAATATTAAATAACATAAAGGATGAACCCAAAGATGAAATTAAAGAAAAAAATGGATTCTAAATGCCTTAATTAGCCTAGGTGTTAAATTTGGCTTTATATGAACATTGTATGATCCCTAATATATATATATATATATATATATATATATATATATAAAGTGGAAGGGATAATTCAATAAATATTCTAATTAATGCAAATGATTTCCCACAGTTTGTAATTTTCTCACGTTCACACTCTTCTCAGTGGTTTCACTATTTCTGTATTCAACTCGTGCTTTTGATCCTCTATCTGATGATGAATGCATCGTCTTCTTCCTTCCCCCACCCTTTCCTTTTCTTCTAAATAGGAATGTGTTTTCCCTTCAATTTTGTTGGATTGAAATCTCTCTCATACGACACCAATTTTTTGCAAGTTCTCTTGCTCTATTTCCCATTCTCAATTCTGCATCTAGCTACCCTGATCTTGAACCCTAGCTCTCATAATTGGAGAAATGCTCAAAACTAGGCAACTTGCTTTTTGCTGCCACCATGTTACAGAAGTCCCTATCCTAAAGAACATATATATATCAAGGTCATGAAAGAACCACCCAATCCCTTTTAATCGTGATGTACTATCAATTCATCATGAACCCCTCCATAACGTGCAACTAACCTTGCCTTTCTCGATTCATTCTAGGGGCAAGTACTACCTATAGATGTGACATTGGCCTAATTATTCATGATTATGTCATCCTTGGATCCTCACCAGGGATATGGGACTTTCCTTGGTACATGATATTATGTGAGGCTTCATCACCAATTTCCCCATGGAGACATCAAAGAGGTTAGTCTGCAAGGGCCCTCTAACCCTTGAAATTTTGAGGAACCAATACTCATACATTGAGGGAGGATTCGCAAAGCTACTGGTGTAATACTCTACTACAACTTAAGGTAGTCTTCATCCTATCAACTTTGACTCTTTTTCCTTGAACCACCATCATCATATATACTTCTTTACACCCAATTTTTGTTCCCTTTAGTTTGGGAAAGGTTGACAAATCGTCTCTGAGGTTTTCCCACACATCTGTTGTAGTTTTAGGGTGCTTCTGACAGATCATCTCTTTTGCCTTGAAACACCATCCTCATATATACTTATGTACACCCAATTTTTGTTCCCTTGAGTTTGAGAAAGGATGATGGATCGTCTCTGAGGTTTTCTGACACATCTTTTGTGGTTTTAGGGTGCTCTTGAAGCCATGGGGCAAGCAATATCTACCTGGCCTTGGTTTGTGTTGTGTGTCGGTTCTTCATTAGTCTCTGCTACATCATAGACGAGGAAGAAGAATGAAGGAATCACAATACTTTATAAGTCCTCGCGCATCTTTTTGTTTTGTGTGAAGGGTATTATCATCTTTTCACACTCAGTTACCATGTTGCCCATGTTTTGTCTTGACGGGGCCTAGGGTCATGTGTCTAGATTTTATTGGACCACCTTAGTTAGGCCCTATCTCTCTAAATGGATAAGGGTCTATACATGTGGATTTTTAGATATTTCTAATTGGCGTGACTTTGTAAAACTCAAAATAAAGTAATCATATGTCATAAAAATCAAATGAAATATGTTTTAGAATCATGATATTCTACTCCACCCAATTATATTTCATAGCTTAATTCAAATGTAATAAATATTATATATTTTTCTAATTGGTTAGAATTTCTAAAAATCCATATCTAGTAATATATGTCTAAAAAATAAAGCAAAATATGTTATGAAATCAATACAATATAATCTATAAGATTGCATGGTTTTGACGACCTAATTCAATAAGAATAAAAAAGGTGACTTTTAGGGTTTATGAAAATAATGTGAACTTAACCCTAATTTTGTATATATTCCTATAATAGTTATGTTGTGACTAGATGTGGAACTAGAAATGGAATTGGATGTATCTAGAATCGGCCTGAGGTATGTTGCATCCCTTATTATCATATTGATCAATCACCCATATTTATCTCTCGTGGTTTTATGGGACATATTGTACTATACACATTTTCTCTCTTTTTAAGAGGTTGACTTATGTGAGAAATTATGTGATGATATAGATCTTCTGGCCTTCTTATTATTCTGGATATGCTTGATGGATCCTAATTTATATATTACTCATCTAGTTCCATTCGGAAACACTAATTTTCATATGGTGAACTTTTTATGTCTTATGATTTATCTTATTGTTGATATTGTTGAATAATTATCTATGGGTCCTATGACCCAAATGATATTAGTTGTATGTTATCATACTCTTATATTGAAGCTTGAAAAAACTTATCTCTTGCCTCTACATTATGTCTGTGTACATTAGACTAAGCTTATTTAGAGTAGTAGAAAATTTATACTACCATAATTTTTGGGTGCGCCTTTCCACTCATATTATATATATATTGGGTGCAACTTTCCACCCAACTTAGGCTTGAGATTTTATGGTCTCAACCCTACTTTAATCTTCTTGTTTGACAGGAACTTTTTATTATTTCTTATGATCATGAAATTTCATTGTGAGATTGTTTAAGGAAAGAAACACTATTACTATTTTTCTTCTTTCAATGTTCTCTTTAATATCCATTTGGATGTTCTTTACCCCACTTTATTTGGGAGGCCTTGATATATACATTCAGTCCTTTTTACCTTATGTTTTTTATATGCTCATGTTAGAATTTATATGTTTACAACATCTACTTTGTCCTCTCTTATGGGGTATTCTTCCAACCCCTTAGGTGAAGGACATGGTGGACCAAGGCATGATGACATGGACAGGGCTTAGAGGAGATGACTCTTGGGAGATAGTTTTGAAATAGTTTGGATTGGCCTCTATCCAGCTATTGAAGTTTTTTATCTCATGTAAATCCCAAGTGGGAGATTATTATGTAAACTTATGAAATTGAATATAGTCATTACATTAATTCCACTTCTATTCTTGTGTACCATTTTTTTGATAGAGAAAAACACACTTGTGCAATAGACTACATAAAGTGTTTTATTAGATGGTTTATTCCTCAAACTTGAGTAATGGGTGGATCCTCTCTTGGGACCCAGTCCTTACAAGATGGTATCAAAGCCATGGTGGTTGAAGTCTAAATTTCAATATAACTCCCTTAGGATTCCTATCTTATCTTATAAGTCCATAAGTAAGATCCTTGCCTTACATAGTCACACTCTGAAAGATGCTTTACTCTATATTATATATAAGTTGTATATGATATGATGAGAGAAAGATTTAGAATCATTTGGGGAACACATAAACATTTTGTTAGTAAACTCTAAAGAATGAGGATTTAGGTGTGGTTACCCTATCATATGGGTTAATGGTGACATATCTATTTTGATGTTAAGATATAACTTTAGGGTGTGTTTTTGTATGATAATGAGAAAGTAGTTGGTAAGGAGATAATATATGGAAAATTGTGGCTTGATTCCTACATTTATATCGAGCTTGCTTCTATCTACGAGATTCTACCATCCTTTTGCTGGTCCAAGTTGTCATGTACTACTTCTATCACACCTATGGCACAGTCTCTTTTGGCATACACCTACTACAACATGGTCTTCCAGTGCTTCAAGACATTAAAGTTGTCTCAATGATTAGGGGTTGTTATGGCTTCCCTACAGGTTGGACATGCATGAGTCTTTCTTCTTTGTATTCCTATTAAGGGTCTTGGATTATCTATGACACTAGTTGAGTACAGATCCATTCTATGTTACTGGTTGATGATTCCTCTATATCCTAGCAATGAACGTTGCCCCCTTTGTAATTGTGCTGATCTTGATTCCTTTGGTTACCATGTAGTGAATTGTCACATCTGCCCAGAATTCAAGTTTCGTCATGATGTCGTTCAAGATGGCTTGTTTGACATTATCTCTTATACTGGTATAAAAACCTTGAAAGAAGATCCAATCGCCTTTCTAGGGACATGTAGTGATGGTCTTCATGCCCAAAGACCAAGGTGGCATATTTTATTCGTTTGGACTTATGGAAAGCACACTTGTTTTTATATTACTATTGTCTCTCCATTAACTGGGAATGGTTTGAGTAAATTCAAGGCTGGACAGGCAGCTACCAATGTGGCCACACATAAAGTTCGTAAGAATGGAGGTGCATGTGAAGTAAAATATCATCATTTCCTCCCCTTTGCATTTGAGACCTTTGGTGTGCTTACTGATGATTCCATTTCCCTCTTATAACACATACAACATATGATTAATAGGAATCTGATGATGCCATCATCTACTTCCTCAGATTTTGTCTTTAGATCATTGGGTTTTACCATACAAAAAGGATTGGCAGCCCAATTTGTAGATCAGGCCTTTGCAAAGGAATTTATTTAGGGATTTTATTTCATATATATGTTACTATTTACTTTTGGATATCATTTAAATTGAATAAATACTCCATATTTTTTCATATACTTTTATATTACACTATCATATGTACAAAAAATTTGTCTGATTTTCTCAATGCTTTCTAGAACTAAGTCACAATGAAGAATAATGAAGTTTCATCAAGAAACCTTAAAAGTAGTTAGAATAGAAATTTGAAACCCCTAGTTTTGGGTTGAAGTGATTACCAGGAAAATGAGGTTTTTTCTTAAGGTTTAGTTGACCTATCGATTTGCCCACCTTAACCTGCATAAGGCTATACAAAATGAATTTTTGGTTGCCCATGTGAACCTTAGGGTTTTTAGGTTAGAAACATAGGGACCTAAAAATCAATGCTAGGAGGACATGATCATCTAGTTTGATATAAGACTTTTAAACATCATAAATCACTTATTTGACATAACTTTTGAAATAAATATATAATTATGTTACCTTGGTGTTGTGTAATTTGGCTTATTAGGTTAAACCTTTTAAGGGGTGGAGATTAGTTAGTTGGTAGTTTAAAGATGGTTGTATCTTGGGGATGAAATCCTCTTTAAGGAGTGGAGTGTTGTAACATACTGAAACTTGCCCTCTTATCCATGAAAATCCTAATTCCACTGAATTCAGCATCCATGGGAATGATTCTTAGGCAAACCAATAGACATGGTATAAGCAATACCCTCCTAGATACGAACTAATACCTAATGCAAATGAATGTTAACACATATAAATGCTAAAATTATTTTGAGAAATGCATCAATAAATCATAAAAGAACACACACACACACACAGATATATATATATATATATATATATATATATAAAGGAGAGTTGGGTTGTAGAAAGATGATATTGTCAAATAGTTTTATAAGACAACATTATTTATGTAATTGATATAGTTTCATATAAGGGCTAAGGAAAGTCTTTCATGTGAAGACAATTCTAAAACAAATCCAATGTCAACACAATATCCATAAATATACTAAATCGGTTAATAAATATGGATACAACACCCTTTAAGACAAATTCACTAGATAACTTTTTAACTGTCCCAAAAGAAGAAACTAGATTTATGTGGAACTAGGAATGGACATGGATATATCTAGACTCAATATGAGTTATGTTACATCCCTTATTATCATATTGAGAAATCACCCGTATTTATTTCTCTCTCTCTTGGTCCTCTGAGACATATTATCCTATAGACATTCTCTCTCTTTTAAAAGTTTTTCTTATGTGAGAAATTATGTGATAATATAGATCTTCTAGCCCTCTTATTATTTTGTGTATGCTTAATGGATCCTAATTGTATCTTCATCTTGTACCAAGTGCAAATCCTAATCTTCAAATGGTGAAATTTTTATGATCTTATGATGCACGTTATTGTGGAGATTGTTGAGTACTTATTAATGGGTCATCTGACCCCGCATGATATCAGTTGGATGTTCTCATCCTCTTACTAGAAGCTTGACTAAACTTATTTTTTTCCTCCACATTATGTGCATGTTTAGTAGAATAAGCTTATTTTGAGTAGCAATACATATGTACTACCATAATATTTGTATGTGCCTTTCCACTCATATTATTTATATTGGGTGTTCCTTTCCACCTGACTTAGGCTTGAGATTTTATGGGTCTCATCCCTACTTAAATAATATTAGTCTAATTGTTTGACACACATTGTTTATTATTGTATATGATTGTAAAATTTCATTGTGAGATTGTTTAAGTCAAGAAACTCTTTTATTTTTTATCTTCTTTCAAAGTTCTCTTTGATATCCATTTGGACGTTCTTCATCCTTCTTAATTTGGGAAGCCTTGATATTTATATTATTTCCTTTTTACCTTATATAGTTCAATCTATATATACATGCTCATATCGACATTTTTATGCTGACAACATCTACTATGTCTTCTCTTGTGGGTATGCTTCTAAACCCTTAGTTGAAGGACTTAGTGGACCTGAAATCCTAACATGGACCTCGCTTAGTAGAGTTGACTCTTGGGAGACAAATTTGCTATTGGATTTCCCTATAACTAGTTTTTGAAGTTGTTTTTGTCATGGAAACCCCATGGGGGGGATTATTATGTAAATTGTGAAATTGAATATAATCGTTTCATTTATTTTTGTTGTTATTATTGTACACAAATGTTTTGAGAGATATACTTGTCTAGCATACTTTGTAGTGTGTTTGGATTTTATGGTTTATTCCTCAAAAGTGATACGGAGGCTTATGGAGAAGTATAGACAAAGCAAAAGAGATCTTCATATGGTGTTTATCGATCTAGAGAAGGCTTATGATTGAGTACCCAAAGAAGTGTTATGAATGGTTTTGAAGAAAAAGGGTGTGCCTATCCAATACATTGACTTGATCAAAGACATGTATGATAGCTCTACTACAAGTGTCAAGACTCCTGGAGGAGAGACATCAACTTTTCCTATTACAGTTGGGGTACACCAAGGATCCACACTCAGCCCATATCTATTCATTCTGGTTATGGATGAGTTAACAAAGAATGTTCAGGATGATATTCCTTGGTGTATGTTATTTGCTGATGATATTGTTTTGATTGACGAAACAAAAGATGGATTGAATGATAAAGTTGAATGTTGGATAAAGGCATTGGAATCAAATGGATTGATGATTAACAAGAGAAAAACTGAGTATATGCATTGCAATTTCAGCCAATCTCGCAGTGTGAATGATGGAGCCAAGTTGGACGGAGTAGATATACCAAAATGTGACAAATTTCGATACTTAGGTTCTATTATTCAAATAGACGGGGATGTCCAAAATGATGTTTGTCATTGGATCACTGTAGGATGGTTAAAATGGAGGAGTGAAATTGCAGTTTTATGCGATCATAAGATCCCTCTCAGGTTAAAAAGTAAGTTTTATAGAACAGCTATACGACCAACCATACTCTATGGGAGTGAATATTGGGCGGTGAAGAAACAAGGTCTCAACAAGATGAACGTGGCTGAAATGCATATGCTGAGATGGATGTGTGGGAAGTCAAGAAAAGATCATTTGAGAAATGACTATATCAGGAATAAAGTGGGGGTGGCGAGCATTGAGGACAAGTTGCGTGAGGGCCGACTCAGATGGTACGGATATGTGCAACGCAGACCTACTAGTGAGCCTATACGAAGCAATGCTATTGAGCCAAACACTATAAATAGAAGAAGAGGAAGTCCTAAATTAACATGGGATGAGCTTATAAAGAGAGATTTTGAATCTCTACATCTCAATCAGAATATGGCCCATGATAGAGCTGAATGGAAATGAAGGATCCATGTAGCCGACCCCAACATAGTTGGGATTGAGGCTTAGATGATGATGATGATGATGATGATGATGATGATGATATTCCTCAAAATTGAGTAAGAAGTGGATCCCCTCTCGAGTCCCACTCCTTACAAAAATACATAAGAGGGGATTAAGGTGATACCTTTGCACACACTACTTGGCCAACGAGTAGACCCATCTTATGTTTTTGAAGAACTTAAAATGGTCACCAAGAAATCCAGACAAAACACCAATAAATATGGATTATCCACCAAACAACAACTTATTATTGTCTTCTAAAATGAGTTCTCCAAGTCCATGCATGTGTGCCTCAACCTATACTTGATCCACATGGATGATGCAGAATGTGGATCACCACCTTGTTCACCAAGTACAATAGGAACAGGAGTTGCCAACATGCTAGGCATCCCAAAACTCACATTCTTCTCCTATGTTAGGAAACAATCCTTAGGGTGACTGTAACATCCCTGACCTGGGTTACACCTTAACCCTAGGAGTTTTGCTTAAGTAAGTCATTTATATTCTTGTCTTTATCTTTTGAAAAGTAATTAAGACTAAAGGAGAGCTTATGTTTCAATTTTGGTCCTATTTGAATAATGTTGAAGCAATATTTGCTTGTTTTGGAATAAAGTGCAATTTACCCAATATAAGGGGTTACCTTGCAAAATGTTACATGATAAATGTTCCTCAAATACTTTAGCATCATAAGAATGATAGGGATGCTAAGGGATGGTTTGTGGAAGCCTAAATTCCAAGAAGCAGCTTGTTTGAATAATACTAGTACATTGAATACTAGTTTTGGTGTAATTTGCAATTTACCCAAAACCTAGGGTTGAATATGTAAAATACCACCTCAAGAGTGTCCCTACTGTCTCTTGGTATCATTTAGAGAAAATAAAAATAAAGGGGCATCTTTTTTGAACCATATTTGAGAAATGATACTCTTGATAATAAAATAATCAAGAAATAAGCATAATTGAAACCCTAAGTTATTTTGTAGCAAAAATATATAAATTAAATGAAGTGCCCATCAACTAAAAAGCTATGGGTGAAATCCTATAATGGAATGGAAGCCAAAATACCTTGAGAGGCGCCGATATTCCTAAGTAGGTGAAAATCTCTACCTACATTTTTAATTGAAAAGTAATGACCACTAAAGTAAAGGTGCTTATGGATAATAGTATTTTATTCATTAAGGAGCTTAAACGGTCGACTATAATTCAGGGATAATTCAAAGGAATTAAAGGAAAATAAAGATAGCTTCATAGATAAGGAAGTGGAGGGGGCATGTGACACCTAGTAAGGAAGGTTGATGACTTCCCTCCTACTCTCTCTCTTATGAATTCAATTATATATACTCAACCATTCACCTACTAGAAAAGCTAGTTGCGCACCACACTCACTCCTCACTTAGGCCAACGACCAAGGAAGCAAAGGACAAGGAGGATATCGTTCCCCAAGCTTGAGGTAAGATCCATGGTCATCTTCAACCTTGAGTTGAAGGCTAAAATCGAGTTATAACTCTTCTTTTCTTCTCTCTTCCATCCAATGCTCAACTTTGGCAATCGTTTACATCAAAAGGGTTGAGAACGTGCCTTGGATAATTGGAGGATCTATCTTCACCATTAAAGATGAAAAGCTTGGAGCTTTGAAGTTGCTTTGAAGGAGGGATATATAACTTGAACCCATTGATATTATTATTTGATCTCAATCTTGCAATATATGTTGATCTTTCTTTCTTCTCAAATTTTTCTTGAGTAATTGATGAATTAATGAATCCATCAATTGTATGGACAGTAGAAATGAAGATATGAAGCTTGAAGATGATGACATCATCTTAGCACACACATCTAGATCAACAATACCAAACGGTTTCAACTATGTATGGCCAAACGGTTTCAAACTGTTTAGAGTTCAAACGGTTTCAACTTTGGATAGGCCAAATAGTTTCAAACCATTTAGAGTTCAAATGGTTTCAACTCTGGATAGGCCAAATGGTTTCAAACTGTTTAGAGTTCAAACGATTTCAACTTTGGATAGGCCAAATGGTTTCAAACCGTTTAAAGTTCAAACAGTTTCAACTTTGGATAGGCCAAACGGTTTCAAACCGTTTAGAGTTCAAACGGTTTCAAACCGTTTAGAGGTCAAAGAGGTCCCAAACCGTTTGGAGATCAAAGAGGCCCAAACAGTTTGAAGGTCAAAGGAATCTCAAGACCTTTTGAAGGTCAAAGGAATCTCAAGACCATTTGAAGGTCAAAGAAGTCTCAAGACCATTTGAAGGTCAAAGGAGTCTCAAGACCGTTTGAAGGTCAAAGGAGTCTCAAGACCGTTTGAAGGTCAAAGGAGTCTCAAGACCGTTTGAAGGTCAAAGGGGTCTCAAGACCGTTTGAAGGTCAAAGGGGTCTCAAGACCATTTGAAGGTTAAAGGGGGTTTTCAAGATCGTTTGAAGATTAAATAATCTCAAACCATTTAGAGACCAAATAGTCTCAAAACAATGTAAGGTCAAACAACCCTATGAGTGTTTGTAAAGTATCTCAAGGTTGATTATAATGGAAGTACCTCTAAAGTACTTAGGTGAATAGTACACTTAGAGTGATTGTCATTTGATGCTTATGAAAATAATAAACTCAATACACTATGATAAGCATATGTGCATGTACTTTAGTGAAAGGATGAGCCAACTTAATAAAGTATGGAGTAATCAACATCCTAGAGAGGATGAGAGAGAAACTCATACTTGTGTAATAAACATGTAATGTGCATACATTGATACTTTTAATAAGTATAGGGTATGAATTAGGGTTTGATCTTTGATAATGTGATCATGAAACCCTAATTGATAAAGAATGGGAAACCCTAACCCTAATTTTGGGTAATGGTATAAGAAACCCTAATTGATAAAGAATGGGAAGCCCTAACCCTAATGAGGGAATAGTGGTGTTACCATTGTATTGCATAGTGTTAATATGTAATTGATATGGTTGTTATGAAGTATACTAACCATGCAGGTATCATAAGCTGATGAGCATAGCTAGGTATGATCTATGATGTTTAATGTGCCTTGTGAGCTATGTGAGATGCTTGTGTAACAAGTATCAAGTATACCTTGGTCAGATGACCTGGAGGTAATAGTTACCTGATAAGTGATAACAATGTTCAGTGATGAACTAAGGGTTTGAATACCCAGATCCAGTAAACATGATGATGATATTGTTGAGGGATGAGAATTCCTGGTATTGAGATAAGGGATTGAGATCCCAATGTTTTATAAAGTTTTCAAAAGTACTTGATAGATGTATTACACTTTTCTTTGTAGCATTTGTCATAATAGTTCATGTTTGAAAACTTGGCTGATGCTAAAAGAATATGGTAATGCACTTAATTAATCAAGTGAAATATTATCATGTAGAGCCCTGACCATAGATCCATCATCGTCAGTAGCTGGTGATGGTGAAATAGGTTTTCCCATGGGATCTCCTAGAGGGCATATTTTTTAATATGTGGGGGTAATGGGAGCAGATATCCTTACGCCCTAATGTGGGATTGATGTGAGATAAACACAAGATCTCTCAATCCTTCATTATATATGTCGGGATGGATGTATCACGAATCTCCCGATGATGTTTAATGTCGGATCGATGTGAGATAAACATGAAATCTCTCGATTGTGAAGAGAGTGCAGCTGCCACCATAGCTCTATAGTGAAGTTGCCAGTATACCCTGGAAAGCTATTTAGCAGTGATACTATATGTCCCACATGTGGTCTCGCACTGACCGAGATGGATGAGGTCATGGAGTCTGGCTTTTCCATTGACCTAGGTATGGAACCGATGCTTTACGCCGTCGTGGTCGGTTGGAGTATGAGCAGTATACCTCATATCCTCAGGGCATAAGTGTGATTGTAAAATGTAATCAACCGTGTAGTGTAATTGCGTAAGGATGAAATACGAAAATCATTGGTTGATGTTACATTGCTTAATGTATCCTAAAATTGATAAATGTTATACATGTTCTTCGTATTCCTTATTAAATAGATGATTTACTGCTTCATCATATATAGATGTAATGCTTTAAAAGAAGATATTGCTCTATTATTCTTAAACATTTATTTATCCTGCTTATTAATAATAAAGAATCCTCTCATCAATTTATTACTGTTTATCTGTAATGATAATATTGTTGGCAGAGAGTTATATCTCTCGCTGGGACATGGGTCTCACCCCGTTGGTCACCATC
This sequence comes from Alisma plantago-aquatica, assembly GCA_963693085.1. Taxonomy (NCBI): domain Eukaryota; kingdom Viridiplantae; phylum Streptophyta; class Magnoliopsida; order Alismatales; family Alismataceae; genus Alisma; species Alisma plantago-aquatica. The sequence continues at coordinate 755,326,901 of OY856409.1, forward strand.
ATTTTTAGGTGGACGTGGATGAGCAGGTAGGGACCATATAGTAGGGGAAGGACAACAACATCAGGGACAATAGTAACATCTCAGGTGGAGATACTGATTGTCGTGTCTTGTATATATGAGTCCTATGTCTTGTCTCTATACTATCAGGTCCTTGGAGTCAGTACTCAATGTTTTCATGATCGATCTGAGATTTTGGCTTGAATGCCTTGAGGTTTTATGTTGCTTATGTATAGTTTTGGCAAAGCAATTGTTGTAAATATATTCCTCGAGAAGAGATGGCACATGGTATGTACAATGTGAACTATAATGTATGCAGTATTTTGGTTCTCTTTATAAGAGTTTCCTGGAATTGGATCTCTTTGCAAAAAGGTTTTAATTTTTTAGTGATTTTTGTTATTCTGCTGATTATGGTTAATTATGTAATTAATTACACAGTGACAGTCTTATTTGTTGTCGGATCATCATAGTGACACTCTCTTAAGAGAGAGAAGTTTGACAGCCACTTGCCTTACAAGTTGTCCCAAGAGTTGTGTCTCACCATCTGGGATGTGCCCACTTTGTATAGGACAATCATGGTCTTAGAAAAACCTAATTCCAATTCCTTTCCTTATAGTAATCTTAAAAATAATTTAATGCTAAGAATTTATACTAGATTTGTCATCGACCAATCACATTTCATGATTGTTTGATCACAACCTGTGATGTCCTGATCACATTATCTTATCGGTCAATAATGATAGTCCAGATTTAGATCTGACTTTATTTTGAATATTATACTTTCCATGTAATATTGTGATCTCTTGATTATGTGGTCTAATCAGTAATTTACATGTGTCCGGTGAAAATCTCAATCGATCAATTGACAATCAATTGATCTATTAACCCAATCATATGATTGGCTAATCAGACATTCTGATCACCCCATTTGAGATTTAATAAATCTATTTATGATTTAGAACCATTCTAACCATATGTTATTTTATGAACTTTAATTCCCTTATGCATCCTTATTTGTGTGACCTAGTAGGTTCCTAATTACATTTATGGTAATGTTGAAAACAATACAGGCAAAGATTGATGTCTAGCCAAACATCATTGCCCCCAAGTAATAGGAATGTTTGGAAAACAAATACACCATGTAACATGAACAATGTTACCATGATTGTATAATCCTTTTTTCACAAAAATCTAGATTGAACTCAAGGCATGCAATGTCATTCTATTTTAATTCAATCTATGTTCCCTGAACTATAGCAAACTATTCTAGATAATGTGAGCTCAATATTACATATTTACTCACATTAGCATGTCCATGCATTACAATCTTTCCTAACAAATGTATGGGGATTTCATTCAAAAGGAGGGGCAAATTCTATCTGCATCACTCACATCATGCCCCATGTGTCATAATGTACCCAATCACAACCTCTTTGGAAACTTGCATACCAGAGTATGTTAGGCTAGTGTCAAAGCACACATAACAACATGTATTATTACAGTGACTTGAGGTCTAAGGATCACAGTCACCACTATCACATTAAGTTATGATTCTGACATGTCATTACATGACTTCCATATGCTAATCTCAAGGTGGGTTTGTCCACTACCACTTGTTCTCTAACAAGTACCCATGCATCCAAGTTAATATCCAATATCATGCCAAAAGAGACATATTTATCACTCACCATACATATTAATCTTGTGTATTAAGACATCCTATACCATCCACAATAGTAACCGACTAGAGACACAACAAGAATGAAAATTATTCTTATACATATGATCTCATGTTCAGATCCTCAACCTAAACCATATGTTGTCGAGTAAAATCAGTTAAAGGAAGTTATTAGGTTTGTTCATTATATCAATTTAAAAACAAACATAATAAGTGGAATTGCCTTATATTAATAACCAAATCAAGTAGAAAATATCCCTTTTAACCCATCACATGATGTCTCTCAAGACATATAACTAATAGTCTCCCACCAACATTAGAGTCAATCACTCTTGAACTTAAGTCTAATGGATCTAACATGACCATCATATCTCTATTTTGGAAGTGATTTAGTTAGAGGATCAGAAATATTGCTTTAAATAGGTACTCTACAAAGTTCTATAGCTCATCACTATACAATCTCACATATGAGATGGTAACACCTAAGTATGTGCTTGGAATGCTGATGTGATATGTGTTTTGTATCTTATGCAATAGCTCATCTGTCCTCGTAGTAAAGATCTACTATGTCCTCAATTGTTGGATCCACCCAAATTTCACTAATGAACTTCTTGATATTTACTGCTTTCTTTGTTGCACTAGAGGAAACAATATACTCGTCCTCCATTGCAGAATTGGTCATGGTCATTCTTGGAACCTTTCCATCTTACAGCTCCACTAGTTAGGGAAAATAAGAATCTGGATTACAATTTATAATCGTCCTTTTTAGTTTGGAATCTTGCATCAGTATAACCTTTTACAACTAACTCTTCCTCACCACCATAAATTAGGATTTGATCCTTACTTCTTCTTAAGTTCTTAAGGATGCTCTTAACTACTATCTAGGGACCATGATATGGATCCAACTGGTATCTACTCATCATGCTTAAAGCACACAAGACATCTAGGCTTGTAAAGATCAATTCATGCATGATAGATCCAATTGTCGAGGCATATAGAATCTATCATGTGTGCCTTGTAACACACCAATTTCTATATCACATGAGCAAAAGCTAAATATATTTTTTAAAACTTGGGAATGTCACAAACATGATACTCATCACAAATAGAAAGAAAACAATCACAGACTAATGCACAAAATATATTCTCATAAATTCTTAGGATAGAAACTTGGGTACATGAAACTTAAATAAAAGTATAAATACATGATTCAAGAACCTACACCCTATCTTAATATCTTAGATCATGTAGACGGTGACCCACCAAGTAAACCTCTAAAAATTGTTGTTGTATCCTCTATCTTGAATGATCTTCCTACATATTAGTACATGTGGACATATCGTCCCTAGCCATGCACAAAGGAAAACCTAGGTTAGACTAAGTGGCATTGGATATCTAATAAGATGAACATGAATATAATATAACTGATAGCTGAACTAAAATTTGAAAGTTGTAAACTTATATTGAATCGATGTATATTTTATTTATGTCTTTTTTTTTGTGGCCACCATTATATGATATAACCTCCTATGTGACATTGAAGTGTCTTCTATGGTGCAACACACTCTCCATTGGTACAATGTGCCTTCTATTGACATTGAACTATCCTTTATGGTGCAAGGCACCCTCTGTTTGTACGACATGCCCTCTATGGTGCAACACACCCTTAGTTATCACAGCATGCCCTCTGTTGACACTGAAGTATCCTCTATGGTGCTACACCCCTTTTGTTGGCACAACGTACCCTCTGTGACACCCAAAGTGTCTGGCACCGTGCACCCTCTAAATCATCTTGAGACTCTCTGGTGAGGACCTATCCTATAATGTATATAGTTAGTTTCTGATGTCATTTTTAACTTTGTTCTTAATTTCTTATATTAGAATTTTAATCTCTTATCTCTGAGTCTATTCTTAGTTTCTTATCTTTAGGTCTTAGTCTAGTATCTTTGACTTTGTATCTTTGTTCTTAAATTCTAATTTGAATCTAACTTTGAATATGAAATATGATATTCTTATCGTCTAGATAAATCTTAACTAAATCTCTTACTTAATAGAAAAACTTAAATTTTGATATCAGATATATATGACATTTGAGTGTAAAGTCTTAAAAACGTAAACTGAACTGAACGTAGAGATATTGAGTATCTAAAAGTTATATAAACCTCAACTACTTGAAATCTGATAATATAGCAATATAACTAAATTGAACAAAATATGATTACTGAAAGCATGACGTTATGAAACACTAGAGTCTAAAAGTAACTTAATCTCTAAGTTACTTTATAGGAATGTGTAGATTGAATCATAATATTAATGAAATTCAATGGACATGACCCACTTACCTTATTTGAGTAGATCCTTAATGTAATCTGTATTTCTTGGTTCACAACACATTTACTAGGACATCAACAAAATTTTATAAGTCCATGTGTGTTCCTTCTTTCTATTTCTTAATCTTAAACCCCCATCACTCTAACCTCCTAAACTAAATTAGAGTTCTTGTTTAGACTAAATATGAGTATTATCTAAACCATGACAAAATCTTAGTACTAAACGTATATCAAAACATACATTACATAGCTACATTAATATTTTGACTAAAATATGTCAAAAAAACCATCTTATGCACTAATAAGAACATATACATCATACAACGAGAACAATCTCGAACATAGTCACATATACTAATCTTACTAAGTCAATTATGATGTTAGGGTCCGACTAGAGTAGCCCGGGTAGTTACGAATCAGTAAGTCCAGATGAAGGACCCGAGTTCGAATCACGCTGATGGCTCTCTGTGAAAAGTAACACTGAGCTAATTGGGCGTGGGAGGGGGGTGATCGGACCACTCACCCTCTCATGCCCCGAGAGTTTATGTTGTCTCGGGGGTCACGATTGTGGTGCTTCTACGGGGGCGGTTCTCTCATAAATAAAAAAAATGATGTTAGGGAAAAATATAATTATAAATTATTTACCAAACAAAAAATGCATATATATCCCATATTGCCTCATAAATAATCATCAACTATCTTTCCTAATATCCATGTAGGCCAAAAATCAATATATAAAATAATATTTTTTAAAACTCCTTTGAAACTTTAGTAATACTAAGAACATTGTACAATCAATTTTATGTAAAAATCTCAAATCATTTTATTGTCAATTAATGAGTGAAATACACATACTACCCTGGTTAGGGTTTATATCAAAAATTTAGGTAATACTTCAAATCAGATAGATCAGTCTTTTAATCATATTAAACACATCAAAACACTCCTTATATAAAATATTCATTAGTTTTGAAAGTCATTTACTATTTTTAATGTTCAAAACATCGAATTCTTTATTTTTAGCAGTAAAATTATAATAATCAAACATTTAAAACACTAACTGAGTGTATTTTTATAAGATTGTAGATATATTTAGCTTTTCATAGATACCTTGTTAAAAGTTGGGTTTTCAATATCAAGATATAAATTTATGAAGAATACCTATGTTGGAGTGTTCTGGACCTTTGAGAATGAAACTGGCCATCCTGATTCAGTCACATGCTTGCTCAACAGCTGCAAGACAAGGTGTCTCGTGGATCCATGCTTGGATCTGACTTGCACAGAATCGGGATCGGGGGTTCTATAGGAGGATACCCACCTTAAGGATTCACATACCTTACATACACTATTGACCATTTTCATAAAGTCTTTTAGGTACCCTTAAATTATGACCTTCTCATGGATTATAAACTGTCTAACAACCTTATCAAACTATCATATACAACCAACATGGAAATATGTACAAAATCTTAAGCATAAATGGCTATCCTTTCTTTACTTGTAATTATTTCTTTTTACGTATCTTTCTCTGTAGAATTGTACTCTGTTATGTGGGTGTCATGAAATACCTAAGGTGTCTGGGTCACATAACCTACACATAGGGTCTGAATTATGTATCAGAATCATCCTGCACTAAGGGTCTGGGCCTCATGACCAGCATTATGGTCATGGGTCATGTCTCTTGAGTTGACCTACACTAGGGCCCAGGTCTAACTCCATAATCTCATTTCATCTCATTAAATCTGATCTTATATGAATGTTGATGAATTCTAACCTCATGGTCTTACCATAAATTCTTGTATTGGAAACACAATCATGACTTAATGCATTCAAATGTTATCATCTTATAGTGCATTTAATACTTATATTTTTCATCCTAAGAAATCTTATTAGCATGTCTCTACTTGAGATGTTAGGCACAACAAGGATATTGACATGGAAGTATGAGAATATTCCTTGCATGCATTATCTTAATATTATTCATAATGAATTTCTTCATCTTCTATGTTTCTCTAGGTTGGGTGAACCCAAGGTACTCATGGTCACTACTTGCTCATGAAACTATTCTTATTCCCAAAAATACTAAATCAAACATTAGTCAAGCAACTTCTCTAGGCTCTTTCTCATGTGATAATCCTCTAAATGATCCTAGATCATCGATCCATACTATAAACTATCTCATATAAACATATGCCTAAAGCATCCTCATGTATGACTGTAAAGACTTTTAGTCACCTCTGGCAATCATCATATATTAAGCTTAAACTTGGTTCATAACATAATCCCAAAGTATTGTCCTTAAAATCCATCATGATTCAACTTGTGACTATAATTCCTCCTTGGGATGAAACTTCTAGGGACATCAAGAGTTCTAAAATTATCATCAAGTATAATAGGAAAAATATCTCATCTCCCTTCGCTCATTGTTCCACTGTGAAGCCAAGTCACTCATCTACTTTAAAATATCTACCTTTGGTATGCATTCTAGGTTTATAATAGGTATGAGGTTTAATTTACCATCTATCTAAAACTATTGTCTCACCTCCCGATGCATGTTAGCCGGTCATACACATAAGGTGTCATGCCTTATCATATTTATCTCACTTGATAGTACACATGTCTGATACCATATGCACTAGAAAGAGTGAGATAAGCATAATAAGTACATAATTATGCATATAACATCCCCTCTACAAGACCCATAAGCTTGTGTCCCATACCAAAAACATGTGGGATAAAGACATGGCATGATATAAATAGATATAAAGTCAACACAAAAAGTCCAAAGCAGCTATAAAATAACCCTAACACATATGACAACTTTTATTTCCTATCTAACCTCTAACTTGGATTCTACTATCTTTCAATCACTTCTTTAATAACTAGGTTACTAACTATCTTTCAAAATTTATGCTCTAGTCTCCCTTGGCTTCTAATGATGCATTTTAAACTAAGAATATGAGAATTTTCCCAATGTCTATAAAAATTATCACTCAGATACCATATTGTAACACCCCAATTTTCATATCTGATGAGTAAAAGTTAAACATATCATTTTTAAGTTGGGAGTGTCACAAACATGATACTCATCACAATAATAATAGAAAGAAACCAATCATAGACTAGTCTATATAATATATTCTCATAAACACTTAGGAAAGAAACTTGATAACATCAAACCTAGATAAAAGTCTGAAGACATGACTCAAGAACTTGCACTTTGCTTTAATATTTTGGATTGTGTAGATGGCGCCCCACTAAGCAAACATCTTGATATTGTAGTTGTACCCTCTCTCTTAATTAATCTTCCTAAAGATTAGTACATGCGTACATGTCATCCCAGGACCAGACCATGCACAAAGGGAACCTTCCATTAGCCGAAATGGTATTGAATATCTAATAATATGGACAAGAATATAATATAACTGAAAGCTGAACTAAAATTTGAAAGTTGTGAACTTATACTGAATCAATGTATCTTTTATTCAGTATTTTATTTTTTTATGTCCACCATTATACAATAAGTCCTCCTTTGTGACACATGAGTGTCCTATATGGTGCAACACACCCTCTGATTGACAGTGAAGTGTCCTCTATGGTGTAATGCACCCTCTATTGGCATAATATGTGCTCTGTTGTCACTTAAGTGTCCTCTATGGTGCAACACACCCTATGTTGGCACAATGTACCCTCTATTGACACCATATTGTCCTCTATGGTGGAACACACCCTCTGTTGGCACAATGTGTCCTATGTAACACCCACAATATCTGGAGCAGTGATCCCTCTTAATCATCTCAACACTTTCTACTGAAGACTTATCTTATAATGTATATACTTGATGTATGGTGTCATTTTCTATCTTTATTCTTAATTTCTTATGTTTTAATATTAATCTTTTATCTTTCTATCTGTTCTTAGTTTCTTATCTTTTAAGCTTAATCTATTATCTTTGACTTTGTATCTTTATTCTTTAATTCTAACTTGAATTGAACTTTGAAATCTGAGATATGATATTCTTATAGTCTAGATAAATCTTAATCAAAAGCTCTTATTTAATAGAATGATTTATTTAAATGATGATATCAGATTTATATGACATCTAAGCCTTAAGGCTTAATAAAATAAATTGGACTGAGCATAGAGATATTGAGTCTCTAAAAGTTATATAAATCTCAACTACTTGAAATATGATATTTTGGAAACATAACTCAACTAAACAAAATCTAATTACTCAAAGCATGACATGTTATGAGACACTAGCATCTAGAAGTAACTTAATCTTTAAGTTAATTTATAGGAAGGTGTAGATTGAATCATAATAATAATGAAATTCATTGGACATAGCCCACTTATCTTGTTTAAGGAGATACTTAATATAGTCAGGATTTCTTGGTTCAAAACATATTTACTTTGACATCAACAAAGTTCTATAAGTCCATGTGTATTTTAGTTTTTCTATTTCTAACCTCAAACCCCCATCACTCTAACCTCCTAAACTAAATTAGGGTTCTTGTTTAAACTAAATATGAGTCTAATTTAAACCATGACAAAATCTCAGTACTAAATGTATATCAAAACATACATTATATAACTACATTAGTCTATACACTCAAACAAGCCAAAAGTGGTCGTATGCACTAATATGAGAATATACATCATATTATGAGCATAATCTCGAACATATTCACATATAATAATCTTACTGACTCAATTATGATGTTAGGAGAATATATAATTATAAATCATTTACCAAATAAATTATGCAAATATACCCATATCACCTCATAAATAATCATCGATTATCTTGCTTAATGGCCACCTAGGCCCAAAATCAACTATTAAAATAATAATACATAAATATGTAGGGATATATGGCAATAGAATAGGCATCATATCTAAAAATTTAACTACCACATTCCCCTTTGCATAGTAGATCACATCAACAACTACGTAATGGGAAGGATGGTTGCAAAGTTACACCTTTTCATGGAGAAAGTCCAAAGACAATTCCCTTATTGTAGTGTTCACCTTTCTTCAAGTTGCACCAAAAAATATCAGCGTCAGCCTCTTGGTTGATCACCATGGATAGCAGTTGACTTGGTCCTCTGAGTGGTAGGTAACAACCTCCTTGCCTCTATAGTAGTCCACAAGGACTATCAGGAACTCCTTTCATTCTAGTAGAACAGACATGAAGGATTTGTCACTTTCTAGTCAGTGTACTAGCATTGACTTGCTCTCCTACAATTATCTCTCCCTTTCTATCCCTCACTTTCAAGGGTAGGAGTTTCTATGGTTCTCTCAGTTACCACAACCATAAAAGACAACAATTGTCACAGTGATTGATGTGTCTCTTGAAAGCCTCGACTACCCCTCTATTTATAGGAGGATCAAAGTCAGGAGTTCTACTCTGAGTGGGAGTCAAAGGGGATGACAATTCATGAATTTTCACAACCTATGAATGGAAAAATGGTCGATCCAAACTTGAAACGATCAGTTGGCATGTGAGTCAATCAGTTGAACCCTTGAACATGTCATTTCAATATGTTTCCCAATCACAATTGTATTAGCAATTAATATTTGATTAATGAACAAGATGACATCAATAGTAATCATTGATCCAATTGAATTGATCAACCAACTGGTTGGTTCACATCATGAACTTGGTTGGCTCACAGACTTGAGCCGATCAATTTACTTATGAAACCGGTCATCTCAGGGTTTTCATTGTCAAACTTGGTTCAACTAACCTGACACTTGAATTGATCAGTTCAATACTTAAACCAGTTGACTCACAATGAAATCAGTCAACTTTCAACCAATGTAGTTTAAATTGAATACTTAACTCTTTAGTAATCAAGTTTAAACTACATTCATGAATAAACTCCTATTCTAAGAGTATCCTATGTGTGTGACTCTACACGTTCCAAGTTATGTTGGCAGTGAATGTTTGCAACTGATTTATGACATCACAAGCAATGAGCGGTATCTAGAAACACATCATTGCTACACAATTAATTTGGAAAGTTGGAGAAAAACTTCAACCTATAATTAGTGATTGGTGTTATAGTGTTTTTGTAGTTCCTTGTCACTAATATCTAGATTGAACTCGAGGCATGGAATCATCATCCTCTTCAACATTCAATCTCTTTTCCTTGAACCAGAGCAGACTGTATGATATATGTGTAAACTCAATATCACATATTGACTCACATAAGCATGTCCATGCATTTCTCGGTCTCTCTTATCAATTGTCCAGAATATCATACTCCTGTAGGAGGGAAAAATTCCATGTACATCACTCACAGTCATTCCCAAGTGTCACAATGCACATGAGCATGACCTTTATGGCAACCATTATTCAAGGTCATGGAAGATGATGTCAAAGTACATCAAATGACATGTGATGAGTGTAATTATTTCAAGTATAAGAATGACAATCACTGTCATAACAATAAGAGATGATACTAACTACCAATCATGGTTTCCATGTATCACTCTTAAGGTGGTTCTATCTAGTACAATGTTCTCTAACAAGTATATATGTGTTTGGTTTGATATCCCATATCATGACTAATGTCTATCATCAACCAACACACATCTAGTCTTATGTATAATTGTTGTCTATTAGCCTTCCACAATAACAACCGACTAGGGACATAACAAGAATGTATATACTCTTGACATTTGTATGATCTCATTATTCAGGTCCTCAACCCAAAGATATATGTCATTGAGTAATATTATTCTTTAGACATTTATTATTTTACATATTTATCTCATAACTGAATAAAATAGAATAAATTGGAAGATTGTATATATTATTAATCAAATCTTCTACAAGATATGTCATTTTAATCATCATATGATTGTCTCTTCGAGCATACATACAAACAGACTCCCACTTGCACTTAGAGCTAATCACCCATGAACTTAATCTCAAGTGATCTAACATGAACATCATGCTTTCACTGCGAAAGTGCTTTTTTCAAGGGGTCATCATGCTTAATTAGATTACTAAAAACATATAACATGATTAACTACTAACTAATCACATAGCCAGAGAAGTAGAAGAATTAAAACCGATCTCAACATCATAAACAAGATATAAAATATTTACATAGAGGTTCATCTTTTCCATTCTCATATATGATAATAGGTAATTACATCTGTATCCAATGGCCTCAGCCAAATCCTGTATACAAAAGATATTCCACATGTACATGCCATATACACAATAGTGGCATACTGTCAAAAACTTTTATTGATACAAGTATATCATCTATAAACACATCCCATACCCAGACTTGAGAGTATAGGGACAACATTAGAACTCTATTATTATCAACTACAACTATTCAACCTTCTAGGTCTATTGATCACTAAGTTTCTCCTCTTCCACAACACACCCTTGACCTTGTTGCCGATGACCACCTAAAAATATGTGGTGACCCACGGGTGAGACCCATGTCCCAGCAAGAGATATCACTCTCTCTAATGGATATAGATTACAAGTGAGTGTTCAATAATAATAGACTAAGAAGTTGAAACATTGAATAAACAATTTAACGAATTAGGTAATTCTAGTACACTAAGAAAGTTGAGAAGATAAACATAACTATCAAGATATATAAAAGAAACATTATCTATTCTTTTGACATTTACTAATTTTGATTGTATCATATGATAGCTTAGTAGTAGAATGGGTATAGTAAGGGTTAAAAATCAATGTGAAACACATTTAACCCTAGTAGATTTGCTACACAGTTGTGTTACCTCTTTTATTATTACACCCAGCACATAATTTCTTATCACATGGTTCTAGGGTTTCAACCCTTATCACATCATAAAGAGGGTTACACCTCATTCAAGGCTCATCCATGCCTAAAGGTCATTAGAACCATATCGTTATTTCCTACATGTCCAACATTCTCTTTCCATGCTTTAGAATAAGACTCAATAGATCATTAATACACATGTGACCTATAAGACTAACATAGCAAGGAACTGTGATGTTCAATTAGCATCATATTATGGTTTCAATACAAGAAAGGAGTATTTCTTCACATTTAATCATTCAAGAGGGATGATTACAATCTATCACCATCACTAGTTACATTATGGTTAGGTGTAACAATCTTTATCATATTAACTTACACATCCACTTACTATGGTGATTTATCAATTATATTCATACGAGGGCAAATGTAAGACTACAAATTAAGGGCAGTGTACCATTGAATCCTCATCATTGGGACCCACATATAATACAATGGGATTCATTATAATCCATTGGATGTTGAATCATCCGATCTAAACCATTGGATCAAGTTCATCATTCAAAACTATCAATTAGAGTGTAGGTTTAACCCTTGAATTAATTGATCCAAGAAATTATTGGGTTAGGGATTAATTAAAGTAATTCATGATATCCAATTACACCATCTGTTGAAACCATTGGATGTCACCACCAGTTGACACCATTGGTTGTCACCATCGGTTGATAAGGTCAGCACTACTATCATTTATCTCCATCGGATGTTGAGTTGATGTCACCATTGGTTGACACCATTTAGGGTACTTAAACCATTGATCATTAAGCTTTAAAAAGAGCCTAACCCTGACCTGAGGTGTGACCATGGGTTGGCACCATAAATTCACCATTGGTCATCATTACCAACTATCATGAAGACAATGCCATCGGTTGTCACAAAGGTATGACCATCAATTCATATATAAAGAAGAAAATAGCTTAGAAACCTAAGTATATACCATTGTTTGATAGGTTGTTAGCACCATTGGTTGTCATACCAACCTGATCTAGGTCTTCTTATACCTTAGGAAGAATTTGCACATAGTTTTAGGTTCATCTAGATCTAGAAACCAAGAAAGTAGCACCATAAAAATCAAAACCCTAGGCAAGCATAGCTTCTAAGTGCTTAGATCTTCATTTTAGAGCAAGAACTTGAGTAAGCAAGCTTGTAGTAAACAATAAAAGTGAAGATGCTTACAAAACTCACCTCTAGGAAGAAGATCATGCTTTTAGCAGTAATAAACTCGAGAAAAGAAGGTAGGAAAACCCTAGCTTTATGTCTGAACTCGACCAAGTAGCACCTTTCCCCACAAAAGAAGCAAACCCTAGGTAGAAGGAAAAAGATTGGTAGGATCTTTGAGCTTTAAAGTAAGTTTTACCATGGAACATAAGAGTTCCATCCATGAAGAAGGTAGGAGGAAGGAGAATAGAAAAAGAAATGAAGGGGATAATGAGATACTTACTCGTTTAGGTCAAGATCACCAAAAGGAAGCTTTATAAACCCTAGAAGAGAGAAAAACAAAACCCTAGAAGCTTAACCAAGAAGGTCGGCCACCTTCTTCTTCCTTAGATAGATCTTCCACCAACCAGAAGGGGAAATATGAGCTCTTGAGAGAGATTAAAAGATAGGGGACCAAAGGTTTCATTTGGGTGCTTAAGGATAGGTATATAAAGCTTAAGGATAAGGGAGAGAAGAAGCTTAAGGTGTCCTAGTAGCTCTCCATGTGTCCATGGCCTAGAGATTCCATGGTCATGCAAACAACAACTCCACCAGTTGTAAGATCTTGTTAGACCAGCAGATGATGATCTCCAAGGGTGGCCATTGGTTATTATGCATGAGAAGCAATCATTTTTTGAAACCCAAACTTATTAGATCATGAACCATCGTTTGATCTCCCTATTTAAGCGAACCACCGGTCCAAGTGTTATTGACCTAGAGACTTCTAGGATGACCAATGGTTTTCACCACCTGTTGGTGACCATCGGAGGTCAACCAAACTTGGGGATCATCAGTTGATGGCTCCCAAAGGTATCTCATCCATGAAGGGGTAAAATTCTAATTCACCATTGAAGGGAATCACCACCAAACCGAGGTACAACTAAGCATCCCATGGATCAACAAGCTCAAGAATGATAAAAAAAACATCTAAGGACCATAATTCATGTTAAAATTGTAAGAAAAACCTCTCATGTTGGTAAACTATAGAGAAGTCCAAAATGTACATAAAATTGCATAACTTGCGCAAATAGTCCAAATTGGACAAAAAATGAAAAATAAGTTTGTCACATGATATCAAAACTGGTTTAAAGCACTCAATTATGGTAATTAAGCATGTTCAAAACTTTAATCAAGGTCAGAGGTCTTACACAGCCACATTGCTTTTAGTTGGTACTCTACAAATCTTTACATCTCCTCAGTTTATGATCTCTCATATGAGATGGAACTTCCCTTTTATATGCTTGGAACTCTGATGTTATATGGGTTCCTTGTCTTGTGAAATATATCCTTGTTGCCACAATATAGCTCAATTGCATCATGGATGATTGGAACCACCCCAAGTTTAGAAATGAACTTCTTGATCCAAACAACCTCCTTTGCTGCATTGGATGTAGCAAAATACCCAACCTCTATTGTATAATCTGCAACTATCTCTTGTTTGAAACTCTTCTAGCTCACAACTCCATTGTTGAGGCAAAAAGCAAATCTAGACTACAATTTGTAGTCATCTTTGTCAGTTTAGAAGCTTTCATCGGTGTAACCCTTTACCACCAATTCTTCCTCACCACCATAGAAAAGGAATTGATCCTTACTTCTTCTCAAGTACTTAAGGATGTTCTTCCTGGCAATCTAGTGGCCATCACCAGGATCTGACTGATATCTACTCATCATGCTCAAGGCATATGAGACAATGGAGTGAGTGCATAGCATTGTGTACATGATGGATCCAATTCTAGATAGATATGGAATCCTCGTCATGCATTCACCTTCTTCACAAGAATTGGGGCATTGAACCCTAGAGATAGTAACACCATGTGACATGGGAAAGTTTCCTCTCTTTGAGTCCTCCATGTTGAACCTCTTCAACACCTTGTCAATGTATGTGCTCTGACTTAGTCCAAGAAGCCTTCTAGACCTATCTCTATAGATCTTGTTTCCCAAGATATAGAATGCTTCACCGAAATCCTTCATAGAGAAGGTATTTCCTAGACATAAATTTACCATCTATAAAGTAGGAATGTCATTCCCCCTCAATAGTATGTTATACACATACAATATGAGGAGTACAACCATACTCGCGCTAACCTTATTATAAACACAGGGTTCATCTTCATTTTGACTAAAGACAAACTCTTTGACTACCTTCTCAAAATGGATATTCTAGCTCCGAGATGCTTGCTTTATTCCATAGATTGACCTTTGTATTGTCAACAAGATAAAGGATGATAGTCTGGCTAATGATGATAGTTATTATCTGCTCCTTTATGTATTTTATTAATCATTTGTACTGTTGAGCTTATTTTTTATATCTGATTAAACTGCTTAACTATTTAATTACTTAAAAATGTTGTAATCAATAAATATTGCTGGAGGTTATATCTCTTGCTGGGACAATGGTCTCACCCTTGTGGTTTGCCACATTTTGTTAGGTAATCTGAAGTGACAAAAATAAACCTGTGACAGCAAAGAGGAGATATAGTAATGAATCTTTAAGAAAGTTGATTAGATGTCTATTGTGTCCTAGACTCATCCTTGTACTCTCAGGTCCAGCCAGGAAAAGTTTGTATATGGTGTTTTAAATGAATCGGAATTTTGTTAGCATTTTAATACTTGTTTGTGTGGCATATACAAATATTATTATCCTAAATATATGTTGTGGCTAAGGTGATAGAACAATTTGTATCAAATTCTTATCATAGTATGGATAAAAGAAAGATGTTGCACTCTTATACAAATGTTTCTGAGCAGGTGCTTACGTTGAAATTGGTTTTAATTTTCCCATATATTTGGATATGTGGTTAATTGGTGATTGATTGTGTTTTATGTTTTGATAAATCTCATTTAGTATAACGGGTTCTCATAGGTTGGTATCAGAGATTTAGGTTCACTGAGTCGATAGGGACACTAGGACTTAGGATTAGGATGATGTCAAAATTAGGAATATGACATAAAAATAGAGTGTATACTGCCTAATCTCAGTATGTGGGTGCCCTGGCCTGGTATTCAAGTATTAATAAAAGGTAAGTATAGAATTATTATATTGTTATCTTTCTGATTACTCTGATCAATTAGTCATTTTGAGACAATCTAAAGAGCATAATGAATAAGAAATCATGATGTGAATATCTCAATCCTACCTTAAAGAATATGAGAATTGCATCATTATCTATCAAAACTTGAATGTTTGGTAACTATAAGAGAAAGATACAACACCACGAAATCTAAATATAAATACAAATAAGGAAAAGATGAGTTCTTGAAGATGTGATTCAAGAAGATAATAAAGTAAAAGATAGATAAGTCTATGCTTATAAAGTGATTAAAGGTATGAAATCCATATAAGATGGAAAGAACTCGTATAACAAGTACAAAATGAGAAGATAAATGGGAACAATGACAAAGGAATAAAGTGGAACCTGAGTTAATCTCAGACCAGGCTATGTGTGTAAGAAAGTGTTAATGTAAAATCAACATGGCATGTGAAAGAAATTAAGGGATATGATCCATGTTTAATGAGGAAAATGTGTAATATGATGATTTACCTATTGATAAGTGGTTGAAAAATAGAATAAAATAAAAGAAGATATCCAAGTGTGATAAATAGTCATCAAGGAAGGAGTAATGAGATATGTTAATGATGATTATTTCTATGCTAATGGAAAGGAACCCAAAATGAAAAGGATAAAATGATACATAAGAAGTTGTAACTTGCATAATGAAAATAAAATTGGTTACCTTTTTGCTAGTGACTCTTGAACAATGTTGCTATGATGTGGGAAGTATGTTTCCCTTTGTGTATTTCCTTTCCAAGACACAACTTTCAAGTGGATCATTTCTACTTGGTACGTATGGATTCACTTCAAACATGAGGGTGAATAACTTATTATAGCATAAGGTTGCTTGGACTATGGTTCCAAGATCATAAAGTTTGTGATGAGTTTGATTTTGAGCCTTCCAATAATTAGGAAGACTCCTCTTATATGTCTTGATATTTTTTATGTTGGTAAAAGTGGATGAGATAATGATGTGAGTTCCTTATAACACATGAGGTGGATACCAAGGTAATGAATCCTAGTATCCAAGATGTATCAACAGTATGAGAAATATGTGAAGGTTGGAGATGTTTATTAAATGAACATTCCAAGTATTCCTCTCCCGTAGAGAGAGAGAGAGAGAGAGAGAGTTGATGATGATCCTATACATGTTGTTTGGAAGGAACAAAAAAGTGAATCTATAATGTTGTGTATGGTCTAGTGATAGCTGGGAAAGACCACTATCAAGGATAGATGGTTTGTTGATACAATAGATATAATTTCAAGATGATAGCTGGAATTTAAAGTTGAAAGTTACTATTAGATTTGTACAGGTGGCACAACAAGTTTCTATGTTCAATATTTGCAAATGTCTTCTTATGTGGGGGGTTTTGTGCTGACCCAAGATGAGATATGTATGAATGATGTGACATCACCATGATATTCAAGTAACCATATGAAGGTAATAGGATGAGGTTCAAAGGAAGTACCCATCTTTTTTTACCTTGGATTTCAGGGGTGAAATTCAAGTTAGGGGTTTATAGTTGTAAGGCACCTAAACTTGCTTAATGAGTTAAATAAGCTTAATTGTCATAATTGAAGTTTTATAACCCTAATATAACCTTTTTATATGCTTTGAAATAATAATACAAGCTTAAGTTTCGAATTTGGTCCAATTTGGACACTGTTTGAGGAAGTTATGCAATTTTATGCACATTTTGGACTTTTCTGTAATTTACCCAATTGAGAGGTTTTCTTTGCAATTTATAACTTGATTTATGTTCATTGGATATTCTATCATCATTCTTGAGCTTTATGAGCCATGTTGGACCTATCTAAACCTTGGTTTAAAGGTGTTTTCTCCAAGGGTATTTTAGGGTTTACCCCTTCATGGATGAGCTACCTTTAGTAGCTATCAACTAATGAATTATTTGTTTTGATTGGAAATTAAAGAAACGAGGGATAATCATATCTCTATGCATGGTGTGGGATCTTCGTGTGTGTTTTCTTATATATTCTTAATAGTTTAAGGCCATCGATACTTGGAAAGATACTAGAACTTCAACTTTTTCTTTTTCTTTATCTTAAAGTTTCATATACTTATCCCTAAGAACCAAAATGAGAAATTTTCTCTCCACCACTTCCCTCCTTCTACAAACCTCATCCTCCCCCTGTGCTTCTGTGAATTTCCTGTCCAAGGAAGAAGAAAGAAGGGATCTTCTTGGAAAAAGAATTTAGGGTTGCAATTGACTTCCTTTTAGGGTTTGAAAAGCTTCCTTCTAGTGATCTTGACCTAAAAGAGTAAGAATACCCTTATTTCCTCAATTTATTTCTTTTTTATCCTTCCTCCTACCTTTCTCCAGGTTGGAACCTTGCTTTTCCATGGTATAAATTTCTCTAAAGCTCTTAAACCCTACCTTTCTTGCTCCTTATGCTTAGGGTTTGCTCATATGATGAAGAAAGGTGCTAGATGGACGAGTTCACAACTTATGCTTGGATTTCCTACCCTACCTGCTAGAGTTTTCTTCTGTTTGTCATTTCATATTCTAATTAGAAGCAAGTTTTATAACTTGATTCACGTTTATTGCTTACCATAAGCTTTCTAGCTCATGTTCTTGCTTGAAAAAGATGATTCATGCACGAAAAAGCTATGCTTGACTTGGATGTCGATTTTTATAATGTTCCCTATTCTGATTTCAGTTCTAGATGAACCTACGATCATTTGTATGCTATTCCTAAGGTATAATATGACTTGGGTCAGATTGGTTTGACAACCTATGGTGCTAAGCACCTATCAAACAATGGTCAATTTTAGGGTTTAAGCTGATTTCTTTTATAAACCCATGACCCGATGATGGTACTATTGCAACAACCCTATGGTGTTGTCTTCATGACAACTAATGGTCGGGATCAAAGGTGTCAGATGATGGTGACAACCTATGGTCACCCCCTTAGGTCAGGTTTTTGATCAATTAGAAGTTTAATGATCAACCATTAAGTACCCTACTGATGTGATCAATCAATGATGACATTAGCTTAATATTTGATGTTGATTAATGAATATAATGTTGATCTAACAACCTATGGTGACTTAATGGTCACTAATGATGGTGAATCAGGTTTCCAAAACCTATTGTGAGTCAGTCATATATTTGTAGCATCAATTAAGCCTTAGACCAATAGTTTATTGGGTCACTTGATGCAATGGTTGGATCTATACTGTAATTGATGGTTTTAACATATGAACTTGACCCAATGGTCAAGATCTAATGTTTATTCCTTTATTAAAGTGGAATGATGGATAATGTAATATATTGGTCCTAATAATGTGATTTATATGGTTTCCTTTATATGATCAACTTAAGGAGCTTACTTGTTGATAATGGATGGCTAGTTTTAAATGAATAGTCGATTTTTGGCTTTACCCTACTCTCTATGGAACTTTTTGTGTTGTTAATCAATTGATGTCTAGCGTTATATAGTGACTCTTTCTAAAGAACAAATCAAGGACTTCATTGGTGGTTTATCGAAGGTGTTTACTTATGTAAACAACCAATGGTCTTACCTTTTAAACATCCAATGGTTCTGCATGATATTGTGGTATGGTGATATGGGTTGAATGATGATGGAACAAATGGAGGGTTGCCATTAATAACGTAGTCTTACCTATTGACTCATATGAATATAAGGTATGATAACCATATTGTATTGATATGTAACCCTAATGAGGTATAGCTTGTTATACCTAGCTTTAATATAACTAAATGATGGTAATTGGGTATGAATAGTCCTTGAATGACTAATACAATCATGGAGTACTATGTTACTATTGTTGAAACCCTAGTATTCTATAACTCGATGGTTACACCTTGATTTATGTGTGGGTTCATACTTGAGAATAGTATGGAATGTGATGGTGATTCTTCACCTTATGCATCCATGATCCACTGGAGATATCGTGAGTTAGGATTCAGGTATAAGTGTTGATTGGTAACATTGATATAATTTATCATGTTGACCCTAACTCTAATGCAAATAGATAAAGATGAGTATTCATGTTTAACATTCTTATATGATGGAATGACGGTGGAATAACCTCCTTAGCATTATCATAACCTTAATGTGTTAATTGGTGGTTATCATAGACACATGGTTGATACTTTCTTATGTTAAACATGTGCATTATGAATATGATGAGTGTAAATCATATCTAGATTTCTTGCATGTTGATGTAATAAAGGAATGTTCTTAATGTTAATATAACCCTGCTATGATTGTTTATGAATATTTCCTAGCTCATTAATGCAATATTGTGTTGATCTGGTATATTATATGTAAGTGATGTTTTGAGCCTTGTTATAAGGCATGGAAAGATAATGATGATCTTGTAGGGAATAGTATGATGGTCTTAATGACCTTTGGGCATGGTTGAGCCCTGAATGAGGTGTAATCCTCTTATGTTGATAAGGGTTGATACCCTGTGATATTGTGAAAAGGATTTATATACTATGATAGTATGATGGTCTTAATGACCTTTGGGCATGGTTGAGCCCTGAATGAGGTGTAATCCTCTTGTGTTGATAAGGGTTGATACCATGTGATATTATGAAAAGGATTTATATCTTGTGATAGTATGATGACTAGTGTAGTCTTGTGAATGGCAAGTGAATAGTACCATGTGATGATGAGATGAGAAATTATGTTTCATACATTTTATATCTTTTGTAGTTGTGATATTTATATGCTTCCTAGAAGTGAATTAGGGTTTGTTTGTCCACATGTTTGATGTGTCCTTAATTCACCCAATTGGCATAACTAATCAAGTGCAACTCTAATCATGTAGTGCCCTGTGCCGTAGAGCCATCTTTAGTGTCAGAACTTGTTGGATGGTGAAATGAGTATTCCTAAGGGAAACTCAGAGCACATAGTATTGAGTATGTGGGGGTGGCAGGTTGAGGATATATCCTTGTCATCTACAATGCAGGTTGTGAAGGTTGGCTATGGTCATGCCTCATACATCTGATGTGATTGCGAATGGTTGTGGTCGTGTCTCGGTGATTATAACATGATGTGATTAGAGGACAACTGTGGTTGTACCTCAGTGATTGGGTTTGAATACACTGGATGCTAGTGACGTGACCTGTACCAAGGTGGGCTAGTTACATGACTATATGCCACTATTGTGGTAGCTTTGACTGATATGTCACTGCCTTTTTACTCGTATTGACCGAGGGGAAGATATCTTTGGATATTGTCACTCCTAGATCTTGTACGAAACCGAATAGCCCTTCACAGGGGTCAATTGGACTTTGAATGGTATGATTCAAATTCCCCAGGGCATAACAAAAGATGTAATACATTCGTGTAGCATATTTGTTTAGGGTTATACATGACGTTTCACATTCGATGATAACCCTTGTTTGTTATCTTTACATAAAGATGATGCTTTGTGCAATTAAGATATAGTAGATATACTTATGTTGTGGATATGCTTAAGATTGTAGATGCGTACATACAGTAGCCATGCTTATGTTGATAACTATACTACTACTACTGTTTATAATCATGATGCTATATATCTCATGTTGTTAGTTATGTTCATCATGCTGGCCATGCCTTTGTTATTAGAGATGCATATACTGCTAATCATGCGTTTGCAGATAGTTGTGCTTATGTTGTTAGCTCTTCTTATGTGTTAATATGTTTGACCTATTAGACATGCTAATGTTGTTAGCTATGCTTACGTGGCTAGACTTATTCATAATGATAGATATTCTATGTTACTAGACTTGCTCATGATGCTAGATATGCATATGCTACTGAATTGCTTATATTGTCAA
Organism: Alisma plantago-aquatica; assembly: GCA_963693085.1. Taxonomy (NCBI): domain Eukaryota; kingdom Viridiplantae; phylum Streptophyta; class Magnoliopsida; order Alismatales; family Alismataceae; genus Alisma; species Alisma plantago-aquatica. The sequence continues at coordinate 755,348,810 of OY856409.1, forward strand.
CAAGATAAAGGATGATAGTCTAGCTAATGATGATAGTAATTATCTGCTCCTTTATGTATTTTGTTAATCATCAATATTGTTGAGCTTATTTGTTATATATAATTAAACTACTTAACTATTTAATTACTTAAAAATTTTGTAATCAATAAATGTTGCTGGAGGTTATATCTCTTGTTGGGACATGGGTCTCACCCTTGTGGATCACCACATTTTTTAGGTAATCTGAAGTGACAAAAAAAACCTATGGCAGCAAAGAGGAGCTATAGTAATGAATCTTTAAGAAAGTTGATTAGATGTCTAGTGTGTCCTAGAGTCATCCCTGTACTCTCAGGTCTGGGTAGGAAAAGTTTGTATATGGTGTTTCAAACGAATCAGAATTTTGTTAGCATGTTAATACTTGTTTGTGTGGCATATACAAATATTGTTATCCTATGTATATATGTTATGGCTAAGGTGATAGAACAATTTGTATCAAATTCTTATCATAGTATGGATAAAAGAAAGATGTTGGGATCTTATGCAAATGATTCTAATCAGGTGTTGATGTTGAAATTGGTTTTAATTTACCCATATATTTGGGTATGTGGTTAATTGGTGATTGATTTTGTTTTATGTTTTGAGAAATCTCATTTAGTGTAATGTTTTCTCACATCTTTCTTTTTGGTCTCAAACTTATTTGAGTTCTACTAATTCTTATGTAAATGAATTCCTTCTCTAGGAATACATCATCCCTGGAAACACTTTGTTGTCTCATATGGAGTAAAAGTAATATACTTTGGTTTCCCAAGGATATCCAACAAAATAACATTTATCTAATTTGGTTCCAAGATTTTTAAGAAACAACTTTCTCTCATAAGCTTTACAACCCCAAATCTACAAAAAAGGCACACTGGGACACTTCCCATACCATATCTTATATGGTGTTTTTTGAACCTTTTTTTTTGGAAAATTGGTAAATATATTCCAAAAACCCCCAGGAAAGGGGGATAAAGTTATAAGCCACACCCTTACATGTGACTATAAACGCCTAGGAATTGGTTACAACAGATCCCAATTCCTAGCTATCATAGGAGAGATAACAAGACAAGTTTTAAATGTAGGATACATTCCCTTGATCTCTAAGGCAAGATGGTTGAAGATGCCATCAAAGTCAAAAGTGCCACCATTATGTAGCCTTTTGTTATGTTCCTCCCAAATGAAGGGGACAGTGCCAGTGATGGCCCAAAGCTCTATGATTCTGGGGTGTTTAGACTTGTTACCAAGATCCATGAGGCAGCCATAAAGAGAATAAGAGGATCTGATGTTGAGCTTTAGTTGAGCTCAATTCCATATATACTTCCAATATTTTCAGCTCCCAAAAAGATGAGCAACTGCGTCATTGTGTTGGCCACACAACAAGCATGCAGAGACAGGAGCCCCAGACCAGGAGCTGATCTTTTCCAAAGTAGTAAGGACATTAATGAGAGCTCTGAATGTAGTGAGACTCCATCTATGATAGTTCTTAGATAACTAAAGATTACCATAAGATTTATCAATAGGATGCTTTTGCCTGGTGTTATCCCAAAGATCCTTGCCCTCCCACATAGAGAAGGAAGGTCAAAGAGCATTCATACACCTATGACAAGTAGAGCTATTCTTGGAGATAGTAGTCAAGGAATTTCCATACCTACAAGAAAGCCATGAGCTCCATATGCATTGAACTTGAGTGAACCTTTTAATACGACGTAAAGTATAGAAATCAGCAAGCTCATCAAGTCTCTTTAAACCAAGACCTCCTTCACAAAGCGGGTAGGCAAGCCGTGCCCAACAAGAAGGATGTACCGAACTGCCCCATAAGAAATCTGAAAGTAACAACTCCACTCTATGTAGAACAGTTGGAGGAATGTCACCCATACGTAGCCAGTAGCCAATCAAGCCCATAGCACAATGCTTGATAAGAACAATACGACCGGCCATAGAAATTTTAGAACCTGACCATCTCTGGATCATGTCTCTAAGTTTGTCTAGGCATTCATGGAAGTGGCACCTCTTGAGATTGCCACCCGCCATAGGAAATTTGAGATACTTCGTGGGCCAAGAGCCATGTTGAATACCTAAGCAACCAATCAAGGCATCTTTGTTGCGGCAAGATGAAGATAGAAAAATATGAGTCTTGTTAGGATTGCATTTCATTCTAGAGACAGAACCAAAATCAAGAAAAACCTGTTTAAGCTTGATAAGACTACGCAAGCACCCCTCGGAGAAAATAAGAACATCATCCACGAAGTGACTAAGAGCCTTGGTCCTGTCGATAGGGAAGCTTCTAATGAGTTTTTTCTCATACGCTTCCTCCAGATATCTGCTGAAACCTTCCATAGAAAGAACAAATAATAGGGGAGATAAGGGATCACCTTGTCGAAGACCATTAGTAATTTTGAAGAAACCAACCGAAGAGCCATTCAGCAAGAGAAAAAAGGATTGGGTCTCCACACATTGTTGAAGTATGGAGATAAACCTATCATTGAAGCCGAGGCCTGTAAGACAATCCCATAAATAAGGCCAACGAATAGATTCAAAAGCCTTGGTGATGTCCAACTTGATGCAAGGTACAGGAGGGCAGAATTTCCAGTTGAATTTGAGAGTAAACTCAGCCACAAGAAGAGAGCAATCCTCAATACTCCTACCTTTAACAAAAGCACCTTGATAAGGAGAAATAATATTCGGTAGAAGAGTGGATAACCTCCGTGAAATGACTTTGGCAATGATTTTATAGAGCATTGAGCAGTAGGAAATGGGCCTAAACTCAGCAAGAGACGAAATAATGTCCTTCTTAGGAATAAGAGCAAGGAAAACATGATTAACTTGTCTAAGCATGTTACCACCTTCAAAAATCCACTAGACAACCTTAAGAAGATCATCCTAGATGGCATTCCAATTTTCCCTATAGAAATAGCCATTGAAACCATCTGGACCCGGGCTTTTGTGAGGCCCTATGCTCCAAACAGCATCATGAACTTCCTTCAAATTCGGAATAGAACACATCATTGCATTGTCATTCACAGAGACAAGAGGAGACCAATCTGGAAAGCAAGAACTTGTTGCAACATGAGATTGATTATAAAGTTTCTCAAAGAACTGAACAATATCATCCGCAATAGTATTATTGTCCTGCAAAAGATCTCCATTAGAGTCCAAAAGTTCAGTTATAGAATTAATAGCATCCCTTCTCTTCAAAATGGTATGATAGACACTAGTGTTCCTATCACCATTGGAAAGCCACTCCATCCTACTGCGCTGCCAGAAATAGACCTCCTCAGCCTTAAGAAGCATGTCCAACCTCTCAAGGGTTTGTTTTTCAACATGAATGAGATCAGAATCAAGTGGGCATCTATGGATCACAGCTGAGATGTCATCAAGCTCCATCCTTTCTCTAGCAATAAGATTCTTGAGATTGCGGTATTGTTTGGACCAATTTTTCAATTTATCCATGATAACCTTGATTTTATGGCAGAACTGAAAGAGTGGGTTGCCTTTAATATTAGTATCCCAGGTGTCTTTAATAATGTCATGACAGCCCTCCCAGTCCATCCAGTAGTTGAGAAATCTGAAAGGTTTCTTCTTGAAAGATATAGGCTTCATATTAATGTTAAGAGCACAATGATCAAAATAATTGCAAGTAATGAACTTTCTTTTGGAACTAGGAAATTTAGACAGCCAAACATCATTAACAAAGGCTCTATCAAGCTTGCAAGCAACCCTTTTACCAATGCCTTGTTTTTTATGCCAAGTGTAAACCTCTTTACCGATGACATGTAATTCACTAAGACCAGCATTATCAAATGCAATATTAAAAGAGCTAAGTATAGTAGAGGGAACCTCATGACCCCCTGCCTTCTCCTCTTGTTTCCTGATGTTGTTTAAATCGCCAGTGATAATCCAAGCATCATCTATACTAGCAGCAATCCTCTCCAAGGTATTCCACAGGACAGAACAATCAGCGATAGAGTTTCTAGCATAGATAGTCGTAACATAGATAGTGAGACCACCTTTGTTATTTCATCTAATAGTAACCTATTGATCATCCATCTTAGTCATAGTAGTAACCCAACAATTTGGATTCCATCCAATATAGATACGACCATCAGGATCATGCAAGTGATTAGAAACCCATAGCCAACCATTAGGAAACATACGAACAGACGTGTGAGACACATGAGACTTGATTTTAGATTCAATAAGAATCGCCATGGTAGCTTTGGTCTCAAGGATAGTTCTCCTCACTTCTTTCTTTGTATGTGGCTTCCTGGAGCCACGGACATTTGTCATGAGGAAGTTCATTAATGACCTCTAGATATAGAATAGGTCTTACGTGACCCATCACCCTTGGACATCTTTGACACTTTGGAAGATGAAGAAGTTGAGACACTCGAGGATCATTTAGCTGCTGAGCCAAAGGTCTCGACGACATTAGCACCATCCTGCAATCTATCAGCATCTGCCCCACCGTTTACACCCAACAATGAGGTGTCAGTGTCTGACCTAGCCCGTGGCACAACGTTAGCAATGCTAACATCCTATGCAGCATTAAGAATGCCTCCACCCGACACAATGTTAACAACGTCTCCACCCGACTCAGCGTTAGCAACACCTCCTCCCGACATTGTGTTAGAAACGCCTACCCCCGACACCATGTTAGCAATGCCAACCCGTAACGCAGTGCCACAGTGCAACGTTAAGCTATCAATAGCGTCAGCCCTCGGAACATCACCGCCACCTGAGGAAGGAGCTCCGTCCACCCATGACATAATAGGGGCATCGACCCTCTCATCATTGGTGCCATGAGAAGAAGAACCATTACTGGTAACACCATCATCGCAACCAACGCCAACACCAGCGTCAACAATGCCTCCACCCGAGCAAGCACCATCAGCGTCAGCAACAACAACTTTACCCTTCCTACCCACAACCATCCATGTTTGTTTAGTCTTTGGAGCAGGGACCTCCTCAGTGACGATCAAATTGATTGGGCAATCACAGCCATCATGGCCAAAAGCCTTGCACTCAGTGCATCTCGACGGGATGTATTCATATTGGATCTTCACCGGCATAGGGTCATGTCTAGGCATATTGACCCAAACATCCTGAGGGGGCTCTTCGTCAGCATCAATTTCCACCAGAGCACGCGCCTCACCCAGGGATTACTGGCCTAACAACATGTAATCAATCTCGAGGAGATGCCCAACACCGCTAACCACAATACCAACAGCCTTAGGGGACCAATTGCGACCCATACTAGCGATACTAATCTAGACCAAAATCGAACTGAAGAAATCTTTCTTGAAATCATCCCCCATCTTGTAATCCTTGACGACTACCAAACAATTATCAAACTAATGAGGGCCACTGTTGATGATGCTCTTTTTGAACCAATTTAGATTATACACAATTCAGTGTAAATGAGGTGGTTTCAAGAGCACAACCCCACAATGTAGTCAGAAAATTAGCTAAACTCATCATTGATCACACCATATCTAGCAATGTGTGATTCCTTCTTTCTGATACACTATTATGCTAAGGTGTTCTGGGTGGAGTCCATTGTGATAAAATACCACGAGCTCCCAAAAAGACCTAAAACTCTTGGCTTAAGTGTTCTCCACCATGATTAGAAAAAAGTGGTGTAATACTTTTTCCAAGTTAGTTTTATACTTCATTCATGAAATCCTTGAACTTTTCAAGAGTTTCTGAGTTATGTTTCATTAGGTAAATAGAACCATACCTAGTGAAATCATAAGTAAAGGTAATGAAGTATTGATAACCACCTCTAGCATTTGTTCTAAAGGGGCCACATACATCAGTATGCATGAATACTAATGGATCATAGGCCCTCTCATTGTTTCCAATGAAGGGTGTCTCCTAACATCTTTCCCAATAAACAAGACTCACATGTCTCTATTGATTCAAAATCAAAAGAATCTAGATAACCATCTTTATGGAGTCTAGATATGTGATTGTCATTTATGTTCCCTAGACAACAATGCCAAATATATGTTTTGTTTGAGTTATCGAGTTTTAATCTTTTGGTATTTACATTATAAACACATGTCTTTAGATCCAACAAATAAAGACCATAATACATTGGGGCACTACCATAAAAGATCTCATCTTTAGAAATAGAACATTGACCATTCTTAATATGAAAGTCATATCCATCCTTGTCCATACAAGATACATAAATGATGTTTCTATTTATGGCAGGTATATAATAGTGGTTCATTAACTCTATTACAAGCCCTATGGGCAGCAATACGTTATAGGTTCCAACTATAGTGGTAGCAACTCTTGCTTCATTTGCAACTCGTAGTTCGACCTCACCCTTTTGTAAAGGCTTACTTCTTTTCAGATCCTACATATTTGAACATATGTGAGATCCACATCTAGAATCTAGTACTTAAGATGAAGAAGTAAACAAGCTTATCTCAATAACATATATACCTGAAGTGGAGATCTCTATCCCTAACATCATCTTCCTAAATCCCTTCATGTACAAAGTACATATTCCTCTTGTACTTTTCTTTCTCCTTATCTTGGGTGCTGAAGATATGGATTTGTGCTTAGCCTCAGAAATCTTCTTGTTCTTGAATTCATCCTTGTACTCCATTCTGCTGATCACCATCACAGATTTGTCCTTCTTCATTCTTGCTTTGGAATTTATCAGCATGACAAGCAATTCTGACAACGGTTTGACCATGTTATTAAAGTGATAACACTCAATAAAATGGCTATATTATTCAAACAAGATTGTAGAATCATATGTGTCTAACTCTTGGCTCAAAGTGTCACAACCTCCTTTTTAAAACTCACACAACCATAGAGGAAGCATTTTTCACATAATGGAGATAATGAAAAATTGTGAAATGTTATCATTAACCAAGAAAAATCCATAGAATAAAATATATAACCATCAGAGTGCCTTATTACATGTCATAAATAGGTACTACAAGTCCAACTATAAAAGAGTTCCATGAATGTATCTCCAAAAAAATGTAACTGAAAGGAAATGATAAGTATTTAAAACGGAACCCCACTGGGTAGGATCTAGAAATATTCCTTGAGCTTGAGCTGAATAATAGAGCCTCCACTCGTGTGGAGTTGCATGCACCACTAAAAATCCTAGAGATAGTAAGTCTCTAAGTTTAGCCTTGTGTATGCTATAATAAGATCTCCACCCACGTATGCTAAGATACGTGGAAGTCTTATCGTAGTATAGTTAAGGGTCGAATCCACGAGACAACGGTCTTGTTAAGAGTTTAACAAGGTGGAAAACGTAATAATCCTACCGATCCACTTAAAAGTTAATATTTAGATAAAAGAGTTGGTTTGATGGTTAAACTAATGTATGGAGAAAGTAAATAATAAGAAAGTAAACTTATGATTGTAAACGATAATTGGAAACCACTAGGATGTGATCGAGTTTCACCACCACTACACATGGTTCAAAACTTTCATCATAATAACATGGCTTGCAAAGAAAAGGGGTCTAAACAGTTAGTATCTTTGTAGACTTAGCTTCCTTTCAGATAACTAACTATGAGAAATGCGGGAGTGTTGCAATGCCAGCCATCCCCAAATGAATGGTCATTTACTTCACATCACTCCCCTCGCAAAGTGTGTTCCTTGACCTGTCAAGGTTATACTTTCATACGTCAACTGGTCCCATTTCATAGTATGAAAGTACAACTTTGGAGGTGAGTTTACTCCACTCCTTGAGAAACATTCCTAGATACTAAATAGATGTATGGTGATTACATACATCAATAACTAACATGCAGTCGATATTCAAATCTAAAAGTACAAATGTAGACAATTCACACTAGTAGATAATAGATAACACAAGTTGGTGATCAAGCAACTGACATTCATTAAACGATTTATGTTGAACTGAAAAGATAGTATTTTTCTATTGCAAACTCATGAATTACAATGCATGAAATGAAAACATGGGTAGCGGGGCTACTCCCTACACCCTAGTGTATAGGACTACTCGCTCATGGCAAGAATAAAGAAGGAGGTGGGAAGAGAGAGAGAGAGAGAAAGCATCATCTCCACGTAGGAGGGAGGAAGGTCGACCCCTTGGAGTAGAGAGAAACTATCTTCACACCACTTGGTTGACTTGATGAAGACTTCTTCACTTCCCACCTTCTATGTCGATGAGAGAGAAAGCAACTTGAGGATGAAGCATGGATCTTAGACCGGAAGCCTTGGGGTGGAGGATGGAAGATGAAACAACTCTGGAATGGTTGGGGCAGCCTTTGGGCATCCATGAATTTGATGCCTAATGAGAACTCCTTCAGTTCTATTTATAAGCTTCCAAGGAGTCCCAAACGAACTTGGGACCATTTGGGTCTTTAACGGTGTGGGGACCGTTTGGCATCATACGGTCTCGGGACCGTTTGGCATCATGCGGTCTCGGGACCGTTTGGCTTCAAATGGTCTCGGGACCATTTGGCTTCATACGGTCTTGGGACCGTTTGACTTTATTTGGTCTCAGGACCGTTTGAGTTCATTTAGTCTTGGGACCATTTGGACTTCATTCGGTCTTGGGACCATTTGCCTTTATTCGGTCTCAGGACCGTTTGAGTTCATTCGGTCTTGGGACCGTTTGGACTTCATTCGGTCTCCAAACCGTTTGCCTTTATTCAGTCTTGGGACCATTTGAGTTCATACGATCTTGGGACCATTTGGACTTCATTTGGTCTTGGGACCGTTTGCCTTTATTCGGTCTTAGGATCGTTTGAGTTCATTCAGTCTTGGGACCGTTTGGACTTCATTCGGTCTTGGGACCGTTTGAGGCTTTTGCAATTTTTTTTGGTTTTACTATAAGAAGAAGAAGATAAATGTAAGTTTAATGGTGAATTCATAATAACGTAGAAAGTTAAGGATTATATCTAATTTATATAAGAAAGAGTATGGAAAATTAAGAAAAACTAGTAAGATAACATCACAAAATGGGAGGTTATCACCCCCCTAAATTAGAGTCTAGCTTGTCCTCAAGCTGGATAGAGCTAAGGCACGTAGTGGAGAGGTGATTTTATTTAGTAAAGATTTCTATACTCTTGCTTCAATTCTATACCAGAGATCTCCTAGAGTTTTATCGAGGTTTCCTCTTACACTAACTCTTTCCGGTATCGAGAGTTGTTGAAAAAACACTAGAGGGGGGCTGAATAGAGTTTTTAAATAATTTTAACAATTTATTGAACTCAAACAACCACAATTGAAAATTGGAAGAAGGAGACAGGTGTTTAGAGTGGTTCCAATTTTAGCAACTACTAAAGTTGTCAGTCCACTACCCGGTTGCTTACCCAACCGGGATTTTGAAAGTATTTATTTTATTACCTTCCCAAGGATTTATACAAAATACAATACTTTCCTTTACACCCTTTGAACAACCTTCACTTGAATAGGTGCACCAACTTTGAGGTAGCCTTCTTGAAGTAACTCCAAGCTCCCCCTTGAAGTAGCCTTCCTCTCTAGAAGTAACCTCCCGTTGCACCAGCCTTCTGAAGTAGTTCAAAGTCACCTTCTTCACCAAGAAGATCTCCACCCTCTCCAATCAGCAGCCTCCAACCTAGGAGTAGCAAGGAGAGTACAAACGGTAATAGAGAACAAGAAAGGAAAAAGGAAATTACAACTTATCCTTTGTAGCCCAAGGCTTGATTTGCCTAGATCAAGCGTATAGATCTCCTAACCAAGTGTGTGAACTTGTGATTTGCAGTGGGTAGGAGATACTAGCCTATAGGACACAAATTATGAGCTAAGGAAGGAAGTAGCCAATGTTCACAATGCTCAATTTTCTCACAAACAGATTACTCAAAGTATGCTCAAAGAATTCTCAAGTGTAACAAGTGAGTTTGAGTGTCCTATGGCTTGTCCTATTTATAGGAATGGCCTAAGGATGCTTAAGAACGTTCTAGACAACTTCTAGGGGTTTCTAAGTGCTTAACTAGCCGTTAGGTACAAAGTTGTTGCTTTAACAACGACTAATTAATTAATTTTGCAGTTGCTGTCAGAGACAATCTCGGTCGAGGAATGGTCGACCGAGACACCTACTCGGTCGAACTTTTGTCGACCGACAGGCACTCTGGAACAAGTGATTTGCAACGTCTTTCTCCAACTGCCAACTAACTTGTCTGTTGTGTCTAACGACTACTTTGGATCTTTCTCAGTCGAGAAGATTGTCGACCGAGAGTGTCTCGGTCGAGGAGTTTGTCGACCGAGATTGATCCTGTTTCAATGTTGCAATTTAGGCACTAATTATATGTATGAGTGTGCATATGTGATCCTATTTGAAGGGGATGACTTATCTAAATGTGATTTTTAGCTAGGGAAGATCTAACACTTGATTTACATGCAATCTAAGTACTTGTACATTATATATTTGTACAAGTTTTTACAAAGCGATTACATTGCATGAAAACATAAATATGTAAGCATATGGATTTCCCTAGTTGCTTTGGCATCCACCTTAATCCTGCACACTCAAGTAGCTCGTTAGATCAATAAGAATGAAATGTTTGTCATAATCAAAACAAAGGGATTTATAGACGTCCATTTAGCCAACAATCTCCCCCTTTTTGAAGATGACAAACATTTCCAAAAATATAAATAAAGGAAATATAAACCATATGAGTTTCATACCTTTAGATTACCTTTTGTAGCTTTTCCTCTTGTTTATAAAATGTGTGCTTATTATTCCCCTTGAATTATGGAACATGAAATCCAATTCACTAGGGAATATAGCAACTTTCATTGTAAAGCCAAGAGTTTATTTATGAAACTCATTGATTGAGTTTTTCTAAGTTTTAGTTTTATATTTATTTCTCCCCCTTTGTCATTTCAAAAAGATATCCGTTAGAAATAAAAAACTCCCCCTTAATTAGATGTCCCATCAAATCTAATGAAAAAGATGTCCATTTAAAAGCCAAAATATCATGATGCAAGTAAGAGTTTTTGTTTAAGTAGCACAAATATCAAAGAAAACATCTTCCAAAGGAGTGATAAGCAGTTGCTTCCTAATTTTGTTAAATTGATCTAGTGGAAGCGGTTTTGTAAAAATATCAACCAATTGATCTTCCGTATCAACATGATTAAGGGAAACATGATTCTTGGAGATGTGATCCCTTAAAAAGTGATGACAGATTTCAATATGTTTAGCTCGGCTGTGTAAAATAGGATTGTGTGCTAAGTTTATAGCGCTCGTGTTGTCACAAAAAATAGGCGTAGATGAAAGAGTAAAACCATAATCGTTTAATACTTGTTGCATATAAAGCACTTGAGCACAACAAGACCCGACTGCCATATATTCAGCTTCAGTTGTAGATAGGGCAACCATATTTTGTTTCTTGCTAAACCAAGATACTAAAGCTCTCCCTAATAAGAAACAGCCACCACTAGTACTCTTGCGATCAAGTCGACAACCAGCATAATCCGCATCAGTATAAGCTTTAAAATCCAAGGATTGTCCTTTTGGATACCATAAACCAAAGCAAGTAGTGCCGGCTAGGTAACGAAGAATTCGTTTAACTGCTAGAAAATGAGAGTGCATAGGTTGTGATTGAAATCGAGCACAAAGACCAACGGAAAACATAATGTCCGGTCTAGAAGCAGTTAAGTAAAGCAAACTACCAATCATGGCTCTATATAAGGAATCATCAATAGGTTCTCCATTTTCATCCTTATCAATCTTAATAGAAGTAGCCATAGGAGTAGTAGCATGTTTACACTAATCCATCCCAAAACGTTGTAAGAGTTCTTTAGTATATTTTTCTTGGCTTATGAATATTCCGGCAAGTGTTTGCTTAATTTGAAAACCAAGAAAGAAAGTTAGTTCACCCATGAGGCTCATTTCAAATTCTTTTTGCATAATGTCACTGAATTGTGTGCACAATGAATCATTAGAAGCTCCAAAAATAATGTCATCAACATATATTTGCACAACTAGGAAATCAGATGTATATGTTTTGAAAAATAAAGTAGAATCTGAATTTCCAATAGAAAAACCATTATCAAAAAGATATGTCTTGAGCCTTTCATACCAATTCCTAGGTGCTTGTTTTAAACCATAAAGTGCTTTCTTAAGTTTATAAACATAGTCACCTTTTTCCGGTATTTCAAAACCAGGTGGTTGGGCAACATATACTTCTTCTTGAATGATGCCATTTAGAAATGCACTTTTTACATCCATTTGGTAGAGTTTGATGTTTTTATGTGCAGCAATAGCTAGTAACATTCTAATAGCTTCAAGTCTAGCTACCGGTGCATACGTTTCATCAAAATCTATTCCTTCTTGTTGATTATATCCTTGTGCTACTAATCGAGCTTTATTCCTTATTACTTCTCCTGCCTCATTTAGCTTGTTCCTAAAAACCCATTTAGTTCCTATTATGGTTTTATCTTGTGGTTTAGGAACTAAGTCCCATACATCATTTTTAGTGAATTGATTCAATTCTTCTTGCATGGATATTATCCAATAATCATCTTTGAGAGCTTCAGATATCTTTTTAGGTTCAATGATAGAAACAAAAGCCATGTTTGCAACATCTTTGAAGGAAGACCGAGTTTTGACTTTATCTTTAGGATCTCCAATAATTAGTTCTTGAGTATGATCTTTAATAAGCCTAGGTGTAGGTTGTGGTTCAGCTTGGTGATTATTTGTAGTACCTTTCTCACTATCATTTGGTATGTTTAAATTTTCGAATTGATTAGTGAGATCTATGATTTCTAGATTTTCAGATTTGGCCTCTTCATGAAAAGAAACATGAATATATTCCTCAACTTTTATAGAGATAGTGTTATATACTCTAAAAGCTTTGCTAGAAGTGGAATATCCCAAAAAGAATGCTTTGTGTGATTTAGAATCAAACTTATCTCTATCATCTTTGGTATTTAAAATATAGCATGTGGAACCAAAAGTATGAAAATAGTCAACTCTAGGTTTCTTAGAATGGATTATTTCATATGGAGTTTTCTTCAAATGAGAGTGAACAATTACTCTATTTAGCACATAGCATGCAGTGTTTACAGCTTCAGCCCAAAAGGTTTTTGGTGTGTTGTGTTCGAGCATCATTTCTTGTAGTGATCGATTTTTCCTTTCAACTATACCATTTTGTTGTGGGGTGCGTGGAGTAGAAAAATTATGAGTATACCCTAGAGATGTACAGAATTCTTCAAATGTATGATTTTCAAATTCTCCACCATGATCACTTCTAATGGTACATATTTTGCTTTGTAATAGATTTTCAATTTTGGAACAAAATTGTATAAAAACATGAATAGTATCATCTTTAGTTGCAATAAAGTGTACCCATGTGTATCTACTATAATCATCAACAATCACAAAGCAGTATCTTTTACCACCAATAGATTGTGTCCTCATGGGTCCAAATAAATCCATATGAATTAATTCTAAGGACCAACTGGTGCTAAGTACATGTTTTGGTTTAAAAAAGGTTTTGGTTTGTTTTCCCATTGTGCATGGTTCACAATTTTCAACTTGATCAAAAGATAAAGTAGGCAATCCACGAACAAGATCATATTTCACTAACTTTTTAATAACATGTGAACTAGCATGTCCTAGCTTTTCATGCCATAGTTGTAAGGTATTTTCATTTGCAAGCAAGCATTTACCCACTACTGATTTCATAGAGTTAGGTTTAAGGATATAAAGATTTCCAACTCTATTTCCTTCATAAACAACATTTGTAGTGTTTTCTATCAATAACTTGCAGCAGGTTTTGTTAAATAACACATCATAGCCACTATCACATAATTGACTAACACTTATCAAATTGTGGTGCAAACCATCAACAAGTAGAACATTCTTTATTTCTAGGTTTGTACCAACATTACCTATTCCAACGATTTTGCCCTTACCATTATCTCCAAAGGTGACCGTTCCACTTTTCTTTTCTTCAAAGGTTTGAAATGCATCTTTGTTCCCGGTCATATGTTTGGAGCATCCACTGTCAACCACCCATTCCTCTTGAGAGTCTTCATTATCTTCTCTTGCCATTAGACAATCCACCGTTTCTTCTCCGCTTTCACTGTCACTTGACTCATCCCATGCAGCTTTATAGGCTTTTTCTCCCTTCTTCTTGTGTGAGCTTTTCTTTCCTTTCTTTACTTTAGGACATTCATTTTTGAAATGCCCTTTCTTCCCACATTCAAAGCACCTAGGAGGAGTAGAAGAAGAACTGGAGATTTTGTTAGATTTAAATCTTTTGTATTTCTTACCATTGACTATCAAGGCTTCTTCTCCTTCTTCTTCACTTGACTCCTCACTTTCTTGTGTGACAACCTTTGAAGCTTTTAGAGCCACATCCTTCTTCTTTCCTTGCTAAAGTTCACGTGCTCTTCTTTCTTCCTCTTCTAGGGTTGCTTCATGAGCTTCTAAGTTGCCAATAAGTTGCTCCATTTTTAGTCGAGTGAGGTCGTTTGCTTCTTCAATGGCTGTCACCTTTGGCTTATATTTTGGAGGAAGTGAACGAAGGATCTTTGATACCTGATCTTCTCCAAGGACAGGTTTTCCTAGGGCACTTAAACCATTAACAATAGTAGAAAATTTTGCAAACATTTCACTAATTGATTCATCAGGATCCATACGAAAGTGTTCAAACTTTTGTTTAAACATGCTAATATTGGAATTTTTAACTTGGACTGTTCCTTCATAGGTTATGGATAGTCTATGCCAAATATCATAGGCTGTGTCACAATTAGATATTCTATTAAATTCTCCTACTGATATAGAACAATATAAAATGCTTACAGCTTTTGCATTCATTTGAGCTAACTTTACCGTATTTGCATCCCATTCTACAAATTGAGTTTGAGGGAGCTCATATGGGGTTGACACCATTCTCCATAAGTCCCAATTGATCCTATGGAAGTAGAATTGCATCCTTCTCTTCCAATACTGGTAGTTTGTTCCATCGAATGCTGGAGGCCTAGCAACAAGTGTCCCTTCGAGGTTAAGGTTGTTGAGCACTCCATCACCCATTTCTTCAAGACCTTGTTAGGGTTCCTTGAAGCCTGCTCTGATACCAATTGAAAAAACACTAGAGGGGGGTGAATAGAGTTTTTAAATAATTTTAACAATTTATTGAACTCAAACAACCACAATTGAAAATTGGAAGAAGGAGACAGGTGTTTAGAGTGGTTCCAACTTTAGCAACTACTAAAGTTGTCAGTCCACTACCCGGTTGCTTACCCAACCGGGATTTTGAAAGTATTTATTTTATTACCTTCCCAAGGATTTATACAAAATACAATACTTTCCTTTACACCCTTTGAACAGCCTTCACTTGAAGTAGGTGCACCAACTTTGAGGTAGCCTTCTTGAAGTAACTCCAAGCTCCCCCTTGAAGTAGCCTTCCTCTCTAGAAGTAACCTCCCATTGCACCAGCCTTCTGAAGTAGTTCAAAGTCACCTTCTTCACCAAGAAGATCTCCACCCTCTCCAATCAGCAGCCTCCAACCTAGGAGTAGCAAGGAGAGTACAAACGGTAATAGAGAACAAGAAAGGAAAAAGGAAATTACAACTTATCCTTTGTAGCCCAAGGCTTGATTTGCCTAGATCAAGCATATAGATCTCCTAACCAAGTGTGTGAACTTGTGATTTGCAGTGGGTAGGAGATACTAGCCTATAGGACACGAATTATGAGCTAAGGAAGGAAGTATCCAATGTTCACAATGCTCAATTTTCTCACAAACAGATTGCTCAAAGTATGCTCAAAGAATTCTCAAGTGTAACAAGTGAGTTTGAGTGTCCTATGGCTTGTCCTATTTATAGGAATGGCCTAAGGATGCTTAAGGATGTTCTAGACAACTTCTAGGGGTTTCTAAGTGCTTAACTAGCCATTAGGTATAAAGTTGTTGCTTTAACAACGGCTAATTAATTAATTCTGTAGTTGCTGTCAGAGACAATCTCGGTCGAGGAATGGTCGACCGAGACACCTACTCGGTCAAACTTTTGTCGACCGACAGGCACTCTGGAACAAGTGATTTGCAACGTCTTTCTCCAACTGCCAACTAACTTGTCTGTTGTGTCTAACGGCTACTTTGGATCTTTCTCGGTCGAGAAGATTGTCGACCGAGAGTGTCTCGGTCGAGGAGTTTGTCGACCAAGATTGATCCTGTTTCAATGTTGCAATTTAGGCACTAATTATATGTATGAGTGTGCATATGTGATCCTATTTGAAGGGGATGACTTATCTAAATGTGATGTTTAGCTAGGGAAGATCTAACGCTTGATTTACATGCAATCTAAGTACTTGTACATTATATATTTGTACAAGTTTTTACAAAGCGATTACATTGCATGAAAACATAAATATGTAAGCATATGGATTTCCCTAGTTGCTTTGGCATCCACCTTAATCCTGCACACTCAAGTAGCTCGTTAGATCAATAAGAATGAAATGTTTGTCATAATCAAAACAAAGGGATTTATAGATGTCCATTTAGCCAACAGTTGTGTGGATCTTAGGTTTCTTCTGTATATCGTAACTCACATTGGGACCACCTTTTCCTTTATCATATTCTATGCATGTCTTCGACTCTAAGTAGTTTTATACTTCTTTGAAATTCCTACCAGAAGCTAAGATAGGTATGAGGGTTGACTAAAGGTTGTTGTGTGACTCCCCTTTTTAGTTGGGGGGGGGTTTATCTAAACTTTTGGGATCTCACTGTCGGGCGCGACACATCTACCTTTATGAGGGAAACTAAATGTACCGGTCAGGCGAGTCTATTATCAGCTTTTTCATATACTTGGAGACCTTAGGATCTCACTACTGGGTGTGACACATCTACCTCTATGAGGGAAGTTGAATGTATCATCTGGGCAAGACCTTTATTGGTTCTTTGTATAAGTCCTTATGCATGGCACAACCCTCATGTTTTTATTCAACACTCATGCTTTTATTGATATGCTCACAGGCTTAGGAATTGGGTATTTAGGATTTTATTTGGGCTGCCAAGCCACTTTTTGAAAAGAAGAAAATCATTTCTTAGGGTTTCCTGACATGCACTTATTACATTTTTGTACTTGGTGGTCCACTTGTGAGGTTCCTTGATTTGGATTTCACCCGGTTCCTTCCCGTCCTTGAGAGTGTTTAGCTTGTTTCGGCCAGGATGTTAACCTGTAGAGAGTCTGATGTAGAATTATAGCAAAAGTATAGAAATGGAGTATGAAAGTGATTTATTAATTCTCCATTACATGCCTAAATGCTACTTATTTAGTTGTGTTTGATGACTACTTTGTCTCTAATTTAGTTAGGGGTGACTCTTTTTTTCGAAGCAAAAGTTGTTTTATATGCATGAGTTATTCTATCAAAGAATTTACTGAAAAATCTAAGTGTCAAAGGAAAGAAAAAATATGTATAGAAGAACAGAGGTGAAAGAAAGAGTAAAGAGAAAAAGGGTTTGAATATGATACCTCACCCTTGCCCAGTGTACCCCCCCTAACTTATCACTCACTCTGTCCTTAGGGTGTCAAAGTGATAGGTTGAGAAGTACATGGGCAAGGGTATTAAGGTTTTGTTAATCCCTTATTTGCTCCATGAGATCGTAGGAGATTAGTTGTGAATTTTCCACATAGAGCGTGGTAATCCACATCCTTCATGTCCTCCACTTGTTTTCCAAGAACAGTGATGGTATACATCCAGTACAAGATGTGGAAACTGTAGTCATTCGATTCTCTGATCTGCTGGGGACATCTATGGCTAAAGGATGGGCGATGGAAATGTTCTTTGTCATACACCTTTGTGTGTTTACCAAGGAGAACGTGTAGTCATTCAGCACAATCCTTCACCACTTCCTTCGTGGGAATCTTTGCTGTAACAACATACTGTTTTTGGTTTGGATCAAACTAGATGTCGAAACTATTGTATATTATTGTGGTTCCTTTGTGTAGGTTTGTTACCAGTAGCATCCAGTGTTCAGAATGAAGAAAGGGAAGCATGATGAACTTCAAAGTTGTGTGTTGAAGATATGATATAAGTGCCTCCGTGGTTCCGAAGTTCTTTGACCCTAATAGATATCCTTAATGTATGCTGATGCCATATAAACCGTAGAGTGGTCCCGTGCAAGAAGAAACTAGTACACAGTCATCATGATCATGGATAAAGAACCTTTAATTTTTACGGTTTCACAGAGAGAATCTGCAAATACCAGAATATCTCCTTGTAAGAAAACCAGCTCATCATTTTTTGCATATAGCCTAGACATGATGTAACGACTGGGCCCACTGCCCAAGGCTCTAGTAGAGTTTCAGGAATGACGACTGTCCCCACAGACCACCACTAGCCTTAACTGCACGCTTTGTCCTCACTCACACGCATGCCAGGATCAACTTCCCGACAGGTCACCCATCCCAGTACTACTCGAAGCTGAGCACGCTTAACTATGGAGTTCTTAGTGATGGGCTCCCGGAAAAGGAGGTGCACCTTGGTGATATGAGTAGTCGAATCATTCCTTTTAAGATCATACTATCCAAGGCCTCAAATCCTAAGATGTTACAATCTCCCCCACTTAGACTCTTTACGTTCTTGTCAAGGCTCAACTATATGGCCTCATAATCTGACCCCATTTCAGTGCTGACCCACAATGGCCCATGGACACCCAGCTCCCATCCACGGCTACCAGCGCAAGGGTGGCTCCATCTCGTCTCTACGGATAGCCCTTTCCAACTTTCCTGGACTGCACGGCTCAAGACTGGCATGCCACATGCCCATGTGGGCCCCACCTACTGGAGGGGTTATTGCTCTGATACCATTTGAAACGCACGGGCCCACTGCCCAAGGCTCTAGTAGAGTTTTAGGAATGACGAATGTCCCCACAGACCACCACTAGCCATAACTGTGCGCTTTGTCCTCACTCACACGCATGCCAGGATCAACTTCCCGACAGGTCACCCATCCCAATACTACTCCAAGCTGAGCACACTTAACTATGGAGTTCTTAGTGATGGGCTCCCGGAAAAGGAGGTGCACCTTGGTAATATGGGTAGTCGAATCATTCCTTTTAAGATCATACTATCCAAGGCCTCAAGTCCTGAGATGTTACACATGATGAGTTAGAGTTCATTATCAAAAAGGCTCTTGCATGCATTAAGGTTGAAATTTGGAAACGTTAGTTCTATGGCAGATAGGGGAACCATTGGTTGGAATGCTCTATTGATGGTGACCCTTGTTATCAAGTCGATGTCCCCTTTGTCCTCCGCCATATCGAAAGCATAACGGTCCCACTGGTGTTGTTCTGGGACCTTGGCACTTTGTTGTTTCGTTTTCTCCAACTCCTTCAGAATTGTCCTGTATGGACACTTTTGTGGATGTTGGATAGTAGAGAAGAGATATCGAGGTACGTCATCTTATGCCATTGTCAGATCCTTAAAGAATCGTCTGTCGTAGATGAGCTCCATGGCATAATGTCCTCGTAAGGAGTGTTTATCTTCTGTGGCTAGCTCGATGAAGGGGATTTGTCTATTGAGTGCTTCTATGAATCATATTATACAGAAGGCACAATCCCCTGAACCAGCTAAAGTTTGGACTACTGGGATGATGATTTGGAACTAGGGATGGATCCAAGCCACAGAGATGGGCAAGCAGCCCATATTATTTTTAGAAGTCAGAAAGGTATGCATCGTGCTTCCCCGACTTCCAATCCAGCAAAATTTATTTGTCTGACCTTTAGCTCGCTGGTGCAGAAGTTGTACACCTTGGCGTCGCGGGCTATGGTGTCGACAATCATGAGCATCCAGTGGTTGGAAACTTTGAAGGGCACGGAAATGTAGCGTGCCTTTCATGCAAGGCCAATTCACAGCCGCTCAATAGACTTTGCCCGGAAGTCTTTATCTAATAAGCTAGAGGATTGAGCAGGTGAAGTGTTAAAGACAAGCTGCACCCTTTTTGGGCTCCAGAATTCCTCAATAGCATTGGAAAGGAAAACACAGAAGATAGCCATCTTCATCGTTGATTGTAGTCGAAGGATGATACATAATTCTTTTTGTGTCAAATTACGCTTTGTCTTTATATTGTTGTAGATGATGTCCCCCCCCCCATTTTTGGCATCGTCTACAATAGTGTTTAGGATGAAGATGTCCTAAACATCTAATGTAGAGATGGCCATCATGTCCAAGTCATGCATTTTGTGAGGTAGTGGTGGCGGCGGGGGAAGTTCTTGTGGTGGAGGAATTGAAGTCTGCTCATTGTCGTCCAAAAAAAGTGGCAGATCTTCATCTTTATCGGAGTCAGAATCAGAGTCCAGTTTATCGTCTGTGTCTAGACTCACTCAATCAGGTTCTTTTGGCTCTAGGGGAAAGGCGCAGGTTGCTCTAGAGCAGAATATTGATTGATGACTGTTGTGGGTGGGTTAATGCTAGTTCCTAGTATGCATTGTTGGAACTCAGCAAAAGATGCATCTTTGGTCATATCCCCCAGGGATCCCATAGCTGAAAAGTTAAAGAACTAGTCCCCATATGACACTGTGACATTGTCATTGTTATCAGGGGACTTGGGATCTTTGGTTCCACCCTCTTGGTGGCATCTGTCCTTTCCTATTTTTGCAGGGTCTGCCCCTCGGCTGGTGCCCTCCCCAGCATTACCTGGGTCATCGGGTTGATCGTCTAAGGAGGAGTTGTCATCATTGGAGTCATCTGAGGAATCAGAGTCCTCATCATCATCTTCACTGTCATCATCATCGTCATTCACTGCCTTTTCTTCTGCCTTCATGATTGACTTCTTCTTGCACTGCCAATGGATTTCTTACAACTCTTCGAGTGCCACTTGCACATGCTTGTGGGTTTCGAGCAGTACGTCATGGCTATCTTTAAGATCCGCATATCTTGCTTTGGTAGAGTGGATTCGTGCAGATAGATTGATTATTTGTGTGTGAAGGTCATTGAGTTCTTTGTTGGAGTCCTCCTCTTGGCAGAGGATGAGTTGTACTAGGTTGTTGTTGATGTCGTCTAAGCATGTGCTTTGAGAAGTTTGTTGTTGCTGAAGCTTGTGGAGGGTCTCAGGCAAAGGTTGAGTTTGCGTAGAGACCCTGTCCACTTGCTAGGCCAACGCCTCTTACTGACCTCTCATCTCGAGTACCAACTCTGACAGGTTTTGTAAGCGGTTGTCGATGCAGTCGACTTACTAGGCCGCTACTTCCTGCCGTTGTTGGATTCTTGTGACGATGCCTGGTAAGGTGTTGTTCTGCTCGTCAGTCTTGGAATCCTGCGAAGTGATATTCTGCATACAAGAAAAAATAGATAATAATATGTTAGAAGGGTCGGTGAGGAAGTTTCAAATGGCGTCAAATTGTCGTCCAAATTCCTCACCGACTTGTGAAAAGGGGACCCCAGAGATGGAAGGGTGAGGTGGCTGGGGTCGGAGTGGAAGGGTGGTAGTGCCTTGTGAAAGAGACACTATTGATGGACCTCCAAATTGCATGGTGATTGTTGATGGAGTCACTAGCGGTATCGGGATGGTGGTGGTAGATGAGGTGGTGGATGGGAATGGTGGTGACATCTCGGGTGAGAAGGGAGGAAATGGGAATGTTGAGGGGAAAGTGGTTGAAGTGAAGGTGAGATCGGGTGTTGAGGTGGAGAATGGAATGCCCGAAGAGAAAAAGAGTGAGGCAGAGTATGCGGGTGAAGTTGTGGATGTGGATGAAGAAATTATGGTGGGCGTTGTTGTGGAGAATGGGGGAAGGGTGATGGATGGTGGAATGGTGGAAGGTGGTGGTGTGGTGGTGGTTGTAGAGGTGAACCCAACATCCAGATCAAAGATGAAAGGTTCTGGTGTTGAGGTTACTATGTTTTCGGCGTTGTGTGGTGGCTCCGCCTCTGGGTTGATCTTTGATGTGGGTGTCTCCGGTTGTTGTTGTTTTTGTATGCACAACTTTGAAGACCATGTTACTAGAATTTTCTTTGGCCTTGTTGTAGGGGCAGTGATGTTGTGCTCTATCTTCCCTGCCTTTGCTTTGACTAAGGCTATAAGGTTGGCAAGCTCCTCTTCAGTGAAGAGAAGCTTTTCTTTGTTGTAATCTGTCAATTCTGGAAGCGGCAACAATGTCCTAGATGCTTTGAAAGTGGGGCAGAAGATGTAGTGGAGTTTTGAATCCTTCTCCTTTATGATGTATGAGTTCTTTAAACTCTGCTCATTTGTAAGGATGTCACCCTTTATCACCGTGCACTTGGGTAGTGGTCTGTCCATCTTGTGAAATTTCAAGATTGATGTTATGTGACCTCCCATGCAGATTTCTTTTCTAAGGGTGTAAGATGAGTTTTTTGTATCAAATGCCATCCGATGTTGATCGGCAGTCCTTTAAGGATGGACCAGAGAATAAAGAGATCGGAAATACTAACGTTTCCACCCTCTATCCTAGGGAAAAGAGTGCCAGTAATAATTTTGTGCAGTGTGCACACTAGGCCAGAATGTATGTTAGAGGCCTTGCAAGTCTTCACCTCATAGTTTGGAATCCCCGTAAGAGCTTTCCAGAAGGTATGTCTGTTAAACTGGGGATGGTCCAGGCTTGCCTCGTTAGCCTTTTTTATCTGATCTTGGTCAATGGATATCTCATTTAGTGTGTTCTCAGTCAGGACAACCTTGTTACCAAAAAGTGACGTTACCAGCCTGCGGTCACCTCAGTCTTTCCATTTGTCCTTTGCATCCACAGTTTCTTTGTTGAGGTGTGTGAAGAACTCTATCGTGGGTTCGACATAAGAATTCTCTACAACAAAGTAGAGTTTTGAGAGGTTCGCACTATCAAGCAGGGCGAGGACTTTGTCATAAATCCCCATCTTCTTTAGTACGTTGGGGCAAGCATACTTTGTCAGGCGCAACACCTTGTCACCAGCTGGGAGGTTTTGGATGTATAGGTCAGCTGGTGCAGGTTGTGGGGGTGGTGGTGGTAGGATTTGCAACAGCAGGTATGGTGTGTCCAGCCAAGATCTGTTCCCTTACGGTAGAGGGCCGGACTTGCTTCCTGCCATTTTCTTTGATGGTTGTCCCTTGGCGGCTTCTTCAGTCTTCTACCTTGCTTCTAGATGATGAAGACAACAGACGTGTCGTAGTGGTGGTGTCGTCAGAAAGGACGACGGAGCGGGTGAAGGAAAACTTGGTCGTGCATGGAGACGGCGGAAGTGGAGTCAGGATGGAGTAGCGAGGAAGTGACATGAACTGGGAATGGAACAGGGCTTACGCGCGAGAGAGAAAGTTCAAGAAACCAAAGGAAAGAAAAGGGGAGGGGATGAAGCGACATTTATAGAACAGGAGGGATGATGTTAATAATTCTTAAGGGCAAATGGTTTCGAGACCGTTTGGATCCAAATAGTTTCAAGACTGTAAGGGTCTAAACCATTTCGAGATCGTAAGGATCCAAACGGTTTTGAGACCGTGTGGATCCAAATGGTTTTGAGACCATATGGGTCCAAACGGTTTCGAGACTGTAAGGATCCAAATGGTTTTGAGACTGTGTGGATCAAAATGGTTTTGAGACCGTGTAGATCCAAACGGTTCTGAGACCGTATGGATCCAAACAGTTTCAAAACTATTCAGATAGGAAAAAAGGTTTTTGGATTTTATATTTTTATGTTTGTTTTGGATGCTATGATAGGTTGATAAGAAATAAGAAAATTATCAAAACTAAGTAAAATAAAATAAAAGGTGATACTCAGTTCTTGGGTTGCCTCTCAAGTAGCACCTTGGTTTTACATTGTTGGCTCGACGAAGTTCTGACTTGGTTAGATTGATGTAGCAGGATCATGAATCTCAATAGTTTGCCTTGGAATTTTGTCAGCTGGGGTATAGTATTTCTTCAATCTATGGCCATTAACAGTTCTCTCCCCTCCATTGTCATCAACATTGATGATTGCTCCGGTTGGGTAGATGTGCTTGATGATGAATGGCCCAGACCACTTTGTGGATGTTTTGTAGGGAACATCTTAAGTCTGGAGTTGAAAAGAAGGACTTTATCTCTGATGATGATATCTTTCCTTTTGAGATGTCCATCAGGCCACATCTTAGTTTGTTCCTTGTAGATCCTTACACTTTGGTAGGCAGTCATTCGTAGTTCCTTAAGTTCTTGTAATTGCAGTTGTCTATACTCGCCAGCACTTTTGAAGTCAAAATTCAATTGTTTGATGGCCCACCAAGCTTTATGTTCCAGTTCAACTAGAAGATGACATGACTTCCCATATACCAAACGAAACAGAGTCATTCCTATTGGTGTTTTGTAAGAAGTGTGGTATGCCCAAAGAGCATCAAGGAGCTTGATAGACCAGTCTGTGTGATGTCTGTTAACCATTTTTTCTAAAATGGCTTTTAGCTGTCTATTTGAAACTTTGACTTGGCCACTTGTCTGTGGATGGAAAGGTGTGGTGACCTTATGTTTAACTCCATATTTCCATAGGCGATCTTCAAAACTTCATTCTAAGAAATGAGATCCTCCATCTGATATGATTGTTCACGGGTTTGGAGTCATAAGAAACGGTTTGGAGTCATAAGAAACGGTGTGTATAGCCTCTACCCATTTTGAAATGTAATCCACAATGACTAGTATATAGGAAAATCCATAAGATGGGGGAAATGGACCCATGTAATCTACTCCCCATACATCAAAGATTTCAATCTCTTGCCACAGAGTAAGAGGCATTTCATTCCGTTTAGATATACCACCGGAAAGCTGACATTTATTGCAAGATCGTACAAAATCATGGGCATCCCTTGCCATCATTGGCCAAAAGAAACCTTATTGTAGGACTTTGAGGGCGGTCTTCTTTGAAATCATATGCCCCCCAGTGGGGCCAGAATGACAATGTTCTAGAACTGGGATAATTTCTTCTTCTGGTAGGTAACGACGGAATAGTCCGTCTGTGCACAAGCAAATAAGGTATGGTTCATCCCAAAAATACTGCTTGGCATCATGAAGAAATTTCTTTCTGTCATGGTAAGAAGTAGAAGGGTGGATAATTCCTATAGCTAGGTAGTTTACTATATCGGCATACCAAGGAAATCTAGTAGTGACTTTTATAAGTTGATCATCAGGTAAAGAGTCTCGAATAGGTATATTGTCATCATCCTGAGGCTCGATGCGACTTAAGTGATCTGCAATGACATTTTCTATCCTGCTTTTATCTTTTATTTCCAAGTCAAATTCTTGTAGCATCAACACCCAGCGGATGAGTCTGGGTTTTGCATCTTGTTTTTGAATTAGGTATTTAATTGCAGAATGGTCGGTGTATACTATGACTTTTGATCCGATTATATAAGAGCGAAATTTCTCAAAGGCATAAATGTCAGTCGAGAATTCTTTTTCAGTAGTTGTATAATTCTTTTCGGCCTCATCTACCGTCTTTGATGCATAGTATATCACATAGGTCTTCTTGTCTATTCTTTGCCCTAGTACCACTCCTATAGCGTAGTCCCTTGCATCACACATTATTTCGAATGGTTGTGACCAATCGGGTGCTCGCAGAATGGGTGCAGAGATTAGAGTGTTTTTAAGGTCATGAAGTTGTTTACGCATTCTTGATCAAAATTGAAATCTGCATCTTTTGTCAACAAATAGGTCATGGGCTTTGCTATTTTGGAGAAATCTTTAATAAATCTTCGATAAAATCTAGTGTGGCCCAGAAATTCTCGCACTCCTCTAATGTCTTTAGCTGATGACAGTTTTGAAATGACATCAATCTTTGCCTTATCCACTTCAATTCCTCTTTCACTCACGCGATGTCCGAGGACAACAACTTCTGTCACCATAAAGTGACATTTCTCCCAATTTAGGATCAGGTTTGTTTCCTCACATCTTTGTAAAACTTTTCCTAGATTAAGAAGAAATTTATCAAAGGAATTTCTATAATGTCATCCATAAATATCTCCATGATTGACTCAGTTAATCCTGTGAATATTGCAGACATGCACCTTTGGAAGGTTGCGGGTGCATTACATAGCCTGAAAGGCATCCTTCTGAAGGCGTAAGTTCCAAAGGGGCAAGTGAAGGTTGTCTTTTCTTGGTCTTCTGGGTGTATCGAGATTTTATTGAACCCAGAATAACCGTCAAGGTAGTAAAAGAATTTTTGGTGGGCCAAACGTTAAAGGACTTCATCAAGAAAAGGTAGGGGAAAGTGATCTTTTCTTGTTGCTTTGTTTAGCTTCCTGTAATCGATATACATCCTCCATCCAGTGACAGTCCTTGTGGGTACTAGCTCATTTTTATCATTCAGAACAACAATAGTCCCCCCTTTTTAGGGACCACTTGGACTGGGCTAACCCATTGAGAATCAGAAATGGGATATATGATACCATCTTTTAGGAGTTTAAGAACCTTGAGGAGAACCACTTCTTTGAGGTTCGGGTTTAGTTTCCTTTGATGTTCCCTTGATGGTTTAAACTCTTCTACCATGGGTAGTTTGTGCATGCACAGAGCTGGATTTATTTCTGTTAGGTCAGTCATTTTATACCTGATAGCTTTCTTTTGTTTCCTGAGCTCAGTAAGAAGTCTTTCTTCCTGATCATCTATTAAGGTAGAGATGATTATGACTGGGCACAATTTTTCTTTGTCCAAGAAGACATGTTTAAGTCCTATTGGTAAGGCTTTCATTTCAGGGGCCTTGGGTACTTCTGTTGTTTCCAAAATGGTGACAAATTTCAATTCCTTGAAGGTGGCTGATGGAGCTTCTTTGGCTTGGTATAAATATCACCGACATTGTTGTACTAGTTTGCTGGATGAAAATTCAACTTCTGGATTTGTCAAGACGTTCTCCAGATCATCAGATGGTTCGGCTGTTTCTTATTGTAATAGAGACATTTTTTCTACTGCCTTGAGAAAAAAAACTTCTTCCTAGATGCCGGGACCTTTTAGGCTGTTAAGGATTATGAATTAAATGGCTTCCTTTCCTAGTCTTAAGATAATTGTACTAGCTGCAACGTCGATAAGTGCTCTGGCCGTGGCAAGGAAGGGTCTGCCAAATATTATTGGATATCTTAGATCTTCCTTTATATCCATAATAACAAAGTCACAAGGGACGTAAGAGTCCTTTCCTATCCTGATTGGGATATCTTCAATGATTCCCAACGGTGCAGTGATGGTAGAATCAGCCAGCTGTATTGTCATTGCAGTGGGTAACAATTCGGTAAAACCCAACCTTTTACACATTGAGAAAGGCATAATAGATATGCTAGCTCCCAGATCAGATAATCCTTTTTTGCTAGAGGCATTTCTGATAGAACATTGGATACCAAAGGAACTAGGATCCTTCTATTTTTTCGACATTTTGTTAAGAATAATATCAGAAGTTGTCTAAGCTAGTTTAACAGTCTCTTGTTCTTCGGACATACATTTCCTTGATAGCAAGGTCTTCAAGTATTTGGCCCAAGTTGGTATTTCAGATAAGGCATCAAGGAACAGAATATCAATATAAAGTTTCTTCATTGCTTCCTTAAATTTCTAGAATCTAGTATCTAGTTTAGTCCCTCTCAGCCTGCCTGGATATGGTATTATGGGCTTATATGGCGGGACTTCAGGTTCTTTGAAATCTAGTTCCTTTTCCTTCCCCTTCTTGATTTCTACAATATTTTTAGTTTTTGGATCCGTGCTTGCAATTGGGGTGATTACAGCTATATCTTCATCTTCCTGAATGATTTTTGTGGCTTCAGGGAGGACACGACTAGACCTTATGGTAATGGATTTCAATTGTTCTTGTCTAGGTTGATCGTGTCTTGGGTTTATCTTTGGCTGACCAACAAAGGTCCCTACTGGAGGTTTTATTTGGGCTGCAATATGTGCTGACTGTGCTTCAACAACTTTTTGTTAGGCTTGCTAGTTAGCTACCATGGTTTTTTATGATTGCAATATTTGTCTTATTAATGAAAGTTCATGTATTGGCGGAGGTGGATTATTCTTTTGTGGATTTTGTTGATATGGTTGTGGTTTCTGCTGCTGAGGTGCGGGTAATTGGGGTTGTTGAATTTGTGGTTGTTACAACTGAGGTTGCTGCAATCGTGGGTGCAATGGTGGATGAGTGTATTGGTAATATGCAGAAGGGTTTCTTGGTTGTGTGAATCCTTGCAATCCTCCTCTGAAGTTTCCCTGGTTTCGATTATAGTTGCTCTGGAAACCTGGTGGCGATCTATTAAAAACTCCTCCTTGGGTCTGGTGTTGCGGGTTGGAAGTCCCCACAGGATTCCCATACTAAAACCCAAGATGGTTTCTTGGTTGATTCAGGTTATAATAAGCTTGTCCTGGTATGGTGTGAATGGAATTGACTTGCTCCAGTGATAGATCCTCAGGATGTTCGATGATCGGTTCATACTGCGGTTGCGGTGTCTCCATGTCCATCATCACATTGTATAGGAGACCACATGATAATGTGGGATTATCAGATGCATGACATGCCTCACAAGTCCTAGTAGCTACCTTGACTTGTTGGGGGCTCTTCTTTTCTCTGAGTGTCGTTTCAAGGATTTGTTGCTTGTGAGCTATAGTTTTTAGGGCTTCGGCGATGGCTTTCATTTCCATTGATTCTTCAGCTTTACAAACTTTTAGAATTCCCCCAGTGGATGACCTTTCCCAATTGGATTGGTTCTCAGCTCCAAGTGTAACAATCCTCCAGGCATCTTCATAGTTCTTTCGCATGAAATTCCCCCCAGATGAGGAATCCAAAAATTTCTTAATGTCATCACTTACTCCTCTATAGAATGTTTCTATCAGCAGATTTTGGGACATTCCATGATGCAGGCATTTCCTTAAAAGTTCCTTGAATCTTTCCCATGATTCTGCCAGTGATTCCTCTAGGAGTTGAGAAAAGTGATTAATGTGTCCCCTAATCTCATAAGTCAATGAAGGTGGAAAGAACTTCTCTAGAAAATTTTCTTCCAAAGGATCCCAGGTGGTGATTGGCTCCCCATCTAGCGTGTTATACTAGCTCAATGCCCTTCCAGACAAGGTGAAGTGAAAAAGGTGTAGCATGATTGCGTCAAAAGGAACTCCAGCATGTGGTATTAGCTGACAAAGAGACTTGAATCACTTTAGGTGATCCATGCAGTCATCCCCAGCACTTCCAGAGAACGATATGCCTTGCAAAATCTGGATCCATTGCGTGCAGATCTCAAAGTTAGGAACATTGATGAGCGGGGGCCTAACCGGGTGATTATCTTCAAAGTTCTTAGGAACGACATCATCCCGAAGTTGCTTGTTTCACAACACTATCTGAGCAGCAGCTGTGGTTGCTTCATTCTCAGCTTGAATGTGGGCCTGTTCTTCAGCTCGGACCTTAGCTTGAATATGAGCATGTGTGTCAGCAATAAGTTGTGCTCTTTGAGCTGCTATGGCCACATTGACTCTTTCCATAACCAAAGCGGCTTGGCGCTGTTCGTTAGCCATTTTTCTGGCTCATTGGCGGTTGAGTCAGATGCGTCGGTGGAAGCTTCATTCTACCTCAGAGATGTACTCTGGTTCAGGGGAGAATCTGATGTTATGCAAAGGTTGCATACACGTTTTCTACCTGAGTAGAAGAAGAAACACACTTTAGATAATGTGGAGAAATGATGAAATCAAGGTGATATGAATGATGGTTAAAGAAAAGTGTAAAATCCTAATCAACTAGAAAGTTAATAAGTAAAATTAGAACGTTCAGTTGACCCCGGCAATGGCGCCAATTTTTGATGGAGCCACCACTCGTGTGGAGTTGCATGCACCACTAAAAATCCTAGAGATAGTAAGTCTCTAAGTTTAGCATTGTGTATGCTATAATAAGATCTCCACCCACGTATGCTAAGATACGTGGAAGTCTTATCACAATATAGTTAAGGGTTGAATCCATGAGACAACAGTCTTGTTAAGAGTTTAACAAGATGGAAAACGTAATAATCCTACTTATCCACTTAAAAGTTGATATTTAGATCAAAGAGTTGGTTTGATGGTTAAACTAATGTGTGGATAAAGTAAATAATAAGAAAGTAAACTTATGATTGTAAACAATAATTGGAAACCACTAGGATGTGATCAAGTTTCACCACCACTACACATGGATCAAAACATTCATCATAATAACATGGCTTGCAAAGAAAAGGGGTCTAAACAGTTAGTATCTTTGTAGACTTAGCTTCCTTTCAAATAGCTAACTACAAGAAACGCGGGAGTGTTGTAATGCCAACCATCCCCAAATGAATGGTCACTTACTTTGCATCGCTTCCCTCACAAAGTGTGTTCCTCGACCTGTCAAGGTTGTACTTTCATACATCAACTGGTCCCATTTCATAATATGAAAGTACAACATTGGAGGTGAGTTTACTCCACTCCTTGAGAAACATTCCTAGATACCGAACAAATGTATGGTGATTACATACATCAAGAACCAACATGCAGTCGATATTCAAATCTAAAAGTACAAACGTAGACAATTCGCACTAGTAGATAATAGATAACACAAGTTGGTGATCAAGCAACTGGCATTCATTAAACAATTGATGTTGAACTGAAAAGATAGTATTTTTCTATTGCAAACTCATGAATTACAATGCATGAAATGAAAACATGGGTAGCGGGGCTGCTCCCCGCACCCTAGTGTATGGGACTACTCACTCATGGCAAGAACAAAGAAGGAGGCGGGAAGAGAGAGAGAAGGCATCATCTCCACATAAGAGGGAGGAAGGTTGACCCCTTGGAGTAGAGAGCAACTATCTTCACACCACTTGGTTGACTTGATGAAGACTTCTTCACTTCCCACCTTCTATGTCGATGAGAGAGAAAGCAGCTTAAGGATGAAGCGTGGATCTTAGACCGACAGCCTTGGGGCGGAGGATGGAAGATGAAACAACTCTGAAATGGTTGGGGCAGCCTTTGGGTGTCCAAGAATTTGATGCCTAATGAGAAATCCTTCGGTTCTATTTATAGGCTTCCAAGGAGTCCAAAATCTTTAATGGTTTGGGGACCATTTAGCATCATACGGTCTTGGGACCATTTGGCATCATGCGGTCTCGGGACCGTTTGGCTTCATACGGTCTTGGGACTGTTTTCCTTTATTCGGTCTCAGGACCATTTGAGTTCATTCGGTCTTGGGACCATTTGGACTTCATTCGGTCTTGGGACCATTTGCCTTTATTCAGTCTCGGGACCGTTTGAGTTCATTCGGTCTTGGGACCATTTGGACTTCATTCGGTCTCCAGACCATTTGCCTTTATTCGGTCTTGGGACCATTTGAGTTCAAACGATCTTGGGCATTCGGTCTTGGGACCGTTTTCCTTTATTCGGTCTTGGGATTGTTTGAGTTCATTCGGTCTTGGGACCGTTTGGACTTCATTCGGTCTTGGGACCGTTTGAGGCTTTTGCAATTTTTTGGGGTTTTTCTATAAGAAAAAGAAGATAAATGTTAGTTTAATGGTGAATTCATAATAATGTAGAAAGTTATGGATTATATCTAATTTATCTAAGAAAGAGTATGGAAAATTAAGAAAAACTAGTAAGATAACATCACAAAATGGGAGGTTATCACTGACGTCCCTGAAGTCTACTTCTTCTCCTTCTCCTTGTCTGCGGACATCATGTCCCCAACCCATGCAAAACAACATCAAACTATGTGAGTGGCACTGAGTAGTTATAACTTGAAAATAACATAAAATTGAAATGACGTGAGATAGATTGAAAACTTGGTGACTTAACATGGTTAACATGATTACTTGAAACTTAATAAATTGACATGATAAAATAATGGTTTGCAATTTAACTTGAGTTAATATAGTTTCTCTCCTAATGCACCCATAGTGCTCACAAGGCCAATTAAGTCTCATATAAGGCTGGTTAAGTCTCACATAATGCTCCCACAGAGCTCATAATGCCACTTAAGGCTCACATAGGGCTGGTTAAGGCTCACATAACATGATTTGAGAGAACTATATTAGCATAACATGATTTCTTATACTTAGCCATGATTTTCATGATTCCTTGATTAATTAGCATGGCAGTGATTCATAGTGTTCCAAGTGAAAGTATAATCATTAAATCAATTGGAAACATAAATTAATAGCATGTGCATGATTTTCATGAGCATAATTGAGTAATAACATAGTCACACTTTAATGGAGTAATTATAAATACTTAAATGAATAGTGTAAACCTAGAACCCTAAAATTTTACTGTGTGCATGAACCACTCACCAAATATTGAGGAGGTAAACTAACGAAAGGTCGAGTCCTAATCAGTTCTAGTTATCATGTCCAACATATAAGTATATTACTTATCATGGTTAAGCCTAATGTTTTATGGGTTTCAGTTGATCATTGAATGTAGGTTAAGAATATCGGTCTAAATCCTTGACCATTCAGTAGGTCTCAAAAAACTAATCAAAAACCATATACGCATCATCCTCATCTGAGGTCTACATTTTTTCCATATAGGTACCAAGTTACATTGGTAGTGAATGTCCATAACTAATTTATGACATCACAAGCAATGAGCAGTATCTATAAACACATCATTTCTACCTTGGTAATCCAAAAAGTTGGAGAACAACTTCAACCTACAATCTATCTTTGGTGTTGTAGTGTTTGTATAGTTCCTTAATCATTAATATCCAGATTGAACTCGAAGCATGGAATCATCATCCTCTTCAAGATTCAATCTCTTTTCCATGAACCAGAGCAGACTGTCTGAGATATATGTAAGCTTAATGTCACATATTGACTCACATGAGCACGGCCAAGCATTTACTAGTCTTTCTTATCAAGTGGTTCGGATATCATACTCCTGTAGGAGGGACAAATCCCATCTATATCACTCACAGTCACCCCCATGTGTCAAAATGCACCCAAGCACCACATTTATAGAAACCCTTATTCAAGGCCATGGTAGATAATGTCAAAGTACATCAAACGACATGTGATGAGTGTAGTAATTCCAGGTCAAAGAACCACAATCACCACCATCACTATAAGAGATGACTCTGACAACTAATCATGTTGCCCATGTTTCACTCTTAAAGTGGGTTTGTCTGATACATTGTTCTCTAACAAGTATCTATGTGTTTGGTTTGATATCACATATCCTGACTTAATGAGATTATGTCATCAACCAACACACGTTCTAGTCTTATGGCCTCATTTGGTTGGTAGGATATGGTGTAAAATGGGATGCAAATCATGCACCATATTTGTTGTCGTTGTTTGGTTGCCTATATAGCAGATTAGGATGTAAAGCAATGGAAATAGTAAACTTGCATCTAGTTGATTAAATAAATCCACACACACCCATGTTATTATATCATCATAAGCGCTGTCTCCACCTATCTTATTTTCCCATTCTTTCTCGACCAAACTATCGGTCAGCCTGGGCACTAAACATAGAGAATCACATTTCATCACTACGGAGAAGTTGAAAGACTTAGAACTACCATTTTTGTATGTCATCGATGTTCGCCCCACTTAATGTTGCATCCACATCTTCCATGTCCACCAACAGTAGCACAACAAAGCACAGAATGAAACCATGATTTGCCATGGCCAACTATGTACACCATTTTCATCAAGGAGCATCTTTGTCTTATAAAATTGGATACCATCACTGCCTTTGGGGTCAGAATCTGATGTCAAGCTCACTGTTAGTATAAGAAACAAAGCATACACTCAGACCTCCACACCTAATGACGAATTGTGATGATCACAAAATAGGGAACACTATGAAATTTACATATTTCTACCCATGATAATGATGATAGAAAGCACTAACTGTCTTCTACCAATGTCCCAACAACATGCACAAACATCTGAGGAAATCGACGAGTAAAATAAGTAAAGAAAATGAGAGAAATAGATTGTTTTCTAGTTGCGAATTGGGGGGAAATGCAATGGTCTCATTAACTATACTATTCCCATCCCCGAAATCCAGAGGAGCTAGCAAACGTATCATTGGAAATCCATTTCCATTACCATTTATTTCTTATCATATCCCAACCTTCAAATTATCCAATCGATTTCCTTTCCTACCTACCAAATGAAGCTTGCGTGTTATTATTTTCTATCAACCTTCCACAATTACAACCGACATGGGACATAATAAGAATTCATATACTCTTGACATCCATATGATCTCATTGTTCATGTCCTCAATCCAAAGTTATACACCATTGAATAATATTATTATTTAAACATTTATTATGTTACATCATTATCTCATAACTGAATAAAACATAATAAATTGGAAGAATGTGTTTAGTAATCAAATCCTTTACAAGATATGTCATTTCAATCACCATATGATTGGCTCTCTGGGCATACATACCAACATAAAACATTGTTGAAACTTTAGAAATGGTAAGAACATTCTACACTAGAGTGTACATAAAAATCTCAAACCATTTTATTATCAACCAATGGGTGAAATACCCATACAATCCTTATAGGGTTTATGTCAAAATCTTAGGCATACTTCAAAACAGATATATTAGGCTTTGTAATCATATTAAACACATCAAAATACACCTTAGATAAAATATTCATTTATTTTGAAAGAATTTGTTTTTTGTGAACCCAACATGTTTCTATTACTCAAAAGAAAGCAGAACAACACTTAGCTAGTTAAAAAAAAGGAATCTAACTGCTTAAATTGTACAAAAAAAAGAAAAACTAATTGTACAAGTATTATCTTTGACACTAAGATTCCAGATAAAATGTGGCTCTCTGTCAGCACCAGAAAGAATGTAATAATTCCTCTCCAACCAAGTCTTGTAAAGCAACAAACATGCAATGGTTTTCCCCTTTCCATCCAATCATAGAAGATCAGCAAGAGAAATCAGATAAAGGTCATATTCAGAAGAGAATTTGCTCCAGAGCTTAGAGACATAATCACACTTGAAGAATAAGTGATCAAAATCTTCAGTATTCCTCCTACAAAGAATGCATCTAGATGCAAAGCTAAAACCAGTTCTCTTAAGATATTCAGTCGTAGGGATTTTGTTAGGAAAAAACTTCCAAAGGAAACAAGAAACTCTACTAGGAATGTTGCCCTTCCAAATCCACTTGCCCCACGAGGTTTTTGGATGACAAGTGCACACCAGTTCCCAAGCACACCTCATATCCAGAGTGTTTCAGTCGTCAATAAGAAGACAATGTTGATCACCTCCAGGTTTTTAAAAGAATCCATAATGTCATAGAGAATGTCAGATCCACAAAACTTAGGAACAAACTGGTTAGAATCTCTAATACAACAGTTGACTCTACAATTAGGTCCATTTCCAAGCCTGAACATAAGTTGATGATCAACTACATCAGTTAAAACTTTGCCATCTGGAAGCCTTGGATATTTCCAAACAAGGGTTTTACATCCATCACCTATTCTGAACTTGACATGAGATTTAAGCAAATGTCTATGATTTAGAATATTCATGAAGAGTCAAGGAAAGGAAGCTTTGGCTTTGAGGGACCAAATGGAATCATTAATAATATATTTACCATGAACCCATTTTACCCATAAAGAGTTTTTTTCCACTAGCAATGTCCCATAGATTCTTCAGCATACCTGCTTTAGATTAGTCATCTACATGTCTAATACCAAGACCCCTTCCTTTTTTTGGCCTACAAATAACCTTCCAAGGCATAGTGTGAAGATGCTTTTTGTCCTTAGTATCTGACCAAATGAAATCACTCATAAGTTTCTCAATCTAGGAGATAGTAGATTTGGGGATAGGAAAGGCAGGTGTCTAGAAAATATGATAACTCAAAAAAGTAGAGATAACAAGCTCAATTCTAACAGCTTGTAAAAGAAGATTCAACTTCTAAGAATCCATCTTACATTTTATTTTATCAAGGATGGGATTACACATTGACTTAGTTAAATGATTAGTAAGGAGATGGATGCCTAGATACTTAACTAGAACTTAAACTTTGGCAATAGCAAGAATATCTGAGATGCTATTGGTATCTTTAGAAGTAACACTTTTACTAGTAAACAACTGACTCTTTAGGTTGTTCATTTGAGGCTCAAAACTTTATGAAAGGTATTGAGAATTTCCACAAGAACCATTTTTGTTGTAGTAGTAGCTTTAGCAAACACAAGGACATCATCCGCAAAGACAATATGTGAAATCCCCAAAGTGTTGGAATATCTAAAAGGAATCAGTAAATTCTTAGAGACATAAGAGTTAATAATAGAGGACAAACCCTACATGGCAACCACAAACAAGTATGGAGCCAAGGGGTCTCCATGCTGACCCCATTGGTGGCCTCAAAATGATCAGATGGTGTTCCATTGATTAGGACTTGATAAGACACAAAAGTGAAGCACATATCAATCCAATTCAACCATTTCCTAGGAAAACCCATTTTCATAAGTAAGAAAAGAATGTAGTCTCTTCGAACACTATCAAAAGATTTAGAGAGATATGCTTTAATGCACATTTTCTTTGGACCATATTGGTTGGGGAAAGAGCTAAGAATATCATTTCCCAACAAAATGGCTTCACCAATAGGCCTGCCTTTGATGAACTCCATTTGATTAGCATCAATAATGTTAGGGAAAATGGAACTCATTCTGTGAGCCAGGATTTTTCTTATCAGCTTCTAAATGACATTACATAAGGAGATAGATCTAAAATCCTTCAATTGAGATGTTTTAGGACACTTCAGTACAAGAGTAATAAAGGTGTGATTCCACTCCTTTAAGAGTTTACCAGTTTCAAAAAAAAATGACAATGGCTTTGGTGATGTCACTACCAATAAAATCCCAATAGGATTTGAAGAATTTATGGGACATTGATAATTTTAATGTTCAAAACATTAGAGTCTCATATCTTTTAGTAATAAAATAATAATAATAATAATAATAATAATAAAACATCTGAAACACTATATGGATGTATTTTCATAATATATCAGAAATAATTAGCTTTCCATTGTTACCTTGTTCAGTAAATCTTAGTTTTCAATCTAAAGATATAAATATTTGTAGAATACTTATTTTAGAGTGATATGCACCTTTGATCTTGAATCTATCCATCCTGATTCAGCCATGTGCATGCCCAACAACTGCAAGCCTCAATGCCTCGTGGATCCATGCTTGGATTCATCTTTCACAACACCCATGAAGTCGATACCTCTCCTTCTTTCTCATGCATGCAACTTGCATGGTTGTGTTCTCTACCCCCCCATGGACAGACTCTGGTGACTAGAAGCTTGCCATTCCATCTAAAAGATTGTATGGAAGGCCTCTTTGCACCTCAGTCTGGGCTTCCTAAGCAAGGGAAACATTGTTTCCAATTCTACATCCTAGGAGGTTGGCATAGGGTATTTGTCATGTATCCATTATTGGGTCTATTCTCCATACAATGTAGTAGTGTTTTAGGGCTTAGACCCCTAGTGGCTCGTCACAAACGTCATGGTCAAGTGGACTGAGAATAAAGATTCAAACACTTTCACATGCTTCTAAGTAGTCATGGTAGTGCTTCCTTATGGAGGCACAATGGAGCTTCATAGTATGCCCTCAGTCTTCTGAGGGACCCAGTAGTGCATCTTCTCCCTAAAACTCTTTGTCTCCTTATAAAACTTGAATTTGGTGTAGAGGTGTCGTTCTTATAAGGTCATAAGTTCTTCTATTAACCTATCTCACCGCCTGTTTCATCTGGTTTCTCCTCTCAAGCTGCTAAGACTTTTTGGACAGTAACCCTCATCACAACCTAGTCATATAATTATATTTTTTTGTATACATCAAAACTTCTTCCTCAAATCACAGTAAAACTAGACTCCCTATGGTTCTTGGACTCTCCATTATTATAGTTTTCTTTCTCGTGTCACCACTTCAGTTAGGATAGAGATG
Organism: Alisma plantago-aquatica; assembly: GCA_963693085.1. Classification (NCBI taxonomy): domain Eukaryota; kingdom Viridiplantae; phylum Streptophyta; class Magnoliopsida; order Alismatales; family Alismataceae; genus Alisma; species Alisma plantago-aquatica. The sequence goes on from OY856409.1 coordinate 755,386,627, forward strand.
ATGGTGTCCCTTTTATATTTAATTTCTTAATCACCAAAGAACTTGCTCGATTCCCTTATAATATCTCCAACCCACAATTGGTTTAGCTGGTTAAATAATTAGACCACATTTGTTTCTTAATTTTTTTATCTTCGTAACCACATCGCTTAACCCATTACTATCCAAATTTTACCATATTAATTCCAAGCTTCACCACACTCCAGTCACTATCTCATCATATCCTAACAAATGTCTTAAATTTCTAAAATTATTTTAGAGATTATTAAACCTGAAAACTGGTGATACTACACAAAAAGCCCATTTCCTCATGTTATTTATCTCTTACATTTTGAAAATCTTACAAAATTGGATGCATCTCAACCTATTGATCAACCTTAAAATTTTTTGGAAGAACTATATAATCACAAGATGGTAAATGTATATATTCATCCCTAGGGTCCACTATTACTCAAAATGGGCTCAAATTCGGGTTGAAGCCATTATACATGCACCCATATATCTCGATCTCAAATTATTAAAGTTTTTCCAAGATCTTTTTCATATACTTAGCTAGGTTCTAAAGATGAGGGTGTGACATGCCTGCTATTCCAAAGAGCTGGGACATTGATTTCTAGAGATACTTATTCCATGAGAAAGGGGTAAGTTTCCTCTCTTTGAACTGTGCATGCTTAACCCCTTCAACACTTTGTCAATGTATGTACTATGGCTTAGGCCAAGAATCCTTCTAGATCTATCTCATTGATCTTGATTCCTATAATATAGGATTGTTCATTTAATTCCATTGTGGAGAAGGTAATTCCCATCTAGTTCTTAACGAACTGTGGAGTAGGTATATCATTTCACATCAATAGTATTACATCTACATACAATGTGAGAAATACAATCTTGCTCCCACTAACCTTCTTGTAAACACAAGGTTCATATTCATTTTGGATAAAGCCAAACTGTTTGGTTGTCTCATCAAAATGAAGATTCCAACTATGAGATGCTTACTTCAATTCAAAAAAATAGACGTATGCAGCTTACAAATTTTATTGTCTTCTTTCGAGTGATAAAACCTTTGAGTTGTGTCATGTACAAATCCTCTAAAATATTTCTATTATGGAAAGTAGGTTTAACATCCATTTTCCAAATCTCATAGTTATGATCAACAAGAATTATCCTAATAGATTTAACCATGGAAAATAGTGGGGAGGTTCATCATAGTCAACAGATTGAACTTGTTTGAAACCTTTTGCAAGTAATCTAATTTTTTAGGTTTGTACATTACCATCTGTGTTGGTCTTCTTTTTGAAGACCCATTTGCACCCTACGGGATTTTCCCTTTTAGGTGAACCCACTAAGGTCCATACCTTGTTGATATACATGGATTCCATCTTAGATCTTGTGGCTTCAAGCCATTTCTCAGAATATGTTCCCTCAATAGCCTCATTGTAGGTAGTTGGCTAATAATATTTAATGACCAACAACTTATATTTTTGAGTCACAAGAAAACCAAATATCTCTAGCTAAAGACGTGCCCTACTAGATATAAAATCAAGGTGGTCTTGGGTAGCCTTGGATCAAGAAGGTTGCCCTCTTATAGGATGTCTCGACCTAGGGTTTGAATTGGTCTCTTGTCTCAACAAAGTGATGATGGTTGGAGTGTATGTTGTGACCATGGATGGTGAGCCATGGGAGGGTCGTGACCATGACCATGTGGGTCACCTAGGTGGTCGAGAACCAACCTAGAGTGTATCTCCATGTCTTGCATATATGGCTAAGGTGGTTGCATGTGGTTGCATGTGTGTTTCTTGGGTGGTCAAGTGTCCCTTTGGTGCCTTGGAGTGTTGACACATCATCTCTTGCCTTCTCACTCATCTTCCACCTATATAACCCCTTGTATAAGCCATGTAGAGTGTTGTTTGGAATAATGTCTAATCAATACTAATGATATTCCTTAGCCCTCATACACTCCAAGATGATGGGAGGTGATGAACCTAGGATTGTTCATTGAACTTAGATTCAAAACCTTAATTGGTTAGAGATGGAAAACCATAACCCTAATGATGTGTATGGTGACATGGTTGCTTCTCTTTCTGGGAATGGCTATTATGGTTTGATGATATCTTTCTCTTGTTATGAAATTCTAATCTTACAGGGTGAATGCATGCCATGCTTGGGTATGCCATAGTGATGATTATGTATAATTGAGGCATGTGTATTTAACGATGTGACACATGGATTTAGAATGTTTTATCTCTCTTGATTATTAATTTCTAACCATGCAAGTGATACAAACTTGAATATCATAGCTAGTATAGGCTATGATGAGTAGGATGTGAATGGGTCCTATTACCTGGTAATGGCTTGATGCCTATTGTGAAGTGATACTCTCTAGTGATATGATTAAGGGATTGATGTCCCAAAGTGATGTGACATTAATGATAGACTTGAGGGGTTGTGTAACAGTGATGATGGTATTATGAATGGCAGTGTTACAGGTGTTACATGGTGCTAGTGTGACAAGTTCACATTTTATAAGTCTTATATCTTTGAAAGTTGTACCATGCCCTTATCTTTGTATTGCTTGTTATGGTTTTGTACATTATAACCTGATTGATGCTAAAACTTAATTGGCATAACTAAGAGACGGGCATGCGTGAGCCGATCTCATTGTGATATATGGAACGACCATGTGGGAGCTGGTTTCCTTATTATATATTGATGGCCATGCATGAGCCACTCCTTTTCTGGGATGGTCGTGTGTGAGCCGATTCCCTTGTGGTATATGGATGTCCATATGTGAGCACATCCATATGTGGACAATAGGTCACTTTTACAAGTTGACTAATATATCACTGTAGTGTCACACTTGTGCTAGCTGACAAGTGTTAGAAAGGTCATGGAATATGGCTCTTCCATTGACCATGTGTGGTACCAATATGGACTTAGTAGTGGTACTTTCGTAATATCAAATATGAAAAAATTGGATTAGGCCTTTCTTGCTATTGTATCGTTTGGTTGGTAGAAAATATACATGTTATTTATATTCCTTCTTAGTTTATAAATGTTCCACTGCTCTGTTATAGTTACTTGATCTGCTTAGAAAATGATAACTTCCCTGCTTACATTAGTAATTGAATTTCTTATCATAGATGTAGCTTTACTTCTATTGTTTAGTTACTTTATCAGTGCTTTAATAGACGTCGATTGAGAGTTATATCTCTCACTCAGATGTTTGGTCTCACCCAGTGGTTTTCCACATCTTTTTGGTGGACATGCATGACGAGATAGAGATTTGTTGTTGAGGCAGACATCCTGAGATGTTGTAGTTGTTGGATCATGAATATGTAGCTATTGTTTAGTAATAGAGTCATATGGTCCATCCCTATACACTCAGGTCCTTGGGGGTGTTCTATAGACGATGTACCTCAGTTGAGTTTTTGGACATATACGATGACAGTTCATATGTGATTTGTGTACTTGAACATGTTATCACATGTAACATGTTGTGGCTAGATAGCTAGTGAACTACTCATGTAACAACTTTTGATATGAATGAAATACAATGGATCTATTTTATGGCTTCAAACATGATGATTTAATCTTGATACATGGTTATGAAATTGGTTTTAATTTCCTGTGATTTTTGGTAAGCCGCTTGCTTGTTATTAATTCCATGTTTGGTTTTGCGTAATCTCACTTTGTGTGATAAAGGGTGCCAAAATTCAAGGAAATAAGCTATTGATGCCCCAATACTCTAACATAATTGGGTATCTAGGAAGGGTGAAGGAGCTCATGTGTGTCCCAAACCTCTACAGAATTTGCTTCAGTGACCAAGAATTAATGAGGAACTCAGTACATAATTCATATCACATTTAAATAAGCTCCTATTCAAAAAGGAAGAAGTTGAATGATGTGGAGGATCCTACAAATTTACATTGAGGGTGATAAAAAGGATTTTACACTCATAGATAGAATTCTAAACTCCATTTTCAGCCAATCAACCGAAGAGGCTGTTGTAACAGTCCAATTTTTTAGTGGAAGAATAGACAAACCTCTGATTTGTTTTCAACATGGGAGTGTCACAAACATGATATGCATTACAATAATGATAGAAAAGAAACATTATAGACTATGTATAAAATAAATTTTTACCATATTCTAAAAAAGGAAACTCCATAACATAGAGCATTACAAAGAATACATGATATACCATCATGAAATAATGACTTAGATTCTTGGACCGTGTAGACGATGTGCCACCAAACAAATTTCTTGGAGCAATGGTTGTATCATCTTGTCTTAAGTACCCATGAAACTCAATACATGTGGACTTCTCATCCATAGCCATGCAGAAATAGGGAATACATATTAGAGTAAGTGGCATGGAATTTTTTCTAAGAAAAAATATGGATATACTAAAATTGAAATTTCCACTGAAAGTTGAAAGATAAGAGTTGTAAACATGAACTAATATAATGTATATTTTATTTGTCACTTTTATATATTTGTGGCCACCATAATAAAAATATGTCCTCTTGTGTGATATTGAATTATCCTCTATGGTGAAACACAACCTCTGTTGGCACAAGGCACCCTCTATTGACACCAAAGTGCTATCTATGGGGCAACATAACCTTTTTTGGAACAATGTGCCAACTACGAAACCCACAATGTCCTTTGAATCATCTAGGGGCTCTCTAGTGAGGACATATCCTATAATATATATTTAAAGTATCGATGTCATTTTAATATCTACCTGCTTAATTTCTTATAACTTAATCTCAATCTATTACCTCAAATTTATATCTATCCTATTTAATTCTAGACTGAATCTAAGTTTGTATCTAAAATCTAATATTTTTATAATATGGATAAATCTTAATCTATAGTTCTAATTTAATAGGATGACTTAATTTAATTATGATATTAGATGTATGACATCTATGTCTAAAGGCTTGAGAAAATAAACTGAATTGGACGTAAAAGTAATAAGTATCTAACAGTATCTTAAGTATGGAAATATTAAAATATGATGTTTAGACAACATAAGTCAATCCCTATGAAGTCTCATTGCCCAAAGCATCATTGGATATGAAATAGACATGAAATATTTAATGTCTTAAAGTAACTCAATCTCTAAGTTAACTTACAAGAATGATTGTAAGTTGAATAATAATCATATTGAAACTCAATGGACCTGTCCCGCTTATCGAAGATGAAGCACAACTCTAATATACCTATCAATCTTGGTCAACCTTAGATTTATTGAAAATAAAAATAATAAAAATATCAAAATCGTATCTAGAAACACATGGTTACCCTAATGGATTCTATTTGTCTTTCTATGCATGTTAGGGTTCCCTTATGTCTAAAACACATCATGAAATCCTCTAACAAAAACCGACATAACAATGAATCCTCAAAATATATTATCTCCTCACATTTATACCATTCATAAATACCTAGATTTGTTAATAATCTCAATTAAGATAATAACCTAGATCATCCAGCATCAACTCCTTTTTATAAATCAAGCACTATATAATCTAAAATCCAACATCAATTCACTTATTCATACCTTAAAGTATAATTTATGAAATTTTCCCATAAATTTATCTCATCGTTTGTTAGCTTAAAATACCAAAATATCCTTAATGGTTAAAACCAACATAAGATATTGTATGCACTAACTCACGAAGATCTAAATCATCTTTGTATCCTAAATACCAAAATAAAATCATAGAAATTTATCTCATTAGACTATAACATTGTATCACAATCTATTATACCAATATCATATATTTACACATATACATATATGTTTTTTTCCATAATACATCTAACCTAATAAGAATATAATTATCCCAAGATAATATATTTATTGTTATCTTCATTTTATTTCTATTGATATTGTGTATCCCTTAAACTGACATACAATTTTCTAGGTATGCAATTTATAAGAAATTACCTTATTTAGAATTATGATTGTTCATCACTTGAACTGAAGGTTGAGATCTCCTCCTTGCTTTTCTTTCCCTCTCCTTCCCTCTTTATTTCTCTTCTGATGGATTTTACCTTTGGATGCATGTATTAATTGATCCAGACCAAGAATAGGATCTACACTCTCTCCCATCTATGCATGTGTATGTACAACAATGCCCGTGGCTCGTCTTCATGATGCCACTCTCAGAGGTCTTGAAAATGGTGGGGTTATTTCTATCACATGAAGCTACTCGCATAAGATATTTCATGCTTTGTTAATTCTCACCAGACATATTTCTACTTGATATGGGGAACAGTATAAAGAACCCTTTCCCCTCTTCCTCCTCTATGCACAAGAAGAAAGAGCAGCCATAGCCTGCTACTCTGGTGAGGGCCTGCTCCAAACTTGCACACTCCTCTCTAAAATCCCCTCCTATACACTTGTTTCCTTACTTCCAATACCCTTGGCATCCTTTGATTTTTTGGAGTGTTGTAGTGTGGAGAGATGGGGTGGATACCATCGTGCCTTCTACCTAGAGGTTGGTACTTCCTCATGGGTGCAAGTTCCTTCCTTTCTCTCTCTTTCTTACTAGTGATCGACTCTTGCTGACTTTGTTTTGGAAGGCAAAGTTGATCATACCCTTGAATCTTAATGCTCCATCTTATACTGATTTTACTTCTCTCAACAATTTTTTCTTCTAGGATGATAGGGATTGGAAATCCATATCCCTCTCAAATAAGGACACTGTGACTTCCCCAGATTTTCTAAAACTTAATCTAATGTGCAAAGTCCAAATTGAAACCTCACCTCAGTGAGGATCCCAATTTGAACACCACGCACTAGGCTAAGAAGGAGAAAATCAGGGGAAGTCAGAAGGAAACAACAGTAGCACATGCACATAAACAATAATAAAACCATACAACACATGTTCACCATTCAACATATAATTACAATTGAATTGTTACAACATTTGATATTACATATTGAACAAAAAACTTCTACATATAGATGTACTACCACTAAATAATAGGATCATAAGACTACAGGTCCACCTATACATTAGCTCACTATACAACTCCCCATTGTCACAGATCTTCAAGAACATATGTCCATAACCTAAACAAAAGATTACATGTGGTAAACATCAGCACAATATTCAAGAATATTGTATTGAATATGCCTACATGCCTTTTATATACCTCTCATTACTAAGCTTGGCAATAAGATAAAACTAATACTTGGTAGTTATAAAGATATTTAAGAAAAAGCATATACTTGCACAAAGATGTTCATTAACAAAAGAGAACACATATTTTAAGCTCATTTTCCATTATATATTCATGCACTGACCACCAAAGGTTTTGATGCATTCTCTTGACTCTCAAGGAGCTCAAGATTAAGGCCTTTATGATCTCCTACCAAAGAGTTAGATCATATGTACAATGTGACCGACTATCAAAGAGTTAAGTCACTTCCAAACACTATACTACCAAAGAGTTTAGTGCTTTCATATAATTGAACATATATATTATGTTTCATGTGTTCATAAAAAGAAGTATGGAAAATCATGCAACATATCATACAAGAACAATTGTATCATCCAATATCATATGCCAAGTATTTTACTACACATATAACATAAGCATATTGTATAATAAGACAAGTAAGAGGTAATGGTGTACCTTCCAAGAGATATCCTAATCATCACACATATTCCTGAATCAAATATCACTCTTGTTCATACCCTGATTAAGACAAGATCACATACTAAGATCAGATTCTCATCATCTTAACCCTAGTTATGTCCATTTTAGGATTTGCTTAGTTGATTAGGACATTTCCATCATTACTTGCATTCTTGTCTTAGATTTATCTTACTGATGTCATTTTCCAGATTATGGTTCATTATCAGAACATTAGGTTCCCTAATATTTTGTGCACATATTAACCCTAGGTTACATTCATTAGTCAAATTAAGGTTACAAAACATGTATTAAGGATCATCTTCATATAACATGGATTATGTGTATCATCGTGATCTCATATTAAATTTGAGGTTCCATATACTGATGTGAACTTACTCTATATTTTCTAGGATAGGGTTATTAGCCCTAATTAGCCACATTAAGTGAATTACATGATTTTGTGCATCAACATCATAATTTCTGACATCAGATGAATTCTAAGCATGACTATATACTAAGTGACATATTCTCATAATTTTAGCCATCATTTGTTATTTATAACACATAATATAAGCATTTCACAAATGACATGATATTCCTAACATTGGTGCATAAAAAGCTTAGTTTGACTATTCCATTGGGTTCTACATATTTTTCTAAGAAAAATGGTACCTTATTTGTATTTTTCTAATGCTTGAGCTAATTACTGTGAATTATACAAGATTTGGGCATTTATTGAGAATTTGGAGTTTATTACCTTTTTCGGCCAATCAGCAGTCGTCACGTGGCTCTGTTTGGGTGTAGATCCTTGGATCCTGGCCACACTGAGCCAATGGCTCATGTTGGTTCAAAGTTGGTCTGGTTTGTCTTTGGCTGGGCTGAACCGGTTGGGCCTCTAGACCGCCCGCTCCCTTTTCCCTTCACGTGAACATGATCTGTACAACACTCGCATGAGGTCTGAAGCCACCGTCGAGTGATTCTATCATGACCTGGTCCTCCTCATTAGCATAATCCATCTCCAATGGCTTTTCCTAATCTCTGTGGCCACACAATCTCCGGGTTTCGGCTGCATGTCCCCACATCCATGACCTCATCGGTCATGGCTGCCGCCAAATGTCTACTCTCCGGCGAGATGTCTCGGTCATTTCCTTGCTGCTAGCCTACCAAAACCACTACCAATAGGTTCGAGGAACTTCTCCCCAACCATCCAGGATACTCAAAGAGATCTGATGGTTGTAGGAGTTGGGGCTCACCATTCACGGTTACTGCTATGGCGGTGAAAAGGGGGTTCTTCTCCTTGTCTTCATGGATGGAGACCATGACAACACAATCTACTACAACTAGGCACTTCACTGGAATGCCTGTGGCACCACCGGCTTCTTAGCAACTCCTCCATGTGTGGTTGTGGCACCTCCTCACAAAACTGGTGAAAGTCTCCACAGCAGCCTGTTGTCGCTAATGACAGACAGGCTCAAGAGGGGAGGTCGGCTCTTTCTATCTTATGCAGTTGTCTCATGCCTAAATGAGACTTTGAACTGTATTTCTCGGCAAGTCAAGGAACTTCCTGATTCTTACCCCAGTCACCCCATGAATGGTGATCGTGGCTACCTAGACAAGTGTTTATGTGGTTTCTCTATGATCTCCGAGCCATTCCAAGAAAAGGGGTCCATTTGCTGCCATACGATCATTCTCATCCAAGGATTGTAAGACATAGATCCATGGCATCACCATGTCAAGGCTATGCCTACTGGATCAAAACTAACCAGTTCAAATCTTGTCCATGTAGCACACAATTAACACTTGAGTGTGACACAACATTTGAACAAAGCCCAAGCTTCTAATTGTGAACATTGGTCCAAATTACATCAAAAAGTTAATCATTTGTCCCACTTCAAACCTAAATAACTCCTTCGAGGAGCATTGAAACCTTATGAAACTTTGACCGTAGCTTTATCATCATTCAAGCTATCTCACATCCAACTTTGGTGCAAAAACTCAACTATATGACAAATCAATTAAATTCCTCAAATAGGCATAAACTTAGGGATTCTAATCATGATATCAATATCATTTGGCATCCAAACTTTAGCAAGACACTTGGAACTCTCAAGATAACTCAACATATGAATTCCAATATATTATTGGATATTAAAGGTTTCAAAAGAGAACTCTATCACATCCTACACACCTTAAAAGAAATTTTGTCCTCGAAATAAAATCATTATCTTACTTCAAGGAAAAATGAAAAGGTCTCCATCCATATGTTGGACACCAATCTATGTGCAACATATCCAAAAACAAAGCCCCATAACTATACACAAACCACTAGTAAGAGGTTTTAGGAGCTTTTAGGGTGAAACACTCACCATATAACATGTTTAATACACTTAGGTTATGTCATGTCATATCTTATATGTTAGGGTTGCATCCTTATCTTTACCCATGCATTAGGGTTCCTACACCACGTTCTAAAGGAGTTAACCAAAGTTAAGCCATTATATCAAGGTATCATCAACATTTTATTGAGTAACCAAAGTTAACCCAATATATCAAGGTGTCACCAACATTTTATTGAGCTAATTGTTAGAACAAGTTCAACATTAACTTATGCCTTTTAGGAGGGAGTTAACTATAATTAACCCACTTTATCCATAAGGATCATATCAAGCTATCATAAATATGATTTGGCATTAAATATTATATTTCATCTCTATTTGTACTCTATATCGCCAATAGGTATGTATCTGTCTCAGATTCATTCTATATGATCAGTGGGTTGCATTTTTCCTCGATGAGGAAGGAGAAGAGGGTGCCCATTTTTTATTAGTATACTCCAAACAGCTCACGCTCCATGCAACACCAGTCCACTAATTCTTGGTCACTTCTTGTCTATTAAAAACTCAATTTTCCTCCATTTAAACTTACTCCTCCTCAAAATTCTATAAGCTACATATTACACTCAAATGCAAATAAACTTTAACCATGACTTCTTCTCATCTATAATTTTCATATAAAATCTATCAAGCATAATTTTCTTCCATCTTCTCTAGTCAAGTTATGAATCTATTCTTAATTTAAGTAAATGTGATTATATGACATTGATACATCATCATTATGAATCACTGAGTGTTCTTAATATTTCACCAAATTATGCTACTATTTTTATTTTAACTATATAAGTATATCAAACTGGATACGATTGAACCTCAAAATTGGTCTAATTTCATATTCATTCCTAGAGTTTAATTATCACTCTAATGGGCTTAAATATGGCTAAATATTTTATCCTTGGGCCCATTTGTCTTGATCTCAACCCATCAAGTTTCCATTAGCATTGTAATCATTCACTCAGATAGTTTTTCAATTTATGGATGTCATAATAGTGCCCACCTTATTGGGAATTTTTTCATCAAAATTTTGGTAATCTATTGAAGGCGACCCAGTGTAGGGTTTTAGCACCACCCTAACATTCAACTCGCTCATGTATGTCAAGATATGATGTATTTTAGGGTTCTAATAGGTATGCAACTTGTCTTTAGTGAACACCAATCTTAGACTTTTCATTTCAATGTTGTTATTGCCACATCCTTCTGTATGTTGTCCATTCATAGACCTAAAGGTGGCATGTCTTATCATACTTATCTTAACACCTCACTAGTGCACATGTCTCATAATATATGAACTCAAAAGAGTGAGATGAGCTTGTGTCCCATGCCACATACATTCCCTATAAAACACCCCATAACTTTTGTCTCATACCACAAACATGTAGGAAGGAGATAGGGCATGCTATATGCAAATCTAGAGTTAAAATGTAAAGTCCAAAGTAGCTAGACTCATAAACCAAATGCATATCTCAAAATTCTATTACATTATTATGCCTTTAGATTGGATTCTTCTATATTTTACTCACTATGACTATAACTGTAACGTCATGAGTTTTAATAAATTATCATTTTCCACCTCAATTTTTATGTTAATTTCTTTCTTCTCCATTTTGTGTACTTAATATTGAATATTTGATAAATTGATGGTTGAAGTACAATTTTATGCCAATTTGAGGGTTAAATGCACTAATACCATGAATTGTTATATTGATGGGGTAATTATGCAAATCTCCACTAAAGCATGAATTAGTTGACTAATGGATAATGTTGGTGCTCAAGAATAAATATTAATGGATAAGAAGTGAACTAATTAGCAAGTGTAAATTTAAAATGGTGAATAATAACTCACTTTCATACCTCGCTCTTATTATGAGCTAATTAAACCTGAAAATACATGTAATAAGTGAGTGGAGGACTCTTGGACTCCATATCTCATATTTGGAAACCAAGGGTTGCATATAAAAGCTATATATAATTATTTTCCCAAAAATCATAATAATATAAGATTTAATAAGAAACATAATTATTAGGGGCCAACGGTTGGGTAAAAAAAATATAATTATATAGCATGAAACTAGACATCATTACCAACCTAGGGTTAAAATTTGAAGTCATTTGGAGTTCGTTTGGCCTCCCAAATGCATTAATCAATTTCCTAATAAAGTGTGACATTATATCATTAAGATATCAATGATACATGCACATTTAAGCTAAAGGTCAGCCTTAATTGATTTGTCGCATGCCCAGCCCATCGTGGACTGAGATCCAACGGCTGAAGGTGGATGCAGATCAGATCTGACAGTCAATGCCTCGTCTTCAACCTCTGGTTAACTGAAAAACAAACGAACAGCCGCCGCTCGCTTCCTTCTGACATTTTTCCCTCGTTTCTTCACCGATTCTAGATCTTTCTTCTCCAACGAGTTCGTGGTGACCTCCCGCATCAATTAAGACATAACTCATTGCCTCCTGTGAACTGTAGGCAAAATGCCCAAGTTGGTCGGCCATGGCTCCTCACCTCCACCTACGTTTCGGCTCTACAGACATCCACACCTATAAATAACACCCTTGCCTGCTTCATCGGTCCCCTAGAAACCCTCCTATCCACTCAATTTTGTCTGAGGAAGTTCATGTAGCCGACGGTGAGGAGCTTTGCACCCTGAGCTTGCAGCGCATCTCCCCGGCGCTACAAAGCATGTGCATCCAATTTGCTTGGACCAACAAGTTTGTGTACCTCTCTTCTTTATTTTCCATATCTAAGTTTGCATTTTGATTGAGTATTTCGGAAATGCCCAAATTGCCCAAGGTTGAATCTGCCGCCATGGCGAGCAGCTCGGGGAAGAAACCCAACAGTCAAATGACCGATTTGCCTCCGTGCGTCCTTCTTTTCTTGTTCTCTTGCAAAGGGTATTTTGGTCGTCTGCTTCTTTGCTTTTCGACGCGGCCCGGCCCACGTGGCATTTATTTAAAATCGGATTGGTCAGTTTTGTTTAATTCATAGTAAACCGCTTGAATATCAGAAAAATATAAATAAATACACATTGGAAAGATAATGTAGAATCCAAATTTCTAAGATTTGAGTCATGTTTTCCATCCCGACTCTGATAATTAATTCAAGCCTCAATTTAAATGTATAAAGTGTTATAAAATGATAATTAAATTGTTTTAACTCTATTTTTGAAAACAAAATATGTTTTCTCGATTAGAAAAATATTAGGAGTCGTTTGGTCCTGTTTCCAGACCCAAAATACAAAGTTTTAATCCAAGGTTATAAATGTGGACATTTTACACTTAAAGTACCTTTAAGTAACCTAATACATGTTTAAACCATTGTACCTAGATTAAAGTGAGTTTGGACCTGACATCTTAGTGAATAAGGGATAATCTAGAAAGCAAAAATAGGTATGTGCATTCTAACACCTCAGTTGGGCTTCTAATCATGCTAAACCTAGTTTCCCCAAATGAGGCATAGTATGATAATATTCTCCATCATCCACTTGAACATGCAATTTGTAACCCTGATGTATAAACTTGCTTTAATGATATCACTTGATACAATTTGGATCATTGGACCAGACCTGCCTTGTTGATATGATTTAAATCTTGCCATGTAAATATTGCCCTTAAACTATTCACTTGAGCATTCAACATGAAATCTTCATGTATGAACATCCTATATGGTTATCTCTTGAAAATTTTTGGGTCATTGGGTCCCACTTGAATCATTGCTATTTGCTTTCCCTGTCAATGTAAATTGTAAGCATGATAATGATAGTTTGACTAGTTAACTAATGTAGTGTACATGAGTACAAGTCACCCATAGGGCACTGGGGTTTTAGTCCCCCTGCCATAGGCACTGGGGTTTTAGTCCCCCTGCCAAATTATATATATTTTGAGGTTTGGGATGTTATTTTCCCTCTCCTCCTTGTTGAGGTTGGTAGGCACCTCACCCTATGTTAGTTTAGCTTAGTCATAATGAATCATGCTTGTTCTATATTTGTCTTATATGCTTAGTAGAAATCCAATTGAATAATATGCCTCATCCTCTTGAACATTCTTAGTTAGAGAATCTTAATGTTTCCATTCCTTAAAATGCTTCTTGAACCTTATCATTTTGTGACACATACTTTTATCTTTCTCTTGCTGGGTGCTCCCCAACTACCCAGAACCAGGACAAGGGTTAGACCAAGCACAAGGAAACCCAGGGCAGGAATTAAGTTGCCATCATGACAAGGTTGATGCTGCTAAGACCTTGCTCAAAAAAATATATGTTATGAACTTCAGAAATAAGAGCTTTGTAATAGCCTAGATTCTCATCTACTTCTTCTTTTGGAACAATCTATGTAATAGTTTAGTTTTCTCATCTTACTTTCTTCCGTTGCTACTATTGACAATGGTTATATTTGGTCCATGCTTATTTAAATGGATTTATTATGCATACATCCTTCAATCACAATGTTTTTAATAATTTGAGGGATGTATTGTATTTTTCGTTAAATTTAGTAAGGGGTGATCTCGCCACCTTACAATAACTAGGGATACTAATTGTCTCTTTTAATCTATATGCTAATCTCACTTGAGCATCCAATGGGTAATATAAACCAAGAATATGAGAACTCTCATGGTGATCGTCTACATTATTGTTTTGATACCATATGTAATACCCCAATTGTGGAAGCATAAAGAACCATTTAATTTTTTCAACTTGGGAGTGTCATGATAAGCACTACATTAATGACATAAAACAACCATTATAGATGATGTATGAAATATATCACCATATTCTCAAAAATAATAATAACACAGATCATTACAAAGAATACATGATTTACCATTATGAAATAATAACTTAGATTCTTGAATCATGTAGATGGTGTAGGGAGTGGGACCTGAAAGGGGAGCCACTCCACTTACTTGAGAGAATAATAGAAAATGATCCAATGCCAACTAGATAATAATTTTTTGCAAAAGATGATAAAAGAAATTTCAAGTATGTATTGTTTCATTCACCATAAATGTAGCAGAAGAAGAGAAAAGATCTAACTATTACACTATTCATGTTTAGAATTGTTCTTCACCATGTAGGGTATCTATAAAAGAAAACTATAGGAATAAGCTATAGAGGGTAAATCACTTAAATTTTGGGTCCCAAGAAAGATCATCTACTCTTGGATAAGTCCTAGTCAACTTTGGTTCATTTCTCCTTGCTCTCTACATAAGGGGTTGGAAGCATACCCCACAGGACAAAACAAAGTGGATATTGTCAGCATAAAATGTCGGTATGTGCATATAAATAGAGATTGAGAAATTATATGTGAACAAGGGACATTAAATATAATAAGGCTTCCTAAACAAAGAGGAATATGCCATCCAAGTGGATATCAAAAGAAAATATTTCAAAAAGATGAATATAAGTAGATGTACTTGCCATGAATTAAGAATAAAGTATACCTCAAGGGCATACATAGTGAAACTAGGGTATGAACCCATCAACAATAATGAATAATCAGTATGCAAGTATGATATACATATTGCTAATAAATTATAATAAACAATGGTGGTTAAAACATATAACCCTAAACTTGATGGCACATGATCAAACTCCCAAATATACAAAAGTCAGCACAAAACTCGGGTATGAGGCACTGACCTCCATCCCAAAAACATAAAAGGCACATAACCCAAAAACCAAAGCATATTATAAAACCCTAGTACTACTGAATCAAAAAGCATGCAATGTAGAGTCTATCAAAGTGTAAACATGATATTTTTTAAATAAGATTGTCCAACTAAAAGTGGGACATCATACCATAAAAATGATCATGGGAAAATTAGGATTTCAATGTACAAATAGCACAATGTAGTTCAATTCCGCCAATGAGGGTTCAACTAGAGATAGCATGAACAATCGTACAAATTTTAGATGACAAAGTGCAGTATAAATAGAGCAATGTCAATATATAACTGATTTCAATATCAATGACTCACAAGAATCCAAATATATATCATTGGAGAGATTTCCAATATATACTTCACTTAGGTCAGAAGAGAGAGGAAATAGGATAATAGATCAACATAGATTCAAAGGGATGCAACATACCTCAATGATTCACATAAAACGTCAGGGTACAAGCCCTAGATCTAGATTGTGCGCGTTCACATAATAACACATTAGGTATATAAATAATTAATTAAGGTGTATATTATAAATCCTAAAGTTTTAATTTATAGTTAAAATTGACTTAGGTTATGAGATATGTATCATCGGATAGAGTTTATTTTTTTATTTTGCAACCTATTTATACATAATTTTTTGATAACAATATAATTAGTGATGAATTTGACAAGATCAACCAATTTATTGAAATTCTAGAAAAATAAATGAAAAAAGGATCAAAATGCCCTCACATCACATGTCACACGATTGATGTGTGATAGGTTATCTAAGTCCCTTATCCATGATCAAAGAAACATGCAATATCAAATGAAATCAATGGAAAAAATTATATATTTTCCATCATCAGCATGACATAATCAAAATCAAACGAGGGGGGACATTATACAATATCAGACAATATCTTCTTCTCTTTGATAGAGAGACTATGACACTTGTAGAGCTTCAAGAGCTCAAATCTAGTAGGAATCCAATTTCATGTGTTGGAGACCCAAGCACGCCAACCCCCTAAAGTAGTAGAAATTTACTTGCATCCACATGCCATCTCCAATGACCTTTACCATGAGGTTTGATGAAGATAGGGATGACCGAGAGGTGTGCCACCATGACAGGAAGTCAAAGGAAAATGAAAACAAAGGGACAAGCCACAAGCAAAGAATCGAAGGGGACATATGTGACTCACGACAACCCAATGATTCCAACCCAACTATAAATCAAATCAATTGACAACCAGAACCCTACAAGACATTACACGCAATAAGGAAATAGGTGAAAATTTTTAGATGTCAAGGAAGTACCTCGATGTCGACCCTTTTATGCATGCTCAACTTCACAAAAGCACCAGGAAGGATTCTGACCATCACGTAGGGATCTTGTAGGTTGAATACCCTCTTGGTGACCCTAAGTGATTGCCGAAGGCAAGTTAGATGGGATGGACATGCTCCAACACAAATAACAACTAGAAGAAAGATGGAAATGCCTCAGATAAGTGGTGTGTAGATTTTAGATATCTCATATATAGATGGGATGTCATGAGATAGTTAGAATCCCAATGGAGATGGGTGACATGGGATATGGGGACAAGTCCTCGTCAAATGGGAACTTGGGCAACAGAAACCCAGTCATGTTGGGGATCAAACAACCTAGAAATTGACAACGAACATGGAAATCATAATATTTAAGGGCGGGGAGAAGATGAGAAAGAATCATGAGAAGGAAAAACTTCATAGATTGTAGAGTCCCAAATCTCTCAAGAATTGGGTGAGGGATAAATGTCGAGGCTTGTGATCTTGCCTGACAACCCAAGTTTGACTCAGACTGGGCGAGATACATGGTGTGATAGTGAAAGATTAGGTGAGCTGAGAGAATAATCAAAATGACATCTAATATCAACTTTGTAAATAAAATAAATCAAAGTCTCACTCACATTGGGATTGATATTTAGATAATTTCTTCTCTACCTAAATTTGAGCTATCTAGTAATATCCAATTAAGTTGAAATTTTGCACCTAGACTAATTCGGACTTAAGAAATCTGATTTTGGGATTAGATTTAGTTTTTCAAATTATATTATATGAGTTTTAGCATAGTTAATTTTTAACACAAGTATCTCTATATTTATAAATATATATCAACATTATCTTCATTATTTAGGATTTAGGATCCTTTTCACATTGTCTTACTACAAATTGAGTTTCGTGATATTGCTTCGCACAAGATACATTATTTTACTCAATTTTTGATTAAGTCCATTAATGTCACATGAACTTAATGATATCACCTTAATCATTTATACTTACTTAAAAGGTATAATTCTTATCCCATTACACATATTAAGCACATTAGGTGTCATGTCAACCATTTGTGCACGTTTATACACATCTTATCCTTATCAATCACATTTAATCAGTATACATATATTGTTTCACAAATTGACATGTATTTAATAAAGTCATTCACATATTAAGTCATGGTTAGGGTAGTACATATAAATGAGATATGTGATGTGATTATAGAACCTGAAGTCACTTAAAGAATTTATATATGTTCTCAAACTATCCATGTTTCCATTGCTTTGATTCATTCATGTTATGCTTTGACTATATTCATTAAGGTTACAAACAACTATATTAGGGCATACTTATTACCTTGTTTGGTAAATTCTAGAGATTCAAACATACTATCATCCTGATCAACTAGATTTAAGATAGACAAAATCAATATATGTTATAGGAATCCACTCCTACAAAGGATTTCGTCCTCAAAATTAGTATATCCACATTCTAAAAAGCTACTACACTCCACCCCTTAAAAGTGGTAACCTAATAAGTCTTACAAGACTAAAGGGACAAAGACTTATTCATCCAAATGATATCACGTGAAGGAAAATGCATATCTATATACATAAGATAACTAAGAGAATAAGGGATACCTTCAACATGTTCTTCCTCATGTACTTCATGTCCATCTAAAGAAAACACACATCATGCATGTCTCTCAACAAGCTTTCCACCATTATTTTTGTGGTCATTGTTTTATGGAGATATGTATGGCAACTAGTGGAGAGGTTCATCATAGTCAACATCTTGAACTTGTTTGAAACCTTTTGCAAGTAATCTAATTTTTTAGGTTTGTACATTACCATCCATGTTGGTCTCCTTTTTGAAGACCCATTTGCACCCTATGGGCTTTTCCCTTTTAGGTGAACCCACTAAGGTCCATACCTTGTTGGTATACATGGAGTCCATCTTAGATCGTGTGTCTTCAAGCCATTTCTCAGAATGTGTTCCCTCAATGGCATCATTGTAGGTAGTTGTCTCATAATATTTAATGGCCAACAAATTATACTTTTTAGTCACAAGAAAACCAAATATCTCTAGCTAAAGACGTGCCCTACTAGATATAAATTCATTATGGTCTTGGGTAGTCTTGGGTCAAAAAGGTTTCCCTCTTATAGGATGTCTCAACCTAGGGTTTGAGTTGGTCTCTTGTCTTGACCAAGTGATGATGGTTGGCATGTATGTCGCGAACATGGATGGTGAACCATGGGATGGTTGCAACCACGATCATGTGGGTGACCTAGGTGGTCAAGACCAAACCTAGAGTGTATCACCATGTCTTGCATGTATATCTAAGGTGGTTTCATGTTCTTGCATGTGTGTTTCTTGGGTGGACAAGTGTCCCTTTGATGCCTTGGAGTGTTGGCACATCATCTCTTTCCTTCTCTCTCATCTTCCACCTATATAACCCCTAGTATAAGCCATGTAGAGTGCTATTTGGAATAATGTCTAATCAACCCTAATGATGTTCCTTAGCCCTCATACGCTCCAAGATGGTGGGAGGTGATGAACCTAGGATTCTTGATCGAGCTTAGCTTCAAAATCTTAATCGGCTAGAGATAAAACCCCAACCCAAATGATGTGTATGGTGACATGTTTCTTCTCTTTCTGGGAATGTCTATTATGTTCTGATGATATCTTTTTCTTGTTATGAACCTCTAACCTTGTAGGATGAATGCATTCCATGCTTAGGTATTCCATAGTGATGATTGTGTATAATTTAGGCATGTAGAGTTAATGATGTGACACATGGATTTAGAATGCTTTCTCTCTCTTGCTCATCAATTTCTAACAATGCAGGTGATATGAACTTGAATATCATAGCTAGTGCATGCTATGATGAGTATGATGTGAATGGGTCCTATGACCTGGTGATGGCTTGATGCCTCTTATGAAGTGATGCTCTCTAGTGATTTGATTAAGGGATGGGACAGTGGTCTAACATTAGTGATAGACTTGAGGGGGTACATAACATTGACAATGGTATTGTGAATGGCAATGTTACATGTGTTTTGTGGTGGAAATGTGATAAGTTCACATTTCATAAGCCTTATATCTTTAAAAGTTGTACCGTGCCCTTATCTTTGTAGTGCTTGTTATGGTTTTGTACATTATAACTTTATGGATGCAAAAACTTAATTAGAATAACTAATAGATGACCATGCATGAGCCGATCTCATTGTGTCATTTTTGGAACGACCATGTGTGAGCTGGTTTCCTTATTATATATGGATGGCCATGCATGACCACTTCTTCTTTTCTGGGATGGTCATGTGTGAGCTGATTCCCTTGTGGTATATGGATGTCCATGTGTGAGCCCATACATCTATGGACTATAGGTCACTTGTAAAAGTTGACTAATACACTATAGTGTCACGCTCATGCTATTCGGGAAGTGTTAGAAAGGTCATGGAATTTGGCTCTTCCATTGACAATGTGTGGTACCAATATGGACTTAGTAGTGGTACTTTTGTAATATCAAATACAAAAAAATTTGATGAGGCCTTGCTTGATTTTGTATCATTTGGTTGGTAGAAAATATACATGTTCTTTATATTTCTTCTTAGTTTAAAAATGTTCCACTGCTCTGTTATAGTTAATTGATCTTCTTAGAGAATGATAACTGCCTTGCTTACATTAGTAATTAAATTTCTTATCATAAATGTAGCTTTAATTCTATTCTTTAGTTACTTTATTGGTGCTTTAATAGATGCCAGTTGAGAGTTATATCTCTTGTTGGGACGTTTGGTCTCACCCTGTGGGTTTCCACATCTTTGTGGTGGACATACATGCTAAGATAGAGATTGTGTTGCTGAGGCAAACATCCTGAGATGTTGTAGTTGTTGGATCATGAATATGCAGCTAGTGTTTAGTCATAGAGTCCTATGTGTCATCCCTAAACACTCGGGTCCTTGGGGGTGTTCTATAGACAATGTACCTCAGTTGAGTTTTTGGACATATACAATGGCAGTTCAGATGCGATTTGTGTACTTGAACATGTTATCACATGTAACAGGTTGTGGTTAGATAGCCAATGAACTATGTCATGTAACAACTTTTTATATGAATGAAATACAGTGGCTCTAGTTTATGGCTTCAAACATGATGAGTTAAGCTTGATGCATGGTTATGAAATTGGTTTTAATTTCCTGTGATTTTTGTTAAGTTGCTTGCTTGATGTTAATTCCATATTTAATTTTGAGTAATCTTGCTTTGTGAGATAAAGGGTGTCAAAAAATTCAAGGAAATAAGCTATTGATTCCCCCGTACTCTAACATAATTGGGTATCTAGGCAGGGTGAATGAGATCATGTGTGTCCAAACCTCTATAGAATTTGCTTCAGTGACCAGGGATTATATGAGGAACCCAGTATACAATTCATTTCACATTTAAATAAGCTCCTATTAAAAAAGGAAGACGTTGAATGATGTGGAGGATCCTACAAATTGACATTCAGGATGATAAAAAGGATTTTACACTCATAGATAGAATGCTAATTCCATTTTCAGCCAATCAGCAAAAGAGGTTGTTGTAACAATCCAATTTTTTAGTGGAACAATAGACAAACCTTTGATTTTTTTTTCAACATGGGAGTGTCACAAACATGATATGCATTACAATAATGATAGAAAAGAAACATTATAAACAATGTATAAAATAAATTATTACCATATTCTAAAAAAGGAAACTCCATAACATAGATCATTACAAAGAATACATGATATACCATCATGAAATAATGACTTCAATTCTTAGACCGTGTAAACGATGTGCTGCCAAACAAATTTCTTTTAGAAAATGTTGTATCATATTGTCTTAAGTTTCCCATGAAACTCAATACATGTGGACTTCTCGTCCATAGACATGCAGAAATAGGGAATACACGTTAGAGTAAGTGGCATGGAATTTCTACTAAGAAAAAATATGGATATACTAAAATTGAAATTTCAACTGAAAGTTGAAAGATAAGAGTTGTAAACATGAACTAATATAATGTATATTTTATTTATCACTTTTATATATTTGTGGCCACCATGATACAAATAAGTCCTTTTATATGATATTGAATTATCCTCTATGGTGAAACACAACCTCTATTGGCAGAAGGCACCCTCTATTGACACCAAAATACCATCTATCGTTCAACATATCCTTTTTTGGGACAATGTGCCCACTACAAAAACCACAATGTCCTTTGAATCATCCAGGGGCTCTCTGGTGAGGACTTATCCTATAATGTATATATTTAATGTATTGATGTCATTTTAATATCTGCCTACTTAGTTTCTTATAACTGAATATCAATCTATTACCTCAAATTTGTATCTCTCCTCTTAAATTCTACATTGAATCTAAGTTTGTATCTAAAATTTATTATTTATATTGTTTGGATAAATCTTAATATAAAGCTCTAATTCAATAGGATGACTAAATTTAATTATGATATCAGATTTATGACATCTAAGTCTAAAGGCTTTAGAAAATAAACTGAATTGGACGTAAAAGTACAAAGTATCTAAAAGTATCTTAAGTATGAAAAATCTGAAATATGATGTTTAAACAACATAAGTCAATCCCTATGAAGTCTCATTGCCCAAAGAATCATTGGATATGAAATATAAATGAAATATTGAATGTCTTAAAGTAACTTGATCTCAAAGTTAACTTATAAGAATGATTGTAAGTTGAATAATAATCATACTGAAACTCAATGGACCTGGCTCGCTTATCGGAGATGAAGCACAACTCTAATATACCTATCAATCTTGGTCAACCTTAGATTTATTGAAAATAAAAATGATACAGATATCAAAACCATATCTAGAAACACTTGGTTACCCTAATGGATTATATATGTCTTTCTATGCATGCTAGGGATCCCTTGTCTCTAAAACACATAATGAAATCCTCTAACAAAAACTAATATCATAATGAATCCTCAAAATATATCATCTCCTCAACTTTATACCATTCACAAATACTTATATTTGTTAATAATCTTTATTAAGATAATAACCTAGATCATCCAGCATCAACTCCTTTTAATAAATCAAACATTAGATAATCTAAAATCCAACATCAATTCACTTGTTCATACCTTAAAGTACAATTTATGAAATTTTTCCCTAAATTTATCTCATCGTTTGTCAGCTTAAAATACCAAAATATCCTTAATGGTTAAAATCAACATAAGATATTGTATGCACTAACTCACAAAGATCAATATTATGTTTATTTCCTGAACACCAAAATAAGATCATAGAAATTTATCTTATTAGACTGTAACATTGTATCACAATCTATTATACTAACATCATATATATACACACAAATACATATATGTGTGTTTCAATAATACATCTAACCTAATATGAATATTATTATCTTAAGATAATATATTTTTTGTTCTCTTCATTTTCTTTCTATTGATATCGTGTATCCCTTAAACTGACATACAAATTTCTAGGTATGAAATTTGTAAGAAATTACCTTATTTAGAATTATGACCGTTCATCACTTGATCTGACGGTTGAGATCTCCTCCTTACTTTTCTTTCCCTCTCCTTTCCTCATTCTTTCTCTTCTCATGGATTTTACCTTTGGATACATGTACTAATTGATCCATACCAAGAATAGGATCTCCACTCTCTCTCATCTATGCTTGTGTATGCAAAATAATGCTTGTGTCTCTTTTCATGATGCCACTCTCAAAGGTCTTGACAGTGATGGGGGTATTTCAATCACATGAAGCTACCCGCATAAGATATTTCATGCTTTGTTAAATCTCCCCAGACATATTTCCACTTGATATGGGGAGCAATGCAATGAACCCTTCCCCTCTTCCTCCTTTATGCACTGGAAAAAAGAGAAGCCTTAGCCTGCTATTCTGGTGAGGGCCTACTCCAGACTTGCACACTCCTTCTCTCTAAAATTCCCTCCTATACACTTGTTTCCTTACTTCCAATACCCTTGGTATCCTTTGATTTTTTGGAGTGTTGTAGTGTGGAGAGATGAGGTGTATACCATCGTGCCTTCTGCCTAGAGGTTGGTACTTCCTCAATGGGAGCAAGTTCATTCATTTCTCTCTCTTCCTTACTAGTGATCAGCTCTTACTGACTTTGTTTTACAAGGCAAAGTTGATCATACCCTTGAATCTTAATGCTCCATCTTATATTGATTTTACTTCTTTCAACATTTTTTTCTTCTAGTACGATCAGGATTGGAAATCCATGTTCTTATCAAATAAGGACAGCCTAAATATGATTTGGCATTAAATATTTTGTTTCATCTCTATTTGGACTCTATATTGCCAATAGGTATGTATCTATCTCAGATTCGTTGTCTATGATCATTAGGTTGTCATTCGTTGTCTATGATCATTAGGTATTAGTATGCTCCAAATAGTGCACGGTCAAAGCAACACCAGTCCACTAATGATTGGTCACTTCTTGTCTATTAAAAACTCAATTTTTCCTCCTTTTAAGCTTAATCCTCATAAGCTACATATTACACTCAAATGTAGACAAACTTTAACCATGATTTCATCTCATCTATAATTCTCATATAAAAATTTTCAAGCATAATTTGCTTCCATCTTCTCTAGTCAAGTTATGACACTCTTCTTAATTTAAGTAAATGGGATTATATGACCTTGATACATCATCATATTGAATCATTGAGTGTTCTTAAAATTTCATCAAATTATACTACTATTATTATATTAACCTTATAAACATATCAAATTGGATATGATTGAACCTCAAAATTGGTCTAATTTCATATTCACTGCTAGAGTTTAATTGTCACTCCAATGGACTCAAATTTGGTTAAATGTTTTATCCTTGGTCCTATATGTCTTGATCTTAACCCATCAAGTTTCCATTAGTATTGTAATCATTCACTCAAATAGTTTTTCAATTTTTGGATATCATAATACTGCCCACCTTATTGGGAATTTCATCATTGAAATTTTGGTAATCTATTGAAGGTGACCCACTGTAGGGTTTTAGCACCACCCTAATATTCAACTTGCTCATGTAGATCAATATATATTGTATTTTAGGGTTCTAATAGGTATGCAATTAGGTTTTAGTGAGCACCCATCTTAGCCTTTTCATTTTAATGTTGTTTTTTCGTGACCTCCTTTGTATGTTATCCAGTCATAGATCTAAAGGTGGCATGTCTTATCATACTTAGCTTAGCACCTCACTAGTACACATGTCCCATAATATAAGAACTCAAAAGAGTGATATGAGCTTGTGTCCCATACCACATACATTCCCTATAAAATACCCCATAACTTGTATTCCATACCACAAACATGTGGAAAGGAGAGAGGGCATGCTATGTGAAAATCTAGAGTTAAAATGTAAAGTCCAAAGTAGTTAGACTCATAAACCAAATGCATATATCAAAATTCTTATACAAGATCATACCTTTAGCTTGGATTCTACTATCTTTCACTAGCTATTACTATAACTAGGGATATTGATTTTCTCTTTAAATCTATACACTAATCTCACTTGAGCATCCAAGGGGTAATATAAACCAAGAATATGACAACCCTCATGGTGGTCGTCTAAATTATTGTCCTGATACCATATGTAACACCCCAATTGTGGTAGCATAAACAACCATTAATTTTTTTCAACTTGGGAGTGTCATGATAAGCACTACATTAATGACATAAAACAATCATTATAGATGATGTATGAAATAGATTACCACCATATTCTCAAAAAAAATCATAACATAGATCATTACAAAGAATACATTATTTACCATTATGAAATAATTACTTGGATTCTTGGACCATGTAGACGGTGTAGGGAGTGGGACCTGAAAGGTGAGCCACTCAACTTACTTGAGATAATAATAGAAAATGATCCAATGCCAACTAGATAAAAAATATTTGCAAAAGATGATAAAAGAAATTTCAAGTATGCATTGTTTCATTCACTATAAATGTCACGATATAAGAAAAAAGATCTAAATATTAGAATACTTATGTTCAGAATTGTTCTTCACCATGTAGGGTATATATAAAAGAAAACTATAGGAGTAATCTATAGAGGGTAAATCAATTACTTCAATTCTACCTCCCAAGAAGGATCAGCTACTCTTGGATTATTCCTAGTCAACTTTCATTCAGTTCTCCTTTCTCTCTACATAAGGGGTTGGACGCATACCCCACAGGATAAGACAAAGTGGATATTATCACCATGAAATGTCGGTATGTGCATATAAATAGTGATTGAGAAATTATATGGGAATAAGAGACATCAAATATAACAAGGCTTCCCAAACAAAAAGGAATATGTCATCCAAGTGGATATCAAAATAAAACATTTCAATAAGACGAATACAAGTAGATGTACTTGCCATGAATTAAGAATAAAGTATACCTCAAGGGCATACATAGTGAAACTAGGGTATGAACCCATCAACAATAATGAATAATCAAAATGCAAGTATGATATACATATCTCTAGTAAATTATAATAAACAATGGTGGTTGGAACATATAACCCTAAACCTGATGGCACATGATCAAACTCCCAAATATACAAAAGTCAGCACAAAACCCGGGTATGAGGCACTGACCTCCATCCCAAAAACATAAAAGGCACATAACCCAAAAACCAAAGCATATTATAAAACCCTAGTACTATTGAATCAAGAAGAATGCAATGTAGAGTCTAGTAAAATGTAAACATGATATTTTTTAAATAAGATTGTCCAACTAAAAGTGGAAAATCAGACCATAAAAATTGATCATGGGAAAATTAGGGTTTCAATGTACAAATAGCACAATGTAGATCAATTCCACCAATGAGGGTTCAACTAGAGATAGCATGAACAAGAGTACAAATCTTAGATGACAAAGTGCAGTATAAATAGAGCAACACCAATATATAACTGATTTCAATATCAATGACTCATAAGAATCCAAATATATATATCATTGGAGAGATTTCTAATATATACTTCACTTAGGTCAGAAGAGAGAGGAAATTGGATAATAGATCAACATAGATTAAAAGGGATGCAACATACCTCAATGATTCATGTAAAATGTTAGGGTAGAAACCCTAGGTCCAGAATGTCCACGTTCACCTAATAACCAATTGGGTATATAAATCATTAATTAAGGTGTATATTATAAATCTGAAAGTTTTAATTTATAGTTAGAATTGACTTTATAGTTAGAATTGACTTAGGTTATGAGACCTATATCATTAGATAGAGTTTTTTTTTATTTTGCAGCCTATTTATACATAATTTTTCTTATAATAATATAATTAGTTATGAATTTAACAAGATAAACCAATTTATTGAAATTCTAGAAAAAAAATAAAACAAAAAGATTGAAATGCCCTCACATCACACGTCACAAGATTGATGTGTGATAGGTTATGTAAGTCCTTTATCCATGATCAAAGCAGCATGTGATATCAAATGAAATCAATGGAAAAAGTCTATATTTCCCATCATTAGCGTGACATAATTAAAGTCAAACAAGGGACGACATTGTACAATATCAGACAATATCTTTTTCTCTTTGATAGAGAGACTGTCACACTTGTAGAGCTTTAGGATCTCAAATGTAGTAGGGATCTAATTTCCTGTGTTGGAGACCCAACCACGCCAACCCCCTAAAGTAGTAGAAATTTACTTGCATCCACATGCCATCCCCAATGACCTTTACCATGAGGTTTGAGGAACAAGGGGATGACCGAGAGGTGTGCCACCATGATAGGTAGTTGAAGGAAAATGAAAACATAGGGACACGCTGCAAGCAAAGAATCTGAGGGAAGATGCGACTCACGACAACGCAACGATTCCAACCCAACTGTAAATCAAATCAGTCGACAACCAGAACCCTACAAGACATTGGACGCAATAAGGAAATAGGTGAAAAGTTGTAGATCTCAAGGAAGTACCTCAATGTCAAACCTTAGATGCATGCTCAGATTCGCAAAAGTACCAAGAAGGATTCTAACTGTCACATAGGGATCTTGGAGGTTGAAGACCCTTTAGGTGACCCTGAATGACTGTTGAAGGCAAGTTAGATGGGATGACCATGCTCCAACACAAATAACAATTGGAAGAAATATGGAAACACCTTTAATAGGTGGTGTGTAGCTAGATATCTAATATATAGATGGGATTTCATAATATAGTCAGAATCCCAATAGAGATGGGTGACATGGGAGATGGGGAGAAGTCCTTGTCGAATGGGAACTTAGGTGACAGAAACCCAGTCATTTTGGGGATCAAACAAACTAGAATTTGGCAAGGAACATGGAGATCATAATATTTAAGGATAGGGAGGAGATGACAGAGAATCATGAGAAGGAAAAACTTGACAGGATGTAGAGTCCTAAATCTCTAAAGAATCAGGTGAGGGAGAAATTTTGAGGCTTGTGATCTTGCCCGACAACCCAAGTCCAACTCAAACTGGGTGAGATACATGGCATGATAGTGAAACCGTAGGTGAGCCAAGAGAATAATCAAAATTACATCTAATATCAATTGTGTAAATCAAATAAACCAAAGTGCCACTCCCATCGGGATTGATATTTAGATAATTTCTTCTCTACCTAAATTTGAGCCATCTAGTAATATCCAATTAAGTTGAAATTTTGCACCTAGACTAATTTGGACCTAAGAAATCTGATTTTGGGATTAGATTTAGGTTTTGAGATTATATTGTATGAGTTTTAGCATAATTAATGTTTAACACAACTATCTCTATATTTATCAATATATATCAACACTATCTTCATTATTTAGGATTTAGGATCCTTTTCACATTATCTTAGTACAAATTGAGCTTCATGATATTGTTTCACACAAGATTCATTATTTTACTCAATTTCTGATTAAGTCCATTAATGTCACATGAACTTAATGATATCGCCTTAATCATTCTACTTACATAAAAGGTATAATTCTTATCCCATTACACATATTAAGCACATGAGGTGTCATATCAACCATGTATGCACATTTAAACACATCCAATCCTTATCAGTCACATTTCATCAGTATACCTATATTGTTGCACAATTTGACATGTATTTGATAAATTCATTCACATGTTAAGTCATGGTTAGGGTAGTAGGTATAAATGAGATATGTGATGTGATTATAGAACTTAAAGTCACTTAAAGAATTTATATATGTTCTCAAACTATCCATGTTATGGTTGCTTTGATTCATTCATGTTATACTTTGACTAAATTCTTTAAGGTTGCAAATAACTGTATTAGGGCATATTTCTTACCTTGTTTGGTAAATTCTAGAGTATTGTCATCCTAATCAAGGAATTAGGGTTTCTAGAGTTAAGATTGACAAACTCAGTATGTTATAGGAATCCACTCTTTCAAAGGATTTTGTCCTCAAAATCAGTATATCCACATTCTAAAAAGCTACTACACTCCTCCCCTTAAAAGTTGTAACCTAATAAGTCTTACAAGACTAAAGGACCAAAGACTTATCTATCCAAATAATATCACGTGAAGTAAAATACATATCTATATAGGTAAGATAATGAAGAGAATAAGGGTTACCTTCAACATGTTCTTCCTCATGTACTTCATGTCTATCTAAAGAAAACACACATCTTGCATGCCTCTCAATAAGCTTTTCTCCATTACTGTTGTGGTCATTGTTTCATGGAGAAGCTTGAGGTTGTTGTTGATGTTGAGATGGTGCACATTTATCACGAAGCTTAGGGCATCTAGCTCAGATGTGTCCAGGCTCTTGATAGTGATGACATATAACCTAGAAGACTGAATTTGGAGCATTAGGATTTCCTATAGACAGACACTTCCCAGGAGGAGGATGCCCATGACACTTGGCACACTTGTCCCTCTTATGTTCTTCACCTGAGAACTTCCTCTTTTTATTCTGATCTTGGGGTTGATAACTAGGGTAACACTCAATCGCCATAGCTTTCTCCACCAATTGATGAAACATCAGTGGAAGTTGAGGCCCCTGGGCATGAACCATATTATAGTTGAGTCCTTCAAGAAACATGTTTGCATGCCTCTCTTCATCCAAAACCTTGAAGTACCTTTCTAATAGGGTGAACTTATGCACGTAATTCACCACAAACATGGAGTGTTTCTTTGGGTTGTAAAATTTGTTTCCTTCTTCCGTAGTGCTATAGATGAGATGTACTTATTACATATAATCACCAAGATTCCATCCAAGACACAGAGGAGATTTATTGGGTCCTTAAAAACATTGTTACACTAATGGAAAGAAGGTCCATCAATTACGTAGGTGGCATATATAAACTTTTGGTGCTCAGGTCATGCCATACCATGACAATTATGAGCCATGGCAAGCACCCAGTCATCGGCCTTATCCACCATATTGTGCTAGCTCTCACATTTAAAATATATGGGGTGCATCTTCAAAAACTCTACAAGAGAGTACCACCCAAGATTCTTAAAAGTGGAAACTGAGTGATCCTTCCTTACTAGGGTCGAGGAAAGAAATCACCATATAAAGGACAACTGCGTCGGTCGTATCTGATTGTGGGGTAGGCTAGTTCACTACATGTTGACCACCCTTTATCACATGAGCTTGAGATGTTGGAGGGGTGAAAGGTGGATTCATCATCGGCATTCACTACTTTAGGTTCTAGGATATCTCACATCTGGATAGGTTATCAATGGATGACTTGTCTCTAGACATCTATGTGTTCATGCATAAGGAAAGGGGATAGGGTATAAGCAACCTATGGGAAAATGTAGACAACATAAGTGAGATAGTGCTAAAATAAAAAAATCAATAGACTACATTAACAGTGATACCATACTTGTAAGGAGTGGGGCCCAAGAGGGGATCCACTAAACTTACTTGAGGGAATAATAGAAAACCATCCAATGCCAACTAGATAATATTTTTTCACCAAGGATGATAAAATAAATTTCAAGTATGTATTTTATCATTCACCAAAAATATAGCAGTAGGAGAAAAAAATCTAACTAAGGTATACCTCAAGGGCATACATAGAGCAATTAGGGTACATAACCCATCAACAGTTGTGAATAATAAATATGCAGGTGAGATAAGGATAGCGCTAGTAAAGTATAATAAGACAATGGTGGCTAGAGCATATATCCCTAAACTTGGTAGAGAATGGTACATGATCAGAATCTCAAATATATAAAAGTGGGCACAAAATCCAAGCATGAGGCATACGACTTCCATCTCAAAAACATAAAAGGCACATAACCCAAAAACCAAAGCACATTGTAAAATCCTAGTACTATTGAATCAACAAGCATGCAATGTAGAGGCAAGTAAATTTATGTCATGGTATTTATCAAATAAGATTGTCCAACTAAAAGTGGGACATCAGACCATAAAAATCCATGATAAGAAAATTAGGATTTCAGTGTCAAAGAGCATAATACATATCAATTTGAGTTCAAATAAGAGATAGCATGGACAAGAGTACAAATCTTAGATGCCAAAGTGTAATCAATAGAGTAATGTCAATATATAAGTGATTTCAATATCAGAGACTCAAAAGAATTCAAATTGATCTCAAAGGTGATATTTCACATATATCCTTCACTTAGTCATAAAAGAGATGAAATAGGAAAATGTATCGACATATATATTCAAAGAAATGCAAAATACTTCAATGATGCACATAAAAGGTTGAGGTCTAAACCATGGATCCAAATGATGCACTTTCACCTAATTACACATTAGGAATATAACCCACTAATTAAGGTGTATATTATAAACCCTAAATTCTTGATTTCTAGTTACATTGGATTTAGGTTATGAAAATTATATCATCATACAGAGTTTATTTTTTTAACTGTAGAATGTATTTTTATATAATTTTCTTATAACCATATAATTAGTTATGAATTTCACAAGATAAAACAATTTACTTAAATTCTCAAAAAGTAAATAAAAGGAAAAGACTGAAACATCATTGCATCACGCATCACAAGCTTGATATGTGATGGGTTATCTAAATCCTTTATCCATGATCAAAGCAACACACAATAAAAAATGAAATCAATGGAGAAAAGATGATGTTTCCCATCATAGGCATGACAGAATCAAAATGAAAAGGGGAGCAAGTTTGTACAATATCAGGTAATTGTGTTCTTCTCTTTGATAGAGAGCCCACAAAAATTGTAGAGCTTTAAGAGCTCAAATTCATGAGAAAATCATGATTCTGGGTAAGAGACTCAACCATGCCAACCCTCCAAAGTAGCAGAAATATACTCACCTCCTCACGTTGGCCCCAATGACCTCTTCCATGAGGAAGATGGAGATGGTTGAGCTATCTACCACCATGAAAGGAAGTCAAAGGAAAAAAAACTAAAGGGATAGGCCAGTAATCAAAGAATCTGAAGATAGAGGAAACTCTCAACAACCCAATGATACCAACCCAGCTATAAATCAAATTAGTCAACAACTAGATCCCTAAAGACATTGGACCTAGTAAGAAAGTATGTCTAGAATTGGATACTCAAGGAAGTACCTCAACATTGAGACTTAGATGTGTAGTCAGCTTTGCAAAGGCACCAGGAAGGACTCCAACCACGGTCTAGGGATCTTGAGAGGTGAAGATACTCAAGGCGACCCTAAGTGTCTGCCAAAGGCAAGTTAGATGGGATGGACTTGCTCCAGAACAAACACAACCAAAAGAAAGATGGAAATGCCTCAGATGTGTGGTGTGGAGATTTTTGAGGTCCCATATATAGATGGGAAGTTCTAAGATAATTGGAATCACAATGGAGATAGGAGACATGGGAGATGGGGAGAAGTCCTCATTGACTACAAACTTAAGAGACAGAACCCCAATCGTGTTGTGTATTAAACAACTAACAAATAAGCAAGGAAGGTGGAGATCATATAATTTGGAGCAAGGAGTAGATGGGTGAGAGAACTATGAGAAGGAAACTGTAGAGTCTTGAATCGCTCAGGAATCAGGCAAGGGAGAAATTCCAGGGCTTGTAATCTTTCCTAATAACCCAAGTTTGACTGGGATAGGGCGAGATACATAGTGTGACACTAACACCTTATGCGAGCCGAGAAAATAACTGAAGATACATCTAAAAATTGACAGTGTAAATCAAATAAATTAAAGTGAGGATCACATTGGGATTGATAATTAAATAATTGATTTTCTACCTAAATTAAGCTATCTAGGATTATCCAATTAAGTTAATGTTGTTCACCTAGACTAGTTAGGACCTAAGGAATCTGATTTTGGGCTCAGATTTAGATTGAGATTATATTGTACAAATTTTAGCACAATTAAGGTTTAACATAATTATATCTATAATTATTTATATATATCAACATTTTCTTTATTATATAGGATTTAGGATCCTTTTCACATTATCTTACTACAAATCGAGTTCTATGACATTGTTTCCACAAGATACATTATTTTACTCAATTTCTCATTAAGTCCATGAATGTCACATAAAGATAGATAATGGCACCTTAATCATTCCTATCTACAAATAAGACCTAATTCTTCTTCCATTACACATATTAAGCACATTAGATACCATCTTAACCATTTGTGCACATTTATACACATCCAAACCTTATCAATCACATTTAGTTCAGTATATGTGTATTGGTGCATGATGTGACATGTATTTAATAAACTTATTCATATATTAAGTCATGGATAGGGTATTAGGTATCAATGAGATATGTGATGTGACTATAGAACCTCGAGTCACTTAATGTATGTATATACATTCTAGAACCTGTCCATGTTAGAGTTTCTTTGATTCAATCATGTAATGTGCATTGACTATATTCACTAAGGTTACAAACAACTTTATGTAATGTGCATTGACTAATCTTGTTGGGTAAATTCTAAAGATCTAAAAATACTATCATCCTAATAAAGGAATTAGGGTTTCTAGAGTTAGGATAGCCAAAATTTGGTATGTTGCATATGGTGTCTCACCAAACACACTTCTTATAGTAGTGGTTATATCATCTTGTCTTGACTACTCCATGAAAGTCAATACTTGTGGATGTCTTATACCCAACCGTGCACAAATAGGGAATACAGGTTAGAGTAAGTGGCTTCTAATTTCTACTATGAAAAAATATAGATATACAAAAACTAAAATTTGAACTAAAAGTTGAAAGCTAAGATTTGTAAAGTCAATTTGATTTAAGGTATCTTAAATACATCACTTTTAACTTCATGGACACCATTATATGATAAGTCATCCTTTGTGATACTGAAGCATCCTCTATGGTACAAAAAAACCTCTTTCAGAACATTTTGCTCACTGTTGACACCAAAGTGTCCTCTATGGTGCAAGACACACTCTGATAGCATAACATGCCCTCTATGACACCCGTAGTGTCCTCTAAATTCAACTAGGGGTCTCTAGTGAGGACTTATCCTATAATGTATATATGTAATGTTCTAATGTCATCTACATCTATGTTATTAATTTCTTATCTTTGAATATAAATCTATTACCTCTGAATATGTAACTCTACACTTTACTTGTGAACAAAATGTAAATCTGAATCTAAAATTTGATATTCTTATTGTTTTGATAGATATTAATTTGAAACTCTAATTTGATAGGATGAACTAATTTAATTTTGATATTATATTTATGACATTTGAGTCTAAAGACTTGAGAAAATAAAGTAAATTGAATGCAGAAATACAAAGTATTTGAAAGTAGCTTAACTATAAAATATCTGAAATATGATGTTCTGACAAGATAACTCAATTTTATAGAGTATCATTGCTCAAAGAATCATTCGAAATTAAATAAACACTAAATATTGAATGTCTAAAAGTAACTTCATTTCTAAGTTACTTTGTAAGATTATTTATAAGGTTGAATCAAGATAATATTGAAAATTAATGAACATGGGCCACTCGCTTGAGATGAAGTACAACTCTGATATACCTTTGAGTCTTGGTCAACCTTAGATAACCTAAAAATGAACATGATACATATATGAATACCATATCCAAAAACACTTGTTTGTCCTAATGGACTCGATATTTCTTCCTATGCATGCTAGGACTTTCTTAAATATGATACACATCATGAAATCCTCTTACAAAATTTGACATCATCATGAATTGTCAAAATATATCATCTCCTAAAATGTACACCATTCATAATTACCATGATTCATTAATAGTCACAACTAAGATCATAAGCTATATTTTCTAACACCAACTCCTTTCTATATATTAAACATCATATAAACTAAAATCCAACATCATTTTACTTGTTCATACCTCAAAGTATAATTTCTGAAATTTTGCCGAAATTATTTCATTTGTTTGTTACATTAAAATACCAAAATATCCTCAATGTTTAAAATCAGCGTAAGATATTATATGCACTAACTCACTTAGATTAAATATTGTATTTGTATTCAGCAAAGTAAGATCAAAGAAACTTATTTCATCAAATTATGACATTTATCACAATCTATTGTATAAATATCATCATTATACAATATCTTTCCATAATATATATAGCCTAATAAGAATCTTGTTATCCCCAAGATAATATATATATATATATATATATATATATATGTGTGTGTGTGTGTGTGTGTGTGTGTGTGTGTGTTATATATATATATATATATATATATATATATATATATATATATATATATATATATATATATATATATATATATATATATATATATATATATATATATATATATATATATATATATATATGTTTATATATATATATCATAATCTATTGTATAAATATCATCATCATTATGCAATATCTTTCCATAATATATATAGCCTAATAAGAATCTTGTTATCCCCAAGATAATACTTTGTTTTAATCATTGTTTTCATTATCTTTCTATGATATCTTCATTTCCCTAAGTCGACATACAAATCACTATATATGAAACTTATAGGAAATTTCCTTACTTAGTAATTTTGATCATTTCACTTGATCTGATGCTTGAAATCTCATCCTTCCCTTTTCTTTCCGTCTCCTTTCTTCTTTCTTTCTCTACTCATGAATTTTACCTTGGGATCCAGTTACTAACTAACCCAGGATCAACCTAGGATATGCTCTCTATGTTTCCTACGCTTGCATATGCACAATACAGATCACAATCTTCTTTGTGGTTCCATTTTTGTGATTGTCGGTGAGACCTTGCCTGAGGGTGGGGGAATTTCATCGCATGAATCCACCCACATAAGATATGTCATGCTTCGTTAAGTAATTCCAGTCATGTTTTGAATTGATATGGGGGAACTGCAAAAAACCCTTTTTCTCACTTCCTCCTCTGCACATAGGAACATAGAGCAGTCACAGTCTGCTACTCTGACAAGGGCTTTCTCCAGACTTACATGTTCCTTATCCCTAAAGACCCCTCCTATACCTTCATTTCCTTACTTCTATTACCCTTGGGATCCTCTTTTTTTGGAGTGTTATAGTGCACAGAGATGAGATGGTTGTTGTTGTGCCTTCCTCCTAGAGGTTGGTGGTTCTTCAATGAGGAAAGTTCCTTCCTTTCTCTATCTTTCTTGCCTACAATCAGCTCCTATTGGCTTTATTTTGTAAGGCAAAGTTGATCATAATCATAAGCCTCAGTGTTCCATCCTATATAGACTTACCTTCTCATGACAATTGTTGTTTCCAATATCATAGGGATTAGCAATCCATATCCCTCTCAAATAAGGACACCCAAGATATGATTATGTGGTAAATCTTCTATTTCATCTCTGTATGGACTCTATATTGTCATCATGTATGTTTTTGCCTCAGATTTTTTGTCTATGATCAATGGGCTATCATTCATTCTTGGAAAGCAAGGAGAAGAGGATGTCCCTTTTTATTAATATACTCCAAGCAACTCACACTCATTGAAACATAGGCCCACTAATGCATGGACACTTCTTGTCAATTAAAAACTCAATTTGCCTCATTTTAAACTCACTCCTTTCTATAAGCTACATATTATACTAAAATGTATCCAAACTGTAACCATTACTTCATCTCATCTATAATTCTCAATTAGAATTTATTAAGCATAATGATTTCCATCATCTCTAGTAAAGTTACCAAACTATTCTTGATTTAAGTAAACATGATTATATGATCAACTACATCAACAGATTGAATCATTGATTTTTCTTCAAACTTAACCTGATTCAACTGTTGTTTATATCACAGCTAATAAACATTATCAAACTTATACTTGGATATTATATAACCTTCAAAATGATCTAATTACATATTCACCCCTAGAGTTCAACTATCACTCCAATGGGTGCAAATCTGGTTAAAGATATTATACTTGGGCCCATATGTCTTAATCTCAACCAATTTAGTTTTCACTAGTATTTTATTAATTAACTTAGATAATTTATATGATTTGCATGTGACAACTGCACTTGCCTACAAGGAAAGATTTGATAGACAAGTCAAAAGGTTCATCACTGACAAAACTTGGGAGTGGCTGGTGAATGAGTTGGTTCGTAACCTCAGCCAGTAAAAGGCTTCCCAAATGCACTCTACAACCATGTGTTTCTTCCATAAGATCGTCACTTATGAAGTATTCACCAGAGACAACATGGGGTATATAAGTGGATTTGACCTCCACATCTTGTGGAGTATCTTAGAGAAGAAACCAGTGAACATCAGGAGGTTGTCAATTGACAAATTGGAAATGGGCATGTGGTCCCAATGGATCAAAAAAAAACTTTGTATGTCTGGCCTAGTAACATATATAGCACATAGATTGGGCATCTACGGTCCTAACCAACATCACATTGGCCAAAGGAGAATGGATTATGGATGTAAGGTGCATAAAATCAATAGGTGCTCTAGTAAAGAGAAAAACAAATTGTTCTACAAATTCAAGAAGACAAATGATCTTCTACCTTTTCCAGAAATGAGTACTACAATAGTGATAAACTCATATTCTTGATGGGTGACATCCTTAAAATGAAGTTAGGATTGACTCTATTGCCTCAAAATAGCGATCTTAGAATAAAAGGCATAGCCCCTACCAAAGAAAGAAAACACTCAGAACTTGCCAAAAAGAGTAGGATTATTTTTTGGATCCTAGAGAAGAGTAGAGAAGACCCAATAAATGAAAAGTCTTCCTCATCCTAATTTCATTCAAAAAGGCCAGTAGAGAATCCATTCAGGGCTACACTTGTCATCAAGGATAGAATGTAACTATCTCTCTAGTGATTTAACCAGTCGAGGGGCCTATCACCACCATACATGCCACTAGAGTAGAAGAATCGCCAAGTGCATCTATGTAAACTAGACCTGAAGATACCCCTAAGATGGGGCCACAACAATATAAGTTTATAGTTGAACAAAGAATGACATGGGGGAAGGAGAAAGTTAGCAAAGAGACCCCAATCAATGAACCCAAAACAAACTAAGGAGCATGAAGGTAACCTCTACCAATACGTTAGAGATGATGAGACATGCTCACCTCCAACAAAAACACCCAAGAAAGAAGAAATCTTAGAGCCACTTGCTTCTATGAAAAGGTAAACATCACCCATAAGAAAATCATGAAAATTGGGAAGGAATTCAATATTATGCCTAAGATAGTTTTCATATCAGTTGATCCTATTTTGAATTTATCTTTATATGTGCAAGTAATAACCACAAAGTTTGAGGCGGTGACAATGCAAATAAAACTATTAATACACCTACATGTACACCTAGAGCTACTTATAACCAACCATCACCAGAGGACGGGGAACATAAAGAACAAGGCCTAGGATATCACCAAGCTACAAAAGAGCGCGATGAAATACACAAGGAAAATGGCCCACTAATTTAAAATTGCATCTCAAAGGATCCTAAGAAGATGAAGGGATCCCCTTCAACCTCAGCTACATTTGTACCTCCTGATGATCCGAATTCCACAAGGAAAAATATCTAGCACAAAGTATAAAAGCACTCCCAATCTCCCACCAAGAAATTGACATCAACAATGAAGTAGAACTAGTCTTGGTAGTTCAAAGTGAAATCAAACAATACCATTGCCGAAGGATTGTGACACTAGGTACTCTCAGACCACTATGAAGAAGAAGACTCCATGCATAAAAATAACAACTATAACAACCATGATGAAGCTGATGTACTCTCTTTAGTCTTCCCTAGACAATCAATGAATATGTCAATGATACTAGGGGAGAACTAATCTGACATAACTACAATAGATGAGGTTGTCTGAAATGACAATGAGATAAGTACTAACACTGATGTAGAAGAAGCAACATGTGGAAAAAAAGAAACCCTTAAACATTTCTTTCTACAAGATGACAAAGTGAGATAATTGGCTTGAAAGTATCTTGTATTATAAAGCACCACAACTTTTCATGTATGAATATGTCTTCTTAGAATTCACATCCCACCAACCCACACTACAACTTGAAAAAGGTAGGTTATATAAAGGTGATGTAGGTAGAGAGTGCCATGAAGAGGGCACTTCTAATATTGATGATGGAAACATACACAATCTATTCAAGGACACTCCTAAAAGAATAGAGAATCTAGTCTTCCCTGAGCTAAAGACTACTCATACTGCCTACCAAGTTTCACCTCCACCAATCCTATGTAAAGTTAGTGACATGGACATGATGACCACTTCAGGGATGCTCTTGGGAGACATCTACATTCTGCATGACATTTTTGGTGATGATAGGCCCAAAGTGATGTGTTATATCAAAATCAAGGGTGAATACTAACTAGGGAAGACCTAAGAACAATATTCAAAGAAAAGGCCTCTATTAGAAAAAAGTTTCTTCAAAGTACATTGAGGGACAATTATCAAAAAATTCATGCACAGAGAAGAAAAAAGGGACCAGTATTCAACACTACACTAATGTATAGGAAACCCCAGATCACCCTTGGTCAATGAACTCATCTCTGCACTGAGGAGCAATAGGAACATAAGTCTCATCACGCTACCTCACAAGGCCAAAGATCACTAACTGATGTCAGTTGTGGATTTTTTTGAATGGAAATAGGTCATATATAACTACAAAATAAGAGATTTATCATGCAATATACAAAGAATTCTAGTAAGACTTAAAATACAATCAAGGGAGTTGACAATAGGTATGTCCTAAACTAGAAGAAAATCACAATCAACTTTGACGTCCCCCATCAAATTCCTAATTTGGGGGAATGTGCACTCATCATCCTAAACATTATAGTGATGTTTAACCAAAGAATCCACCTAGAAGACATTACAAATGAGAACTTCCATGGGCTACATTGAAAGTGTGTCATGTAAATCATCCATATGACAAAAGTTCTCTTAGTCTATTCCTAAGAAGATATACACAAAAATCCCCCTTTTAGAGAGGACATCATGGAGAGAACATGTCAAAACTATCTGAAGGAACCTATCCAACAAGCATAGCGGAATGAAAAGCCTTTGATACGACCCTAGATCCAAAACAACACATACCCACTCAGCCAAATCATGTACCAGCAATAACCTCTCAACCCACAGTTGAGCCTGAAGAAGAACCTAAGGGAGACACAAACCATGAGATCTCTCGTGAATGTTCCATAATAGAAGAAAATATACCACATGTAGAAATAGTAACATCAACATTGACAACTTTGACAGGGATGCATGTTATTGAATGCCAGAGGTAGACTTCGATCTCATGATGGAGAGGCTCAAACCTTAGGATGACAATCTCGCATTCATCTTTTAGCATGGTGACGTAAAAGTTGTGAAACCAAATCTATGAGATATCCTTACTGTTAAAGGATACATAGTGATAAACATAATGGAAGATTGACAATTACTATTAGGGGATGAGCTATAAGATATTTACATGGATGGATAGGAACTCCTAGGGGACAAGATTAATTCTTAAAAAGGGATCTTGACAAGATAAAAGATGGATCAAGTGACTAAAGATACATATTTGTCATTTCATTTTTATACATGTTCTTCATGATAGGCACTAGTAGTTGATATCCATCATAACAATGACTAAACATAAAAACTTTGATGCTTTCTACAACAAGAGAAGAACCACAAACATAGAAAAACCTACTAGTGCAACTGAGAAAATTTTTGGAAAGTGTGCATTAGGCATAATTGAGTTGATAAATAAATATGTAAGGAGATATTCAATATAATATGAAAATTTTGAAAAGTTGTGATTCTATCATAGGATCCCACAATAATTATAACAATTTGATGAATGTGGTTCAACATACAATTTTGGATGTAAGTGTTAGCTAGCATGAGAAAAGGTAGAAGAGTTTTAGGATCATTATTACCATCATCTACATGGTACTTATGTCATATAATTGTTGTGCTCCCACTAGGAGAAGGAGTGACTACAAGCATAGAATTAAAACTCGCATTTTTACATCGAGCGCATCCTTTAACACTTTGGAGATACAGTGAAGGACAATTTTGGGGGTGAGCATTCAATACAAGCACATTGTTGTTCTTCATCCCTTTAATATCGCCATATACACAATCTTCACATTCTACATCTCCAACAATTTTGTAAAATTTTGCACAAGTGAGATGAAAGTTAATGCATTAATATTTAGTTAAATTTTGAAAAATGAAGGATAAATTTTACATTAGGAAAATTTTGATCGAATTTTCCTGGAGTTATCCTCACTCCTAAACTAGGTCTATTTGTCCCTAAGTTGTCCTTTTGTGTTCTATAGTATCAAGTATTGATTATGGGAAATTGGAAAACACTATTTTCTTATTGATCATGCTTTTGTAGCAGCTTTATTCTAAAACGTTGTGGGCTATGAATAAAACATATGAACCCTTGGGAAAGCACTCAAAAATAAGGTGGATCTTAGTTTGATTACAAGTTTGAGAGATCATTTGAAACCCCAATACAAGTTGGAATTGTACAATCCTCATACTAAGGAAAAAGCTACCATTATTGTTGCAAAAATCCTAAAAAGGAGAAAAAGAGGCTAAACATCCCAAAAAAATTCAAAAAATCATGTCATCACAAAAATATAAAAAGTGAGAGAATAAAAGCCTAAGATAGAACAAAAATATGAGAATTGTTCTATGTTATGATCCAATGGTAATGCCCACTCGGTAGATATGCTCATGAATGTAAATACTCATGACCAATAGCGGATCTTGGAATATCCATCAAATAATCCATTACTCTTCAAACTGTGTTCATAGAACCCACTTGATTGCCATAGTCGGACCTATGATTGAGTCACTCAAAGAAGAACAAGCTACACTTCATCCTTATCCTACCCTACACTCTTTTGATCATCTAAAAAAAAGTTGGGAGCAAAAAGTACCTACTAAGTGATGTGTTCATTGTACGGTCAGGAAATAGGACTTAGAGTGGACATCACAGAGAAAGAACCTAGCATTGAGTAGGTGGAGTAATAGACTAAAAGGTCAAAACACTCATAATCTT
This sequence comes from Alisma plantago-aquatica, assembly GCA_963693085.1. Taxonomy (NCBI): domain Eukaryota; kingdom Viridiplantae; phylum Streptophyta; class Magnoliopsida; order Alismatales; family Alismataceae; genus Alisma; species Alisma plantago-aquatica. Next base: position 755,429,148 of record OY856409.1, read on the forward strand.
CAAGGGAAATTATAGGGGCATAATATGCACTAAGGAAAACCCAGCAAAAATCTTAGTATAAAGTGGACATAAAAGCATGTCCATATCTATCTTAATTTACCTAATTAAAAAACCCCTTCTTTAGTACATCATACTATGATTCTATTTATTAGATTGAGGACAAACTAGAATTTAAGTTTGAGGGGGTCGACAACATCCAAATTTGTGGATGTTATATGCCTACTTTACCCTCCATTTCCCCTATCTTTATAAAATTTTGACATGATGAAACTTGTATTTAATTACATTACTCCTAATATCTTCTTTTTAACAATAACCTTACATTTTTTGTCTAAAAATGTCAACATTTAGAGCATACAATTATTTCATCGGTTGGACTCATTGATCAACTGATAGAAGTGGTTGAGCACACTAATTGATAGACAAATAAGCCTTCACTAGGAAATATGGAGCATCATTGATAACCATCTATCGATGATTCATTAGAAGCCCATCTAACCCCATCTACAAGTAGGACTATAGACTCCAGGTAGCAATGAGATTCATGCCTTACAACAACCTATGGAAGTGTTGAAAAATCAATCAATGAAGATTTTACATTCGTCTATCAATGGCACTGTAGGGCTAGCCATCTATCATAACATCATGGAGTCACTCATCTACTAATGGACCACTATGATAGTATACACTACTAAAATTAGTTGAACACATGCCTCGAAGCATGTGTTATGGATCTTAAGGTGTAAGTAAAGCCCCCACCCTCCATATGCCTTGAGTCTGCCACTGTATGCCTATAAATAGGGACCCCAATCCATTGAAGGAAGTATGTCTTATTCAATACAAAGTGTTGTCGAACTCTGCTCTCACCTCCACTTACCATTGGTTGACGGTGATGAGAGTCTAAAGTTCAGGAGGTCATCTTCCTTGAAGACATATACATTCTATCTTTGAGAGAAGGGAGACTGGAGAAGCCTTATCCTCCATTGTCACTGCCATCGGCATCAAAGAGGAGGTCTTCATCGACATTCATCAATCCCATGCCTACAATTTTGCTTTTTACCTCTTTCTTCCTCACTCTATCCATATCCACTCCTAGTTATTATTTGGTGATGGCCTTCATTTCTTGTAAACTAGTTTTGTCACTTACAAATATGAGTGTCTAGACTCATTAACATGGGTTGGGAGTAGCCACCTAGGCCCTCCCAACATTGAAATATTTGTATTTGCTTGAATATATAAACTCTTAGCAATGTTTGTCTCCTTGCACTTGTTCTTGAATGAATCACTTGTGTTATTAGATACCATCTTATGATATTTTATTTATAATACCTTGAAAGAGTAGTATTAGATTAGATCTGGAGTTATGAAGTAGTGTGAATGCATGAAAGTGTTGGATCACTAGAGTTAATGACCATATGCTTGTATTATGGATTGTTTGTTTGTCATTGTGAGAGATAAATGCATATAATCTAGATCTAACCTAATCTCAAGATAGGAGGTAAAAGACATTAATGATGATTTCTCACAAACTAAGCTAAGGGAATATATTGGGTATGAGCATTTGCATGTTAGTGAGTGCACTTGGTTGGTGAAACCAGATCCAAGGTTTATCTAACATATCAAAATCCACCAAAAGGAACCACAACGTGTTTTTTTTTGTTACCTTAGTTTCCATTTACTTTGTTTTATTGTGATGTTAGCTACCCCATTCCATACGGAACACTAAACTTACTGTTAATTTGTCTTATCTAAGCTAAGATCTTAAGTCCTAAACAAATTATCACCCTTGTCTTTGTGTTTGACCCCGCCTACTACATAGGACCATCTATTATCATTTTGGACATCTAAGGTATCAGGTTATAAATTTAAATTTTGATTCCTCTCAATCCATCTCCATTTTTGGAAACTCAAATTGTATGTAATCATGTATTGTCATCCAATACACTATGAACTATGACGTTGCAACTGATATGCACACCAATACGCACATGTGTTGCTATCTACCACTCTATATGCTACTTTATCTACTTGGGAGGCACTTTTTCTATCTAACTTGCCATTATTTTTCTCCACGCTACATGCTTCATTGCTATGTGATTTAGGCATGTCTCCTATTACCTTCATAGTATCCAACACATGAGAAAGAAGACTTACTTGTTAATTATCTTGTGTTATCTTCTCAAGGGAGGGTGTTTGAGTAATTACATTATAAAATTTAGGGGGAATGGTCTTTTGTATGGGTTGGGCATATATTTCTTTTCATATTTTAACTTTGTGTTGCTAATCTAAATATGTCTTTCACCCATGCTCCATCTCTAGGGGGAGTATTAGAGTATGCATATATTGGAATTTTGTTTAGTCCCGCATTAGGGGTATAGGAGTACTACCCTATCTAAACCCCTATTTATGTAAGCCTTGTAAGCACTTGTTGGTATCTCATTCTACTCCCACTTACAATTACATAGATCTTATAAATGTCCCCCTCAGAATGACTCACAAAATTATTTATTTGAATTCAACCACCCAATGAGAGGGAAAGAGACTAAATTTGACATATTGGAATGGTGGAAACCCAATGAGCCAAAATACTCTATAATAACAAGGATGGCACGTGATATGTTAGCATTTTTATCACCATTGTAGCTCCTAAATCAGCATTTAGCACAATGGGAGAGTACTTAATCAATATAGGAGCTCAATGTTGCCAAGTACAATTGAGGGGATCATGTGTGCTCAACATTAGATAATAAGCCACTTTGTGGTAATTTGATGCCAACTATAATATACATTACTTATATTGAGAAAATACTTGGTATTTATTTACTTGTTACTGGTTTCTACTTTTCCTTTTGATAATAATATGTTGGCCAAGAGAAAATACTTGATAATTCCACAAAATATATGTATCAAGTTTGACCATGACTTGTTTCACCCAATGCACCTTCAAAAATTTCTAGATCTTCCATTGCCTAAGTCAAACAATAAGTGCAGTGATATGTGTATTTTTTTATCATCTTTATGTTATTACTTGTTAATACACACGTCATGCATGTCAATCAAGGATAAGGGAAGTTCTTAATTTTATATTCATTAAACTGAATTTCAAAAAGTAGAGTCGGATACTTTTTATTTATATGTATTATTATGTAAATAATGAAATTTCTTCTTGAAATATATTAAATTAGATTAGCAGATAGGAATTAACATAATAATTATACTACAATTGTGTATAGATATTCTTTGCATGTTGTACATCCTAGTTATCCAATTTGATCATAAAATGTTTTTAGTTATTAAATAAACATTAAAATAATGATAATAATCCCAATTGTTGTCATAATAATAGTTATGATCAACTTTGTTGTTGGAATAAAAATGAGACTATAAATTTTGATCTGGCATGTATTAAACAAATTCTGATTTAATAGATTGATTCATTGTAAATTGTACCTCGAATTCCATCGTCATAAATTTTATGTTTATTTTGTGGGATTTGGAATATAGTACCAATCTCAGAGATTTCTTAGGTAGTATGGAGATCCTAGATTTTTCTAGTTCCCTCATCACTTCTTCCTCTATCGCAACTTCCATCATCACTTCCTTCCCTTCCCCTCATTATGTCCTTCCTCTCCTCTATTACTTCCCTCAAATCTATCATATTACTTTCCTCATCTCCCTTCATTACTTCCATCATCCTCTAATGTTACTTCCCTCGTCACTTCCCCACTCTCTTGAACTAGTATATTTTTGGCCTCTAGAATTGATTATTGTAATGTCGATTTTCAATAAAAATTGACAAAAGACTACTTCCGCTCGATTATGGAAAAAAGTGTCACAATGGTTCAATAGTTTCCATTAAGGGAATAATTCATGTAACAATTTAGTTATAATGTTAGTTTTTGAACCAAAAATTGTTGTTGCAAACATAATGGGATTGAATTCCTTGATAAATACTAAGACATCAATTATGGCATTGGTTTCCCATGAACTAGTGTGATAACCTCCCCTACTATGCTACCATGAAATAAAGTTTCCCTCCTAAAATCCTATTGCATAGTTACCATCAAAGAAATTGATAGAAGATATCAAACATGACTTTGATTCCTCATCAATTACAATGTTGATTTATGGAACCAAAACCATGCCTAAAATTTTCCTGTGGTACTCCTTGTGAAATAATATTCCCTTTAAATTAGCTTGTTATGTCAGTTTTGCACAGTGCATTGAATTTGAATGTCTGAAGGTTTACTGGCATACAAATCAAATTTTCTTCCTAAATTGATGTCATAGTTTTAATCTACTATGTCAATTTATAAGCAAAACTGATGTAACATGTGAAAACACAAGTGTTGTTTTAAATACAACTTTGAATTTTTTAACAAAAAGACATTGTAACCTTACTAATATCATTAGCAAAAATGCTTCATTTTTTCCATTTCTCTCTTCATCTATTGTGAAACCCTCAACAATGTTTCTCGTCACCCTACTACTACTACTTTCACCACCATGCTACTATTGTCCCCACTCCTCCATTGACTATTGTTGCTCCTCCAGTCATTGATGTTCATCTTCCAATTGTTGCTACTCCTCTTGACATTTTTGTTACTCCTTCTACTCAACACCCTTAGACGACACCATTGTTTCTACTATCTACCTCTCACCACCACTGCCATTTTTGCTTCCAAAATGGTTGGCGCCCCTGCTGCTACTAGCCCCTCTCCCACTCTCCCTCTCACCTACTATTGCTGAAGTTTTTTGTTGATGTCCTACATTCTCCCACTACCTCCTCGCCCCTGTTGTTGGGGTCAAATCCATCACCATTGACTACTTCTATTGTTGCTTATTGCCCCCTTTGTATTCCTTTCTTCATTTATCTTCTTCTTCTACATATTGATGCTTTCATGTATGTTTCTTGCTTTTGTTTATTCTTACATGTTTGTTTCTTGAATATTATTACTTGTATAATCAAAATGCATGTATAATCACTTATTCAATGCATTTAATTCAAATGTTCTGCCTATCTAGTTAGAACTAGATATACACACAGTTTATTTTTTTATGTCTAGAATTTATAATTGTATAAATGCATGTATGATGAAGTCTCTTTATTCTTTATGTTTAGTGCATTGTTCAATTTTATTGTTATATTGATAAATATCACACTTAAAAATTAATACATTGAACTAATATGAATTTCATTTAAAATGAAAATTATATGCACTTACATAAATTCCAAATTGTAAACCCTAATCCCAAAATAATTATCTACACTAGTAGGTATAGTACTCCACTCGTTGTCAAATGTGATAAATGGGTCTTTGTTGTCAAAAATGAATAGACATGTGTTTTGTTGGCTTAGAAATCCATCAAAGATTTACTCATTAGGAGTAAATCTTGAATAATCCATGGTTCAAGATTGTTCTTGAACACTTAATATCAATTAGGATGTGAGTAAATAATGTGTGTATGGTTGCCAAGATATTTGGAGAATATTTTTCTATTTTTTCTTTGAGTACACATGTAGGAGGGTATTCACCCATATACATTGGTGTACCTAGAGAATTATAGGGAAATTTTGTCAAAATATCTTGAAAATAAAATATACATTATACACTTACTAGTGAGATTAAGTATTCAATAATGGTATAGGTGGTACACATTATAAATTCTACTAGATGTATCTCATTGACCTAGAAATCCATCAAAGATTTACTCATTAAGAGTAAATCTTGAATAGTCCCCAGTTTGGGACTATTCCTGAGCATTTATTCTCACTTAGTATGTGTATAATGTCATTTTAGTTTTCATGATATTTTGACAAAATTTTCACATTTGTTTTCTAAGTACATATGTAGGTGAGTATCAGTGTTGTTGCCTCATTCAAGGCTTGATATAAATGAATTTTTGTACTACGCAAAGCATCAAGATGATGATAGTATCATCCAAACCACCGGGGTCACCATTTAACCATCTGCATCTTATAGTTATAGTGTGAAGGATAAGAGTACACCATACAGTAAGGTGTTTTATTATGGTGTCATTGAAAACATACAACATTTTAACTACATAGAGTTCAAAGTTCCTATTTTAGGTGTAATTAGGTTGGAAAAAACAAGGAGTTCAAATGTGTGAGTCAGGTTTCACATTAGTGAATATAGATTGACAAGAAGGATGATCCATTCATCATGGCATTATTAGAAAAGTAAGTATTCTATATTGATGACCCTACAAATGAAAAAATTATGTTGTTCTTCATGAGAAAAGGTAGTTCATTGTAGATCTTATAGACGAAGAAGTGTACTATGAAAACTATGATGATTATAGTACATTCTCAGTTGGCTTGTCAAGTGTAAATGTTGAAGATAAAATTGATGAATACTACATGCGTCATAATAACATTGAAGGAATATTACTTTATGAGAGGTCCAACCTATACTAGAGGCATGCCTTTTATAATGCAAATAATACATTTTCTTAGATGTTAAATATTCTACATGTTTCTCTATCACTTACATATGTGTTATATGATATATTTACATGTTTATAACACTTATTTTGATATGTTATTGGGTAGATTGTTATAGCATGGTTTCTAATGGGAAGGATGTCGAGAAACATGAGGATGTCAAGCAGAATGATGTTGAGGAGGCTTCTATTGAGTATGTTGACAAGGGTACTAGTGCTTCTTCCTCACTTAGTAGGGGCATCATGCTCATGCACATGTTTACTATGCTTAGGTCCAAAGGTGAGAAGTTTTCCATTGATTTTGGTGACACAACAAATCCTGGAGAGGACGATCATAGTGCTCTAACACTATTTAGAGGTTACTATTCACAATAAAGTGCTAATAGTCATGTAATCTTGACTCAAAGTTGATGTTTCTACGAAAGGCCTCATATGTAAGGACATACATATGAGCTATATGTATTTATACTAGGTTTCTTAATTTCTTCATATTCTTTCATTTCACATCTCTAAATATAGTATAACCACTTCTACATGGAATTTTTCACCTTGATGAAAAATCCAATTGTAAAAATATGATACCACATTATGGGAAGTGTGGAGGAAATTTAATACATAAATAACAACAAGAGGAATAATCCTACCACTTAGAAATACAAGTATCTTTTAGGGTGATATATGGGACAACTTTCATGATTTGAGGCATTCTGATGCAAGGTATTAAGTAATTTAATATACACTTCTAGTTAATTAGATGAGTTAAAGGTATAAATAATTAACACATCTTTTGGATTAACCAAACTACACTTGAGGATAAAAAATAAATGGTCCAAACAATATGCATGACCATCGGTTGGGTCCCAGTGGTTTTACCTTTAGCCTCCAAAATAATAAAAAAACTACAATCATCTGGGAAAGAATCAAGCACACTGTGAGACCATGAACCTAGCTTAACCCTATTATTCATATAGTCTTGTTTTATTATCATAATTGTGTTATTTATTGATTTTTGATACCAATTGATTAATAGAGAGATATAATTGGGTTCATTTCACTTTAGTTACCTTAATTTCAAGTTTCCTTGCAAGTCAATTAAGTACGGTGACTTAATTGAAAATTATGTGAAAAGCATACATGAGTTTTCCTTTGTTCACATACTTTTTTATCCTTGAACTTAATCATTTAAGATACAATTATAGTATAACTTCAATTGAACCTATTTTTTCCTTGATTTGAAATTTCACATACAATTGCAGACTAATATGCAATTTCACCCTAATAAAGGACCTAGTTGTAAAATTGATCATATTTTATTTAATTGCATTTTTCCATTAATAATCATATTTAATTTAATGACTTTACTCTTGCTTTTAATTTGTTTTCATTCAATATTTATAACTAATCCTAGCAAGTGTGGTGGTTATGAGGACTAATGCAACTCACAACCGATGAGAGTCATGCACCTCACAATCAATGAAGTTCTTAGACTCATCAATTGATGAGAGTCATGGACTTATCAACCAATGAATTTCTAAGACTCATCCACTGATGAGACCTTCGGGCTTGAGAACCGATGGAAACCCTAGACATGATGAGGAGGAGGTATGCTTGACAATCGGTTATGTTTCTGAGTTGTTAAGTGATGGAGCATCTGTGTGACCAACCAATGAACTTTATGTCCTATAGAGGTGCTAAGTTGATGTGTGTGTTGCATAAATCAATGGGAATGATGCATAAATCGATGGGAATGATGCCTAAACCGATTGGAAGGCTAGTAGGGTCAATAGAAGGACTACTTTGACCATTGCAAGCCCTACTTTGACCAATGGTAGCACTAGACATGAGTTGAGGACATTTTTTAACTTTTGTACCTCCTACTCTATATAAAACCCCTCCCATTCAAACTTGGGGTTCATTTGACACCCCGAGATTTTATAAAAACATTGGGGGGAGGGGCTTGAGGTTTTATGTGGAGGTCAACGGCCATGAATGGGAGCTTGCATGTAGATGCTTGTCTAAGATCAATCAACTTGGTGTTTCCCAACTTCCTAGCCTTGTTTCTTTTCTCCTCTTTTTCCCTTGTTTGCTCTAGATCCACCATGGAGAAATCATCTTGGAACTGGAGAAAAGATATTGATCCTGGAAAGTAGATTCCTTGGAGTTATTCTTACTTATCCTCACCTCAACATCTTCCTTTAGTCAGGACCCATGGAATTTCACATTGGAACCTACCCCATCGAGCTAGAGAAACTTCCATTTTCCTCTCTTTGCTCTACAGGAAGCTAGATATTGCTTGGAGCCTTGGTTTTGGGGTTTTTGAGGGTTGATCTAGGATGTGGAATCTTGATCATATTGTCTATCTGGAACTTATGATCATCACCATGAGATGCAAGTGATATAGAATTTGTTAGCATCTTTTTTTCTACTTATACATGCAAATCCCTAAACTTGCTCTAATATGCCCTAATTTTTCTCTATGATCATCAACATGCTAAAAGATGATTTCTTGAGAATTATTCTATATAAATGAAAATAAAAGTAGGAAATTTCATTTTCTTACTAATCTCCTAAAAGTGATCCATGATTTTAATCTCATGTCCGCCTAAGCATGTTTATATGAAAATTCAAAATAGATGTGAAATGTTACCAAAAATGTTGTCTTTATTGTATCTTGGTACAATATCATATGGAAGTCAATATTCATGATATCATTTCTCCCTGAGAGTGGATACAAAATGATCTTCATGCCCTTAAGGAATCATTATGCTTCTGAATTTTCAATTGAATCATACCTATAATCTCAAGATAGCTCATCTATGCATAAGAGTCGTCCTTCTTATGTGTAATCTTGTATTTGATGCAACTCCCACATACTCTAAATTTTAAGTTAATATTTTTTTATAATGGTGTCTCATTGTAATATGAGGTGAAATCAATGATTTTATATGGTTATGATATCCATATATGCTCTTGTTCTTAGTATTTCCTTATATGGTGAACTAGCCTTTCATGTCCAGTAGTGGTGGTTTGTGCTTTAATGAGTACATTGGGGTACATCGCAAGTTGTATTATATCTCCAAAGTTTGTAACACTTAATGGATTCACAAATGAAGTAAAAATTAATTATAAATCAACAAGCATAATTATGAATTTTCATGAAATGCATCATGGGGGTAATTAATAAGGGAATATGATATAACTCACAGGTTTCATTATACATTACAGATTTAATAATGGATGATGATCTTTTTATGAAAAAGGATCATATGAATTAATTACATTCCTAATATGATTACATATTTGATTCATCTCTCCTTTCTCTATAATCTTTAGGGATTTAATGAGTATGTGATAAAACGTGACATTATAAGATGTATCTTGGATAATATATAGATGTAGGCTTGATACCTTAAGGTTAATAGCTTGAGTGAAATGGCTTATATTTTAGCATTGGGATGATGGAAGGGCACATTGGCCAAGATTAATCCATTATTGAACATGGATGAAATATAAGGTGATGGATAAGATGGTTAAAAGATTAAAATGGGAAAAATGGTGATTTACACTTTGTTTAAACCAAGTAGAATCTTAAAGATATATGTAAAGAGGATTGTTTGACATGAACAAATGTTTCCAAAAATAATACAATATGATATTTCCTCATGATACCCTTACACTTGAATGGTTATTATTAGTCTTGTTATGTGTCCTTGTCTTGTCATATATGATGATTATGAGAATTTCTATGTAATGGATAATGGTCTATATTTTGTGATGATATTTCCACACTAGATACAAAATAATAAAGGACTATGTATTCCATGTTTTCCTTGATTAAAATTGATATTCAATCACTTGATATATTCGGTCTTGCTATGGTCGAGATTGATATGTTGGGCCTTGTTGTGGCCAAAGATGATTACTTGTATCCTTCTCTTGTGGTTTGCTGTATCTGAATGCATTTTATATCTTTTGAAGTTTTTATACTTGATTAATATAGTGAATATATTTCTTTGCATTTTTCGTAAAATGTTTGATACAATTAAAATTGTGTAATTGGCTCAATTAATCAAGTGTAACCCTAATCATGTGGATCCCTACATCTGTAGATCCATTCTCCTGGATCATTAGTGGGGGTAGTGAAACTAGTTAACTTAGAGTTGTAAGGAAGATGCTTGGAACCAAATAGTAGTGAATATATGGGTACACATCGAAGTGGATATCATTTCATAATTAAATATGTTTTTGGGGATTCAAATGAGACTGATGGTCTAGTGATATGTGATGGAGACCAGATATAGTCGCTTCTCAATTTGTTGAGTTCTATAACCTATTTTGTGGTGATGTGGCATGTTTTCCTAGGGTAGGCCTGAGTTTGGTAAATTCAATTTTGAACAACTCCACGGTAGACCTACCTATGAACACTATACCTTATGTTATGCTCGCTTTGACCCAAGGTGTGTGACGAGATCTAATAGAGTTCAGTAATCATTTGATCTTACATATGGTTTATTTTGACTTCATAGTGTTCATCTAATAGTTTGAGTGTATTCTTAAAGTTACCTAGGGCATAATAATATGTGTAACTCACTTGTGTAGTACATATGTTTAGGTTTAGTTGACGAATCACATGGGCATGCAATTGTATTTCTTCATATATTACAAGCATCATATATGTTTCCTACTCTATAACTGTAAGTGTATGGCTCAAGTCTATTTACTGTATAGCTCCTTTTTTTCTTGTTGAGTATACATCCAAATGAAGAGAATAAGAACTTGATTTACATATCATGTGTAGATAGATTTATTTGTTGATTAATCTACCTCTAGTTATATAATCATAAACTCTCTGTAAGAAAAAAGTATGCTAGATTTTGATACATTATATCTATGAGAGACTTGGCATGAGGTCTCACCCATGTGGTTATTCACATCCTATAGGTGTGTTGGTGCATCAAAAATGATGTGATCTTTAGGATGTAAAAAGTAATAAAATAGTAAAGTCTAGAGTGTCCATGTACTCTTTCTTTCCCGAGTTAAGGGTGGGTGGTTTATGATGTATCTATCAAGTTGTTTCTCTTAATATTTGTTTATGATAATGAGTTGTAAACTGAATCGACCATCTTGTGGTTCTATAGTTTCGTATTCACATTAAATATTGAAATCCTTTTGACGAAAATAAATAATAAGAGGTTTTATTTTATTCTCTATCATGTCTTTATGTGGAATTATTTAGATGTGCATTGATTACACTTTTATATATCATTTTCAAGGTCTATATGGAAGTTCTTATAATGAAATCTCTATTTGGATCATTTTATTTTATTTTTACTCAGTTTTTATGACAATTAGATTTTTAGTTGTGTTCTGTGTAAGGATTTGTCCTACTGACGAATTAGGGCTTGATTAGTGAGACAGGTCCTTACACATAAACACAACTCCATGTCTAGTACTTTGGATGTTTATTTTCTTTTTGGTTGTTAGGTTTACTAAGTAGTTGCGTCTATGAAGATTTAAAAGAGCTACATGAGCAAAGAAAATAACATAAGTTCATCCTTGAGGACCAAATTGATGAATTGACAACTACTTTCAATGCTAAAGAGCATCTTTCCATGTTAGGGACATAGGAGCTGGTGTTGGGATAAAATCATATTTTGGCTAATAAAAATGCCCACATAGATCTACCAAAATTGGCACTATGTCACAGGAGTAAATTGATGAGATAATACACAGAAGACAAGAATCAATGAGAAAATTTCAACATTCTAGATCTCAACCTCCTCAAACTATCTTACACCTCTCTTATGATGAGGAACAAAAGGAATTAGGAGTACTCTCATGGACCCTCCAGGATCTTTGTGATATAATAGTTTTCCAATTCAATAATATTTTGTGTTATCGGTATACAAAATACTATAAAAGTTTAGGTGGCTACAAAATGTTGTGTTACAATTGATGAACATGTATTCAATGTAATAGCAGAGGGTGAGGTTATGCCACGCCTTAGTGGGACACTACATTGTACTCCAATGCCCAATGATACGGTCTTTGGGTCTATTCAACTTTCTTAACCAAGAATGGAAGACACACTATTATTGATAGCTCATCCCAAACACATAATGATAGGAGATGTAGAAGGAGATGTGGTTTGGTGGCCCAAAACCTGATGTTTTATGACAAGGTATGATAATTGTATATTGTAGTTATATTTGTGAGTATTTTCTATCTGCCTATATATGTTGCAATTGAAATGAGGATATTAATAGGTCATTATACCTAACAAGCCCCTAGAGTTCCTCCTCCAAGGCTTCCTGAACCTACTATGATTCTACAGGACCTATTCAACTCAGTGGGTTCTAAATATAGAGGTTTATATTTATGGTTAAAGAATGTTTGTACATGGTCAAGTATGGTGATATGTATGTTGGAGGACGTTGTAGGAGAATATTATGAAATTGGTTTTAACCTTCAACATATTATAGAGATATTTAGGTATGATTAGTTGAATACCTCTGTAAAAGAGCTTAGTATATGATGATATCTTATGATGAAATACCTAGTTCCATGTGAATATATATCTAGAATTATTACTTTTATATTAAACCATCACATATGTTCGTACAACTACTTATATGTGGAGACTACATAGATCCAAATAATCAATGTGGCATTCCTAGTTCCGCCATTGATTATTAGTGGAGATAGATAACACAATTCCATATTTGATTGTGTCTCTACTTCATTTAAGTACTTTTCTAGTGTCAGAAAGGGTTTAATTTTCTCTCCTTTAAATGTTGGGTAAGTTTCTATTTTTTCTTGTAAATTTAAATAATGAATTATTTGTCTTGTGGAATTAGATTCTTTGTGCCTTGTTCTTTGATCAACAATAGACATTGGGAATTGTCGGTTATTGTCTCAAGAATATAGATTGTGTATTATCTTGACCCATTAGATGGAAAATTATTGGGTAGGGGACACCAACTGAAATTCCCAATTGTAGCGTATGTATATATTTTTTATCTGTCAACATATTGGTTAACATTTACACCATTATATAGTTACTTAATCATATGATACATGTATTATTTAACTTATAGGGGTAAAAAAACATTCCCTGAGGGTGGAGGAGTTATAAATAAACAAAATATAATATTATCTTGGAAGAATGTTAAGGTAGTTTTATGCTTCCATATGTAATGTCAGCCTTTCTTATTTTTATTTGTTAATGTCTCATAACTATAAATTTGTAGTTCCCTATACAAGATAATGGTTGGGTATGAAAATAGTATGTGATGAAGTACATGTGTCTCATTGCTAGAAAAATGTCACGGTCACATCCAAAATATACAACAAGTAATATAGACCTTGATCATAAGTTTATATTATGATTAGAATTATAATCATACTTAACATAATATTATTGTATGATAATATCATTTTAGCATGTCTTTAACACCAAACAAGCTTATTCACGAGAGATTCTAGGTGACATACGAGAAGAGTAGATAGAGTGTTTCATGAAAGAAGTTGAATATGTATTTGATTAGGAATGATCATTATGTATTTAGTACTTTAAATTTGATGGGTTGTATGTGTTGGTATGTATGCCCAGAGAACCAATCATATGATGATTGTAGTGGGGCATGATATACTTGACTTGATAATGATAAAGGTAATTATGTGAATTGTGTTTGTCGGAATCATGAGATGATGACACAAACATAGTAGATGTCTGAAGAATGATGTTACTTGATGACATATGTCTTCAGGTTGAGGACCTGAACAATGAGATCATATATATGATAAAAGTACATATACTCTTGTTATGTCCCTAGTTGAATATTATTAGGGAAGAAAAATAAATAATAGTAATACATAAGACTAGAGTGTGTGTTGGTTGATGATAGAATCTCATCAGTCATGATATGTGATATCAAACCAAACATATAGGTACTTGTTAGAGAATAGTGTACCTGACAGACCCACCTTAAGAGTAATTCATGGAGACCATGGATTCTTAGTTAGAATCAACTCTCATAGTGACAGTGTTGATTGTGGTTCTTAGACCTAAAGTCACTACACTTATCACATGTTAGTCAATGTATTTTGACATCATCCAATGTGACCTTGAATAAGGGTTTCCAAAAAGGTGATGCTCTGGTGCATTGTGACACATGGGGATTGAGTGTGAGTGATGTAGATGGGATTTGTCCCTCCTATATGAGATTGACATCCCAGCTACTTGATAAGGGAGACTGGGAAACATATGGCCATACTCATGTGAGTCAATATGCAATATGTGAGTTCGCATGCATCTCATACAGTCTACTATAGTTTAAGGAACATAGATTGAACACTGAGAGGATGATGATTTCATGGCTCAAGTTCAATATGGATATCAAAGATAAAGGAAGTATGTGATCATAGTAACATTGATTAAATTGTAGGTTGAAGTTGTTCTACAACTCTCCAATTACTTAAGTATTAATGATGTGTTGCTAGATACCGCTCATTTCTTGTGATGTCATAAATTGGTTATAGGAATTCCTTGCAAACGTGTCTTGGGACCTATAGGGTCACACACATTGGATGCATTTGGAAAAGGAGTTTACTCATGAATATGGTTTAACTTGATTACTATAGTGTTTATGTTACACCTGCATCCAATGATTACCAATAATCATGAGATTAGGGCATAAGTTTGAGGATTATACTTATTACAAAGTTCACTCCAGACTTTTTATCTTTTATTTCATTTCAAACTCTTTGTTTTCTCGCATCCAGTCACATGAACAAATTTTACAAGAGAATTAAACTTTGATTACTCTAATATGATCTCAACATTAAGGATACACATCCATACGTTCATTATATTTCTCACACTTCCATGTACATACGAGATGATAATCATATACATCTCTCTCATTAAGGAAACAAAGATACAAAACATCATTTACAACTTTCTCACATCTATACAAGGACCTAGAGTGATAGGGACCGACTGAACTAAACTAATCTCATACTTAACTCATGTGGCAATTCTACATTGATGCATTGACATCTTCAGTCCATGTGGTTTCCCTAAAAATTGTGAGTAGAGGGGTGAGCCTACTCACTCAGTGAATGAGTACTTCAAAGAAATAGTTTAAAGCACTTAAATAATTACAGATATACTATTTAGCAACTGATATCAATTATAATAGTAGTAAGCTTTAAAGAGACTAATCATTCACAAATATAAATATGGCACAATACTCTAGACATCTATAAGAGTGAATCAATATATGAACATGCTTGATTGATCATAAAAAGAACTAATAATTTAGAAACATACAAAGAGTAATTGAATAACTGTGCACACTTGTTTAACATATCATTCATCTTATTATACCCAGAACCCACATGAGGTGTACCACAACATGTGAAAGAATCATAGCAAGCTATGGTCTCATTATACAAGGCTTAGAAGCAAGCCCAGGTTCCTAAGCCTATCTCTCGGGTAAGACCCCATCTGCAGTGGGCCTCTGCACGTATGCCTCTGGGCGGCTAATGGAAGTGGCAAGATATCTTAGACTCCACCTCTCAACCTGGGTACTCAGGCGGTGAGTCAAATCCCTTAGGCTTATTGTGCATCAGTGGACCTACTAACTACTGATCACTACAACATGTAATACAGGTACTACCGGCATCCCCAGTTGGTTTTGGGTACCATACAACTATAAGGAGTCTGCCCTACTAGTCAAAACCACCACACCCTACTCATACGCTCCAGATTACCTCGATCTAGACTACCTCCAATTAAAAAATTGTCTCCTCCCCACAGCGCAGGCCTCATCCTGTGAGAATTCTACAGTTTTCAGGGCATCTAAATGTCTAATTCACTCTTGAAATTCACCATTCAATCATCACATCAACATATCTTAGTTTAGCTTTGTAAACCGTTCATTTTATAAACCATCTAATAACATTTACCACAACTGAATTGTTAATCATAACCCCATCTCATACTGAGAAATAATGATATCACAATACTTGAGTCACTAGACACCCTATCCTTAGGGTTTCATTTACCTCATTCACTTATCACATGGCTCACATAAGGATTTAATGTGTCATAAACATTCACTGAATAAAGATTGCTTTCAACAAGTCATATACAATCAACATATGTATGAAATCTTGGAATTGAGCTAAATTAGGGTTTCCATGCCATTCATTGAGATATCATGAATCAATAATAACATTGAATAAATAAAGTCTATGACGTTAAGAAAAGCACTTCAAATGCATTTCACAATATCTATTCACAAATTTCCAACTTTCCACTGGTCTAGGGTTTCATCTTGTTTACTGAGATATCAAGCAAACACTGTTCACATCACACGAAATTCAAGATAGTATATGACTTATAAGTATTATGCATTCATATAGACAATCATTCATAATCAATGAGATTCAAATAGACAAATTTCTCTATTTAATTATACAACAATTTTAATCATAGATGAAAACCCTAAATTTCAGTATATTCATGTAACCTCTACAATTACTTTAAGAATTCTCATTTAGATGGATTGCAATCATTTCTAATGTGATTTCATAAACTAAAATTTATCACAATAGAGAAATAATCTATTTCACATCATCTTGCAAAATCTAGATTAAAAACGCAACTTAGGGTTTGTACTTACATACTAAGCAATTGAAGATTATTGATGATTTAACACATTTTCATGCAATCTACTATTTAAAGGAAATACCCACTCACCCTTGGGTGTAAATACACCTTAAAAACATAGCCCATATCTGAAAATCTAGAATCCATATCAAAACCCTAGCAAACCAGTGGTTTTTTTCTTCCTTTCGACCCTAAAGAAGGTTTGTTGTAGGTAGAAGATGAAGATCAGAGGTTTACCCAAATATTAAATTCACTAGATTAGGGATTTCAAGTAAGGGGAAATGAAGAGAAGGAAGAATCAATGGTTAAAACTACTTACCAAATCAAATCTATAGCAACCCCCTTGGATTTCCATCATTCTTCACATTCTTCTCCAAAAATCACCCCAGAAATTGCCTTCCAGTTTGCCCTCTTGTTGAGAAAAAATATGATATGGATTGAATCCCAGTTCCAACGCACTTCATTTCATTGAAAATGGATAGGTATAGCTTGAGATATGATCATTTTATGATTGGTTGTCCTGGGCGGCATCCGCTGCGGTCACGACACAGCGTCATGGTCGTGGCACTAGCATCGTGGTCACAGCACATGACACAAAATCACGGTCACGACACATGACACAGTGTCACAGTCACGACACATGACACAGCGTCGGGGTCGCTGCATTCTTTACATGTTTACAAAAAAGGGCATAACTCTTTCATTTTAACTCTGATTCAGTTCATTCTTTTTTGTTGGATAATTGAATTCTCTATAATCCTACAATATTATTTTGATAATATTCACAAATGAAAAATTATTTATTAATTAGTTCCTTCCATGTCATTAACTCTCTTCTTGCATACTTGTATGGGTTAATGCTATATTAACTCCAACTTGGACCTTTATAGTATGTTTAAGTCATGATTATGAGTTGTCCAAACAAGTATTTAAGGTTACTAAGTTACGATAAATTACAAGATAAAATATTACTAACAAAAGCATGACAATCTTTAAGATTATCTTAAATCTCTAGGATTACCAACAAAGCTAGGAATGGGTTGTAACATTTTAGCTATTCAAGTTAAACAATAATGGATGAAAATCTGACAAGACTATGAACTGACCGATTCAAGTGTTGAACCAATCGATTAGAGTGTTAGGTCAATTTGAACAATGCTTGTTGATTATTTCCTATATTGGGACATGAATCAACTGGTTCAGTTAGTGATACAACCAGTTCAAAGTCTGAAATGACCAGTTCAACTTGTGAATCACCTGGTTCAATGATCAATATCATTGGATCAATGATTGATGTTGAATATGGTTGTGCATTAATCCAATATTGAAAACCAATGTGATGAAAATAGGAAAGCAAGTGAACCGACCAGTTCAAGTGTTGAACTGATCTTTTCACATGTATGGTTTGTAGCTTCCACAAAATTAATGAGAATTTATCTCTTCATCATATTTCCCTAAAGTGGTATGAGAGCCATGTCAATTTACTATGTTTTGGGATTTTATCTATATGATTGGATTTTTGTTTTATAATTTATTCATTCCATGTGATGCGAATGTTAAAATGATTAATGTGCATATTCGACTGGATACCAAGCCCAATATATATATATATATATATATATATATATATATATATATATATATATATATATATATATATATATATATATATATATATATATATATATATATATATATATATATATATATATATATATAGATATATATAGGGCATATATTCACTACCCATGTGGGTAACTAACTTTAGTTACCCGTGGATCTATTTTGTATGATTCAGGAGTGCTCACAATTAGCGAAAGTCCTACAAGAGTTGCAGCGACAAGAAGAAAGTTGGTGTTTCGCTAGAGCTAGAACAAATCAGATGAGAGATGGGGATAAAAACACAAAATATTTTCACCATAAAGCATCCCAGAGAAAGCGAAGGAACACTATCGAGGGCCTCTATAAGGATGATGGGAGCTGGCAGATAGATATATCAGAGATAGAGGGAGTGATTTCATCCTTTTTTGGTACCTTATTTACCACTTCTCATTAGATGGGGATAGATGATTTTCTGCACGATATGCATGGAATGCTTCAGGAGAGTGATGTTGCCGCCTTAGATAGAATGTCCACTGAACATGAAGTTTGGTTAGTGGTGAACCAAATGCACCCAAATAAGGCGCTGGGCCCAGACGGTATGAAGGCCATTTTCTATCAAAAATTATGGTACAAAGTGAAAGGGAGTATCACAGACTTCATCAGAGGATGGTGGATAGGGGAACACACTCTCTAGGAAATCAATGAAACTGACATTGTCCTCATTCCAAAAACTGCTTCACCAATGTGCATCTCTGAATACAGACCAATCAGCCTCTGCAATGTGTCTTACTAGATTATCTCTAAAGTCCTAGCTAACATGGTGAAGCCATTGTTGAACAATATGATATCGAAGAAATAAAGTCCTTTTGTGGGTGGTAGAATGATTACTGACAATGCCCTAGTGGAGTATGAGATTTTCCATACTATGAAGAATAAAAAGAAAGGAAAAAAGGGCCTCATGGCATTGAAGCTGGATATGAGTAAGGCTTATGATAGAGTGGAGTGGAAGTTTATGGAGAAAGTCATGGAAAAGCTTGGGCTGCCGGGAAAGTGGAGATCGAAAGTTACTGAGTGCATGACCAGCGTTTCACACAAATGCATCGTCAATGGCACTAGGAGGGGATCCACAAGACCGACTAGAGGACTTCGCCAAGGTGACCCCATTTCTCCCTACTTATTTCTTTTTTGTGTTGAAGCTCTTTCTCTCTCCCTTACTAATGCAGCACAAGATAGACACATACACAGAATACCAGCGTGTAGACATGCTCCACAGGTGTCTCACTTATTCTTTACAGTTGACAATATCATGTTCACCAGGGCTACTTCAGGAGAATGCTCTGCTTTAGTTGAAATTTGCAACCAATATGAGAGGGCATCCGGACAGAAGATCAATTATGACAAAACTGAGGTATCCTTCAGTGGGAACGTTGATACAGAGAAAAGGGATACTATCAAGAACATCCTGGGGGTCAGGGAGGTGGATAAACATGAAAAATATCTAGGCCTACCCATGGTCATAGGAAGGTCAAAGAAAGTTGTGTTTGCTGCCATAAAAGATAGGATCTGGAAGAAGCTGCAAGGGTGGAAAGAGAATCTCTTATCTAGACCGGGCAACACTATTACATAAGTGACCTTTAGTGTCGGTTATTTAAGTCCTTTAGTGTCGATTTTTAAGTGACACCTATGTGGGAGACGCTAAAAGCCCAGCCGTTACGCGTCGGTTCAAAAACCGACGCCAAAACCCTTCGCGCGCCAATGAAAACGTGCCAGTAGGGCACTATAGGCGTCGGTTATTACCTAAGAAACTGACGCCATATACCTTCGCGCCATAGAAGGGCGCCAACTTGGGCACGATAGGCGTCGGTTATTAGCTAATAACCGACGCCATATAAGTCCCAACATGGCCGTGCTGGACAGCACGACCGTGGTGTCTGGTCCGCTGCCACGGCCGTGCTGGCCACCACGGCCGTGCTGGCCAGCACGGCCGTGGTGTCTGGTCCGCTGCAACGGCCGTGCTGTCCAGCACGGCCGTGGTGTCTGGTCCGCTACCACGGCTGTGCTGACCAGCACGGTCGTGGTGTTAAGGAAATAGATGTCGGTTTCTATTAAAAACTGACACTGTAACTATTTGGCGTCGGTTTTATACAAATAACCGACACCTATTTTTTGTTTTTTTCTGTGAGTTTGCAGACCTGCTGTATGGCTGGTCGCAGGATGAGAAACGTGCAGTTCAGTTATGAACTGTAGGTTTTACGACATCCATTGATATCAGCCAACAACAGGCCACAAACCTGCAAAATTAACAACAAAAATATTCACACATTTAGCAATGCAACCTGCAGTTCCATTTGATTTTCACATTTAGAATCATTCATGTAGATAGCAATCTGTAGTTCCATTCATTTTCACATTCACACATATAGAAACATTCATATAGCAACCAACAGTTTCATTCATTTTCACTCAGACACATGTAGAAACATCTAGACAAGTAGAAACATTCACACATATATTATAATTCAGAAATTCATTTACAAAATATCATTCTTTAGTCATTATTCTCTATAAACATCCCAATTATATCTTAAATCCCCCACTACTTGTATGGCTATTGCCCATTCTTCTCTTACTTCATTTAATTCTCCCTTCGTATAGGGAGCATGTATATCTGGTAAGGTTGTTCCTGTCGTGTGTTCAGTTTTAAACACCTATAAAGAGAATGATGTATATATAATTAATGAGCTATAAATAAAATTGATATATTTCATATTATCTAATGAGACTATATAATACCTCAGCAATACAATCGATGTCCAATGTGGCATATTTAATAATCATGTGCATAAATCGCACCACATAGTATCCACATGCCCATCCGTTGTCTTGTGTAGGAAACTATAAATTCAAACATACAAAATATTAAAAAATACAACTAATTAAGCATTGTTCACATAAATAATATATACATATATTGCAGTCGGGAACTTACTTTCACGTTCTTCCAAATTGTTGGTTGGTTCTTTTTCATGGGGACCTTTCCTTCAGCCTTTTTGAACTCATCAAAACCCCTACATGTTAATGTAACACAGTACATTGCATAATTAAATAGTAATGTAATAACATATGTTAACGGATATGAAAATGAAATATTTCTCACCGGAATAATGCCATTTTCATTATGTGTCCATATTTTGTATTCAATATACTCCCCTTAGGATCTAGATAATAGACAGTGAACGTCTCGGGGACAATAACCAGTAACTCCCAATGCATACCACTAGAGGTAAAAAAGTTAAAAATTAATAACTCAAAATCCACAATAAAAATGTAATTTTCTTAAGTCCAAATTATAATAAGCAAAGTAAACTTACTCTACATTGAATGGAGCCATTATCATCGTCTTATTTTTTTGAGCAAAAATTGAAAAAGCCTCACAGCAGTATTGTTGAACTGACGGAGGGTCTTTAGCTACTAGACTAATCAAAGATGGAATCAAAAATCCTACATGTTCGAATGCAAAATATGCACATATCTTGTCTAAGTAGCTGCAAAATATGTATTAATTATGCATGCATTAATAAATAAGAAACCAGATCACCAGAATAAGCAAAGGTATATGGATGTATAAAGAAGATCTCACCTTATCCATAGCTCTATCACAGATGTATTTAGCCAATCATATCGAAACAACTCCAAAATATCTTGTATAAATAGTTTGCTTTCGTATGATTGACCTGCAACATTTGAATCTATAGAAACAATTATAGGGCAATTTATATCATGTTCGCCTAACCATATTGCCATACCCCTACAGTTAGGACCTAACGGGACAGGTAGGTCCTGTGGAACCCAACTGGGTAATGTAGGAGGTGGAAGTGGAGGCCTAGATGTTGTGGGTGTCTTCTTTTTAACATGTATATATATAATAATTTCATATCAACTGACATCATATACACACACTAACAATTTAACGTAATGTAAATTTATCATACAATTTCAGTAAAGATGACATCCGCTTTTAGCCACAATATCACTCCGCCTAGTTCCTCACCAAGTGTTTCACAATCTGGGTGGGCATATGGAAATGGAAGATCCATCCACTTGGGGAATATATGTACCGGGCTCACACGAATCCAACCAGCTGGTAATGGAGACCCGTGAAACAGTTTCCCTGGTAGGGATGGGTAAGCCGACGCCTCTGCAATGACATATTCATTAACTTTTAGACGGCATGGCTTCAACCCCTACAAATTTTTGTGTAATGTTATATACATATATAAATATCATCTTGAAAACATATCATCTTGAATTAAAAAACTAGTTACTATGTCATAAAAATACTTACAGTGGATGTGCTAGGTGGTGGGTCTATAGGATTACTCCCAACCTCTGCAGTAGGAGTAGAGCGGGATGCTATGATAGGTATTGTCTGCTGAGTGGCAGTCTGAGATGTCTGCCACTTTTTCAATGCTTCTTCTAGTTTCCTATCAACTAGCTTATCTACCTATACATGGATAAAAGAAACGTTAGCTTCTAATTATTGAATTCTCTTTTTATAGTAACATTATAAAGAAAGAATATGTTACCTCTTCTTGTGAAAGTCCTACTTTTGGGACATGTTTGCACTGGGATGGCCCAAAAAAAATTTGATGCCCACACCAGCGCCTACAGCCCTAACACGTCCAGGATGCTCTGGGTTACCCAGAGCAACTGTCAATTCATCCCTTGTGCCCTCAGGGATGAACTTGCCTTATTTCCTCAGCTCGTGCAGCTCCTGCTAATCGCCAAAACAAAAATTTGTAATTAAGTAAACACCACAAATAATCAATATTTGAACGATTGTTGTAAGAGTTGTATTTTACCATTTTTGTAGCCGCCTCAACAGTTGTGGGCTTCCTTATTTCTCCTTTCTTAGTTTGCCTCCCAGCTATCCAGATAGCATGGCGAGGCAGAGGTGTGCTACCTATAGTGGAGGACTCCTGAGTAGAAGCAGACTGAGCAGTAGCCTCGGACTGTAGTCTTTGGTGAATGCTTGCATACCCCTTTGGACCCATTGTGTGGTCATGCACATTCAGTGCACGCCTTGATCTTTGTGCCTCACTGAGGGCCTAGTTAGTATGCACATTAATGATTTGGTTAGTAACAGTAAATGTTAATCTTGAATAGGTGAATACAACATATATTAATGAGATTGGGACTGACGCCTAATACCTTGAATTCATCCATTTGTCTTGAAGCAACAAACGCGTCCCATTCTTCTTTGTCCAGGAAGTTCCACTCTTCATTGGTTGTCTTCTTCCTCTTGTCAGCTTCTTTTATGTATTCTCGGGTGAGATTTGTCCTATAGTTCCTTAGGACTCTCCCACAGCGTTGCATCACGTATTTATGATGCATCTTTTCATCCAATTCAAATATACTCTACAAATTAGAATTGCTATTAACTAGTATCCAAAAAATTAGTAATCTACAAAATATAATTGCAAATTAATAATAAAGCACGCATAAATCCTTCCATATTACGTCTTTCTTCTCCTTAGAAACTTTATGCCAAGAATCTATCATACAACCACAATGGCTGCGAGTAACATACCCAAGATATGAAACAAATGAATTGCAATTCACACCAGATGCATTTCCTGCATTATCAAAATCCACAACAAGTTTGGGTCCATTGCCCTTTTGCGCTATTAACTTCTTCATCATAGTGATGCCCCTTCTCCTGTCAACTTTTTGGTGTTGCTGATTAAGTACCTCAAGTGCTTCAGATGGTACATGTGCATCATCAACCTAAAATTTGACAAAACAAACACATTTACAAGATATAACTATAAATGGACATATAGATATAAATATATGATATATTTTTAAAACTTACATTGTGAGGCGGTGCATTGATGTCCTCACCCTCACGGTAATCATCAGCACGGTCATCAGGAGAATGCTCAGCCATCTGAAAATTCACATTCACATTGTAAAGTTTACATTGTAAAGTAATTCAGCATCGCATCAACGATGTCTACTGGAACTGGTTCATTCACATCTACGTCATCATAGGCAATTTCTTCTTCCACACAAGCACTGCTATCGACATCCACTGGTTTTGGGATTGAAATCTCTCCATGCCAGTGCCATTCTGTATAGCCTTGTATAATCCCGTTGCACATGACATGACTTTTGATTTCGTCACCAGTGTTGACTTTCAAGTTGTTACCGCAATGCCTACATGGACAGTAGAACCTATCTCCAGGTTGTTTCCTATGTTCCTCTGCAAATCTAATAAACTGGTCAAGACCAGAAATAAACTCGGGGGTGCAGCGATTGCGAATGGACATCCATGATATATCCATTCTATGATCAAAGATAAAACAAGTATATATTACAACAAGATTAGGGTCTAGGGTTAACAAATACATGTGATGTCATTATTATATATAATAAATGTGTACCACCTATCCCATTCTTGAACACCTAATCTCACTAGTAAGTGTATAATGTGTATTGGGTTTTCAAGAAAATTTCGGCAGCATTTCCCCACTGTTCTCCAAGTACATATGTACTTATAGAACAAACGGGGAAATGCTGCCGAAATTTTCTTGAAAACCCAATACACATTATACACTTACATCTTAAGCGAGATTAGGTGTTCAAGAACAGTCCCAAACTGGGGACTATCCAAGATTTACTCCTAATGAGTAAATCTTGGACGGGTTTCTAGGCCAACAAATAATGTGTTGTCATTCTTATACCTAAAATCCTAGTTGTCATTCAAAGCATGTCACATGTGTTCATTACAATTCATCATTAAGCAAGAAGGGTGATTAGGATTCTCACCAAGAATGGGTTTTTATTTTCTATACAATTTTATAAAAAATGCACATGTATGCATATATATACTATACTTTTTGGAACCTTTATACATATCTGAACACCCTAAATAACCATACTAAACACCCAAATACTTTATAACACAACTATAAAACAATGATTATAGCTAAACTATTAAACAATAGACTTGTCACACATAAAACACCCTATACAACTATAAAACAAAAAAGTATTAAGATATGCATGATACAATAACTATTTTGCATCACATTACAGCAGACTTATCATTGATACCTTACTAACTTATTGCTACATTTACATATCATCACTTGATCAAAAATTACAGCAGTACATTTAACCAAAGTATGCATTCTAAAATCTATGTCATGATTAGTTACATGTAATTTACTTGGATATACAGCAGTACCCGATTACTATGTCTTACATACAAAGTATGCATATTAAATTAACTAAGGCTTATCATAGAACATGTATTGTATATAAGTTCAATATATTACAGTCAATAATTATTTTACTTTCAAAAATTACTTAATGTTACAGGATTGCAGCTCTAATATAAAGAGTGATCAACTAAGGCATTGCCATAGATCAGTGTATATGAGTTATTTATCAAGTTACCAATAAGTAAATAACTTAAAAATAAATAAAAAAATGCCCAGCAGCAGCCTAGGTAGCACGGCCGTGTGGTCGGCCAACACAGCCACGGCTGTGGTTGATGTTGGTAAGGAGAGGGAGAAGAAAGAAGAAGAGCAGGGCAGAGCAGAGGAAGAAGGAAGAAGGTCGTGGTTGCCTTGGCACCACCCAAGAAGCCGCCAGAGCAGAGGAAGAAGGAAGAAGGCAGGGAGGGCATACCTTAAGGGAAGAGGAGAGCAGCGGCCAGAGCAAGGAGAGGAGCGGCGGTGAGGAGCAGCGGCGGAAGGGAGAGCAGTAGGAGTGGCGGCGAGGGCACGGAGCAGCGGCGAGGGCACGGAGCAGGAGCACGGCCGCCGGTGAGCACAGAGGGCAGGAGCAGGAGCACGGCCGCCGGTGAGCACAGAGCAGCGGTGAGGGCAGGAGCAGGAGCAGGGCGGGCATGAGCACGGAGCAACGACCGGCGGGGGCGAGCAAGAAAATTGCCGGACCTAACTGAAATCGGGAATGAAATAGGGAAAGGGGAAGAGTTGCTCGCGCTGGTGAGTTATTAAGTTGACAATAAGTGTCGGTTATTCAAAATAACCGACAACTAAACCAAAAGTGTCGATTCTTTTCCAACAACCGACGCCTATACTAGATTATAGTCATCGGTTTTTAACTAAAAGACAACCGACAACTATTCCTGTCCCGCGAATAACCTTTAGTCGTCGGTTATTCATTTATGAACCGACGCCATATGTCAAATTTTGGAGGTAATTTTTTCGCTGGAATTTTGGTTTTGGCGGTCGATTTTAGGTGTCGGTTTTTTATTAATTAACCGACACTTAATAAAAGCGATACACGTGTCTGGTCGACCTTCATAGATTGGATGTCAGTTTATGTTATCAACTGACACTATAGAGTTTAGGTGTCAGTTTATGTATACAACCGACACCTTGAAAAGTGACTTTATAAGCCATTTCTGTAGTAGTGCAAGGACGTACTCATCAAATCGATTATCCAGGTGATCCTGATGCACCTCATGAGCATTTTCAAGATTCCAGAAGGGATTCTAGATGAAATTCAATCAATGATTGCTAAATTATGGTGGGGGCGAAGGATGGGGAAAGGAAGATTCACTGGATGCCATGGGAAAGGCTATGCAGACTAAAGGAAAGTGGAGGAATGCGATTTAGAGATCTTAAATCTTTCAATCAGGCACTCCTTGCCAAACAAGGGTGG
The DNA here is from genome assembly GCA_963693085.1 of Alisma plantago-aquatica. NCBI lineage: Eukaryota > Viridiplantae > Streptophyta > Magnoliopsida > Alismatales > Alismataceae > Alisma > Alisma plantago-aquatica. The sequence continues at coordinate 755,456,593 of OY856409.1, forward strand.
CGCCTTGTTACTTCAAGCACATCACTGGTTGGCTGTGTCATGGGGCACAAGCACTTCAAGAATTCCACACCAATATGAGCAGGCATAGGAGGACTCCCAAGCTACTCATGGTAGAGCATATGGGGAGAAATACAACTCGTCAAACCAGGCTTCCTTTGGAGAGTTGGCTCAGGTAATAATATTGACATCTATGAGGACAGATGGATACCATAATTGGGAGGCCCAGTTCAACGTTATCTCATACAGAGACTAGTAGAGTACAGGAGGGTGTCACAATTGATCAGTGAGGAGGCAGGATAGTGGGATATTCATGCTCTCTCGGAAGTTTTCCCTCCACACATCAGAGCCATGATAGTGAGTATACCCCTTGGTAGATAGGTTGGGGATGATATCTTATGCAGGGAAGAGGAAAGCAATGGAGTGTACACGGTCAAAAGTGCATATGCACTAATCATGATGGGGGAAGTGATCGCCGAAGAGGTGGAAGAGGGGGAATGGAAGCAGATTTGGAAGCAAAAATGGCCGCCAAAACTGAAGCACTTTATTTGGCGGGTCATGCAAGACATTCTTCCAACACAACATGCACTTGTCTGGAAGCACATCATTGAAGATGACACTTGCACGAGATGTCATTCACAGCAGGAGGACGCAACTCATGCACTACTAAGATGCCACCATTCTCTACAAGCATGGACGTCGGTCACCTTCTCATGGCCAGACTGGATGATAGGCAGCGCAAGGGAGTTTGTCCGTGTAACATACTGAATCTCAGGGTCTTCCCTGCAATTTACCCATTCTTGAGCTTTTCTTTGACTTTTAGTCCATTTGGACCTTTTCCATAAATTTCACATCCTTCTGGATCATTTTTGTACACCTTGTGCAATTTGAGCACAATTTGATGTTGAAATCACTATTTACCCTCTTTTATGTAAATTGAGGGGTGTTTGCACAAATAACCCACATTAGGGGATAAGTTAGGGTTAATTATGTAATTTGGTCTTTAATGAGATTATATAGTAGATTATATTTAGTTGGAGCTTTTTGGATAAATATATTATTATTAATATGTATTTGAATTCATATATGTGTATATTAACCTTTATTGTTTCTCTCTCCTCGAAATATGATTTTAATTCATAATAATATGTTATTTTGTTAAGTAATGATTATTTGTATCCTAATATGTTTTATATGTCGAATTTACTCACATGTTTCTCATTAATAGGCTTTTCATATAATTCCTTGATTTTAATATATTATTATACTCTTTTATGAGCTATATATTTATTAATGGTCTTATTATGTATTAAACGAGATTCTAATTGCATAGCATTGTGATACTCGTCATTATAAGCCTATGGTTCAAATTTGGTGTTGTTTGGAGTTGATTTGACCCTTCAAATCCTTTTTACAAGCTTTTAATATAGTATAATTATAGTTATTACATTTATGTCGTTGATTTCCTTTAATGTCACACATTTAACCTATGGTATGGCTGTCACGCGTTACTCTTGATGCACGCCTATTTCCAACCGTTGGATTTCAATCTGACGGTCTGGGCATCGTCTTCTTCCTCAGTTAAGATGCACGTCAGGAGCCGTTTTGGGTGATTTAACTCCCGCAATCCGTTCTCCCTCCCTCCTTCTCCGTTTAACGCGATTTCTTCTCCGTTAGCTTCCTCTCTCTCCGTCGGTTTGATTGATCCCTAGCTCATCGTCTACTCTGCTGTTTTGACGAAACGCCCAAATCGCACCTTCTCCCCTTCTCCACCATGTGGTCGCTGAAGGGACTGGGGTCCTCCTAATTCCTATATAAGGAGTCTACGGGCACCACCTGACCCCGACTACTCTTTCCCTCCTTTCAATTTGTTCCCTATAGCTTTGGAACTCGCCGCCCAACTCCCTTTGGAATCTCCGGCGATTTCTGTGGCTGCTCGCACCTATGGTCTTCTCGGGTCAATTCCTTGAGAGGTAACCAACTAGAACCCCTCCTCTTCATTTTCACACTAACAGAATTCCCCGCCTTCGCCTGAGTTGCCCGGACCTATAGGGCCACCAACGTGCTCTGCCGCCACCTAGCCTTTTCGCGTTGTGGTGCTCCTCTGACCTCACTTCCGCCGCCGTTCGGTTCGCCTTGACTCCGCGAAGCTTACCACGACCTCGGTTTTCGATGTGCTCGTGTTTTTGTGTGGTTTCACCCCGATCTTGTTTCCCCTGTTTCCGGCCATCTTGGGCCTCCTTTCTTTGCGCCTGTACACTCCTCTGTGCGTTTTTGAGTTCTCTGTGACCGCGAGATGTCGGGGAACGTGTTCCCGGTCTCAGCTTGGGTCGGCTAGCAGAGGAGCAGTCGGAAGCCATCGGTCCCCGACCTCCAGGTTGTGCGCTCGAGCCATGGCTCGCAGCAGCAACAAACACGGGGATGGAATGACCAAGATAGCCCCCACCCGATCCATGTATTCGATTCGCCACCAGGGGTAATATCGTCTTTTCCCCATCTTGTTCTTGCTCTTTGACGCAAACAATCGATACTTACGTTTGACTAAACTGCCCTCGGTGTTTTGATCGAACTTATTTTATATGCAAGGGTAAATTGGTCATTTGACCATCTGCTCATCGCCTTTGACCTAGGCCCAGCGAGCCTGGACCGGCTGACATGGCCAAAGCTGATTGGCCCATGTCAGCGTGGGTCCGGCCACTGTGGCGCTCAATTGTTTTATTTTGCCTACGTAGCTTTTTCTTAATTTCTGATTGGTTAGATTTACTTAATTCATAGTAAATCGATCCTTTGTCAGAAAAATACGAATAAATAGTCGATGGAAAGGATTTTTAATGAAGAATCTGATTTTGTGGTTTTTGAAGCCTGATTCCAAAGTACTTTTCGAAGTTTTCCTAAGATACTATTTTAATGGTTTAAATGTTTTAAAATACATAATTAATTCATTTTAACTCTGTTTTATATAATAAAATATGTTTTGTTAATCAGGAGATTATGAGTAATCGTTTGGGCTTGGTTTTAAACCTTAAATCGTGGTTTTATAAAATTAGGGTTTTTCCTATGCTTATGTCTTTATATATATTAATACATGTGTTATGTTTATAACTAGGATATTATGGGATGGTGATACTATCTGTTTGGTGGATATGATGGTAATGTATATATCTAAGATATGTGAGCCCTATTTTGTATGTGCAACCTATTGTGTATGTGGCCCCTATGTATGTGCACCCTATTCTAGTATGTGAGCCCTATTTTGTATGTGCATCCTATTGTGTATGTGGCCCCTATGTATGTGCACCCTATTCTAGTATGTGAGCCCTATTTTGTATGTGCAACCTATTTTGTATGTGACCCCTATGTATGTGGATCCTATTATTGTGGAATTTAAATGTGATGATGATGTGCAATACACCTATCTCTCAGTTGGGCTTTTATCCAACCCCACTCATTATTGTGCTAGCCTAGTAATCCTTCTAATTGCATTTATTGGCTCTTTACTTAGTTTATGCCATTGTGGCTCAATCATTTGAATAATGTGAAACTTGCTATATGTTGCCTCCTTTACTTAGAAATGCTTTAATCTTGTTATTGCCTATGTGGCTCATCCTTTTGAAATATTTGGAATATTGTATAATGTTGATGCTTGTTGACTCTTTTAATTCTTGGAACTCTTAGATATGGTTGTGGCCTATGATGGCCTATTTGTTTATTCTTGGGTTTTATTCCCAATGCTATGTTGCATCTTGTTATACTTTTCACTATGCTGCCAAGTGAATGATTATGCATGATATAGTTATTGGCCAATTGACAATGTAGTATACATGAGTACAAACCACCCACAGGGCACTGAGGTTTTAGTCCTCCTGCCGGGCACTGGGTTTTTAGTCCCCCTGCCAATTTTATATATTAGGCACTGGGGTTTTATTCCCCCTGCCACTTTTTAGGCACTGGGGTTTTAGCCCCCCTGCCATTGGTGAGGTCCGGTAGGTGCCTCACCCTACATTGAGAGGATGTTGAGTCATAATTTATATTCATGCAAATGTGATAATTGTTGATATTTAAATGTGGCAGTTTCTCTCTCTCATATTCATATATTTTTCTCATTTCTTTTGAAATATCCTATTGTGGAGAATCTTTTATATTGCAAAGCTTTTTATTATTATTTGTCCTATTCCTTTTTATTAACACATACCTTTTATCTCTCTCTTGCTGGATGACCCCAACCATCCAGGTTAGGATCAGAGTGCGCATGGAAACTTGGTGAACCCAAGGCTAAGGATAGGATAAGAAGATGAAGAACATTTAGTATATGATCATAGTTGCTTTTATGTTATATAGTTGTTTTGTTTGGAGACAATGTTGCATTAGTCTAAGTCTTCCTCTACCTAGATCCTTGTAGTTGCTTGTATAAAGTTGTACTCCCATTTGGGAATTTTGTAACGTACTCTTTATACATTTTTGAATAATGTCAAGATTTAATTCTTCCGCTGCCATACTTTTGGTGTTTTTGTTTATCAAGTTTATTAGTAGAGACATGGTCTTTACAGCATGGTATCAGAGCATCAAGGTAGTCGGATCCTTGACTAGTTCAAAATTGTCTCCTAGATAGAACCCTTATCTTATATAGTTTCCCTTTAGTTAGTTTTTCACCTTAGAGTTGACCTATAAAGAATGTTTGACTTAGGATCATAATAATTTCTTATTAGAAATAAAATTTGTCAACTTTTTGGTGAATTGTCTAATTGAGTAGCTATTAGAGCAAGAAGTTGAAGTGATGGTGTCTAGAAAGGGTCAGAGCTTGGGGGCTGGCAATATTTTCCTCCGCCCCACTAGCTTGGTCACGAGGACTCCTGAGCTCATATGACCTGGCCTGGCCTGATCTGAAATGGACAGCTCGAAATAGTCTACCTTTAGATATATTGCCTTATTGTTGAATAACCTTAGAATCCTTATATGATGATTTGATTTCTTTTCTCAAACAAAAATCATCTTGTAATCCCTAAGTATCTTATATGAGCCTTAGATTTCCATGTTTAGGGTTTAGTGTACCCTATGTTATACCTTTAGTTTGGAGGATAGTGGATAGTAAGACTTTCATGTTGGATCTTATACCCTTAGAGTAGTTTGACTTAGTCAACCTTTTGAGTGGAAAGGTAGTGTTAGTACCTTGTTAGATTTTAGGAGTTGTTGATTTCGAGGACGAAATCCTCTTTAGGGGGTTGGAATCCCTCAATGCCTTGAAATCAAGAAACCATAACTCCTTAGACATGGGAATAGAGAGCTTATGTGTTTAGAGTTTAATAAACCTAATATAATTGTAATTCATCTTGTTTGATTATAAATAATGAATAAGTCATGTAATCCTTATGCTTGAACCTTAATATACTCTTGATGCACATAATCATTAATTGTTCATATGTAGATATACATAGTTTGGATTAAGTCACCCTAATGATAAAATGTGTATGATAAAGTACACCCTAAGGATGCTTTATCATGTTAGGGTCATGTTGACCTAAACCCTAGGATGTAATCATCTAGCCTTGACAACATATGTACATATATACCCTTCATGCCTTTCTTGACACATTAGTGACATTAGGTGTCATCACATGATATACCTTAATGCATGTAAATGGATTATAATCACTTAATCATAGTTGTGACCTAATTAGCAACACATGTTAGGCATAGCACCTTGTTGATTAAAATACATCTTATTGATCATCTTACTGGTTTATGGATAAAATCATTAATAGGATAATGAGTAATTAGATTCATATAATGTGAGGTTAATTCATAGTAATTAGTGTTGTGAGAGAAAATGATTAGTGATGACATGGATATGAGTATGTTAGATGTTGTGCCAATATGTTCCTTAGATATAATCCATATACCCTTAGACCTGTTATTAGGGTAATAATTTGTTGGATAAAATTATATGGCATAATCCCACATGATGTAGTTATTGGGTAATAATGTTGAGTTATTTAGGTTTTGACCTAATGCATTAATTGTTGTTGGGATCGGTTTAATATAGGTTGTAATGGCCTTGTAAACCCTAATTGTGCTTAAAACCCTTAATGAGGGAGATATCCATAATACACATATTCAGATGTTAAGATGTAATAAAATATGGCACAAGTGTTAGTATAATAGATATGCTGCCTTTTCATGATAGAGTTTATGCATCAAGATGTTGGTTATGTTGAGTTCGATATAAGGCTATAGGTTTTGTGGAAACCTTAGTAATACCTGACTTATGTAGATTTTGTGATGTGCCCTAGAGTAAGGGTTATAACCTAGTTGTTTATGGTTGGGATGTTACACACTCACCCTCTCTTTCCTCTTGTTGTGATTTCGGGGACGAAATCCTCTTTAAGGGGTGATGTGTTGTAACATACTGAATCTCAGGGTCTTCCCTACAATTTACCCATTCTTGAGCTTTTCTTTGACTTTTAGTCCATTTGCACCTTTTCCATAAATTTCACATCCTTCTGGATCATTTTTGTACACCTTGTGCAATTTGAGCACAATTTGATGTTGAAATCACTATTTACCCTCTTTTATGTAAATTGAGGGGTGTTTGCACAAATAACCCACATTAGGGGATAAGTTAGGGTTAATTATGTAATTTGGTCTTTAATGAGATTATATAGTAGATTATATTTAGTTGGAGCTTTTTGGATAAATATATTATTATTAATATGTATTTGAATTCATATATGTGTATATTAACCTTTATTGTTTCTCTCTCCTCGAAATATCATTTTAATTCATAATAATATGTTATTTTGTTAAGTAATGATTATTTGTATCCTAATATGTTTTATATGTCGAATTTACTCACATGCTTCTCATTAATAGGCTTTTCATATAATTCCTTGATTTTAATATATTATTATACTCTTTTATGAGCTATATATTTATTAATGGTCTTATTATGTATTAAACGAGATTCTAATTGCATAGCATTGTGATACTCGTCATTATAAGCCTATGGTTCAAATTTGGTGTTGTTTGGAGTTGATTTGACCCTTCAAATCCTTTTTACAAGCTTTTAATATAGTATAATTATAGTTATTACATTTATGTCGTTGATTTCCTTTAATGTCACACATTTAACCTATGGTCTGGCTGTCACGCGTTACTCTTGATGCACGCCTATTTCCAACTGTTGGATTTCAATCTGACGGTCTGGGCATCGTCTTCTTCCTCAGTTAAGATGCACGTCAGGAGCCGTTTTGGGTGATTTAACTCCCGCAATCCGTTCTCCCTCCCTCCTTCTCCGTTTAACGCGATTTCTTCACCGTTAGCTTCGTCTCTCTCCGCCGGTTTGATTGAGCCCTAGCTCATCGTCTACTCTGCTGTTTTGACGAAACGCCCAAATCGCACCTTCTCCCCTTCTCCACCATGTGGTCGCTGAAGGGACTGGGGCCCTCCTAATTCCTATATAAGGAGTCTATGGGCACCACCTGACCCCGACTACTCTTCCCCTCCTTTCAATTTGTTCCCTATAGCTTTGGAACTCACCGCCCTACTCCCTTTGGAATCTCTGGCGATTTTTGTGGCTGCTCGCACCTATGGTCTTCTCGGGTCAATTCCTTGAGAGGTAACCAACTAGAACCCCTCCTCTTCATTTTCACACTAACAGAATTCCCCGCCTTCGCCTGAGTTGCCCGGACCTATAGGGCCACCGACGAGCTCTGCCGCCACCTAGCCTTTTCGCGTTCTGGTGCTCCTCCGACCTCACTTCCGCCGCCGTTCGGTTCGCCTTGACTCCGCGAAGCTTACCACGACCTCGGTTTTTGATGTGCTCGTGTTTTTGTGTGGTTTCACCCCGATCTTGTTTCCCCTGTTTTCGGCCATCTTGGGCCTCCTTTCTTTGCGCCTGTGCACGCCTCTGTGCGTTTTTGAGTTCTCTATGACCGCGAGACGTTGGGGAACGTGTTACCGGTCTCAGCTTGGGTCGGCTAGCAGAGGAGCAGTCGGAAGCCATCGGTCCCCGACCTCCAGGTTGTGCGCTCGAGCCATGGCTCGCAGCAGCAACAAACACGGGGATGGAATGACCAAGATAGCCCCCACCCGATCCATGTATTCGATTCGCCACCAGGGGTAATATCGTCTTTTCCCCATCTTGTTCTTGCTCTTTGACGCAAACAATCGATACTTACGTTTGACTAAACTGCCCTCGGTGTTTTGATCGAACTTATTTTATATGTAAGGGTAAATTGGTCATTTGACCATCTGCTCATCGCCTTTGACCTAGGCCCAGCGAGCCTGGACCGGCTGACATGGCCAAAGCTGATTGGCCCATGTCAGCGTGGGTCCGGCCACTGTGGCGCTCAATTGTTTTATTTTGCCTACGTAGCTTTTTCTTAATTTCTGATTGGTTAGGTTTACTTAATTCATAGTAAATCGATCCTTTGTCAGAAAAATACGAATAAATAGTCGATGGAAAGGATTTTTAATGAAGAATCTGATTTTGTGGTTTTTGAAGCCTGATTCCAAAGTACTTTTCGAAGTTTTCCTAAGATACTATTTTAATGGTTTAAATGTTTTAAAATACATAATTAATTCATTTTAACTCTGTTTTATATAATAAAATATGTTTTGTTAATCAGGAGATTATGAGTAATCGTTTGGGCTTGGTTTTAAACCTTAAATCGTGGTTTTGTAAAATTAGGGTTTTTCCTATGCTTATGTCTTTATATATATTAATACATGTGTTATGTTTATAACTAGGATATTATGGGATGGTGATACTATCTGTTTGGTGGATATGATGGTAATGTATATATCTAAGGTATGTGAGCCCTATTTTGTATGTGCAACCTATTGTGTATGTGGCCCCTATGTATGTGCACCCTATTCTAGTATGTGAGCCCTATTTTGTATGTGCAACCTATTGTGTATGTGGCCCCTATGTATGTGCACCCTATTCTAGTATGTGAGCCCTATTTTGTATGTGCAACCTATTTTGTATATGACCCCTATGTATGTGGATCCTATTATTGTGGAATTTAAATGTGATGATGATGTGCAATACACCTATCTCTCAGTTGGGCTTTTATCCAACCCCACTCATTATTGTGCTAGCCTAGTAATCCTTCTAATTGCATTTATTGGCTCTTTACTTAGTTTATGCCATTGTGGCTCAATCATTTGAATAATGTGAAACTTGCTATATGTTGCCTCCTTTACTTAGAAATGCTTTAATCTTGTTATTGCCTATGTGGCTCATCCTTTTGAAATATTTGGAATATTGTATAATGTTGATGCTTGTTGACTCTTTTAATTCTTGGAACTCTTAGATATGGTTGTGGCCTATGATGGCCTATTTGTTTATTCTTGGGTTTTATTCCCAATGCTATGTTGCATCTTGTTATACTTTTCACTATGCTGCCAAGTGAATGATTATGCATGATATAGTTATTGGCCAATTGACAATGTAGTGTACATGAGTACAAACCACCCACAGGGCACTGAGGTTTTAGTCCTCCTGTCGGGCACTGGGGTTTTAGTCCCCCTGCCAATTTTATATATTAGGCACTGGGGTTTTATTCCCCCTGCCACTTTTTAGGCACTGGGGTTTTAGTCCCCCTGCCATTGGTGAGGTCCGGTAGGTGCCTCACCCTACATTGAGAGGATGTTGAGTGGTAATTTATATTCATGCAAATGTGATAATTGTTGATATTTAAATGTGGTAGTTTCTCTCTCTCATATTCATATATTTGTCTCATTTCTTTTGAAATATCCTATTGTGGAGAATCTTTTATATTGCAAAGCTTTTTATTATTATTTATCCTATTCCTTTTTATTAACACATACCTTTTATCTCTCTCTTGCTGGATGACCCCAACCATCCAGGTTAGGATCAGAGTGCGCATGGAAACTTGGTGAACCCAAGGCTAAGGATAGGATAAGAAGATGAAGAACATATAGTATATGATCATAGTTGCTTTTATGTTATATAGTTGTTTTGTTTGGAGACAATGTTGCATTAGTCTAAGTCTTCCTCTACCTAGATCCTTGTAGTTGCTTGTATAAAGTTGTACTCCCATTTGGGAAATTTGTAACGTACTCTTTATACATTTTTGAATAATGTCAAGATTTAATTCTTCCACTGCCATACTTTTGGTGTTTTTGTTTATCATGTTTATTAGTAGAGACTTGGTCTTTACAGTCAGTGAACTGCTAAGGGAGGACGATCAGAATAGATTAGATGAAGGGGCCACGCTGTTGTGGGTGGCGTCGATGGCGAGAAACAAAGTTCTTTTTTACCAGCGCCCACCCTACACACTGGCATTGGCAGTAGGCCTCCTCTCTATGGTGGCAGACAGTAAGGCCTACACGGTGGCGACATCCAATTGTAACAATGGTAACAGCACAGACGACCACACATCTTGGAAACCCCCTAGGCAGGAATCTACAAAGTTGAATACAGATGCTAGCATTCGGAATGATGGGTCAGGAGGAATAGGCTCTATTCTAAGGAATGACAAAGGATCCATTCAAGGAACGTATCAATGCAGGATAGACTATACATTCTCATTGCTTAGTGCAGAGGGAATGGCGGTCTATTCGGGCATGATATTCACCTTGGAACGAGGTATCACTTATCTGATGGTAGAGACATACAATGGTTTACTTATTCACACGATCAACAAGGAAGGATGGGGACGGGGTTAAGTGGATCGACTAGTGCAAAACATAATGTGTCTCTCTTCATAGTTCCTTTCTTTTAATGTAAGCTTTGTAAGAAGGCAAGGTAATGGGGTAGCTCATGCCTTGGCTTTGAATGCCTGTCAGCTCGAGGGTCCTCGAAGTCTTCTCGAGAAATTTGATGACGATATTGTACGACTGTCCTTTAAACACATCAATATATAAGAGTGACAGTCACCCTTTATCAATATATATATATATATGGGCCCATCTTTATTGCCCGCACGGGTAGCTACCTGCCCACCATTCCGACCATCTTTTTTTAATTTTTTTCATAATTGCAAAGGACCATTTTGTCT